>CM056582.1:39478610-41878610 GCA_029721435.1 Gymnothorax reevesii | reverse complement strand
GGAGGGGGATATTTCTGACACCCCTATTATTGACGTAGTCGAGCAGGGTCTTGGCAGCTCAAGTCAACAGAATGATAGTAGTCGAATGGGGGGTAACGGTCCGCCTATGTCCCCGTTATTCATGCCATGGGTTTTTAGTGTGCCTTGGGTCTCCAAATTCGCTAGAGAGAGACAGAAGTTTGCAGAATGGCAGACACAGACGAGAGCCATGCTACGTGCACAACTCCTGAATGCGCAGCAACAGGTTGACTTCGTCCTGAGCACGCTGGAGGGAGAAGCCAGACAAGAAGCTGCCCTCCTCTCCGACCGGACAGATGGTGAGAGAGTCATCAAAGCCCTTGAAAAGATATTCGGCTACACAACCTCCAATGCCCAGCGCCGAGTCGAGTTTTAAGAATGCTGCCAAAATGGGGAAGAGACCATCAGTTCGTTCAGCCTCCGACTACGTGAGTGTCACGCTAGGTGGTGGGCTGTGGACCGAGAAGCTGGCAGAGATGGAGACTCCCTGCTACGGGACCAGTTTGTGTTGGGCCTGCAGGCTGGGCCCATACGTGAAGAACTGCAGCGGCTGTTGCGAAGAGATGAGAGCCTCATATTCCACGCCACCCAAAGAGAGGCTAGAGTCTTGGAGCGAGAACTGGAGGGCCTGGCCTCTGAAGCTCAAGTTCACACTGTATGTAGTTGGGTCGTTACCCCATCAGCCCCGACCAGAATTGGAAGAACTCAGAGAGAGCCTAAGAGTGGAGCTCCGAAGTGAGATTACTGCACAGTTAAAAACTCTGAGCACCCAGATAGTGGAGAAACTGAGAAGCCAGCCACCATACAACACTCAGACAAGAACTCCTCCTGCACCCCCCTGGATGAAGCCTTACCTTCAACGGGACATGATGGGCGTCCGGGGCCATCAGCATGGCCGTACCAATGGGATGCCCAGGGCCGCCCAATCTGCCTGGACTGTGGGTAGCCTGGCCATGTACAGCGGTACTGCCCTAAACGCAGACAACACCAGGGCTTTTAGTAACCCTTGTCACTGGGGAAGGAGTGGTGGGGGTGAAGGTGTCCGACGGTGGCTCAGCGTCCAAACCCACTCTAGTGGGTGTGTGCCCAGGGGTGGAGGTAGAAGTGAACGGCAAAATAATTTGATGCCACTTGGGTACGGGTTCCCAGGTAACTCTTTTCAGTGAGACCCTGTTTAAGAATCAGCTGCAGGACACCGCTGTCAATACCATCGACAAACCCAGCTGGCTAACCCTAAAGGCGGCCAACGCACACACCTGCAACATTCCAAAGGCTCATGGAACGTTGCCTGGGGGAGTTTCTTAATGAGTCCTTGTTGATTTACTTGCATGATGTTATTGTGTACTCACCCAGCTTTGATCAACATCTGCAGGATCTGGACCGGGTCTTCTGCCTGCTGCAGGAGCGCAGATTGAAGCAGCAGCCCCGGAAATGCAACCTGTTTCAGCGTGAGGTGTCGTACCTGGGCCATGTGGTGAGTGCGAAGGGAGTGGCCACAAATCCTGGGAAAATGGCCGCCATCCAATCCTGGGCGGTGCTACAGAATGTTCACCTGGTTAGGTCGTTCCTGGGCCTGGCGGGATGTTATAGGTGGTACACTTACCAATGTAGTTATTTTATAATGTGGTGACACAAAGAGGAATGTTCTTATACATTATATGCAAGCTTTTTCCAAAGTGGATAATTTCTGGCCTAAATTACAAAACCCAAAACCAGTGAAGTTGGCACGTTGTGTAAATCGTAAATAAAAACAGAATACAATGATTTGCAAATCCTTTTCAACCTATATTCAATTGAATACACTGCAAAGACAAGTTACTTAATGTTGGAACAGGTAAACTTTGTAATTTTTTGCAAATATTAGCTCATTTGGAATTTGATGCCTGCAACATGTTTCAAAAAAGCTGGCACAAGTGGCAAAAAAGACTGAGAGAGTTGAGGAATGCTCTTCAAACACTTATTTGGAACATCCCACAGGTGAACGGGCTAATTGGGAACAGGTGGGTGCCATGATTGGGTAGAAAAGCAGCTTCCCTGAAAGGCTCAGTCATTCAGAAACAAGGATGGGGCGAGGGTCACCACTTAGTGAACAAATGCGTGAGCTGATTGTCAAACAGTTCAAAAACAACATTCCTCAACGAGCTATTGCAAGAAATTTAGGGATTTCATCATCTACGGTCCGTAATATCGTCAAAAGGTTCAGAGAATCTGGAGAAATCACTGCACGTAAGCGACAAAGCCGAAAACCAATATTGAATGCCCGTGACCTTCGATCCCTCAGGCGGTACTACATCAAAAACCAACATCAGTGTGAAAAGGACATCACCACATGGGCTCAGGAACACTTCAGAAAATCACTGTCAGTAACTACAGTTCGTTGCTACATCTGCAAGTGCAAGTTAAAACTCTACAATGCAAAGCGAAAGCCATTTATCAACAGCACCCAGAAATGCCGCCGGCTTCGCTGGGCCCAAGCTCATCTAAGATGGACTGATGCAAAGTGGAAAAGTGTTCTGTGGTCTGACGAGTCCACATTTCAAATTGTTTTTGGAAACTGTGGACGTCGTGTCCTCCGGACCAAAGAGGAAAAGAACCATCCGGACTGTTAGAGGCGCAAAGTTCAAAAGCCAGCATCTGTGATGGTATCAAGGTGTATTAGTGCCCAAGGCATGGGCAACTTACACATATGTGAAGGAACCATTCATGCTGAAAGGTACATACAGGTTTTGGAGCAACATATGTTGCCATCCAAGCAACGTTTTTTTCATGAACGCCCGTGCTTATTTCAGCAAGATAATGCCAAGCCACATTCTGCACGTGTTACAACAGCATGGCTCCGCAGTAAAAGAGTGCGGATACTAGACTGGCCTGCCTGTAGTCCAGACCTGTCTCCCATTGAAAATGTGTGGCACATTATGAAGCGTAAAATACGACAACGGAGACCCCGGACTGTCGAACAACTTAAGCTGTACATCAAGCAAGAATGTGAAAGAGTTCCACCTGAAAAGCTTCAAAAATTGGTCTCCTCAGTTCCCAAACGTTTACTGAGTGTCGTTAATTAAAAGGAAAGGCGATGTAACATAGTGGTAAAAAGGCCCCTGTGCCAACTTTTTTTCAATGTGTTGCTGCCTTTAAATTCTAAGTTAATGATTATTTGCAACAAAAAAAAAGTTTCTCAGTTTGAACATTAAACATCTTGTCTTTGCAGTATATTCAATTGAATATAAGTTAAAAAGGATTTGCAAATCATTGTATTCTGTTTTTATCAATGATTTACATAACGTGCCATCTTCACTGGTTTTGGGTTTTGTACTTCACAAATCTCAAAAATCACTTTATTCTTTCCTTGCTTCACTTGTTCTACAGGGCATGGACAAATGGAACCAGTGCAATCCCCACCTAGACCCTGTTTACCCCTGCTTGTTCTGAGCATAGTAAGGATTGGGATAATACCCAGATAAGGAATATCCAAATAAAAATGCAGTGTGAAATGAACTGAAGACAAATGAGGAACAGAGGCAGGTTGGATCAGCAAAATTACTTGAGGTAGTTTCTGAAAATTCATTCATCTCTTAAAAAAAATGTGCATAACTCCTCCCAAAGTAAAACATCATGTGATGTCACCTTTCAATCTCAGCAAGCTTGGGTTAAGCATGTTTAACATTCCAACAACACCGAATTCTCACTCGCAGTATGGACACATAAGTTCCGTCTCACTGAGATCAGAGTAATTTCAGTTATCAAACTGAATTTGATATAGCCAAAACCCGGGTTAATAAAAAAAAAAAAAAAACTCAGTGGGCTTCTGTAAGGGGCTACATTGTCTGCCAAACATCTTCACTCACCTTAACAAGGCAATCAGAGATAGCAGCCCTGGCCCCAGCCACGGGCTGACAGACAGACTGACAGAAACACACACACACCCACACACACACAGACATGATCATTGCTTAACCTGGCCCCCTAGGGGAGGGGCCAGGTAATAAGCAAGTTTTAGTTTATGTTGAAAGTGCCCATCATATTTGCTTTTTATTTGGTGGAACAAAACAGGCAGAGGCTTGTCACCTCGCAAAAGATTGCATCTTAGAGACAAAAACATTTTCATTGGGATCACCACAAATTCAAATGACAGCGAAGTGTAAATGAAATGTGCTTAAATAAAAACTAGTTTGCAGGAGAGGTTTAAATACTACAAATTCCTCAGGCATGGACAGAAGGATCCGCTTTCAAGTGGAGAATGAACTCTTCAGTGCTCACATGTACCACAGACTGTGGCCTTTGCTTGGCCCTTCAAACACTGCTACCAGCTGCATTAATAACTAGTGAGATTTGCATTTGATGCACCGTGATGTCCCTGCCCCCAGATAAAATATAACCATTCTCTGAAAACAGGAAAACAGAAAAATCATATTGATCGAACTGTAAAGGCGTAGTCAGCTCATAAATAGTTAACGAAATATGACCCGGAAATGGTAGTATTTTGGACTTACGGAATCAGAGTTTTGGCTGGAAGGTAAAGCAGAATGTCCTCAGCTTTTGGAGGGGACATAATAATAACAAGAATAATAATAATAACAATAACTATGACAATGAGGACAATGACAGCGCATACCGCTGGCAGCAGGTTTTGATCCACTAGCACTTATAATCAGATGCAGAATCTGGATCAGTATCTGGATTTATCTGGAAATTTAATCACCTGTTCTCACTCGCGTTGTCCAACTTCCCGTAAAATTTTGTGGTTAATTGTTGCATGGTTTTTGAGTAACCCTACTGAAAAGCACACATGCATGCGATCACATTACCTTCTGGCCAAAATGATAATAAAACTACTGCCACAACTTTGAAGAAGTTGGGACAGTATGGAAAATGCACATAACAGAAAGCAGTGATTTATAAATTTAATTTGACATTGCAGTTTGAAGACAAGATATTTAATGTGTTTTCTGGTCATTGTCATTACAAATTATTCTTATTTATTTATTTATTTTAATTATAGCATTTCCAATCCCACCTGAAACTGGATTGTCCAATGAGTGAATCTTGCACAAACATGCACATATGTGATTTCGGGATAGCGCAGACATTTCTCCTCCAAAGCATGCACCTGGCAGCTGCCACCTGTTTACACTCGTGGCTTCAAACCTCACGAGCACAGAGCGAGGGCGAAGTCAACCAAATCCCTTTCTTGCTTATCAGTGACTTTCTAAGTGTCCAGATGGCCAGCAGGAGGTGCTGGAGCTTGAGCCACAAACAATGCCAACCCATTCCAACTGTAACCTTCCCACATCCCTGAGTAACACGTGAGATACAAAAATAACAATCCTCACTCCAACTTGCTCGTTTCCACAAGAAACATACACTCAATTTTAATAATTTCTGTTTCTCTCGTGTGGACCCAAATTACAACAAAATTTATTGCGGGAACTCTCCCTCTTTCGCTTCTGAAGAAATCTGCAAAACCCACAATGTTATGAAAAAGGGTTAAAAAACTGTAATGATGTTGAAGCATCCTTCCTTGAGGACGGACCTTTCTATTCACTTCCTAATGCAGTTATCATCTGCGGATATATCTAATGAGGCTCAGGAGCCAACATATTTTCCTTATTTGGTAAAAAATATGAGAAGACAGTTGGGTTTAAAAATGTATAAAAAGTGTGGTGTCCAACTTTGAGACAGTCATCGAACAGTACTGCTGAAATATTTGGGTGCGCTCCCTGCAGCTGACTAAGGCTAACTCAGATCAACCTACGCGCCACTGACTCTTAATTTGGTTTATTTTCCTCCACAAACATGAAGTCAGTTATGTGCCACTTTCGAAAAGCTGCTGGTCACAGATGGCACTGGCACGACCGTTTTGGATCTGATGCCATGGTGGCCATTCCTGCACCAAAGTGTGGCGTCATTACTGAATGAGCCAACCAAGCAGCCCCCACTACACTTTAAAAGAATATGTAAAAATAATGATGGGATTTGAAGCAGCAGATGTCAGCAGAATTGGAACAAAAGTAGCAGCCAGGCAAGATCTGGTCCTTCAGGAGCAAAGATGGGCTCAAAATCGCTAATTTGCCCTAAAATAAGTTAGAAAATCATTGGAAATTTTAAACACAATGTCAGAGAAAGATCTGGAGGGATTTGGATATGCTAATCTCTACACTGTCAGAAATAGCGGTACAGCAGGAGTCCATTTCTGTTCCCCATGGTACATTCTGCACTTATGTCCCCCCTAGGGCTAATTAAAGGACCTCAAGGTACCTGTGTGAACCTTTTTGAGGGTGTAAAGGTACTTTTATATTCCAAAGCAAATAAGTACTGCTATGGCCCCCAATTTGTTATTACATTACAACACAACAGCAACAGCAAGGGATGACAGACACAGTTTTTAAAACTCAAACACATTTAATTAACAAAGACTAAACTACTATTTACAACTTAGACCAAGATTGAATATATAAAAAAAAGAAATATTTACAGTCCCTTGTTTTGGTGGGTTGGCTTGGTGATGTCCTGGGTGAGGAAAATGCTGTAACAAAGGCAAAAATCCACAAAAGAAACTTCACAGGTCCTGAACAGAAATGACAGGTCTGGTCACATGTATCCTTCTTCTTGCAATTTCTCCAACTACTTTACTGTCTCAATTCTTTTCCTTATATACTCTTTTGCAGACCCCACCCACATTTAGACCTCTTTTTTTTACTTTTCGGGGACTTGCCCCAGACATGTCCAGGACATGTCTAAACATAGCTCCAGTCTGAGCTGAATAAAAAAAAAGGTAAATACTGCCATTCAGTGGCCTATATTCGCATTACAGTACCCACTTCTGAGGGTACAACAGCAGTACCTTTGATGGTACCGCCCCAGTGACAAGCCCTTTACCCCTTAAGGCACAAATAGGTACTTTTTTTTCTGAGAGTGTACGGTGCATAACATATTTAAGACTGAAGGAATATGAAGGAATTTCTGCCCATAACGGGGAAAGGGCACAAGGCTGGGATGAATACCCTTAAAGGGCCCCTAATATGCCACCAGGTGCACAGCTAATTAGCCATTATGAGCCAGTTCAAAGTCTCCCCTTTCTGAAATCACACGGGGGAGTGACCACCCAGAATAATGAAATCTAACTGACTGATTGTCTGAAGTTGATCAGTTGTTCTTGCCTCTGATTGGTTACTTCCCCATGTGATGTAAAGAGGGGAAAGATCTTGAAATGGCTGGTAATAACTAGTTTGCTGTATACCTGGTGACATAATAGGGGACGTTTAATCTTTGATCACTTGGACAGCACTGCAGGAATCATAATTTATCTGAAAGTGATATAACCACATGGGCGCAGGATTACTTTGACCAACATTTCTTAAAAACTACAAAAGCTACATGCAGCTACATCCACAAATGCCAGTTAAAGTTTTACTGCGCAATTAGGAAGCCTCTTGATAGGAAGTGTGCAGTAAGGAAGTGTCCAGAAGTGCCGTCAAACTCTCTTGGCTCTCAGGCATCTGCAGTGGGCCATCACATATTGTGGTCACCCAAATAAATATTTCAGGGGTTTTTTTTTGGAAGAAATGGACACCGTTTGCTCAGGACTAAGATAAGATATACTTTATTGAATCCCCATGGGGTAATTTGTCCTCTGCATTTGACACATCCTATATTTGGAAGCAATGGGCAGCCACAGGGACTAACTCCATTTCTAAAGCCAGTTCCTTGATCTGGGGTGCTGGTTGGAGTGTTCTCATGACACGTTTTTGTGGGTGGGGAAGCCGGAGCACCCCAAGGAATCCCACGCGAACATGGGGAGAACATGCAAGCTCCACACAGAAGGGCCCAGGATTCGAACCCATGAGGGGGTCTTGTTGTGAGGCAGTGGTGCTAATCACTGTGCCACCATGCCCCCCATTTCGAAAGACTAAATGCGACAACTAGGACCCCGTACTGCCGTCAACTTGATCGCTTGGTGCCTTTAGTCCGTAATCGTGCATTAAGAGTTGTGAAAAAGAATAGCAACATTGCTAAATTATAAATGCATTTCTGTCCCAAACTCTTTTTAAAAATTATTTTAGAATCAAAATTAAAATAAGAAATTATTTTGAAAAATCAATAATATTGACACTGGCACCTTTTTCCAGTTATTTTAACTGCCATCTTTTTCGCTAGGTATTTCAACTTTAATTTTACAATCAGTTTGTAACAGAGGTTCTGTGTATAATCACCGTAAACAACAGTTAAATGCGTGCAGGACTCTACTTACAGTTAAAATAACAAGGAAAAAATGCGATAGTTTAACTGTTAAATTCAGTCACTCTCTCACAGTGTGTGGTGAAACGTCAAATAATGTGCTGTTGTACTGTTACAACAAAATTTAAATCAAATATAATTTACCTATTGCTGCAGTTAGTTTATAATAAAAAAAAGTAACTAATGGTTTTCAGAACATAAATGACATTTTAATTTTAATGTATCCCAACTTTTGGGGATGTAATAATGATAATAATAATAATAATAATAATCAAAATAATAATAATAATCCTATTTGATACTCTGTGCTCCCCCCCGATTTTACAGACATCAACTCTAAGGGCTCTAAATTCGTAGACCAGGTGCAGGCGCTGCGAATGGGGGGTGCGCCGCGCTAACGGGGTGAGTCCAGGCGTATGTTGCAATTTCGTGCCCGCGGTAGCCTGGCGCAAGTACTCCTCTGTCCCGCCTTCCAGCGCAAGTTGGCAAAGAAGGCGTGTTTGGGTATAACACAGCCGAGTCAAATATTGCTCATTGGCAAGAGAAACGATGGATAGCGTGTTCCTATTGCTGCTTAAAATTTTGGGATTAACATGCATGGCCAATGTTGTGTATTGCACTTTATTATCTCTCTACCATGTGATTATCCTGGTGATCACATGGGGGGAGGCTGGGAATCTTTGGTTAACGCCGGGTGTGTGTCAAGAAAGCTACTCAAGGAACAACACCGGCTCCTTGACTCGGCTCCTGTTAATATAAATATAGCGGGTGTATTATGTTATAGAAGTGCATGTCAGGCACTTCCAGTGAGTACATAATAGACAACAATGCAACATACGTTACACATTTTTTTTCAATTTGTGATCTTAACTCAGTACGACATCAGAGCAATCAGGCTGTATTCCTTTCCCCCACTAAAAACAATAAAACCTAAGTGACAAAAATAGTAGCCTAGTATTAAGCCGCTTGCACACTGGACGCAAAACGAATTTTTCGCTGGACAGATTGCGTTGAAAGCAGTGTCTTGTGTCCGAAAGTCTGACAGGGTTTTAATATATCTCCGTGTCCGACAGTCTATTTTTGTTTTTAATTTCTTCAAATAAACTGACTCTCTTAGATATTAAACGTGAATGTTTTGATAAGAGGGCTCAGTTCTTCAAGATGAGTACCGAGAATTTCAATCATTGTTTCTGTTTAAGCTCTGCTCAAAAAAGTGAGTCGACATTGGCGCGAGACAATGTGCAATGCCTCCATGTCTGACAGTAAAAAAAAAAGGACGATTAGAACAGATTGATAATGAAGTAAAGAATAAAAAGAAACATTTTAACAACAGAACATCCAATGAACACTGCGATTTATTTATCTTTTTTGGATTTTACGTTTGTTGGTGATATATTTTTTTATTCTTTATTTCATTATAAATCTGTTCTCATGCCAAAACTCCTACTTTTTGCTGGCTGCTGAGCATGGAGTATTTTGCATTTCGCATCAGACAGTCTTGATCGTGCACGCAATAATTTATTCGCACAGTCAATAGTCATGGAATAGATTTGTTCACGCACTATTTTATTTCTGCTGTGGAGATAAAGCGTGAATCTGTTTGATCCATCAGAATAATTTTCAAAAGAAAGACCGAATAAAGACTGTTCTCTATCTTCAACGGAAGAAAACAGACAAATAGGCTAAGAAGACCAAGAAAAGTCGATAGCTATCAATTTGCATTTTGTGAAGGTCGAACACAAACATGGCCAAGTTTGCACGTCTAATAATTCCTGGAATACTCGGAAAAATTGTAACTTTCATGACTTCCAGACACGGATATTAAAACCCTGTCCGACTATCGCGTCTTTGCATTGACTTTGTCTGTAATCAGTCGTGTTTCGTGTCCAGTGTGCAAGCGGCTTTACTGAGCATAGAACGCAAGCATGCTATATCTCCAGTTTTTTGTTGGCTGAGAAAGATGTGAAGTCGTTAGTTTGCATCACAGATTCACCTGCATTGATTAAGCCTGGTCAGGTTTCGATTACGCGGGCCAACCGCCTTTAATCTGACATCAGGACAATCGATGAAGATACTATAATTTATGTCCTTATTTAGATAGTTACATTAAATAGTGCTTCCTGTTATGATTTATTGCATTGAAATGTGCCTGATATTCTGGAAACCTGCCTGTGAGATTTCGGTGACGAGTTGGCACTGTGCGTCGGTCAGCCAAATTACCACTGCACAGAAAGTGAACCAGGTTGGAGCCGGCGAGTTTTCTGCGCAACTCCAGCGGAGACTTTTTCTACGAAATTGTCACTGCGTCTTGATGAATATGTGACACCTCCCCCTGCTACGCCGCCTCACCCATCTCGGCGCATGTTCGTCTGCCAAAGGCAGCGCACGGTGTTGCAAAAACAAACCTCACAAAATTACCACTGCGCGGGCTGCGCTGAACAAAATTACCACTGCTTGGGCTGCACCACGCTATGCCACCTGCGCTGCGCCAAGAAATTAGAGCCCCAAATCTTTCTTCACAGATTTGTGTCACTCATGACCAGTGTGTCATTGTGTGTATGAGTTGTTTTTTTTTTTTTGGAATATAGCTCACAAGACATCTCTAATTTGTTGTCTGTTCTGTTGCTGGCTATATGCACTTGTGGGTTCAAAACAGTTTTCTGAAATGTTATGGCCCCAATTTGTTACGGCTAATTGGACAGCAAGGGATGACAAACAAAACTTTAAAACTTGAACAGATTTAATAAAATAAAGCACTGACCAAGACTGATAATATAAAAAATGAGATAGTTACAAATATTGGGTTGCTTTGTGAGATGTTCTGAGACAGGAAAATGCTCCAACACAGCCAAAAAGAGTGACAGGTCTGGTCATATGTATCCTTCTCCTTTCAATTTCTCCTATTACTTTACTCTCTCAATTTTTCTCTTTATATACTCTTTTCCAGCCCCCTCCCACCTTTTTAGACTTTTTTTTTCAATTCTCTGGGACTTCCCCTCTCAGGCATGCCCAGGATATGCACAAAACCTAGCTCCAGACTGGCTTAACAAAAAAAAGTCAATACTGCCATCTAGTGGCTTCTTTTTTTCCACATTACAGATAGACATGGAAATAGCTCTGTGATGGACATGGCATTCAACCAATCATCCAATGCACTTCTCTCTGTACTCTCCCCTCGATCACCAATCGATCTATAACATAATATCATCTTTCATCTTGATTGACAACTCCTCCATGAAGCAATAGCAATTGGCTGGCTGTCCTCTTCTCAAGCCTTCTAGTTTTACCTGGCAGCTGAATGCCGCGAGTTCTGATTCAGCTGTGATAACTTTGCATTTTCTGAAAGAAATGTCCTCTAGTTTGAAGAATATATGACGAATTGTTTTGTTTTCTTTTTGAACACTGTCTTTATTGATATTTTTCAGTTTAAAGATACATGTACACACAGTGCAGTTGAGGTGTATACATGAGCTTTTGTTTCCAGAATCCAGGTCAGCACTAAGGCACAGGTACCAAAACACATAAGATAAAGGAAAAACAACACACAAAAACATAAAACAAACATCCCGCTCTCAGACAAAACAAATTACATTCTTTCTCTTTTCCCCTAAATTAAGAAAGTACACACTATAGATCCAACAGCCACTTGAGGAGGTCCACATCAGTCAGCAATCGGCTCTCCTCATCCAGCAGCTCCAGACCCCTCGCAAACAAAATAAATGGTTCCCAAACCCTCTCAAATAAATCCTGTCTGCCTCTCTGTATGTATGTTATCATCTCCAACAGAAAAGCGACCAGCATCTGTCTCATCCAAAATGTAACACTTGGTATACTTGTCTTTCTCCAGAATAGTGCAATTGATTTTTTAGCTTGTAGAAGGCACATGTCAATCATAATTTATTCACTTCGCGGTGTACTTGTGACCTTTCGGATACAATCCTAAAATAAAAATAAAAAAACAGGGTCCATTAAAAGATCTTTTGAGATAATTTTTTCAATTGTTGTTTCAATCTGTCTTCCCAGAAAGCCTTGAGCTTACTACACTGCCACACGCAATGGAATAGAGTTCCTTTTTCATTCATACATTTTATGCACAGGTCTGGGATATTACTGTCAAATTTATTTAGTTGAACTGGTGTGGTAAAAGTCCTCATTGCCCATTTATATTGTAACAGTCTTAATCTTGTGTTGATCGTTTGAGTATGAGCTTCAGTGCATATCCATCCCCAGTCTTCTTAGGAGATCTCCGTTCCCAAATCCTGGCTCCATGCTTTCCGTTTATTATCAGAGTTCACTGGAGAGTTAGTCGCTAATACTTTGTAGATTATACAGCTCTGATATTGCTCCTTTGCTTAGACTGTGCTTTGACATAACTTTCTCCAAATCAGATTTTAAAGGTTTAGTTGTAAGACCATTTAGACTCATCCTAGTGAAGCTTCTGAGTTGTAGGAATTTGAAGAAATATTTTTTGTCTATATCATATTTAGATGGGAGTTCTTCAAATGACATCATATTTTGGGAGTCAGATAAATACAAATCTTGAACACTTCTGAATCCTTTTGATGCCCATGATCTAAATACAGCATCTGCTCTACCAGCAGTGAAATGTTGGTTTCCCCAAATAGGGCTGTATTGAGACAATATATTAGGCTCTTCAATAAATTTTCTCACTTCAAGCCAGACCTCAATTGTGTTTTTAACGATTGGGTTGGTAGTTTTCCGAACTAAGTTGGACAGTTTATCCAAATACAAGTAGATAGAGAGGCAAATTTAAACCTTCAGATTCCATTTCCTTCCATTGTGGGACATCTATGGAACGAAATTTGTTCTAACAGAATTTGAATTGAATTATGGTTTTGAATTGAATTTAACCTGCTTTGAATTAAATTTTTTGGTTTTGAAATTGAATGAGCAAGTAATCTGAAACTGAATCCAATTATTTGTATTGAATTTAAGAGAAAACTTGAAGCATTTCATTCAGTTCGCGCATTCAAATTCAGTTCATAAAATTCAAATTCAAAATTCAAATTCATAATTCAAATTCAAAGTTCAAATTCAAGTTGAGTAACATCACATGAACGCGCATGGCGAGCTGCAGCCACGCCTCTGTCCCTCGTGGCTTGCCTTATTTGGAATAAGGTAACTATGTCATTTCCGGAAGCGCACCTCAGAATTCTAAACCCACCCGACTATACACCGAAAACGTTTACCAAAACTTCGGCTCTTTATCAGTTTATTTGTTTTAGCTCATCATATTAATCTTCAACAGTTAACCCTGAGTTAGCCTAAGATCATCAGTAAATGCACTCGTTAATTATCCCCCGCCGCGCGATTAGCGCAAAGCGGGGGATATAGAATTGGGCTCCATCCCTCCACACTGACACATAAAATTGAGGTGGCGGGGGATATCGCCATGTTAGTGGCAAACACTTGTTTCTATTGTTTCTTCGGCTAAGTAAATAATGCTAACGTTAGTTACAAATGAGTGTCTTTTCTCCGTCGGTATGTGTTAATGTATTTCGATGGAGAGCCTACATGTTAAAGCTCCTGTGCTTCAAGTGTAACGTTATATTCAGTCAAAATCAAAATAATTAGACCTGTTCAGGACTTAAACTTCAAATTCCTCGGAATTCTGTACTTTCTACCTGTCATCGGCAATGTCACTGGTTCGGTCTCTGGCAGGTTAAAACCCTGAGGAAATATGCTGAAGTAAAAACTCGGACATCGCTCACTCACTGTAGAGACGCTGCCGGAGACCGAACTAACAGTTAGTGACTTTGCCGATGACCAGTAGAAAAGTATACTGAATTCCGAGGAGCCACCGAATTTACATTGCATTTCATATTTCCGTGAATGCTGTAGATGATTTGTCGGATAAAGCTAGCCAGCTATAAATGAACCTGGAGCGTTTAAAATGCTACTACAGAACTAAGTGCATACAATACGTAAATCCGTGTTGGCACCGTATTTCCGCAGAGAGCATATCCCCGTACTCTTATCAGCATATTTTCGTGCATGAGTGAATTTGCATGTGCGTGAAGTACCGCTCCAAATGAGGAATATTTCTTTGACTTGATTCAGCAGCAACCCCTACTGGATTAATAGCAGTCTCTTCTCTTCGCGGGTATGTCATCACTTAGTGACTCTTGGCATTCTGAACCATTAAGCCATATGAAGTTTAAGTCCTAAACAGCTCTATCAAATTATTTTGATTTTGATTGAATGTAACGTTACACTTGAAGCCCTAGAGCTTGAACGCGTAGGCTCGCCAGCTAAATATATTCTCACATACCGATTGGGAGAAAAAGTGACCCAATTGTAACTAATGTTAGCATTTTTTTACTACGCCGAAGAAACTGATAAAGAGCCGAAGTTTTGGTAAGCGTCTTCGGTGTATAGTTGGGTGGGTTTTGGCTCTTTATTTGTTTTAGCTCATCATATTAGGCCTAATCTTCAACAGTTAACCCTGAGTCAGCCCAAGATCATTAGTAAATGCACTCGATAATCTAGCGTTTCATCGGCGTAGTAAAAAAAAAAATGCTAACATTTCTTACAATTGGGTCACCTTTTCTCCCAATCGGTATGTGAGAATATATTTAAGCCTGATTCATGCTTCTTGCGGTCGGCGCGGTCAGCACGGCCCACACGGTGAAATGACGCAATTGCGGCCAGGGCGACAGAGCGCGTAGGGTCCGCGGAGGCTCTGAACGCCTAGCCGCGCATCTGGAGGATTTTGTAACAACGCGGCCGGGGTCGCACAGACCGCGTTGCAATGATTGGCTAGCTTCAGGACCCCGAAGTACGTATACCGATTTAAATTAAAAATGGAAAACTTTAAAGAAAGGCCAGCTGAACATACAAACAGCTGAAAATACACGTTACTTCCAACACATGGAAGGAGATCAGAAATTTTCATCAGACGTGTATTAGATAAAATGGAAAACCTTTCGCAACCGGTTTGTAGAGGCACGGAAAAAATTAAGGGGAGGAGTGGAGAGGCTGGGGGAACCAGTGCATCGGCAGTATTTAAGTTGCGTCATTGTCCTGGCTCATGCTGTTTATAAAACTAAGGGAGACAAAAAAAATCAAAAGTCTATGTTGCGCTCTGTTTAACCTAAGGTTTTCCGTATTTATTACATTTTGAACGTATTTATCACAGAAATAAGATTCAGTAGCTCAACAGTACAGCAGGTCCGTTCTTGGAACCGCTTTGACCGCATCAAGCATGAAACAACTCAACGTTCGTGGGGACCGTGCGCGCCATCTGCACCGCAGAAACCGCGCCGACCGCAAGAAGCATGAATCAGGCTTAAATATATTCTCACATACCGATTGGGAGAAAAGGTGACCCAATTGTAAGAAATGTAAGCATTTTTTTTTTTACTACGCCGATGAAACGCTAGATTATCGAGTGCATTTACTAATGATCTTGGGCTGACTCAGGGTTAACTGTTGAAGATTAGGCCTAATATGATGAGCTAAAACAAATAAAGAGCCAAAACCCACCCAACTATACACCGAAGACGCTTACCAAAACTTCGGCTCTTTATCAGTTTATTTGTTTCTTCGGCGTAGTAAAAAAATGCTAACATTAGTTACAATTGGGTCACTTTTTCTCCCAATCGGTATGTGAGAATATATTTAGCTGGCGAGCCTACGCGTTCAAGCTCTAGGGCTTCAAGTGTAACGTTACATTCAATCAAAATCAAAATAATTTGATAGAGCTGTTTAGGACTTAAACTTCATATGGCTTAATGGTTCAGAATGCCAAGAGTCACTAAGTGATGACATACCCGCGAAGAGAAGAGACTGCTATTAATCCAGTAGGGGTTGCTGCTGAATCAAGTCAAAGAAATATTCCTCATTTGGAGCGGTACTTCACGCACATGCAAATTCACTCATGCACGAAAATATGCTGATAAGAGTACGGGGATATGCTCTCTGCGGAAATACGGTGCCAACACGGATTTACGTATTGTATGCACTTAGTTCTGTAGTAGCATTTTAAACGCTCCAGGTTCATTTATAGCTGGCTAGCTTTATCCGACAAATCATCTACAGCATTCACGGAAATATGAAATGCAATGTAAATTCGATGGCTCCTCGGAATTCAGTATACTTTTCTACTGGTCATCGGCAAAGTCACTAACTGTTAGTTCGGTCTCCGGCAGCGTCTCTACAGTGAGTGAGCGATGTCCGAGTTTTTACTTCAGCATATTTCCTCAGGGTTTTAACCTGCCAGAGACCGAACCAGTGACATTTCCGATGACAGGTAGAAAGTACAGAATTCCGAGGAATTTGAAGTTTAAGTCCTGAACAGGTCTAATTATTTTGATTTTGACTGAATATAACGTCACACTTGAAGCACAGGAGCTTTAACATGTAGGCTCTCCATCGAAATACATTAACACATACCGACGGAGAAAAGACACTCATTCGTAACTAACGTTAGCATTATTTACTTAGCCGAAGAAACAATAGAAACAAGTGTTTGCCACTAACATGGCGATATCCCCCGCCACCTCAATTTTATGTGTCAGTATGGAGGGATGGAGCCCAATTCTATATCCCCGGCTTCGCGCTAATCGCGCAGCGGGGGATAATTAGCGAGTGCATTTACTGATGATCTTAGGCTAACTCAGGGTTAACTGTTGAAGATTAATATTATGAGCTAAAACAAATAAACTGATAAAGAACCGAAGTTTTGGTAAACGTTTCCGGTGTATAGTCGGGTGGGTTTAGAATTCTGAGGTGCGCTTCCCGGAAATGACATAGTTACCTTATTCCAAGTAAGGCAAGCCACGAGGGACGGAGGCGTGACTGCAGCTCGCCATGCGCGTTCATGGGATGTTACTCAACTTGAATTTGAATTTTGAATTCTGAATTTGAATTTTGAATTTGAATTTTGAATTTTATGAACTGAATTTGAATGTGCGAACTGAATGAAATGCTTCAAGTTTTCTCTTAAATTCAATACAAATAATTGGATTCAGTTTCAGATTACTTGTTCATTCAATTCAAAACCAAAATTCAATTCAAATTCTGTTGGAACAAATTTCGTTCCATAGACATCATCTGTTGCAAAATAAAACTTAATGGCCCTTAATTGCACCGCCCAGTAGTACCAAATAATGTTTGGAGTTTTCAAGGCTCCCTTGTTGTATGGTAAATATAGTAATGAAAGTTTTATTCTGGCACAGTTATTTTTCCATATAAATCCTCTGAATAATTTGTTAATTTTAAGAAAAAAATCATCAGGTGGGGGCAACGGGACATTTTGAAATAGGTACAGCATTTTAGGCTGAATATTCATTTTCATATTTATTCTACCAATCGTGGATAAAGGCAGGGACATCCATATATTAATTGATTGAGTTATGTGTTCCATTAAAGGATCATAGTTAATTTTAACAATCGAATCAAGTTTTGGTCTAATTTGTATTCCCAAATATGTAAAATGGTCTACCACTCTAAATGGAGAGGTTTCTGGCAGTGAGTTCTCCTCAATCAGATGGAGGATTTAGTGTGATTGATTGCACAAAAGTATATCCTGAGATGCCACTAAACATTTTAATTAATTCTAGCAGAACAGGAATAGTACTACTGAGGTGCGAGAAACAAAATAACATCATCTGCGTAAAGGGCAAGTTTATGCTCTGTCTGTCCAATTGTTATTCCTGTTATTTCTGTGTGTTTCCGTACCGCTATAGCAAAAGGCTCCATCGCTAAAGTGAACAAAAGCGGTGACAGGGGGCACCCTTGTCGACATCCTCTTTTAATTGTAATTGGGATTGATATATTCTTGTTTGTTAGAATTTCTGCTGTAGGGTTACAGTATAATAGTTGAATCCATCGTATGAAATTATTTTGATATCCAAATCGTTCCTGAACGTTGAAAAGGTGGGGCCACTCCACCTTGTCGAAGGCCTTTTCAGCATCTAAAGATAGGAGAGCCCTATCCAAAGTATTCTCCAAATTTTGAATGATATTATGAAATGTTATGAAACCCTTGACGGCCAAGTATGAACCCATTTTGATCTCTGTGTATAACACTGGGTAATCTTGCAGCCTCCTTGCTAAAATTTTACTCAAGATTTTGAGATCGGAATTTAGTGAACTTATTGGTCTCACATTTCCACAACTATTACTGGACTTTCCTGGTCTTGGAAGTAATGTTATCCATGTACCCGTCATGTATTTGGGTAGACTAACAGCTTGAAATGCTTAAAAACATTTTCAGTATTGGTTTAAGTAATTTGGTTTTAAACTTTTTTATAAACGTACAGGGATCCCATCAGGTCCTGGTGTTTTACCTGTCTTCATGCCATCTATAGCTGCGCCTATTTCCTCCAGTGTAATATCTGCCTTTAATTGCTCAGCAAACTCTTGAGAAATAGTTGGAATATTCAACCTATCCAAAAATACTGCTTGGGCTTGTCTGTCTAATTCAATTTGAGATGTGTACAAATTTTCATAATATTTTAGAAATTCTTTATTTATCTCAGTAGGGTCTATTATTGTATCACCATTGTCATTGATGACTGAAGTAATACTCCTTCTTGTTTCTAGCTGTTTGATCTGCCATGCTAAAAGTTTGCCAGGTTTTTCTCCTTGCTCGTAGAATGTTTGATTGAGTCTAAGCATACTAGAAGCCGCCCTACTCGCTGATAATTTATCATACTCTGCTCTCAAGAGTAGTAACTCTTTTTCCGCTCTGGGGTTTCTGTTTCTGAATACTTGCTTTTGAAGGTTTTGTATTCTAGATTCTAGCTGCTGTCTTTCATTTTATTTGGATGAAGAATAACTAATTTTATGTCCTCTGAAGTATGCCTTAAAAGCATCCCACCTAACACCTGCGGATGTTTGTGTTGTATTGGCACTAAAATACTGGTTTATTTCTTTTCCCAGATACTTGATGAAATCTTCATCTTGTAACCATTTCTGATTCAGGCTCCATCTGAAAGGGTCTCTAACAAGATTAACATCTGTGTAAATTAGACAGCATAATCCGTGATCTGATATTAATATACTATCGTAATAGCAGTCTTGACGCATTGTTTTTACTCCTCGGCCGACTCCAGCCCGGAGGGGTATTGTCGTTAGCTGCGTGTCCGTTTGTCATCCGACGTCCGTTCATGATTTTGTCCGGGCCAGTACTCGGCAACTAATGATCGCATCTTCACCAAATTTGGTATCGTAACTCACTATGACCTATGTCCAACATCAGGTTTTTTGCTGGATTTGACCATTGACCTTAGTGCTGTGACCTTGAGCCTGGAAATCTTGTCCAGGTGAGTACTCGGCGACTAATGAACATAGCCTCACCATATTTGGTATGGTAACTCACTATGACCCCTAGATGTGCAACGTCAGGGTTTTTGCTGGATTTGACCTTTGATCTTAGCTCTGTGACCTGGACCCTGGAAACCCTGTCTGGGTCAGTACTCAGCAACTAATTCTCACAACTTCACCAAATTTGGTATGGTAACTCACTATGACCCACAGATGTGCAGTGGCAGGTTTTTTTTGCTGCATTTGACCTTTGACCTCACCTCTGAGACCTTGACTGTGGAAATATTGTCCGGGTCAGTACTCGGAACTAATTATCGCACCTTCACCAAATTTGGTATGGTAACTCACTGTCACACACATATGTGCAATGTCATGCTTTTTGCTGGTTTTCACCTTTGACATTTGCGCTGTGACCTTAAGGCAGGACATTTTATATGGGTCAGTACTCAGCAACTACTGATCTCAGCTTCACCAAATTTGGTATGCTAACTCACTGTGACACATAGATGAGCAACGTCACCTTTTTAGCTGGATTTGACCTTTTACCTGAACACTGTGACATTGAGGCAGGAAATCATGTCCGGGCCAAGGAGTATTCAGCAACACATAATGTTTTTTTCATGTTTCTGGTTGTTTGTAGTGTGCAACAAACGTTTTTCTAGAAATGACGTAAAAATATTTTTTCGTTACTTACTGCCACCTGAAATACACTGATTCTTCCTCTAAAATTGTAGCGGAGACTCAATCCAATGCTTACTCGTGATGTCTGTGTATCTGATTGTAATTGAACTCTCAGCGTGGCTCAGCATTGAGCCATTTGATTTACATTTGCTTGCCAAAATCAACGCAGTCCTGCTGCGCAAATTTGACCCAACTTTCCCTCAAAGCGGGATCAGAGGGAGACCAATACATCGATATGCCCGCTGTATAAAATGTATTTGTACAACTCCAGTTGTTCGGTGCTCCAGCCACACAATATCGGCCTCCTTTCTTCACTGCCTCCTTCCAGCTTCCCGCCATGTTTTGTTTTGAGTCAAATCAACTGACCTCACAAGAGTAAATCATGTGTCTTTTTGGCCACGCATCCTTGTGACAAATTTCAAGTGAAAATAGGGTTATTTTTGAAAACAAAACAAATGGAATCAATAAAATTTTTATAAGCGTTATCATGTGAGAATGATTTTTTGCACATACTTGCATCAAAGAACTAAGTACCGAAAAAAGTGCAATGTACACCTTAACAATACAGTTGAACAATACTTTATTTTTGTTAGTTCTTTTGTTTGAAAAACTAATTGAGTGCCTTCTTTATTGACATTATCATGACAGGCATCATGATCATTGGCAAGACACTAACCCACGAGCTTCATCGGGCGCTGATCAGGGCATGGCGGGCATTGTCAGCATGTCTGAGAGAATATTGGCATCACATGACCTAGGCATTTCTCATCCACGTGGTATGTGCAAGAGTGGAGAGATGGTTTTTTCACTCAAAGAAACTCCATTATATCTTGATTGATACAATCCCAATGCGTTCCACTGTTTTTGCAATATTTGACAATATTATTAAACTGCAGAAAAAATGCGCAAAATCACAAAACATCCAAATAAGGGAGAAAAAAATTATACAATCTATGAGGAATACCCAGCCTAATTTCTATTCTGCCTTATTTATAATCCACAATGCCCGTGTGAGTGAGTGAGTGACAAATGACACAATTATAATTTCCATAGAGGTTAATGTTATGGTGGAGGTAAATTAAATTAGTTTTAATTTGACCAGTGAGGTGAAAGTTCAGCCTGGAGTCATCTTACTTCAGAGGATGAACAAAGTACGCAAAATGAGGCACAGAGAATTTGGTTGACAGAAAGCGATCACGCATCAGCCCTCGGGACCATACGCCTTTGAGCTGCAGAAGTCACATGCACATGATGTAATGCGTTGGTAATGCAGGCCAGGTTAGTTCTGCTCCCCTGGAGATCCCTGTCAACTTCTCTTCAAAGAGCGTCAGCTCCCAAAAGATGGATGTTATTTTCCTGGGACTCTGTACAGTAGTGACTCAGGAAAAGAAGTTTATTTGCAGTGAAGATTGAAGTTTTGGGGGAACAAAAATCTTAGTCATTTAAATTGGGTAACAGTTTTCATCAACATTCTTGGCCTCAGTGATTTTTTAAATGTTATTTTAAACCTGTAATTGATCGGACCAAACGAGATCTCACAAGCTGGTCAACCTTACCTATATGCGGGTCGTATCAACTCTAATAAGATGACAATATTACCAAGGTTCCAGCATCTATTTCAAACCTTCCCCATCTTTCTACCGAAATCTTTTTTTTTTTTTTAAGATACTGCACAAATTGATATCAGCCTTCATCTGGAACAAAAAAGTTGCTCAAATCGCAAGACCCATCTAGAGAACTCAAAGGTATCTGGTGGCCTGGCCTTACCTAAATTTCTACATTATTATTGGGCTGCAAATATTGCAAAGTTATCAATCTGGTAATCCACATTTCGTGATGGTGAAGGTCTTGTTTGGTCCTATTTGGAACTACTCATGCTTGCTAATTTCTGCCATCTCACTGCTCTGTTCCCCCTTACTCTTAGAATTGCACAATAAATCATTGAACCCAGTGGTTCATAATACTTTAAGAATTTGGAATCAATTTCGACACAACTTTGATTTTAAACAAGCTCTTGCTTATCCCCCTGTATGTTACGGTTCTGCCCTGTGTGCTTGTTTGTGCTTGTGCGTTTTTCCCCATGTCTCTCTTGGTTTGTGTTTCAGCTCCATTGCCTGACCACCTATTCCCCCCTCGCCTGGTTCCTGTGATGTCGTGTGACAGCCTGCATGCCTGAGTCTCGTTGTCCAATCACGTTTCCTCTTTCTGTTTCGGCTTTGGTATTTCATCCATTGCTTCCACCTGTGTTTAATTCTGGGTCTCGCAAAACTCTGAGTGAATGTGTTCTCTGAACTTTGAGTGAATGCTTTCTCTGATAGGGCTATTTCTAACCGTACTAACCAGCACTTAAAGGGGAACTCCGGTCAATTTCAACACGTATCTTTGTTGTTTGTGGTGAAGGAGTACTGTCAATAGCGAGACAAACGAAGAAATTTGGTTTTGCCTACACCGAGTTATGCTCCTGCTAAAGTTCGTACCTAAGCGGCTCCAATGGGGCAGGCTTTTAACGTGCTTTTAGCGTCTTAACACGATCGTGATGTCATTTCAAGTCCATAGCCATGTTCACCTAACCCTTCCAAGTGACCGCAATGAATTTCACGACAGTAGCTGAACTAGAAATGAATAAAAATTGTGCTAATTTACTCAGTGCACGTACCTCTGTTTACTTCCTGTTTTCCGATGAAGTCCACACTATTCGATTGTCGAAATCCAATGTTCCAAAATGTAATTTTTCCATCAAAAAACATGCTTACGAACCGCTGTGGTTTTGTCCATTGCGATGACTGTGTAGCAACATAGCTACACTGCAGCCTAACATCACAACTACATTTTAATACTCGCGCGCAGTCTCATTGGGAATTAGCATTACAGACGAGTGTCGGCAACCAGTCATGAGCTGATTGTAATTGGAGCTGCTGTTACCCGGCAATCCTAATTGGTCCATTGTCTTTTGGATTGTCAATAAAATACTCATATCGGCTTGATTTGATCCCCTTTGACCTGGTCTGAGGTAGGTGAAGTTTGTCTACTATTTATGTGTTTAACAAACTTTTTAAACTAGCTTGTTAGCATTTCGTCACAGCTGCCACTGAATTTTTTGTAAAGTGTAATTTTACTCAGTGAGATTGTGTTTGCGCCAACCACTGAATAATGAAATCTCTGTGTTTTATTAGCTTGCCCCCTTCCTTGCTAGCTACCTAGCTCATGAGCTAATGTCAGCTAAGTAGCTTGGTAAGAGTACCACACAGAACCGGTGGGCTCAATAAAATAAAATTCAGAAATCTTCGGCTTACCTTATTGCTTGATAACAAGTCAATTACTGGGGTGTCTAGCAACGTCCAGTGGACATCCAGTAAAGAGAATATACACGTTAATTTCTCGTGCTGCTATACGGTAATCGCATAGGATGGTGGCAGCCATGACGATAATGGATAGCTGCCAACCAGTTTGGTAGCGCTCCGTGATGCGAGTGAGGATAATGGCTCGCTGTACAGAGGGTACTACTGTTAGGACCTTCTTAAGGGCCGATTACACCGAACGCGCTTTATCGGTGTGGAAACGCAAGGCATGTCTGATCTGTTTCTTTGAAACTAACATTGTAAAAAGGCGCTGGACGCGTCTTTTTTGTGTTGCTAAGTAACGTTCCTGTCACTCATCTGCTAACATTCTGAAATGAGCTGTTTCAACAAACTAGTCAGCAAACTTATTTCAGGTTTTTTCAGGATTGGACTGCAGAGAAAAGACTGACAATGACCTGAAGCACCTTTTTTCGAGGCGCCCCAAAGAAGCGCATCAAAAAACAGCGAGGCGCCTGGGGCCTTTATACGCGAGGCACAAAAGCAGCGTCCAGCACGCGTCTAATCATTGAGAATATTAACAAAACACGCCCCACGCCGATAAAGTGCGTTCGGTGTAATTGGCCCCTAACCTGTAACCTTAACCCTAACCTTTAAATGTTCCAATTGATTTTTTACTGGTTTATATCCTTAGCTTGGTTATGAAAAATTTTTGCAGGAGTGTCATCAGTA
Source organism: Gymnothorax reevesii (assembly GCA_029721435.1). Taxonomy (NCBI): domain Eukaryota; kingdom Metazoa; phylum Chordata; class Actinopteri; order Anguilliformes; family Muraenidae; genus Gymnothorax; species Gymnothorax reevesii. Next base: position 41,854,356 of record CM056582.1, on the reverse strand, counting down.
TCCTAACTGCCGCCGTTGTGTGTCATTACCACGTACAGCAGCACTACAAATGAAACTCTAAAAATTCTTGACAGGATGTAAGCTTGACGTTTTTTCACACCCGAATGGTTAGGTATCCAAAAACCGAAAAGGTTCTGATTTTATTCAGTATTGATGGAGGCTTAATATGGTACTATTTCCAACACTGTTGCTCCAAAACCAACTCCACAATCCGCGAAAATAATGCATTATTTACATTAGCATGAAATCTGTGTTTATGTAAAAACTGAACAGTTAGCCATGAAAAAGATTGCAAAATGAAATTATTTTTACAAAACAAGAAGCCACTGCACCTGCAAAATTGGCGTGAACAACATTTGCGGCGTGAAGTCTGTGATATCTGACCTGTTGTTATTTGAATCACTGCGATACGAGCAGTAACGGCCGCTGCGGCGGTTTAACCCATTTCAGACAGAAGGTGACGCGAATCTGCTGCCTGCGTCCCGGCCTTGCTGGCTTAGCAGAATTGTAAAGACAGCCAGCAGAATAATTGGTGCCCCTCTCCCCTTCCTGATGGAGATCTACCAACATTGCTGCCTTCATCATCATGGACGTTCACCACCATTTTCACGGCCTGTTTTCCCTCCTGCCATCCAGAAAAGGGTACGGAGGCATCTGTTACAGGTCCAAATGGACCTGCGAATGGACTGATTTCCCACCCAACACCACCTCTGACATCCCCCCCCAGCTTGACAACTAGCCACCTGTCAAGGACAAATTTTGAACTGTAATGTAAACGGCTCTTTACTAAGTTAATGCACCTTCTTCCTCTCCTCTGAACTGCCACTAAACACTGTTTTTGTTTTTTTATACGTTAGTGTTTTTTTACGTCTAAAAAATGAAGACAAAATATAGACACAGACAAAATAGACAATTGACTGGTCCCGGCAGCATCCCTGGACACCCCTGTGTCCCGACCAGGCCAGGCCCACTCCTACAATTTCTGCGGAAATTGTCTAGTGAAGAACTACAGCATTCATCTCATTTTTTTAGATAATTGCAAGCTTGAAGTTTCGTCATGAAAAATTATACATCATTCCCAATTCTCCTTACAGGTTAATCTCTTGGAAGACTGTCTTAATCCTGAGAATGTGGGCAAATGCCATATCTCAACATTATATCATATAATTCAACATATAAACTCTCCAACACTGACCAAAACAAAACAAGCATGGGAACGAGATCCCAAAGAGTCTATTTCTGATGCTACTTAGGATCTTAATATTGAACGTATTCACTCCTCATCTATTTGTATGCGTCACTGCCTTTTACAGTTTAACCTTTTTCATCATCTTTACTTTACTACAGAGAAATTGGTTAACATCTACCCCAATTCAGATGCTAGCTGTCCTAGAAGCTGTCACTCACCAGCTGCAATGGGCCAAATGTTTTTGTCCTCGTTGATTACCTTCTGGACCTCAATATTTGATGTGTTCTCCCATATGTGTTAGAAAAACAATTGTTCCCAACCCATATATGGCAATTTTCGGCATGTCACTTGTGGAACATAAACTTACTGTATATCAGTTGAAGGCTACAGCATTTGCTTCACTGATGGCCAGATGACGTATCCTTTTTAAACGGAGAGCTGTTAGCCCTCCTTCCTTAGTACAGTGGATCAAAGAGGTCATGATGAATCTCAAAATGGAAAAGTTAAGATTTTCTCTTAATAGATCACTTAAAAAATATGATTGAACCTGGTTCCCTTTCATTGCATATGTGGAAAAATTTATTTTCCCAACAATCTAACTGCCACTGTAAAATTATTTATTTTTATTTCTTGTTTTTTGTCTCTTTCCTCCCCTTATATTGTCACCCAGTACTGTGTATTTCAGTATTTTTATTATCATTTTTTCTTTCCCGTGGCTGTTGTCTTAATCATGTAGCTGTGCTTGTCTAGTTCTGTGTATTTATTGCCTTTGTTTGTATTGTCAAACTCTGATTTGTTTAACCGCAAATTCCAATAAAAAAAGTATTTAAAAAAAAAAAACATTCTTGGCCTCCTTCTAAACCTTGTGTACTGGATTATTTCTTTCCTCAAATATTCCAGTGCTGGCCATATCCTGAAATTTGTGCAATGAAAGGAAACGTTTGTTTGAATGTACTCTACGAGACAAAACAGAAGCTCATAAAGTCATAAAGACTCTCCTTTCACATGGTTTGGCCTGTTTAATTCTCATTCAACCTGCCATTCACCCATCTCATGCATGTTCACTCATAATTCCTTGTCTCATTGTCTGGGGCTGTCAACTGACACAGCTGTCCTATCACCTGATCACGTGTATCTAATTTCACAGTGCCACTCTTATGTAGTTGGTCCGTTATCTTGCTGCTGTCTTTTTAAGTATGATTTCCTGCCTGCCTTTTGTACGTTCACGCTTCTATTATGCCCAAGTCATCATACAGGTCAGCACTGTCATTTTAAATCTTGCTTTTTTGCCAATTCTGTGGTTAATATTTGAAGCACCTATTACTAAAACCCCATAAGTCACACTTGACTTGACTTGTGGGGTTTTAGTAATCAGTGCTTCATTTCAGATTATGCCTTCTTGGGCCCTGATGTCAGTAACAAAGCATTTTTCACTAAATTCAGACCTGCAGAAGCCCCTCAAGCCAAATGTATATATGACATCATCTGTGCTCTTCCTGTTTTGCAAGCACAAAACACAGATGACTGGTCATCTACTCATAACTGAACGGCGCATCTCAACGTATGGTGAATTATCTATTAATACAAGGCAACACAACTGTAGTACACCCAGTCCATGTGAAATCGTTTAAGTAATTCAGACTTGCTCATCCATGCTTGCCCCAAGTCATTTTAAATGGTGAAAGTTTCTTTTTCTGAACTACCAACAGAGGAAATAGGTGCATTAATTAAGAAAGCTTGGAAGGGCGAATAATTTACTTAAATTTTTTTTTCTTTGGTTTCAAGAAAGAATCTGAAGAGTTTTGATCAGTGCATCTCACATTCGGCTGTGGGGGTAGTCCTTTCATTTATTAGGTTTCTGATGGCTGGATACTTTTCGATCAAAGATCTTCGATGGCTGGATACTTTTCGCTCAAAGTTCTTTGAGTGCTCTGCCTCCTCCACGTCAGTTTCTTCTCTTTAAGTCCTTCGAGTGCTCCGCCTCCTCCGTGTCAAAAGAAACTGACGTGGAGGAGGGGGAGCACTCAAAGAACTTAAAGAAAAGAAACTGATGCGGAGGAGGCGGAGCACTCAAAGAACTTAAAGAAAAGGAGTAGCAAATCTGGAAAGAGCACTCTTACAGAATTCCAGCTTTGTGCCCAAGCCATTTCCCTCCCAGAGGCAGGAAAAACCCATCCAGATGTAGCCAAATCCCTTGGTAGAAGCAGGCAGTGGACTCAGAAGTGGTGGCAGTGACACAAGCATGAGGATTCCCTCAATGACAAGCCTAGATCTGACCTCAGTTCCGGGGCCAAGGACGGAATCTGCAAGGCCAGGGGCAAAAGGCACCATTCCTGCCCCCAACTTAGTCAAAGATAAAAAAATCTTGAAGAAAATGTTTCCAAAGGCACTGTACATTGTCACCTCAACAAGAGACTGGGTTCGCGCTTACAAAAGACAGAAACTTCCACAGCTAACCAAATTATAGGAAGACTAGAGATTAACCTTTGCAAAGACGGATGTCACACCTACCCCAAAAGACCTGGAGAACTGGATTTTGTCCGACAAATGCCCTCTTGCACGTTTCCTATCCTGAATAGTCAAGCTTGCTCAGACAGCCATGGTGTGGGGGTCTTTGTAAGCTGTAGACTTGTCCATACTGCATATATGTAGTACCTCAGGAGACCACAATTAATGCATCCAATCTTGGCCTGCCCAAAACAATTTTCCAGCTACGTCTCTGAAGCCATTGTCGCATTCAGCTCTTCGCACACCTCAAGCCAATGCATAGCATTCACATTTAGCAGACCATGAGCAGTCGCTTGTTCGTAAGTCGCATTCAGGTCTGAGCAGTTTCCAGTGGCTCAGTTGAAACCAAGGACCTGCAAGACTTTGCATGCACAGCAGTCCTGACCCATTCTGAACTTAAATACTGACCCACATGCAGCATGGCGCTAAATGACATCCAAAATGATAAACCACCTGCCAAAATAACCTTTCCTGAAAATGACTTGAGACCAATGGAAAGGATATCTCTGCAGTCCGCAAGCCATTCCTGGCTCATTTATTCTTACAGGTCATTGCTGACCACAATTTATTGCTGATGAGGCATAGTTTATGAGAGGTATTCAGGCCTTTGCATTTGACAGGTCTTTGCAGATTTCTGGCCCATGCATCACATACAAGGAAATGGCCAGTGGAAAACAGCACTAAAGAGAGTTTCGAGTCAAATAGTGATAAAGGATCCGAAGAGCTGCGAAAATCTGCAAGTTGTGTGAATGAACAAGCGGTGAGCAGAAATCACTAAGGGTGAGTTATCAGATCAGTAAGAAACTGGTTACGAGTCATGATGATGGTGCTAACTGAGGGGTCTTTCCCAAATCTCTGATATATATATATTTAGAACTTTAAACTCATTGTGCAATGTCCAAGAGTGCCCAGTAATGCAGGTGACAGTCATTTTGTGCAGCTTTCAAATGGATTTGGTACCACACCCCTCAGTATATTAAGTTGGTCTTTATTACCAAGCTCAAACTTTAATGGCCTTATTATCATTGTTTTCATATTTTCTTGCACTGTAAGCACATGGATGAAGTCAGCCAGAAGTTTTTGTTATGAAACAGGTTCAATAATCACTGAATTTCAAGTAATTGCCTCATTACTGCAACGCTTATTCATAGCTTTGTGTCACTCCTGAGTACTGGCCCCTGCTGGCTTAAAACTGTTCATTGCAAGCAGGACCTTGCTACCCTATGGCCATTGCTAGATGGGCTATTCAGATCACTGCCAATAATTAGCCATTGCTGGCTAAAGCTGCACATTGCAAGCCCAGCATTACTGTACTATAGCAACTGGTGGCTAAGCTTTTCAAAAAAAAAAAAGGCTGAATCACAAATGATGATTAAGCCAGGCTCAGAGTCAGGTTTCCATTTGAACAAAGTGGTGCTTGATGGAGTTCAGGACAGGGCTCTGTGAGGGTCTGTGTAGGTCAGAGAGGTTGAACAACACTGATCTTGTTAGGGAAATAAACCAATTACCAAGTCCAAGGTGCAAAGCTTGATCAGAGATGGCTTTCCTAAGCTGAAGAGAGTAAACCCAAGTGACATTTAAATAATGTTATGGGATGACTGTCTCTAAGTCAGACAGCTTACTTTTTTTTTTTTTAAACACAGTTCAGACCCTTATCGTACCTTTAACCAAATAATGAAACGTATGTTGGCTCCTCAGCCTCATTATGTATTTTCTTCAAATGCACAGAATATACTTACAGAAGAACAAAAGCATTAAGTACACTTCCTGAAGGAATTACACTTGAACTTCTTGCCCGGTACTTGAACCCACTTTCATAACATGTATGGGTTGATAAATCATCTTCACAAGCAAAAGGGAGAATTTCTGCTGTAAATTTTGGTTATTTGAAAGTCTGCACAACATAGCTGAAGTCACTGAAATTTATGAGGTTTCCTAATGACACAGATGTGCAGAGTGAGGAAAAAATCCTCAATCTTGACAAACCATGGATGTAACATGCACTGTGAGTGCTGGACCAGGTAAGAATTGTCCCCAAACACTTTTCAGGACAGAATCACATTATATGTCCTTTAGTAGAAATAACCAGCTTTAGACCACATACTCCTGGTTCTGAAATGCAATTGCATATAAATCAAGAGTTTATTAGGTTCCAGTGTAAACAGATAACTGTGATGTTCAAAAATTAAGATAACCTTAAAAACACACAAGGTCATCAGGGGCAATACAATACAGTACATTTTTCAGTAAAGTTAAGTCAGAGTTGCTTTTTCCAGTGTCTGGGTGATTAATATTAATAGTACATCAGATGTTCTAAATAAATATGTAAAGAATAGGGCCATTACAAGGCATTTACAGGCAGACCGGTCATAACACTTTAGTCACCAAAAAGATCATTTGCACAAATTAAAATTACATATGTATTTATACAGTTGACAATACGTACCAACCCTCTGTTATCATACATTTATGTTCAGAAATGTCATCCATTTGGACCAATACCTACTGAATTTATCAAAGCGAAGTCTTAATGAAAAGGTCATTCTCTCTATGTCATACAATTCCTTTACAATCAATATCCATTCTGCTTTTGTGGGCAGTTCCTTGACGAGCCACTTCCTGGTTATTCCTTTTTTGCTGGCAACTAGATATTTGAAGATATTTGTCCTGGGATTTAAGCGTCTGGAGTAAATATGGCTCTGAAACTGTCATCCAGCTCAAGGCCTAATACTAATTTAATAGTGTCTATTACATCTGACCAATACAGTTGAATTATTTGGCAATCCCAGAATATATGAAAATGATCAGCAAGCAACCAGACTCTGGTCAACCATTCTGACGATATTTTATTTAAGGAGTGAAAAAAATATCTTATTTTATTCTTCCAAGAGAATTCTCTCCATAAATCAGAATTGGAGGTAGTAGACTGGGTTTTTAAAGATATTTAACTGCTCGTCATCAGTCAGAGTTATATTTGCTTCTTTCTCCCATTTGTTTTTCACGTATTCAGTTGACAGATTCTCAGACAACTGTAGGAAAGGGTATATTTTTGATACAACTTTCTTGTGAATGTTACCCTTATTTGGAGAAATTTTTATTTCTCTTACCATCCTCCTCACTGTGCATGTTGGCAAAATAACCTTGCGTCCTCGTCCAGGCTTGTTTACCACTGTTCCAGTTGTTTTAAAATTCTTAATGATTCCCCTGACAGTAGATATGGGCGGGTGCAGGCGAGTGGCTATTTTCTTGTAGCCATTGCCTGACTTGTGAAGGTCGACACACATCTGCCTTACTTGAATGGTATGTTCCTTTGTCTTTCCCATATTGAAGAGTGGATAAGAGAAATGGCCTCTGTGTCACGTCATATTTATACCCCAGGGAAACAGGAAGTGATGATTTACTAATTAAATGTTCCTAGATACTCTGATCAACTTTGTAAACTCCTGTAGAAATGACAGAAAAACTGGAACTACATTTTCTTCCTAGGCATTGTTAGGGGTGCCAATAATTGTGGAACAGGTGATTTTATGAAAAATAATTATTTCTTAGTCAGGGATTTTTTTTACCCTTAAAATTCACTTGAGTTGAGGGTTACATTTTTCTTAAATTTTCAGTGTGAGAGTATGCTTCTGCAATAAGAATTGAATTTATTTTTAGGCTTTTAACACATCGTAATCAGGGGTGCCAATAATTATGGAATGCGCTGTATGTGTAAATTGGTGTAGAAATGTTGATATCATTTTTTTAGTATAACTTTTTGTAGAAGGAAAAAGAGGACATTAAATACTAAATCTAAACGTTAAATAAATCAAACTGCTAAATATAAATCTAATTTACATATATATATAAAATTTAGGATTTAAGATTTATAGATTAGTTTTAATCTGTTCACCAGTAGATGGCACTGTCTGCTTAGCACTGCTGTTCTGTGGGTCGTACATGACTTAAGCGTGAGGACAAACCAAGCGAGTAGTCAACAGCACGCTAGTGAGAAATGGCAATGGGTATAAGCCAAGATTTGGCAACAGCCATACAGACGCCTGTTTCCTAATGTGTACAGGCAGCAATATTTTTTTCCGTTCCGTTAATGCGTCGCTACTCTGGAATTTTGGTCCCCCCACTTCACTTTTGACCCATAATCGCGTAAATTTGCGTCTTGATCATGCCGACAAAATAAGGCTACAGTTTGTGTTCTGTCTTACTCGCTAGATAGCTGGTTAGCTATCTAGCAAGCAAACTAATGTGATATCGAACTGTATAATGTTATAGCTAGTGTGCCAATGTATTTAGCTACATAGCTAACTAGCTAGGATTTATGTACAATTATACATATAGATAATTTAGATTTATAATTAGCAATTTGATTTATATTTAATGTTTAGATTTAGTATTTAATGTCCTACTTTTCCTTCTACAAAAAGTTATACTCAAATAATGATATCACCTTTTCTACACCAATTTACACATATTTGTGCCTAAATGTGTGAAAAAGGTACGGTTTAAAATGGTAACAATCTTTTTTCCCGGTTTTTGACACTAAATGTGCCAAAACTGTACGGTAAAAAACAACACACCCTATTTTACAAACGGCACCCCATATGCACGCAGGTCTTGAAATACAAGTCCTGGACTGAGAAAGTGAAGGAGATGCAAAACTGAGTCATTTGGCTTCGAATTTGAAACATGGTGTCGTAATTGAATTGACCCCTTTTTGCAGATGCCAAATCAAGCCAAGCCTTGCTTATGTGAGCATGACACATTTTTTACGTTTTATGATTCCGTGCCGAAGCATCACACAAAGATCATTTAAATGAGGCAAGACTTCGTGATCATTTAGAAATACAACTTATTTTTGTTTTTGGGACCAAGTGGCGCAAATGATTTTCATGAGAATTCAGCATTGAAGTTGCAAAGAAATACTGTGAAATAAAAAATGGCAAGGAGGTGAAGCGGTACATTTCCCTAGATTACAAACTCATTGATCGGATGTGTGCCTCATCTGAGGGTGATACACATAACCACTGTTTATCTGAAAAGCCAAATATAAGCTGCACACCTAGCTCCTCACACAGCTAAAAATGGAAAGATTTTTACTTTGTTGTGAATTACAAACAGTACAATGTGTTACTTACATGCAACAGTCTCAATGCCTGGTACAAACATCGGCATCAAATGCAAATGGATATTATTTTCTATTAATCCATTTGACAGTGAGGGGAACTAGGCTTATGCCATCGGCGGCGACGGCTTGGGATATATCCCCGAACACCCCCAATCCTCCAATTCCCCAACCCTTGAATAGAACTTGAATAGACTTTCATTTGAACTCAATTTCAGGTCAATCGGACAAATGGTTCTGAAGATATGGCCAATATGGTAATTTTCCATCTCAAAGCGCCACCTGGTGGAAAAACATTGAACCATACAGGTATGATGTCATCATGTGAGACGTTGTGAGGTTATGACCTTGCAGTTGCACATAATTTCATGTCAATTGGACAAATGGTTCCAAAGATATGACAAAAATGGTGAATTTAATGTGACAAAGCTCCACTTTGTGTCAAAATTTCGAACCAGGTAAAATGACACAAAATGACACAAGGTCATGACCTTTCATTTGCATTTGATTTGAGGTCGATCGGAAAAATATTTCCAGAGATATGATAAAAACAATGATTTTTCAGTTTTTGGCCCCTGGTGGCCAATCTAGAAATTGTAAATTGTACAAAATCGAATCAGTTCTTCCTCTTGATAATACTTGATAATTTATATAAACATGACATAAACATTTCAAAACATGAAATTTATAATTGAAATACTACTGAAGTTATCACGTTAACACATGAGGCGGCGTGGCGGCGGTGGTCGGACCAAAAACATAATATCTATATATAGTATTAATATATTTTATTATAAATATGACAGAATGCTCAGGGTTTAGATCTAACTAGCAGTAAAAACATATGATTTGGCTTAGTCATACGCATCTTATCCAAAATTTGTGATTGTTCCAGCAATAAGTTTCAGTACTCAGGAAAAAGGAGAAGTTTAACTAGAGCACAATTAGCTAAATGGCTAATGCTGGGTTTATACATAACGACGACAAGTCACGAATGCCACGAATCTAAATTCGTGACCGAGGATCACGAATTTGAATTGAATGTGATGATTCGGGGCAGAGGCACCACGCGTTATTCAGTTCAGTTCTTGACAGCATTCGTGTTGATTCGTAATGACGCATGGCAGTGTGGGCTCAAAGAATGGCAAGAATACACCACAAGTGCTGTCACGCTCAGTGGTGGCTGGTGCTAAAAATGTGGGGGGGGGGTTGGGGGGGCGCCATTTACCTTGGCGCAGCACATCTGAGAGCAGCTTTGATGTTGACAAAGTCAGTTATTGAGACGGAAAATGTAGCCTATAGATTTTATCAGGGTTTGTACCTTTTATGTTATGAATTGAGGCTGTACCCCCTATGTCCACAGATCACTGTATCTGTCCTTATATTACTTACAGATCACTGTATCTGTCCTTAGATTACTTACAGATCACTGTATCTGTCCTTACATTACTTACAGATCAGTGTACCTGTCCTTATATTACTTACAGATCACTGTATCTGTCCTTACATTACTTACAGATCACTGTATCTGTCCTTACATTACTGACAGATCACTGTATTTGTCCTTACATTACTTACAGATCACTGTACCTGTCCTTACATTACTTACAGATCACTGTATCTGTCCTTACATTACTTACAGATCGCTGTATTTGTCCTTACATTACTGACAGATCACTGTATCTGTCCTTACATTACTTACAGATCACTGTATCTGTCCTTACATTACTGACAGATCACTGTATCTGTCCTTACATTACTTACAGATCACTGTATCTGTCCTTACATTACTTACAGATCACTGTATCTGTCCTTACATTACTTACAGATCACTGTATCTGTCTTTACATTACTTACAGATCACTGTATCTGTCCTTACATTACTTACAGATTACTGTATCTGTCCTTACATTACTTACAGATCACTGTATCTGTCCTTACATTACTTACAGATTACTGTATCTGTCCTTACATTACTTACAGATCACTGTATCTGTCCTTACATTACTTACAGATCGCTGTATTTGTCCTTACATTACTGACAGATCACTGTATCTGTCCTTACATTACTTACAGATCACTGCATCTGTCCTTACATTACTTACAGATCACTGTATCTGTCTTTACATTACTTACAGATCACTGTATCTGTCCTTACATTACTTACAGATCACTGTATCTGTCCTTACATTACTTACAGATTACTGTATCTGTCCTTACATTACTTACAGATCACTGTATCTGTCCTTACATTACTTACAGATTACTGTATCTGTCCTTACATTACTTACAGATCACTGTATCTGTCCTTACATTACTTACAGATCACTGTATCTGTCCTTACATTACTTACAGATCACTGTATCTGTCCTTATATTACTTACAGATCGCTGTATCTGTCCTTACATTACTTACAGATTACTGTATCTGTCCTTACATTACTTACAGATCACTGTATCTGTCCTTACATTACTTACAGATCACTGTATCTGTCCTTACATTACTTACAGATTACTGTATCTGTCCTTACATTACTTACAGATCACTGTATCTGTCCTTACATTACTTACAGATCACTGTATCTGTCCTTACATTACTTACAGATCACTGTATCTGTCCTTATATTACTTACAGATCGCTGTATCTGTCCTTACATTACTTACAGATTACTGTATCTGTCCTTACATTACTTACAGATCACTGTATCTGTCCTTACATTACTTACAGATCACTGTATCTGTCCTTACATTACTTACAGATCACTGTATCTGTCCTTACATTACTTACAGATCACTGTATCTGTCCTTATATTACTTACAGATTGATTGTAAAAGTGGTCATGTTCAAGATAATCCACCAACTAACTGGGATTTTGTAAAGTCTAGATGTTTTGTAAAGATGCAAACAATAAGTGGAACATAGTTAAACAGAAAAACAAAAAACAAAGCACAAATCTAAAAACACAGCACTGTAATGCTGTCTACAGGCTTCGTACATTACTGTGGACAGAAAATTTTACCTTTTTGATGAGGGACACAAACGCGAGTTGGTGAAAATGTTAGAAGGCCAGGAAATAAACATTTGCTCGCGCATGCATATAGAGGTGGAATAAAATAAAAGATGGTTCAAAAATAAAAGTTTTCAATTGGTCACACTTTTTGTGGAATCTGCCAAATTGGTACAATAAACAAGGAAGGCAATAAAAGGCACAGCTCACACCACATCCAGCCAATTCCATTTGTTGTAACAAGTGCGAGTGAAGCCCTGGGTGTAAACTCGTCCACGATCACTTGCCTGCTCCTGAATCTTTAAATCGGGTCGGTCCGGGCCAAGCTCTTTTACTTTCCTTTGTTCCATTCGTGAACTTCATGGAAGATTTTTTGGCTGCCAAAAACATGCTCCACGAATATCACAAATGTCACGAACGGACACACACTGTTAAGAACCCTATTCAGATGCGTTATGTTACGTTACGAATGTCATGAATGCGTCACAAATGACGGGAAAATTACATTCGTAATGCATCTTGCCTATGTGTAAGCGCGTAAGATAGGAGTATTTTGGCTAAACATTCCTCTGAATTCTACTATCTGCGCATTGTGATGTGCTGAAACAAAACACACAAAGCAAGATCTCTTCATAAAATAGATTACAACCCCTCAAGAACAAGATTATATTTAAAAAGATACACCATTGGATGAAAACGTAAAACACGTGCTAAGAGAGAATTCTGGATTTGGCTGTATTTTTTCTGGAGGGCTCACAAATGATGGAAAAAAATGACTGCTGATTTTTAAAACGGACTTCTCTCATTAGCAATGGTGACATGCCATTATCAAAATAAATTTGGAGATTTTGAGAGTTGATTGACAACACAGGCATTTATTGCATTAATTTCATTATTCCATAAGCAGCAGTTCACTACTGCACTCACATTCATTGGAGTATGCGTGGCTTTAGGTTGCTGTGAGGTTAGGCAAGTTCTTCATGATGAAAGATTGCTTGGTAGCTTCTGAAGCCTGATTTGCCTGGCTGGTAGCAGATCAGGTTTAATTGGGAGACACGATTCATGCAACGTCTATGCCACCATTTCAGAATCAGGAGCTATTTTTTGAATAGTTTTAAGGCGGCGCCATCTCATGAATATTCAAAATGCAATCATGTATTTCCTGTATAATTGCAAATACAGCATCATTTAGATGCCTGCATCTAAAAATACTGCACATCTGTGGAAATCACTCAAGACATTGGCAAACTAGTTTTACAAATGTTTCAATAATAGTGCATTCTGATATTTAAAAAGACTCATGATCAGCCTCAACTGTACTTATGAAGTGGTATAAATCTTGAGTTGTGTCCGTGTCCTAAATATTATAATTTATTTTCTCCATAACATCAACCCCTAGCCCTCCTCCAGACACTGTCATTCTGTGTTATGACTCCCTTCCCACGCAAAACCCCATCATCTCTGTTTGATAGGCAGGTGGTCAGTAGGAGGCACTTTAATTGTCTCCCATCTTTAATACAAGCCAGAGAGAGAAACTGGCCCCTCTGTCTTTTAAAAGTTATTCTCATAACAACAACAGCTTCATTAGACAAGAGAGAAAGGTAACGTTAAGTGAGCAAGCAGACTTCCGCTTCCCGATCATCTTTAATTGGATATTATAATAAAAGTTAAGAATAGGCCAACTGCACCAATGTTCTTCATTAAATTCTGCATGACCTCATTCAGAACAACATGCATCACAAATTGATCAAGCACAACATTAAAACCATCTGCCTAGTATTATGTAGGTCCCCCTTGTGCCACTAAAGCTAGTCCTTAAAACTGATGTTCACTTAAATTCACAGACCAAGGGTCTCCCAGCAGAAAATTTACCAGAGTATCACTCTCCCTCCACCAGCTTCATGACAGTGCATCATTGTTGCATATCTTCCCCAGATAAGAGGGGCTCGCATCCCTGCCCAAAAAACTGACCCGACGACCTTCTTCAATTGCTCCAAGGTCCAGTTCCCATGCTCATGTGCCCATCGTAGACACTTTCGGCAGTGGGCCGGGGTTAGAATGGGCACTCAGCAGGGCCGGATGCAGCCTGCTTTGACTGGGGTTGCAGTGAACATTTCTGGGGGGTGTAATGGTACACAGTGGTGGTCTAGTTTCTAGTTGTCGGTGTACTGAGGCCTAAACCCCCCCCCCATCCCTCCACGCACTCATACACTCACGCAAAAAAAAAAAAACTATGGCACTTCTTATTCAAAATGTTTAGTATTCGTTAATACACTTACATTTCCGTTTAACAGACACTATTATCCAAAGCGACTTACAAAATGATGAAAGCATTGCAAGCTACAATGAAGAACCACAGTACCAGAAGAGGCGAGTGCTAAGTGTAAGTGCTACTGAAGTTAAAATGGAAGGAGGAAATTACAGAAAGAAACTAATTACTGATAGATTTTTCCATGTTGCAGCTATCACTTTTACTGCAAACCCTGTTGTATCAGCATGATCACGCATGTTTTTAATCTGAAGCAACACCAAATTTGCCAGGGTTTCAATAATCTTATTTAGCAAATTATGAGAAATATACTTTGCATTTTGAGGTATGCTACTGGCGATCTCTCTAATGCCTAACATCCTTTGTGAGAGTGCACTCAATCAGTTTCAGGAAAAGCCCAGCTGAGAAATCATCATTCATGGACAGAGGGCTCTTAGAGGTTCCACGGAGGGGCAACTCATTAACAGCAAGAAACCTTACAGTCTCCCCTATGCTTTTAATGTAGTATTAATTCCTCTCAGTCGGGTTTGGGCCTAGCAGGTGAGCAATAGCTCCTCCTGTTGTCTGTCTGTCTCTCTCTCATTTCTGCCCATGATTATGAGACCTGTCATTGGCAAAGGCTAGATAGAGCGGTGCTTCTCAAACTCAGTCCTGGGGGACTGCCGTGTATGCAGGTTTCATTCCAACCACAAACGCAACCATATAATTTTAATGAGTTGTTGCTTCTTCAGTGCCATTTTTTTTTAAAAATATTGTCAAAAATGAACAATTAAAGTTTCATATTCACATCATACTATATGGGAAACTGCAGAATAATAAGACATAAATTTTAAAAGATGAACCAATAATTTTCAAAAGTTCAGTCGGCACTAGATCAGTATAATTATTGATGAATCGTCACTAAATTGAATCATTTATTTGGTAAGGAGTTAGAAGGCAGAGCAATTGATAATGACTAGCACCTGTTTTGTGTTTATATGGTCAAAAAAAAAATTCTGAACTTCAAGCTTGTGTGGAGCAACCTATAGGGGCTCAATAATTAACTTTTGTATGACTTGCATTAGTAAATATATTAGGCCGTGTGCAATTAATTGTATTGCAGCATTATAAACTCATGAACATGGGGCTTTAATCTCCCATGGCAGGCATAACATTTATCTCTTAATGTGAGGGTAAAAAAATACAACCAATTAAAACAAATCCACAGGTTAATAGAATTTTAGTGTTGCATTTGTGGTTGCAATGAAAACCAGCATACAGTGATCCCCTCAGGACCAAGTTTGACAGTCAGACTCTCATGCTGTTTTCCAAGGGCCTGTTGGGCCTGTCCACAGAAATGGGGTACCTAAGGGGCATGGTACATTAACGGTTAAATAACACGTTACAGTGTTCGACAATTCACTGAATTGTATGTTTATTGTGTGATACATATGACAAAGATATAATAAGAACATTTTTGAAGTAATGCTTTGCCTAGTTTTATTTTTACTTGCAGAAAGAAGAAAATGTCCACACTGGTTTTTGACATTGTTTGTGACATTGTAGATGTAGTTCATTTCAGGGCGGTTTCAGCCCATCAAAGGGCACCCTTATTTTGAGTAAAGTTGTCAGCTTGAATAAATAACTTACTTTCTTTTAGTTTCTCTTCGTTTTCTAAAAAATTTAATGACGGGTAATTTAATGACACCCTATTTGAAAAGCTTACGTTCGTAACCATCGTCTGTCCTTGCAGTTACGAACATAAAAATAGGTTAGACTGGAATATATTTGCGGAAATAACCACCCATACATGTACAAAAAGTAGGAGTACATTTGTTGATATACGATACAATTATTGATTTCGTTTTTCTTTCCGTCTGATTTCGTTCAATGATTGTTAAAAATTATGCGTTGCGAGTCTGTCCAAAAAATATTACGTTCCCACCTAAACAAGAAAAATTCATGCGAATCTACGACTGTGAACTCAGTCACAGCTGAATAGGCCTACTAAATATGCGTGTGCGCCTCGACGTTGACGCCATTGCTTGAAGGTCATGCAAGCATCCTCGGCAATGCTGGAATGATTTTCTCTGAATCTGTCACGAATATTACTTAGGCCTACGTTACGAACGTAAAAGAAAATGAGCAATGATCAAATCATTTATTTGACATAATCAACACAGTGGTTTGGGCGAATAATGCACTTTGAAGTCTCAGATTGGGCTGCAAACATGGAGCAAATTCGCCGGCTTTTTATATAGAATACACCTACGGAGCATAAAATATCCCCAAATCTACCTATTTCTGCCATTAGCGGTCTCACTGACTGCACAGTTTTGCGGCTGTAATTTTTTTTCGAAAAATGCATCTTTTGTTTGCCTAGCAAGTAACCGATGCTCCTGTCAGAGTTGGTGGAGTAGAGTAGTCTAGAATTATTTTATTTTATTGGGCAGCACTGGCAAAGAGTTTGCGCCTGCAGCAGCAGGATACGCTGGCACCAAAACGGAGGCAATGCCAGGTCCGCAGGAGCTGACTCACAAAATAAGACGCGTCACCTGCTGCAATTGCTTCAGACCCGTCTAGGGGAATTGTACCAGGAAAACGGAGGTCACCTGCGCAGACTATTACGATTAGACTAAATGCTACGCCACCCCAATAAATAAAAAGGTCATCAGAAAAAAAGTTCAGCACCTCCCTGGCCAGTTGTTTTCTAATTCCGTGTCATTGTTCCGATTAATTATTTCATGATAAATAAGATATTCCATATGGTTATGTTGTTATAAATGTTGAATCCGAATGTATGTTCATCAAAATAATGTTTTTAATCGTTATTTTTGTCGTTCTGAATTGTTTAATTACTTCTTTACCCGAAAATATCGTTGTGAATGTTAACAATAAAGCCGCTTTCACACTGGACGCGAAGAATTGTTCGCACGACAGATCACTTTCAAAGTCAATACAAAAGACGCGAATCAGCGTGAAACACGCGTATTTGTGTCTTTGCATTGAATTTGAATGCAATCTGTCTTGCATATTTAAAACATTGAATATGCCTCGTGGGAGTAAATTATATTATTTTCGAGGAAATGTCTCAGCAGTTTATCTCATCTGTCCTGTTACATACGTAATACCTTTCAGCTAGTTTTGGAAAACGAGTACTGTTAGTTGGGGTGTTTATTTATGTAAGGTTTTTTTATTAAAAAAACTGATGTTGCTGATGTACAATGGAGTTCATTTAGCTCAATTTTTAACTTTGCAAGGTGTTTGCTTTGAGTGTTGAAAAACACTATGTGCCAGAATTTGCGAGCGGGAAATCCACAAATTGCAAATCTGGAAGAAAATTTGATTTTTAATACTACTACTCTATTTATTTTTTATTAGTGTTATTGTTTTTTATGACTTTTAGAATAAATAAAGTTTTCACCTACTTCTAATAAGCATTTTTTTTTGTTGATTTTAGGTTGAAATATCTGTCCAGTTACATACGTAAATCGGTGTTGCCATGACCATTTCAACTGTGTGTTCCAATGTCATCTTTGCTGATATTATCCTTACGACTGCAGAAAGTTATTCAAGGTCCCTTTAGTGACTTATTAGGTTGAATCTTTTTTTCTCCTTTATTGGTTTATTTTTAGTCTTGTGTGTCACACTTATGTACCCCATTTCTGTGGACAGGCCCAATTAGTGAAACATCGTGTAGTGAACGTGACGTCTTAGTCATTTTTAGCCGCAAACATTCAACTGGGTAAACAGAAATATGCATCTAGTTTTACTGAGAACTCTAGCCAAGGTCAAGAGTGGTACCAACTTGAGTTGAATGCAACTTGGATCTTGGAAAAATATCCATATGAGGCACGTTTTTAACACTAGTTGTGTCGGAGCCCTGTCCTTAAGACCACGCTCGCTGATTTTAGCATTATTCTCTGCACCCTAAGAGGAAGAAAAGCTAATGCTAGCGCGCTCTGCCTGTTCTTGAGTAAATCTTGCATTAGATGCATCTGAGCTAGTAGATTTTTTGGTGGTGATAAATCGATGCATCATTTTTTCTATTTCCTTTAAACAAACTCGTACACGAATAAGACAAAATTGGTTGTGGATAACCACGCTAACAGGACTAGCTTACCTATTTATGTTTAGTGATAGACTATGTGGACAATGAAATATGAAGAGTACAAATAAAGCTCAAATGAAGGCAAGGAATATTAGTATTTAATAGTAGAAACTATTTGTACAATCAAAAGTTAATGAAATTACTATCTGACATGTCTGACAATTGAAGCACTGATTACTAAAACTCCACAAGTCAAGTCAAGTCAAGTGTGACTTATGGGGTTTTAGTAATAGGTGCTTCAATTACTCGAGGCGACACGAGTGACTTTAGATTTTGGCTGAGGCACACAGTCAATGGGCTGAAGTATATGTCAGTAAATAAGGAGGAGCTGGGGGGGCGCAAAAATCTGGGGGGGGGGGGATGGGTCGTAGCCCAACTCTGCACCCCTCTGGATCTGGCCATGGCACTCGGACTGGTCAGAAGCCACAAAACACAATATGGAGCAGAGTGCTATGTACTTTGTAGTGACACATTCTTAAAATAAGGAAAAATACAATTCTAAGACTTGTGCCACAGTTGGCCTTTTGTAGGTTCACACCAGACAGTACAGCCTTTGTTGCCCTTGCACATCTTGGTGTCCAATAGTTTCATGGCATATTCCCCATTGGACCACTGTCTCTAGGTACTGTATTTACTGCAGGTCACTAGGATCACTCCAGAAGTCCTGCCGCATCAGAGATGCTCTGACCCACTTGTCTAGCCATCAACAGAAAAAGACTGTTTGCTGACCAACTAAGGTCTGTCTGCAAACCTTGACATGCCATTTTTCCCCAGGTGCTCGCCCATCCAAGGACTTACAAAGCCCACCAGCTTAGCCTCAGTCTTGCGGCTGGAGCAGGTCAAGCTGTGGCATTCTCAAAAATAGTGCACTTCTATCTGTGTTTTTGACACATACACAAATGCACATAGGATATATGCTATATATGCTACCATGGCATGATTTTCATTCCTAAAGGCCCGGTCACACCGCCCGAACTTTGCTGGAGCGTTCCTGGTGCGGTGAAAAAAATTCATCACCACTCGTAACCGTTCACCACCGTTTAACAAAAGTTGGCCCCCGTTAAAGCAACGGCGTATACGCTCGGCCACCGCTGATGTTTCTCCAGGGGCCCTCCTACTCCGAAAGTTTTGAGCTGTACAAAATATTGCGAGCGGTGAGGAGGGGGCAATTTTCCGCCCCGGCGAAGTTCACCCCCGCTCGACCAACGCTCATTCAAAGTTTGGTACAGCTAGACGCAAGTTTGTGGACGCTTGAGTACGCTAGGCCAACGCAGAAATCTTGAACGCTGGATCACCGCTGCTTCGCCAGCGTTGCCCGGGCGGCGATTAAACGTTGCACAAACTTCGGTGGAGCGATTGTAAGCATTTTTCGAGCGGACACGGGGTTCCTGCAACGATGTCGGGCGTTGAAGCAGCGAGTCATGGCGGCGATGAACTTTGGTTTGGCGAGGGTATAGAGGTGTCAGAGCGGGACCAGAATTTGGCTTTAAATACGGGGAGAAATGGACCAGGAGCTCATTTGGAATCGAGCTGCCGTTGAGTTCAGACCTCATCCATATCGAAATTGCTGAAAGTTACAGTAAAACTGTATCACCATGGATGCTGAGAGACTTGCTATGATTGGTGCACTAGTCCAGCAGCAGAATCAGAACCTCCTCAGATTGCAGCAAGCTGTTGACAGAAAGAGAAGAGAGAGAAGAAGGAGAGATAGAGTTGTGTCTATCAGAACTTGTATCAAAACGATCCGTTCAGCTCCGTAGTCACAAGCGGTATGCCGCTAAACCAACTTTATACCCCCGCCGAGCCAAAGCCCGCATACGCAGAACGCCGCTATACCAACGCTCGCGTCACCGCTAAACCAACGCTCGCTACCACTTGCTACCGCTAAACCAACGCTAAAGCAACGCCGGCTTCAGCGGTGCACCGCTAAGCCAACGCCCGTGTTTTCGATTTTTTTCCCATTTTGTACGCGGTGACGAGCGTTGTCGAAATTCAACCCCCCCTCCCTACCGTTCAAGGAACGCTCCAGCAAAGTTCGGGCGGTGTGACCGGGCCTTAATAGCCCAATAAATGTATTTAGTTAAAGATCAGCTGTTTGACAACTGGATTACATGAGTCAGATCCCTTGCACAATACTTCACTGGGAGGGTTGTGGAAATCAGTAGCAGCTAAGAGGTTAGGGCTTGCTAATCAATTGTGGGAAAGTGAGGTAAGTTTGCAGTTTTCACTGATCCAGTTGTTACCAAATTTTTGTATGTGCAGCGGAGGCGAAGCGTTGGAGACGTTGACGCTCATTTATAGCAGTACAGGGGTTGAGAAAGAGGCAGTGCTCAGCATTCAGAAATTTTTTTTTTTTTGAGGTTGGGGGGGTGGGTTGAATACGGTACTTTGTGTGTGAGTTGAGGTTTTCTGCAGCAGAAAGTCTTCCCTGAAATCAACTTCTCCAGGGTAATAATAATGATGATGATAATAATAATAATAATAATAATATTAATATATTCATTGTTGATTTTCCTGCACTCTCTCCCCCATGAGAAAGAACCAAATGATACAATATGGAATCACAAGCTAAGGCTCTGCAAGGCTTTGGAGTTTTATGGGATTAAAAACTGGAGGAAGTGTACGCGTAGAGTAATGAGAAATAATATACAACAAATTTACAAATGTTTTTTAATTTTAAAAACAAGTAGTTTATCCTCTGCATTGTCAAGAAAAAAACTTTTCTGGAAATGCACAGTCCTTTTCCAGGTTTTTCGAATTCATTACTTTTTATTGCCAACTTTTTGTAATAAAAAATGGATTGATACCAAAAAAGAAATCTTTCTATTTTTTCCAGAAGGATCTCTTCATGGAGACTGGGCTTGCCGCTGCGCTCACCAAGCTGACTCTCCTCTCTTCCTGCAGGCTGGAAGAATTCCCGCATGTAGAGCATGCTGAATATTAAACATGCACTAATTGCACGTTAGCATATGTTCATCTGCCTGAGGAATTATGGGAAACTCCTGACAGACTCCACTTGGCATCACAGCATCCTCAAATTCTGCTCAACAAATCAAGCACATCCAACTCGATTCTATTTCATGATTTTTAAAAAAAAATTTGACATACATTCCATTGAAACTTTGAAGCAATATGACTTGAACAAGTCACAAAGCATGGTTTCAAATGAAAATCTGTAAATACTGTATGTGGAATCATATTCATCTTGGTTACGCATGCACACAAGCTTGTAGCCAAACGCATTTGAAAAGATCCATAAAGTTGTGGTTTATCCTAAACATTTTAGGTAGTCAACTATGTTCACAATCTTTCAATGTTTACAATCTGTGTTTGTTGTTTTTAATTGAATTTATTGCTTTAGTTATTCTATTTCCCATTGTATTCTTATGCCCCATTCAGTTCCACACGTGTCTTTGTATTTTCGTGCACTTCCACCCCATCCTTTATGTTAATTGTCTAGTTCAGTGGTTCCCAAAGTAGGGGGCGCAGGGTGCGGGAAGCGAATTCCTTCCCCCCCCCCACTAAAGTTCCGGACACAAACAGAAAATAATTTGCATACAGTCCATTCGCTGCCCAGAATACTGCGGTTACATCGTAAATGCCTGCCTTACTCTCAACATAACTGTTCGCCAAATCATTCATCTTGCCTGCCATTTTCATTAATAATTTGTTATGAATGTAGTTGTTCAAATATTTGAAGCTGGTAAAATGAGCTGGTTACAATCAATGTAGTCTCGGGATACCCAACTCAGCGCTTTTTATCTTGCACTGATCTGGCATATTGATCATAAAATGGTAAGTGACACCGAACAAAATCCGATGAATATAAAGCAGAAATAACTGAGATAGTGTCATCTTATTCTCGATAATATGAATGCTCTGTAGGCCTACAGATTATTTTTATCTAGCCTAGCAACTGAACATTACAAACATATCGACAGGCTCGGCAAGTGGCATTCATGAATTTTTTTCGTACTTCGCTGTCGGCTGTTAATATAGGTTGATTATGGAGCTTTCTTTCTGCATCATAGAAACATAATTTTAAGTAGACAGCTATACTCAGGCTGAGGGGTGTGATACAGCCTAATGATTTTATAATTTTAAAAGAGGTTTTGAATTAGGCCTATTACATTTTCGTGTCCTTAATTGGAAAATTACAGTGGCCGTTTCTAAACCTGCCGATCATTTTTAATTTTTCCAGATAGGCTAGACAAAAATCATCTGTGCAGAGCATTCATATTATCTAGTATAAGCTGACACGACCTCGGTTAACGTATTTTAACTTAAAAGTGCGAGGCCAGTGACACTCCTTCAGCGGTCCGGCACAAGGTCACTGATTGGCTGTATGCAAGTAAGTTTCTGTTGGTGTCTGGAAAATGCACAAATAGCAATGTTGTTGAATATTAAACAAAGAAACCTGTTACACTGAACATAATTACACAGTTAAGGTGCTTGAAAACAGTTACACTTTAAATAATTACACCGTGGTTGTTTATTATTTTGTTATTTCCAATTCTGAAAGTAGCCTACTTGTAGTTTGACAACCTACAGTTTATGACCATTTACTTATATTTTTTCAAAAAAGGTTGAGGTTTATATTAATTACAATGCGTGAAATAAACTGCAATGGACTCTGAAAACAAAATGTGCGTTTGTATTACCTATTTTTTGGGGGGGGGCGCAAAAATTCTCTTATGTAGCAAAGGGGTGCCCAGCAGAAAAAGTTTGGGAACCACTGGTCTAGTTCATCCCCTTGTTTATAGCCACGCTCCTGGTCACACTCCTGGCTCCCTACGCCCCTACATTCACTTCCCATTTCCTTTCAGTTTTCCGATAAAAACCCCATGCTTTCTTAAATATGTTGCAATTTTGTTTAGCCATTCCTAGGCCTAAAGCTACGGCTGTTTCACAAAGCATAGGCTGCAGCCGTCCTGCTATGTCACTGGAGGCTGTTCCACTGTGACAGCACTTCTGAATATAGCTGAGAAATGCAGCCTTTGTCTTGCCTGATATCAGATGGAATTGTCGGCTCATCAAAGCTCTGTTTCCATGTTGACAGTTGACATCTGATAAGAAGACTGCGTTACTTGGCTGTATTCGAAAGCGTCCTTGTAACGGAACAGCCCGCAGTGACATAGCTGCATAAAAATGCAGCCTTTGAAGGATGCGACCTACACTTTGAGAAACGGCCCATGAGCCTTTCTTGCTTCCTGTAGGCCAGGGTTTCCCAACCCAGTCCTCGGGGACACCAGTCAGATCCAGGTATTTTGGAACACAACAAATACCTGGATCTGACTGGTGTGCCCCGAGGACTGGATTGGGAAACACTGCTGTAGACTTCCTGGGGCCTGTACTCCAAAGCAGGATTTGAGGTTATTGAGGTAACTTTGGGTTTAACCACGAGTTTTCAGGACTTTGACAGAGGTTCACTTCTTAGCAGGCTAAATGACCATGGTGACTTGCGCTGAACGCCCAACCTGGGGTGCATTTCTCAAAATCACTGATGCTAACATACTCGGGCCCATTGACTGTGAATGGACGAACTACGTTATGCTTTTGGGTAATGCGCCCCTGCTCCAGAGTAAGGTTATGTTTGAGATAAGAAATTAGCGGATGCCTACTGATCAATCAGTTCTCTTGGAACATAGAATCGTTGTTCAGAGAATCCTGTGGAGTTCGGTGCACAGAATGTGAGAGGATTCCTGAGGAAGGCAAGAATATTCAGAATGGCAAAACCCATCAGAGAGAATTATTTATCTTTTTTATTTATTAATTTGTTAATTTATCCTGTATTTAACCAGGGAAGTCCAGTTAAAGGATACCCTAAGTATGTTTAACTTGATTCGTTGAACAGGCTTCTGGTCTTAATTGTTTTTGTGGTTTACAAGATTGCCCGCCCCATTGTGTATTGTGATTTTCTGGTAATGAATACTGCATGTCTTTTCAGTTTAATGATTTAGATCTCTGTTGGCTTTGGTAATCTTACTGTGTAGCATCTGAACTGTGGGCTGTACCCTGATTAAGATTTGGATTTGCCCTTCCATACTGCATTCGTCCTGTGTGGGTCTGAACCGGACTGTAGGACCTCAAGTAAACTCATTAATAAACATCTGAACCTGATTTGCGGCCTGTACTTGAGTTCTGAGTTCAACTGTTGTTATGTGCAGGAGAAAACGTCTCATAAGTTTGTGATGCAATGTACAACATTGCAACTGAAAATAAATTTGACAGCCAATCTACCAATTAGTCTGAGCAACTGTTGCTAATCAGGCAGAGTGAGGTTATCAAAGGCCTTTGATTCCGCCAAGGGACCGCTCCTGATCCATGAACAAACTTGTCTGTCATTCCGGGCGCACACTCAACTACTGGATCCAGACTGTTTTTGCCCAATAAATGCCACGTGTGCAAATCGTTTGTTGTATCATCAGACAGCAACGACAAATTGATGATTGAGCAACGGTTTTGGGTGGTGCTTTCAGTGATGGTACCTACGCTGCGTTCCAGCGGAGGTTTGAATCACGACTTCAAAGTTACGAGTCAGGACTTCATGGCGTTCCAGGCAAGAGTAACGACTTACGACTTCATAGCGTTTCTTTCCGATTGCCACTTGAAAAAAAGCTGGTGCCGCCATTTTAATTGAGCTGCATGACATAAAACAAGGAATTCGGAGTACGTTGAGCACAATCGAGTTCACTGACGCGAATTCACAGGTTTGACGGTAGCTCCGCCCACTTTTAACCGGTAAATCACTGGTTACGAGTTGCCTGGAACGCACCCTTAGTGCGGTGCTAGAGCATTCACCACGCCATTGGAACCAATACCGACTACAGCAAGCCATCTTGTGACAGCAGCGCATAAATGGCTTTGTTCTGTTCAGGGACCTGGGAGGGATTCAGTTGGTTTGGGTAAGCATAATTTGTTGCTCATGCATCTCTTATTCGCCAGCCAAGCATTCTGATCATCACATATTTAGGGTTCCTCTACCCCTTGCTCTGTGAGTGCAAGATCTAATTTGGAGGAGTAAAGAAAAAAAAAGCAGCAGTGCACTGGCACGTTTATGGAGAAAACCACAACCTATGCGCTATCTATGCCACATGTATCTAAAAACAATTCATGTGACTATATATGCAATTCAAATTAAAGCAAAGAGAAGATATCAAGGCCAATTTTATTTATAAGAGTGAGCTGAAAAGAGTTTTTTTATTTTTTTGTGACTGGCTATTCACAGCTTCATGTTGTTTGATGTACACACATAGCCGACAAATAGTGACTTGCATTTTGAGATTATTTGTATTTTCCACATTGTCCATTAAGGTTTCTAAAACTCAATTTTTATCTTGCCATATGAGAAAAAAAGTAAAATATTTGAAATTAAACATATGATTGATATTTTGTGACATGTGAAACATGGATTCTTAAATGCTTATTAAAAAAACAAAACACTTTGATTTCACATTCACTCAATAGAAGGGCCTCGAAACATTAATTACATCATATTATCATAAAACTACTGTCTTCAATTATGCAATTCATTTTCTTTCACCTACATCAATGCAAAAATCTAACTCTTTTTAGGAAAATGAGATAGTGAGAAGTGTACTCTGACCCGCAGTGAGCACATAATGATGCTTTCAATGCTGGCTATCCGATAACCAACATGCAGATGAGACACTTCATTACAACAAACTTATTTGAATATGTAGGTAGCAATCTGAACTGCTTCATTTTCCGGTATGTTGACTGAGAGAAACTAATTCTGCATTGACAGAATGAAACCTAACCTTCAAGATTTACTTTTTATCAAGGAGCAATTTTAGAAATGGACAAAGTCATTCCTCTGTGATTTGACCATCAAGAAGAGGATTCATATTTCATGTCAATAAATGTTGTGTTCCAGACTCCAGAGAATGCGGGCAGAAAACTGACGCATCTCTCTCAAACACCTTGAGCAACTGCCTGCAGGAGCTTTGACAAGAGAGTAAAGTGTGAGGAGAGAGGAAGAGAGAACAGGCCGTTTGAGGAAATGAGTGAGACTGACCGCGAAATAAAGCATGAGAATAGAATGCGAGAGAGAAAGACGTGAAGAGTGAAAGGGACGCAGATTGACCGTGGTATGTGCAGATAACAGTGCTGGCCGTGAGCGTTTGAACACAGACGTTGCATATGAAGGGCTGCAATTCCTTCATGAAACACGCACTGAGGATTTGTTCAACCTCATAGTCATTGTTTCTTTTGTCTCCACAGTACCAAGCCAAAAAGCAAAAATTGTGTCACAGTCAATATATACAGAGACTGTACAAATATTTGTACACATTCATATATTTATATAGGAGAAAACATGTAGATATTGAAATTGGAATGGGATATGATTAACGTGTCACAGACGGGCATTGTGTGGGTATTTGTGTAAGAAAGGGGCAAAAATTGAGGGAGGGAGAAAAGGTCGAGATGCGATTGAATTCAGGAGAGAACAGGCTGTACTCCCCAATACAAACAGCACCAGGAGCCCAGGGATTGGCTGTAGGGGATATGCAACTGCTGTTGCCATGCCAACATACTGTATGAATCCTAGAGAGATCGTGATTGGTCTGACTCCAGCCCCTTTCTCCGCCTCCTCCTCCCTCAGGTGTATACCAATCCAACCCTTATTCCACCATTTCATTTTTTTTTGCCAATCCATCCTGCTTTTTCCAGCCTCAAGTCAATCCTTTATATTCATCTCTGCATGTTTATCTCTCAACTCCATCTTCCTCCCAATTACTGAGGATCCAAATAAACACATTCCCGAGGCACATGACGTTAACCAATGAATGCGTCTTCTAATTTTGTGGACTACAGGCAAATTTCTGGCAGCTGATTTATGACCGATGCACATGAGATGTACAGAGCAATATCTGTCAGGGGAGTACTTCCAGCCAACCAGAAGTCAGCCTCAGCGGCCGCGTACCCACACATTTCCTCAGTTAACTAACAGTGTGTGTACCACGCATTATCACACTCTCACCACTCACATGCACACATCTCTGTGAATCACCTTTCTTAATCCAGCACTCAAAAGGTCCCAGTGTCGCTCATTGCCTCTGCTGTTTTCAAATGCTTTGCTTGCTACATGAAATGCACTCATGCCCCCACCTGTTGTTTAGATCTGCCTCTACAATATATACCTTAAGGAAATTGAGTTTTTCATGCTTTTAACAATAAATCAAAAGTCAGGTAATTCGCTTAAAAGTAAACTAATCGAAAAAGGAAATTTGTATAGCTTCCCCCCGCAAGATATCCTTAAACATTAAATGAAGTTCTTATCGTTGTGAACCAGACCACGCCTAAAAGCGACACTCCATTCATCCTAACCAACCTGCCCATTCATGTCGCCTTCATTCTACAATCTCCGTCTGTCTTGGTCTGTCTTCAGTTTCCCTTCTATTCATCTCTTACCCTATCACTCTACCTTTAGAGTGCGACTTGAAGGGGACTTTGAAGAGCATTTATGACTCCAAGGAGAGACACAACCCCCCATCCCAACTCTTGTCGCCTGGGGATTCCTGTTTTCCTACACTAGCCTCCACCTTCTCGCCTCTACTCCGTCCTTCATCATTGCAAATTCCCATGCTTATTCAATCAATAAATATTGTTTCCGACTATTGAAGGCATAATGTGGAATTCACTGAAGCCGCGTGGGTACATTGGCAAACATTAGCAGTGGTTTTCGCCTTGCAGCCATCGTATCCATGCCATCTATAAAACCAGTGGCGTGCCGTCAGATGTAAGGAAGGCCTTCAGTAACATCACCCTTTCCCGCATAATAGCTCTAAAACTGTTTGCGATCAAGTTTGCCTGATTAACAATCAAACAATTTATTAACTGAACAACCACCACCAATGCATGGCACGTAATGATACAGAAATGATAATTAAAAGTGATTGCCTATTGGCTATGTTGATATAATTGATGTGACACCACAAGTACGACAATCTGCAAGTGAATCAGAAACATTTGCGGACTTCGCAGCAATTATTTTCGGCATCACTCAGCTGTGCATCATCCCTAACTACGCACTTTACCTGTCACTACATTCAGACAATAGAATGGATTCTCATGGCTTATTCTCAGTGAGCCTTGCGGACGAATTTACGCAAATCCGTGGTTGCACGTGCTATATGAGCGCAGAAATTATAAAGACAAATTGATATTTTTCGTAGTAATTGATGTGCAGAAGAAAAGTTTGAATAATTTCATAGAGCAATGTATAACAAGGCTTTCAGAAATTAATTAGATTTTCATCGGTTCTACCTAGCAGTCTGAGCAACTGTTGCTAATTGGGAGAGGTAAACTGCGAGAGGTGTAGGTCATTAAGTAGTGAAAGGCGAGGTTATTGCTGGCCCTGTGTTTCTGCAGTTTCTGTGTTTCTGACCTCTATTGTATAAAACTGTTGAAACATGAATGCAGATGATATCTGAGGTGCGCCAGGCCTGCGGTTTTTTCAGAGGCTCATCTTAGTTACTTTCTTACAGCCAGGATGAGTTCTCCATGAGCTCTTAAGATAAATTTTGGTTGGAGCCTGTCCCTCTTAGGATGATTTGCCAGTCAACATTTAATCATTTGAAAATAATGGCCCTCACTTTGCTTTGCTGGAGGTCTGGAGCCTTAGAGATTGCTTTGTAACCCTTTCCAGACATATATTCCAATTAATTTCTCTCTCATCCCTTCTGGAATTTATTTTGATCCTGACCCATTAGTCCACTTCATATTGCTGGAAAGGCTAAGTTTCCACGTTATTTAGACTGAAAAGTTCTGGCAGTAATCAAGCCTGGGCGTGTCTAACTTAATTTCACATAATTATCCATTAAATTTGGTGTAATTTCACACAATTATCCATTAAAACTGAGTAACTAAGGAGGCAGTCAATTTTTCACACTGGCCCAGCTGGTGTTGGATAACGTTCCGTGAGTAAATGTCCATTTAAAAACTGTATTTTGTCTTTATTCTGGTTGTGCTCGTCTCCAAAGAATTTTTTTTTGGAGATATCACAATTAAATACGAAAAATATGGAAAAAGCAGTTAATAGCTTTTTAAAGCAATCCTACTTTGCTCCTCATTATTTTTGATGTTACAAATGCCATCGCCTTACATTCCCCAAGGGCAAAATTGATTTTGAATTGTGTACCATAATTAGAGGTGGAGTTGAATTTTTAATCCTAACGGATTATTATTTGAATGTGACCATTGCCTAAGGAATTGTTAAGCACCTATGCTTTACGAGTCTTTTGCAAATGCGTTCTTCCAGCATCCTGAGCAAACATCCTCTCAAACGGGATCTAAAAAATGACGGTCTCTTCGTTAACTCCAATGTCCTGTGAGACCCAATCCAATTAAGCACCTTTGTGATAAGGTGTAATGAAATGTTGGCAGCCAGAAAAGTGCAGCTAAAAATATGCATAATCAGCACTATACTGTTACGTTGGCATGGACCAAGCAGTCTTCTTTGAGCATATATAAAGGAAATGGAATGATATATAATCAAACTATGAAACCTTTTTTACAATCTTTTATATATTCAAGATAAGAGCCACTCAAAGTATTTTAAACTATGCAAAATGGCTTGACATTACTTGATTAAACTCAACCAAAACTAATGTTATTATTATGAAGCAATCAGCTCTTATTCTCAAACATCGCCAACCCTGTAATTTGCCTCCCGCCAGTTGCTGCTAACATTGACAGAAGCATCAGGAAAACCTCAAAAACATAATAAAAAAAGTGGCATTCATTCACTTGTATCCATGGTTACATCTGCAGGGACAAATAACGAGTTGTGTTTAATAGACATGAAAAAATAAAACTAATAGTAGGCAGGCACATGATAGATGCTAAAAAATTTTTTTTTAATTTTTAAATTTTTAAAAAACTCAGCGTATCCCGCTATTCTGAAAAACTTGACTCAAAGATTCGATAAACTATATTGAAAACACCACAACTATATTGAAAAGTGTAAGACTGCAATATTTGATATTTTGTCATGTACTGAATTGCATATCAAAAATATGCAATGAGATGACTGCAAAAGTGTTCGCACAGGGGACATCACAATGTTTTCTATTAACACTCTTTAAATGTTTCGGCTCAGCAGTCGATCAAGTCAATCAAAAAGAATTCCCTCATTCCTCAATTATAAAAGTCTTCAGCTACGCAAATGTACAGGGCTTTTGTTGCCAGATATATGACTTCAAGCACCATATATTTTCAATTGCAGATAGATCAGGACTGCCAATCTAGTACCTTCACTGTTTGTTTATGCAGCCATACATCTCTGATCCTTGCAGAGTGTGGTTTGGCACTTTCTTACAGGAAAATGCTGAAAGTTCCCTGGAACAGAGGAGTCAAAATAACCTTGCAGGGTGCAACTCACCCATCCCATGTGAACTGGCACATCCCCCTAACGTGACAAATGCTGACTTTTGGATCTGACACTGAAAACAGGTGGGGTTGTCTTTAATCCAAAAAACATGACGGTTGTTTTTCCAAAAACAAATTAAAATATTGTCTTGTCCAACTGAAAAAAAAAACATGTTTCTAGTACTCTCCTGTAGGTCTCAACTAACACTGATGGATCATAAGCTCAGGCATCTATCGGCAAGTTAGTGATTCTAGACCCACCTTTACTCTTGAGAGACAAGGCCTCGTTTGGAGGCTGTTTTCATGCTCCAAGATGATTTGCTCACTTGTTTAACATCGCCAGTTTCATATTACCAAATATTTGTAGGTTTGCCACATCATCTTTATGTCCTGAATTGCCCCTTCACCAACTTGGAGTCTGTATCAATCATCAGATTTGAAATGAGAGTACATTTAAAAAAAAAAAAAAGTTGAGTTCACAAGTTAAAGCATCATATAATGTTGTCATGGTGAATTCAATACTGTAGTGAGTGAATGCACATTCAGAGTGAACTGCTTTTTAATGTTATTTGCATTTTCCATTATGTGCTTCCTTTTGGAATTGGGATTTTTTTCCCCAGACCTGCCAAATTCCCAGGGGACTTTCAGAAAATGTCTCTATTCACAACATTCAGATTGACTTAACCCTTAGGGCGCCAAAATCAATTTTCAAACGCTTCAAAAATTGAAATATCTTGACCTTTTGAAGACCTATTATGTGGCGACTTGTTGAAAAGAGCTCCCGCGCTCCCCTGCGGCAGCTCTTTTCAACAAATCACCACATGATAGGTTTTCAAAAGCTTTGATTTTATTTCATTTCAACAGCGAGGGGCGAATGCTGCCTTTGGCACTTTAAAGGTTAAGAATCTGCCATATTATGAAGTTTTAAATATTACGTGTTCATTACAACATTGTAAAAATAATTGACAAAAAGGTGATTCCGTTTCCTCATTGAAATAAAGTATTAGTGTCCAGGCAAAGGACTGGTGCACATAAAATAATCATAACTAATTTCTGTCAGGATCGCCTACATCTAAGTGAATACGCAATAAGAAAGTAGCAAAACAAATGTGTGAACAAGCAATGATAAAAACATATAAACTCTTCACGCTGTCTAACTTGCAAAAACTGTTTTAACTGTTTGCCTGATGAGAGTTCAGGACCGAAACGTTGCCATTGAATACCCATTAAATATTTATTGCAAGTTGGACGGTGTGAAGGAGTTTTGATCATCTCACTCTTCTGCACACCGATCCTATCAAATAGATGTGCAAAGCTTTATTCTACATTGACTAAGCAATAATGTATTGGCTTCTAGCACGGCTTTGTTCTGGCAGCTCCCTGCTAGCCCAGGCAAGCATGTACAAAGCTTAACGTAGGGAATACTGCACAAACCCCCCGTAGAAAAGGAAAGAGTTGTGTGACAATGACATTCGTGGAATAACATTACAATAGTATGATAAGACAAATCAACCAGGTTTAGCATTTAGTGGCAGACCAAGCAAGCGATTATTGAACGAAGCACAGCAAGCGAAGCTGGGGTGGCAGTACGGTTGCAATATAAGCACTAGAAGCAGGTTGGTATAAACCTGCTGATGGAGCTTAAACAGACCGAATGATTTGACAGAGAGCGAATAGGCAGTCTGAATTTTGCTAGCCATAGTCAGCTGCACAGTCAGCAGGCTGAGACTGTTGACTGCATGTCCTGTCAGAACTATGCCTGCTGTGCTCGCTCTATTTTCTGACAAACCAACAGCTCGAGGCCTTGACATGTTAGATCAGTTCACACAGACGGCAGTTTCTGCTCACGCTCGCGTGCTCGGCCACACGCAGAACTCTCTGCAATTTTTTGGACAAGTCTAGTTTCTCGGCTTCATTTTTCCACACGTTGTTTCAAATGCCGCAGCCTAATCAAATAATATCACTAATTTTCGGAGTAGTAACATTGGTTTGCTTCAAGAAGAATTAAAAGATGAGCCGTCTGTCAGGTTTTGCACATCACTCAATGGAGAAACTCTTTATCATGTGTTATCATTTTTCATCAACCTGAAGCAATATCAGTCATAATCACATCGTCAAGAGTTTTGTGTTGCATGTAGCTGCAGGTAATCATTGGTAGAATTAGTATTTTAATAATTTAGTGACCCCCATAGTTACATAGGGCACTTTCACTTTAACCCTTTGAGCGCTGAATACACTTTCAAAGAATCAAGAATCTAATTATTCTGAGCTGTTGAAAACGTACCATGTGGCAACTTGTTTAAAAGAGCTCCCCTGCGGGAGTGTCTGACATCCAGTCCTCACTTTCTGATATCACGAAATTTGCGCTCTGATCCGCAGTATTAGTCACCAAAGCCAATGTCTAATAGACTGTTGGACTTCTGCAGCAGACCGGTTAGTTTACTTGCTATTTAGCATATTGTGGAGCACTTTAATCGTGATTGTCAGATGAGCATTTACAAATTTGCCGCGTATACAACTCAGCTGACAGAGACAAGGTCGAATGCATTACCATTCTCACTGATGCGTGAGAACAGCTGTGCTGTGATTGGCTTTGGCACGTACAATGGTACCACAGCCTGTACCAGAGCTATGATTGGCTGATGTACGTAATGGTACCAACAGACCTGCAGAAAAAAAATTCTGATGAGACTTGAACCAGCTGCTGACTGTATCTTGAGTGATTTAAAAAAAAATCTTCATTAAAGGGTGTGAATTTGCAAGTGTTGTCCAGTGTCTTTTGTCCGCTTTAATTTGGTGGTAAGTTGACGGTTTCTATATCGCAGCTCGCTTAGCTCAGAGCACGCTTTTTTCCTCTGAGCTAAGCCCCGGATCTCCTACCGTCCTAGATCCGCCCCCCTTTGCAAAATACGTCTGGATACACCCAGTTGGCGCGGTGCTCCCCCCATTCCTCGCACCTGTGCCTGGTCTACAAATTTAGAGCCCCAGATCTTTATCCGATTGAGCAAATCTGTTGTAACATCAAAATAATCTCTTTAGACTGAACTTCAAACCATAAACCTTTCTATTTCTAGTGGGGAAAAAAAATGTGAGATCTATGCTGAAAAGATTAAATGCTGTAATCAAAGCAAAGGATGGCCACAGTACATATTGACCTTTTCTCTCAAAAAGACATAATTTTTACTATATATTATCTGTTTACTTTTTTCAACTATATGATTCAATATTACATAACATAAATTATGGAATATTACACCTTGATTTGTCTGTATTTTTTTAAGTGTTTAATCATCACTGCACACAATTGTAAATAAAACAAAAACATTCACCATGTCTTGAGTATTTCCGCCAAGTTTTGTGCATTCTACCCCTATAAAATCTGACTTTTAATATCAATTAATGAATTTTAGACCACTCCCAAAGTGGAGGAGAGTGCTAGGTGTCTGGTACTCTTCGCTTGGATGCTGTTGCGGCAGCGCCAATGCGAAAGAATGCCCGGGGAAGTATTTGGATGAAATATTGGATTTAATTCAATTAAATTCGATTCCATTTATTTGTATAATGCTTTTCACAGACAGACTGTCACATATACGCTTTACATTGAGAGATGAAATAAATGAAAGCGCAGTGCCCAGCCTATTCCCCACTATAGCAAATGAGGCAAAACTCCCAGGAGGGAGAAAAATCCTCAAACAGTGGTGAGAAAAAACTCCCCAGTGGGAAAAAATCTCAGGAGGAACCTGGCTATAGTGGGGAAGCCCATCCTCCGCTGGTGAGCAAATTAATTGTAAAATAAAGTAACAATAGAATAAATGGCAATAGAGTTCAATTAAAGTCCATTTAAACAATTAAAGTCCATTTAAACAGTAGTGTCTGTAGCTCCAGGAAGTGGCATGTCGAAGATGGGGTAAATCCAATTCGAACATAGCGTGTCGATGATGAATAATGGATCGTGGGGAGAAGAGAGGTTATTGTATCTTGGAGTGACGTGGTTTTGATATTGGCTTGAACGGAGGGCAGAGTCTAGGTGAAATAAGAATATAGGCTGAGAGATGCTGATCCATTAACTACTCATTATCTTGAACGTGAGACAGTCAGTGGAGTAGAATGAGATGTCGTTTAGGCTGGCGTGGCGAGGAGGATTATAATTAGTGGAGAGTGGAGTGAACTGGGAACATCTCAAGAAACCTAAGAAGGCTAATAGGAACATGGTTTCTAGAGTAGAATCCGTGGAAGGAGAATGGTACCCTGAGCGTGGCGTCTGGATGCAGCGAGATAGGAGGTCTGCCATCAGAGGGAAATGTTTGGTCGGAGCGAGAGGTTCTTGTTTATGTCAACCTTTCAGTAGTGTTTGCACGTGAGAATGGGAACTTGACGAGCACGGATATCCAGTGGCCGGTTTGACGAAGAGGATAATGCCGCTGAGACAGACTTGTATTGAGGCTAGTCGAACGTAGTGTACGGAGTGAATGTACGAAATAAAGCTTATGATGGAAACGAGAGGGAGCAGGAACGGCCTTTGTTTGCCTACTGTGGTCAAGTTGTCAGAATGTACTGTTATACATTTGGTAGCCCATTCATGACCCCAAATGGGAGAGGAAACGATGATGGGTACTGTGAGACGAATGGCGAAGTAATCGCGCCCTTTCCAGGAAACGCCAAAAAAAGAAAATCCCAAAAAGTGAGCAGAGTGGGACAACCTTAAAAGCATTTGTGATATCGGCTTTAGCCAACCACGCGCCGCGACTGGCGAGGCGATGAGAGTGGTAGCGTGGTCCACGGAAGACTAGTGCGTCAAGAAATTGTTACTGGGTGGGGATAAGGCCGTTGATACGGGGAGGGTGGAACTGTGTGGGGATAATAAGTCTATGATTAACAGCTTTTTCACAAATATTTTTGGGTTGCTATCCTGATAGTGCTGATGCAAAAGACAGGGAAAGGTGGTACGGTGTAGGGTCCGATCATGAAACCCACGTCAACTTTGTCTTGTATATGCTTGTCGACGATATGAGGCTCTGCTGAAGTGGATTGTAAATTACTGCACATGAAAGAGTGATCGGGAATGGCGACTAAGCCGGGGTGGAAACCATGGGAAACCATGAATACTTCCATATAGACCATATAGACCATCCAATATATCCATATAGACACTTACTGCTGGGGCCATGGCCGAGAGCGTGAACCTTGCCACTGCGAGTGGCCGTGAGGTGGATATGTGTGCAGTATCCGTGAATGTTTGCCGGCGAGGCAAAGTGCACCCATATCTGAAGCTTTAGTGAGCTGCACCACTGCGAGTGGCCGTCAGGTGGGTACGCATGCAGTATCCATGAATGTTTGCCAGTGAGGCAAAGTGCATCAATAACTAGGCACTCACACAATTTTTTTTTTTCACTGACTCGAGAAGGCACAATTTGCATTCGTGAAAAAAAAAAAAATCAGTTGATATATAATTCAGGTATGCGAAACTGACAGACTATTTCCAAAGCGGTACACATGCAGTATTTTGCTTTATTTGCTATGCAAGATAGGGTCCTCCGTGCAGCTATTGTCCAGCGTAAGTCAACGATTAGTGCTTCTCGTGAGCGTTAGATAAACTCAGGCTCGCCATTGAGTGGATGTGAGTGCCTTCAATAACCAAAGCGCTAGTGAGCTGCGCCACTGCGAGTTACCATGAGGAGGATACGCGTAATATCCGTGAATGTTTGCTGGCAAGGCAAAGTGCATCAATAACCAAAGCGCTAACAAAGCACTAGTGAGCTGCGCCACAGCGAGTGGCCGTGAGGTGGAGACGCGTTCAGTATCCGTGGATGTTTGCCAGCGAGGTGAAGTACATTAGCATTTGTTTTGACAACGTTGGAGTAAACATTACAATCGTACAACAGCATCACAGTCGTGATTAAATAAGTCGACAGTTAATTTGCAAAGAACACAACGTGCATTTTTAGCAAGAGTTGTTCAGACTAATTGGTAGAACCGACGAAAGTCTTATTTTTTGACAGCCTTGTTATACGTTGCACTAAGAATTATATGGCATTTTGTTCCGCACATTGATGACTATGAAAAAATATAGATATGTCTTTATAATTTCTGTGGTCATGTAGCTCGAGAAACAGCACAGATTTGCGTAACTTAGTTTGAGGCAGATAGAGCAATGAGCCATGAGAATCCATTCCACAGTCTGAATGAAGTGACAGCTAAATGGCGTTGTTAGGTATGATAGACAGCTGACCGATAGGAGAATGAATGTAAGGTAATCGTCCAGTTCTTGCCTCCGATGAGGAAAGGACTAGCGTCTTGTGTCCCGGTAGAGTGAGAAGGCCAATGCGAACTCGGTTGCAATTTGCTCCTTGGAACTAGCGGGGGTTTGGGTTTTTGAGCTGGGTTAGGCTGCGAGGGGCGTATGGGAGGTATGGTGATGGCTAGTGTGTACGAAAACTGAGGTGAGGGAAACTGCGAGGGCCAGCCAAAGTAGTTAGTGGGAGGGGTGGACCTGTAGGAGGAAGCACAGAATTAATAACATTGGGAAACGGGGGAGGGAGGGGAGTGGGGAGAGACAGTGCAGTGGGAAAGTCATAAGTAGGTAAAGCAACGGCGGGTGCTTCTCCGGGTGTAGGTGGGTTAACTCGGGAACTGCTGGAGCCTTGGAGAATTTGATCGTGGGCTGAAGGAGCCGCAGAAGCCAGGTTTCATCCAGCGGAAAGAATGGGGGAGGGGGGGAAAGGGACGCATGTGCACAGAGAGAAGTGCAGCCTGCCAACATGGGGACGAAACAAGGGACGAAAAGAGACCAAAGAGGTCATTAACAGAGCCGGCAGACACGTGAGGACGTCGCCGAGCATGATGACGTTGGCGCCGGGGACGCTGACAGCAGAACCCGTAAGTGCCATGTGGTCTGCTACTGAACAATGACGAGGACCAGCTTCATTACCAAGAGAGTCGGTGTATAATTTTAGTAGTCTGGCCTTGTTGTCGGAGTGGTGGAAGGGGATTTTCTTCTGTTTTAGTGCCCGATGGAATCCGGTGACGGTCCGACGTGGAGCCTCGGATGAGCCTGGAGTGCGAGCTGTGGTAAGCCTTGCTGGGGAGCCGCGGGCTCTCTCTTCAGAGCTCCGCGGTTTAAGAGGGATGTTGCTGCTGCTGGACAGCCCTGGAGATCGGCGGTTGAATTTCTTGCTGCGTGGAGCCCGGACAGGAGAATGGCCTGGGTCTTCATTGTGGGGAGCGCGCAGTTCGGAATAGGATCACCCCGGTTGGGGCGACGGGTGGTGCTTTGTGGCGGAGGTACGAAGACAGTGGAGTGCGGGCTCGTGTGCAGAGGAGAAAGAGGAGTTAAGGGAAAGGATTGGGAAGGTTCCTCTGGAGCGTCAGAGTCTTGGAATAGTTCTTTGTCCAAGGGACACAGATTTTGAATTCCATGCTTCGGGTAAGCAAACTCTTGCTGTGTGCTGGCTGTCTGGTTAGCGAGTAAACCACGTCGAAACGAAACGAGCGGGGATTGTGGGAATGTAGGTGGTATATATAGATGTAAAGACGAATAGAAAGGCGCATTGAGAGTGGCCCTGTTCATTAACCTGCGTTATCGGGAACTCCATTTTGATTTCCACACTAAGATATGACTGTTGCCCTATGAAGCGATCAGCAGCCAGTTCATCTGCAGGTATATGCCCCCGCAGCAAATCTCATTTGGAGCCTGCCTGTGCTACAGAAGCTTGCAGGTTCAAGCCCTAAGTGGTTCTGTGTAGATGTTTGTATATACAGGTGCTGGTCAACGAATTAGAATAATTTGAAATAGTGCAATCGTTACATTTTTTTAAAGCATTATTTGTGCAGAAAGCAAATCAGGTATTCACCGCGCCTGTCCTACTTGCTAGAGTAATCGCAGAACTCGCTACCTGTAAAAACTTTGCTCAGCTGAGCTTTTCAAAAGGCCCATTTAGACCATTTAACTGTTTCATTGAATTAGAATAATTCATAAGTCATTTCATTGAATTAGAATAAGTGCTCGAATTTTTGTTTTCTGTGAAGAGTAGGGATGTCCGATAATATCGGAAGGCCGATAATATCTGCCGATATTAGCCTATTTTAATAATATCGGATCATATCATTTCCATCGATAATAAAAACCGATAATATAATGCCTGGGTTGCGTTGCTGCCTGCTGCTTGCCGGGCCGCGTCTTTTTTTTCGTAACCAAGCGAGGCCAGATTACGCATTTTGTCATGAATATTAATTAAGCAGGCTGGGGAAATGGTTCTGATTGGTCTAAAAAGACGCTTCCCGGAGAAGGGTCTAGCTGCAGACGCATGGAGAAGAGGAGCATATGACGCTGGCCTCGCCTGCTGCTTTCACATGGAAACCGCACGAGAAAAGACGACGACTCGTGGAAGTGCCCTTCTACTAGCGAACGAACTGAGCTATTTGGCTAGCTAGCTAGCAAGATAAAGAGACATCGATATATATAATGTTATAGCTAGCATGCCAATGTATTTAACATCCTGAAGTCGCTTTCACACAGGACGCGTAACGAATTTTTCACAGGACAGATTACATGTATTTGCGTGTATTCACGTCTTGGCATTGACTTTGAATGCGATCTATCGTACAAAAAATCGCTGCCGGGGCCATGAGACATTTAGTGACGCGTGTTGATGATGTCATCAAACCGCGTGGTACAAACAACATAGCGTGCATGGCTGTGGCTAACAGGTTACTAGCTCATTTGCCGACAAAATTTCTGTGATCTGGAATTTTTTTGATGTTTCATCTGAAGATACCAGATTCGCAATTTGCAAAGAATGTAAGGTGCTTGTCATGCGTGGCAGGACCAAGGTTTCGTCCTTCAACACTACCAATTTAATCTCCCACATCAAGACGAACCATCCTGAGCTGCATGAAGCGTTTCTGCGGCAACGACACGCAAAACAACGAGGAGTGGGCTCCGTGAAGAAAACAACACAACTGTCGCTCAAAGAGTCAGTCGACAAAAAACAGAAATACAACAAGGAACACCCAAGAGCGAAAGCGATCAGCCAGAAAATAATGGAGTGCATCGCACTGGATAATCAGCCGTTTTCCATTGTACAAGACGCTGGATTCAGCAAACTAGTGGAGTTCCTCGAACCACGCTTTGCCATGCCTAATCGCAAGTATTTCTCCGATGTTTGCCTCCCCGAGTTATACAGTGTTGTTTATGCACGTGTCGAGAAGCTAATCGCCGATGATATAGCCATTAGCCTCACTACAGATATCTGGTCTTCAAGCGTTAGCCAGGTTAGCATGCTGAGCTTGACTGCTCAATGGCTAGACCCGGAGTTTAAGTTAGTCCAAGCTGTGCTTCATTCTCAAGAGTGCCGTGGGTCTCACACTGCACATGCGATCACGTGTGCCTTTGAAAAGATGTTTGAGACGTGGAAAATCTCCAAGGAGAAGGCGCACGTAATAGTACGAGACAACGCACGCAACATGGGTAAAGCTACATCGGAGTTCGGTGTGTCAAGTTTGCCCTGCATGGCACACACCTTGCAGCTGGCAGTGAACGGAGGTGCCCTGTCTCAACGCAACATCGCAGATGCTCTGGCTGTGGGGAGGCGTGTTGTAGGCCACTTCAGACACTCACCACTGGCTTGCAGTCGTTTTGAAGACATCCAAAAAGAGCTCAACATGCCTGTGAAAAAGCTGCAACAAGACGTCTCCACCAGGTGGAATTCCACCTATTATATGATGAAAAGCCTGGTGGAGCAGAAGAGGGCATTGAGTGCATATGCTGCAGATTATGACCTCCCTGCAACATTGAAAGCAATTCAATGGGGGATTCTGTAGAAGATGATCAACCTTCTGGAACCCTTTGAACAGCTTACCAAACATATCAGCTCAACAGAGGCCTCTGCTGCAGATGTCATCCCTGCTGTGTTGTCCCTCACACGTCTGCTGGCCAGGGTTGATGAATCAGACAAGAGCGTGCAAGCAGCCAAACGTACCCTACTTGTAGCTGTCCGTGAGCGCTTTAATGGTGTGCAAGATGAACCACTGTATGCCACTGCAACTATGGTTGATGCTCGTTTCAAAGATCGTTATTTTGACTCAGACATGAAGGGGGAAACACTGAAAATGCTGCTGAGTGTTGTGGATGAAATGGCTGATGATGGTCTCCAGGAAGAGGCTGCTGATGCCAGTGCAGGTGGTGGTAATGATCTCCAGGAAGATGATGGGAACCGACCACCTAAGAAGGCCAGGAGTGATAGCCTGGAGGGAATGTATCAAGAAATCCTGGCAGAGAATGAAATCATCAATCAAGCAACTACAAGCAACACGGCATCACAGGTCAGAAAATAATAAACTTATGGACAAATTATTTTAATTTGTTCAGTGCTTCATATTTAAGTGTACATTAGATGAATAAAAACAAACATTGCCTTTCAGTGATTTTAAAGGTTAATAGAAAATTGTTTTTTTGTTTGTACTTTTATTTTTAGGTGCAAACATACTTGGGAGAAGTCCTCATCCTCAAGAAAGAATGCCCTTTGAGCTACTGGAAGAGCAACCAGGCCCGCTTCCCTGCTCTTGCACGTGTAGCACGCAAGTATCTCACTGCACCCTGCACCATTATAAACAGCGAGCGGCTTTTCAGTGCTGTCTCGCATGTCATAGACGAGAAGAGGAATCGTATACATTGCGACAATGCCGAGATGCTTATTTTCATTCAGAAAAATCCTCCTCTTTAACAGTAGTATAAGAGGATAAAAGACAGTTTAAAAAGTAAGATGAGAGCACTGCAAATTTAAGAAATAATAAGAATTTATCTTGCCGCATGGACAGTTCATTAAACCTGTTTTGAGACATTTCACTCAAATTTTGTTTTAATCTTGTTTTTAGACACTTTGTTTGCAGTGTATTACTACACTGCAAAAGATCTAAGAAAATGACTCAAAACAGGTTTAATTATCTGTCCATGCAACAAGATAAATTCTTACTATTTCTTGAAATAAGTGGGGGGAAGGTGCTTGATTTAGATATTGTTAAGAGTCAAAAATGTTGTGAGGTTAAGAATTAGAGCACTTTAAGTTTTTGCACTCTAATTTGTATATTTTCTTTGAAGAAGTTTGAAAATGTTTTGAAATGTTGGAAAATGTGGAAGAGCCACAGTTAGGGTAAGAATAAGTGCACTTGAAGTTGTTGCATTTTAATTTGTTTACTTTTTTTAAAAAGTTTGAATACTGTGTGAAATGTAAATGTGAAAGTTTTCAACTGAAACTGATTTTATTTTTGTGCCTTTTTATTTGCACATGTTTTGTTACTCATATAAAAGAGGGAGCAGAAAAAGTTTGATTTAGCCAAGTACTGTATATCTTTGCACTTTGTTCTACTAACATTTTACCCCACTCCCAAAGTGCCATTTGTACCTCAAAGAAATGAGCAGTTTCCAGTACACTACACGTTTACTTACTGTACATAATTGCATAGGGTCACAATGTTTGTTTGGATGATCTCAGCAAGAGTGTAATGACCAAATCTATTTTGAATTTCAAATTTCATTTGAATATTAAATATGGCACTTTCTATAAAATTCCAGTAGTGTCCTTATTTTTTATTTTTTTTAAAGACGTGAATTTGTGAAATGCATCTGGTCGGGCATCACAATATCGGTATCGGTTGATATCGAATATTGGAAGTCCAGAATTTGGACAATATCGGCTATCGGCAAAAAGTCAATATCGGACATCCGTAGTGAAGAGTGTTCACTGTGCAATATAAAGTCAGGGTTTAGTAGAATTTCTAAGTTCTAAATTTCTAAGTAAAATCAATCATGGGTAAGCAGCGCAACCTCTCAACCGGAATAGTGGCTCAAATTCAACCCTTCGCCAACAAGGCTTGATCCAAACTAAAATTGCTGAGCAGCTCGGCATCAGCCAGTCTTCCGTCTGCAAAGCTCTCAAGAAAGACTGGAGCAAGCACACCAACTGTTCCGGCGTCCGAAAAACTTGTGCTTGCGACAACAAGCAGCTGAGAAAGATCGCAGTCAGGAACTGGTTCAAGTCCACTTCCGAGCTCAGCGACTTGTAGAACGAGCAGACCAGCACTAACGTCTCGAGATCAACCACTTACCGTCGTCTGCGCGAACTCGGCTTCAAATCTCGCGTTCCAGCAGAATAAAACCAATGCTGAACAAGAAACAAATGGAGAAACGGCTGAAGTGGGCCAAAGAACACGGCGAGTGGACTGCTGAAGACTGACAGAAAGTGGTCTTCAGTGATGAATCACGCTTTTGCATCTCCTTCGGTGACCAAGGTCCTCGTGTCTGGCGTCGTGGTGGCGAAACCTACAACCACGAGGCCGTGAAAAGATCCGTCAAGTTTCCCCAGAGCGTTATGGTCTGGGGATGCATGTCCGCTCGGGGTGTAGGGAAACTCTGCTTCCTCAAGAAGACTGTCAATGCTGCCGTATACTAACATGTTCTGGAAACGTTCCTGATTCCGACTGTTGAGGAACAGCGAAGAAGACCTCATATTTCAACAGGATCTTGCACCGGCTCATGTGGCAAAGTCGACCAAAGATTGGTTCGTCGAAAAACAGCTTGAAGTTTTGGCATGGCCGGCCAACTAGCCTGACCTCAATGTCATTGAAAACCTTTGGGCCATCGTCAAGCGGAAAATTCGCGACAGAAGGCCGACTACGCTGGACCAACTGAAGCAGAACATCACCACAGCCTGGGAAGCAGTGAGTGCAGAAACTTGTGACAAGCTGGTCAAATCGATGCCGCGGA
This sequence comes from Gymnothorax reevesii, assembly GCA_029721435.1. Lineage (NCBI taxonomy): Eukaryota > Metazoa > Chordata > Actinopteri > Anguilliformes > Muraenidae > Gymnothorax > Gymnothorax reevesii. Next base: position 41,811,021 of record CM056582.1, on the reverse strand, counting down.
GACTTCAGGCAGTCATACAAGCCAAGGGGGCAGCCACAAAATACTGAGAAAGTGATGATTCTAATTATAATAAAAATTATTCTAATTCAGTGAAACGGTTTCTCCATTATTCTAATTCAATAAAACAACAGTGTCACAATTAAATGGCCTAAATGGGCCTTTTGGAAAGCTCAGCTGAGCAAATTTTTTACAGGTAGCGAGTTCTGTGATTACTCTAACAAGTAGGACAGGCGCGGTGAACACCTGATTTGCTTTCTGCACAAAAAATGCATTAAAAAATTTTACGATTGCACTATTTCAAATTATTCTAATACGTTGACCAGCACCTGTATTCTAACTGATATGTAGTAGTCATTATGATGAAACTCACTGATGAATATGCTGTTGCTTAAGTTCCAGACAATCCAAGCACAAAGGTATTTTGAACAAAATTCTTTGAGTAATCATCTCCAATTTTAGTACTGTATTCACCTCCCTCTTCTTGTCATCTAATTTTTCCTCTTCATTTTATACATCTGTCACCACTTCTCCAATCTGCCCCATCCTCTCCTACTGCTGTTTGCAGCTTTAATTTTGAATTTTTGTAAATATTTTTTAGGCATCATTTACCTCGATAGAATAATTCTTGAAAGGGAAAACACGGACTAGAATTCTGCCAATAAAAATAATTACAAACACTGGCAGTGTTGCCCAGATCTTGTGCAGTTTTGAATGACTTTGTTGATGGATTCAGTCATAAGCAAGTTTTAATCCCCCTCCCTCTCATTTTCAGTATATAACCAACAGTATGTGCCAAGTTCTAAAGCTGTGAAAAAAGTATTTGTCCCATGTCTGATTTTTGGTACCCTAGCATATTTTTCACATTAAATGGTTTCAAATCTTCATTTTTAAAAAATGTAATTAAGGACAGAATGAGGAAATCCAGTCCAGTCAGCCATGTGTAAACATTTAATTGCAGTATGAACAAATGGATCCAGTGATAGTTTGGCATCTGGGCTCTTACCCTGACACAGCCTGTCACCTACTGAGCTTGAGAAGAGAACAGGGATCTGTAAGGATCTTGAGAGTGCACTGGTGGCTGCTGGGGTGGAGGTGGCATGTTAACTACTAGCAGGCTAGAAGGGTGCAGCTGCAGGTAATGTTTCCATCAGCAACAGAGTGTATGTCAGAGAGGCAGCAGGTAGAGGCATGTTATTGTCGCAGGGACAGAGCAGGATAACGGCTTCAGCAGCACTTCTCGCAGGGGGCTGCAGCAGTGACAGATATGCTTTAGAGTGTCTTAGAATGAGAGCATGTCTTCAGCTGTTAGCCTGAAATAGCTCCGCAAGTTACGCTGTTGTAGGAATTTTGATTTTATATTCCTGGTGTTTACTTCTCAAGAAGAACTCTGAAAGACAGAGACAAAGAAGTTAATATCCAAGCCAAAGTCAGTTTACTTTTCTGCAGAAAAGGACCCTTGTCCACACACAGAAAACTCTCGTTACAGGCAAGAACAAGGATAAAGCAAAGTCTCTCTTGCTGGTGAATGAGTAACGGTACTTTGTGACGTTTTTCTCCCCTCAAACTGATTTACACATCATGATGTTAACTGGAATGCTCTTGCAGACGCACGCAGCCCACGTCAAGCCACCCCTGAGGTATGCGCATACATCTCAGAGGAGACAAGTGGTTTCTTCTCCTATCTTATCTCGTTTGGCGTCCCAGGCTCTTCCTGTGCTCCTTCTCCTGTAAACACATAAAATCAGAGAGAAAAAGAACATCTTGCCCTGGTTATGGGTCCATCGGGTCCGCATGGTCCTAGATTAGCTATATGCCATGAGGCATTGGTCAGATTCATGGAATCTACAGCTATGCAAAGTCTAGGCTAATCAGAAACATGCAAGAGTACACACTGAGGCCTAAGAGTGAAAGGAGCAAGAGCAAAGTAAGTGCAAGCAGGGATAAACAATTAATAATAATCAAATTAATCAATATAAAAATGATTCCACAACGGCCCTTTTTTTTTTACCCCCTTGGGAATTCCTGACGATTAGGTAGTGTCCCCTCAGCTGTCTGTCTGTCTACCGATCTGTCTTCCTGTTGATTGTTACTGCTCTAGGTGGTGAACCGTTGTGGGGACAAATTTAAACAGGAATTCGTACCACTCTCCTTTGCAGAATTTCCTTAGTTCAGCCATAGTTCCTTAGTTCAGGAGAGTTATCAAATATGAGCTTCCCCTTTCAAGTCCCATGTTTCTCAATTTTGAATCCTTTGAGCCAGTCAGAGGGGTACTTCAGATCACTGGCGTGCTGCATAACCCAACTGCGCTTGCGCACCAGATCACGGATTGATGAAAAAATATTCTCAGAATCTTTTGGATGAAAGAAAAATAAAATTCCAATTGGTTCCATGGGCAAAGGTGAGATTGCTCAAAGATTATATCACAGGATAATGTTTAATTTAGGAACACAAGCAATTTTTGGTGGTGATTAACAAGCTTCCACGAGCTAAAATGTGAGATTTGTGAATAGTTTGGTTAAATAAGTTATCCAGGAAGAGATAATGCCCTTGTCACCCACCTCTGAACAGCTAAGAGCAGATCGTAATTACAAAACCCAAAACCAGTGAAGTTGGCACGTTATGTAATTCGTAGATAAAAACAGAATACAATGATTTGCAAATCCTTTTCAACTTATATTCAATTGAATACACTGCAAAGACAAGATGCTTAATGTTCAAACTAAGAAACTTTATTATTATTTTTTTTGCAAATAATCATTAACTTAGAATTTAAAGGCAGCAACACATTGCAAAAAAGTTGGCACAGGGGTCTTTTTACCACTGTGTTACATCGCCTTTCCTTATAACGACACTCAGTAAACATTTGGGAACTGAGGAGACCAATTTTTGAAGCTTTTCAGGTGGAACTCTTTCCCATTCTTTTTTTTTTTAAATAAATTTGGCATCTCCAATCCCACCCGAATCTGGAATGCCCAATTAGTAAACTATGTACAAAGCTTGCTCGTATGCGACCCCTTGCTGCCAACTCAGGATAGTGAGGACAGCTCACGGCTCTCCTCCGAAGCACGTGTCCGTCAGAGGTGGGTGACAAGGGCATTATCTCTTCCTGGATAACTTATTTAGCCAAACTATTCACAAATCTCACATTTTAGCTCGTGGAAGCTTGTGAATCACCACCAAAAATGGCTTGTGTTCCTAAATTAAACATTATCCTGTGATACAATCTCTGAGCAATCTCACCTTTGCCCATGGAATCAATTGGAATTCTTATACACTCATTGGTTGAATCCTAGTAAGTTCCGAACGAGGGCGGAGGATACCCGGACGGGAACAAACCCAGAGTCTTCCTGACGAGCGCCCGTCTGGCCAACAGGAGGCGCCGGAGCAACGAGCAAAGCTGTTATTAAATACCCAAATCCGCCAGTCCCTTCCCAATTTCAAACCCTGTAGCGCAATCGCCAATTGTGCGCTACTCTGAAAAAGCTGCCGACCCCTGCCGGTGGGTACGCCGGGGCTCGAATCCGCGACGTGATAGACACCTCTGCACTGCAGCGCAGTGCCTTAACCGAGTGAGCTATCCGGCAGCTCTCTTTCCCATTCTTGCTTGATGTACAGCTTAAGTTGTTCAACAGTCCGGGGTCTCCATTGTCGTATTTTACACTTCATAATGCGCCACACATTTTCAATGGGAGAAAGGTCTGGACTACAGGCAGGCCAGTCTAGTACCCGCACTCTTTTATTACGGAGCCATGCTGTTTTAACACGTGCAAAATGTGGCTTGGCATTGTCTTGCTGAAATAAGCTGGGGCGTCCACGAAAAAGATGATGCTTGGATGGCAACATATGTTGCTCCAAAACCTGTATGTACCTTTCAGCATTAATGGTGCCTTCACATATGTGTAAGTTGCCCATGCCTTGGGCACTAATACACCCCCATACCATCATAGATGCCGGCTTTTGAACTTTACGCCTATAACAGTCTGGATGGTTCTTTTCCTCTTTGGTCCGGAGGACACAACGTCCACAGTTTCCAAAAACAATTTGAAATGTGGACTCGTCAGACCACAGAACACTTCCACTTTGCATCAGTCAATCTTAGATGAGCTTGGGCCCAGCGAAGCCAGCGGCGTTTCTGGGTGCTGTTGATAAATGGCTTTCGCTTTGCATTGTAGAGTTTTAACTTGCACTTGCAGATGTAGCGACGAACTGTAGTTACTGACAGTGGTTTTCTGAAGTGTTCCTGAGCCCATGTGGTGATGTCCTTTACACACTGATGTCGGTTTTTAATGCAGTACCGCCCTGAGGGATCGAAAGTCACGAGCATTCAATGTTGGTTTTCGGCCTTGTCGCTGCCGTGCAGTGATTTCTCCAGATTCTCTGAACCTTTTGACGATATTACGGACCGTAGATGAGGAAATCCCTAAATTTCTTGCAATAACTCGTTGAGGAATGTTGTTTTTAAACTGTTCGACAATCAGCTCACGCATTTGTTCACTAAGTGGTGACCCTTGCCCCATCCTTGTTTGTGAATGACTGAGCATTTCAGGGAAGCTGCTTTTATTCCCAATCATGGCACCTACCTGTTCCTAATTAGCCCGTTCACCAGCGGGATGTTCCAAATGAGTGTTTGATGAGCATTCCTCAACTCTCTCAGTCTTTTTTGCCACTAGTGCCAGCTTTTTTGAAACATGTTGCAGACATCAAATTCCAATGAGCTAGTATTTGCAAAAAATTACAAAGTTTACCTGTTCCAACCTTAAGTAACTTGTCTTTGCAGAGTATTCAATTTAATAAAGGTTGAAAAGGATTTGCAAATCATTGTATTCTATTTTTATTTACGATTTACACAACGTGCCAACTTCACTGGTTTTGTAAAATGTTACAAATAAATCCATTCCTGCAATTCTTAAACTTTGCACTTCAATTCCATATTTGATTTCAAACCCAATATGCTATGATTGAAAGCAAAAAAAATTTTCTAAATATGCGTGCAAGACTAGGAAAAGGGGTCACTTGGGTCATTTTATGAAAATTGAGATTTTCCAACAAAATCAAAGAGTGATCCAAGTTTTTCGTTATGAGAAAAAAATTGGGTGAATTTGTGCATAGCAAAGTGTTGTAAATTGACAGTACAGTAGTTCTGGGATATCACTGTCACTGGGATATCACTGAAATACCCCGGTAATCTCAGAATGGAAAAAAATCCCAAGTGATCCCTTTTCCTAGTCCTGCACACATACGTACAATGAATGTACAATGAGAACTACAAATTACGCCTGAAGTGTCGCCAGTTTTGGCATACAGATTTAAAATTTCTGCCCAGTTGCAAACTGAGCGAATTTTGTTTACTTCAAATTAAAATTGTGCCGAGGGATTACACATCTCACTTTGTAAGACTCACTGTCTGGAGCACATAGTATGTTTCCAATAATATGTTGTGCGTCTGTTTCCTGTTTGGCGCAGCGGATGGTGCCTCAAGGACTAATCGATAGACCACAGGAGAAGTGCAGCCGGACAGATGCCCCAGCCATGTGATCACAGAAACGTGAGAATTCAGGACAGTGGTAACCAACCCCTTTCTTGGTGATCTACATTCCATACAGTTGTCATTTCAACAATAATTTGACATTACTGATAATACTGATATTAGCAGCTCATTTGGAAATATTAATTTGTCCATATGATTCAAGATTTTGTTGGAATGACAACTCCCAGTAATAGCTGGTTGCACTTCTCTAGGAATCGAGGGTACAGAATTGTACGCCTCTTCTGGAAGAAAGTGAATATGAAGTATCTACAATATACTTTCACCCCCCAGTCAAGAGATTGGAGAGTGGCATAAGAGAAAGGGTGCAGAGCATTCTCCTTTTCCCAGCACTAAATAATACACAGGCTGAATTGGAAGCTTGATGATTTATTTTACAAACAGATAAAAGAACTGGAGCAAGAAAAGACTTCAGGAGAGTGCAAGGCCAAAGTAACAGAACACAACTGCATCCAAGGGAAGGTTGTAAATAACCTGACTAATAAAAAGGGTAAAAGATTGAACAGAAAGTTACCCTATCTTCTTTGCTAGGCCAAAAACAAGAGAAAAAAGAAAGTCAAAAGAAAATGACACGCCAGTACTATGCTTCCCTGAAAATAGCAATGGTAATTATGCACAGTACTTACAGTTAAGATCCAGACAGTAAACAGACAGGGCAACCAAAAGCGAGCACGGAGGCATGCCATGACATAACAATACCCTTTATGGCCATATGTATATGGGCACTTGTTATGGCCCCCAATTTGTTATACAATTTACAACACAACAACAGCAACAGCAAGGGATGACAGACACAATTTAAAACTTAAACGCATTTAATTAACAAACAAAGACTAAACTACTATTTACAACTACAGACCAAGATTGATTAGAAAAAAAACTGAAATATTTACAGTCCCTTTTTGTGGGGTTGGCTTGGTGATGTCCTGGGTAAGGGAAAATACTCTAACACGAAAAAAATCCACAAAAGAAATTTCACAGGTCTTGAACAGAAACGACAGGTCTGGTCACATGTATCCTTCTCCTTGCAATTTCTCCTACTACTTTACTGTCTCAATTCTTTTCCTTATATACTCTTTTGCAGACCCCACCCACATTTAGACCTCTTTTTTTTTATTTTCGGGGACTTGCCCCAGACATGTCCAGGACATGTCTAAACATAGCTCCAGTCTGGTCTTTTTAAAAGACTTCAAAACCCCTACGCTGAATAAAAAAAAAAAAGGTAAATACTGCCATCCAGTGGCCTATATTCACATTACACCTCCATTCCAAAAGGGAAAAATTTTGACTCATAAAGGCAAAATTTTTCTTTTCAATACTAAATGGTTAAGTGAACACTTGTCTATATATACATATCATACAATATTCAAATAAACACATGATATATATATATATATATATATATATATACATATTCAAACACGGGATAAGCAATCAGCAATTACATTGTCTGTACCCTTCACATGCTTAATTTCCAAGTCAAACTCCTGTAAAAAACTCCAATTCAACAATCTCCGATTCTTGTTTTTCATCTTAGTTTCATCCAGTGGCCTATATTCACATTACAGCACTCACTCATTCAAAATCTCAATCCAAAATCACAGGTATTAATGTTTCAATTACAGCCAAACCTCAGTAAAGATTTTCAATTACTACTAGCATTTGCTTACATTTTGGCATGAAAAGCAGTGGTGAGTTCAGACAAGGAGTTGGCCAAGGAGTGTGTAGGAGCCTATAGTCACATAGTGAAATTGTCTTTTGTGTTTGTATTAAACTGCCCCAGTTGTATTGTATGTGCTTGTCAAAGCACAATTCTGAATGAAATGAAATGATACTCACAAGTAAAGTTATATTTTCATTGTCTGCAGTTTATTGCTGTGAATGCAGTAGTCTAAGCTGGCACCAGGTGCCCACCCTTTACTTCAGTCGGCAGCTATGTCCTCACTTGTGTTACCACAGGTCTCCGCAGTAGAGTTTAGATCACATAGATCAGAAGGAATTCTGTTTTTTGTCACTTGCAGGAGTGGTTACATAACTATTCGTGCCCACGCGTACAACTGTATTAGCAAAATAAAACAAGTGTGAAGTCACTGAACCCGCGTTGCTGCACATGTGCTTTACTGAACAAAATTTGCAGTGATTAAGTGATGGTGAATTATGATGACGATGATGATACCGGCATATGGAAGTGGAAAGGATTTGGAAAGGATTTAAGCTTAGCACACTCATTGTCAATAATGACCTGCCTTGGGTCAGCCACTTATTTAGCGAGTTATCTAGATAATTTCATTCGGTGGTCATCTTGGATTTTGATGTTGTGATATCATTTTCAATGAGAACATGCAATAGGTCAAGATGCACCACCATTAAAAATTCTTAGGCCAATTATTTTTTGCGTTATCTTGAGAACGTTATTTTTAGAAAAACGGCGGCAGCCATCTTGGATTTTGATGCAGTGCAGCCATTTTCAATAGCAACCTGCCTTCACGGAAGATACATCAGCATACCAAATCAGAACTTCCTACGACACATTTTTTGCGATCTCGATAACGCTGTTTTTGCAAAAAAAAGTGGCGGCCATCTTGGATTTTGAGGCAGCGTGTCCATTGTCAATAGCAAACTGCATTAGGTCAAGATACATCAGCATGCCAAATTAGAACTTCCAACGAGACTTATTTATGCATTCTCAATAACGTCGTTTTTACAAGAACGGCGGCGGCCAGTTTGAATTTTGATGCAGTGCAGCCATCTTCAATAGCAACCTGCCTCAGGTGAAGATACATTTGCTTACCAAATTAGAACTTCCTACAATGCTTATTTTTCGCATTCTCTCAATAAAATGGTTTTTCCAAAAACAGTGGCGGCCATCTTGGATTTTGATGAAGCATGCCCATTTTCAATAGTGAGCTGCCTTAGGTGAAGATACATTCGCATACCAAATTCTAACTTCCTAGTACACTTTTTTTGAGTTACCTTGATAACGTTGTTACAAAAACGGTGGTGGCCATCTTGGATTTTGAAGCAGCATGCCCATTTTCAATCGTGAACTGCCTTGGGTCAAGAAACATCATCATACCAAATTAGAACTTCCTGGGCCAATTATTTTTTGAGTTATCTCAATAACGTTATTACTTTGGACGGACGGACGGAGGGAAGGAATGACAGACAGACAATGGACCACAAAAATTCACTAACTCTATTTGATGAGCTTGGGGCTCTCTCAAGAGATTTTTATCCTCCAAGCATTTTTTGGGGTTCGGGTCCGGAAGTGAATGAACCAATCGCGAAAACCAGTAGAAGCTTTATTTCTGAAGGGGGAAACCCCCCAACAGAGCTGGCAACAGTACAATGTCCGCAATCCAAAATCCAATGGGCGAAATCCAGAGTCATACACGGGGCACCAATAACAAAATCGAAGTCAGACAAAAGAGGTCGAAAACAAGAGTTCAGCAAAAGTACAGGGAATCGGCAAAACTCGGTGTCTAGGGTGGTCCAGTCAGAAAGATAAATCACTATGAATCAAGTCGAGAGAAGCGTAACACAGGAAACAAGGAAGAACAATCTTAGAAGGAAGTGACTCAAACAGACATCTTATATAAACATCCGGGAGAACACATGATCGGGGAACACAGGTGCAATCAATGGAACAATAATCAAGGAGTGACACATTGGGAATAAACTAATTACGTGAATTTGGCCGAAGCCAAAAAGCAGACAGGGATAACAAGACAAACCTATGAACAGGCAAACAGCTCCAATCACGGAGTACTAAAAGTATATAGTTTAGAGAAAGGAAGCGCAAAGCATTTGTGGAGACCCACAGAAAATCGCAGCAGAGATAATTAAGGAAAGGCAAGGAGGCGGAGACTAGAATAGGGCGACTGCTGAGAGATAGTAAGTCAATTAGTAAGTTCAGCTATACAGTCCCGAGCACTTGTCAGTAAGTTAGTTGCAAACCTGACATCGGAGTAGTTTGAGTGCACTGTAAAAAAACTAAAATAGTCTCAACTGAAAAAAGTTAGTGCCCAGGCTGCCTAAAAATTTTAAGCTCATTGAACTTGAGATGACAAGTTGAGGTAATATTCAACTTATAATCTTAAATTCAGTTAACTTGAAATTTTAAGGCAGCCTGGACACTAACTTTTTTCAGTTGAGACAATTTTCAGTTTTCTATATGTTAAAAATTTAATAAAGTGTTGTTTAAAAAAAAGTAACAAGAAATGGAATAAGCCGTGATCATCAATAATAGAAAAGAAAAAAGAAACAAACAAAGCATACAGTATGTGTTCGAGGGGGAGCAGCTAGACTTAGACTCCCCCTCCATATCATCACCTCAACAATACTTTGTTCAGTTATACATCTGTATAAGCCTAAATACACCCACACACATACATACTCTAGTCTAAAATTATCACAGTATATAATGTATAACTATATAACAATAAAACAAAATATTCAAATATAAGCACAACATAAAGTAAGATTAAAAATATACATTACTGCACTGATATAATAAGTATTTCATAATGTTAATACAATAACACAATATTACAATGACCGTTTACCATACCGCACCCTCCATAATTATTGGCACCCCTGGTTAAAATGTGTTAAAAGCCTTAAAATAAATTCAATTTTTAATGCAGAAGCATACTCTCACACTGAAAATTGTAGAAAAATATAACCTTCAATTCGAGTGAATTTCAAGGAAAAAAAATCCCTGACTAAGAAATTATTTTTCATAATATCAGCTGTTTCACAATTATTGGCACCCCTAACAATTCCTAGGAAATACATGTAATTGAAGTATTTCTGTCATTTCTACAGTAGTTTACAAAGTTGATCCGAGTATCTAGGAACATTTAATTAATAATTCATCACTTCCTGTTTCCCTGGGGTATAAATATGACGTGACACAGAGGCCATTTCTCTTATTCACTCTTCAACATGGGAAAGACAAAGGAACTCACCATTCAAGTAAAGCAGATGTATGTCGACCTTCACAAGTCAGGCAATGGCTACAAGAAAATAGCCACTCGGCTGCACCTGCCCATATCTACTATCAGAGGAATCATTAAGAAGTTTAAAACAACTGGAACAGTGGTAAACAAGACTGGACGAGGACGCAAGGTTATTTTGCCAGCACGCACAGTGAGGAGGATGGTAAGAGAAATAAAAAAGTTCTCAAAAGCTCACTGTTAAAGAATTGCAACAAATCATGGGGTCACAAAGTCTCTAAAACCACCATCAGGCTCTATCTACATGCCAACAAGCTGTTAGGGAGGCAAGCATGGAAAAAACCTGGTCTGGCAGAACACAAAAGATGAGTATGCAGAAAAGCACCTCATGCCCACTCTGAAGTATGGGGGAGGATCGGTGATGCTGTGGGCCTCTTTCTCTTCCAGAGGGAACCTTGTTAGGGTGTGCGTGGCATCAAGAACGCTTTGAAATATAATTTTAAATCAAAATCTGGTGGCCTCTGCCCGAAAGCTGGAGACAGTTAGTCACTGGGTCTTTCAGCAAGATAATGACCCTAAACATGTGGCCAAATCTGCAGAGAAATGGTTCACCAGACAAAGAATCAAGCTCCTCCAATGGCCATCTCAGTCCCCAGACCTCAACCCCATTGAAAACTTGTAGAGTGAGCTGAAGAGGTGTTGTGATTTACAAAATGAACCAGTAGCAAAAACCAGATGAATGCAAAAAGGAGGCTTTATTTCTGAAGGGGGAAACCCCCCAACAGAGCTGGCAACGGTACAATTTCCGCAATCCAAAAACAAATTCCAATGGGCGTAATCCAGAGTCAAAACCAGGGCACCAATAACAAAATCCGTAGAATTTTGAATGCGGTACAATACAGGGAATAGGCAAAGCTCGTAGTCAGGCGGTCCAGTCAGAAAGATAAATCACAATGAATCGAGGCGGAAAACAAACGTGGCACAGGAAACTAAGAAGAACGATCTGACAAAGGAAGTGTCTGAACAGACATCGTAAATACACATCCGGGGTGAACACCTGACCAGGGAGAAGCAGGTGCAATCAATAATGCAATGATCAGGAGTGACACAGGAGGATTTATCTAATTACATGAATCTGGCAAAAGCCTAAACGCAGACAGGGATCACAAGACAAACCTATGTACAAAACAACAGCTCTGGTCAAGGAGTACTAAAGTGTATAGATTAAAGAAAAGGAAAGCATAAAGTATTAGTGGAGATCCACAGAAAAATGCAGCAGAGATAATTAGGGATAGGCAAGGAGGCGGAGACTAGAATTGGGCGACTGCTGAGAGATCGTTAGTCAATTAGTGTGTGCAGCTATACAATCCCGAGTGCATGTTAGTAAGTTAGTAAAAATATATAATGTTAATATGGGTTAGTAATTAAGCAAAAACAACAAACTGTTAGTATGGGTTAGTAGATAGCAAAAGAGAGAGGAAGGAAGCACACAAGATAATGAAAGAAGGTTGAAACCCAGAAACCAATAAATCACCCTAATGAGTGGCACACAAGACTAGGGACCGTGGGCAAAGACCTTCATAAGACAAGACTGGGTAGATGAAGTGCAAAGCAAGGCATGGAAAAAATAAACAAGGCAAAGACTGTGAATAATACAATAATAATTCATAAACCAGGAAATCTAAAATTACCAAAACAAAATACTAAGAATGGTCAGAATAGAGCAGTGGTCACTAAACACGAAAATCAATAAGCATGGCTAGGCCAGGTACAGAACTTAAACAAGGCATGGGCAGGCAGAACACAGAATCACAACAAGAGGAGAGTGCAGAGGAGAGGACCGAGGTCGCTGGATGATTTAGAGAGACTGTGCAAAGAGGAATGGTCAAAGATTCCTCTGTCTGTATTCTCCCATCTTGTGAAACATTATAGGAGATTAGGTGTTGTTTTGTTGGCAAAAGGGGGTTGTACTTTTGTACGAAGTATTAACATCAGGGGGTGCTCATAATTGTGGCACACATGATTTGATGTAAAAGAATTTCTAAATGTGGGATTTTTTTCCCACTGAATAAATGCACTTGAATTAAAGGTTGGATTTTCCTCTTTTTTTCATTGTGGCCCAATATTATTTCGAAAAATACTGAATTTATTAGAAGCTAAAGAACACATCTTTACCAGGGGAGCCAATAATTATGGAGAGCGCTGTATTTCAAATATCTTGTTAATATTGCATAATATTATATGTAGTACGATAAAATATGTATATTATATCAAATCTTGTAATGATCATATCACATTACAAACCGCATTACATTACATTTATTATACACATATTATTATATGCTTATATTACAACCCCAATTCTGAAATAGATGCGACGAAGTGTAAATTGTGAATAAAATCAAAATGACTTTCAGATCACATGAGCCAACATGTTATTAACAATAGGACATAGATAACATTTCAAATGATGAAACTGAGGCATTTTACATTTTTCTCCAGAAAATGAGCTTATTTCATATTTTCTGGCTGCAACAAGTCTCAAAAAAGTTGGGACACCACCAAAAAAGGGCTGAAAAAGCAATTAATATATAAGAGAATCAGCTGAAAGACCATTCAGTAAGTAATAAAGTGAACTGGCATCAGGTGTGTAGCATGATTGGCTATCAAAGGGATGTCTTAGAGAGGCTGAGTCTCTCAGAAGTAAAGATGGCCAGAGGCTTTCCAACCTGTGAAGGCTTGCGTAAAAAAAAATTTGGAATACTTTAAAAACAATGTTCCTCAAAGTCAAATTGCAAAGGCATCATCATCAACAGTGCATAACATCATCAAAAGATTCAGAGAAACTGGAAAAATATGTGTGTAAGGCACAAGGCTGAAGACCTTTCCTGGATGCTCGTGATCTTCGGGCATCACTCACCGGCATGATTCTGCCATTGACATTACGAAATGGGCCCAGAAATACTTCAAGAAACCGCTGTCGGTAGACACAGTCCGTCGTGCCATCCACAGATGCCACCTAAAACTCTATAATACAAAAAGGAAGCCATTGTTGAGCATGACCCAGAAGCACCGCCATGTTCTGCGGGCTAAGGCTCATTTAAAATGGACTGTAGCAAAGTGGCAAAGTGTCATGTGGTCAGACGAATCCAAATTTGACATTTGACTTGTTGGAAATCATGGGCGTTGTGTCCTCTGGGCTGAAGAGGAGGAAGACCACCCCTCCTGTTATCAGCATTCAGTTCAAAAGCCAGCATCTCCGATGGCATGGGGTTGCATTAGTGCATATGGTGTGTGACACTTGCATGTTTTAAAATGCACCATGAATGCTGAAAGGTATATAAAGGTTTCAGAGTGACATGTGCTGCCCTCCAGATGACATCTATTCCAGGGAAGGCCTTGTGTATTTCAGCAGGACAATGCAAAACCACATACTGCAGCTATTACAACAGCATGGCTTCGTAGTAGAAGAGTCCGTGTGCTGAACTGGCCTGTCTGCAGTCCTGATCTTTCACCAATTGAGAGCATTTGGTGGATAATTATATGAAAAGTCCGTCAAAGGAGACCCAAAACTCTCCAGCAACTGGAAGCCTGTACTAAACAAGAGTGGAATCAAATTCCAATGGCTAAAGTCAAGAAACTTCTCCCCTCAATGCCCAGACGGCTTCACTCCGTGTCATAAAGAAGAGGGGATGCTACACTATGGTGAAGAGGCCCCTGTCCCAACTTTTTTGAGACATCTAGCAGCCATCAAATTTGAAATGAGCCAATTTTGTGGATAAAATTGTAAAAGTTCTCAGTCTCAACATTTGCTATATTATCTGTGTTCTATTGTGAATAAAATACTGGCTAGAGTGATTTGAAAGTCATTGTGTTTTGAATTTATTCACAATTTACATTTTGTCCCAGCTATTTCAGAATTGGGGTCGTATTATTTTTAACATTTGGAGTCTTTCATATGTTTTTTTATTTGCTGAAACAATAATGAGGAGAACAAAGAACAAATAAGGCCACATTTAAATTTAAAAAGGTAAGGTGCCTCAGACATGAAATGAGTACTTTATTTTTTAACACTTGCTATGATGGATTGGCAAGCTGTCCAGGGTGGGTCCCTGCCTTTCACCTGAAGTCAGCTGGGATAGACTCAAGCTCCCTGGTGACCAAGAGGAAGAGGCGGTATGATAATGGATGGATGGATGGATTCACAGGTAAAAAGCCCAGGGATCAGGAAGTAGAAGTTCTGCAAAGTGTTTCTTTGCTCCTGTGGACTAGCCCAGTTCATATCTCTGGCTAGTTTTTTGCCTGGCCAAAGGATTATTGTGCTAATTGGTGAATTCAGATGGTTAGAACAAAATTTCAGGGAAAATTTTGACTTGTTATACAAAACCTAAAACCAGTGAAGTTGGCATGTTGTGTAAATCGTAAATAAAAACAGAATACAATTATTTGCAAATCCTTTTCAACCTATATTCAATTGAATACACTGCAAAGACAGTGAGGTAAACTTTGTAATTTTTTGCAAATATTAGCTCATGTGGAATTTGATGCCTGCAACATGTTTCAAAAAAGCTGGCACAAGTGGCAAAAAAGACTGAGAGAGTTGAGGAATGAAGACTTGATGTAAGTTCTGATAGGCCATGGAGTCAAGCCTACTGTCAGAGGAGCAGCTACCTGCAAGGGAGTCACCTGAGAAACACATGACTGTCATCTGATCTAGCTACCTAATGATTGCTTGGCTGGTAATATACTATTCTACTTAAGCTCGCCTTCAGGAAGCTGCTCCTCTGTGCGCTAGCTCAACAATCTCGTTCGGCTATTCCCCTGCACCGATTCGCATTTATTTACATTTCACCGCCTTTATATTGGCATGAGAAGTAAAACGTGTTTCGTTTTCGACTTACTCACCCTTATTCAGTTTATTCTAGAGATGTCTCTCTGCGACGAAGTGCTTGATGCTTCTGCAAACTTCTCCCGTGGGACCCACCGCCAAGAGGATCCCGATTTAGAAGACGGAGCAAGTGCCCTTTCTGTTCGCTTCAGACGAAGTTCCAGGTTGGCGGCAAAGTCCTTCGACAAGTTAGATTGGCCGATCCCCAAAATATTATTATATATATTATATATTTATATATAAATATAATATAATATATATTATTATATATATTATTATATTATTATAATATGGAGCGGATTGAACTATGAGCAATTGTTTCAATTTTTCTTGGACCAAGTCTCCGGAAGTCATGACAGCAGGGAGGCTGTCGATCCTGACCAAGCTCCGGTTCCAAAGAAGGCAGCCTCAAAACGTAAACACTGCTCACAAGCTAAGCAGCCGCAACCACCAAAAAGAGCAAAGTCCCAGCTAACTCCCGCAACTCCCTCAAGAGAAGCGGATCCCGTCTTGACCGCGCTCGCCAATATACAGACCTCCTTATCAGACATGGTCGCCCGAATCCAGTCCTTGGAAGCCCAGTCCCAGACCTCCACTGATCTCCCCGGACCCTCCTTCGCCTTCACCCAACCTTCCGCATTCGCTCCCGGAGTCCACGTCGCAGAGTCGCTTCCCGGTGATCTCATCACTCCCAGGAGAACTCTGGGAACCGCAGTACCAGCCCCCATCAATGCCGGAGTTCCGTTTTTCCCCCCTGCCGCTGCCATTTCTTCGCATCTCCGGGCTCAAATTCTAGCAGGTAACGATATCAACCTGGTTAAAATTTTGCTGAACACTGACTGTCTGGAGAAAAGATTTGTCTATTGCGGGGATGTTTCGCTTCTGCTTAAGGACAGTGACCCACGGCGGTCAAAGAGTTTAACCATGGCAGAATTTAATGTGGCTTTCGGTGTCTATAGAGATACTATTTGCGAGGTTTATCCAGAACGCAGGATCGAACTAGACACCTACCTTGCTATTATATCCGACCTTGCAGTTACTTACGGGGGCTCTCTGTTCTATGAGTACCACAAGTCTTTTTCTGCCAAAGCCGCTGCTTTCATTCAAAAGTTCAATCAGAAACTGGACTGGTCAATGGTTGATCTAGCGCTGATCAGCAGGCATTTTACCGGGCACGCCGCACTGTCCTGCTCCTTGTGCGGCTCCTTCTCCCACTCGGCCACCTTCTGCCCCAAAACCGTCAGCTCAAATCTCTCAGGCTCAACAGAAGGCAAGGTGAAGCCTACAAAATTTGACCCATTGTATATTAATTTTAATGAAAATGTATGTAAATATTATAACTGTCGATACGTTCACGCTTGCAGCTTCTGTGGAGATGCACATCCAAGGTCGGTCTGCCCCGCCTGGTGGAAAAGAAAAGAAAACCATCCACTCCAATTAATATTAAGGAGATGGGCCATGCATTAAAGAAGCATCCGAATCGTTAATTGAATTTTGTCAATTACCTACTCACCGGTCTTATCCATGGTTTTCTCGCGGGTCTGTCCTTTTTGCCCAAAATAACTATTGTTTGCGGCAATCTCCAATCTGCTTTAAGAGAACCGGAGGTTGATAACCTGCTCGCCAAGGAAGTTGAAAAGGGTTTCATGATCGGTCCATACGACAGTCCACCGTTCCCAGTCTTTCGAATTAATCCTATTGGGGTTGCAACTAGGAAATATTCAGGAAAAAAGCATTTAATTATCGATTTGTCGGCACCTCATAATCAAAAATCATTC
The DNA here is from genome assembly GCA_029721435.1 of Gymnothorax reevesii. Classification (NCBI taxonomy): domain Eukaryota; kingdom Metazoa; phylum Chordata; class Actinopteri; order Anguilliformes; family Muraenidae; genus Gymnothorax; species Gymnothorax reevesii. Next base: position 41,793,852 of record CM056582.1, on the reverse strand, counting down.
CAAGCATTAACAACCTTATTCCCCCGCAATTCTTTTCGCTGTTCTATGCTACCATTGACAATGCAATCAAATTTATTAAGCAAGCCGGGAGGGGCACTTGGCTTGGTAAAGCCGACATTACCGATGCCTTCAAAGTAATGCCCCTTCATCCTTCTCAGTGGCATCTTTTCGGTGTTAAATGGCGTGAGAAAGCGTATTTTTCAACTAAACTCACATTTGGCTGTCACAGTAGTCCAGAGATATTCGATACCTTGTCCGAGGCACTTTGCTGGATCTTGTTGAACAATTGTAGACTACCGTTCGTTCTCCATTTGCTAGACGATTTCCTGGTGATTGATTTTCCGAACTCCCAGTCGTCACGCTGCATTGACATCCTTAAAGCTACTTTTCTTGAATTAGGAGTTCCCTTATCGGAAGAGAAAAATAAAGGCCCACTTCAGGCAATCAAATTTTTGGGAATTATTTTGGATAGCAACCTCATGCAAGCGTCTCTTCCTCAAGAGATGTTAGCACGCATTCGAGAATCAATCAACACCTTTTTGAGTGCCGACTCACTGACAAAACGCGATGTGTTGTCCCTCTTAGGTCATTTCAATTTTGCTATGCGCATCATCCCTCACGGTCGTTCCTTTATTTCTAGACTTCTAGACATCTGCAAAACCGTTCCCAATTTACATGACAAAATACTGCTTGATGCTGGCTGTAGATCCGAGCTTAAATTCTGGTTAAAGCAATGCGATAACTGGAACAGCATTTCTTTCTTTTATAATGATTTTGTGGAAACTTCAGTCCAGCTAAATTTTTTCCCTGATGCAGCGCCTTCCGTTGGTTTTGGGGGTTATTTTAACGGTGAGTGGTTTGCTGAGAAATGGCCTGAAGAATTGATATCTCTGCCATCAAACATTTATTCCTCTGCCTTCCTGGAGCTTTACCCCATCGTGATCGCGACCATAATTTGGGGCAAAATTTGGTTTAGGAAACGAGTGTTGGTCTTCTGTGACAATGACGCAACCGTCAATATAATTGATAAAGGTCGTTCTTCTGTCCCCTTCATTAACAGATTTATCAGACGTCTAACATGGACTTGTGTTCTGGGAAACTTCATTTTAAATGCCGTGCATATACCTGGCCTCGAAAATAACATAGCTGATTCTCTTTCCCAATTTAAATTCCAGGAATTCAAACGCCTATGCCCAGCTGCAGCTCCAACTCCGCGGATTTGCCCACCTTTTCACCTTACCATCCTAGACTTAAAGTTTCCTTGCAAAAGTACTTGTCACTGGCTTCAAAACTAATGAGATCTGGTTTAGCAGAGTCAACATTAAAAATGTATGACTCGGCATGGATGTATTTTGTGTCATTTTGTCGAGCTTATTCTGTTTCAGTTTTACCTGTCAGTATATACAAATGGTGTGTGCTTTCATAATCCATTGTTCTGTCTCTCAAAAAATTCAGCCCTCTTCGATCAAGGGTCTTGTTGCAGGTCTTCAGTTCCATTTCAGATGTATTAATCCCTCAGTCCCCAGCTTGCTAGGCAACCCTTCAGTTCGTCTTCTGGTCAATGGTTTAAAAAAAGAAAAACCACCTGGCAATGATAAACGTCTCCCATTGACTTTATCTTTAATTCACAAGTTGGTGTCACAGCTTAGGGATGAGTGTTTTGGTTCCTTCACAGATTCACTGCTTGAAGCAACTTTCCTCACAGCTTTCTATGGGTTTCTAAGAAGTGGAGAATTCACCATTTGTTCTGGGCACTTTGATTCTAAGCGTAATTTAACCATCTCTGATGTAACGATTAAAGCTGATCATTTCATTCTTCACTTAAAGCACTCTAAATCAGACACAGAAAGTAAAGGAACCGATATCATCATTTCTAGTACTAACACCACCTTCTGTCCCCTGTCTTCTATGGTGCGGTATTTGGCATGGCGTAAACGAGCAAATCCATCCTCTGTTCATCACGGAAGCTGGGAGACCCGTCTCTCGGTCTTAGTTCGCCGCACGTCTTTGCTTGGTTTGCCAGCTCTGCGGCCTCTCGCCTCAACTCTACACAGCCCACTCTTTCCGTATTGGAGCAGCTACAACCACCGCTTCCGTTACTTCCGTCCCAACACTGAAGGCCATGGGACTTTGGTCATCTGCGGCATACGTTCGTTACCTTCGCCCTGGATTCAAAGACATTATGGAGGCACAAAATTTAATTAGCAAAATGATGTAAATATGTCTGTTGATCGTTACGTGCCTGCATGCCAAACGCATCACATTAAAACTCACTCACACACACTCCTGCTCGTGCATCGTTTCGCATTCACATAGTCATGGTATCGCGTCACCACACTGTTCCATGCTATATCAATCATCACTACTCGCACTTTCATTTAATATATATAAAAAAAAAGGGGCGTCCCGTTTCATCATACCCACACTAGCTACTGTCACACCAGATTGTATTGTAGTATATTTCTCCTGAAATGGCTCAAGAGAAATTGAGGTAGCAGCCGGGCTATCTCTACACATATACTATATGGGTATACTTTCTCTTGTATCGGCATCAAGAGAATCGTGCTAGCCGTCGGGCTGACACGACACATATTACACAGCATATAAAATTTCTCTTGTATCGGCATCAAGAGAATTGTGCCAGCCGCCAGGCTGTCACGACACATAATACATTTCATATAGAATATTTCTCTTGTATCGGCATCAAGAGAAATTGTGCTAGCCGCCGGGCTGTCACTACACATGATTCAATTCATATCGAATATTTCTCTTGTATCGGCATCAAGAGAAATCGTGCCAACCACCAGGTTGTCACTACACATGATTCAATTTCTATAGAATATTTCTCTTGTCTCGGCATCAAGAGAAATGAGTACCAGCCGCTGGGCTGACACTCGTAGAACATTCGTATAGTATATTTCTCTTGTATCGGCATCGAGAGAAATTGTGCTAGCCGCCGGGCTGTCACGACACATCGTACTCTCATATAGTATATTTCTCTTGTATCGGCATCAAGAGAAATTGTGCCTGCCGCCGGGCTGTCACGACACATAATACATTTCATACATTTCTTCTGTATCGGCATCAGGAGAAATTGTTCCAGTCGCTGGGCTGTCACGTCACTCGTACTCTCACATAAAATATTTCTCTTTTATTGGCATCAAGAGAAATCGTGGCAACCGCCGTGCTGTCACGACACATAGCACACTCTTCTAGTGTATTTCTCTTGTATCGGCTACAAGAAAAATTGCTAGCGCTGGGTAACTACTATGCATCTACTGCTTCTAAACATTTCTGCATTTCAGCTGACTTGCTGGCATGGTTCTGTTGGGGGGTTACTAGCAGCTCCCTGCCTTCAGTTCCTCGTTCGGACGGGCAGGGATCTCTCATAAAAGAGCCATGTCGCCAAACTTAATGTATGATTGTATGCCTGATTATTGTCAATAAATATTTGCCTTTTTTTTGACGAAGTGGTCCTATCAGAAATGAAGACTTGACCTAAGTTCTGATAGGCCATGGAGTCAAGCCTACTATCAGAGGAGCAGCTACCTGCTAGGGAGTCACCTGAGAAACACATGACTGTCATCTGATCTAGCTGCCTGATGACTGCTTGGCCGGTAATATACTATTCTACTTAAGCTCGCCTTCAGGAAGCTGCTCCTCTGTGCGCTAGCTCAACAACCCTCCTCCACCCCAGCTCCGCTGATCTATTGCATTCGTTAAACCCGGCTCTCTTTGTCTAAATTACGTTCTATAGCAATGTCTCTTTCGTGAGGTCATTGTTGCTTTGGCTCTGTTTCCTTGGAGGGGGGTTACTAACAGCTCCCTGCCTTCGGTTCCTCGTTCGGACGGGCAGGGATCTCTCGTAACAGAGCCATGTCGCCAAACTTAATGTATGATTGTATGCCTTATTATTGTCAATAAATATTTGCCTTTTTTTTGACGAAGTGGTCCTATCAGAAATGCTCATCAAACACTTATTTGGAACATCTTACAGGTGAACGGGCTAATTGGGAACAGCTGGGTGCCATGATTGGGTATAAAAGCAGCTTCCCTGAAATGCTCAGTCATTCGCAAACAAGGATGGGGCGAGGGTCACCACTTAGTGAGCAAACGCGTGAGCTGATTGTCGAACAGTTTAAAAACAACATTCCTCAACGAGCTATTGCAAGAAATTTAAGGATTTCATCATCTACGGTCCGTAATATCGTCAAAAGGTTCAGAGAATCTGGAGAAATCACTGCATGTAAGTGACAAGGCCGAAAACCAACATCGAATGCCCGTGACCTTCGATCCGTCAGGCGGTATTGCATCAAAAACCGACATCAGTGTGTAAAGGACATCACCACATGGGCTCAGGAACACTTCAGAAAACCACTGTCAGTAACTACAGTTCATCGCTACATCTGTAAGTGCAAGTTAAAACTCTACAATGCAAAGCGAAAGCCATTTATCAACAGCACCCAGAAATGCCGCCGGCTTCACTGGGCCCAAGCTCATCTAAGATGGACTGATGCAAAGTGGAAAAGTGTTCTGTGGTCTGAAGAGTCCACATTTCAAATTGTTTTTGGAAACTGTGGATGTCGTGTCCTCCGGACCAAAGAGGAAAAGAACCATCCGGACTGTTATAGGCGCAAAGTTCAAAAGCCAGCATCTGTGATGGTATAGGGGTGTATTAGTGCCCAAGGCATGGGCAACTTACACATATGTGAAGGCACCATTAATGCTGAAAGGTTCATACAGGTTTTGGAGCTACATATGTTGCCATCCCAGCAACGTCTTTTTCATGGACGCCCCTGCTTATTTCAGCAAGACAATGCCAACCCGCATTCTGCACGTGTTACAACAGCATGGCTCCGTAGTAAAAGAGTGCGGGTACTAGACTGGCCTGCCTGTAGTCCAGACCTGTCTCCCATTGAAAATGTGTGGCGCATTATGAAGCGTAAAATACGAGAATGGAGACCTCGGACTGTTGAACAACTTAAGCTGTACATCAAGCAAGAATGGGAAAGAGTTCCACCTGTAAAGCTTCAAAAATTGGTCTCCTCAGTTCCCAAACGTTTACTGAGTGATGTTAAAAGGAAAGGCGATGTAACACGGTGGTAAAAAGGCCCCTGTGCCAACTTTTTTGTAATGTGTTGCTGCCTTTAAATTCTAAGTTAATGATTGTCTACAAAAAAATAAAGTTTCTCAGTTTGAACATTAAACATCTTGCCTTTGCCGTGCATTCAATTGAATATGAGTTGAAAAGGATTTGCAAATCCTTGTATTCTGTTTTTATCTACGATTTACATAATGTGCCAACTTCATTGGTTTTGGGTTTTGTAAATATATTTGATATGTCATTGTTCAAGATTTTAATTCAGTTTGCAAAATAATCAACGCTCACCAAAGGGTTATTGATCAACGCTCGCCAAAATCCAGTAGACGTAATCAAGTTCATAAACAGGGCAGCAAAGACAAAACTCAGGGTCGGGCAAAACAGGTACGGTACACGGGCACAGGAATCTCGAAGACAAAGCCAAAATCAAAATCCAGGATGTTCCAGTCAGAAGTATAACACCAAGAGCACAAGGCATAAACGATCACAGCACAAAGAAAACTTTCTGACAAGAGCTGGTTGTAAAATGACTGCTAAATACACGTAGGGGAAGTCACATGCTTTAATAGGGAACAGGTGAGCTGGATAAGACTAATTAACAAAGGACCACTTGAAATTGGCCAAAGCCAAAACAAGGACAGGGATTACACAGACAACCTATGGCAAACAGACGACTCCGGTTAGGGAGTTCTAAAGTGCACAGAGTGAGAAGCAGAACAGTGATTAACTAGGTGCTGAGAATCCGCTGAAGCACAGCACTGAGCGTGAGGTAAGGGGCAGAGACTAGAGCCGAGCAAGAGCTGAGAGCTCGTTAGTCAATTAGTTATGTGCAGCTAAACAATCCCTAGTGCTTGTTAGTATGTTAGTACCATAAACAATGTTAGTAATTTATCTAAAATAATGTATTTGTCAGTAAAGATAGAGCAGCAAGGCAAAGGAAGTAAATGAGATTGGAGGGAATGTTTGGAAACCCTGAAACCATGAAACCACCTGAAAGCGTGGCACAGAAGACTGGGGAAAAAAACTGTCACATCACAAAAAACCAGACAGGGGAGACAATGTGCAATGCACGACATGAGAAATACAAAAACCAGAATGATAATCTAAACTGATAATTTGGGAAATGGCAGGCAAAAAACATAACAAGGAAAGACAGGCAAAATACAAAACGTGGTGTTATGCTTCTGGCTAATGTGTGTTGTCTTTGTGCTTATTTGTGCTTGTGCTTTACTTTCGTTTTATTTTTTCAGCTTTTACTCTGCCCACTGATGATCGATTCCCTCTCTGCCAATTGCCAGTGATGTTGTGTGACAGCCTTCAGTTGCTCGCGCCTCATTGTCGAATCACGTTTCCTCTTTCGGTTTCGACTGTGGTATTTCATTCATTGCTTCCACTTGTTTTTAATTCTGGGTCTCGCTAAACTCTGAGTCAATGTGCTCTCTGATAGGATAATTACTAACTCAAACTAACCAGCACTTATTTGAGGGTGATTGTAAATATTTCGTCATGTAGTATTAACCTTAATTAACTCATTAGGGAATGCGAGCGTTTCTTGGTTTTGTATTCCCGCCTAAGCTTTCCTTTATTAACTGCTTTAAAGCTGTGCTTACCTTTGCTTCTCTCGTGGTAATTTTTACTCGTCACGTTTAGATGTCCTTAATCTAAACTGTCTAGTTTGATGGTCTCAGCATCTTGTCTCGAGTCTTTATGGTTTACCTGGTCCTTGTTAATTTGTTTATTAATCCTATGTGTTTCTGTTCCAGTCGAGATTGCTTTTTGAGTCCCCGCCTCCTCTCATGACTATATATGTGGCAGAGATGGGAGGAGACATCAGATGGAACTTTGTTAGACTCAGCCCTGCATGGTGAAATCTCAGCTCCTTGTACCTTCCGAGTATTTCCTTTGTATGATTCCCGAGTTTTGTATTTTGCTGTCCGTCAGTCTAGTTAGGTCCAGTTTTTGTTTTTCCAGTTTATCCACTCTTGGAATGAGTATTTCTGTTTCCCCCTGCCTTAGGCAGTGTGCCTTAGTTTTTCCCATTCGTTCAGTGCATGTGCACGGTGTTTTGTTTCCAGCCTGTGTGCCCATTTTCTCCTTTAGTGTTTAGTGTTCTATAAAAACTTCTGGATCCTGCATCTGGTGTCCCCATGACCTCTTCTTAACAGAAGTTCCGTCTCCTGAACACCAGCAGGATGGATTCCCGCGATGCCGAGCTCCAGTACCAGCGGCAGCAGATCCAACACCTGACTGCTGCCCTGGCAGCGCAGCAGACCACCGCTACTGGGAGCATGGGGCAACCTTACCCTCCCGCTGGAGCTGCTGCATTGCCACCTCCAGGTCTTGGTCCAGAGCCTTAGCTACCGCCTCCCGAGTGCTACAATGGCAACCCTGGGTCCTGCAGATCGTTTCGGACCACCTGCGAGATGCTCTTTGCCCTAAAGCCCAGAACCTGCGCCACGGAGCCTGCCAAGGTGACCTTCTTCATTTCCCACCTGACAGGTCCAGCTCTCCAGTGGGGAACTGCTGCCTGGTCAGCCCACCTACCTTGCATTTCCTCCTTCTCGACCCTGTCATCCGATGTGAAGCGGCTGTTCGACTGCACCAGGCACGGTACTGCTGCCAGGAAGGAGCTGACCCAGATCCGGCAGGGAAGCCGCTTGGTGGCAGAATACGCCATCGAGTTCCAGACCCTAGCTGCTAGTTCCAAGTGGAACCCTGAAGCGCTCTAAGATGTATCTGTGGAAGGGCTAGCTGATAGCATCAAGGACCACCTCCTGTTTCGCAATCTACCGACTCCCAAGGCTGTGGCAGATCTTGCAATCCGGATTGTAAACCGCCTGGAGGAGACTGCCACTTGCTTGGGGCGACGTCGGCCAGCTCCCTCCAACCACCGCCTGGAAGAGACTGCCACTCGCTTGGGGCAAGGTCGACCAGCTCCTTCCAACCCTTCCAAAGTTCCTGTTATCCAACCTCCGTCACCAAGTCCCAGTGGTACATCCACCCGAGTCCACCAATCCGAGTCAGAACATATGTAGATGGGGCGCAGCCACCTCACTAAGGAGGGGAGAGATCACCGCATGCGATTTAGGGCCTGCCTCTACTGATCACCGCATGCGATCTAGGGCCTGCCTCTACTGTGGTCTACTTGTCGCCAACAGCCCAGAGAAAGACTAACGCCCACAAGTGACCGGTGAAGCAGCAGTGGGCGTCTCCCGCACTGAAGCCTCCTCCAACTGCCGTACCTGCATCCCGGTGACCCTCTCCTGGGGCAACCTGAGCCGCCATGCCTCCGTCTTAGTGGATTCTGGAGCGGAGGGGAGCTTCCTGGATGCTGAAGCCGCTGCCTCCTGGGGTGTCCCACTCTCCCCACTGGCGCGGCCTCTGACCGTCATTGGCCTCGGGGCCAAAGACTGGCTCAGATTGAACATCCAATGACTCCAGTCCAGCTTCTGGTCTCAGGCAACCATCGTGAGACCATCATCTTCCTGATCATCCGGTGTCCCAGATCCCCGGTGGTTCTGGGACACCCCTGGCTCCGTGAACATGGCCCGGTCCTGGACTGGTCCACCCACGAGGTTCGTGAGTGGAAGTCCTTCTGTTCTGCTTGCTGCCTTCGCCACGCGGCTTCACCTGTGCCTGGGTCTCAGGTTTCTTCCGAGCCAGTGCCTGATCTCTCCCGAGTTCCTGCTGAATAATATGACCTGGGTGCAGTATTCAGCAAGTCTAGGGTGGTGTCTCTGCCACCTCACCGGCCCTACGATTGTGAGATTGACCTCCTGTCGGGAGTAGTGCCGCCCCGGGGGCGGGTCTTCTCCCTGTCTCACCCTGAGAGAGTAACCATGGAGAAGTACCTCCAGGAGTCTCTTGCAGCTGGGATAATTCGGCCCTCCACATCACCAGCAGGAGCCGGGTTCTTCTTTGTGGCGAAGAGAAATAGGTCGCTCCAGCCCTGCATCAACTATAGAGGGCTGAACATGATAACGGTCGAGAACCATTTTCCCCTGCCTCTTATGTCATCTGCCTTCAACATCATCCAGGGGGCACGCTTACCACTTGGTGCGGAAACACGAGGGGAATGAATGGAAGACCGCATTCAACACCCCCAGTGGTGTTTGGGAATACCTGGTGGTTCTCTTTGGTCTTACCAACGTGCCCGCAGCGTTCCAGTGTCTGGTGAACGATGTCCTGGGTGACATGGTCGGCCGGTCTGTTCTATCTGGACAAAATCCACATTTTCTCATGCAACCAGGAGGGTCCTGAAATGCTTGTTGGAGAACCCTTTTCATGAAGGCCGATAAATGTGAGTTCAACACCTGCTTCACAACATTTCTGGGTTACATCATATCTCCCAGGTCCCTGAGAATGGATCTCGCCAAGGTGCAGGCCATCCTGGAATGGCCCCAGCCCAAGGACTGCAAGGCTCTCCAGGGATTCCTGACATTGGCTAACTTTTACTGCCGCTTTATCCGAGTGTACAGCATGGTGGCAGCTCCCCTGACCGCGCTGATGTCCATCAAGCAGCTGTTCCGCTGGAATCCCTAGGTGGATCAGGCTGTCTAGCAGTTCAAGTGGCAGTTCACATCTGCGCCTATCCTGATGACCCCGGACCTGGCGTCCCAGTTCATCATGGAGGTGGATGCCTCCAACATGGCCATGAGAGCGATGCTGTCCCATAGATCCACAAAGGATGGGAAGGTCCACCCCTGTGCCTTCTTTTTGCACAGCCTCATGCCTACGGAGGCTAACTATGACGTGGGTAACCGGGAGTTACTGGCAGTCAAGTTGGTTCTGGAGGAGTGGCGTCACTGGCTGGAGGGAGCCACTACGCCATTCCTGGTGTGGACAGACCACAAAAATCTTGAGTATCTGAAGACAGTCGAGAGGCTTAATTCCCACCGGCCCGGTGGGCCTTATTTTTTTTCAGCCATAGGCTTTCCTCTACGTTTCTAATACAACTGAGAGTATTACCCTTAAAAAACTAGCCAGGGATTACCAAACACTCAATAGGCAGCTGATGACAATTAGGCCTACCACATCAATATACAAAAAAAAAAAAAGAAAATAAAATATATCAACTGAAAGACAAGGTGAAAATAAATCACATTAACAAAGAAACCTACCTTATACAATAATCAGTGCAGGGACGTATGTCTATAGAAAAAGTTCATACAACCGTAATTAGCATACCTGATCACAAGAAACAAGACAAGGACAATTCCTCATTTAGGCCCCTAGGAAACTCAGTTTGTAAATGAGATATCCAAAAGGCCTCCCTTTGAAGCAATTTCCTCTCTCTATCCCCTCCCCTCAACAACGGCCTCGCTACTTCAATACTCATGAACCATAATCTACAGACATCATGTCCGACCGAATTTAAATGCCTGGCAACAGGAGACCTCTCATCTTTATTTCTAATGTTACTCTGATGTTCAGATATCTCAATTCTCTTTTTGTCTTGCCCACATAACAAAACCCACAAGGGCATTTCAATAAGTAGCTTACATGCGTAGTTTTACAAGTGATTCTACCCCAAATTTTTATACTTTTGTACTACTTCCTGTATGAAGATGTGAGGAATGGTCACCTCTGATCATGGCATTACAATTAACATGATTTAAACACAGAAAATTTCCTGGGGGAAGAGAGCTCAAAAAATGTTTGGACCGCACACGCAGATTCGTCTTCACGAGCTTGTCTGTCACATTACTGGATCGTTTAGTCGCAAATATAGGAAAGTCAACAAATTCATGACCAACAATGGGATCACTAGATAAAATATGCCAATGTTTCCAAACTATTTTCTCAATGAACTGCGAGACTAGAGAAAAAGTAGTAGCCAAAACAAGATTCTGTTGTGTAGAAGGAGAAGGATTAGGTGGTAAAAGACTATTACGATCTTTTCCTCGAACCTTAGACAGACATTCATCCAAAATTCTTTGGTCATAATTCTTTACAGGAAAGCGGACACACAATTCATTAGCCTGTCTCCCAAAATCTTCAACAGAATTACAAATTCTTTTCAATCTCAATAATTGACTATAAGGCAAACTTCGTCTCAAACTATAGGGGTGATAACTTGAATAATGTAAGTAATTGTTCCTAGCCGTCTTTTTACGAAAAACGGTCGTCTGTAATACGGCACCTTTATTTACTCTTCCATCCAGGAATGACACAGAGTCTTTACTCCTCCAACGCAAACTTAATCGTCGGCATTTTAGAATTTTCTTTTTCTAGATTTTTGTCAACTTTTTTTGGTACAGCACCTGTTACAATCTAGTAAATTTTGAGTTGAGCACGCATACTTGTTTATTTAACTGGGTCCAGTAATGCCAAGGCTGATGCCCTTTCTCGGCGGTTCAAGACAAGTGCTGCTTCCGAGTGCCCTCCCGAGACCATCCTCTAGCCGGTTCCTCAGCGCTATCCAGCCCCCCATCGAGGAAAGAGTCCGGGCAGTACTGAGCGGGCAGTACAGTGCCTGTACTCCTCATCCAGCACGAGGTCTGTCCCCATGGTATCCCTGCCGACAATGTGTCCTATCATGGCTCCCAGTTCACCTCCCAGTTTTGGAAAGCTTTCCTGTCCCTCTTAAGCCCTTCATATTCCCTTAGTACTGGTTTCCATCCCCAAACTAACGGCCAGACTGAGCGGACTAACCAATCCCTGGAGACCATGCTGTGGTGTATATGCACAGAACCCAAGCTCCTGGTCAGCCCATCTGCCTTGGGTTGAGTACACCTACAACTCGCACGCATCCACAGCCTCTGGTCTCACCCCCTTCGAGTGCTGCCTGGGTTATCAACCTCCCCTGTTCCCCTCACAAGAGGCGGAGGTGGGAGTCCTCACTGCCGAGGTCTTCATGAGGCAGTGCCATAACACCTGGTGCACTGCACGCCGTGCCCTCATCCATGCTGGGAAACAGATGAAGGACGCTGAGGACAAGCGACGCAAGCTGGCCCCCACCTACCGTGTCGACCGGAAGGTCTAGCTTTCCGCCCAGGACATTCCCCTGCGAGTTGAGTCTCGCAAGCTCGCCCCCAGATTCCTCGGTCCCTTCCCCATCGACAAAATCATCAGCCCCACCGCCATCCGTCTCAAGCTCCCACACACTATGCGTCGCATCCACCCTGTTTTCCATATGTCCCAAGTCCGGCCCTCCGTCACCCACCCCCTCCACCCGGGTCCCGGACCCCATCTCCGCCGGGCATCATCGACAGTGGAGAGGCCTTAACCGTCCAGAAACTCCTGAACTGTCGGCGGATGGGTAGGGGGCTCCAGTACCTCGTTGACTGGGAAGGATATAGTCCAGAGGAACGTCCATGGGTCCCCGCCAGATTCATTCTGGACAAGGATTGATTTGAGTTTTCCACCAGACTCACCCTAAGCCGTAGCCCCAGCTTACGCTGGAGACCCTGAGTAATCTTGTTCATGTTCTATGTACTTCGTTCTTATGCTGTTTAGTATTTAGTGAGGTGTTTTTTGTTAGTCTTTCGGGTTTTAGGGCATGGCATGGACTAAATCAGAAAACATGGCTTGGAATCAGGGTCACTACAAATACATGGTCAGGCAACAGCAGAATCATAACAGATCAGGTCACATACTGACACAGAGCCTGGAGAGAGAAGGATCAGTCACATACTGGCACTGAGCCTGGAGAGGGAAGGATCAGTCACATACTGACACAGAGCCTGGAGAGGGAAAGATCAGTCACATGTAGGTTGCTTGTTTTCTGTTTGCAAACTGAAAAACTTTTGTTGTAAAAAAAAAAAAAAAAAAAAAAAAGAGGTCCGCATTAAAAAAATTGTCATGCTAAGTAGTAACATGGCTTTTCTCCCACAGAGTCTCCTGCAGTTTTAAAGGACTGGATAGGGCCTGTGGTGCCCCCTACTGTCATTGTAAAATCCCTTCAGACCAGACAACAGGCATACAGGCTTGGCCCAGAGCAATTAATTCTCCTGGAGAGAGACTGATGACTTAGGCCAAACAAAAATGTCCGCTGGCTAATCTAGTATGCGTGTGTGTGTGCGTGTTCTGTGTGTTTGTTTGTGTGCACTTGTGTGTGTGTGTGTGTGTGTGTGTGTGTGTGCGTGCCTGCGTATGCATACACGTGCGTGTGTGTGTGGGAGTGCAGGTGTGTTTGCGTGTGCATGCATGCGTGTGTGTGTTTGTGGGCGGGTATCCCTGTGTCCTGTATGTGTTTGTGTATGTGGGTATGTGCACATGCGTGTGCGTACACGTGAGTATATGTGTGGGTTTGAGTGTGTTTATAAGTGTATGTCTGACCATTATAGCTGACCCCTCTGTAATTTTATTATGCCTTAAGGATCTGTGCAGGATCTGTGCAGTACAGTCAGCTAATTTTTTTCCTTTACAAAATAAATAAATTAACAGATAAATCATGGGTAGTGCAGTATTTAAAAAATACAACATCCCATTCTTTGCCACAATAAAATCAAAAATATTCACAGAGAAAAAAACCTGTAAAGCAAAGGCACCTATCATAATTTGGTTAACTTAGCCGAAACACTGACAGCGAGCTGCTCTTAAAAACATTATCTGCTCTGGAGACTGCTGCAGACCCAGAGTGTTTATAGGGACGATGTACATTTCACTCGCCTCGCCTGGATACTTGAGTCTGATTTTTAAATGAATGCCAAACAAAGTGAACATTGCAGTTCAAAATACATGAAAACATAATTGTTCAAGGCATTATCAAAAACTTAATAACGAATTAAGCTAATCAAAATCATTTGCTCATAATCAACAAAGGTTTATTACGAGTTTATTTGTTAGAGTCATGGTGAAATCAGTTTAAAAAAATATGCTGATGTTCCAAGCATTATGGAGCTTGAAATGCTTATTTCATAATGTGGTAACCTGTCACATTTTGTAAGAAATAATTTACTTCTGTATTCGTCAGACGAATCTACTCAATGGGAATGGTACATTTTTTTGGTCAAATTCATATCGGTCCCAATATGGAAAAGTAGTGCGGGTAACCTGATTTAGCTTCTTTGTTTTATAAAAGATACACTCAAAGCCTTGAAGACAGTATTTTTTTTAGGAATTATATTTCATCAAACACTGAATCAATCAAAACATTTTACTTATTCATTCCATAGATTCTTCACTTATCACATTGCATTTTTCAGTTGCGAATAAGGCAAACTATTGCTCTATTCTCTGATCTTATGGGATCACAGCAAAAATGTCAAGAATTCACTGAGATTCAAGGCCTTTACCTGAATAGTTTCAATGCCTGGAGCCACAAATTCAATCAATCTATTATCCACTCTTGTGGACCTCAGATTGTTTTTCCAGTAGTTCCAAAATGAGTAAACTCTGTTCACATGGTGTGTTTGAGCAAGAATTGCAATGATCTTGAAGATCTTAAAAGAATTCTTTTTAAGGCTCAATGAAAGTTGCCAGCGGTATCAAACTTGAATACTATCAATCTGTATTTTCTCCTCAACAATTTTTTGTTCTGATGTAGGTCATGCCCCATTTCAGAAAATTATTCATACCTTGTATTAAAGGAAACGTAACATGCTGATCCTTCTTTTAATACATATAAGAAATGTTATAATGTTGGCTGTCCATGCTCAACTTCTGAAAAGTTTCTAAACATAAGATACAGGGATTTTGCAGTAATCCAAGAATGTGATTTCGTGAGCGTGAATTCCTCTCTGAACAGCTCCTCCAGAGATCTTCACGAGCTGCAGCTCACGAGCTCACAATGCTATATCCCCCGCTTCGCGCTTAATCGCGCAGCAAGGGATAATCATTAGTCCTGGCAAATTCTAGATGGTTTTCCTTCATTCACACCTTTTCCAATTCAAGAATAATCAAGGGGCAGTTGAAGATACGGCTTCTCTCCCCCATGCAATCTAAAAGCGACAAAATAATTAGCTACATTCAGTACCTAAAAATAATTTAATTATAGGGTAAGGTAATTTTGGCAACAAGTACATACACCTGTTTTTGCAGTAAAGTCGCTCAATTTGTTGTAAAAAAAAAAAAAAAAAAATAGACAGCTGTCCAATTGGAAAATGTAAACGGACGAAACCACTTTCTAGTCTGAAATGCCGTCGCCAAGTGCAGGTGCATAGACCTAATTATAATAAAATTATTTTTCTGTCCTGAATGCAGCCCATTATTTTGTCACTTTTAGATCGCATGAGGGAGAGAAGCCGTCTCTTCGATTGCAACTTGATTATTCTTGAATTGGAAAACGTGTTAATAAAGTGAAACCATCTAGAATTAGCCAGAACTAAATATTTTCAATAAAGGGAGGGATATTGGCCCCGGATTTTTCAGGTCCAACGACATTCCTGCCAACAAACGAGCAGAAACAAATCATGTCGACATGAAAAGTAATCTACAGTAGTATGTATTCATTAAAAACCCAGCACATGCAAGTTACCCATTTTTTGAGTACAGAAACTGCCGTGAGTCCAACTGAATGGCCAGTAAATCATGTATGTCAGCATTTAGCTGTGAGAGCACAGAAACATTACACATATTTATTAGGACAACAACACAACTGATAAGACTGCCAGGTCACTTCATAAAGAGATTTTCTGCTGCTTTCTAATAAAACAACGCCAGTAACGTTAGCCCTAGCATCTGAAACAAGCTAACGTTAGCTTGACTGCAACATCACAGTAACATCACATGCACTGTGGAGTACTGTAACAATTACAAGACTCTGGCAATTTCAATCAGCGACTGTGCTTGTAAGCGACATTCACTCGCTTATTTGCAGAGCGAAAATGAATTGATGCTGGTTAGGGCTATGGTTAGTTTGGTGAGCATGTCAGCGATGCCAACTCCCTTATTTGCAGAGCAAAAATGAACCAGCAAAGCAGGGGTTTACCTGTCAAGGAGAAAAGTCGCAAACTCTGCGTCAGTTTTTAATCCTTCCAGATCACGGAGTTCCTTCCACCTCTAAAAATCCACTTCGGTGTTCACTCTGGTTCTATCCTGGGTTTTGTTAAATTCTTTCTTTTGTGCTTTTATTTCTTCTGGCTTCCTTTTTTACTTGTCTTAGCTGTGTAAGCTGTTGCTGGTAACGGAGGTATCGGAATTTTTTCCTCGCTGATGGTTCTAAGCTCCTGAACCCGCTCAAGGAGATATGAACTTGACTGAGCACTGGCGTGAACTGAGGAGGAAGGGAAGGGGGCTGTCTGCAGCGCTTGCATGTGCACTGTTTGACGGGTGTCAGACACCATCCCGGCTGTAATTGGTTCTTTTTGGTCTGTCCGAACAATTATATTAAAATGCAGTAGGAGCATTTGGTGGGTTTAAAGGAGCCTTTTTTAAATTACTGAGTACTAGTTTTATGTAATACTGTCTGTACACAGTCACAGTTTTAGCAAAAATGACAAAAAGTTACTTTTCTAAAACTTACCAACTGCAGCTTTAAACAATGGTGAATCTCTTTCATAATCCACATAATGACATGCAATTTATCCACAGTGCTGTAAATAGGGTTAAACTGGCAAATATCAATTAATGTCTGGAGTTCTCTGGTTGCACCTTCTCATGTCTGCTTTAGCACAGTAAGCCCTATATGGACAGCACATATGCCATAGTTTATCTATGCCAGAATCTTGTGGAGAATGTCCTTGTCTGTGTTCTCAGGAGAACCTACACCCACAATGAGCAGTAGAGAGAACCGTTATTTTCACTGAGAAACGATGCAAGCATGTGCCGTGCAGTTTACAAGTAGGCAGTAACACGCGTTCAAACAGTTGCCTTCTACCAGGTGTACATTCTCTTTGATTGACTGTGCTTAAGATTCTGAATGCACTTATGTTAGTGCCTACTTCTGCACCTGTCTAACTCAAAGCACCTGTGCTTTTTAAATGTACTAAATTATACTTTGTGGGCCTGAAATGAGATTGAGGTTGTGAAGTAGACAGTCCGGTCGCCTGCGACTGCAAGGGTGTAGTCCCTGAAAGCCCGCTGCTCCAGCCTGTGCTGCGTGTTATGATTTTGCCTTTTGTGTGTTGTCTCGTGCTTATTTGCGCTTGTGCTTTCATTTTGGCCGTCTGACGATCCACTCCCTCTCTGCCTTCAGTGATGCCGCGTGACAGCCTTCAGCATGCCCGCGTTTCGTCGTCCAATCACTTTTCCTCTCTCGGTCGGCTTAGGTATTTTCATTAGCTGTGTTCGAAATTGCCCCTATCACGGATATAGTGCACTATATAGTGTGTCCGCCATTTTGTAGTGTTGTTCGAGTTCTTTTCATCCACTATATAGTGGACTATAAAATACCCACAATGCACAGCGGAATCAAGTGAACAAGCGATGTACACTACATTATTGTGCTCTACACCACAATGCACTTTTGTGGTGTTTTCCACAGAAGAAGAATATGAAGTGCGAGATACCTCCATGGACCTGTAAAACATTCTTGGATAGCTCCGCTCAACAGAAATACATTCTCCAGTGTCCCTGTAAAGCTGCTTTCACACCAGACGCGAAACGAATTTTTCGCACGACAGATTACATTCAAAGTCAAAGAGCTGACCGGCTAATTATCATCATTGATATGTTACCAAGCTTGTTAGGTAGCTAACTAAGCTAGCGGATTGAGCTAGAGTAGCTATTATAGCTACGTGTAAAGAACATTCCAGAAAACCATCACGAGGTCTAACAGTAAAGCTGCTTTCTTTTTTTAATCTGTTGTGCAAATAATTCGTTTCGCGACCGGTGTGTTTACATGATGCTTGCCGTGTCCGCTCACATCACAAGAATATCCAACGCATTTGCTGACGCATTCATGTTCAGAAAATTCCGGTGTAGTGTCCGAAATCTGCTTTGGTCGTGCCCTATGTAGTGTAGTGTCATATACACGATGTAGGGGATAGGGAGTGAGTGAATGAGTGGACGATTTCGAACACAGCCATTGCTTCCACCTGTGTTTAATTCTGGGTCTCGCGAAACTCTGAGTGAATGCTTTCTCTGATAGGATAATCACTAACCCGTACTTACCAGCACTTATTTGAGGGTGATTGTAAATATTTCGTCACGTAGTATTGAACTTAACTCATTATCGAGTGCGTGTGTTTCTGGCTTGAGTAAATTCTGCCTTAGCTATCTCTGATGAACTGATTTTAAAAGCTGCGCCTCCCTTCGCTTCTCTTGTGGTGCTTTTTATTTGTCACGTTTTGATTACCTTTATCTTAACTGTCTAGCTTGATTGATGGTCTCAGTGTCTTGTTGTTTATTAATCCCATGTGTTTCTGTTTCAGTCGAGATTGCATTCCGAGTCCCCACCTCCTCTCGTGACTATTTATGTGGCAGAGCTGGGAGGGGGAGGTCAGAGGGATCCTTGTGTTAGACTCAAAGCTGAAAAATCTCAGCTCCTCATGCCTTCCGAGTATTTCCTTCGTATGATTCCCGAGTCTCGTATTTTGCTGCACCCACGTCTAGTCTTCCCCTTGTTTAATACTGCCTTGGCTGTTTCCCAAATGAGAGTTGGTGAGGTATATATTGTGTCATTTGTTTCCATGAATAGTGTCCATTGTTTTTTGAAATATAAATCAAATTCGCTATCTTGAAGTAGTGATGTGTTAAATCGCCATCTTGGGCTGGTTTTTGTTTCAGTTTTATTGTGCAGTGTGAAGCTGATGAGAGCATGGTCGGATATGATGATTCGGTGGATGGTGGGGTTAGAGATATCTGCCAATGAAGAGATGCTTGTTAGAAAGTAGTCGATTCTTGAGAAGGAGTTATGGACTGAGGAAAAGACAATTTTTTTAAACTGCTGGATCGATACTATGGGCAAAGATACTGACCAGTTTGCACATCAGGCTTAGCTGAGGAGTTTAAGTCATGCAAGTCTCGAGAAACAGGGAGTGGAGTGAACTTCCCCATATTCAAAACCGCGTTCGAGGTCTGCTTGCTTGTGAACATTCAATAACTGATCCGGGGGTGCCATCTAGTGTTCAAGTTCAGTAACAGCGTGCTAAAATTTGCGTCTACATCTGCAGAAAGGGGTTAAGAGGAAAAATTATCTCATACTCAACATTTAAAAAGAAGAAAGAACTAGAAACAGAAAAAATTGGAAGAGCAAATTAAACAACTACACAATTCATACGCAACTAATCCCACAGAACACATACTTACAGAAGTTAGAAACACCAAAAATAAAATTGACAACATCGTTCATAAAAAGACACAATTCATGGTACATAGGCTCCGATACAAACAGTTCGAGCACAATGACAAATCTGGAAAATACTTAGCCAACCAGCTCAAACACAACAAAGAAAAATCGCTAATCACAACTATTACAGACTCAACAGGAAACATCACCAGTGACCCACAAACCATAAATAACACATTCAGACAATATTACTACAACTTATATAGCAAAAGTAAAGAATAGGATCCAAAAGAAATAGACAACTTCCTAAATAACTCCAACTACCATCATTAACAAAAGATCAAGCAGACATTTTAGACGCTCCACTCACCCCCATAGAATATGAAAAAGCACTACAGATCATGACAAACAATAAAGCACCTGGACTCGATGGATACCCCACAGAATTTTATAGACATTTTTGGAAAACAGTATCACCACTTTTTGTTAGAATGGCAGATGAAATTAAGAGCAATCAATCAATTCCATATCACATGAACACAGCACTAATTTCAGTATTACTCATAACAAACAAAGACCCAACTCACTGCTCAAGTTACAGGCCAATTTCACTCATTAACACGGATATCAAAATAATCAGCAAAGCACTAACAACTCGAATTGAATCAGTCATCCCTTCTCTCATTCACCCAGATCAAACAGGATTCATTAAAGGAAGACATTCATCAAACAACACACGCCGTCTATTCAATCTTATCCACTTTTCTCAACAAAGTCAACACAAGACAGTCATTCTCTCTTTAGATGCGGAAAAAGCATTCGACAAGGTAAACTGGACATTTCTCATTAAAACATTGGAAAAATTTGTATTTGGACAGTCATTTATTCAATGGATAACAACACTATACAACCAACCAAAAGCAGCAGTTATTACAAACAACCTCATCTCACCACACTTCACACTTCACAGAGGCGCTAGATAAGGATGTCCACTATCACCATCACTATTTGCACTTTACATTGAACCATTAGCTGCTGCAATCCGTCAGAATAACAATATTACTGGTATTCATACTAAAAACATAACTGCCAAGACATATCAATCAAAGACCTTCCATTTATCTGGACTGCAATCAGAAAACACAACTGTTTCAAAAACCCCGCAATCGCAGCAACTCTGACAGCTTGGTGGAAGATCAATAAAATTAGAAACACAACATTCTCACCCACGACTCAAACACCGATATGGAACAATCCAGACTTCACTGCTAACAAATCCCCCCTAATAGGAATTAAATGGAAGGAAAAAGGAATCACACACCTCCACCACATCTTTTACAACAACACTTTACTAACATTCCGACAGCTGTCTGAAATGTACGACATGAACAAGAAACAATTCCTTCAATATATCCAACTCAAAGAATCAATAAAAACAAAAATAAATATCACAAATTTCCACCTAGAACATCCACCACTATTATGTAGCATCAATAAAATAACACACTCAAAGAAAAAACTACTCACAAAGTTATATAAACTCATATCCTCCAATAACTACTCACATCACATACCAATAAACAAATGGGAACGAGACCTCATCATCCACACCAACACTCAATTCTGGAACACAGTCTGCAATGCAACAACATATTCTCCATGTCTAGCAACACCAAAATTCAGTTAATACAGTATAAAATAATCCATAGAACACATCTCACACAGCACAAGATGCACATCATGGGACTCGCAGACAGACATTTGCACCGACTGCACACTTAAAACTATATACCACCACCTGCACGCACTCTGGCTCTGCCCACCAATTCACAACTTCTGGAAACAAATAACCACCACCTTATCCCGATTCCTTGACCACAATATCCCACTATGCCCCACCGTCTGCATACTTGGAAATTTAGAAGAACTCAACACTAACTCAAAACAAATCACAATTCCCCTGCTTGTGGCCCTAACTATTGCCAAGAAAACAATACTGCTCAACTGGAAAAACAGAAAAAACATCACAACAACACAATGGTTAGATCTCTATACACAACATATATCAATGGAACAACAGTCAGCAACCCACAAGAATCAACTACAAGAATTCAACAACATTTACTCCACAACTCTCACTGCCATCTCGACGCAGGTGAGTTAATGCCACAGTATAGATATACAAAGGCTTGTTCACGGAGAGGAGAAGGGTTATTTAAAAAAAAAAAAAACTTTAGGAATTTGAAATTGTTAATCTGCATAAATCTTTAAGGAAACTTGTATAACAACTCTGTTTCATTTCGGATCATTTGGTTGTTACACTGTTTTACCTTGTTCCCCCTTTTCCCTTTTCTTTCGGCTCTTATCTCTCTATTTCATTATAATTATTAATATTACTTCTGTTATTATTTATTTGCTTTCTCTCCTTTTTTCTTCCTTCATGGTTTTTTCCTCCATTTTCCTCTCTTTCCTTTTTTCCCTTTTTTGTTTGTTTTATTTTTCTTCTTTTCTTTTCCTTTTGTTGATCTGTCTTTGTCTAATATTATTGTATGTATATTGCTCTGTAAATCAACACCATAACTCGCTACCCATTTATTTGTCTGGTCTCATATTTGCTTGTATGCACTTATTGGTGAATAAAGGATTATTTAAAAAATGGTCTTTTGCGACAGAAAAAATCGTTGTCCTATGTAGCAACTACTTTAGCTACAGTGGCTAAAGGTATTCCAATCAGTAGTTCAGAAAAATATGTTTTCTGAAGCAAAAAAATTCGACATGGTATTGATTCTCTCACATTCGACTGTCGATTACAGTCATCACATGCAAAAAATGCGAAGTTCCCTACCGTGGATTTTCGTGTAGATTCCTTCATTGACAAATCCTGCGCTTCCTTAGATCCACCCGAGTGCTGACGTTGATAGCCAATCAGTCAATCATACATTCAGGCTCTTCTGCATAACTGCACCAAGGATGTTTTATATTTCACTGGATATACAATTGGAAAATGGCCGCCCATTCATTTCAATGGAAATTGCTCAGTGGCGCAGCGTGCCGACATGGGGGCCAAGCTTCCGGAGCCACGCGGACATGCGCTGTGTGATTTTTGCTCACACATGCGTAGTGTGGGGCTTATGAACGCGCTGGTATCCGAGGTATCCATGACAACGGCTCGGGCTCGTGGAACTTCGACCTAGGGTGCGTGTTCACGATCACTTTTCACCGGAAATGGAAGTCTGACCACTGCAGACTGCCCTCTGATGTACGGAACACAAAGCATAGCCGCCGATAAAGGTTTAATTATGGTTTGAGATTCTATTTTAAAACACAAATGCAATAACAAATGTTAAAAACGACTTTGACAGGGAAGTAATACTATTGATTTCAACTCAAAAATCTCGGCCAAATAGTTGACTTGCTGTTGCGTAACTTTAATATGACATTGCTCAGGGGTGCGCTTCCCGAAGTCACAGATGCTAACTTCCATAGTTAGAACCACTGACTGAATGGACGTATAAATTTCTGCAACTACGCTATTGGGAAAAACGCCACAGGCTCGTGTTCTCTTTAGCTCAACGTCGAATAACCACATTATCGTAGTCAGATAATTCTTACTTGTCTGCGTGCGAATTCCATTATCTTTTTCCGGATTAAAGACAATAAACCGAACACACAACACAACGAACTTCACCTACCTTATAAACTGATATGTTTTAAAGTCAGGAGCTTTAAACTTTTGTCAATTCTGGTAAGCTAATTTACTTTTAGCTCACGTAACTTATAACCATTCCGTGGAGTATAATGGGTCTACCGTGAAATATCACGAACGTTGTACAGCGTTATTTTTCCCTTAAAGCTCCTTTTTTCTGTCCTTCCCCAGATATCTGAGCCTCTTGGAGTGCACTGAACATTTCATCCATGAATTTCTGCATGTCAGCGAACCAGAGGCCGTGCCTTTCTATCCATCCCCAAAGCCCTTTCCAATAAAGTCTTTCTCGGTTATAATTTTAATACCGTCTCTACGTTTCATTTCTAAGTGCGAGTTAACATCGATTGTACTTGTGGTAGATTTTATGATAATGGCCGGCTCTGCGAAAATTAAGCATTAAACCCCTTTTGATTTTGAGTACTTGAGTTCATCTTCAAACGTTACGCAGAGCTGGCAAAAAAAATCAAAAACTGACAAAACACAAATAAATCTATTTGAAAACATTTTTAATATATATATGTAAATAATGCCTTGGGGGTGACAAATATGACAGGTGGTGGGGGTGAGCAGATGGATGATGACAGCTACATCCGACATGGGGTACAGAATGTGCATATACGCTACCAACTGTTGCATTCTTTTAGATCTCGTATTTATTTTCGTTCAGATGAAAATCAGCCACACCGTCGAATCTACCTGCATCACTCCGGTTGATATCAGATGCTGCTCACGAACATTAGATGTTCGGATTCATTATACTCTGACGTTTCCACCTCCCCAAAACTTCGATCTAATAAAGGCTGTACCGCAAAAAATGTGTATGCATGTTCAGTGCTTTCATGGATATTCGGATCATGCAAAAAAAATGAACATTTTAGATGTCATCTGTCAAATTGCTGAAAAGTTTCGTCGTCGAGTATGAAAGTCAGTAATTAATTTTAGACAGAAGAACGGTTAATAAATGGTTTGCTAAGCAGTGTTCGAACTGAATTTATCTATTGCAATAAATGCACTCATATGGACATTACTTTAGATGCTACACAGCTGACAGTTGATGACTGCGGTCAAGATATCACCAGTTCGCAAATCAAAATAGACATGTGAATTGGTGTTATTCAAAGTAATGGAAATATACAACTCATTACAATGATAACCATGAACAATGAAAAGGTGAGGTGAGTGTTAGCTGCGTATACATGCTTCTAGGATATCACAACAGCGGCCTTAGCTTACTGTACATTTTGTGGCACTACATAATGGAGTGTGGCGATCGAGTATATTACGGCCATTCATCAATTAAAATAAAATGGATAAAATATTTGCACCGTAACGCCGGCTCGCTTGATTGACTTGGCCACATAAAGAATGTTCATCACAGACGGACGGCAAGGAATGCGCGTTGTTCCACCCACTTGGTTCGGATCATGAACAAAAATAGTTCATTTTGGATCTCACAAGACAAGTTGCCGAAAAGTTTCGTCATCATGTATGAAGGTCGGTAAGTAATTTAACAACGAAGAATGGTTAGGCTGATAAATGGATCGCTAAGCAGTGTTCGAAATTAATTTATATACTGCTATAAACGCACATTACGTTGCGGTAGATGCAACTCAGCTGACACGTTAAGCATAACGCATCAGAATAGAGTGATGCGAATTGGTGCCATTCAAAGTACTGGCAATACACAATGCAATTCATGGATTTAACCATTTCATTTTAATTTGAATAAGTAAGGTGAGTGTTGCCTGCGTCATGGTTCTAGGATGTCACACCAGCGGCCTTAGCTTACTGTACATTTTCTCGCGCTGCATGAAGTGCAGCAATCGAGGTGCTAAGTAACATATTATAACGTATTACGGCCATTCAGCAATTAAAATGGCAAAAATTTACTGGGCAACAAAAGAAACGCAAGTTAGCTAACTTAGTGAGTTAATGTGCTCTTATGGTTACCCAGATTGCAAGCACCTCCGCTCCGGATCTGCCCTGGCTCCAGAGCCAAGGCAAATCCGGAGCGGAGGAGCTTGCTATCTGGGTACTCATAATTATCGCAAAACAAAGAAAAGGTTGATAAAAAGAGTATAAATGCGCCCACGCTAGTAATAAATTTGATTTAAAATAATAACGCGCAAACTTATTTTCCGGTTTGCCTTTATTTAACTTGCGTTTCTTTTGTCGCTCAATTCATATGCTC
Source organism: Gymnothorax reevesii (assembly GCA_029721435.1). NCBI lineage: Eukaryota > Metazoa > Chordata > Actinopteri > Anguilliformes > Muraenidae > Gymnothorax > Gymnothorax reevesii. The sequence goes on along the minus strand of CM056582.1, from coordinate 41,768,741 downwards.
CGTGGCTGGCCAGCTCACTTCACCGATTTGGCTTCGTTTGTAATGTTAAACAGACAGACTGCAAGGAAAGCCCATTGCTCCACCCACTCACATCCGCTGCAGTGCTAAATTCGGAGGAGCGGGAACGCGCTTACATATGAGGACCCGTTGGTGTTCGCATAGCCTGAATATAAATAAAAGATTTTGTCTTTGCCGAGAAACGAGGGATTAATGATTTAAAAGAGAAAAATAAACCGTTTCGGTATCGATAATTTGTGGCTGTCAAAAAAAATTATTCACGGATTTCTCAGCGTGTCTTTTTCAATTATTCCCTATGGAGAAATTTCTTTTTGGCCCCCATGGCATCACGTGACCTGCAATATCACATTCGCCGCTAGGACCATGGAGGCGTGTGTGGTCGACCAGAGTTGTGCGTCCAGATCTCCTTATAGGTCCATGAACTGCACGGTTAGACTTCACGCTCTCGTAAAACTTCCGCAGTAACAATGTATTGATTGACTCGTTTCTTATCCAATTCCCGAGTATTTAAACGTTCTACAGTAAGGGAAACGCATTGATTGGACAAACACATACAAGCCTATGCGTATCAGCATGCTCGGTTGTATCCTGTTTACATCGCGCGCATTAGGCGGCTGAAATAGAGGCTATATATGGAAAAAAACTGGCTTTGCAGTGTTCAGTTATATTTAGAGGATTTCAATAAGATAAAGACATGGTCAATGGGAATTATTTCGAATGTAACAGGACCGGAGGATTCCTTCTACTCGATAAATCGGTCTCTGGAGGAGGGATTCGTGAAAAGGGGTAGGCTGCTACTTTTGGTTTCTCTTTTGGAATGTATACCCTACTCTACAAAGTCGAATGCCGAAGTTTTTCCCTGTTTAAAAGTGTACTGCCCATACATTTAGGTGGACCCCCTGGGACGGTCATTGCACTGTTCTGTTGAATCTAGTGAGGAATATATATTGTCTGATGTTCCCTGAAAATGCAATGTCTGTTCTGTTAAAATAAGGTATATTTCAGAATTCAGATATTACTGAGTTAGTGAGTTGTACTTAATACAACAATGCCTAATAAGGGTTGAAATGAGGTTGTGAGTTTGGGAACTGGTAACTTCCATTACAGGGTGAATTTTCTGACCATTTAATTTGCAGTTTATGTAATGCAATGCGTGTTTGTGCTGGCTCGAGGGACTTAAATGAAAAATGGACAAAACTCTGAACCTTATTATGGAGAAAAGGCATGTTTTGTGCTTGGAGAGGTTACTGGTGATCACTGATGTTCAGCTGCACTGATATTGATAAATTAATGCTAAACTCAACCAGAAAATCATTAGTTTATATTACATTTCATGCCTGAAAACTTTATTTGTGTTAAATACATGATCATTTTTTGATCTGAGGGATTTTTTGTTGAGGGATCTCAGGCTTTGGGGAGGCACTTGGATAGCTGTATAATTTGCCTAATAGCATTTAGGTAATCTACAGTGTAATGTTGAACATGAATTCTACTTGAGGACAAGGAGTTTATGAACCCAGAAATTTATAGATTTAAGCCCCAGCAGTTTATCAATTCTCTGTTTTTTTTTTTGCTATTTCAATGGTGAATTCTCATGAAGATTTTTTATGTTTGCAGCCAATTTTGTCTACCAAAATCATGAAAATAAACTGAAATACAATGTAATTGTTGTGAATTAAGTATTTATGCTTTGTTTTTGTATGTTTTCAGTTTCATGATGTTTAGAATTAATTGTTTCTTTGTGTTAGATTTACTACTAGTGTGATTGTTCATGTTTCATGAATGCTTGTCTTTTGTCACTCGCTCCCTTGTGTGTCTAAGTGTGGTGTCTTGTTTCCATTCACAGTCTTTTCCCTGTCTTTTCTGGTTGGGTACTTCCTGCTTCCTTCTTCCTGTGCTTGTCAACTGTCTGCACCTGAGAATAGTTTAGCTGAGGCACTGGTGATTAGAAATGGGTAGGACTACACATTAGAGCAGAGTAGTTAGGCACGGTGATTAGTTAGTTTGAAGAAGCAGGGCACACCGACTTGTTCAACCTGTCCTATCACTTTCCTTTGCTGTTCTAGATTCTGCCTCCTCTCAGCTGTCCTTCATTTCTTGGGCTAAACACCCTAGTTTGTTTATAAAGACCCCAATTTTACGCTTGTCTTTGTCGATTTGTGACCGTTCCTTGCTCTGCCTGGTTGTTCCGTCGCTGCGCTTTTTCTCAGTGTGTTTTTGCGATTATTGAGAGTTTTTGTCCTTTGTGATTTTCTGTACTCTAGTTATTCATTGTATTTCGTCGAGTGAGTGTGGTGAGTTTGAGAGTCTCCCGTTTTTGCCCCAGTTCCCTTTATACTTTGACTGTTTAGTTAATTTCTGTGTCTCCCTCTTCACTTCCAATTCCCCTTTCCCTTTTCCCCATTCCCTTAGGTTAGTTTCCCTTTGTTTCTGTATTCTGTCTGACCATGAGCAACGGTAATGTTAATAAAAGACTCTCTTCCGAGCTTGAACCGCGATTGGAGTCTCCGTACGTTCATTACAGCAATTCTGAATGCTGTAAGTGTCTATTCTGAGTTGAGCCACATTTCTCCTCTTTATAAAGCTTAAATCTTGAATTATAAAGTATTGAATTGGGTAACCCATAAATAGCCAAAGTTGGCTTCTGCACAAAGGGGTTAAGTCTCTCATTGTGTCCGTCAGTTTAGTTAGGTTCAGTTTTTGTTTTCTTAGTTTATCGACTTTTGGAGTGAGTATGTCTGTTTCCCCCTGCCTTTGGCAGTGCACCTTAGTTTTCCCATTTGTTCAGTGCTTGTGCACGGTGTTTTATTTTTGGCATTTCTGCCAATTTTTCTCCTATTGTTGTGTGTAAAACACTTCTGCATCCTGCACCTGGTGCTCTCCTGACCTCTTCTTACACTGCGTCCACAAGAAAATCTGTTTCAGCCCAAATTTGCGCATTATTTGGCCAATACTGTCACCACGGCAACCAAAATTGATAGGTGTCATGACTGAAGTATAACACATGTCCATACCAAATATGCAGATAATGGGTCAAAAATTACAGCCTTAATATGACTTAATGACACGACTGCAAATCAACCTTTAGAACATGCTTACATATCAAAACCATTTATATTATATATATTTGTGCAAGTACTTACTTATTTGAATTATATGTGTATTATGACATTTATTTGTACATTTTATAATATTATTTTATTATATATTAATTATGTTTGAACATATATTTACTATAACATTTATTTGTGTAGGCTCAGTGGCAAGACGCCATAGGCTCAGCGCCAACGTTTACAGCCTGGCTGAGAGCACTACATTTTTCTTGGCCTCTTGAAGAAGAGTTCTGAGGCTCTGTCATTGGGAAACTCCCCAAAAGTGGGCCATTGATGGTGAGCGACAGCGGTCAGACACTAGGATAAGGTGTAGGCCTACAGTACATGCCACAGTATCCCGATTTCTTTCGGAATACTCCAGGTAGCAAAACCGAATTTCTCATAATCGAGATAAGGGCTTATCCTGGTTTTTTAAAGAAGGATATGATGTTTACAAGCACAAACACAAAAACGGGATTCTCCAAAAACCCGATCATACCCGGGATACTGAAGTCCATGCAACTAAACGCACTCATAGAGAATACATTGCCAATGCTCATTTACTGCAATGTCAGCGGCATTGAGAATCTTCCTAGAGTGGGCGTGTCATCAAACAATAACAAACGTAAAATTTACTCAACTTGTTTCATAGCTTTCTTGTGGTATCAGCGAGAGTGCAAGATTCCGCAAGATCACGTAACAGAATGGCATAATTTAATAGAAGACAAATCTAATTTCCATCAGAACCTTAATGGAAATGTTAATTTGCAGTCATCCTAACATTGCACTAACTCCATTACACTTACACTTGGTATTCAGTTCAGCTACATATTAACAGCATGACGATACGCACAGTGTTTTTTTTAATCTGGTACTTCAGCCAGGGGCACCGTAAGAGGGGGTAACCATGGATGATTCTAGGGGCCCAACATTTACAGGGGCCCTACAGAGAATACTGGTATTATTATAAAAAATTTGTAAAATAAAATATACGGACACTTTTATATTTTATTTTTTGTAATAACTTTATCGATTTAAAATGAATTTGTTGTTTCTCCATTTTCAACTTTTCAGGAATTACCTTAGCACTCGGTCCCCCCTCTTACTATTCATCATTTTGAACGGCCCAAGTTACACTAGTGCCTGAACTAGCTGCAAATTTTTTTTCAGCAGGTCGGTTGGTACCATCACAGACATCAGCCACTCACAGATTGGCTCTGGTACCACTGTACATGCCATCAGCCAATCACAGCTCGGCTGTACTCATGCATCGATGAGAATGGAAAAGCTTCCGATATTGTCTCTGTCAGCTGAGTTGTGCATGCAGCGAATTTGTAAATGCTCATCTTACAGTAACGATGTAAGTGCTCCACAATACGTGAAATTACAAGTACACTAGCTGGTCTGCTGCAGAAGCTCAATGGCCTATTTATTAGTCTTTGCTTTGGTGACTAATACTGCAGATCGGAGAGCAAATTTTGAGAAATCAGACTGTGTTTCCATTACCAGTTTTTTTATTTCTGTAAGGAGAGGTCAGGAGATCACCAGTTGCAGGATCCAGAAGTGTTTATTAAACACAAAACACTAGGAGAAACGTGTCAGACACGCCAGAAATAAAACACTGTGCACATGCACTGAACAAATGGGAAAACTAAAGTACACTGCCAAAGGCCGGGGGAAACAGAAATACTCACTCCAAGAGTGGATAAACAAGAAAAACAAAAACTTGACCTAACTAGACTGACGGACATACTGGGAGACTTAAACACGGGGCAGACAAGAGGAGGGCGCAGCAAAATACAAGACCCGGGAATCGTACACAGGAGAAACTCGGAAGGCACGAGGAGCTGAGATTTCACCAGGTAGAACTGAGTCAAATACGAGGATCCATCTGACGTCCGCTCCCAATTCTGCCACATAAATAGTCACGAGAGGAGGCGGGGACTCGAAATGCAATCTTGACTGAAGCAGAAACAATTACAACAATTAATAAACAATTACACGAGAACCAGGTTAACAAGAATGACTGTAGATAAGACGCTGAGACCATCAATCAAGCTAGACAGTTTAGATTAAGGTAATCTAAACGTGACGAGTAAAAAGCACCACAAGAGAAGCGAAGGGAAGCATAGCTTTTAAAATCAGTTAATCAGAGACAGCTTTGGCAGAATTCACGAAAGCCAGAATAGCACGTACTCGCTAATGAGTTCATTAAGGTTAATACTACATGACAAAATATTTACAATCACCCTCAAATAAGTGCTATTTAGTACGGATTAGTAATTATCCTATCAGAGAACGCATTCACTCAGAGTTTCGCGAGACCCAGAATTAAACACAGGTGGAAGCAACAAATGAAATACCAGAGCCGAAACCAAAAGAGGAAACGTGATCGGACGACGAGACGCAGGCATGCTGAAGGCTGTCACGCAACATCACTGAAGGCAGAGTGGGAGTGGATTGTCAGACAGCCAAACTGAAAGCTGAAATATAAAACAAAAGGTAAAACACAAGCACAAACACGAGGCAGAATCATAACAATTTCGCTGTTTAGATTTTGCGCATTTCGATGGTATTTAATGGAACAGAGAGTGTGGACGATGTCTGACGTTACTAGCCTCAAAAATGCAGTCTGCTTTGTGACTGTAAGACTGTACATGACAGACCCCTATTTGAGGCATTGCGCTGATAAGCCGATGGTCATCGCTGGAGTACATTGGGAATGCGTTACCAGTTAGTTCCTGAATCAGTATTTTGAACATTTGCTGCAATCGACAAAATACAATTTTACTGATCGCTGGCCAATTATCGGAACCCCAAAGAAAGCAGACTATCAAAAGCAGGCCTACCAAAGAAAACGTAGGCTCAGCACACAAAAACTTTGAAATGCCTACATTAATCGCGGAAATAGCAACAGAAAAATAATACCCCGCTACCGAAACTGCAAAAACCGCAACATAAACTGTTGACTCGTAGCATAAGACTATGAAACTGCAACATCTTCTATCACATCCGTCTTTGCCATTTACTGCGCTTGCGCGTACCGGCCCAGGCTGCTTTCAGAGATAGCGGAATCAGGCATGTCTCCTTCGGTTGGTAAGTAAAACTTCCAAATATGACGTTATTGTTAATGCAGATGTTTAACAATGAATTGTAAGACGTAGCTGTTACATCCACATTCTCGTAAATTCGCTTATTTTAGCATGTCACCCTGCCGAAAATGAACGATGCACTGTCGATTTCGCTAAAGTCTTAGAGTTGCCAACTTGACGAATTTCTCGCTTAATCTGGCGACTTTCCAAATCGGGATTGTTTGTCCACTCAAGACGTATGTATACGTCTTGAGAAAGTCGTCAAGTTGGCAACTCTAAGACTATAGCGAAATCGACAGTGCATCATTCATTTTCGGCAGGGTGACATGCTAAAATAAGCGAATTTACGAGAATGTGGATGTAACAGCTACGTCTTACAATTCATTGTTAAACATCTGCATTAACAATAACGTCATATTTGGAAGTTTTACTTACCAACCGAAGGAGACATGCCTGATTCCGCTATCTCTGAAAGCAGCCTGGGCCGGTACGCGCAAGCGCAGTAAATGGCAAAGACGGATGTGATAGAAGATGTTGCAGTTTCATAGTCTTATGCTACGAGTCAACAGTTTATGTTGCGGTTTTTGCAGTTTCGGTAGCGGGGTATTATTTTTCAGTTGCTATTTCCACGATTAATGTAGGCATTTCAAAGTTTTTGTGTGCTGAGGCTACGTTTTCTTTGGTAGGCCTGAAAAGAACTGCAGCTTTTCTCATATTTATCGTACTCTAATGAAAATAAATCATCTTGCACTCGGACTAACCAGTCACCGATGAATAATAATGTTCGTGAGAAAGTTCAGATCAGAGTGGAAGAGCGCATCCAATCTCATAAATCAAGATAGAGGGTTCATGATTGATGTTGAAACGAGCTAAATAAAACTATTTGCCATGGACGCAGTCATCCATGGCTCGTATTAACATCAATCACTTACTTTCTGTCCTGATGGATAACGTTCTTCGGTAGGATTATTTACTTTGATCCCTAGAACACTTTCATGTTTAAAAAAGACCGGAAATCGACAAAAAGTTATCCAAAAAGGTTCATACTGTCTGTAGTAACTTATTAGCGTTGACATTCTTATTTTCAGACAGAAAAGGTTTTATCCTACCTTAACATGTTTCGATGAGATACTCCCGTCTTCTTCAGAAGAGTCACTGATGTTACAAGTGACGTGTCTTATCAGCTGATGTTCCGGCCGCTCCTCCAAGATGGCACTCCAGGTGTGGGAAAGCGTGTATACCCCCTCGTCCCGGTTCATGGTCCTGTGGGCCCGCTTCCTGATTTCAATTGCCTCCATGATCCAGCGTTCATGTCAGTTGTTCTGAGTGCGGATGACTTTGGCCATGTCCCAGTCCATAATATGATTTTCCCTCTTGCAATGGTCTGTGATTGCTGATTTAAGGTTTACCTGTAGTGCTTGTTCTTTAACTGAGCATGTCTGTCTTACTGTTGTCTCTTTCTCGCATTCTTTCTGGTGTTCTTTTTTACGTGTGTGAAAAGGTCTACCTGTTTCCCAAATATATGATTTATGGCAAGACCGGCATGGAATTTCGTATATGACGTCACATTTGTTTCAGTTGTCAATTTGGTCTTTCGGGTGTACCAGTAGTTGTTGTAATTTTATTTATGGTTTTACCGGGGTGTTGATGTGGAATTTTCTCATGGCCCGTTGAATCCGCTCTGTGACGCCTCTTATGTATGGTAATGTAACGACTCCTTTAGTTTCGGTTACAGTTTTTCGTTTCTTCCTGAATGTGCCGGGGTTTTGCTTCTGCTGTACCTGTAGTTTGCCTGTGTTTATGGCCCATAGTGGGTACTGGCATTTCTTCAGTGCGTTAGTGATATGTTCCTCTTCCTTTTTCTTGTCTGTCTTCTGTGATGATGGATGCACAATCAAACAGTGGTCTTACCATGGAAAGTTTGTGATTCATGGGGTGTTCAGATGACCAAAGCAGGTATTGGTCAGTGTGGGTGGGCTTCCTGTATATTTTAATTTTAATGTCTCCTTCATTTGTGTGATGTATATTTGTTAAATCTGGGGGTCTGTGATAAGATGAACCTGATTCTAGTAGGACTGTATTGAATTGACTGGGTTGGCTGCGGTAGTGGCAATCGCCTCAGGAAGTCCTGTTAGAACTGATTCGATGTTTTCCAAAGTAACTTTTTATTGATAACACTCACATGCCCCTCATCTTGCATTCTGAACACTGTAGAGTTATCCGTGGTTTCTACAAATAAATGGATGGAAATATAAAATTAAATAATGGATACAATATACATACAGCATTGCACAAATGAAGGGTCTTGGCATAGGGAAACAATCACAGCTGACATAAAATGAGAACTGAATAAACAGAGATAATGAATAAGTCACAAAAGTACTGAATAGCTAGCTACACAAATGGAATTCTGCATAATGAAATTACAGTAAAGTGCATAGCTTTCCTGCTACATTGAAAGTGACATCGATAATAGCAATTGCTGCATGGCCAGTAGCCTTCCACAAACGATAGCTGCTCCCAGCTTCAGTAAACCGAATGCAGCGTTTTCCTTTTAAGAACTAATGCTGACTGCAGCGGCGTAATTGAGGCACATGATGTCAGCCATGTCACAAAATAGCAAGCGTTACTGAGTTTTCCTCCGCTGCCTGCTGATTGAGGCGTTTATACGCGAGGTAGAGCGTAAATAGCATAATACAGAAATATAGCACCGCAAATGTCAATAACGAATAGTACTATAATCAGCGGTAATTACCGCGAGGTAAACTGAATCACAAACTACAGGCGAGTGCTTCAGAACAATTCCCTTAATATGCCTTAACCGTATAATACAAATTAACAGATAACATATCAGAAATATCTAACTTTTCGCATGAACAATAATAGTAACTCACACTCAATGGATGCACGTAGAGAAAAGAAAAAAAGTTGACGAATTTAGAACTCCGTGTCTGGCTCATTGTCTTTCTCCACTCCAATGTGTTGCAGCGACTCAATCCGTGTGCGTCTACCAATCTCTTGCACCCTATGCGCGTGAACAGAGGCTCAGGGGCACAGGATTGGTTAAAAGAAAACACTGATCATCAGGTCCCTGCATGGCCTGCGCAATGGTTCCACCGCTGAATGTTTCTGCGCACTGCCAAATTCTGAACAATATTTATGTCCAGAAACGCTATGGTTTTATTGGTCTCTTCTTCGTGTGTGAATCGAATTTTCCCAGTGCGGTCCATACTGTTAAAATGATCTGTGAGTTGTTGCGTCTGTTCTGATTTTATTTTTTCTAAGATGTCGTCCACGTATCTTTTCCAGAGCGTGGGACGATTACTTTCGGGTGCCGATGCGATAGCCCTCGTTTCTAGGTTCTCCATGAAAAAACCACCCATGATGGCAGACAGTGGGTCACCCATGGGGAATCCTTCTTTTTGTCTAAATATTGTGTTGCGGAATTTGAAATAGGTGGATGTGGCGAGGAACCTAAGCAATTCGGATATGTCATGTACTGAGAGATTTGTGCGCTTTTTTAATGATCTGTCGGTCTCCAATCTGTTTTCCACTATGTTTTAAGTGGCGTCTACAGGCATGTTGAATGAATAAAGAAACCACGTTGTGTGATATGAAAATTTCGTCATCCTCTACCTTGGTATCTTAGAGTTCTTTGGCTAACTGTTTTGAGTTTTTGCAATGCTGGTTTGTTTGTCCTAGAAGGAGTTGAAATATTTCTGCGAGGGATTTGGATAGGTTGTACGTTACTGATCCTATGCTGTCTACTATGGGTCACAGCGGAGCTCCCTGCTTGGGGATTTTTGGTGTGCCGTATATTCGGGGGGTTACACTTGCTGTGGGTATATGATGATTGTACGTTTGTTTGTCTATTTTCTTTTCACTTAGTAATCGTTTTATGATTGTCCTGAGTCTATTTTTCCTCTCCTCCGTTGGATCCTTTTTTAGCACTTCGTATGTGTCTGTAACCTCCAGCATTTTCATCATTTGTTTTTCGTAATTTTCTGTGTCCATGATGACCGTAGTTCTGCCTTTGTCTGCTGGGAGAATAGTGATTTCTTTGTTTTTAGACAGAGTGTTAATAGCTTGTGCTTCTGATTTTGTAATGTAGCTCGGTGGGAGTTTGGTTTATTTGAGGATGCCTGCAATGTCATTGCGTCGAGCTGCTTTTTGCCCAGGGTCTGGTATTTTTTCGCATGCCAATTCTGTTGCGAGGATAAACTCTTCGAGGGGGATGCGCTTAGGTGTTACCGCAAAGTTTAGCCCTCGAGATAACACACTACGTTCTGCATCTGTTAGATGATGTTTAGACATGTTACGTATCCATATTTCATTAATTGGGTGTTGGTTTCTTTCTGTATGCTTATTTGCTATTAATTTGTTAAGTTTTCTTATGTGCCTTCCTTTCGTTTTTAAGAACTCGTTCTCATACTGTTTGTGTAAGTTTTTGTCTACCATTCGTTCTATTTCCTTACTTAAGGGGTACCGGTTTTTAAACTCCTCCATTTTGTGTTTTAATTCACATTCTAAATTCCTTATTTTTACCCCCGCTACGAAGTAAGCGGGGCGTATATAGCGGCCCGTCCAATCGTCCTTCCGTCCGGGGTCTTATCTCTAAAACCGTTGAAAATATTTCAGCTAAACTTTGTACAATTGTGAACCATGTCAGATACTACATGTACAGTCCATTTTCAGTTTTCTGGGATGTCAATATTCTGACGTTTCCATGGAAAGTCACATTTTGTACTTTATTCTATAGTGGTCAATGAGGACAAGTTTTCTCGAATACTGCTACACCTAGTTGAATGACATTTTGGTTTTAGGTACTCCTGACGATACTCTTGAACGAGTTCGAAACCCAGTTCCCAAACTTTATTTTTACGGACTTATACTGACCTAAAGTCACATGTATTTTGTAAGAGATTTCTTTTTCTATCATACCACATGTGCCATGCTTCCTGTTTTTTTTAGGTGATGACCCTATAGACAATGGAGATGCCTCGATTAAAGAGACCCAGTGCTCTCCAAAGAGTCTTGTACAAGAAGATGCACAAGCAGGATAGTGCAAGAAGAACAAGTATATTGAACAATACACAGATACATGTTCTGAGAGGAAGCCACCATCAAGGTTCTTGGCAGTTTCCCCCTGAATCAAGAGGTAGACAGTGCTGTCCTCATTCATTCATTGCAATTCTCTTGTCAAAACTAAAGGATCCCACGAATTGGACACAACATGACATGGATCTTATACTACAGGAAGGGGACAATCTATATCGTCATTGCCCTCACCAACAATCCTACTTTGAGTATGATGAACTTCTTCGTCTTCTTTCCTTGGATGACACCACATTTGAATCCATTCTTGGAGATCCAATAAGTGGACTGCATTCACAGACTGACCAAAACTCTCTACAGCAGTCATTTTTGGATGGATGCAATGGACACACTGGATGTCTTTTCACTACCCACTCATTTACTATAGCTGTGATCAACTGTGATAATTACTACTATATTTTTGACTCACACTCTAGAGATGGAATGTCTGTGACATTTGATGCTTGAGACACTTAGGACATGATGGGAATATATGAACAAGTGACAGCCTCAAACCTGCAATGATAACCTGAAGACTCTCTAAAGCTCCATTGAGACCACTTCGCAGAATCTTCAGTCAACAACTTCTGTGGTATAAGTGAGCAATTTTTTAAACTATCATGTTAATGTTTTACTGCTTACTAGAATGCTCCACTTTCCTTTTGCATGGTGGATATATTAATATGGAGTTATTGCCCTTGAATCTTAATTCAACTCGGTGCAAAAATTGGCTGGGACGCATCAATGGGTTGTATACTGAATGGACCTTTATGGTACTTCATTTGACTATGACTGCAAATGACATTTCCATATAAGCGGTATTTTCTATTGACATTTATTCAGCGACAAATGGCAAGCGGGGGTATGTGAGCTTTGCTCGCTTATTCTTATATTGTTTGCTGTTATTCGTATTCTTTCCTTGACCAAAATCATCCCCACTTTCTCCATCATTCGATCTGCATTCTTAGTTCGAATGGGATTCTTCACATTAAGGCTGGCAGGTGTAACATTTTCATCTCGGCAGCGCAGATTGAAGCGGAGATGGTTCTTCTGGCGCGCCCCTTTTAAAATCAGGTGTTCGAGGTAGCGGAACGCCCTGACGCAAGATTGTCCAAAGTTTTCGCGTAGTAATCCAAAAAGGCTCATACTGTCTGTAGTAACTAATTAGCATTGACGTTCTTTTTTTCAGACAGAAAAGGTTTTATCCTACCTTGACATGTTTCGACGAGATACTCCCATCTTCTACAGAAGAGTCACTGATGTTACGAGTGACGTGTCTTATCAGCTGATGTTAGCGAGGCGTGGCCGCCCAGTCAGATTTCAGTTAAGTAACAAGCACTACAGGTAAACCTTAACTCAGCAATCACAGACCATTGCAAGAGGGAAAATCATATTATGGACTGGGACAAGGCCAAAGTCATCCACACTCAGAACAACCGACATGAACGCTGGATCATGGAGGCAGTTGAATTCAGGAAGCGGGCCCACAGGACCATGAAACGGGACGAGGGGGCATACATGCTTTCCCACACCTGGAGTGCCATCTTGGAGGAGCGCCCGGATAGCACGAGGCGTGGCCGCCCTGTCAAATCTGACAGGGCGGCCACACCTCGCTAACATCAGCTGATAAGACACATCACTTGTAACATCAGTGACTCTTCTGAAGAAGACGGGAGTATCCCGTCGGAACATGTCAAGGTAGGATAAAACCTTTTCTGTCTGAAAATAAGAACGTTGACAAAAAGTATTTTTTGGAAATGCGCCTTTAATATTAAATGCTGTTATACGCAGATGCAGCAGCCCCAGGAAATCTTCCATCACCCCCCCATACACAAGATACCGTCGAATGGGAGGAAGGTGAGCGCTATAGGCTAAAAGATGATGCATTGTCCCTGAATAAAAGGCTTTGAGGTAAAGATTTCTGTAAAATGAATATTTTTGCAAACTTGCAAGGCTACTTTAATGTACAATTAATGAACTCTGGGCCACCTCTGGAACAATGACAAGACGAATATGCATTGTAATCAAAGCTACAGGGGTTCCAACTAAATATTTGAGTGTGCGACTTTTTTTTTGGCCAGGCAGTGTATGCCAGACATGAAATTTGACCCTTGATCAGATTGAATAGACTTAGGAAGACCAACAAAACATAAAAACTTAGTCAGAGCGTTGATGATAGTCTTCGCCTTGATATTACGAAGTTGAATTGCCACAGGAAACCGGGTGGAAGCACACGTGATAGTTAGTAGGTACTCACAACCAGATCTAGTCTTTGGCAATGGTCCAACACAGTCAATGATGATCTGACTGAAAGGTTCTTCAAAAGCAGGAACGGACTTAAGTCAAGCCTTTGGAATATTCTGGTTTGGCTTCCCAACCATTTGACAAGTATGACAGGATTTGCAGTACTCCTGTACATCGGACCTCATGGAAGGCCAGAAGAAGTGGTTCCTGACACGTTGAAGGGTCTTCTTGATACCCAAATGACGTAACATAGGATTTTCATGGGCCAGACTAAGAGTTTCATGACGATAAGACTTTGGAAGAACAATTTGATGGCTGATTTTTATCTGCAGAAACATCAGGTGGACGCCTATTTCTCATCAGCACACCATTTTTGTAGTAAAACAGACAGGAACTTGAGTAGCCTCGTGTTCACTTGCAGTCTATGGTAGAAGATGCGCTAGATCACAAGCTTGTTGTTGCTCCCAAATAAGCTGTTTCTGATACAGAATGTCATTAGAATGACCTGACAAGGACAAGTCTGAAGATTTCCCCGACATCTCATGACTGGATGGCTCCTGATGAAAAGACTGCCCAATAAAGGTGTCAGCCAGGTTGAAGTCCAGGTCAGCATCATCTTGAATAGCCTTTTTGGCCATAGAACGAGTAACTGCACATGAAGGATAGAGGTCTGGAATTTCCTCCTCTATAGAGTCAGATTCTTGATCAATCAAAGCAGTGTCAGTTACAACAGGGTAAGGCACAACCTTATCCCCAGCAAGATCATTACCAAGAAGCAAATGAACACCTTTAAAAGGAATAGAAACCTAACGTCAACAATAACAGGTCCAGAGACTAAGTCTGATTTGAGATGAACATCATGGAGAGGTACACTTGTAAAACCACATTCTACTCCTTGAATAAGGACATTAGCCTGAGTAGACAATTTGTCCAAAAAAGGCAGAATATCTGCAAAAATAAGATATTGGGAAGAGCCAGTATCCCTTAGAAATTTGAACAGAAGCAGATGAAGAAAAATCATGTGAAATCCATCTGTGATGAATGGCTTAAAACCCTCCATAACTGAATCAGACACAGAAGGTAGAAGATCAGATGAAATTACCTTTAATACTAGAGATTCTCTCATTGTGAAAGCAGTTGGCTTGGCCTGGCTTCCTTGCGAGAATTCCTAAATTTTTGCCTGTAAGCCTCGGGTATCAACTCATAACCCTTCAGAATGGCAGATTTGACAAAATCATAATCAGAACACTGTTGCACGGATAACTGGTTTTAGATTTTCCTAGCTTTTCCAGTAAGAACACTTTGTAACATCATTGTCCAATGCTGTTTTGGCCATTTCAAATTTTCAGCAATTTTTTCAAAATGGGTAAGGTATTGGTCAACATCATTTTCTAAGAAAAGAGGAACAAGTCTGATGTGTTTAACCACAACAAAATGTCCAAAAGGTTTTGTAACAGTACCTGCTTCTATTTTCTTAATTTTCAATTCGTACTGCAAGTGCATCCTTCTTTCTTCCAGTTCTCTCTCCTTCTCCAACCTTCTTTCTTCCAGTTCTCTCTCCCACTCCAACCTTCTCTCTTCCAGTTCTTTCAGGCATAGCTGAAATTCAAGTCTTTGCAGCTCTGTTGCAGGCACCTCCACATCTTTAATCAACTCTGCTGCTTCTTCCCCAAAGATATCTTCATCGATGAAATGTTGCACCAAAATGTTGAATATTTCTTGTTTCTTCATTGATGACTTCACATCAGATAATCCAAGAGTTGAGGCTATTTGCAGCAAGTCCTTCTTCTTTGCCAGCACAATTGATTCCTGGGTTGGAGTTTTCAAAAAACTTAAATCATCAAAAGTCATGATTGCTGGTTTTTCTAATAGTCGCTAGATTTATAATAATAATTCAGCTTTAATCTTTGGTGAATCCAATCGTTAATCCAATGAATGGTATATCTTGGTAGAACCTCCAATTTGTTATGACTTGAAAATCACAACCAAGAAAACTATCAATGACAACTTAAACTAATGTATTCTTCACTGAATAAAAAAAAAAAAACTTCTCCAAATAATCCACTGTCCCATCTTCTAATAACACTCAAATGCCACGAAATAACTATGTTGCCAAAACAAAAACTCTGCCTCTGCTCTGCTCTCCATTACTGAAAAAAATCACAGTATTTAAGTCGACTAGCAACATTCTGGAAAGATCTACAGGATTCCAGGGTAATCCCGCCCCCTCCAGGCAGGAAGGTGCCAGAAGCTTTTAGAAAGTACTACTCTATTTCAAAGAAGTGATATTACATCAGATGTTTTGATACAGACTCAACACCAGAGGGTGCTGATGAACAAAATAAATAGCTGACCAGCAAGGCAGCAAAAACAGCATGCAACAAATCTCCATTTACAAATGATATACAATGCCGTTCATAAAATACTCATACATAACTGCACATAAATTATAGTATCTAAATCGATTGTCCTGATGTCAGATCAAAGAGAGAGAGAGAGAAAAAGAGATGTGTGCATGTGGGCGAGTGAGTGCGTGTGTAGGCTACATGGGTATGTGTCCTTTAGCTGCTTTCACACCGGATGCAAAACAAATTGTTTGCACAACTGACTACATTCAAAGTCAATGCAAAGACATGAATACACGTGTAAAACCCACACAACACGACCAACGACGGAGGAGCCAGGGGCGAAGGTTTACGCGTGTAGATCCAGCTGTTATGAGGCAATGGAACGTATCAATTAAATCTTTTGTGCCTGTGTCCCGCCTTGGACCCAGTTTGAGACATACCTGAGGTGTTCTCAACAATTCTCCGTTCGAAAACGGGGCTATGCTGAAATCACGGAATCATCTAACTTAATTTCGTGCTACGAATAATCCCAGGTGCACATGGGGACACACGCAGCAACCGAAAACGTCAGATTTATCAGTGATTTAAGCAAACTAAGCATAACGATTACAATGTTACTCTCGCTTCAAATCTGACTCCATAATAAATTTAGAATACAAAATTTGGTTGTATGCTCGTTAAGTAGCTGGCTCCGAATTAGAATTAGAATTGATAGTTTTGAAACAGCATGCGTGAATCTCAGGGCAGTTACGCACCCAAACTCTGTCTGCGAAAACCATTGTCACTAAGCAAAACACCCCCTAGGGTTAAATAGGCGTCACTGCTTGGTCTAATTCGACGATAAATCTAGCGGATAGAAGAAACTGTCACGGTAGCAACATCAGGCAAATAGCTGTGAGTATGAACGTACCACGAACCTAGGTTTATGTATATCACAGGGCTCCTTAGAAAGATTAACCAATAGCTAAATCTTAAGAGCCGATATTTTCATAACCCCTTAATAGGTAGAACACAATCTGAAATATGTTAAGAACAGAGGGCAACAGGCACTGTCCATGTTATCTCATGGCTTCTCTCTTACACACACGTCTTTGCATTGACTTTGAATGTAATCGATTGTGCAAAAAAATTTGTTTCGCGTCCAGTGTGCAAGCGGCTTAATACCATCATTGTCACTTAGGTTTTATCGTTTTTAGTTAAAGGAGAATTCCGGTGTAAAATTGACTCGGGGTGTATTACAACATGACAACGAGTACTAACTTTTGTTGAATACCCCTCCTCCGTAGGCACACAACATTTCGAAATACATAGCTTTTTAGCCGAAGCTCCCAACAGGCTTACAATGGTAGTGAGTTGGGCATAGCATTGCCATGCAAAGAAATCGTTATTGTTTCATCATTAACAAGGCTCAAAGTAGCTCCACACTTCATTGAGAGAAATCCGACGGCCCTGACATTTAAAACTGAGGCACTGAGAACTTTGAAAATGCACAGGTAGTTTATTAAAAAGACTGTTTATGCAAACAGTACCTTGAGGTAGTTTCCAGTCGCCGTCATCTTGAAAGTCACAATAAGTTGATTGACGAGCACGACCGAATAGGAAGGATAGGGGAACAGATTGCAATCTATGTATTCATGCTCGTCAAGCTATTTGTTCGTTTGTTCACTTAGATTTTCCCTTGAGCAGGTCCAAAGTCAGAAAAGGCTTTTTTGATATACGACAATATGAAATACGTATTCTGTATCTGCTGTGTGTACCACTTTACCGAAGCTACATCACACTTACAGTTTATTGAGAGACATATTCTAACCCTGGACTCTATGATTGAATGGCCACAGCATTACATCAAATGGAAAATATGAGATCTTGTTCGCCATTTTACACACATTCCTCTGTAATTCAGCAGGATCATTGGAAACCTTAGGATCTCCACTAGAATTTAAAATGGGCCGAAGTTCCGCAAGTTTAAATACAGCAGCTGCATTCCTTGAACCCATATGTGGGTCTCCAGGTTTCATGGGGTTAAAAGGATTTTCCGTGCCTTTACTAGCTCACCACCCACCACTGATCGGGATCCCAGTTGAAATATATCCTCGAGAGTTTTTTTTTTTGGTAAACCATATTGCTAAAGACTTTCTTGCACTTCCATGATGTGCCTTGGTTTCGGTTTGCCAGACAACTCAGAAGCTTATTGTGAATGGTCTTTTAAAGTGTTGTCAACATTGAGGATTGACGTACAGCCATTTTGTTAAACACACTGTGTCCTTCTTCTTTATTGTTCCTAGGATTGCCAAGAAGTTTCTTTATTGTCCGTTTAAGCAGACTCATCATGTCCTCTTTGTGCTGTGTTCAAGGAGTAGCAGTCCTGTGGTGTTTTATGCAGCCTCAAACTTCCTGAATCTGTTTGTAGTATTGCTTGTTAAGGAAAATTTGTTGTACTGCATTGAGTTTTACCCCTCAGCGATTCTAGCAGACGGAGTATTATTGTCCCCTCCACTGTCTGTCCTGCCAGCTGTCTGTCTCTCTGTCCGTCTGTCCGTCCATTGCTTGTTACACTGCAAAAAAATGAGAAGATAAAAATAGTAGGCAAGATGAATTTACTTATTTTAAGACTTAAAACACATTTCTATCACCATTTTTCTTAGTAAGACAAAAAAATGTTCTTGTGTTCGGGTAATTTTTTCTAGCTTGCCAGTGAGGTTAGTAAATTTCACATGCAAAGTCAAATAGTAACTTGTTTTTTTTTTTTCTTCAAACAAGCTACCATTTGACTTGACAAGTGAAATTTACTTACCCCATTGGCAAGCTAGTAAAATTACCTCAAAACAAGAATTTTTTGTCTTACCAGGAAGAATGGTGATAGAAATAAGTGTTTTAAGTCTTAAAATAAGTAAATTAGAAATTTCAGTCTTAAAATAAGTAAATTCATCTTACCTAGTATTTTTATCTTATCACTTTTTGCAGCGTATCAGTTAAGCTGCTGGGTTGTTGTCAAAACAGCCTTTAAGGTTATGCATATTTGGAGTCTCTAGAGGGCTTCGTCATGTCAAGGTCATAAGTCAACTTCTGACCATATTTTTTGTCGATCAAAGGTCGTCCATACCCACTCGCAAGCCACGGCGAAGTGGTATATAGCAATGAGCACAATCCAATTTCAACTCTCTGATAGGTGCTCCATGCAATCATTGTTTGTTTATAAGACTCTGACCAACAAGATTTGTAGACCTTCTGGTTTAAAATCCTGGTGGTGACATACATTGTTTTTTTGAATTCTTGAGCTGAGATAGTATGGGAATTACACAACTTAATACGTGGCAGACAAATGGAGAACTATTGAAATGTTTTATTTATCTTTACCTTTCCTTCTTTAAATATTCACTAGTCAGCCCCCCGATGGCTCATCGGTTAAGTGCGCATGCCATAAGGCAAAGTCCTTCCTGCAGCAGCCTGGGTTCGAATGCGGCCCAGGCAATTTACTGCATGTCTTCCCCATACTTCTCCCCACCTTTCCTGTCTTTCTCTACTTCACTGTCAAATAAAGGAGAAAACTCCCAAAATATAATCTTAAAAAAAAAGCTCACTAGTCTGTCAGTTTGTCATGGAATTACGTGACAAGCTCTAAAAATGCAGCCCTCAAAGGATGCCGCCTATGCTTTGAGATGTACCCCCTGTTTCCCATCCTCCGCACCTCTGCTTCCTCTCAGACTGACTCCTTGGATTTGCCCTCATCTCGGCTCCTTAATTACGCTCAGCCTGTCCCCCATGATCCTGGCTGCAGCCCAAACCTGGCCTGACCCTGGATCAGCGCCTGCATTACCTGCATTATCCTTTTTGCCGCACACCTTACCTTGAGCTGTCAACCTCCAATAGTGGTCTAGTTTTTCACAATCTCCAGGTCCCATTATTGATTCCTACTTCCCTTCTCCCCCTGATATAGTTGGCATTACTCATCTTGCTCTCCTTCCTTAAAGTTGCAACAGGACAGAGGCGGAAAAAAACTGAGGGGAATTTATTAAGATGATATGCCTAAGACTTTTAAATTAAGGGTCAGTTTTTTTACGAATGGGATGCAATAACCCCTGCTGGACTCCCTCAGCCCTCTCCCCCAACTCCAAGAGCTGGAAATGACTGCACTCCAATTACCTTTTCAGTCAAATTCGCATAATACTAGCAAATTTATACCATTTTCTAAGTCCATTACACCCAAACATCACCATTATCCATTTTGAAAAGCAGTGTGTGATGGTAATAATATAGAGTGACAAACACAGGCTGGCTGCCCTAATTTGAATGATGTCACTTTTTGTCTTTGGTATTTTAAGAACAATGGGGTAATTGCAATTTTGTGATTGCTTTAAGAATTTGAGTGGGCCTTTTCTTCCATTGTAATGTGTATGTAGTTGTGCTTTTTCCGAAAATGGCTTTATTTTATGGAAAAATATGCATTTCTGTGCCATTTACACCATTGTCATTACACAACAGTCAAAGCTTACTCCAGGATTTTTTTCGCCCAAGAGAGGAATGACCCACTAGTTAGCGATCGAGTGTGGGGTGCTGTGGGTGTTCTGTAAGCAGAGACTGAAGAACTGTTGTAAAAATGACGGTTGCATTAAAGCTTTCTTGCCCAGGGACAACTGTTGCTGTAACTGACTGCATAGGGCTTTTATATTACCTCGCTCTGCAGTGTTGAGCAAGTCTTTTTGTGTATGATATTGTGTCTACTTTACAACTGCACAAACTGTGTGACAAAGGGGCAAATATGAGTGTGATCGAATCCAGCATTTCCTCGTGTTATGCGGCTCGACCTGGGTTGTGGAACCAGTCCTCTCTCTGTGGGCGGCAGAGAGCTGGTCTCGCCACAGTGCTATTGCAGCTCAGGGGGGAGACACCTTGTTTATTCTGCTTCCACTAAAATCCCAAAAAACACAGCCTCAGTGACCACCTGTTCCCGCTGCGGTTTTGGCCAAAGCCAGAGACCGACTGATGCGGTGCCCCTGCATAATGCATCCAGATTAAAGTTGACATGGAGGGTTCAGCCTTTTGCATATTTCTGGCTGGAAACAATACTGGCACCATTTATTTGTATGTGTGTTTGCGAGTGTAAGTGTGTTAACGCATGTGAGGTCAAATGAGCGTGCGGTTTTTTGTGCTGGTGTCTAAGAGCTGAGTTGTGCATCAATGCCGATGGAGTTCAGCATTGCTCATGGTAGCATTGCTAATGCTGCAGTGTTTACACTACTTTTAGTCTCTTAATCCAATTGGCAGGGGTGCAATACTGTATGCATAGGATAATGAGCTCGCCATAATATAAAAATGCGGGAAACAGTAGTTGTGGGCATTTCCATCTGCTACAGTTACGTGCTTTTGGTTCACGCGATAAGCTGCAGGTGCTGTTGGGTGGCCCAAATTCTCGGCTCAGTTGTCATTTCCTCTGTAGAAGAAAGCGGTGCATGCCACAACGTCAATAATGTATCAATGAAATGTTTCTATTTCTCGGTTCCAGAATCAAATATCTAACATTATTCTTGTTTACAACATTTGCCACTGAGTCAAAATCTGCCATTGCCGCCCCCTGTAAAATCTGGTTCCCCCCCGTACAAAATCTGGTCCCCCTGTAAAATTGGGTCCTGCCCAAGTGACTCTCGTCGCATGTTGTGCATCAATTTGCATTAAATTGTGTCATTTGTATCATCTACGCAATTATCGAAGTAGTAAAGTATTCTCAGAAATAAATAATAGCATTAAAAATAATAATAATGATAACAAAGTCACGTTAGTGGGCGTTATGTAATCCTTTGCTTGTTCCGTTAGCTTGCTAGCTAGCTAAAGTGA
This sequence comes from Gymnothorax reevesii, assembly GCA_029721435.1. NCBI lineage: Eukaryota > Metazoa > Chordata > Actinopteri > Anguilliformes > Muraenidae > Gymnothorax > Gymnothorax reevesii. The sequence continues at coordinate 41,747,021 of CM056582.1, read as the reverse complement.
TAACAAACTCTTTAATGTTATATTAGAACAGGAGCCCGGGGGGCTCAGCCTAGCTGGGAAGGTTACCAATTCTAATTCCTATCACAGTGTCAGGCATAGGCCCCAATCGAAGGATCTGGACTTCTGCTAGGCTCCAGCTGGTGGGTGTAGTAATCAGTGTTAAAAATGTGACACGCCCAACCCAGCTTGGTCAATCTGGAGAGTAACAACTTGAAACACCCCAGTGTTTAATCCTGATCATCCCCATACTTTAGGATGAGGGGTGCCAGAAAATTTCTTTGGTGGGAGGGGTCCAGGAGTTACAGGGGTCCCCAAAATTGAGTTTCAGGATGAAACCTGATGCAAAATGTTCAGCAAACCCCCGTTTCAGGAATGGCCACTGCCAGATATTTTCTGTGGTGGGGTACCCCCAGCAGGAGCCCCAAATGGGCTACACCTAAAACTGAACTACAGAGGGGAAAATAAGTATTGAATGCATCAACATTTTTCTCAGTGAATATGCACTGTATTTAGAGGAACCTTGTGTCCTTTTTGCTGCCCTGTTTGTAATACATTGTGACTGCAGCCTTAGCCTAGACTCTGTATTACTGATATTGGTTATGAAGGAACCTCGTTTCCTATGGAGGTTGATTTGTGCCATAATGAAATACAATACATTGTACATTGAAATACAATGCACTTATTGAAATACAAAGCACATCTTGAAAATACATGTGTAGCAATAAATACAATATAAAAATGCTTAAATACAATGCACATATTGAAAATACAATACATGTGTAACTGTAAATACAATACAAAAATGCTTTGTTTTTGAATGCGACTCAGGAATATTTGTGCCAAAATGAAAACAGTACAACTGTATTGTATTTTTGAGATGTGTATTGTATTTCAATAAGTGTCATGTATTTTCAATATGTATATTGTATTTCAATTTGGGTATTGTATTTAATTTTGTCATGAATAATCCTGACCGAGATTGATAAACAAATTATGTTTGTATTGTAATTATTGTTAGTCATGTATTGTATTTTCGAGGCATGTATTGTATTTCGAGCTCTGTGCCAAAAACCTTGCTATGAAATATTTCGATATGCAGTATTGTATTTCGATATGCAGTTTTGGCACGATGTAGGCTGGTTCTTGGCTAGATACGCCCTGCGTGGCCAGGATTGGCCAAGCGCCCACGCTGGCAGTGGATTTATTTGGACCAACAAACCTACAAAAATAAATGACGGTTTCCGTAGAGCTAGCAAGCTGAAATCAGTCTGTTGTCACTGCACGTAGTCAGAGAATTGTCAGCAGTCGCTGACACATAAAGTGGACATGTTAGCTTCCTTAGTAACTGTACACAGTTACTATCGTTTAATTTATGAAGGGTGATTACTTCGCTTCTTTAATTTTTACAGTCATTATCGCTGGAGCACCTATTGTTAACCCCCCCCATTGACTTTGAATCATCTGTCCTGCGAAAAATTTGTTTTTTGTCCAGTGTGAAAGCAGCTTAACTCAATTCTGTAAAATGAGCGATTGTGACGATAGGAATGTTCTAATGTCTTTTGTGTGTTGAATAGCTTTGTTTAGTTGCCAATTGTAGTTTTTGCACAGATTGCATGGTGAGCAAAGACTGCTTTTAATTAGCTCGACTGTTTTCAGATAATAGCCTACTGAAAATGATACTTATGTGACAAAGTACAGTGATGTGCGCCGATGATTTATGTCTGAATAGAAGTTAATGATCTACCTATCAAAATTGGGTTTTTTTCTTTTTTCATTTAACGTTAACTTATTTCGCATATTTGAACGTTAAATAGTGAAGCAGTGCATCGTTGAGGTGTAAAAAATCACGCAACTTCGAACGAACAGTGATGAACCGTCGGACCATGGTCGGACATCCTACTTTTGTTTTATTGAAACACCTGATGGACATGGTCTGTCGAAGGACCAACTTTTCACTCAACAAATGGTCTGACTCGGTCGGACAAGTAAAGTTTATTGAAACAATCCCCTGCTCTTACGTTGCTATGGTTATAGGTTGGCTAGCGGATGAATTTCGCACTTCGAACGGTGAAACTAACATAGCCAAACTGTCTGTGCGGTTTCACGGTTTTAATTAACACCTGCCAGCCAATCAGACAAGTGTATTCACCCAGACCATCGTATACATCAGAGTACCAACCGGGCGTGTCCTATCATATTAATTGGTCGGAGCTCATAGACTAAAATTTACAAAGTGCCAAAACCGCACATGGAAATACAATGCACTCGTTGAAATACAATACACAACTTGCGAAACAATATGGTTGTATTGTTTTAATTTTGGCACAAATATTCCTGACCGACACTGAAAAACGAAGCATTTTATATTGTATTTATTGTTACGTTTGTATCGTATTTTCAAGGTATGTATTGCATTTCAAGGTGTGATATGCATTCATTTTGGCATGAATATTCCTGATCGACATTGAAAAAGAAATCATTTTAGTATTGTATTTATTGTTACACATGTATTGTAGTTTTGAGGTGTGTATTGTATTTTCAAAACGTGTATTGTATTTATGCATTTTTGTATTGTATTTATTGCTACACATATAATGTATTTTCGAGATGTATATTGTATTTCAATAAGTGCACTGTATTTCAATGTGTGTATTGTATTTAATTATGGCACAAATCACCCTCCATAGTTTCCTCTTTGTTTTTGTATTGAAATGTTTGTGCCTTCTGTGGTACAGCAAGCATAATAAAATACAACCAAGTCCATTCTTGCACCTGAGTCCAGTCTTCAACCTCCTGTCCTCTGTGCATCAGAACTGTCCATAAAGCACAAACGTTACAGTATTCTGGAATAACTTGATGTGTCAGAATTTCTTCCACTCTCCACTTTTTCTTCATGTCCTCCTATTATTGCACAGTGCGTTATGGGAAATACTTTGGCCATGAAATAATAGATAAACTGCCATTCTCTATTGAAGAAATTTAATTAAAAATTTGGGCAACCAAAAGCATAGGTTGGGCAGCCAAAAATCTGAAAACTGTTCCAAAACATGTTTCAAGCCCTGCAGTATTTCCTGTTTCCTAATCCCAAACTTAAAGCTGGTACGAAAGTTACATTTTTCACATGGACCTAATTTTAAAAGATAACGTCACAGACTAAAAAAAAAATTCAGAGCGATTAGCTGCTTTTGCGTGTGTTCTGTCAATATCAGGTGCTATATCTTCACCATATATATTGACTTCGGCATAGTTTGATGTTGAATGGAAGTTGTGCATTGCTACTTTCGAGCCATCCAGTCAGGATGAAAGTAATGCACGGGCAGGGCAAAAGTAACGTGATCAAATTTACTGGAATCTTTTAAAATTTCTTTCATTAAAACAGAAGCAAAAACTGCCTGACATTGGTTTTAATCATTTTAATTGGCTTCAAATGTTTCAAAACTGAATGTGAACATGTTTAATGTGCAATTGGTCTATTGATAAAAATGATCCCAGATAGCAAGCATCTCCGCTCTGGATCTGCCTTGGTGCGAGCCGACTCCAGCTGATCCGGCTCAGAGCCGGGGCAGATCCGGAGCAGAGGAGCTTGCTATTTGGGATGAAATTAATCATCACAGTTGTGACAGGTATAATGAGTGGCACTCAGTGCATGCCTCGTGCGACCACAGCAGACAAAAGATGCACCGCACCCACACTTCTCCAGGCAAAAATGAGGCAAATGTCTCCCCACAAACATTCCTCATCATTGCCCTGAGAAGCTGTGGTTGCAGTGTGTCCACTAAGCCTTGTTTTCTTTGGGAGTTTTGAAGACTGTTTTCTCTGGCCCCTCTGCCGACTCTCCTCCTCCAAAGCAGCTTTCACCGGGGTGTCGCTCAGTATTACTGTTGACCTGCAACATTCATTGAGATTAAAGTCAGAATCAGCTTGTTTTTATACAAGCAAGAGAATCAAGACGAGTTTAAAATGACACTCACCTCTTTCTGCCTCTCCTTTTATTTTCTTTCCTCAAGCCAGTCATTGGATATAGGCGAATCTTTTCTGGGCTGAACCTCTGTGTTGGCATGCCACTAGATGTTCCCGGAACCACTAGCATACTTGGATAGATAATATTAAAATAAATGCTTGGCAAGGCTCATTATGCACATTTAAAGACACAAACTTTCACCATCTACAGGGATGGCTGACTCATGGGGATGCAGCTCAAATGGGCTCTGGCTAGGTTGGTGCCCAGGTAGCAAGCTCATCCGCTCCGAATCTGCCCCAGCTCTGTGCCGACTCCACCTGATCCGGCTCAGAGCCTTGGTAGATCCAGAGTGGACAAGCTTGCTATCTGGGTGGTGTCTCAAGGGAGCAGGCGATGGAGCTGGCGCTGGTGATGAAGAGGACGCTGGTGATGGAGCTGGTGCTGGTGCAGGACGGTCGGTCACAAAAGCTGAAAGCAAAGTCTGTCTCACTGAAAATATCTGGATTCAAGGGCCAGATACCGGTAAACTCAAACCCAGATGAAATGCTGCTTGGTGTCGCAGCTTGAGGCAGAGCTTTAGCCACAAGACTTGGGATGTTGTAGATGGTCAAAGTTCTTCCAGGGTTCATTCGCATCCAATTGTCTGCTGTACTGTTAAAGTAGTGCTTCAGAAGGCCAAAAACGCTTTGGTCTAGTGCCTGAAGACGGTGGGAGCAGTGGGGTGGAAAAGACAGGAGTACAATGCCCTATGACTTGCAAAAGTCAGTAGCTACCACAGAGAGATGTGATGCATGATTGTCTAAGCAACTTTGACTCGGGGTCACGCGGATGTGTCTTGCAAAATGCTGTTAAAAAACCAAAAATTTGTGTCCTCCATCCACCCCGATCCATTGGCAGAACAAGTGCAGCCAGGGGGACCATCCTGGATGAAGAGGTCATGGAACTTCTTCCTTAGTAAGATAAAGTAAGGGGGAACAAAGATGCCTGTTGTATTGGCAGCAAAGGCAACAGTCACCAATCTCCCTCTTTCCCTGGAGGTCACAGCACCGACCTGGCGCCGTCCCTTGGTGGCAATGATTTTGTCTGGCCCTTGAACCGTTGTGGTACCTGAAATTATAAGTGAAATGAATTATTGCTGTTGCAAATCACTGTTGCTTTTAAATTTATCTAAATATAAATTTTTACCTGTTTCATCTATGTTCCAGATGTCATTTGCTTCAAAATTATAGTGGGTGAGGACAGTCTTTAGGTTGTTAAAAAACGCTGTCACGTTGGTCTTGCTGAAACTGGTGGAACGGGACATGCTGGTGGCTTGAGGTTGACGGATGGACAGGGTTTTGTTGCGCTCGAGGAAGGAGGTGAGCCAATCCTTCCCTGCCATCTGGTTTTTCTTCCATGAACATGGAGTTTTGAGGCCAATATTTTTCAGCCAGCTCATATGTAAACTTTCGCACTTAAAAAAAGCGTGAAAAAGAGGTTAATTCCCAGATAGCAAGCACCCCCGCTCTGAATCTGCCCCAGCTCCAGCTGATCCAGCTCAGAGCCGGGGCAGATCCGGAGCGGAGGTGCTTGCTATATGGCGTGTTATGACTTGAAAATCGCAACAAAGAAAACCAGCAATGACGACTTTAAAAAATTTATTCTTCACTGATAAAAAAAACCTCTACAAATAATCCACAGTTCAATCCTGTAATAACACTGTAATGCTACTATGTAACTCTGTTGCCAAAACAAAAACTCTGCTTGCTTCTGCTCCAAAATCACAGAATTTATATAGACTAGCAACATTCTGGAAAAATCTACAGGATTCCAGGGTAATCCCGCCCCTTCCAGGCAGGAAGATGCCAGAAGCTTCTAGGAAGCACTTGTCTATTTCAAAGAAGTGATATTACATCAGATCATGTTTTGCTGCAGACATACCACCAGAGGGTGCTGATGAACAAAATAAATAGCTGACCAGCAAGGCAGCAAAAACAGCATGTAACAAATCTCCATTTCCAAATTATATAGTGCTTTCCATAAAATACTCATACATAACAGGCGGTAGTGGTGTAGCTCTGTCTACGGTGTTACTCCCACTTCTTTAGGACTCAGGCCAAAATATATGTCGGCTGCTCTCTTTATGTATGCCTGCAGTCTCTTCTCCTGTTCTTCTGTGAAGACTTTGTTGTGAGCCCTGTACCCTGGGGCCCTGGTCTGATGCCCTCTTGCCTCTGCCCTCCTCTTGCAGTACCTGGACAGGGTGACACGACATGCAGCTCTGCTGCCCTCCTAATTCTATCGCCTTTTCGGACATCAAAGTGGAAAAAGTCTGACATTTCAAACTTCACCATATATGAAAGAACTAAATCGCCTATCATTTCATCATAAATATGACACATGGGCAGCGATAAAGACAATCTTTAAATCGAAAAAGTTTAGCATTTGTGTGAATTTACTCACCACTGTGGAAAACAATCTTCCCAGTCTCGTGCTCCGAGGAAGACTCGACCCCTCATGAATTTTCGCGGGTCTGGTGAGGGCGCAAGCTGCACGTGCTGACCTAGTATGACGCATCGAAGTGCGGATGGCTGTCAGTAAATCGCCGTATTACTTTCATCCAGAGTTACTTTCGCACCGGCGCTCCCCTACCATCGCGGATAAAGGTACCGCTAAAGTTAACGAGAAGTTGGCTTTGCGTTTTCGTACACCTTTCTCTGATTAGCCTGGTGGGTGTCGTAGGATTATAAGACGTGTCAAGTAGTCCCGGCTGGCAGAACCTGGGGGAATATTGATAGGGGTGAGCAGTTTTTGGGTATGACTGGTGTGTACCAGATGTTATTGCAGGCCTTGAATTTTGGTAAGAATAAACTACCGCATCTGTTTTGGATACGACTTATTTACAAGTCAATCCATGTTTTTGTGATTGTGAGTTTTAGAATATCTAATTCTGTTAGCGACAGTTGGAAGTGGGAGTTTTCATGAAGAAGAAACGCTTTCCTTCTGGATGACAACTTACACATTTATTGTCATGAAATATTTATTAATACATTTATAATTTCTCGTTGGATGCCCAAAATTTTAAATCTCGCTTGTGTCACTGTAAATGTCGATGATTTGCCACATGGCGAAATATTAGTCCTAATAATGTAAGACATTGGCTTGCACACAGTTCACAAATTGATAACTATGCCGCTAAATCTGAATATAAATGTTTCACACAGTAGCCTATACCTAAGGTGGATAAGTGATCATTTCTCACAATGTGAAAACATAATCAGTCCCGCTGTGAGAACAGTTTTTAATCCGCGCTACGCCATGTCACTTGCAACTGAGAAGGGCTTTATCACGTTAATTTGTCGGTAACAGCCAAAGTTTCTTCTCGAGATTAGCTCTGAAATTATGAGTAAAAGGCGACAAAAGTTAGCACACTTTACGTTCAACCGTTTGATCCGACTGAACAAGTTACTGCATTCTTGACTGAGAGTTGTTTGGCTTATACGCAATGAGCACTAAAACCTTCGGATTTCCAAAGGCCGAAATATTTCTTGCAGACTTAGGAAAAAGTGACACCGTTATTGTAAGTTAGAACTACATAGATATTTGCGTGTTTTATTTGTATTTTCAGAAGTGCGGGTTTTGTTCATAATTTAAATTATATAAAAGTGGTGGTAAAACATATTGTTGTTGTTTTGCGTCCTCCAATAAGGGCGTTTTAGAACTAAAGGTTTAATTTCTTAATACTTATCGACAAATATGACGGTAAAAATACATGAATTTGCAGACATTAACTTTCCTGGAAATAAATATATAGCCTACTGCGCAAAAGAAAATCTGTAGCGAAAATTATTTCAGGCGTTCACACTATACTACAAATATAATGGGCACAATGTTGTTCGATGAAAAAATTCCAATGCTGAACTTATTTGAACTTCTTTGCAACGGGGATTTACACTAAGGTATGTATGAATTTCCGGCCAACATGCCTTCTCACTTACTCTACTTCTCAGTTCAGTGAGCAGGGCACGTCCATCCGACTTTCGGCTGACACCCGGCCAATGGCGCCTTGGCGTAATTGGAACCTTTATCCACGCTGGTACTGTATTTGTTTAGAACTGAACCAGGTGTTTGGCCTGTTGAAAAAAAGATGCCTTGTCCTAGTACACTGACCATGAGCATCAGTATCGGTGAAGAACAATGACCCACTGTATTCCATGGATATACTGGTTTATAATAAAAATACTTTAGCTAATTCGTGTTTATATCATTGGTTCCAGGACACAATATTTGCTTTTATAATTGTAATTAATACCATACTGTACATCTATTTTCAAACATTCACATCATCAGGTATTGCTTATGAACAATAGACAACGTACGTGTGCACAAAAGATCCAAGCACAAGCCTAAATCCACAGCTTCGCTAAGGTTTCCAGAGAATTAGCTAGTTAGCTAGTGTCAACGCTAGTTACAGTTGGCCTCTATGTAGACCTTATATGCTAATATAGCTCACATGTTTACACATTGTGCGTGCAAAATTGCTGTGTTTGTTTGGTTGAGACAGCGCAGCACTGTTGACATTATGAAGGTAAGAAGCTAATTTCAGCAATTCTTTGCCTCCATGTCAAACTGGCGCTCTGTGAGCAGCGAGCCTGCTCTCTTCTCAGCGTGACGGTTTCCGAGGGTATACTTGGAAATTAAACTTGAAGTTTTTGTAAATTAACTTAACAAAATGAACTTCTTTGTAGGGGTGCAGGGATGCTGTTTCCATGATAACCTACATGATAAGTATTCTGTAAGGGTTCTTCCTTGCAGCCCCTCCCCCTCCAGCTGTCTTCGCCTCCACTTCAATGAGCCACGCCAGTTGATCTTTGCAGTGGAGGTGAAGTTAGGATATTTAAGAGCTGCATTGCCAGTTGGCAATTGCAGCTGCATTCTGGTTTTTAGAGCCCTGTTGTTTGGTGATGCTGCTCCCCTGTTTTGTGATTTTTAAAGGTATGTTTCTTGTTAATTTTTGTATCAGCCTGTGTGAGTGGGTCCTTTCCCTGCTTTTGGGTACATGGTCCCAGTGCCCGCCGGATTGCAGATTGCATCCGGCGGGAGCAAACCATGACATATTCCTAGGATCCCAAAACAGATTAACAGCCCCCCCACTTCTCTGTATACTCCTTCTGCTTGTTCCTCCTACTTCTTCGCTCATCCCTCTCGCCTCACCCCTCTCCCACCCAGATCATGCCATTCAAGCCGTGGGGCAGGAAGGTGTTATGTCAGGCTAATTTGAAGGTCTCCCTCAGTGGATTTACTAGCAACTGAACAAGCTTCCTGTTTCCCTTTGCAATTCATTTGCTGCATTAGAATAGCATTGCTTAATTCATCAAGCGTCCTCCTAATTACAATGATAGCTCCATCCTGGGCAGCTCGTACTGAGCTAATGGCGGGTGTTGGTGTTAATAATACATTATGATTTATATGGCAATCATGGTGTCAAACCTTTTTAGTCCTGCTCGACAAGGCAAGCATCTCTTATTACAATTAGTATACTGAGCTCACCACTGCTTAGAATGTCAATGTGATTTCATTTTGAGCTCAGTAAGACTCTGGAAAATCAGACTAAAGAATTCTCTGAGACAAAGTGAATAAATGTATCTCATAGACATTCATTTTGCATCAGTTGTATCCTACAGATCAGTCCTGGGTCAGTTTCATGAATCTTTTTGTATGTTCTATTAATATAAATGCTTCAAAACTGAAAAATGATTAGTTGTATCCTGCATTACAGTCTCAAAAAATGCATCAGTACATTTTTCAGTACGCTTGCTTTCAGTTATTCATGAGTAACAATCAACCTATAGCTTTCACACTGTCACTTCACATACTCTCCGATCACATACACGCATCACCAGGGAGCATTGCATTTAAATGAACTCGCATAACTTGAGCAGGTTATTATCTTCACTGCACCGCATGCCTTGCTGCTACACAAATTGCACTCACCTCCCCCAAGACTCCAGCCACCACCTGTAGTTTGAATCCACTTTTAGAAGCAATGAGGAGGTTAGGTATTCCTCCCATGTAGTGAGGAAGATATATCGTCCTCTCTGTTGGATCGTGCAGTGTATGCTAATGCCTGCATTGAATTGCAGAGATTTGTTCTATTGAATCAGTAGATGAGCTTTCTTGAATGAAAATTTACATTTCTGTGACTGTATTCGGAAATTTAATACAGATGTAAACCATAAACCAGTACAAGAACATTGTAGACTCATCTAGTACAACAGATGTAAGGGCACGAGGTGGTGCGCTCACATGAGAAACAAGCCTAACTGCTCCAACGTGGAGTCAGGCAACACATAGTTGGCTCACATAAATCTATGTTGTAGAATGACATTTGCTTGATCCAGAAATGCGCAGCATTGAATTTTGTGACTTCCACTGTGGATTTCTCAAGTTACTGAGCGGTGATATATTGGAATGGTCATCCTGAGCACCTCAGAAAGCACTAGGTGCTCCACTGTACACATATTTATCTTAACTTGTTGGTGCGGGTTCTGCTGCATCAGTGGATTCGTAAGTTCAGCTCTGTACATTATTTTTTGATGTTTGTTCAGCTACTACCATGCCTTGATGTATATTTATGATGAGTCAGTGTTAAAAAGTGTCTGATGGCGCCTGACAAGGGGGCCTAATACAAAATTAAGGTCTTTGACCCTAAGGTTTATGCCATTGCTGGTTGAAAAATCTAAAATCAAGATTTTTGTCACCACAGAAGTATCCAATAACATTATTTTGGATCTCTTCACACGATCTGGTCTTTCAAAACGTGGCAAGTGAAAAACCAGTCTGTCAGTGGTTATACTTTATCATTAGATGGCTAACGAGGCGTGAGTTTGATGAAAAAGAGTAGGAACATACCCTTAGAAAATTGCGCGTGAGTTTGATGAAAAAGAGTAGGAACATACCCTTAGAAAATTGCGTTCGCGCATGCTTGTCCCTGCCGTTGCTGGGTGACAGCATTGTCATTATTCAGACACTGGGAAGATTGCCCAAAAGTTTTGTGGGTATCTGGCTTCTGGCTGTGTCTGATTGTCCACAGTTTATAGACCATGAGGTAAATCGAAGAATCAAGGTCAGTCCAAATGAATCCATTCAGGTGACACAAGTGTACAGTGCACTCCATAATTATTGGTTGAGATGTGTTTAGCATCTAATAAATTCAGTTTTTTTTCTAAATAATATAGGACCACAATGAAAAAAAGAGGAAAATCCAACCTTTAATTAAAGTGCATTTATTCAGTGGGGAAAAAATTCCACATTGAGTAATAATTTTTTTACATCAAATCATGTGTGCCATAATTATTAGCACCCCTGATGTTAATACTTTGTACAACCCCCTTTTGCCATAATGTTTCACAAGATGGAGGAATCTTTGACCATTCCTCTTTGCACAATCTCTCTAAATCATCCAGCGACCTGAGTCCTCTCCTCTGCACTCTCCTCTTCAGCTCACTCCACAGGTTTTCAATGGGGTTGAGGTCTGGGGACTGAGATGGCCATGGGAGAAGCTTGATTCTGTGTCTGCTGAGCCATTTCTGTGTAGATATGGCCACATGTTTAGGGTCATTATCTTGCTGAAAGACCCAGTGACGACCCATCTTCAGCTTTCGGGCAGAGGCCTGCAGATTTCGATTTAAAATGTCCTGGTATTTCAAAGCGTTCATGATGCCATGCACCCTAATAAGGTTCCCAGGGCCTCTGGAAGAGAAACAGGCCCACAGCATCACCGATCCTCCCCCATACTTCAGAGGGGGCATGAGATGCTTTTCTGCATACTCGTCTTTTGTGTTCTGCCAGACCTCCTTAGAGTGTTTGTTGCCAAAAAGCTCTTTCTTGGTCTCATCTGACCAAAGCACACGTTCCTGCTTGAAGTCCCAGTACCGCTTAGCGAACTCCAGACGTTTCCGTTTATGATTGTGAGTGAGAAAAGGCTTTTCCCGTGCATGCCTCCCAAACAGCTTGTTGGCATGTAAATAGCGCCTGATGGTTGTTTTGGAGACTTTGTGACCCCATGATGCTACCATTTGTTGCAATTCTTTAACAGTGAGCTTTGGAGAACTTTTTATTTCTCTTACCATCCTCCTCACTGTGCATGGTGGCAAAATAACCTTGCATCCTCGTCCAGGCTTGTTTACCACTGTTCCAGTTGTTTTAAACTTCTTAATGATTCCTCTGACAGCAGATACAGGCAGGTGCAGGCGAGTGGCTATTTTCTTGTAGCCATTGCCTGACTTGTGAAGGTTGACACATATCTGCCTTACTTGAATGGTGTGTTCCTTTGTCTTTCCCATTTTGAAGAGTGGATAAGAGAAATGGCCTCTATGTCACGTCATATTTATACCCCAGGGAAACAGGAAGTGATGAATTACTAATTTACTGTTTCTAGATACTCTGATCAACTTTGTAAACTGCTGTAGAAATGACAGAAATACTTCAATTACATTTATTTCCGAGGAATTGTTAGGGGTGCCAATAATTTGGGAACAGGTGATTTTATGAAAAATAATTAATTTTTAGTCAGGGATTTTTTTCCCCCTTAAAATTCACTTGAGTTGAAGGTAACATTTTTAAAATAATTTTTAGTGTGAGAGTATGCTGCAATAAAAAATGAATTTATTTTAACACATCTTAACCAAGGGTGCCAATAATTATGGAGGGAGCTGTATGATCACAAGCGACCCGCCACGGTGATGGAAAAGAACACCAAAGTCAGAAGTCATCTGAAAGCTGTAACAAGTAACAACCGCATCTGAGCCCATTTTTACCCTACATCACCGTCAGCATCCTCAACAGCGAGGACAACAAAATCAGATTGATGTTTCCAATGATCAAACTGGACGTCGATTTAAGTTTAGATTTCTTGCCTCTAATTTGGAGTAAACCTTGCCTTTAAACAGTAGTACAGCGGTGTCTTTGGTGAAAATGGGCTCAAGTTTATCACATCACTTTTGCAGCTGCTAGGCGACTTGTGACTTGGATTCGGACTCTGGATCCATTTGACATCACCTTGGTGAGCCGTTCGAGTCACTGATCGACCTGGATGGAATCAATTTGAATGATCTACATTCTTTAATTTACAGCGTGGCTGGCAGACTGTGGACAGTCAGGCACCAGACAGCCCCAAACTTTTGGTCAGTCTTCCCAGTGATGTAATAATGACAATGCTGCCATGTGGCAAGAGCACAGACGCAAATGAACACTTGCAACATTAATGGGTTTGTTTCAACTCATTTTCATCAAGTTCTTGCCAAATTAGCCATCTAATGGTGATGTTTATCAACTGACTTAGGGTGACTTTTGCCTTGCCACCTATTGAAAGACCAGATTTTGTGAGCAGACCCAGAAAGACATTATTGCACTTTGGCTTAGTTACAGAAATCTTGATTTTAGCTTTTTTTGCCTGAAATGGCATTAACCCGTTACCACTCCGACAGCCCGTAATCGGGCCGTCAGGGAAGTTGAAAACATGCTACGTCATTTACACAGCTTGTATGCAACTGAGATACTCATGCCACATATCGTCAGAAAGCTAAGATTCTTGAGATTTGAATGATGCCAATCATTTCAAAGTATAATCATCCCAGCAGCTTTAATCAACGCCTATGTCAGACCACAAATAAAAAAACGAACAGTTACAAAACTGATGTTACTCACCAATGAAGCCCCCTAGTACTCCTCCAGTTCAACATATCCCCTCAAACATGGTCTTGTTACATCCACGAAGCTCCAGTAAATCCAACCAAGTAAAGTTTTTAGTCCAAAACACACTATTATACCGGTAAATATCCATGAACAGCCGCTGCATCGTTTGAAATGAGTCGGTGGTTATCCACATGGTTCGCTGCATTAGTAGTCTTCTTCTTCTTCTTCTTTTTTATTTCCCTCAGAGTAGACGCAGTACGGCGTATTACTGCCCTCCACTGGTTTGTTGTGCTATCGCTTATACTCTTTCATACAGTCCGGTATTGTGCAGGAACTGCAATACTGCCTTAGTGATCTTCTGGTGGTTCTCGCTGTGCCCAAATAAAGAGGAGACAGAAAAGACCTCCACTCCTAGCTTTGCCATACCTATAAATAGTAACTCTCTTTCTGTGTTGTACTCCCTACACTCTAAAAACACGTGCGCCACTGACTCTGGCTGTCCACACTGACATAGCCCTGTGTAATGTTTCCCTATTAAAAACAAGTTCTTATTCAACCCACTGTGCCCCAGTCTCAGTCTACAGAGCTTCACTTCGTCCCTGCGGGATGCAGCATTACAGTTACATTTCTGACCTATTTTTGGTTGAACCAGGTGGTAATGCCTCCCCTTCACTTTACTCTCCCATCCAGCTTGCCACTCTCTCATTAAGTTCTATTTAATCATTCCCCTCAGTTCCACCCTCCCCAAGGGTAGCTGTACTTCTATTTCCCAGTTCAAACTTTCTTTTGCTAGAATGTCGACCTTCTCGTTCCCCTTCACTCCGGCATGTCCTGGGACCCAGCATAGTTTAACCTCACAGTCTACTATTCTAAATAAGACCTCTAATATCTCTGTTACTATGTCTGGCCGAGCCTTACTTTTGCCTGATTTTATTGCCTGTAGTGCAGCTGCAGAGTCAGAGCATATTAAAACTTCTTTTGGCCTCTCCCTCTCCACCCACCTTAGTGCCCATAGGATTGCCATTCGTTCTGTTGTGAACACCGAACTTTCATCGGTTATTCGGACGCTATGATTTAGTTCTAATCCCTTAATGTAGACGCCAAACCTTGCCCTCCTCCTCTCTGGGTCTCTGGGTCTGAACCATCAGTATATACAATGACCTTACCTTCCCTAGCTACATTAAGGTACTCCTCCACTCTCGCTCTCACCTCAGTCTTGTTTTCTAACTGGAGGAAACAAAGCTCCACGTTAACCTCTGGTAACAGCCACGGTGCTGTCGGTGACCAAACGGTTTGAGCTGAAATACCTACCGGTCCTACTCCTACCTTCTCTGCCCACTGGTTCACACTGGCCACAAATGTTTCATACTTTGACTGAGACAAATCCTTCTCTAGCAGACATCTGGCTGGGAACCCCTGAGAACTTCCACTGACCTTTATCCAGTACTGCAGTCCCAGTTTAACACGCCGCATCCATAATGGCATTTCATCCATTTCAACTAGAAGAGCTGGCACTGGCGACGTACGAAAAGCCCCACAACACTGCCTTAAGGCCTTGGCTTGAAGCACGTCCAGCCTACTTAACACTGATTTAGTCGCTGCCCCGTACACCATACTACCGTAGTCTATAGCCGCCCTAATCATGGCCTGATAGATTAAATGTAACGTCTGTCAGCTCCCCACTCACACCCCGACAGGCTTCTCAAAACATTAATAACTTTCTCACATTTCTCTATCGTTTTTCCTACGTGTACTGCCCAGGTCATTCTCTCCTCAAACCATACCCCCAAGAATTTGAAGACCTTGACTTTTTCCAGTGGTGACCCATATAACTTTAATTGAACCTCTGGTAGCTTCCTTTTAAAACCAAAAACTACATACTTGGACTTGTCTACCGAAATCTTAAACCCCCATGCATTGCCTCACTCCTCTACTGTCTGTAGTACCTTCTGGGTCTGTTTTAAAATAAACTCCACGTTTCGCCCTCTTTTCCAGATCGCGGCATCGTCCGCAAATAATGAGAGGCCATACCCCCCTCCTATATTTGCAAAA
The DNA here is from genome assembly GCA_029721435.1 of Gymnothorax reevesii. Classification (NCBI taxonomy): domain Eukaryota; kingdom Metazoa; phylum Chordata; class Actinopteri; order Anguilliformes; family Muraenidae; genus Gymnothorax; species Gymnothorax reevesii. The sequence continues at coordinate 41,731,333 of CM056582.1, read as the reverse complement.
ATATCGTTAATCATGATATTAAACAGCACTGGGGAGATCACACTCCCTTGCGGAGTACCATTCTCTATTCCCACTATTTTAGATGTTATGCCTTCTACTCTGACCTGAATTGTTCTATTTATTAAAAAATCTTGGATCCAATTGAACATTCGCCCCCTGACTCCTAAATCATACATTTTAATCAGGAGTCCCTCCTTCCACAGTGAGTCATACGCTTTCTCTATGTCCAGATATACCCCTACCACCACCTCTTTATTTCTAAATGCCCTTTTGATGTCCTGGTCCAGGATTGCAACAGACTCCATTGTGGACCTCCCGTTTCTAAAACCGTTCTGGACATTGACAAAAAGCCCTCTGGTCTCCAAAAAATATACTAACCTATTTGTAACCATCCTTTCCATAATTTTACATAATACCGCCGTCAGTGCTATGGTTCTGTATGACCCCCAGGCTCCTTGCCTGGCTTTAGTATTGGCACCACTACTGCATGCTTCCACTCCTTTGGGACACAACCCTCTTCCCACACTGTGTTTATCAGAGCTAAGATCTCCTCCTCCACTAGCTCGTCTAGATGCTTAAACATCTCATAAGACAGCCTGTCCCGCCCTGGCGAGGTGTTACCCCCGGACCTGATGGCATCCTTCAGCTCTTTCCTGGAGAAATACAAATTGTTAGGGCTATCATTTTCTATGTTTTTCCCCAATTTCCATTTATTGGCTGCCAGTATCTCTGACCTCCTCCTTCACCTTTCCTCTCCAATACATCCTGATCTATGCACAGCCTGGAAACTCTCTACCAACATGTCAGCCTTCTCCTTATTTGTCACTGCCTCTACCTCTCCCTTCAGTAACACTGGAATGGACCTTTTTTTATATGCTCCAGACATTCTATGCACTGCATACCACAGCTGACTTACTGGGGTTTCTGGGCCAATTTGCTCACAGTTTGCCCTCCAGCTTTTTCTCTTTTCTTGCTTTATAACTTTTCTAGCCACTGCTCTTAACCGCTTATATTCGATTATATTTTCTAGCATAGGATATTTCCTCACTTGCCTATATGCTATATTCCTGTTTCTTATAGCTTGGTCACACTCATTGTTCCACCAGGGCACCCGCTTTCGGGCCTTAGGCTCCTGTTTCAAAGGGATGGTACTACTAGCTGCACTATGGATCATGGAACACAGGGAGCTGTTCCACACATCAACTGAACCCTCACTGTCTACCTCTCCCAATAACTTCTTAGCCTCTTCCTGGAACTCATCCCACTTTGCACGAGAGAATTTATATCTTGGGACCATCTCTCCCTCTTCCCTCCTCAGCTCTCTCCCAAACCTGCTCAATACTGGATAGTGGTCGCTTCCTAGGTTGCTACCCATTACTTCCCACTCCCCAACTCTAGCTAGGCTAGGTGAGACTACTGTAAGATCCAATTGGCTGCACGTGTTACTTGCTAAGTTATACCTAGTTGGTCTCCCATCATTTAATACAACCAACCCATGCTAATCTACCCAGTCCTCTATGACCCCACCATTAGAATCCCTGTGTCTACTTCCCCATAACGGGTTGTGTGCATTAAAGTCCCCTGCCCACACAACCGGGCATCCTACCTTCTCCATAACTTCATCTAATTCCTGCATTACCAGGGGTTTACAGGGGTTATAGTAATTAATCACAGTTACACTATTCCTACTACTTGTTCTTGCCTCACTACTATTGCCCCTGCTCCTCTGACTCTGACAGTCCCAGACCTCCACAGCTATACACTCCATTTCCCCATGTGTTCCCACTCTCCTATACTGCAGCCCCTTCTTAATAAAAGTTGCACAACCCCCATGGTTAATATCAGCCTCCTCTAGCACCCTTCCTCAAATTTCAGCCCTGTCCAATCTCACAATCTCATAGTCCGGTATTACAAAATCTAAACAGGGCCGCAGCCACGTTTCTTGTATACATATTACATCTGGCTCTTTATCAAACCTGTCAATACATTTCTTCTGTTCCTGTCCATTTCGTATTAAGCTTCGTGCACTCCATTGCAATACACTAAACATAAAAATGCTAATAAGCCTCCGCATCATCAGCTATGTCTTCTTCCCCATCTCTGAACTCCCTGTGTGTCTTTCCTCTCGTCCGTCCTTCTGAGAAGTACTCATGCAACTTATCTGGGCCCTGCTTAATTCCAAGAAACATGTCTGCTGCTCCCACCACCTCCTTAACGAGGTCTGAGTTATTTGACGACTCTTTTGCAAAACCCTCTTGGCTGCAGCCAACACCTCGACTATAAAAGCCAAAAACGCCTCCTTACTCATTATCAGCATATCCGCGACATGGTTGGTCCCTTGTTAAGCTCCGCTCTGTTGTTCCCCATCACTGTCCCCCTTCCACTCTGACTCTCCACTGAACTTTCCCTGGAAACTTTCCTGACAGCCTCAGCATAGGAAACGTTCTCTCGCTCCTTTACTTCCTGCACTTTTCGAGCCTTGACAGTGTGCGTGCATCCCCAGTATGCTGCCTTGTGGCCCCCCCCCACAATTCGGGCACTTGGGGGCGTCTGCCTCGCACTCTTTAATCCCATGCTCCCCTCCGCACTTCCCACACCTTTTCTTCCCTCGACATGCGTCTGCAATATGTCCATACCTTTGGCAGTTATAGCACCGCAGTGGTGGTCTTATATATTCCCTCACCTGGAAAGCCATTGATCCAATGAACACTTTACTTGGCAGTTTTGCATCTTTAAATATCAGCAGGACCGGAGGATCCCCGCCGGCTCCCTCCCTGCCCCTGAATCTCTTCACCTCTACCACCTCACCGCCCTCAATATTGTCCAAAATGTCTTTCTCCGACAGGCCAGAAAACACTCCATAAATCACTCCTTTACTGCCCCCACTCTCTTTTGGCATCACATTTATCCTCTTCACCTTGTTCACAATTCTCCCCATCTTCCTCACTTCCTCAAACTGCTTGGTGTTCACACAGGTCACTTTTAGCACTCCATTGAAAAGCACCTTTATCGAAAACCCACCTCCTATCTGACTTCGTATGGCAGCTTCAATATGCAGCGGATTGACTGCTTTAAATCCAGGTTCCCCTGGTTTGGCCCCCCTCACTCTGAACAGCACTACCAGCTCATCAGGACTATGGGTTCGCTTTTGCTTTTCAGGCACCGACTCGCTATCACCTTGGTTTTTCCTCTTACCTCCTCCCTGCGTCTGCCTCCCCCCTCCCCCATCCCCCCCACTGCTTTCGGAAGGCATTTCCCCCGACCCCCCTCCCTCCCTTCCCTCTCTTACCACTATCCCCCCTCTGCACTAGACACCGTCTACTGTAACCCAAACGGCACAACTCACGTGAAAAAGAGGCCAGCAAGCACCACCAGTGATCACACAAACTTGACAGTATACTTATTCAAGTTGGGCGATTCAAAGCGTTTGAACTCGCCCCCTCCACACGAGCTTAAGAAACGAAATCGATTTTCTTTGCGATGTTTCAGAATTCGGCGTGGCTAACTTACAACCCACCACCAAACCGCTAGCTCCTCCTGCATTAGTAGTCCTTGCTTCGGTACGGATTTAGACAGTACACAGCCATTTGCGTCAAAATGGAGTCTGCACTCTAACCTTTCGATTGACACCACACTCGACCAGTTACGAGCTTCCCTGCCCTGTCTACAGCCTGCTATAGCCAACGAGTGCCTGATTTGAAACGAAGCTCATGCCTCCTTTTTTTGCGTGTTGCCCGAGCAACCAGCAACCAATCGAGACGACGATTGTTGCACTATAACACCAACGAAATTCTGGAAACGCCGATATATAGGTTGTTGGGGTGGCGAAAAAGCTGGCGCTACCTATCGCTCGCGTAAGAGAAAGGACAGAATATGGCTCAGCTGTGCGTAATGCATGCTGTGCGTTCCGCAAAACAGAGCGAGGCAGAGAGAGATTTCCAGCGAATGTTTGATAGTTGTTTACGGAGTTTGAAAGAAAAAATAGCAAAAAGGTTGCGAAAAAAATCATTTTCAGTTCAGAAGCTGCGGAGCTGTGCACTCGGCGTGCAAGTGATAGCTCAGGGGAAGAAATATCTGACCAAAACCGTGATGGCTCCGTAGCAGAGGAAATGTTTCTCGGGGGAGATGACATTACTCTTGACGCATCATATTATAACTTATATTTCACTATATAATAACTTTACATTTATATTCATTATTATTATTATTATTATTATAAAATTACATTACGTATTATTTGCGTCTGTCACGGAAGGTGGAAGGACGTCATGTTTTCACCGGAGTTGATGATTCTGTTTGTTATTCTGTAATTCTGTGTAAATAATTACGGGAAAAGGATATTATAATATTATGCTGATATTATGATGATTATATTATTACCATATTACGCATTATTACCTCCGTTACCGAAGGTGGAAGGAAGTTATTTTTTCGCTGGCGTTGGTTGTTGTGGGAATTTTAATTTTCATCCCTGTAAGAAATCAGAGTGAGACAAAGTAAGTAAATAGGATCCATTTTACTATGTGCCACATAGGGTCTTCCTTACATGTATGTGGGATACTGCACCCATCACAACAGCATGGCTTCACTGTAGAAGAGTCCGAGTGCTGAAATGGTCTGCCTGCAGTCCAGACCTTTCACCAACAGAAAACATCTGGCGCATCATTAAACAAAAAATATGGCTAAGAAGACACCGGACTGTTGAGCAGCTAGAATCCTACATCAGACAAGAGTGGGGCAACAACCCTCTTCTAAAGCTCCAGTGAGTGGTCTCCTCACTTCCCAGACGTTTACAGACTGTTGTTAAAAGAAGAGGGGATGCTACACAATGGTAAACATGGTCCTGTCCCAACTTCTTTGAGATGTGTTGCTGCCATCAAATTCAAAATGAGCTCATATTTTTCATTAAATGGCAAAATGTCTCACTTTCAACATTTGATATGTTGTCTATGTCCAATTGTAAATAAAATGTGGGTTTATGAGACTCTGCACTCTGTTTATTCGCGTTTTATAGAATATCCCAACTTCATTGGAACTGGGGCTTGTAAGTGAAATTAAATGAGTTTTACAGTTTGGTACCTGGGAAATCTCAAATGGCACACAGTGCCCGAATTGCCAATTTGGAGATACCACCCAGATATTCCTGAACCAAAACCTCTCAAATTGTGCTCTGATTTACTTGATTAGAATAAACTTTGGCACAGATAATGGTGAGATTCCCTGCTGTAATTTTTCAGAGGTTTCAGACTGCAACTAAAGAGATTTTCATTTCAAAAGAGATAAAAAGAAAAATTTCATTTTAGGCAGAAATGAGATCTTTCATTTATGCAGTGTTACTTCTTAATTTATGCAGACTAATGCTGATACTGTGTGGAAGTTGTCTTTGGTTTAATTTTCACGAGCATGAAATCATATAAATCCTGATTAAAAATAAATATAAATTATTTGTCATGGTTTGGGCTCGCCGGCAGAAGACAATAAGAAGACACTAAGACGGGCACTGGGACCATGTACCCACACCAAACAAAGGGACCCAAACGCACAGGTTTAGTAAAAATATAAATTTAACTTAAAACACAAAAACAGAAAGGAGAGCAGCGGCAACAAACGGGGCTCCATTAGACACAGAGTAAAACCACAGGATGCAGCTGCACTGCCAGTTTGGCAGTGCAGCTCTTATATACTCTTAACAGCACCTCCACCTCAACGAGCAACAGATGTGGCTCGTTAAGGTGGAGGTGCAGACAGCAGGAGGGGGAGGGCCTGCAGGGCAGGACCATCACAATATTATTGGTTACCTAATAGAAGTGGACGAAGGTCACTTAAAATATAGATCAGGGAAAAGTTTAGCACCACCCAATTTTTAAAACAAGTACCACATTATCAAAGGACTAAATTAATAATTTGAAGAGTTCAATTGCAAAAAAAGATAAAGGCCATTCTTAAAATGAATTAACAACAGTAGTTTGATAAATATTCCTTTGACCATACAATCAAAAAACATTATTTTAAAAAGTTGATAATTTTCTGAAATCTTACTGAAACCACCCATGACTAATTTCATTGATATTGCCTGGAGTGCACAATTAAAAAAACATGATTTAGGGAAATACATCTAAATGCATATACCTGTTTTTGCAAATTAACCCTTAATATCAACAAACATTGCAAAATTCTTGGAAATATGAACTAGACATACCTTTCCTGGCAACTAAATCAGTTCGAAAAGAATTTTATCTTTACATATACTTTATTAATTTTTAACCATATTGCGAGCACCGGTCCAAGGGCAGGCTGTTAGGCATAATTGCATTTTTATTATTATTATTATACGCCCGTCTTAAGACGGGACGTATTATGTCATCACCCCCGTCTGTCCGTCCGTCTGTCTGTTGTCTGTTAGCAATTTCTTGTCCGGGGCATAACTCCTGAGCCGCTTGAGCTACATTCGTGATACTTCACATACATGTGCACCATCACTAGGCTCTGTGTCGCGCACCTTGATTTCGTTCACCCGGTCAAGGTCACTGGCAAAGGTCAAAGGTCACATGGGGCCCAGATGGGGCTTGTCCGGAGCATAACTTCTCAACCGCTTCAGATACATCCATGATATTTCACACACACGTGTACCATCACTGAGCGGAGTGTCGCGTACCATGTTTACGGCCCTCCCTCCAAGGTGAAGGTCACGGACAAAGGTCAAAGCTCACATGGGGCTGTTGTCTGTTGGATATTGGTATCATGTTGTCTGTCCACTTCCTGATCCATGTTCATGACGGGCGTATTATGCACCGTTGGCGGTGCTCTTCTTGTTATACCTTGAGATATTACGTGATGAAGAACTATTCATCCATAAAAAGTTTGAGGACTCAGCATTCTAACTATGTAAGCCATTTTGTGATGGAGCCACAATAGCAAAAATTGTGTCATAATTGTATCTGCCTGACTTTGCAGTCCCATATATTCAGTTGTGGAGCATAGGCATGATCTGTCAAAATATGCTGAAATCAATCTTCTTACCTTAGTAGTGGTCCAGAGATAAAAACTTGTTACAGTTTTTAATCAGCTAAACTAGGAAGTTTGAACAAACGTCACTAAATAGATTTTGCCATGGAGGTAGCAGCAGCATGCCATCGTGAATTTCATTAGCATTTCTACTCATGATGCAGTGTGGTAGATTGTATTGTAGACCTTTAAAAACAAAACAAGTGCACCTACTGGCTATTGCGTGCTGATTTAACAGAACAGTGTTTTCGTCTATCAGCACACGCTCCAATATAACAGGAAAATCACATTCTTTTAGTTTACGCAAACAGCTAGTGATCTGAAATGTCCAAAGGACAGATGTGAATGGTGGCCAGGGGATTAATTTTTGCGAGGATGAATTCTGATAGGACCACTTTGTCAAAGAGAATATTGATTGAAAGCATGCAAGCATACATTGAGTTTGGCGGCATGGCTCTGTTCTGAGAAATCCCTGCCTTTCCAAGCGTAGAACCGAAGGCAGGGAGCTGCAATGAACTCCCCCTCAATAGAACAGAGCCTACAGCAAAAATGACCTCAAAAAGAAGAGACATTGTTATTGAACAGCAGTTCAGTCAAAGAAGAACAGGGTTACAGAAGCTAAAATGGATGGGTGGAGCTGGGGAGGAGGAGAGTTGTTAAGCGTAAGTGCTGAGGAGCCGCTTCTCAGAACGAGAACTTAAGTAAACCAGCATATTATTGGTCAAGCAATCATGTGACAGCAAATCAGATGACATTCTTGAGCACTCAGGTGATTCTCCAGCGCGAGAAGCGGCTCCTATATGTTAGCAAGCTTGACTCCGTGGCCCATCAGAATTTTCGTCAAGCTCCATTTGTTTCAATGGTCCCTGACAACTTGTCTATCAAAGCTAAGGAGTTTTGGAGGCGACTCTATTACGCATATACTTACAATGGCAAACCGGTGCTGGGAATTTGCAAGGGTATATGAGAGTGAAAATGGGGCTACAGTTGGGCCAAACGACCTAAAATAAGGAAGTTTTAAAACTATTGTAAAAGCAAATGCGACCATGGCTAGGGATGCAGGGAAATTTGGACTCTCCTGAATTGTTTATTGGAATATGCACAAACATAACCAAGAAAAAAATCTGTGAAATATTATTTTACAGAATCATAATATTTGAACCTGCAGTTGTTTAGGCATCTGGCTGTGGCTGTATTTTCTTTAGACTGATGAGGCTTAGTCACAGTACTACAGGGGCAGAAGCGAGTAAAAATCTTTTTCTGTCTGGCAAAAACATATTTCCAGTGCTGTTACTCAATGTAGTAATATTCTCAGCAATTCTGACTGTTTGAGAGCGATATACTGTGTCACCTTTCCAACAAGACCATGATTAAGCCTGTGGTCGAAGTGGTTAAAGAGCAGGAAGCATTTTAGTTTGGGAGGAAATTTGCTAAAGAAAGGCCTGCACTTTAAAGGGTTAAAGTAAGCGTATGTTTTTAACACATTTTATTCTGAAAGTATGGATCTAATGACCTTCAAAGATGCCAAGGAGACCTATGTTCGCCAAAAACTTTCTGCTGAAGTGTGAACTTTAATTGGAAGAAACAAAATCAATATCTGACAAAGATGAAGCCAAAGTTTTCAGAAGTGCCTCCCAATTGCTAACATTCAGCATGTGCAATGAAGCACTGCTCATGAAGATGCCTTCTAAATGCAAAATTTTCTTCTCCCTCCTTCCCTCTATGTAGGAAGAACCAATGGACTGGCCTGATAGTATTTGTTCAAAAGTCTGACTGAGGAGCACACATGCTGTTCTCATAAGAATAAAATTGTGTTGCTGTGTTTTTGGGGTGTGAGTTGTTTAGGCCTAGGGGTTCTGGTGAGTTGCTATTGTTTCCACTCCCTGGTTGATCTCCGCCTGGGGAGCAGTGGGTGGTGGTGGTCCAGGGCGAGGTGTCTGGCCGTACTTCGGGGTGGGAACTCCCACTTTTGGCCTGTTGGCTCCCCTCAGATGGTGGCTTACAATTGACCTATGGCTAAGTCCCACCCCCTCCACTGACTCGGACAAACAATCAACATTTTTGAGCAGGCACTTATGGCTAGTATCACGGTCAGAAATATTCTTCAGGATGCTATCGATGATTTTTGGCGACTGAAGGCTCAAATGTCATCAAGATGTCAGCAAAAAGGTTTACACTATGCATTGGAGGGATACATTAATGAATTTAGAGTGGAGAAGGTCAATGAAAATTTTAGCTTCTAATTTAAACTTTTCAGGTCTCAGGGCAAACGTAATCAACCGTGTCTCGTTTCCGTCACCCTATTTCACAAGATAAAGGATCAGCATTGTTCCTGCACTGCAGGGTAAGAAATTTAATTCACGTATTATTATTGCTACTGACTTTAAGAAATCTAACCTGACGTAACTTGTAAAATATAAAGATGATGGTAAGATCCAGAAATGAAGTTTTTAACTAGAGCACTTTGGTAATCAGCAGCGTTAGCTGTTGTCCTAAGTACAAAAACTAGACAAAAATACTTCACTCCTTCTCAGTAAACAACGTGACTTGATGAACAACGCTGCCAGGAGCTCACATGAAGCCAACATCCATCAGCTCTGAAGTTAGCCATAGAGTTTACTAACTTAAGCTAACGTTAACTAACTTATTTTTTACATCACTAACTTTACGTTTATTTCCAGCGAAATGATAGGATGTTGTCTTAAACGCGATGTTGACTTAACTACCTTGGAACAAATGTAGACATTCTTATTGATCTTTGTTATGTTAAGCTGATAGTGGGGTCTTCCATAAAGCTTTATCCAGAGGAGACACTTCTCTCGCTTATGATGTGGCTTTGGGAAGGGTATAAAATACACCCCAACGCCCAACCTCTTGGGATACTTCGTATCGGAGTTACATTTACCCCAAGTACAGCGTTTAACCATTTTTTTTCACTTAGAAACATTTTAAAACCCCATAAAAGCGAACAAAACTGAGTTTCCGTAATGCATTTCAATGGAAGTTCAGGCTCAGAATGTCCGAGTATATGGGGAGGGAATACGCACTGTGATTGACTCATCGCATTTGAGGGCAGGGCTTAGCCATAGGTCCATTGGTGTACACGTTCAATCGATTCCTTGCAAGAATTACCATTTAACAGTCTTTGTTGCATCATAAAATTCACTGGATGTAGTGGGGATTGCATGTTTATGTTTACTGTCTTGCAGTATATTTGCCTGGCCTCAGAAATATTCCGGTTAATGTTATATCTGTTGTTAGCTTGCTAATATCGTTAGCTCCATTTAATCAGTAGTGATTAAACAAGGTAGTTGGTTGGCTAAATTAGCTTGGCTCACAGCTGGGTATCATTAATAAGATACCTAGCATATCATGCATAGAAATGAATAGAGATCAGAGAATAGTGATTATTTAGCTAGCTGTTTGAATAGCTTGTTACTGGGCTTGATGGCTACTTGGATATCTAGATCAACAACATGTCTTAAAGTTTTATCAATGGACTAAAGGTAACACACTATGTCTGATTTTAACGCTAGCCAACATTGGCCAACAATACTTGGCTCTTAATAATGTTTCAGAGTTCGCCTGGGCACCTCAGAGGTGAGGTAGGGGGGCTGTTGGCATTGCATAGCAAGATTACACACATTCATAGATTTCTTGATGTTGGCAGGGGTTTGGGTCAGCTGTTGTCTGGTAATGGCTGATGGGTGGGCGGGGGGTGTTTTGCGTTAGGGTGTGGCCTGTTGCCTCTCTGGATTTTTATTGTTCATTGTCTTTTAAGCTGCGAATTGATGAAGGGACAGTGGGATGATTGGCTTTTTGGATTCCTTGTAATTTTGCAGCTTGCGATGAAGAGTGCAGCTTGTCATAGCGGACTTTGGGCTTTCCGAATTGGGCATGGTGTCAGATGGAGGTGGCTGCTGTGCGAAAATCTTCAATAGCTCTTGTTGTTTTGCTGTTGCTTTTGTTATTGTTAATCTTTTTGTCACAAAGAAACATGTTTATCGTGGACATTTTCCAAATCTAATTTCTCTTTTTTCTTCTATTGTTATTGTGAAGTTTGTTTTACAGCCTCTGCTGTTCATGTTAGCTGTTTTCTTATTTAATCTGCTGTCATTTCTGTTTTTGTGAATGTTTATGCTTTTTTTGTCCTTTCTCAATTCTCATTTCTATAAATAAAAAGGCTGATTGTCAGGGGGGTTGGGGGGTGGGGGAGTGATTGGAAGAAGAGGGGGTAAAAAATCATTGAACAAAGCCCTTTTTGATCATAGCAGGTGATGGTTGTCAGCAACCATCTCAAGGAATGAATTGCCATGCCCTCAGAGTATCATGCCTTAGTGGTTTGATGTCAGGTGAAACTGAAGATTTTTGCTCAACTGGCCTGGAATTTACAAGGGGGAAAAAAGGCAGATTTTCTGAGTTGCAGATAAAAAAAGCTCTTCACGGCAGCAGAGCGAGGGCTGTCGTGCGCTAAGTGAAAGCATGCGAGCATACCATTGCTTACTGTAAAGTATGGAAATCTGACCTCCCTAAAAATGTGACAAAAATATTTTGGAAATATTGTTCAAAATTATTTTAATCTTATCCAGATATTAAAAATCATAACAGAGAATCTCCAGAGCTGCAGTTGATCTTTACACGACATTACTATCTTGCCAACAAGCCCGGCTCTTTGGTGATGTGGTCAGCACGTTTGACTATTATCCGGGAGTTTTGAGGTTCAAGTTTCTGCTCGGGCCCTCCTTCGGCCTGCCACACTATCAACAAACAAACAAATGAGGAAAGTTTTAATTCATGGTTGCTAGTTAAAATAAATAAATAAATAACCTTGAACTGGTGGGGAATGACCAGGTCAATCAAGATACACTTTATTGAACCCAATGGGGTAACTTCATTTAACCTTCCTATAGCTAGGAGCAGAGGGCAGCTACAAAGCAGCGCCTGGGGACCAACTCCAGTTCGAAAGCCAGAATCTTGGTCAGGGTTACCGGTGGGTGTGCTCTTATGATGCATGTTTTTGTGGTTGGAGGAAACCGGAGCACGTGGAGGAAACCCACGGGAACACAGGGTGAACTCCGCACAGAAAGTGAGTCGACAGTGCTAACCACTGCACCACCGTGCCGACCAAGAGAGAATAATGTAAGTGAGAAAAACAGCTAGCAAGAAAGAAAAGAAACTAGTGTTACTTTGATTACACACCACAAATCCTTTGAATAATAATCAACCGGAGTAAGAAGAACTTTCCGCTTGTCTTGCGACAGAAGGTTGAGCCGGATATTTGAAAAAATTTGGATTAGTTACAGATGGTGAGGACAATGTCATCCATTGGTTTTTCTGTTGCTTAAATGTGCTACCTTTTAGGGCTACTTAGTTTGCCAGCCAAACTGTAAATAATAAATCCATTTCCAGGTGAAATGTGGGATTTTGGTATTTGGTAATGGAAAGGGGACAGCAGACACTGTATTAATGGATTAGATTGGATTCAAAATTAGTTTTTCAGATAATTGCAGATTACAGGTCTACCCATGCAGGACTTATCCAATCTTCTGAAGTGCATTTTCAGCACTTCAAACGTTTGTTTAGTTACAGTTTGTGTTTTGTGTGATAGAACTAAAATCCATGCCCTAATAAGACATTATATGCCATGTATTTGATACTTTTGCCAATCTTTGTTGCACAGCCATCCTTCCAGGGGGGATCCTCCGGACGGCATGAATTACGGAGTTTTTCAGTTTTGAATAGTTGTGGCTTTATCCAGTATAATTTGCGAATAACCTCACATGATGAATTGCAAATTACCAGATGGAATAGATTGCTTGCAATTAAAATAGCCTGAATCAAAGCATACTCTGATGTGGGTACGTGGAGTGATCGGACTCATCATTTTGGCCCGTATTTTAAAAACATCTCGACAATAATCTTTCACATCGGGGGCACTGCAGTTCGTCCTTGTGTAACATGTAACTAGTAGAGGGTACGCGCGTTATGCACTCGCTGACAAAAGCACATTATCATAATAATGCTCCCTTAAAATTGCAGTTAAAAACTGACTACTGACTGTAATACTACTACTGACCAGATTTTTGTTGGCCAATCTCACAAGACCTTTGTGCCAGTTCAAGATAGCAACAGACCAGCGCTACGCCTGACCAAACCTCATTTTAAGACCAAGACGCCCATGGGCGCTTAGTTTGGCGCAAATTAATTGGCTATTTATGCAGCGAGGACGCTGCATGGGAACTTGATATTTCCACCGGTCGTAAAGTAGCAAAGACACTAGCGTTACCTTTAGTGCCCCTCTGCTATGGGTGTAACAGAGAGGGTTGAAAGCAGAAAAACAAAACAATGCATAGCGCAAGTGAATTCTGTTTTTAAACAAGTTGAAACTTTGGACCGAGTTTTGGCAGCATGGACCTTTTTTTCCTCAATTACAGCTGTGATTCTCTTTAAAATAGTTTTGTTCTGTCATGAAGTAACAGGTAAAAGCAGCAGGGTTTTAACTGCTGAGAGATGGCTATAGAATTCTGATCACTATAATCTCCAAATGTTAATACATAGTTGAGTAGGCACGTTGCACACCCATTATTATAGGTGCATAATTATATAATCCCGCCTTAAAATAGCAGTAAAATGCTGACCATTGACTTTAAACCAGGTTTCTGTTGGTCAAATGTGCAATCGATTTCTGCTGCCTCAAGACAGCAATTCGTCAACAAGATACCAGTCCACACCTCATTTTGAGAACAACATGCCCATGGATGCTCAGTTGTCACAAGTACATTTGCTATTTATACAACGTGGGTACTGCACGGTTAAAAGGACAACTGTGTCTGTCTTCAGCAAAGACAATTGCGTTGTGCTTAGCGCTGCTTTGTGCCTAGTGCAAGATAGAGTCCAAAGTTTCCAAAGGTCGCCATGTATGAACTGCTTAGCCGTGTGGGAATGAGGAATAATGTGATCGCTTAGAATGTCCTTCAGCCAATCACAATTGAGTGTTCAGCAGAGTCCAAATATTGTGCACACTCCCTATGACATCAAGGTGCATCTCAGATCCAGAATCACTCTGACGCGAGAATTTGTCCCCTTCTGGGCTGGGGAGATTTTACGCCTCAAGGACCCAGCTTCCTGTGGGACAGATGACCTAAGTCATTTAGTTAAAAGCCAGGCCTGATTGGTAATCAAGGCCCCTTATCATCCTGTTGGAGGTTGAGGTTCTTGTGACCTTGCAGGATTCCATGGGCTGGAAGATGACTCCTGTATGCTGTGTGTGTCATCTTGGCTGATTGTCAAAAATGTTATTCTTCTAGACAATTTTATACCGGGAAAAATATCAAAAGAGTTTAAAATGGTTCTTTCATAGCAGAGTACAAAGTGGTCACAATGAAGATCAGAAATTCCAAATCTGAGGCCACAGTTCTCTGCGGGAAAAACGTGGATTGTCCCCACCGGGTGGAGGGTGAGTTGTTAGCCCAAATGGAGGAGTAAATATCATGAGGTCTTGTTCATGAGTGAGCGTAGCATGAGCTTAACAGGCAGAGCAGTACAGTTTCTGCCGTCAAGCAGACATTGAACTGGTCTTTCATAGTGAAGAAGGAATTAGATCATTGGAAGCAATGGATTGCATAAAGACATTTCAAATGATCTTATTTCATTTAAAAAATTTGAATGATCATGAAACACATGCATTGCTTCCAACACCTGAGTAAAGAAAAGCGTGAGAAGTCTGGAGTCATAATCAGTTTCCACTTACTAGTGGTGAAATCCGCCGTAACGCACGTGAAACAGATGAACCTCTATGCACAGAGACTCCCATTCCACGTGGGAATCTCTTTCACACGTGTTGATTGAATAATTGCTGACAACAGCAGGGGAACGTGAATATGCGTGAGAGTTTTCAAAGTTTCTGGAATGGTAATTTAAATGAATGATTGAAAACCGGTCATGACCAATCATTAGTTTTCACGGATGGTTTCACCTTCCCCTATCGACAGTTCACCTGCCGCCACTGATTGACACATGCTGTCCCCAAAAACACAAAATTTTATGTTTTGACCAACTTCAAATCCGCCTATACCTTTGCAGTTGAATTTGAGGTGGCATAGTTTTGGACTTGCTTATGGAATCATATCATGAATAAACTAGCTAGGGGTTTTGAGGGTGCTGTCCACAAATTCTTAAAATATAGGTATCACTTCAGCAAAAATTAGACAGTGCCCTCAACTGTTCACCAAAATGTAGCAATTTTCTGGATCTACATCAATCACAGATAGATTCTGAATGAAGTTGGGCAGTTACTGGCACATTATGAGTCATATTCAACAACAAATTCTTTAAGGAGACCAATTTTTCCACTTCTGGAGGCTCAGAAAAAAAGAGTTTAGTTAAAAGACCTTGTTATTTGGGATTTTTCGACCTACTTTTGACGAGTCTCAGAAAATCAGGTAAATTTGTGCCAAACCTCGGGAAAAAAATGCTTTTAAGATACAGTGCAATTAATTCCTTCTCAGTTTTTTTGTATTTAAATTCATTTGCTGTATAGTAATTTATTACTGCGTGATTGTTGCATTGCAATTTATTTCATTCAATTCATACAATTGAATTGTATTGTGATATATTTAATTCAGTTTTACTCATTTTTGTCACGACAGCAATCCCAAATTATTGGGGCACCTCTTAATCATTGAATTCAGGGGTTTCATTCAGACCCATAGCCACTGGTGTATAAAATCACGCACCTAGCCATGCACACTGTTATGTTTCTGCTCTGTCTGATCATGTTTCTGTTTTTGATATTTGTCTTTTTGGAACTTTGCATCGTCTGACCATTCTTGGATTTATGTATTGTGTACTGTTATCATTGGTTTGTTCATGTATTGTTTTAGTTTGTACTTTTCCAAAGTTTACATTTTGCCATAGTCTCATTCCGGTCCATGTTTACCATTATGCATTGCACTTTGTCTCCACGTCTGGTCTCTTGTCTTGTCATGGTTCACAGCCCCAGTCCTGCGTGTCACTCTTCAGGTGATTTATTGGATTCTGGATTTCAGTCTTTCTTCCGATCTCGTTTACTTACTTCACCTTACTTTTCTATCTTACTAATCATTCTAACAGTTTGTTATATTCGCTAGAAGTTACTAACACCAACTAACATTGCATATATTATTAACTTACTAACAAGCACCAAGGGATTGTATAGTTTCACTTACTAATTGATTAACAAGCTCTCAGCACTCGGCCTGTTCTAGCCTCCACCTCTTTTCTTTCCCTGATCTCCTGTGCTGCATTTCCGTGGAAAACTCCACATCTGATCACGCTGTCCTTTCTCTAATTATTTTTGCACGTTAGAACTCCTTACCTGGAGCTGTATGTCTTTGTATAGGTTGGTCCCGTGATCCCTGTCAGCATTTTGGCTTCTGCCAAATTTCACAATTCTCTGATGTGCTGCTCCTTTGTAATCAGTCTGACTACTGAGTACGCCTCGTACTCATTGTGTCTCTGATTCTGACTTGATTGCCCAATTACTGATTTCTTGGCTTGCCCAAATTGGATTATCGTTGCATCTGGGTGTTTGAACCTTTTTTGCCCTACTTCGATTTTTGTGGATTGCTGCCCTGTTAACGATTCGGATTGCCCTTCGGTCTATGAGTTCGTCTCTTGCATTCAACCTGTAACCTGCCCTGGTTACGATAACTTTTCTGCCCCTCTGGATTTTGACTTTTGGATTGCAGACTCTGTACTGTTGCCTTCTGCCCTGCGGGGGTTATCCCCTCTCTCAATAAAAGCCGTTTCTTTTGCAATCCTGTGTTCTCGCATTTGGTTCCGGATCAATATCTCACACACACTGTATTTCCAAACATTTGTGAAAAATGAGTTTTTCTGAAGAGCTCAGTCATTTCAAACGTGATACTGTCATAGGATGCCACCTTAGCAATATGTCAGTTCATGATTTTTTCCCCCTGCTAGATATTCCATGGTCAACTGAACGTGGTACTACTGAAAAGTGAAGTGTTTAGGATCACCAGCAACTTGCCCGTGAAGTGTAATAAAGCCGCAGCCAGTTGCCTAAACCAGTCCAGGTTCAAATATTATGATAATTTGGACTTGCAAATGCCAAAATTCTATTGCATACCAAGTCACAAAAGCAAATTAACTTCAATCGTAAAATATTACCAAACTAAGTAAAAGTATGGAATGTTCAACCAAGATGTCCGTTGCTGCATTTCCTGCATGGGATACAGCACAACTCGATTATACTTAGAGCATAGTAGCAAATGACATCATCAATGAAATTCTCTAACAAGTGCACAAGTGCTATGCAACACCATGAAGATATGCTTCCAAGATATGGCCATAGCAAAAAAAAAAAATAGCAAAAATGCTATTGCCCAGACCCAAAAGGTAAAACCCAATGCATAACTCCAATAATTGCGCACAATGCAAACACCACCTTTGCATGACTTGCAAACAAGTCCCACGATTGAAATAACCAATTCTGTCAGCAGTTATATGAGGCATTAGCCTACTCGGCGTCATTAGTATCAGACAACCCAAGGTGTTTTCATCGCACTCAAAAGTTGAGTTGAATTTAAATAAGAGGACATTGCCTGGCCTAGGAAAAACGGGACAAAACATTTCTCACCTTACGCATTTGGCAGCAAATTAAGCAGCAAATACGAGTTAGGCTCACTGTCCTTATATAGACTGGCATCTTATGCTCTTTGATTGGTGTATTCCCCTGAGATGTTGTAAATTCTGACATGGGTTTCTTGCCTGAGCTAATTCCACACATTTGTTACAGTACATGCTTTTCTCGCAGAATTAGTGCACCAGAAAAAACTGTGGACTGGGTGTTGGAACTTTGTTGTGTTAGTTTTATACAGTTTTATACCTTATAATATGCTTTATTAATTGGTTAAGTGTGTTATTATTCGCATGCAGTAAAAATGGCCTGCCTAATTTTCCTGTATTGGCCTACCCTGTATTGGCCGAGTTCAGCAGGTGCACAACCAGTCACAGACCTTGCATTGTGCTTTGGCCAATACCAAGGCAATACAGAAATAAGCAATTAATAACATTTAATATTTTCATTTTACATGTCTCTTTGCATGAATATTTCACCGAGTTGTTTTTATGATTGTGTCATTAGAATGACAAACAAATGACTTATTAGTTACATTTTACTGAAACATCCATCATTCTGTTCACCCACTCAGGTTTTAATTCCTCATCATATTTTGTGTTGGTGCAAGGTTTAAGCAATGATCCCCACCTCTATCGGCCCCAGTAAAGTCAAAAGATTATAGAGAATCATTTCAGAGAAAACAACAGCAATAGATAGTTAAACAAAATCTCAGATTTCTTGAAAATAATGCCTCTGTTCTGTGCTATGCAATATAATAATGAATTTCCTTTTGGTTTCATGTTCTCACGGTCTTCTTATTCTGAAATTGAATTTATTTCTGTTACTGAGCCTATCTTCCTCCCCTGAGGCCAGTGGCTATAGTAGTCTCTTAACAATCTGTCATATCAATCTCACAAATATAACCTCCTGAAAAGGAAATGCTGCAGGGCAGACCATGTTTTTAACCTGTGAAATGAATGTCATTAATCTGCTCTCTTAATAGGACATTGCCATTGTACCCAAGAGTAAAGAGCTTAAGTTCGGCTCTATCTGGCTGATAATGCACTGCCTAGTGTGTGGTGACTGCAGGCGATGTCAGCATTGCCATGATCAAGACTTCGTGCTGCAGACTGTGGGGCCTATCAGCACGAACGAGCGGTAACTAGGAAACATAATCCAGCAATCATTTCTCTGCTTGGGTAAAAAACACACAACATACATTTTCATGCATACAGTACACAGTGCCCTTATCTATAGTCACTTACCATTTACTTTACTATGACCGTAGCATTAGGTCAGTGCTTACAGTTCACAGTAGCATTGATACAATACATTATTTAAACTCTCCCTCCATAGAATTTTAATGCTGAGTTTTTCCATACTGAGCCCAGTCTCATCCCACACCATATAGAGAAGCTACCAGATCGAGCGTCGATATACAATGCAAAAGGAGGCTTTTGGTGTCCTTATTTGATGCCAGCTTAAAACAAACCCTACCCCCTAACCTTTAACCCTTACTCCGAACCCTTACCGTGAGTGTCAAATAAGGCGGTTAAAATCCTCCTTTTGCGTTCTATATCGACGCTTGATTTTTTAGCGTCACTATAAGACTAGTCAGAATGAGAACGTGTTGACATATTAGCCTCATAGTTTCTGCTGTAGTAACCAAAGCACTGGTTCTGGACTGAATGAAAGCATGTCAATCTGAAATACAACTAAGTCCAAAAACGACAATCAGACCGGATAATTACAGGGGGTTCTGACTTCAATTGTTCCACTTCACACCTTTGAACCATTCTCTGATCACTCATTCCGTGAAAAAGACCTCAAAGGCTTTTACATTGCCAGCACTGTTCTGAACAGAGGTAATGAATTTTTGATCTTACTGCTGTAACAATGTTATTAATATTTTGGTGATTACAAGTCCGCTTCAGGGGCAAGAAGAGAGGGGAGGGGGGTGTGGGAAGATAAGTAAATGACTCACACTAAAATAAATGTTCTTCAGCTCCAATGAAATGTGATTAAAATGTGTAATTTGGTAAATTTAGGAGTTATCATGTTTACATAAATATTAATTTAGATTTTCATTTAATTATTTCCACATTGAGAGCTTATCATTGGGTAGAGGGAGAAAGTGTCAGTACAAGACATTGGCGTTAAACAGTGTAAGTGCACTTTTGGAACAATTGCAGGTAACTTCCTCATCTGGGTCCTAAGCATTAGGAACTCACAGGCAAACATTGAATATTATATCCAAACCAATTTTACATGCCATAGGATGTGGCCTAAAAAGTGAACAGTGCTTTTCTCTGGCCTTCTTGTCAACTGCTGCTTTCACAGCAGCATAATTTTCACATCTGGACTTCATCGTAAGGTCCTGTACCTGCCTTTAGCAAATGTCATACCCGCTAGGCACCGTCCAATCTTGTGTTCAGTCAATCAGATTTGTAATTTTGGGAGAAATTTTACATCTATGAATAAGAAAATGAGGCAACAGTGGGTGCTTTACAATCAAAACTGGATGGCTGATGATGCTCGCTGGTCAGATAATTCTCAATTTCTGCTGTGAAATGCATATGTATGGGTCACAATTTGATGAAACAGCTCAAATCCATGGATCCATCACACCATTAGTATACTGCACAGGTGATTTTAGTGGTGTAATGGTGCTGGGAACATCTCATTAGCGCACATTACACCCCAATATACCAACACATTATTTGAGCATAACAGCATATCTGAATGCTGACCAGGATAATCCTTTTGTAGTGGGCAATCCATTTGCCAAATGGTTACTACCAGCAGGATACAACATCATGACCCAAAGCTCATATTGCAAGCTGGATCGACAAACCTCATACTGCAATTGCCAGCATAAACCCACACATGAATCCCAGACAACATGAGATTGAATGGGAAAACTGGGGCATGTATGTCTGCCTGAAAAATATGCAGAGACCTCCTCAATTTAGTACTGCTATCTAGTATTTGGCAGGCCTACCTACTGAAGTGGTCAGCGTCTAATTACCTTTTTTTTTTTTAATATGGCAAGCTGACACTGGTTCTCTGCTAAACTCACTGTATTTACATTGCTTCATTGATGAACTCATCCTGATAGTGTTAGTGTAAGGCCACGCCTCCGGCCTTCCAACACACCGGTCTTTTAAGACCTGGACCGCATTCTTCAGCTCCGCAATCATTGCATGCACCTGTTGTTCATTTCCACTGTGTGATAGTGCTGTGCTATTTATGACCGAGGTTCGCACTTAGTCATTAAAAGACTTGTAAGCCACAAGCCTGTATTTACTCACTAGTCTTATATGGACTTATCTCCCGTGTTTAGCGTGTGTAACTCTTTAACCTAGAGCTGTTCATTGTTAATATCAGCACTTTAACTCTACTACCAGGAACCTCAATTCCTTGTTCTTTTGGTCTATTTGTAATATATTGTACTGTAGCTAAAGACCAGTGTCTGTATTACTAATAGTATTTTTAGGAACCTCAACTCCTTGTTATTTTTGCATTATATCCTGTTTTTCCTTCTTGTTGCACTGAGGGCATAATAAATACAACTAACTCCATCTTCACACCTAAGTGCAGTCCTACACTTCCTGTCCTCCGTGCACGTCACCGGTGCTCAGAGCACAAACCTTACAGTTAGAATCACTGCAGACACCCGCCAGTATTACGCTGCATGAACAATGCATAGCACTGCACCATGATGCACTGCTTTGATTATTTAAAGACATTCATGCGCGTTTCTCCTTCTATTCTCTTACATGATGTCGGAAAAAAGCCTGAGGTGTTTTCTCCAGACTTGAGGATGAATTTTTCATAACTGTGATATCTGATATCTGGCTAGTGTTACGTCCTGTTTGTCTGCTGACAGGCTGAAGCTCTGAAAGCTTTTCCTTATCACAGCCAGATGAGAGAGAAAAGATCTGAGAAGTTCTAGAAAATCCTTCTCACCAAAACCAAAATGAAGAAAACCTATTGAATGTCAAGGAAATATAATAAAAATGTATTTGATAGCGTGCGAAAACATGGTGTTTTATTAAGTTCTTTAAGCAGCGGAAAATATTCTGTCTTGATATAGAGTCCCAGCTTCGGTAACTCAGTCGTGTTCAAGAGCAAGGGACAGTACAACACTGCTAAAATTGGACTGCTTATCAGACGTCAAGGCAGGAATTGCATTTGCTCTCTCCACCCAGGATATGATTTATAACATCACTGGAAGAGTGATGAAGGAGGATTGATGAAGGAGGGAGGAGTATGACATGACAAAGAAACAAGGCCTCTCCACAGACAATGTATGACAGACTGTGTGCTGTACGGAAGAGGCTAGCTTTTTTTATCTTGAGTGAATATAGTTCATTGCTTTTCCATGATAGAATATCTGCGACAGCAAGGCCTAGAAAAGATTCCACAGTATCTCCTTATGGACCATGACCTTCGATCTCATTTGAGGAGAATTACACCAGTAGCTCCAAACTTATAGTCTGCATACCTATTTACTGGAGTTATGGTCAATTGCATACATGACTCTAGAAGAAGCAACCCACTCTACTCTGACCTGAGTAACTTCAGTCATGAATAATTTGGAATTACAGTGTCACTCCCAGTGTCGGTCCTTGTCAAGACTACATGATCTTTTGCTCATTGCGGCTTTGCTTCAAGTCAGTGGCAGCGCCAGAACTGGAATTTTGGGGGAGGGACACATTCCCTTTTAACAACAATTAATCCTGGCTTATTCTCAATCATTTTCCTTTATCGACACATTTTTAATTATTGTAATAATCCATTGGCAATTGAAGACACGGCTTCTCTCCTCATGCGATCTAACAGCAACAAAATAATGGGCTAAATTCAGAACAGGAAAATAATTTACTTACAGTAGCATGCAGTGGGGTTTAAGTCAGGGTCAGCAGTAACAAAATGCATACATGCCCCTCCCCCCCAAAAAAAGCCATCAAAGCCAAAACAGTAGATACACACCCAGAATCCCCTGTAACGCACTATTATGTAACAGCACTTAATCAATACCAATGTGACAGCTGATAAATAACCACAATGCATCAGAACACAACTGCGCAGCATTGCCATCAGATTATCTCCCCTTAGTGCTCTCGCTAGCTTATTTGAATGACAATGCCAAGGCCAGCACAAGAAAATCCGCTTGCCCTAGAGCATTCTGTCAAGACACATCAAAATTTGATAGGCTGATGACACGGTCACTCAACGTTGTGACCCCATTAGCCGCATCTTGCTTCAATTAAAGGCTAGCAATGTAACTACTGCTGGCCTCAGCAGAGGAAAAGAAGCTTTGATGCGTTTACAAGACATAGGAAATTTCTGCTCAGCTCCACAAAATATAACCATTAGTTCTCTGGAAAAAGTTGTATTCTGGACAAGTAATTATATGCCCAAAATACGAGTTTCGGGAATATCATGGTTTCGCTCCACCGGCCGCCGCCGCAAATTTTAGCCCTTAGCGCGATCACTCACAAAATACTTTAGATTGGCTTCTCAGCATATGGTTCAGATGATGAACTGATTAGATCTTGGGCAAGTATGCACTCCTAGGTTTGCCACCAGGTGGCGATATATATTGAAAAAATCAGTTTTTTAACAATATCTCTGGAACAATCATTACGTAGACCTCAAATTTGCCTCATAATGTAGGTCTAGTAAAGGGTAATCTAATAAAGGGGGCTTCGAAAATGGGGGAATTTCGGGGATATACCCCTTGCTGTCGGCCGCCGACAGCATAGGCTTAGTTGACTCCAGACACATTTCATAAACACGTTAATGATGAAAAAAATATATATCATTTTCATTTTTGACAGGGCTAGCAGTGCTAGCCTTGCTGCCCCTGACTGCACACCTCTGTTTATTAATGAATAGGCCTATGCTATACAAAAGGCAAACTGCTTTGAAACTTCAGTGCCACCTTTTTCGCACCACTGGCAATTTAACTTGTGCTTCATGATCGTTTAAATATTCACCGTTTCAAAACAGAAAAACTTCCATGGACAGAGACTTCAATTCCGCGTGAGAATCGCTTAAATACACGTTGACTGAATAATGTGTGTATAATTATATATACATATATTATATATATATATTTATTTATCATTAAATTGGCATCTGTAATCCCACCCGAATTCGGAATGCTCAATTCGAGAACTATGTACTAGGCTTGCTCATATGCAACCCCCGTTGCCAGCTCAGGAGAGAGAGATCGTTCGCGGCTCTCCTCCTAAGCACGCGGCCGTCAGCCCCTGCATCTTTACACTCACTGGTCGAAACCACCGCAAGTTCTGAATGAGGGCACAGAATACCCGAACATGAGCAAGCTTAGAATCTCACCGACGAGCGCCCGGCTGGCCAACAGGAGGCGCTAGAGCAACGAACAAGGCAATCATTTTTAATTTCCCCTCCCAGCAGTTGCTTCCCAATTTTCATCCCTACAGCGCTTCAGCCAATCGTGCGCTGTTCTGAAAAAGCTGGCGACCCCTGACAGTTGGGACTGGCGATCGAACCCGCGCCATAGAAGTCGCTACTGCTCTGCAAAATCAGCGCCATAACCGAGTGAGCCCAGTCAGCAGCCAAAAAGTACGTATATAAACTTTGGGACGCCCATGTCCTTTATCCCATGAGCAGCAGAGGTTGTCAGCAGTAGATGCGTTGCATTGTATATGACGGTCCAATTCCTTAATGATACCCTTCTTACCCAAAATATTTCAGAGGATATTAAAATTAAATAAGTATTTTAAAATGACTAAATACACACTCTTTTCAATTTATTTCATTTTCATTTGCCAGTCTTTAACTGAATAGGTGCACCCTAATTTTTCATTAGTTCCTTTAACTGCGCAACGCAGGCGATGAGGTCAAATCAAATCAATACGTGCACAACTTTCTCAGGTGCGCAATGACATGCTCATTCCAAAATACCATGTAACCTCTAGTTCTGTGATGTGTGCACAAAATAGACTATCAAATGCCTGGGTGTATTAAGGCAATTTATGACTTGCTTTTCGGAAATAACCGCACGGAACTGGCGTTTGTAGGGATGTGTCCTTTACTCTGTGCCGGACACAAAAGAAGCGCTGCACTTGAGAGAACAGTGGTTTGTAAGCCTGCATCGGTGTAAACTCGCTGCAGAGGGTTTAATAACCCTCTTCCACGCTGCGCTAATTGGTTTGGAGTGACTCTTAATACGGCGAGGCCTCCGCATGAACGCACAAACAGAGGGGGAGTGGATGGCGCCAGGGGAGAGGGGCTGGTTTGACTAAGGCCTCTGGATCCAAGGAAAAAGGGGTAGAACAGAGAGTCCATTTTTGTACTGCAAGGCACGACGCAAGATTTTCAGGACGTCAATAAGCTGAATATAGTGGGGTGTTTACCCACTTCAGTCACAATATAAGAAAACAGAATTTAAATGGCCTATGTGAGCAACGGAAATCACTATTACATAGTGATGCCTAAAACTTAGGGTCTAAACTACACTGAATTGGTCACAAAAGTTGCTTTATCAACCTACAAGGATATCCACAAAACAGAAGTAATGAACAGTTGAAGACCTGAGACAGAAGCAGATAAAGCACACAGGATTATTATGGGCTAGAAAGAGGCCTTACCTAAAGGTGCAATTACATTAATTAATTTGTTGATAATGTGTGCACAAGTGAATAGAAAGACACCAACCAAACAAAAAATTGTATTATATCCAATTAACATGAAGGAATATAGCATTTATGTAGAGGGGTCTCATAGATACTCATAGTGAGCTTTACAGGCATAAAGGGTAATCTCATCTCTCCACCATATTTACACTTCCGTTTGTTACCAGAGATGCATTTATACGATCCAATTTTATAGCAGCTTAATTTCTGGGAGATATTAAAGTGGTTCTTCCTCTTCCTAAACTCGACCCTTCCCTGTCCGGACGCTTTCCCAGTCTTGCCCAGGCTGTTTCCCAGCCTAATTTTGCCCAAATGCATTTAATCTCTGAACCCACTCCGCTGACTGAACCTTCATCCTGATAAAAAAATACTCTCGCCTCTTACCTGCAATCATCTGCTGGCTCCATTGGTGAGATCTCTAAATCAGGCCTTCCCCCATTTCCTTCACTTTCCCCCGCAGCCATTTCATCCGATTCACCTAACTTCACCTCACTCTTAAATGAGCCAGAACCCCCATTCCACGCTCAAACTCCTGTACCCAACATAGTGCGAACACCCCTCTCCACAATCTGCTTACGCTTCTGCGCTGCACGCCCGTATCTTAATTAAACTGCTGTTGAATCTGAGCACATCATCACAGCACATCTGAGGACACAGTTCTTCCACACACACCATTGCACAGATAATCTCCATTTATATAGAGAAAAATCCATTACTTGGTCTTTTTACAGGCCCATCTAAAGAGGAGGGATACATGGCTAAAGCTGTTCTTCTGTCTACTGGTAGCTTTGACCCAGTCATAAATATTCATGAGCTGCTATCCTCCTGTGCCTCAGTTGAATTTCTATAGCACTAACCCCCCCCTTAAACTGATTCATAATCATACCTTAACCTTTTTCCGGGGGGTCTTGGAAATTAAAGGTCTTGGAAATCCTCATTAAAGTTTAGCCCAGTGTGTCATGGATGGTGAAAATACCATTTCAACAACATAGCAAGACAAACCATGTTCTTGTCAACCCCCCAAAAAGCAGATTGGCAAACACATCTTTCCATAAAATGTCCAGACTACCATACTACCATGTATCCTTCAAGATTCTCCGCAACTGTTTATCCAATCAACTTCAAACTTGGCAGGTGTATTGCTGAGTAACCAAGGAAGCACAGTATCGAGTACGAAGAAATTTTGATAAAGCTGAGAGCACTGATATTGTTCCAGCGGCAACAGCAATCGACCTGTTCCAAGCAGTCACTTTTTGAATGGGAACTGTAAAAACACTAGATGGGTTTAGACTGTGGTTATCCTGCTCTCTCACATATAGTTGTTGGCCTTCCATATCTCCCAGTTGTCAACAATGAGCTACAACCCACCCTACTGGTGATTCATACAATTGTAAATCCTCTCATAGTGTCTGCAGCTCTGAAACACATTATATTTTAATTTTATTTGTCCATCACACAATGCAGTTGTCTAAAACCCATAAGCCACATCAGTATAGACCCCCAGCAGGAGGCTCCTGATCCACTTGAATATTCCACAGATTAAACAGGGTAAATGGAGCTGTAGAAGCCGCCACTCAATTCAGAAACGTGTCAGCGATGCTTATGTGTGCTTTTACCAGCAGTGCATGATCTTACGTCTACAGTTCTCTGTAAATCACAAAAGCTACGTTTCAACTGAAATGTTTGCATTTGCTGAAAAGCCCCAAAAGAAAAAAGAAAGGAAATGTATTTAATTAGCACCAAGAGAGCCACCGCAGTTGATGAAGAAAGGAAGGGTCATAAAGTCATAACAAAAACATTCTAATGCTCTGGTCGCTGCCAGACTGTGCCAATTCTATTGAAACCTGAGCGAGATTCACTTATTTGCTATCCAAATATGATCAGAGGCATAATTTAGAGGGCTCATGGCAAGTCAAAGTAAAATTCACTGCAGTAAATGAAAAAAAGTTGCAGATGAAGTATCTCTTCAAAATATTGATTTTAGGATAAGTTTTGATAGAAAATGTATTCTTCATTCCTTCTCCTTCATCCTTTTTTGATTCAGAGACTGATTTGCAATGATTGACAGGACCAATAACAGTTAATGAATTGGGAATATTTCATTCAAATAAAAGTTTACAAACCTCCCATTAATTTTGCGTTGGAATGCTAGAAGCTAACCTTCAGCTGTAAAACTAAGACATTTTTGGCTATCAAGGCTATCAGGAACTTTTAGAAATACTTTTACCAATGAACTTGATCATCATTGGTCATGCTAATGACAGATGCACCATATTATAGTTTTCTGATGTGTGTGTATGTCTTGTGTTTTTTGTCATAAAATGGATGCTACAGGATGCCTTAATTTCCTACGGGATAATAAAAGTACTATCTATCTATCTATCTATCTATCTATCTATCTATCTATCTATCTATCTAGTAATAATCCACTGTAATAATAAGTGAATCTATCTATCGATCTATCTAGTAATAATCCACTGTAATAATAAGTGAATCTATCTATCTATCTATCTATCTATCTATCTATCTATCTATCTATCTATCTAGTAACAATCCACTGTAATAATAAGTGAGGCTATCTCTGCTCTGTAAACATCAACACCAGGGCTGTGATTCCCTTTGTCTAGTGCCCTGCTATGGCTAATCTCCAAATGTCTGGTCAGCATATGAAAACTGTGAACAACATTCCATAATGTTGACTAATGGGCTCAGAGAAATTCAGTTGGCCTATTATCACAGCTAGCTTCCCCACATTAGTCTGCTACTAATCACATACAGCTAATATGCATAAGGAGCTCCAGTCCATTAAAACATAGCTTGCATGCAGATAAATTATTGAATTAACTCAAATGAAATTAAATGCAGCTTGAAAAGACATGAAACATTAACAAAATAACAACACATAAAAATTGACAGCCAGTGAAACGGAGAGGGGAGAGATGGGTGATAAGCCCTTTGACCACAATGGTAACAGCGCCAAGAGCTTTTGAGTGTGGCACCAATGTGCGTTCACACAGTAGACAGTGACATAATGACTCTTCCTCTGTTCATAGTCTGCTTTCTTCCTTCTACTCATCTCCTTACTCATTCTATGACTTCAGGAGTCAAGGAAGTTGTCAGAGCATGAATAGGCTACAGGCAAGTAAATTAGAGTTAGGTCTAAAGGCCTAGAGTAAGGTTGTTTATCCTCTGTTTGCAGTTGAGTTGTTTCTAGTTTGACTTTTTTCCGTATGTGTTTGGTTTTTAATTTACTGGATAACTAACACTAATTGTTATAATGACAGACTAGATGTTAGATGGCATCATTGTTCATTGCCTCACCAAGTTTTGAACTAATATCCTCTCTGCAGCAATGATTTAAAATACAAATGTATTTCCAAGATTTTGAGCTGTAAATGTCCATAAAAATGCATCAATTTGAAAAAAAGGGCTTTCCTTTGGAGTGTTATATAGCTTTTAATGCATGTAAAATGTCTGTGTATAGTTATAAATCCAAAATTCAATGCTGAAGGGAGTTATTCTCTCTCACAGAAAACAGTTCCTGAAGAGCTTAAAATGTGTTGTTTGTTGTTCAGCCTTTTTTTTTTTTAATGTAACATGTCTACATACATCATGATGTAACACATTTGCAAAATGCCCATCCACCATGCTAGTGTGGCAGTGCCCTAAGCAAAACAAGGTAGAACTGGAAAGAATTTTGTTAGTGCGTATCTCCGTGTTGAGAGGATGCTGTCCTCTTCAGTGCAAAGGCAAGTTCACTTCATAAAGACATCTACAGGAAGAAAAAGTTATGAATAAGCGATTAGAATTGATTTATTCCACTATTCCTCAGCTGCACAACCCCAAACTTTAGTTGTGTTCTCTTTGTTCTACCAAGGACTGCCTCTTGAACCATGATTGGCTCATCGCAACAGAGTGGGCAGTAAGGGGTGGGTTTTAAAGAGACAGGAGCTAAAACAGCTCGTGAGCCTGAGGTGCCGAACAAACAGCCTGTTCTGGTGTTTTTAACTGTGAAAACATCCAATTCTTTGTAAACAGAGCACAAAAATTAAAATATAATAACGGGGACTGGGCAGAATATTACCCACTTAATCAGACTGTTTTCATCCTTGCAATCTGCTGTTATAGCCTAGTTCAGTGGCTCCCAAACGCAATCCTGAAGCACCCCTGGGTATGCTGCGTTTTGTTCCAACCACAGTTTGACTTGACGGACATTTTAACAAGCTGTTACTTTTGCCGTCATTAGGAGCGTGAATGTATAGCTATTTTTTCACACATATCAGATACGTACTATGAGGAAAAGAAATTCCATATCCACTTTGTGATATATTTGAAATGACTGCATGAAGTGGGAAAAAATATCTAATCAATGTGAAATCGCTAGATTCCGAATTTGTGAAACCTTGGACACATGGTCATGAAAATTAACTATTCAATTGGCAAGAAATTGATAGTCTAACCTGTTTTGCATAATTTTCAGGATATTAAGTTCAAGCAAATTATTTCGAACCAACACCTTTTTTTAGCAGCCAATTTTGCAGCTGAGTCTCTCAGTGTCCAGTTTGGCCCTGTATGAAAATGTTGCCTGAAGTGTCTTGCATTATATAAAAATAAACACAATATATTACAGAATCTTTTATTACCTCCACCAAGGAGGTTATATTTTAGGCAGCGTTTGTCTGTTTGTTTGTTTATTAGTTAGCAAGATAACTCAAAAAGTAATGCACCGATTTTGATGAAATTTTCAGAGAAGGTGGGTATTAAGTCAAGGAACAGGTGAATAAATTTTGGCGTATCTAGGCCAATGTACAGCTAAGATGTACGCCAAAGTTCAAGATTTCAAGTCTTTCCAATGGGCCGTAGTTCCAATAACTGTGCTTTTGGGTTTTGCTGCCCCCTGGCGGAGGTCTGCGCTCTCTGAGTGCTTTTCTAGTTCTACATGGCACAAATGAATATTTCTGTAAAATGTGACTTAAAAGGACAAGTAACTGCTTTAAAATTGAGAAACACCCACTTAGGTCAAATTAATTGCTTATTAAAATCCTACGATTGCAATTATGTTTGGAAAAAAAATTAGCTTACGCAGGGGGGCACCTTGACCAAGAGAACCTCTGGCCTAGTTAACTCAGCATTATCATTCTTAATCACAATCTGACAAATGTTTGCCAGTGATTTAGACAGGAGCCCCACAGAGGTGTCAATCATTATACCTCTTCAATCCTTCCCCTAAGCTTTTCATAGGAGGTTTAACAGACTATTTCAGTGCACCAACAGCAACCATTTGTCCGAAAATTTCATTGGTTGAGAGCGGGGGGCGGGGAAATGGCTCTGCTCGCAAAGCTCACAACAAATGCAAAATTTACTAAACTCATTTCATAACTTTGAATGAAAGGGGAAGGGATGAATAATCCTGAGTGTGCATTGGCTTTGATTAGTCGGTTAATCAGGCCAAGTTAAAGGAAACAAGATGAGGCTAGTCCTCCTTTTAAAAGGACCGGTTTTTGCAGGGCTTTCTAGTCTTAGTAGCATGTCACTGGTATGGTCACCTGGTTCACTGGTTAAGATGTTTTAGCATAAAACACAGACAACAAAATGACTCTATGCTCTATAACTGTTGTAGTGAACAAAAAATGTTAAATGACATAATTTATTATTGTCTGGCCTTACACACTTGACGTACAATAGTATTGTTTTATCACAGTGGCAAATATTTCTCAGATGTGTATTCTTCACTTAATGTGATTAGTGATAAGTAAGTCGAACCCACCATCCATTTTTCTCCTTCCCTGTCGCATTTCCTCAAAATTCTCTCATCGCCATCTCCAGCTGTTTATGTGATTTTTTTTTTAATAAGCTGCAGTTTCAAATTATTCATACCTGAGATATTGGACTTTTATAAATCACTAAAAAACACAATTTCTGTTACATTCCTGTTCATCAGTATCAATCCATTTTAAGAAAATATGAATATACTATGAATTGTATTCGTTGTTGGCCTACAGCTCATTGTGTCACAAATATCTCAATGTGGCGTAACCATATCCTTTTTCTTGCCTGCTGTCCACTTCTGCTGGCCTCGCCTTTCTCCTTTGTTTAAAATTCAAAGCATAGTTGTTTATAGGAGAGAGGGGACAGGGAGGAGCAGCTCGAATTCGATCGATACGGCCAAGTTTTTGATTAAAATTCATGGCGGGCAGCTGTCTTGTGTGGGAGTATGACCTTGGAGACCGCAGACGTAAGATGGAGGGAATGGAGACAGCTTGTGTTCCGTTCGATGAATGGGCTCGGAGGTAAAAATAGCTTTGAAAAAGCTACTGAAGAAAGGAGCCCACAAAGCAGAACACCTGAAC
This sequence comes from Gymnothorax reevesii, assembly GCA_029721435.1. Classification (NCBI taxonomy): domain Eukaryota; kingdom Metazoa; phylum Chordata; class Actinopteri; order Anguilliformes; family Muraenidae; genus Gymnothorax; species Gymnothorax reevesii. Next base: position 41,699,669 of record CM056582.1, on the reverse strand, counting down.
AAACAGAGTAATGAATGACTGGACAACTATAACCTCATCTAAGAATTATAATACTACCAAACACTCGACCATTGTCCAAATAACCTTCTCATAACATTCCTGTTATACTGTCACTGTAAAAACTAGTTAGTTCTCCAGCAGTGAAGCTTGATCCAATGTTTGAACCCATGCTTAAACCTTGACTATGATTGTTGCGTTCAAATAAATGTAGGTAACTTCCTACAGCATGTGCAAGTCATTTATCTAGAAGTTACCCCTCAATATTTATTAACAACGTGTGATGTGTAAATACCACAAAATTAAGATATCAACATAATGTTCAATGGAAATATTCAGGTCACTTTTACTAATTTAATGTTCATCAATATCATGTTTTTATGTATATTTTCAAAATTCAATTACAAAAGTACATACCTGATGCTGTAGTGATTGTTTAGTCAGAAAGGCTCTTCTTTTAAGATAAGACACTTTATTGTCATTGCACTTGTTAGGAAACATATTGCAATGAAATGTATAATATTAGCAATATTAAAAAATAAATAAGTAGAAATGTACAGGGCCAACGATACAGTACATTATATATATACACACAGTGGTGCTTGAAAGTTATTTTCTATATTTCTGCCTAAATATGACCTAAAACATCATCAGATTTTCACACAAGTCCTAAAAGTAGAAAAAGAGAACACAGTTAAACAAATGAGACAAAAATATTATACTTGGTCATTTATTAATAATGATCCAATATTACATATCTGTGAGTGGCAAAAGTATGTGAACCTCTCGGATTAACAGTTAATTTGAAGGTGAAACTAGAGTCAGGCGTTTTCAATCAATAGGATGACAATCAGGTGTGAGTGGGAACGCTGTTTTATTTAAAAAAACAGGGATCTATCGAAGTCTGATCTTCGCAACACGTTCGTGGAAGTGCATCATGGCACAAACAAAGGAGATTTCTGAGGTCCTCAGAAAAAGGGTTGTTGATGCTCATCAGGCTGGAAAGGGCTACAAAACCATCTCTAAAGAGTTTGGACTCCACCAGTCCACAGTCAGACAGATTGTGTACAAATGGAGGAAATTGAAATTACCCCCCTCAGGAGTGGTCGACCAGCAAAGATCACTCCAAGAGCAAGGCATGTGATAGTCAGCGAAGACACAAAGAACCCCAGGGTAACTTCTAAGCAACTGAAGGCCTCTCTTACACAGGCTAATGTTAATGTTCATGAGTCCACCATCAGGAGAACACTGAACAACAATGGTATGCATGGCAGGATTGGAAGGCGAAAGCCACTGCTCCCCTGAAAGAACATTGCTGCTCATCTGCAGTTTGCTAAAGATCACATGGACAAGCCAGAAAGCTATTGGAAAAATGTTTCGTGGACAGATGAGACCAAAATAGAACTTAAATGAGACGCGTTATATTTGGAGAAAGGAAAACACTGCTTTCCAGCATAAGAACCTTATCCTATCTGTGAAACATGGAGGAACAACAAATTCTGAATTATACCCGCAAATTCTAAAGGAAAATGTCTGGACATCTGTCCATGAACTGAATCTCAAGAAAAGGTGGGTCATGCAAGACAACAACCCAATGCACACAAGTTGTTCAACCAAAGAATGGTTAAAGAAGAATAGAGTTAATGCTTTGGAATGGACAAGTCAAAGTCCGGACCTTAATCCAATCAAAATGTTGTGGAAGGACCTGAAGCGAGCAGTACATGTGAGGAAACCCACCGACATCTCTGAGTTGAAGCTGTTCTGTATAGAGGAATGGGCTAAAATTCCTCCAATCTGATGTACAGGACTGATCAACAGTTACAGGAAATGTTGAGTTGCAATTATAGCTGCACAAGGGGGTCATACCAGTTACTAAAAGCAAAGGTTCACATACTTTTGCCACTCACGGATATGTAATCATTTTCCTCAATAAATAAATTACCAAATATAATATTTTTGTCTCATTTGTTTAACTGGTTTCTCTTTATTTACTTTCAGGACTTGTCTGAAAATCTGATGATACTATAAGTCCTGTTTATGCAGAAATATAGAAAATTATAAAGGGTTCACAAACTTTCAAGCACCACTGTATATAGATATATATAGTGGCCTCCCCAGCTTGATCTCGCTTGAACAGTGTGGACAGCAGTAGAATGATACCAGACACAGGATTTAGAACAAAAACAGCCTTATATTAGGCACTTATTTCAGTTACATGGGCCCGTTGGGCTCTGGAAGGAACCCGCACTGAGACTGGGGGTTTAGGGAGGTCAGGGGTCCCACACGGCCGGTCCACTGGCCCTGAAGCAGGGGTCCTCCTCAGCTCCGTATCCCCAAGGTCCTGGAGGCTGAGTAAAGAAAGCACAGAATTAATGGTTGCACCTTCAACAGCGGGCAAAAGAGCACCCAAACACTTCCTCTGTCTGCTCCAGACTGCCGCCTCTCCACTGCAGCAACCCCATTTTATGCCCCACACTGATTGCATCTTAATGTCCTCCTGGTGTGTGCACTCTTCCACCCTCCTCTGGAATGCAGTGCTGGCCGTGGCGCTGCGCCTTTGCTTCGGTTTCTGTCCAGTGCGCTGAATCTCTGGACCTTTTCCTGCTGGTGCCACACCTTTTCCTGCGTGTTCCTGCTCACATGGGACAGCAGCTGACAGGCGGGGCTGCCATAATATACAGTATATAAAACTATGTTTTTATGCTAATACTGAAGGTGTATAAAAGTGGCAATTGAGTTTAAAGGAACTACAGCGTCTAAAGGGCGAAATTTCACAAACAGGCTCTCATTATTTAATTTTTCATCCATAAAAAAAACATGGCAGTTATTTCCCATAATATCAAACCGTTTTGGAGTCATTAATAACTTTCTACTTGCCCTGGGAACGCCCCTTTTTAATTGCTACAAGTGATAATGCCGCCCTTTCTTAGCATGACGTCATATAAAGAACTCAGGACCAAATTTGCTGTATAGCCAGTATGTACAACTGCATGTAAAAATATCATCATGGTCACTTCATTACATGTTTTTATCACCCCAGTGCTTAGTAACTTCAAATCTGATATGATCTACATTATGAGCAAAAGAAAAATTGGCAATATGTATATTTTTTATTTAATCTTACACTGGTTTTCTTAATGGGCTAGAGAACCGTGGTTCACCCGTGTTCGCCGTCTGTGAAAGCTACTGCTAAACGTATTATTCCGGTGTTTGGTTCTCCATTTATAATGACATAAGTACTGCGTTTTAAAAGCGTATGACCCAGATTTCTGTTATGAAAATCTAATTCCTTGCTGTTTGCGAGTTTGCCAAACTGCGTGCTACAATTTAATGGCGATTTGACTTCATTCGTTATGCTCTCCTGAGCTGACATTAATCAAGCTTGTTAGATTATGTACGGCATTTGGTCAGGCAAGAGTAAAACAATAATATGATCTGACGAAAAGAAGAAGATTAGAACACGAGACAAAAGTCAAGACACAGTGGCAGCACGCAACTAGACGCAGAGCAGCAGCAGCTAGGGGGAAGCGCTTTCACACTGGATGCAAAATGAATTTTTAGTACGACAGATTACATTCAAAGTCAATGCAAAGACGTGAATACAGGCATTTCGCGTCCAGTGTGAACGCAGCGTAACAGAGCGCTGGCGAAGAGAAGGCGTTAAAAACCCTTTATCTTCGGAAGTCGCAATCGTTGAAATGGTCGCTACAAATCACACTATTGTCACTTAGTCCTGGCCATTTATGCCAAGTCAGTTTCACCCAAGATGCCCAAATTTTTCTTACTTTTTCATCTTTTGGAAATCGATGAAGGCTGACTCCTTCTTTGGATACATTACTACAGCCTGCTACAATGCATCTGGTAGGCATTTGCTCCGCCATTTCCCGAAATTTCGCGAGAAAATAACAATTTTATAAACCTACTGCAGTTCGTGTCTCATAGGCAGTCAGTTTTTGGCCCCTGGTGGCCAATCTAGAAATAGTAAATTGTCCAAAATTAAATCTGTTCTTCCTCTTTATGATGCTTACTTATATGCAAAACTTGTAATTTCTCATTGCAATATTACTGCAGTTATCGCGCTATCACTGAAATCAGTTTTTGGCCCCTGGTGGCTGATCTAGACATTGTAAATTGTCCAAAATCAAATCAGTTCTTCCTCTCCATGATACTTACCTATGTGCAAAATTTGGAATTTGTAATTGAAATATTACTGAAGTTATCGCATTAACACGTAGTGCGGCGGCGGCGGCCGGACCAAAAATATAATATTCCCTGGAACGCCAATCGGCGTTCGGGGATATAAATAGGCTGATCGGATCGCAGGTTTATGCTCAGCAATACGTAATTTTAAATGCCGTATGTTTTGAACTACATATATTTTTCCACAAGGACATTTAAGCATATTGATTTACATAAGCATGTTGATTTACAATTTATAAATTGATGTGTGGGAATTTTGTGTCCAGTCAGTGGGTAATTTTGTATTGACAGTGTACAGAGTACAGTTGTTACAATGATACATTCCAACAGGAGAGAGCACATAGATTTAACCGTAGTAACCTGTGTCCTCACGACAACATCTTCTATGGTTCTCGTTCTCTGGAAGGAAAATAATGGTGGAAGTACGTTGTACATTCATGACGGATGGTTCTACCTTCAGAATTAGCCAGTGTTGAAAAATGATTATCTTAATTTTACTGGAACAATGATTAACCTCAGTTATGAAACAAATGCATTTTTGACCACTAGATGTTTTTTTATCTGTTAAAAGAACATCTCTGAGGATGTTCTGTGCTCGCTGAAGGGCCAGCGTTACACATTGAGAGTGATAACCTTGTTCTATAAAGCGAGCAGCATGTCTTTAAGTCACTTAAAACAGAACAATTACGTGAGAAACTGCGCAATGGGGATGCTATTCTTCAAATGCTGTGGATGATTACTCGAGGCTTGGAAGAGGGAATTCCGTTCCATCCATCCTTACGGTAAATTGTGGCATGCAATTTACCAGTTGCATCTATACTAATTTTGAGTAAAAAATTTAATAGTGCTGGGGCTAGACTCACATGAGAATTTGAAGAAAGATGAGCCCTGGTTAATGTAGGATAAAAAAAATCCATCATTCCCTCATCTGTCTCATCTCAAAACATCATTATGTCATCTAAATATCATATCTATACTTTAATTTAACCCCTTAAAAACTACGGCCCGATACCGGGGCCGGTTATTACGCATTATAAATACAGCATGTTTAAAAATCGCGGCACTGTCAAGCGGCATATCCACATTTCGCGCAGAAACTCGGCCAAAAGCTCATGTAAACCATTTTTACCTCAACCGAACACAATTAAAGCACCAAGCAAGTAAAAAAGCATGCAGCAGAACATAGGATAAAATCATATCAGCGCTGAATCGCCAGGATTTCTGCTGAATTCATGCTATGCATAAACGGATACCTCAAATAAAAGAGTTAAGTCCACAGAATGCAACGATATGAGCCCAGTCATTTTAAACCGACACCACATTGAAAGAACAGCAGGCATACACTTTACAGTCTATAGAGATGAGCAGAAAAAAATTCTTGCCTTTGATATTTTGCAATAAAAAAAACTGCTCGAGGGTAAATCTGCACTTGCTATAGTTAACCCAATGTGTTCGCGTTATAACGAAACTAGATCTGCCGGGATCTTAGCGTGTTCTTTCCCAGGGCGTTCCTTCGAAGAATTCAGTTCTGTAGCATTCAGCTTCCTTGCAATGTATTATTCTTTCTGAGATCGGCTTGTGATGCTGTCAGTAAGACTATGCCGGTAGGAATTTGATTGTATGAGTCCTGATGATTCTTACAAACTCTAAACCACCTTAATGGCAGAAACCTAGCCTGAGCTACAGCCTTGCGTTCTGAGTGCGTCAAACTGAGTCCATGGGACATGCATGTTCGTGAATAGCGCGACAATATAAACGCATAACTAGTTTGTTTGAGGTATTGTCAGAATAATTATCCACTAAACATTATCCACATTCGTTTTCAAAGTCATTTTCTGACAGAATCCTTGCACTGTTCCACACAAATACAGAGCCTACAACAGTACAGTACGTATTTTCTTTACCCACTTGTTGAATGGGCAATTTAACATAGACTTGTCGATTGGCGCAGCCTATTGAATAAAATGCCGCGCTGCTGAAAGGAAATTGTGAAGGTACGATTCCGGATCAGGGCACCTTTTTTTTTTTGTGGAAATAATCACAGTTTCCTTCTACAAATAATCGCCGGGGTTTTTGTTATTCTTACTTTTCTTTAACTTATTTTCACATTGCCTTGGTATTTATCATTTTATTTATTTGTTTTTTTTTTAAAATATGCTCCTGTGGAGTCAAACTTAATTTTCATTGTATGTAATATCTTTAAATGGGAAATTGTATAGGCAACAAAACTGGCAGAAATAATTTTTTTTTTTTCATTCTAAAAATTAAAAAATGTTGTATTTGGATGGAATGGATGCCGGTAGTGATATATAAGTGAAATTTTATGGGTTTTACAGCTTGGTATCTGAGAAATCTGAAATGGAACACAAGGTACCTAAATTGCCAAAATTGAGAGTCCATCTAGACATTCCTCTCTAATTTTACTCTGGTTGATCTGATCAGAGTAAAATTTGGCACAGATAACAATGACATTCTGTGCTGTAATTTTTGAGAGGTTTCAGGCTGCAACTCAACAAATTCACAAGGGATCGAAGTAAAACTTTGTTGGGTGCAAAATGAGATCTTTCATTTACACTGTGTTCCATCTCCATTTACTCTGACTCAGTGACTTATAAAGTGATTTTTACACCAGTTATGAAATATCAAATGGTTTTACCTTTATAACGATACCAAGATTATTCAAATAGACCAAGCAGTCGCTGAGATATACTCATTTCATTTTGGGCTTGCCATTTTCAAAAAAGAGGCAAAGGGCTAAAGAGGTTAAGCTAATTAAAGCTGCTGTAACTGATTTGTTCGTTTTTCCAGCTTCTTGTCCAAGGCCTTTGTAAGCAGTCCCCACCCCCCATCCCTGAGCCAGGCACAGGGACACACATTGGTTTCTGGCAGAGGCAGAGGAGAGTAGCAGCCCAGTTACAATAAAAGTACAATATAAACAAACACTCTCAGTGATTGTCGTGTGAAAGCCACACTGAAAACATGGACCAACGACGCATTACATCCATGCAGAAACTTTGGTATGAATGGCTTTTTGAAGGTATTAGCTAAAACTAGCTAGTGTCCTATAGCCACACATGCTATCGTTATACCGCTAAGCAATCTGTAGTTGGCCACAAATGATGACGGTTCATTTAAAAACTGATATTAGCATGATTAAAAACCACCACTAGGGAGCTGCCGGGTGGCTCACACGGTTAAGGCACTGCGCTGCAGTGCAGAGGTGTTCACCACGGGTTCGAGCCTCGGCGTACCCACCGGCAGGGGTCGGCAGCTTTTTCAGAGTAGCTCACAATTGGCTATCGCGCTACAGGGTTACAAATTGGGAAGGGACTGCCGGATTTGGGTATTCGATAACAGCTTTGTTCGTTGCTCCAGCGCCTCCTGTTGGCCAGACGGGCGCTCGTCAGGAAGACTCCGGCTTGGTTCATGTCCGGGTATCCTCCGCCCTCGCTCTGAACTTGCGAAGATTCAACCAGCGAGTGTATAAGAATCAGTGGCTGACAGGCACGTGCTTCGGAGGAGAGCCGTGAACTGTCTTCACTATCCTGAGATGGCAGCAAGGGGTCGCATATGAGCAAGCTTTGTACATAGTTCCCCAATTGGGCATTCCAAATTCGGGTGGGATTGGAGATGCCAAATTTAAAAAAAAAAAAAAAAAACCACCACTAGGTCTGTCCGAGGCTGATAAAACAGCATAATTACAACAGAGTAAAATAAAACTTACCTGTCCAGTAGCAGCAAGGCTAGCTGTGCGTCGCTTTTTAAACCCTTTGATTCCTTCAGTTTACCCCATTAAAAGCAGCACCGAAATGAATACAGCACTTGGTCATCCCGCGTTTTTCCACCTGAATTCTATTTGTTCCTCTACTGTTCTTTGGCACTTTGGCTGTTTAATGGTGTATGCCGTTTCCCATAGTGCTGGGATGGAAAACTTCATCTGTTCTGCTATTGCATTACTGCTATTGATTTTCCCGGTAGATGTAGCACAAATAATGCAGATTCAGCTCTGTGCCTTCACAAGCAGAGAGAAATTCATCTTTATGGCGTTCTTTCACCTGATTGGGTAGAGGCAGTCGGTGACTCCAAAATTTTATATGCTGCTTTATTGCAGAAGTCAGTGACTGAGAGACCTGTGTTATCGACCAGATACTCTAAATTAATTATCCCAATCTGAATGTGGAGCTATTAAACACTTAAAAAAAAAAATCACTTACAGCAGCTTTAATTGAATTTAAAAAAATGAATAATTTAATGCAATGAATTACTCAAATCGAGGATTTTTTCCAAGGATTTTTTTGTTTATTTCTGGGGCTGATTGACTCCTGTAGCTCATAACACCACACATAAGCTATGTGTGTATAAGCTAGCTAGGCTTATAAGTGACGCCGATCCGCGCCAATGTTTCATAGGGTTTGACAGGAAGATGTTTCTATTTTAAATATAAAAATTCTGAAACGGGAGATGGAATTCAGAGAACATTTTGGACTAATTGACTACGAGCATAATTGTCATACCAACAATATCGTGTATATTACATATGCATTTCAATGAAGCCAATTGGTGGTTTCTTGGTCAATTCCAAATTAATAATTTCTTAATCATTTGACAATTATGTAATAGTCTGTAACAACTTTAACAGTCGAGGTGGAATAAGTTGGAACAAATAAAGCCACAAGCATGATAGATTTTTAAATGACACAAATAGGCCACATAACAAAGGAACTTACTGAGATAAAAATTTATTTATTTATTTTTTATTTAAGCAAGGGGCCTGAGTGAGACCATGTCTCCTTTTCAGCAGCGCCCTGCTGTACAGACAATTAAAATAAAAGTCTACTAGGACATTTGTAATACAAAACCCAAAACCAGTGAAGTTGGCACGTTATGTAAATCGTAGATAAAAACAGAATACAATGATTTGCTGATACTTTTCAACTCATATTCAATTGAATACACAGCAAAGACAAGATGTTTAATGTTCAAACTGAGAAAATTTATTTTTTTCGCAAATAATCATTAACTTAGAATTTAAAGGCAGCAACACATTGCAAAAAAGTTGGCACAGGGGCCTTTATACCACTTACATCGCCTTTCCTTTTAACGACACTCAGTAAACGTTTGGGAACTGAGGAGACCGATTTTTGAAGCTTTTCAGGTGGAACTCTTTCCCATCCTTGTTTGATGTACAGCTTAAGTTGTTCAACAGTCCGGGGTCTCCGTTGTTGTATTTTACGCTTCATAATGCGCCACACATTTTCAATGGGAGACAGGTCTGGACTGCAGGCAGGCAAGTCTAGTACCCGCGCTCTGTTACTATCGGAGCCATGCTGTTGTAACACGTGCAGAATGTGGCTTGGCATTGTCTTGCTGAAATAAGCAGGGGCGTCCATGAAAAAGACATTGCTTGGATGCCAACATATGGTATATATACCAACATATAACAGCATTAATGGTGCCTTCACATATGTTTAAGTTGCCCATGCCTTGGGCACTAATACACCACCATGCCATCACAGATGCTGGCTTTTGAACTTTGCGCCTATAACAGTTCGGATGGTTCTTTTCCTCCTTGGTCCGGAGGACACGACGTCCACAGTTTCCAAAAACAATTGAAATGTGGACTCGTCAGACCACAGAACACTTTTCCACTTTGCATCAGTCCATCTTAGATGAGCTTGGGCCCAGCGAAGCCGGCGGCGTTTCTGGGTGCTGTTGATAAATGGCTTTCGCTTTGCATTGTAGAGTTTTAACTTGCACTTTCAGATGTAGCGACGAACTGTAGTTACTGACAGTGGTTTTCTGAAGTGTTCCTGAGCCCATGTGGTGATGTCCTTTACACACTGATGTCGGTTTTTGATGCAGTACCGCCTGAGGGATCGAAGGTCACGGGCATTCAATGTTGGTTTTCAGCCTTGTCGCTTACGTGCAGTGATTTCTCCAGATTCTCTGAACCTTTTGACGATATTACGGACCGAAGATGATGAAATCCCTAAATTTCTTGCAATAGCTCGTTGAGGAATGTTGTTTTTAAACTGTTCGACAATCAGCTCACGCATTTGTTCACTAAGTGGTGACCCTCGCCCCATCCTTGTTTGTGCATGACTGAGCATTTCAGGGAAGCTGCTTTTTCACCCAATCGTGGCACCCACCTGTTCCCAATTAGCCTGTTCACCTGTGGGATGTTCCAAATAAGTGTTTGATGAGCATTCCTCAACTCTCTGTCTTTTTTGCCACTTGTGCCAGCTTTTTTGAAACATGTTGCAGGCATCAAATTCCAAATGAGCTAATATTTGCAAAAAATTTTACCTGTTTGAACATTAAGTAACATGTCTTTGCAGTGTATTCAATTGAATATAGGTTGAAAAGGATTTGCAAAACATTGTATTCTGTTTTTATTTACGATTTACACAACGTGCCAACTTCACTGGTTTTGGGTTTATAAAAAAAATCATGTAATGTCATGATTAGGGGGAAAAAGTAATTAAAACAACAACAGTTCTCATGATAAAATGATTTGATCAAAGTTTTAAAATGTCCAAAAGGAACCATTCATTCAGTTTCAGTTCATCTTGCAACTGATCCCAGGTGTGTGGAACATTATAATAAAAGGCTTTCTTACCCATCTCTGTTCTTACACAAGGAACATTCAGACACAGTGAGTCCTGTGACCATGTCCCATGACAACCTGCCTTCCGTGTAAGAAGAGTAGCTAGATAAGGAAGGATTTTATATAAAACACATTTATAAACAAATAAGAACCCGTGGTAGTCTTGTCTAGCTTTCAATGACCCCCACCCTACTGACTTGTATAAGGCACAATGGTGGGTGCGGAAGTCAGTGATCAAATGTAGAAAAAATACAGTACAACAAAATGATTATCAATGATTATTTTTTGTTACTGATTATGATTTATTTGGCGAGTTTTAGTTTATTCCAGTACTTGTTTGCACTCTTAGTTGCTAGGACGCTGTTGCAAAAAAAAATAACACTGCCATAGTGCCCCAATGCTGTGCTTTAAAAAAGTGATGTCAGACTTTTACATTTGTTTGGCAGCTGCCCCACATTGAAACTTCTTCCCGCGTGGATAAACCTTATGTGTTTAGAATCTGTAGAGTCTCTGCTTTTATACAATGTATCGTTTGAGCAGTAGAATTGAGTTACTGATTCACTGGCACCACATATGCCAGACAAAGGAGATAATTGTTGCTTTTAGAAAGTCCAAAACTATGCAGCCACCATTTTACATCAATAGTGTTTCTGCTGAAATTGTAAATGACTTCAGATTCTTATGCATTCAGATCTCAGACTCCCTCTTCTGGTCTCTAAAGACCAATTGTGTTGTTAAGAAGGCACGACAGAGACTGTACTTTTTGCGATGCCTTAAAAAATAGGGAATGTTCATAAAAACCCTTGTTAATTTCTCCTGTGCTATCATAGAGAGCATCCTTATAGGAGGCATACTGGTGTGGTTTGGCAACCTGACTGAACAAGATCACAAACCATTTTACACTTCCCGGTGTAGAAGGAAGGCCCAAAGTAGTATGGAGGATACCAGCCACCCAGCACATGGTTTGTTCTCATTCCTTCCCTCAGGAAAATGTCTACAGAGCATCAGAGCTCGGACCAGCTGCCTCAAAGAAAGCTTTTACCCCCAGGCGGTGAGACTACTGAACAGTAGCAAATTACATAATGCTCAGTGACAACTATTTTGGGGAATTATTTAATAATTATTTAAAAAAATCATTTATTCTAAATTATTTATACATAGTTTTAAGGGCCGAGAGAGCCAGGGCAGATGCATTTCATTGCATTTGAATGAATATTGTATTTCTTAAATGTATGTAACAATAAAACTTGAACTTGCACCGTTCATGTGTTTCTGCCATGAGCCCATATAGAGTCATTTTTTCTGTTGGTAAAAATGGTTATCATGACAAAGGTTCTAATAGTTATAGCTAGTCATTATAGTTATCAAAAACAATTATCATGTTAGCTAAGTTTCTTCCCTTCAAATGGGTACATAATATGACTATGTTGTTACAGGGTATTGTATGGTATTTGGAGTGAGATGTGCCACTGCCCCCGGCAAAGGGGAGTTTGAGTTCAAGAAGTTAAAACACACCTTGCATCCAAACGTTTAAGTGCGGTGGGGTGCAATAGGACAGTCATATGAGAAAAATATTTGGTAGTTGCATTAAGGTAAATAAAACTCTGCAAAATCAATAATCCCATCCTTCTTGATTGGGGCTGCATGCCTTCCAGTGGAATTATGCCAGGCAGTATCAAAGATCTGATGTGAGATTGTTATGTTCTGTGGGTTTCTGTGTGTTTGGTTAGTCAATTTTAGGTTTTTATTATTTTTGTGATGTCTGTTTTTAGTCTGATATCTTAGTGTACACATTTCGTATCTCTCCCGTGTTATTACAGTCCACGTCTTACCCATGTACTGTCATTAGTTCATTGCCGTTTTTGTCTTTATAGATTGTGACACTATTTCGGGTGATTTAATGGATTCTGGGTTTCAGCCTTCCTTCCGTTCTCGTTTGCTAATTTCCCCTTGCTTTTCTATATTACTAACCCGTACTAACAGTTTGTTGTTTTCCTATAATTTACTAACCAAACTGTTATGGCCCCAATTTGTTATTACATTTACAACATCCACAACAGCAAGGGATGACAGACACAATTTGAAAACTTAAACACATTTAATTGACAAAGACAACTAACTTATCTACTGACTAAGATTGATTAACAAGAAAAACAGAAATATTTACAGTCCCTTTTGGTTGGGTTCCTAGGTGATGTCCTGGGTGAGGAAAATGCTCTAATACAGGGAAAAATTCACTATAAGCTTCACAGGTCTTAAACAGAATGACAGGTCTGGTCACATGTATCCTTCTCCTTACAAATTCTCCTACTACTTTACTGTCTCAATTCTTCTCCTTATATACTCTTTTGCAGACCCCTCCCACCTTTTAGGCTTTTTTTCATTTTTCTCTGGGACTTGTCCCAGACATGCCTAAAACATGCCCAAACCTATCTCCAGTCTGGGCTTAACAAAAAAAAGTAAATACTGCCATCTAGTGGCCTCTATACACATTACAAAACTAACATAGTATATAAGACTAACGTACTAAGGAGCACACGGGATTGTACAGCAGCACTTACTAATTGACTAACGACCTCTCCGCATTCGCCCTGTTCTAGTCTCCGCCTCTTGCTTTTGCTTAATCTGCTTCGCTGTGTTTCCTGCAGACTCTCCGCATCGGTCTCATCTGTCCTGCTTCTCATTCTATGCACTTAGGAGTCTTTATTCAGTTCATTTATCCCGTTTTTGGGAGAGTCTTGTGATCCTCGTCCATGTGTCCCAAGCCTGCCTTCCGACTCTGCCCTCTGCCAGTTGTGCCACCCGAGTTTGCCATCTGCCAGCTGTGCCCGTCGCCTGAGTCCCGAGTCTGCCTTCTGCCTGCTGTGTTACCGAGTCTTCTGGTGTTCCCGAGTCTGCCCCACTAGTGTTCCCGACAAATATGACAACAAATATGAGCAGTAGCCTCACATTTCTATTTTTGAAGATTGATTATTGACCAGCACAGTTTCCCTTTAAGGGGTCTCCGGGGTAAAGTGTAGCAATAACAATAATGTAAAAACTAAGAAATAAACATACTCAACATGATTATAACCTCATAAGTGTAGTATAATCTGAAAATATTTTGTGGCACTGATATTGCACTAACCCATGGTCAGATTTTACTCAAATTAGTTGCATAAGAAAGGTTTAAGGTACAAAGATAGTTCGGTTACACTTTACTTGAAGGTACCGTCATAAGAGTGACACAGTAATGACACAGTTAATGCATCACCAAAACTCATTTGGTAAACCACTAAAGCTGCACCAAGAGGAAAAATCATGTTATACTCAACATATAAGAAAGATCAAGAAGTAGAAAACAAATTAGAGGAAAAAAATCAAACAATTACAAAATTTATATGCTTCAAACCCTACAGAACACACATTAAAAGAAATTAGAGAAACCATCTCCAACTTGACAACGTTATCAATAAAAAGACTCAATCAATGTTACAAAGACTACGATATAATCATTTGGAACACAATGATACATCTGGCAAATATCTAGCAAATCAGCTAAAATGCAACAAGGAGAAATCAATCATCTCAACGATCAAAGACCCAAAAGGAAATGTCCCCAGTGATCCTTAAACAATAAACAACATTTTCAGACAGTACTACTGTGACCTATACAGTGACAAGGAAAAAAAAAACTGAACTAAAATAAAAATGTTTCTAGATAGCATTACTCTTCCCTCACTAACGAAAGACCAAGCCAACATCCTAGATGCCCCACTAACATCCAAAGAATATGAAAAAGCGAAAACAATATCAAATAATAAAGAGCCAGGACTTTATGGATTCCCCATTGAATTCTATAAACACTTTTAGCAAATATTATCCCCACTCTTCACCAGAATGGCAGATGAGATAAATAAAAAGAAATGTTTCCCCTATCATATGAATTAGGGTTGCACTGATCTGCTTTTTTCACTTCCGATACCAATACCGATATCTGAGGCTTATTATTGGTCGATACCAATCCGATTCCGATACTGAAAAACGGCCCTGAATTACCTAACAAACGGTATGTCTCATTGTGTGGAAAAGACTGGGATCTTTTTTTGTGCAAGGCTACATCAGACTTGACTTAATCATTTCTTTCTTAATTCTTTTAAAAACAAATAAACAGATATAAATGCACTGAATTACTTATTTATTTCATAATAGTGCACCAGTACAGCAATCTGAAATAAACCAATAACTTCACAAACTTGGTCAATATGTAAAAAATATGGCAAAACCTCTCCCGGTTCAGTCAGTGCAATTAGGAGAATAAGACCCAATGTAAAATAAATAATAAAGGACCTGAAATTGAGAGAAAAAAAAAAAACTCAATTGGTTTCACTAGCTTGGTTGGTAGACATTTAAAATAAGCAGCAATAAGCTCTTTACAATGGTTTAGGGCAAATAGGAATTAAACATCCATTACAAAAGCAGCTGAATGAACCAACAACTTCACTACCTTGGTCAAACATGTAAAAAAATGTAAGAAACTCTCTTGGTTCAGTCAGTGCAATTAGGAGTATAACACCCAATGTTAAATAATAAAGGAGCTGAAACTGAGAAAAACATAAAAAAGCTATTGCTAACAGTGAAATTAGCTCTCTTCTATGGGCTGACATTATACCAATGCGTCATACATTGCAGGCATCATGAAACCAGGTGCAGGTACAACCACGCTCCGCCAAGTGCACTTGGTATAAATTTAAATCACAAAGTTGAGCGTAGCAAGAGACATTCATTTCATGCCTTGCTGCAGTACGTTGACCGGTTCGGCAAATGGAATTTGTTCGAAGCGTCTGGTATTGATACAGAATTTGCTGGTGGAAAGTTATCTGTTCACAAATTTGCGGAAATTGCTCACGCACTTTGTGGATCAATTAGTTTTCTTCAGTCATTAGGAATAAAGCCTTGCACAGTCATTTTTCAGTGGCACGTCCTTTGACCGGTTCCGCGAATTATTTCCAGTTTCGCAAACAGCGCTCTTTGTCAGGCCGCACAAATGATATTCTTTGTTTATTGGCATAATTGCGTGCCCCTGGCCACAAAGAAACAGACACATGTATTTTCCACCAATTTTAGCCAGCATTACTTTATAGGGAATATCACAATAATTGGTCAAATTTATGGCTAATTGTTCCTTGTGTCGACATTGCGTCAGCTGGAATCCACGTGCGCTGGCCTCAGTTCAAGACCATTTTTACATCCATCAATATTCAGCTGCTATCAGTGACTATGGATGATTCTTTCTACTCTTTCCAATTCAAGTAGTACATGCCATGTATACATTAAAATTATCAGGATGAGACTACAAGTTCAGATGAACACAGGACATGAGTAATAATCAGCCAGTTGAGCCACAGAAAAAGTTACGGCAGGGAAAAAAATGTTTTATTTCACATTGACGACATTAAACTTTAATAAAATTATTTCAGAAAAATAAACGAATAAACATGTCTCATAAATTACAAGTTTGAAAACCTACAAAATGGTGTTTGTGGAACAAGTGTTATGACTTGGAAAAAAAAAAATTGCAACAAAGAAAACCAGCAATGACAACTAAAACAAATGTATTCTTCACAAAAAAAAGTTCTACAAAAAATATCCACCGTTTAATTCTCTAATAACACTCTAATGCCACTAATTAGCTCTGTTGCTAAAACAAAAACTCTGCTTCTGCTCTGCTCTGCTGTGCTTAAAATCACAGCATTTATATAGACTAGCAACATTCTGGAAAGATCCACAGGATTCCTGGGAAATCCTGCCCCCTCCAGGCCGGAAGGTGCCAGAAGGAGAGATATTACATCAGATTATGTTTTGCTACAGACACACCACCAGAGGGTGCCAAACGAACAAAATAAATAGCTGACCGGCAAGGCTGCAAAAACAGCATGTAGAAAATCTCAAATTACAAATTACAAATGATATGCAATGCTGTACATAAAATACTCATACATAACACTAGTCAAATGACAAGCAGTCACTAAGTATCAAGAGTACGAAATTGGGATTTATATGGAAAAATATACGCTAATTTCCGATCATAATGACACTAATAACGTGATGAATCCCGGGAATACATGTGTTTAACGGCCACACACTGCACAGTGCACCTTATCATAGGCGTTGATTTGGTACTGCTGCAACGACAAGCAACAGTTATTGGGCATTTATTTCTCTATGAATCAGAATATCTCGAAACGATAGTTAAGAAATAAATCCACGATAATTTTGCGTTCTAGCGGTGTCAAACTCATCGTTTTCCTGCAAATAAAGTTTGATTTCTGGAAATTGCGGAATCAGTCAAATTGCGGAACCGGTCAACCCACTATAGTGAATCTCGCTCCCGTAGCTGTCTTTCACAAGCAGTTTCATCCATCACATATTATTAAGGAATTACGATGTTCTTTAAATCAGCTGAAGTGACAACGGTGAGATCTGCTGCTTAAGTATAATTTGCATATTGGTATCTGACCAAAGAAGCCTGAAATTGAATTTTTTTAATGGAACAAGCCGAAACCAAAAACTAGCCATTTACCATCGTCAGATGGCAGCCAGGAACGATGGGAGAAAGGTGCAGATGTCGCTCAGGTGTTCACTTTAACCCTATGCCTTGTCAATGGGGTAAGGGGCGGGGGAAGCAGTGTGCTTCAATGACAACTCTTACAGGCTGGTGGAAAGTCAATAAAATAAAAAACACTAAAACCTCACCGACTGCACGAGCCTCCATATGGCACAACCCAGATTTCACTGCAAACAAATCTCCCCTTATCGGTAATTAATGGAAATAGAAAGGAATCACACACCTTCACCACATTTTTCACCACAACTCCATGCTAACATTTCAATATCTCACAAACAGATATGTCATTTGGAAACAACAATATTTCCAGTGCATCCAATTAAAATACTCAATTAAGGCAAAAATAGATATCTTTAATACGCACTTGGAACCACCTCCACTATTAGACAGCAACAATAAAATAGCAGAATCAAACAAATGACTCTCCAAACTGTATAAACCTGTATCTCACACAGACGACGCACTTCATATCCCAATAAACAAATGGGAAAAGGACCTTCACATCCATACTGAAAAATGCTTTTGGAATAAGATCCGCAACAACATCTTTAACATGTCCAGGAACACTAACATGAGACTTATGAAGTACAAAATCATTCACAGAACACACATTACACATCACAAAATGTACATGATGGGATTAACAGAATCAGACATGTATACTCAAAATAGTGATTTACAGTAATTTTCATTTAAAGTCACAAGTAATAATTGAGGCAGAGGAAAACAGATTTTTGGTGTTTACTGGCATCTCACTGCATTCCTTTATTTTATTTCTTTCATGTGAAAATCAAAAATATTGAAAAAAAAAAAGAAATTTTTACCGTGAAGACCCCTTAAGGTCTGATTGTTGTCTTGATCACTTGGTGAAACCCCCCCCCCGCAAAGCTAATTGGCAGATGCCCTTGGGCACGCTCCCGATGCCTTATATGGAGAACACAAAGAGGATTTGGAATTGGCTTTTTTATTCTCAAAGTGTTTGTTACAGTGGTAGAATAATTTAATATCTCCCAAATCTCCGCCTCAGTTCAGAATTTCCCCCATGTCTGCTTCTGAAAAGCAGACCAACACCAGAGGAACGAGTGAATCCTCTTACCTGCAGGATGAGCAGTGTAGTGGAGTGTTAAAAGAGTAGGCTTTTAGGGGAGTCGGAGGAGGGGACAAGCAAGCTTCATCAGCAGAATTTTCCAGCACCCTCAGCACTTGAGCTTCTGGTGTGACTGTGCATCGCTATCTAATGAAGTTATTTTAAAGAGCACACAATGCATTCATACAAATGACAGGTACACGCAAGAATTACATACAAGCAAACATATGAACTCTACTGCAGGTGCACACTCTCAGGAACACAAATAAGGATTTTTTAAATCTGAAGAGATTTTTTATCTGCAACAGACCCCACACATGAAGATAAAAAATCAGGCACTCAGCAGTTTTTTTGTACTGTGTCAGATGCAGATCTCAACACAGCACACCACACGCATAGCGATTCGGTTCCACCACCGATCTAGAATCTAGTCCTCCAAGATAAAAATGTTGAGTGATCAAATCTAATCTGACAAAAACAAAGAAGAAGAAACATAGAAACAACAAACACAAGATGCAACACGGAAGAGGACCCACGAGAGGAGGGAATGATGGTGGTCAGCTCACTTCTTGATTGGCTACATTCCGTTTCACGTCACAATTCACGGAGTCATGACTCGGGAGTCGTCGGCTTTCCCCACACACGTGAAGATTTTTGGTCGTAAATATTAAACATGTTTAATATTCATGATTGTCGGGCCCGACCTGTTTCTGACCCGATTATCGGGACAAATTCACTCGTAACACACTTCAGACCACAGGATAATCTTATTGGATAATCTTATTAGACATAAGACAATCCGAATGTCTTCCGATTGTCGTCATGGGTCAGGAGGGGGGAAATCAGGGCAAAATCAGCCAGATTTACCCACTCCTATGCAGGTCTTTTCACTACTACAATTGAAGCGCCTATTACTAAAACCCCATAAGTCACACTTGACTTGACTTGACTTGTGGGGTTTTAAGTAATCAGTGCTTCAATTTCTTTAATCTAATCTGTTTGTAGATTAAACATCATTATATGTCCAGGTTCACTGAGCGATGTTTCCTCTCTGGCTTAGTCCACACGTACACCCGCCTTTTTAGAAAAAAGTTATTTCTCCTTCATTTTCCAAAAAGACAAAAAAATTCCCAGTTCACATGAAGATGCAAAAACACTATTAAAGCACTGGCAAGAGCATGCCAAACCAACAGACAATGATGTCATTTCACGAATGACCATGTAGATCAATCACAACCCTGCTGGAAAAACCAGCACCAAAACACAACATATGCTGGTATGCTGGTCATGCTGAGCCCCTTGTATAATATTCGACAGGAGATACAAGTGTCACAGGTTGACTCAATCCTTAGTTTGTGGTTTGCCTAATTAGCAGAGACAATAGGGCCTTGTTGTGTGTCATGTATGACGGTGTTTACTGTGTTTGTGAACATTTTTCTTTATTCTGGATTGTATTGGTCATTCACATGCGTGTGTATGCGTCAGTGTTGTAGTGAATTTGTATTGGATTTTATTGCTGCCATTACGTTTCTGCCCTGTTTGACTCTTAGACATCTTGTTTGTGGACAAACCTGGCAAACTCTTTCCTGTCTTACTAGTCTGCCCATATTTGGGCAGTGCTTTCTCCCCCTGCCTGTGTGACTTAATCATTCCAGTAGAACTTGTGATATTCTCCGCCCCTTTACCCATATTTGGACAGCATTTCCTGCCACAGACTGATTTCACTCATGAGAAGACGAGAATGGATTATCGCCTCTGCCCTGCGGCCCATGATTGCAATTACTGTAGCAGATATATGATTTGATGACTGGCCACACCCTGTTTGAAGGGTATAAAAACCAGTTTGTGTGACGCGAGCGAGGAGGGAGTGCTAGAGTGAGAGTGCTGCTGCCACTGGGTCCAAGTGCACTACTGCTCTGCAAAGGGCCGCAATTGTTTGGCTGCTCTGGTGCGAGAGCCATCATTGTTGTTGTGCTCCATTGCTGTAACCCTAAGTTGTCCTCCTCCCCTGCCTGTGCACCCCTGCATTCAGCAACCCGGATTCCCAGGACCCCTTTGCCTGAAGGCCGGTGTGCTGCAGCTGAATTTCATTCTACGCTTGCTACTGCTGCCTAAAGAGCCGTACCTATATTTTACTGCACCCCAGTGTGAGTGTGTCCTGTGTTGTCTCTGGTGCCGGTGCTCATTTTTGACTCCCTTCTAATCGCTGGAGTACTCGCCCTGGTGTTCTGCAGTCCAGTGCTGTCCTGGAACTGAGTGGCTGCACTGAAACTCCCTCAGTGCTCACTCTTGCTGTCCAAAGTGCTGTAATGACTGTAAGTATTTCCTATTGCATGTTATGAGCCCATAATAAAGAATATTTTTGTATTTAAACTTTGGCTGTCTGAGTTTCTGCTGCTGGGACATGGGTGATTGGTTAATGCTGGCCACTTAAATGAGACAAGAACATGTTTCCTCTTGTCTTATGATTGAAGGCCGAGTCGACTGTATGGAGGAAAGTCAGATTAATTAGACGGTGACGACAATGTTACCCATTGCATTTTTTTTGGTGTGTGTGTAACCAGCATACCTGATTATGTTGTGTTTTGGTCTGGTCCATGCTGGTTTTTCCAGCAGGGAAATTTTAAAAACTCACTGTAACGCCCACGCACTGTCACAAGCCAAAACTCCGTTTTCCCCGTTCACAGGTGTACAGTGAAAACAGAAGTTTGAGAAATGTTCAGTCTGGAAGGCATTTTCCAAAAGGTCCATTTCCAGTGACTGAAAACAGTGTCCATGTGAACAAAAGACCGTAAAGCATGGAGAAAGCTGCGCTTTCAAAAATACCTGTGTACTCATGGACAAGGCCTCAAAGAGCAAAAATACAGATGGACTGTATGGAGCTGCACAATTGCCCATGTCTGTCATGTTTGTTTATGAAACCCTTGGGGTGATGGGAGATGTCTACTTTATCTTGTCACAGTCCTCGTGTGAATGCCTTCTGCATGTCCTCCCATTCTAAAACTTGTGAATGCATGAAGTAATGTCTCATTTGATTCGGTTTGTCTTGCATACTCCCTTATCCCCGGCTGTGTCTTGTTTCATAGTTACTCTACCTCGTGTGTGTGTGTGTGTGTGTGTGTGTGTGTGTATAAGATATTTCAACCTCCTGAGTTGAAGTTGCTGGATTGTAATTTGCTATTTGTGCTGAGGACCAGTCCATATTTAATGTTAAAACACTGTCTTTTAAAGTTAAGCATAACCTTTAATTATGGTAATTTACAGCAGTTTCCTTCCTTTTCTAGTGAATGGGAACAAGATCCCACGTCTTTCTCACGGGCTTCAGGATTGGGACCCTGTTCCTTTTAATCCTGTCCTAGTATGTTCCTCTGTCCAGCTTATTAGGAACAAGCTCACAAAACTTCTCTGGTTATCAGGATGGGAACCGCATTCCTCCAAGGCTACTTCATCCTGCCTTTGGACAGTTTGGCTTCAGCAAAGTGAGCACTGCACCACTGGTCACTGGAAAGCCACGGTACAGAGACTGGCAGAGATTGGAAACGCCCACAGTGCTTTGCCCATACCATCCTGTTATGGCCCCAATTTGTTATAACATAAGACAGCAAGGGATGAGAGACAAAATTTCAAAACTCAAACAGATTTTTATTAAACAAAGTCTGACACTAACCTACAATCTACTCTACTGACCAAGATTGATATATACAAGAAAAAAAAATATTTACAGTCCCTTGAGATGGGGTTGCTTGGTGATGTTCCGGGTGAGGAAAATGCTCCAACACAGGCAAAAATCCACAAAAAAAACGTCACAGGTATTGAAAAGAGTGACAGGTCTGGTCAAATGTATCCTTCTCCTTGCAATTTCTCCTACTACTACTCTCTCAATTTTTCTCCTTATATACTCTTTTGCAGCCCACTCCCACATTTAGACTTTTTTTTTTTAATTCTCTGAGACCTTCCATCTCAGACATGCCCAGGACATGCCCAAACCTAGCTCCAGACTGGGCTTAACAAAAAAAGGTCAATACTGCCATCTAGTGGCTTCTTTTCACATTACAATCCAAACTGACCTGTGCTTCTCTCTCCTGGGCTACGTCCCTCTGTTATCGCATTACTATCAATAAACCCATACCTGCCAACAAGTACGGTTTGCGTGTAATGGTTACGGTTTGCAAAAGCACAGTCCGGTTGAACAAAAACAAATTCTATTTTTTCCGAAAATAACAAATAGTATTAAAAGGGGCAAAAAGCGGAAATGCATAATTTCTAGATTGAACGAATTAAAAATCGCTATGTGAAGAACGAGTGTTGTCATTTCATCTGGAGTATAGCAGGACGTCACACACCCGCTCTCTGTGTTGATCTCCAGCCCCTTGTTTACAAGCCCGGTCCAGCTGCGCGTTCATGTATGTTTATGTGAATCGCCGCCTCCTCCTTCCCAAGAATGCATTCATACAGCCAGTTAGCAGTGGCAGCACGCATTTTTTAAAAAGCGAAATGGCGGCGAGCGGAACGAAACATTCACCTGAAGACGAGCAGGATCTGAAATTACTTCTAAATACACAACGCTCGTTGGCGAAGAAGTTGTCGTATAAAGAAAGGGACAGAACCCGGATTAATATTGGCCTTGCATTTCCAAGGTGGAGAGCACTGCGAGAGCTAAAGGGGTTACAGTTTGACTCGGAGCTAGCTCTCCTTCTCCTGGACAGGTAAGTAACAGCATAAAATCAAATGTCTGCTTTAATTAGTGTTACAGTAACGTTAGGCACATGTTGCTATGGCGATTCAATTAAATTTAATGTTACAATCGTAGCATGGGTTAATGTCCGGAGCTTGAGTTGTTAGTGGTTTGGTCCCAGCAATGAGCCAGGTGTTACAGTTGTGTTAGGTGAGTAGCCCGTCAGCCAGTTAACATTTGCAATTAGCACAAATCAGCAGTTTTGTGAGAATTTAAGGTTCAATACTGAGTATTAATGCCGCGGAAACTTAAACTGGCCTGTCATTCTGCAGAATAGCCGAGGTTGAGGGAGGTGTGGCTCATGACACACTTTGTTTTGGTCTGCAGGCAGTGCACAACAGCAAACCTAGCGGTGAAACGATTTAGCTTTTTGCCCCTTTAAAACATAATGATACAATAAAACATGAAACATGTTTGTTTATTCCCATCTCTTCAACTCTAGTTTATATTTACCAAAGACGGCCATTTTGTTACAATCGCAGAGAATCTGTTGGTTCGTTTGCGTAAACAATCGGCACACCTTGCTGGTGATGATGATTATAAGGAATCACGGAATTGGCCGAGGTGTTTCAATTGGAACCATTCTCGGCTAAAATTGGAACCGCCGCACAATAAAGGAATAAGCCCCGAGAAGCAGTGGTTTACAATGATTTTATAACGGCGGAGGTACATTCTAAGACACGATGCTCAGCCCCTCTGCCGTTATAAAATCACTGTAACCCACTGCTTCAAGGGCTTATTGCTTTTATAAAACAGTTACCCTACATATAGTCCATTAAATAAACACACAAGAAAAAAGATTACCAATTTATTGGTAATAATGCAACAATAAAATTGAGAACTATTGGTACTTCACCAAGCAAGATCGAATGGACAGAATGGTCGGCAAGCAACACAGACGCTAAGATTGCTTTTTCATCTAGCGCCATTATCATGTCACATCAGGCTATTTGGGCTCGTTATTGTAGATATACTATGAAAGCAGGCTATTAGAAATGTCTTCTTTGGTCTCCCGAAGGCCTCGTTAAATAATTTTACGTTCGTTTCGGTTTTAGAGTTTCCTTGTTCTCAACTCGCGCCGAACGGCCATATCTTTACAAACAGCAGCGAGAGTAGGGAACAAGATTGACTTTTGTCCTCCACACTTCCCGGTGTCCAGGAAAATAAGTTGAATTGTGCATTAGCTTGCTAGCCAGCTTTTCAACTAGGTAGCGTTCACTGCAATGGAAGTGATTACCCTACACATAGCCCATAAAATAAACACACAAGAAAAAAAATCAACAATTTATCGCTAATACTGAAATAGCAAGCTAGTGAGCAAGGTCGCTAGCTAGCGAAAATCACATCAAACTCTATAATGCTATAGCTAGCTAGGCAGATAGCCAACTGGTTGGCGGGTTAAAAGGCTGAACTTGGCTTACACTGAAATTGTGAGCTAAAAGTCTTGAAACAAACGTAACCTAAAGAGTCAGTTGAGCGCAGGGATATTTTGTACAGCGGTCTGCCTCAGAATACAGTGGGTTACAGTGATTTTATATCAGCATGGAACGCAGCTCAGCCAAACACATCTAAGGATGGGACGCACCCGTTTTATAATGGAAAATTAGGGGCAGTAACTGTATCATTATTGACGTTACTTATCAGTAACACTTAGACAAGTTATTTAGATGCCAGTTGATCATTGTGGAAGTTACTTGCCAGTGACACTGACAAATTTATGTAGTACCAGTTGATCATTATTGATATTACTTACAAGTAACACAGTGGCAAATTAATGTTGATACATCTTGATCATAATTGAAGTTACTTACCAGTAACACAGTGGCAAATATATTTTGATACTAGTTGATTACTTTGGTTGAATGTGATGTATAATGATGATGTATTTAATTAACAGATGCTTCAGATATCATTTGTTTGGTGGACCAAACTTGTTGCATACTGAAGACACATTCACAGATTTAGTTGTGAATTTTCTATTAAATATGACCCATCTGTCTAATTGCTGTGAATTTTTTTTTCTTGGTCCTTTCACTTACTGTACTAAAGGGGTTTGGACATACCTAAATAACAATATTCATCACAGTAATCACGGGCATGTTACCTGGGCTATGAAAAGTTCTACTTTCTAGGATTTTTGTCTATAAAAGTGACAAATTGAAGCTGAATTGTTTTGTAAAATTTCTGCCTCAAAGAGCTGGAAATGCAGTATTTAGCAACTATTTTTTCAAATTTTTTCCTAGGGGCGGTTCTCCATATCCCCACCTATGGGAGGGCGTGATTACATACTAGGATTATTAGGATTATGGTTTTTTTCATTTTCAAAAGTTGGCAGGTATGTAAACCGTACCATTAGATTGCCTCAGGACTTGATTCCTGGTCTGAATCGTAACATGTCTTCAGTGATCCAAAAATGTCACCCCATCCCAGAGCAATAGCGGTCAAATACTTTTGTATTAGTGTCGTCTTTTCTCATGCAGCTACATGGAATATTACATTGGTTCTAAATCATAGCTATAAAGCCTTAAAGTAAACTTTAATGATCATCAGGTTTTATATAAGATCCACCACCTTCCTTATCAGGGCGTGACACATGAAGAGGACATAAACTACAATTTTAGTAAAAATACCTTTTCATTGTGAGAAAATTACTCCACATACCACGTAAAAATGAAAATGCAATTTCAGAAATTCTTCTTCAAAGATTGCACAACTGTTTTATTTTCAGGAATTGATGGTGGTCATTTGGAAAAGCAAAGACTGGCTGAATCCAAATGTTCACATACCAGACTAACAGATTCGGCTCTCATCTCACTGTGGGCTGACTAAATTACAATGACTAGCTTTTCGTGCAAAACATATTCTAGTTCTTGCCCTGAAAAAGGCAATGTTCCTACCAAGGTTTTAACTAGAATAATGAAAAGAACATTCCAATAATATTCCCGTTCACCTTCTGTGCATACACCAAGTAAAACAGATTTTTACCGATGGTAGACTTGTTCCAGCATGCAAACACAAATGCCTGATTTTATTTACGATAGGATAGACTTTATTGAACCCTAGTAATTTGTCCTCTGCATTTGACCCATCCTATAGTTAGGAGCAGTGGGCAGCCACAGAGCAGCACCCAGGGACCAACTCCAGTTCCTTGGTCAGGAGCACTGGTAGGAGTGTTCCAGCATGGGGAAACCGGAGTACCAGGAGAAAACCTGGAGAAAACCCACACAAACGCAGAGAGATCATGCAAACTCCACAAGGAAAGGCCCCAGGCCAGAATTGTACCCACAACCTTCTTGCTGTGAGGCAACAGTGCTAACCACAATGCCACCATATCACCCATTTGCTTTTGTGTGTTTCTCCTTCTTAGTGAAAATATAGGCCCTGCTGTCCATAAACAAGAGGTTTTGTTGCAAACTGTGGAAAAATCCCCACCTGAGACGCATATTCTGTATTCTATATTTGCAGTATTCATTTGCGAAGAAAGCTCCTAAAACCCAAATGATATCAGCATATCACTTATATCTTAACCCCTTTGCACAGATATACACACCAGCATTCATAAATTTCATGAGTTAATTTCTAAATAATTCTGTAATTGAGTTTCCGAATGTCTTGCTTCACTGGAATAATTTTCCAGAGTCTCTGTGATACTGATACTGAATTATAAAGCCTAAATAGGCTAAACCATAACAAGAAAAAATTGGCATTATTTGCATTTTACGCAAAGGGGTTTTAATCTGGGAATGCAAGAATAAAAAAAGGCCTAATTCCAAGTATTCAAGTGGAAATATGCTTAAGATTAAGATAAGATATACTTTATAGAATCCCGTGGGGTAATTTGTCATCTGCATTTGACCCATCCTATAGTTACGAACAGTGGGCAGCCACAGAGCAGCGCCCAGGGACCAACTCCAATTCTAAAGCCAGTTCCTTGGTCTGGGGTACTGGTGGGAGTGTTCCCATGATGCATGTTTTTCTGGGTGGCGGAAACCGGAAACCCTCGCAAACATGGAGAGAATATGCAAACTCCACACAGAAAGGCCACAAGCCGGATTCGATCACTCAATCCTCTTGCTGTTTACATGCTATTTACATGACTTGTATGAAATTTGCTTTGTTTTAATATGTGGATTAAGAGTGGAATATTAATGCACACGTAAATGCATTCATTCAGTATGCTATGCCACACTGTTGTTATGTTCACTTGTTATTAGTGAGTTTTGGGCTCATTTTCTCAGAAAATCCCTCAAAAACATCGGCAGTAGCCGGTAGAGGGTTTTTGAGCATTCTCTTCTGAAAAAGTATCCGCATAATTGGGCTGGTATGTGTTTGGCTGCATAAAATGGAGAAGAATAATATTAGCTATGCTCGAGTAAGCAGATGTTCTCACCAACTGCCTCTGCCATTTTGGATAATAACAATTCAAACATTATGACCACCTGCCAAATATGCAGTTGGTTCTCTGCGTGCCGCGAAACAGCTCTCTCCAACTGAGATCCAAATAAATATCAGGGCTGGTTTCCCTTCAGAACATTTCCTAGTGTTTCACACTCCCTCCACCAGCTTTTCTTCTTCCGGCAGTGCATCCTGGTATCAGCTCCTCCCCAGGTAAGTAGCACATATGTACAATGCCAATTTATACGCTGTAAAACAATATGGGACTCAGAGGACCAGGCAACCCGCTTCCATTGCTCCGAAGTCCAGTTCTGACACTCGCAAGCCCATTGTAGGTGCTTTGAAGAGTGGACGAGGGTCAAAATGTGCTCTCTGACTGGTCTGCGGCAGCAAAGCGTAGGGTTCCGTGCACTGTGTGTTGCAAGGCATTCTTCCTGTGACCATAATTACAATTTTTTTGACAAGTGTCAAAGTGTTGGTTTAGACCAGGGAAGCTTAGCCCTAGTTGCCCACCTCCATTGATAAGCCTCGCCTGTATAACACCTTATTGCTGCTCTGTGCTTAATCTGCTGTCGGCACATGCTCAAAACTGCAAAGCAGGAGCACCCAATAAGCCTGGATGCTTCAGACCCACTTAACCCATAACAATTTGGCCGGTCACGATAGCCTAAGTTCCATCTCCTCGAATCCAACATGTTGACTTCATGAACAACGGTTCCCTCTTCTGTTCGCGTGCAGTATGCCGTTGTTGAAAAGGAGATGGTTTGTCTCAAGGGGTTATCCCTGAATTTTTTTTTTTTTCATTGTGATAAGATAGGAAATGTTAATTGATTAATCTGTGAGTAGTGATAGTGCATGGTCTCAGTGTATATCACCACAAATACTTTTTCTCCAATTTCTTTTGGAGAAAGGACTTTTTGGACTTTTTTCTCTAATTTCTGCAGAACTTTCTAAAAAAAAAAGACAGCAAATATTCAATGTGAATTATGAGACCAGCTTGATATGTAACAGCTTACTTCTGCTTTCAGAGTGCTCCTGGGAGTGCTTTTTAGGGAATTTCTGCTCTCTGGGAGTCATGTTTGATTTGGGAATTGTCCTGCCATACTCGACAAGCAGAAAGCTTCTGGTAATTTCTGCACCCAGAATCATTTTAACTGTAATTTTATAACTTTTTTGTATATGATTTATTGAAACATTTTCAAAATCCGGTTTTCTACACACACACACACACACACACACACACACGCGCACATCAACAATGGCCACACAGCACACAAAGCCCTTCTCTCAACTTACTCAATATCTAGAATAAAAACATACAGCATGGGGGGGTCACGTGATGATAGGTGGCTAGAAGATGTGTTTGCGCTGAGCTCCTGCTCCCATTTGCCTTAAATCATATTTACTATCTTTGTTCTGGCTTATCAAACTGATTAAGTTGCATCAGAATCATTTGTGGGACGGAGAGGTGCTCTTTTCACAAAAAGCGATGTCGAAACAGACGAAAATCAACCCAAGAAAGATGACGACTGCTACAACTGCTAGCCAAACTACAGACTCCCCAGTAACAGCAGCAAAGGAGGAGTCCCTACCAGTGGTGAGCACCACGGCTCTGATTCGTGAAGTGACTCAAAACTTCAGCGACACAATGGAGGTGGAACTCTCTAAGTTCACAGATTTTTTGGAAAAGATTTCTACGATGCTGGAAAACCAGTCAAAACGCATTGCTGAGGCAGAGCAGAGAGTTTCGGAGATGGAGCATGTGGTGTCCAGTCTGGAGGGGAGATTCGCCGAAGCAGAGAATAAAATTAAGGTACTGGCTGCTAACATGGAGGATATAGAGAACCGGAGCAGCCGGGATAACATTCGTGTTCTGAATTTAAAAGAGGGCACGGAGGGAAAGCGTCCCGTCCAATTTTTAAAAACTTGGCTGCCCACTGTACTTTGCTTAGAAGCGAGCCCCGGTGCTAAAAACCGTGTTAAAATCGACAGGGCACATCGGAGCTTGGGGCCACAGGGCGAGCATCCCCGCCCGGTGATTATCAAGCTTCACAACTCCAGGGATAAACCAAGAATAATAGCGACACTCAGGGCGATGCCTAATCTGGAATATGAAGGACAGCGGATCTTCATACATCAAGATTTATCCTCATCGGTTCAGGAGAAGCGGTGGGCCTTCAACAATGTGTGCAAGGCTCTGATTGACAAGGGCATTCACTTCAATATGCGCTTCCCAGCCACTCTGACTACGAACCACAAGGGCACTGAGCACAGGTTTGAAACACGGCGAGATGCGGAAACATTTCTCAACACCCTGAAATGAAGTTGTATAGTAGATGCTTTTGAACTCTGACTTTCGTCCAGTGAGATCAGGGGGATTAAACGGAGAGAGCACACTGTGGACTATGTAAGTTGTTTTTTACTGTAGCATCTTTAATGCCTGGAGAGAGCACCTCAACATCAGACTTTAAAGGGATATATGGTGACTTGACTCTACTTAGTTTAGTTATTCACACTTTTCTTCTTCTTTTTTTCCAATACTCGTAGAGGGATACTGGCTTACTCTATCAGCTTACAATTATTAAGAGGCTTTTTTTCTTTTGTATGTGTTTGAAAATACTAGCAGTAGAAGCTTGATGATAGATGGTCAGAATGATGACGGATAGGTCAACATCATTATGATGTGGGGGCGGGTTGGAATATGGAGTTGTTTTTTTTTTTTTTTGGTTTTTTGTTCTCTTTGTTCCAGAAGTGGGAACTCCTTCTGGCAGCATGTGCCCCTTTAGCACTACCCATTGGGTAGCTTTCTATTTTGGTTTTGTCTTGATTGTTCATAATTCTTGTTTTGTGATGTTTTCTCTGTGTGCTCACGGCTGAGTGTGGGAAAGGTTGTAGTTGTTTTTCCATACTTAGAAGATGGAAATGTTCATACCAGCATAGTTCACCCAGTTTATGTGCCAAATAATGCTGTACCTTACTGTGTATGTCATAAGGGGTCGCTTCCATTTAATCTGGATCACTTGTGTCTGTTATATGGTCATTCAGCTACTTAATGAGTGACGCAAAAAGCATAACACTAAATATTAAAGGCATTAACCATGTTGTTAAGAGACGCAAAATACTTTCCATGCTCAAAAAGGATAAGGTACAAGTGGCTTTATTGCAAGAGACCGACCTTACGGACCCAGAACATTTAAAGTTAAAGCATGATTGGGTGGGCCAAATTTACTATTCATCTTTCAACTCAAAAAGTAGACGGGTTGCAATACTTATCCACAAACATCTTGCGTTCACACTTGATAAAGTCATCAGAGATACAGAGGGAAGGTTTATTATAGTTACTGGGTTTCTGTATGGTGAACACATTCTTATAGGAAGTGTTTACGCACCCAATACCTTTGACAGCTCATTTTACTCAAAGTTGTGGGCTGATACTTCTTCAATTTGTCCGCCTAATGTGATACTTGGAGGAGACTTTAACTGTGGTTTGGCCTCTGAGATGGATTATAGTCCACCCAAAACCTAGCCTCTCTCAAAGATGGCAAATGCGACAATGGGGCTCTGCTCAGAACTCGGAACTATGATTGCATGGAGAATCATTAATCCTCGAGACAGAGATGTTACATTTTTCTCACGTCCCCATCATTCCCTTTCTAGAATTGATTACATCTTCATTTCTAGATTAGTCCTGATAAGACCAGAGCCTGTTCCATTAACACGTGTTATTTCAGACCATTCATCTGTCTCTATTGAATTTCGGCCACCTTATTTTGACTCTTTATCTAGAAATTGGCATTTAAATCCATCTCTTCTCAGCAACTCTGAATTTTTGACATACTTAGAAAATCAGTGGGAACTTTTTATTTCTACAAATGACTCACGCGAAGGTTCTGCCTCTACCATATGGGAAACAGGCAAGGGCTTTATGAGAGGATCCATAATCTCTTACACAGCCACAAAAAGGAAGAGTACATTAGCAAAACAGTCAAAGCTTGAGTGAGACATTGTTACCTTGGAAAGCATCCTCCTCCACCTTTATGTTAAAGAAATTAGAAGCAGCCAGATCTGCTTTGAATAAACTCAAAAAGCAGAATCAGCTACATTTTTTGCCAGGCACAAATTATTTGAATTAGGTAACAAACCTGGCCGCCTGCTTGTCTGACTGGCTCATGGTAGGGTAGGGTCTTATGCAATACCCTAACTTAGAGATAAAAAAGGTGAACAACATTTTGAGGCCAAAATTATAAGTAGAATAATGAAGGAATTCTACCAAGAATTATACTAATCTGAGTGTCAAATTACACAGATTTTGAAAAAACAATTTTTTGAAAGTATTAATTTACCTACCCTGTCAGAGGAGTGTAGAAATGATCTGTCTAGGTCTATCACAACCAAAGAAGTTCAAGAGACCATAAAATCCCTCCAGAGTGGGAAGGGTCCGAGCCCTGACGGGTTTGGGCCTGAATTTTATAAGAAGATGGTCAAGTTAGTGGTGGGCCCTTTGACAAACATGTTTATGGAATCACTCAGGGAAGGCAGACTCCCACCAACTTTAAATCTTGCCCATATCAATCTAATTTTAAAGAAAGATAAACCCCCAGAGTTTTGTACATCTTATAGACTAATAAGTTTGCTTAGTGTTGATTGCAAAATTTTATCAAAGCTTATGGCTAGGAGATTGGAGGGTGTGTTGCCAATTTTGGTGAAACCAGATCAGACAGGATTTGTTAAGGGTAGATATTCCCACTTCAATCTGTGACGGCTTTTAAATGTGATTCAATTTTCACAAAATAAAAAAAATAAGGTGCTGGCAGTATCTTTGGATGCTGAAAAGGTCTTTGACCAGGTGGAGTGGGGGTATTTGTTTGATGTTACAAATGGGTTTGGTTTCGGTCCTGGTTTTATTGAGTGGGTCAAAGTGCTGTATAAGTCTCCAGCCGCAAGGGTATTAGTAAATGGTTCACTGCCAGATGTTTTCCAATTGATTAGAAGTACGCGTCAGGGTTGTCCCCTCTCGCCTTTACTATTTGCACTCGCACTTGAGCCGCTGGCGGAGACAGTTAGGACTCACCAAGGGCTCTCTGGAGTTAAGTTCGGAGATACTGAGTACAGAATCTCGCTCTATGCTGATGATGTATTATTGTTTATTACAAACCCTGAGTGATCCATCCCTACTTAAACATCGATCATCAATCAATTTGGCCTGATCTCAGGGTACAAAATTAATTATGACAAATCACAGGCCTTGCCATTGGGTGATTTCGGCGATTGGGTAGCTCTTGTCTAGCCTGGTAAAACCAGACTCTGCTACTTCACTTTGCTTCGTACAGAGTCTGGCCAGTCGTCATTGACAAGTGTTTACTTCCTGGTTGGTGGACGCTTGTCTAAAGATTAAAATTATTGGTGTACCAGTAAACTAATCGCCAACGTTTGGCGATGACATATGTTATGCGCCGGCTCAGCCGCCTAGTTGCTGTTAACACAGTCCTTCATACCAGGAATGCAGCGAAAACAGACTGCTCAGTTCAATAAAGTTAATACTGTACCCATACATATGTCCATCTACCAAATTTTAGCCTTCACTCATTCACTTAAAATAACCAAAGGTGCTCTTTCTGTTTTCCTTACAAGAAATTAACTGTTGAGCTATCATTTCCCCTGCAGATACTGCTGCTGTTAAAAAAAATGTAAGAGACCCAAAACCAACGGCAGAATCGGCAAGAATAACGCATTATTTAAATCAGGACAAAATCTGCGTGGACACGAAAACTGAACCGTTAACCATACTTGTGCTAACATCATACCAAGCTCGCTATCTAACTTCATAGCAACACAGTTTGGCTCTAAGTAGCCATTTCATTCATGGATAATAACATAACTCTGAGACAGTGAATAGGTATTGTGACACGAACAAAAACATGGCTTTTAAAAAGTTTGCTGCTAGCTTAAATAGAGTTAAATTTGCGTGCAATGTAGCAATAGAAGCTACAAGCTAACTTAGGTGGTTCGGCTGTCTCTCACAGAGATGAGCAGGGTGCCTATTTCATGATGGCTATTAAAAAGATATGACAATCTGTTGGGAGTAGCGCTGCAAAATCATTTCCATTCAAAAAACTAACTAAACATTCATCTTGTTGTGGCTATGAGTCGCTGATACCTGAGATTTTCTCTACGACAGAGCGAGTGGCCTCCCATATATCTCTCTCCATAGCCATTGTTGATTTCAGAGACTACAATTTCAAACTCGGCGCAGCTGCTACATCATGGCTCTCGGCCACGCCTTCTGTTTGCTGGTTGGTCCGGCGTATTTTCTGCCATGGTAAATGAGGCAGAGCTCCGAGTGACCAGACTGAGTGGTAAAGCAAAATTAATTTGAGCAGAAGTACGAAGGCTGGCGGTGGTAGGCTAGCTCCTGTCGACTTTCCTTTCAAATTGTCTACCTCAGGTTTTACTTATCTGGGCATCAAGTGTTTCAGCTGATATTAAAGAGCTGTATAAACTAAATTTTAAGACTACCTTGACATCAGTTAAAAATGACCTTAATAGGTGGTATGATCTTCCACTGTCTTGGATGGGTAGAATAGGTCTGATTGAGATGAACGTACTTCCCAGGATATTATATCCTATGCAAAAATGCTGCCACTTAAGATGAATAGGAGAGAAATTCTGGAAATTGAAGGATTTCTATCAAAATTCATATGGCATGGAAAGAAATCTAAAGATTTCTATTACAGATGAAGACATTACAATTGCCGATAGACAGGGGCGGGGGGGGCAGGCAGGCACTGCCCAACTTACTACAACTGGGCTTGTCATGCTCAAATAATGCTCGTTTACACAATGGTAAAGAGAAGCATTTGAGGTTTTCCTATGGAACATCTCAGTGCTGCCTTGAAAGGTAACAGCAACGTTTTTATTTCACAACATCTTTTCCCAATCAAAAGCTGAAATTGCTGCTCATAAAAGCTCATTACAAATGGTAAATTCAAATTGTTACCGCTCTGCAAGCCCACACGTCTATCACTGCAGAAAGACGCAAGTAGGTCTCCAAATTGACAGGTCTGTGTATGGAGGATCTTACATGAACGATAGTTGCATATGAAAGTTAAGTCACGAGTTCAGTAGCTAAATTTGGCATTTGTAGTGAGCTTCGGTGAGCAACAAAGCCACAATTTATTCAACGAATTTCATAAGAAGACCAAGAATATTCTTTTTTGTTTATCGCGACTGAATTGCGTAATTTTATGGGGGAAAAACACGATTTCCATTAGTGCCTTTACTGTTACTCCCATTCAATGTATCTTAGTGTTAGAGCAAGCTACATCACTCTGCAACTCAGTCAGTCAGCTAGTCGCAGATATGCACGTTTGAACTAGCCAGGAAGGGTTTCTCAATTCAGTCAATTGAGTAGCTAGCTAATGTAAGTTAGCAAGCTAAGAAACTAATATGACATAATGGTTAAGGAAAGGTACAGCAAGCATGCTGGTGAGCTATTTAAGTAACATTCATTATGAGAGTGGCACTTAGGTGTGTTGCTATCAGCGCTTGGCCCTTCAGATTTTACTAACGTTACACGTGGTGTTCAGTTTGGCAAAATTCTGTGACATAAATATTTTGATTAATAATATGGGAACTTATTGAATTGTGTCACAAGTCAGTTGGAGGAGAGACTTCTCAGAGTTGCAGAGACAGCCGTTGATACAGTTAGTTGAGAGACTCCCATATCATCTCCATTCCATATTTGCATTTCCCCCGTGGCCAGGAAATGCAGGAAGGAAAACTTTTTGCGTTGGACTCAGTGCTCACTTCCTGATAGATCTAATTGCAGTATATTCTCTTTTATCCAACTGGTATGAGAGGGAGGATGAGGGCTTTTCCAGTGCACCAGAATGACAGGCCTCGCCAGTAAAGCAAGAAAAGCTATAACATCAGCAAAATGGGAGGGCAGAGCATAGTCAGTAGGTAGAATGCCAAACAAATCCACCAAGGGAGAGAGCCATATTTTAGCGGATGTGACAGCAGAGAGTCAATCAAAAACAGACTTCTACTACGAAACTAATGCAGGACAGGTCTAAAGCATATGGGTGAGATTGGCTGGTCCTACAGTAGGTGACATTTATCACACCCAAGGTCAATACCAGGATAGACACAGGCCAATAGCTCTTATGGACTCTATGGACTATCTTGCATTGCAAGACCCCGTGGCGAGCACAAACAGAAGATGTGTGAACACATTTCAGAACTGATTGCCAGACCTCGGTATTTATATCTAAGTTAAGCTCCTCAGACTAGGTTTTATGCAGTTTATCAGAGGCCGAAGCCTGGCTTGCAAAAAGAGCATTGTATAGCCTTGAGATGGTACCTTTGAGGAGAGGGTTCATGTTTAAAATAGTGTCAATCAAGGTAAAAGAAGGAATATAGCAGGGAAATTAGGAAAATTGTTACAAAGTTTCGAGCTTGTAAATATCTAAAAAAAAAAAATTGAGTCTGTGACAATTTGAATGTGACGGTTCTGCCCTGCAGTCCCTCCCCCTCCTGCTGTCTTCGCCTCCACTCTAACGAGCCACACCTGATGCTCGTTGAAGTGGAGGTGAAGTTTTAGATCTGTGTTCTGCTGCTGCTCACCTGTCTCTTTGTCATTTTTTATAAAGTGTTTTTGTTAAATATCTTTCTATTTTTTGTACCAGCCAGTGCGAATGGGTCCCTTAATCAGCCTTTGGGTACATGCCCCCAGTGCCTGCCGGATTGCATGTTGCATCCAGCAGGACTAAACTATGACATTAAATGCATGAGTTAACTGATCAAAAGATGCAAAAGCTTCAATCATATAGAAATACTTTACAGAAACAATCCCAAGTGACGCCTGCATTGAGTCCAAATCTTGAGAGAGTTTTTAACGATAACATTATTGGAGTATAATGGTGATGACAGGGGGAGGCACAGGAGAGACATTAGTGAGAAAGGGCCACACGAGGAGTCCTCAATTTGTAAAGCCATGGTGGGTGCTGGCTGTTGCCACAGCACCAATACAATAAAGTATGAACAATCACAGCCCAGTGGTAGAAAAAAGTTAGGTAAAGCCAGCCCACCCATGTCTCTATTCTTTTGCAGAGTATTTTCTTTTTAATTCTTGGAGGATGTTTGCTCCATACAAATGGAGATACAGTATTGAACTGTCCAGTGAATGGAAAAAATGTTATGGAATAAAAACAGGCATAGACTGAAATAGAAACAAAAATTTAGGGAGCACTATCATCTTTATACAATTTATCCTGCGAGGGATAGGGGTAGGAGAGACCTCTGTTGAAGCTCATGATTAATCTGAGTTAGTAAATGTGAAAAACATTTGTAAAACTTTACTCATTAGAGTCTAAATTTCCTTTTAAAAAAAAACTCATTTTGCGATATTAGTGAAGTGAAGGAATTTATTCCTGAGTCTACTAATCAGGGACCTGTTCCATGAAAATACATTTCTGGTAAAATAATTTATTTGGTACCATAGTCAGTGTCTGAATCTTGTGTTTATTATTTTTCACGTATTTCTTTTGGAATCACCAAAAAAGCTTTGCTACAGCAAATCTCCCTTCTCAATAACAAATCATTTGTTACAACTTCAGTTCTCAGACTTTGCAACTACAGCTCTCAGTTCACAGCTGCAAATCACTTTCTTTGACTTAATTTCCCATTTTACATAAAAGCAATTAGGTTTGCAAAGTTTTGTTTAACATTCAAAGTTTTGACAGTTCGCATCTCCATCTGAAACTAATAAATTGCTGGTAGACAACATTGAGTTGATTACAGCCTGAAAGTAGAGCTTTGTTACTTACGCATTGTTTCATTCAAAGTAAAAGTCAGGACTTAGGAGCAATTGTAACATCATGCATCTGTAGCATCAGTCGAAATTCTTCTAATCTTCATCCTTATATCACGCATGCTTATTACATGAAAAGTATGTTTTTCCTGGCTGAATGTCACAGGTAAAAGATGAATCATATTATCAAAGGCTACTTCAACTGCCGTTTGCCATTACGTACATTAAATGTCAAAAGTTTGGAAACACCCTCAGTTTTATAACAATACATGTTAAATCAAGAAATAAGCAGCCTTTAATTTGCAAAAAAAAAAAAATAAAGATCTAATTCATAAATCCATCAAACTAACCACCATTTGTTGTCATATTTGCAGAGTATTCTCACATTTTTTTTTTAACAAGGGCAGTCATATGACTATAATGAATTTGACGTGCTGCACTTTAGGTGGCTCTTCATCAAGCTTTTCGCCCACTCAGTCCCAAAACCGCTTGACTTTGGAGTCTATTTTTCTGTTTACTTTGCAAAATATGGCTTCTTACAGAATTCCAAAATTTTGGACGCCATTCAAACAAGTAAATTATTCTCCTTTCACATCTGACTGTTTACTTTTCACAAGATTCCGTTTGAGATTATATAGAGAAGTTAAGCCATTTAAATTTCTCTAAAAACAGAGTGCTGTGACATTAGCAAACCGTGTCCAACTTTTGACAGGTACTGTAAGCATATGCTAGCATTCCAGCTTCTAAATAAAAGATATTTAACCTAATGTTAGATTTCAGGGTTTCCAAAGTGCCTCAGCTTTTCTCATATGAATCCATAGACTGTCTGAATACACATGGGTGAGCGTTTGTGAAGATGGTCAGTGATTGCTTTCTGCCAAAATGTTGATGGCCTTCCCAAGGAAAACCATGTTAATCAATATTGCATCTAAGGACAGTCAACATTGTATTGTTAGCTGAGGGCAAGGGGTTTGGACATCCTGTTTGGGCAGTGTTTAGACTAGCCTTACCTGTGAATACTGTGAATAGGGTTCCATTTCCTTTGGGTGGCGCAGGTGGGGTTTGACTGTCGGGCTGGGTGTTATTTCTCTCTACCTGACATTATATATACTGCCTGTGTTTCTTTGTTCTGTTTGAGATGTTGACCTCTCCGTGAGCACAACCGTTTTCCTCCGCAACAGAACTTGCAGTAAAGGGCTTCGTGTCACATCATTACTATTGCATCTGTCTTCAAGATATTTCCATTCAAGATTATCCGTAAATCCTTAAACAGCCTGTTTCAAAGCGTCAAATCAGCAGATAAAGTACAAATGAAACAACAGAGATTTTCTTCACCACTCTATATGGTCTTGTTCTCAATATGTGTTTAATATTTAAGGTTGTCATTTTCGCTAGACCTAACATAACGATGAAGTATCACATTCTTTAATCAAGTAATATCAATAAATTTGATGTTTGGGAGGGTGAATATGAATATTATGTAATCCTAGTGGCAAAGAGCAGTGAAGCTATAACCAGTCATTGGTCGCTTTTAAACAATGACCAGTCATTTTAAACAGGAGAGTTTAAACCTTTTGTGGTTTATGTTGCTTATTTTTCTATTTAGGAAACTGTTACTCAATCTTCAATCTTCTCCTGGGTGTTGCACCTTCAATGGGATTTTCTAACTTAATATGGATTCTTAAGTCTCCATTCAAGTATAATTAATTGAACATTTCTTTTGCAATGTTTTGGCATGTGTTTCGTCCATGTTATGGTCTGCCATTCAAAATGGTCTGCTATTCAAAATTCTCCAATTTACAGATACATCCTTCTTGTCCTTTCAGCACAAACCATGGATACACCACCAGGGGGCCCTCTATTTATCAGGAGTGTGTTCAAACAGTATGTACTCCTACATCCTTACAGACACTCCGCCATTAAAATTAAACTCCTGAGTAATTTAATGGAGCCAAGGAGTGGGGGTTTGGAGGTAACGAGGATGAGAGAAAGGAACAGCCTACCGAGACGGAGTCCGAGTCACAGTATCCGAGTCCAAGTCCAGGTCCTCGAGTCAAATTTGACATGTACCATTTTATGTGAACTATGACCAGAATGTCAATAAAAATACCTTTTACCATTATGACATTATTCATGGTTCCTTGCAAAACCATTCCGGAAGACCATCATTGATGCAAACACATCTTTTGGAACAGAATTTTCCCTAGCTTTTAGGGAGTAGTCATAAGCAGGTTGCTTCTATCTGTGAACTGTTATGACCCCTGTCGTACATTTGTCAATCTGAGCTTGAAATCTGTTATCTTTGTTTTTTTTGGTTCACCTAAGGTCTGATACTTCCGTTTCCGGTTTACCCCTTGAAAAGGCGCGGTCTAGTGTCAAACCGCGGAGACTAGCTCTTCCGATCTATTACTAGCGTTAACGATCTGTGGGTATTTTTTTTTCTGCCTTCTTTGTTGACTCGGATTGCCTTTGGATTTACGATTCTTGCCGTGCCCTTTAATTGGTTTGTTTGAATTGTGGTGATTGACCCTTGGCCTGTCCCATTTGACTAGAATTCTAGCCCTTGCGTTTTGGTTTGGTTTCTTGGTGAAGTCCCGGTGTTTGACCAGGTTTCTGTGTCTGACTACCGTCTCGTCTTGCCCTTTTCTTTTTACGCTGTTATGTCTACTCGGGTTAGTCAGCGTGCTCCCAGCTAGATCTCACAGTCCTTCCATCGGGGCACTTCTTTGTTATTTTACTTAAATTTGTTATTTTTCCTTTATTATTTTTGAAGGTGACTCCGGGCGAAAACTTGTTTCTATAAGGGGTACACTATTCGTTCCCTCAGTCTTTATTTGCGGACTGAGAGTTCGGGAGCTCAGTGTTTAAAGCCACCCTGAGCCCGGTGAACCTTCAAAGATTAGCCTTAGGAATAGTTTAGCTCTGGTTAGGCAGATTGGGACCAGAGTAACTGAGCAGTATGCTATTTGTGCCTTTTACAGTTCTCCGTGCCCGTCCTTCCCTTACTTTCTTTACCTGTTGCTGCCTGCCCTAGACCGGGTCGTAACAGAACTCGTTAGTCAGATAAAGTTTAACAACGCTCTAGCCTCGAACACGCAAGTGTAATATAATGTTCTTACGATATAATGTATGCTATTCTTTACTCAAAACATGAAATAATAGAAGAGTGAAAAAGGAATGTGTAGCAGGCAAATTTTATTTTGAAATGACCACTACTAATATTACCATTGTCATTATTATGATCATCGTTATTACCATCATTATCATAATCATCATCAACATTATATAATTGTTACTTTACGTATCAAGCCATCAAATGTGCAAAATTGCGCGATTAACCTATTTTTAATTCAATGTAAGGTAGCTTATTTTGACAGATGGACTTATTGAATTGTTGTTGTTTTGTCTTTCTTTTTGGTCATTTTTCTACAAGAAATACATACTGATTGAAAAACAAACAAGGCAACATTGTCACCAATATCCCCACCCACAGTAAGAATGGTCACGGGGGAATGGGGAAAACTTGTCCCCATTAAAACACCCATACACCAAGTTCAGAGTTAAGGGCCATAAATCAGTAAAAAAAAAATTCTCGAAATCAATTGTCAAACTCATGCAATAGGGTCATTAGTACTGGCCACACACAAAATTACACCCATGAAGGTGCTATAGTTGCCAAGAAAACTTGTCCCCATTGCAAATCTCATACACCAAGTCCACAAACAGGAACAAGGACCATAACTCCGTAAAAATAAATTTCTCAGAATCAATTGTCCAACTCATTCAATAGGGTCATTAGTACTGGTCCCCCGCAGAATTTCATCCACATAGGTACAATAGTTGCTGAGAGAACTTGTCCCCATTGCAACACCCATACAGTGTATGAACAGATTCAAGGGCCATAACTTTGTAAAAATGAATTTCTCTGAATTAATTGTCGAAATCATTCAGTAGGGTCATCAGTACAGGCCACCTACAGAATTTCATTCACGTAGGTGCAATAGTTTCCGAGAAAACTTGTCCCCATTGAACCCGGACATGCGGAATGACAGACGGACGGACGGACGAGCGCAATTCAAATATCCTCCGATCCACTTTGTGGCGGGGGATAATAAAAAGAAACCCCACCTGTCAGTTAGTGTTATTACTCATGTTAAAATGATGCTCAAACGATCTTCGGGTTATACGGGTGCAGGCCAGAAAATTCGATTTTTTTTTCTCAGTAATTCATTTAAAAAGTGAAACCATCATATATTATAGATTCATTACACAAAGTGAAATATTTCAAGCCTTCGTCTCAATGTCCGACGGTCGGATTAGAGTTTTAATATAACTCAGTGTCCAACAGTCCACAGTTTATTAAAGATTTCTTTAAATCTACCGGGCACAGTTCTTCAAGTAGAGAGCCAAGAATGTCACCAAGGGAGCCATATTGAAACGCTATCCCTAAACCCTTAAAGATTCAGTAGATTTAAAGAAATTTTGAAGAAAAGAAAATGGACTGTGGGACACGGAGTTATATTGAAATGCTCGTAGGTGCAGCAGCTTAAAAAGGGCATTTAAATGGCTATTACGATTAATTAAAAGTTAATAATTATTTATTAAAAATTTAATAAAAGTATTAAAGTTCCTCCCACGAGGCACCAAAATGCGTCGAGGAATCTGCCTTTACGATATGTAAAATTGCGAGGATGGATTATTCAGACGTTTTGTCCTAATAATCCTTCCCGCAAGATTCAGACCATTCGATTCAGCAGGAAACCTGCAAATTTAGTAACCAGTCTCATAAAATTAATAATATAACCAAAAAATAATATAACCAAAAATATGGAATTTTAATTAATAATTGAAGAAAACAATTTGATTAATAATCTGAAGGAATTTTGGAGTTCTACATAGGCTATTTTGACTCAGACTCCCACATGTTACAGCACCAAACAGACACAAATGAATTTATTAAACAAAAGAACACAGAATATACATGGCCTAATCAACAGAAGGACTATATACGAACTAGAGAGACTAACAATGATGTGTGTGTATGTGCAAGTGTGCATGTGTGTTCTGCTGGCGCGAGTGCAGAACGCATGCGTGTGCGCGATTTTGGGAGTGGGCAGGCGCGTGTCCGCGCTCGCGGCAGATGCGCGTGTGTGCTCGTGGGCACGAGTTCCTTTGTCTTGGGACAAATTCCTTCAGCACGGGGCTGCATAGAATTTCTAAATGTAGCTATAGGCGGGCGATGCGCGGCTGGATTAATCAATGTAGCTTCAATGAATTGCGAGAAGAGTTTGCTTCAGCTCATACGCAATTTGTATTCCTAATTGAGTTATCATCCATACTACGGCATGCATGTTAGTTAATTGCAGCATTAGAAAGTTAGCCAGGAAAAAAGATTATGCATGTAAAGACAAACAATCAATGGCTATTTAAAACTTCATAAAATATAAAATCGAACACAACGCAATTATACAATTGCAAAAGTAATGGACCATTTAAATGCGGTACAGTTTAAGTTGAATTTCGCTAAACTGCATTACTGGCTGGAATTAGCAAGCTGGCATTACAGGCTTACTGACGTTCCTTGCTTTAGATTCCTCTCTGGGTCCAGTCAACATCGCAGTTCTGGCAACCATGTCCTGCTGGGTGCGCAGATCCGAAGTCCAGTGTCCACTTGAGGAATGCGTGCAGCTCCACTTTGTCGGAATGTCCTTGCCGATTCGGAAAAATTCTTTTTTGGAGTTGCTCCGTGTCCAACTAGCAGTAGCACCGAGCATAAGCTAGTTTAATGAGATCTGCAGTCCTGAACTTAAATAGAGATTTGCAGAGATGTGAACACTCTGCAGATAGGCTGAATGAAATTGCGCAGGTTGCGTGAATTCTAATGCAAGTGCAGTCTTTTCGCTTGAAAAGAGTCTGGCCTTCCCTGGGGGGGTGGGGGTGGGGATAGCTTCCCTTGGGAGAAGATGCGCCGAGAGAGTGTGACCTCCTCCGTTGGAAGTGTGCCAAGAAAAGAGAGTGAACTGGGTGCGGTCCCTAGTTCTAAAAGTTCTGTTTCCTATTGGGAAATAGTAAACGAAGTGGGTGGTGCTGTATAGGATGTTTCCGCTTCCTGTTGACTGCATGGGAAATGTAGTTCTGTGGTCCCTATCCGACTGTCGGCACACAGCACATGGTAACACCATGTAAAAGTTGTATTGAAAACCATCCGACTGTCGGACACGGAGACACTTCATTGTTTTAAATCTGATGATTATGACTTGCAGCTCATGAAAACCCCAAATTGATTTCAACAAATTATAATATTACTTAACACCAATTAAAGAAAGGTTTTTTAATTCAGCAATGTTGGCCCTCTGAAAATTATGTTTATGTATGCACTCAAAAATTGGTTGGGGCTCATTTTGCATGAATTACTGCATCAATGTGGCGTAGCATTTGGAGGCGATCAGCCTGTGGCAGTGCTGAGGGTAACTGCCCAGTAATAAAAAAACAGTCAAACTCATGAAAAGGTAAGACGGGTTTTCAGTATAATTTTGGCCCGCCGTGGTCGCGGACTTTTCATTAAGCCCCATATTGCGTTAGTTCAGGCCAGAAGAAAATTGATGGATGGATTCGGTGGTATGATATTTGTACTGTACCATGGCATTTCTGCCATTTAATCTCCATCAGGTGGGCCATTTTTTATTTATTTCAGACAGGATGACGATAGCTTGCGTTGCCTTAC
The DNA here is from genome assembly GCA_029721435.1 of Gymnothorax reevesii. Taxonomy (NCBI): domain Eukaryota; kingdom Metazoa; phylum Chordata; class Actinopteri; order Anguilliformes; family Muraenidae; genus Gymnothorax; species Gymnothorax reevesii. The sequence continues at coordinate 41,655,506 of CM056582.1, read as the reverse complement.
GTGGCTCGTGCTCGTCGTAGGTGAAATACGCCATCTTGAGCAACCATTCCCAGGTAATTTTTCATTCATGCATGGCCACGTTGCCTTTTTGTTGCAGTAACCACTTCAGCAGCGTAAACGGCTTTGCACCATGTAAACTTAGCTACTTACAAGTACAGTTTGACTGGAGCCAGGCTGTCGAATGGCTAGTCTCGAAGAAATGAGTACAATATCGTCGCTAGCCACAACGGTTTGACGGAGTGTTGTAGCCTACCAACGCTGAATATACCGCGATAATGCTGTCTTCCCATTAGCTGCTAAGCAGAATATCCCAGTTATAGCCTACTGTCACAGTGCTAGCTCATGCTAAGCTAGTGGTAAAAAGTCTTGGCAAGTTGAAGGTGCTTCTTAAAAATACAGTGGCAATCACTCCATTTCTACATTGATGACATTCATGCATCTTCTCCTACATCTGCTTACTTTGCCATTTTGTTAACGATACTAGAAAAGAAACCTGAGGTTTGCCAGCTATACTAGTCGGGGTTATTCAAGCTTGTCTACTATGTAGGATAGGAAGCTAGAAGTTTCTATAAACAGCCTATAATTTGTGATCGAGTGTCCAATACCCCGGACACAGTTAGATTCTGTTAATAACCTAGGCCTGTGAACATTATCAAGCAGGAATAACTGTTTTTGATCTATTCATTTTAGATTGTGTGCTTACCTGGGTGCTTGGGCACCAAAATGAGATACACTAGATGCAATAGTTGGTCAACCACACATCAATGGCTTTTCAATTATGTGCTGTTTCCCGGTGAATCCTGTGCTAGCTTCAAGATTGTGGTAATTGACCAGAATTACCTACGTGACAGACAGTCTTGCCTGCATGCGTGGAAGCTTCTATTTACATAATGTACTTAACTGTAACTGCATGAGTGCACTATGGCAACTATGGTACATGTTACAAGTTTGAGGAAAATCACGATTTCAAATTTTTTTAATGGTATTTTTTTCCATTCAAATTGGACCAAAATATGCATTTTTTTAAAGGACTCGTGCTCTGTCTCGGACCGAGCCCTAGAGTCCACAGAGCCGAATCCGAGTCCGAATCTGAGTCTTTGAGCCCCGATCTGAGTCTGAGTCCGAGTCCTTGGAAATTGGGACTCGAGACCAAGACTGCCTCACAGCAAGCCTTTCTATGTGGAGTTTGCATGTTCTCCCCATGTTTGCATGGGTTTCCTCCAGGTACACCGCTTTCCTCCCACAGACTAAAGACATGCATGCAAGGTTAACTGGAGATGCTAAATTGCCCATACATAGGAGTGTGAGAGCAAATGATGTGTGTGCCGTGTGATGGATTGGCGAGCTGTCCATGGTGGGTGGCCCGAGTGAAGAAGAAGTGGATATAGAGAATGGATAATTATTATAATAATTATTATTATTATTAGCTCCAGAGCATTGTAAATCTGTCCCTGTACACACTTTGGAGTTCTCATTCTTTTCACCATCCATTTGCTGCTGGATGGAGTTTTGTTCCTACTTTGTTCCACATTCTATCTCCATCACAAGTCGCAACCACAAATACGAAGTACAACGTTCACCATCAATCAGGTTAATCTTCACCCCTGACTTGAGGCCATATTTGCTCTTAGGATTAGGGTGACGATTCCCTATTTTCAAGGCATCGTGAAATCTGGCAAACTCAATCCTCCTCAAACGTGTCTCACTCACTGAGCCTCGGCTAGCCCACTGCTACAGTCTGAAATGCAGCTTTGGAATTTTTTAATTTCTCAAAGGCAAATGGATTTTTCCTTCCCCATGTGTATGTCGGTGAATCACAATGTACAGGACCACTCAGCTGAAAAGGCAACTGTTTCCTGCTACCAGCTGGATAACAGCTTCATAACAGCTGGGCAATAGGCCATTTGCAGGAATTGATCACGTGATGAATCACTCCATAGCAACAAGACCGTGGTGTGCAAGCGAACTCTACATTCCTTGACACCCATTAGAGTTTGGCTGGCGATGCATGACATTCCAGTACTCAAGTGACTGTTTTGACCCTTTGTTCTGTCCTTTTTTGGCAGATTTTTACTTTGTGCTTAAAAGAAGATATATTATAATGTTTGGTGTAAGATTTTTGCCATTCACTGGCAAAGTTTTTTACTTCAAGTTGGTTGAATTTGTATAGTTGGTTGGATTTGTATAGTTTCACTTACTAATTGATTAACAAGCTCTCTGCACTCGCCCTGTTCTAGTCTCCGCCTCTTTTCTCTCCCTAATCTTCTTTGCTGCATTTTCTGTGGGTGCACCACACCTGATCGCCCTGTCCTTTCTCTAATTATCTATGCACGTTAGAACTCCGTGACTGGAGCCGTATGTTTGTCTATAGCAGTGGTTCTCAAATTCGGTCCTGGCGCCCCCCTGTGTATGCTGGTTTTTGTTCCAGCCGCAACTGCAATTCTAGGATTTTAACAAGCTGTTGATTTGTTTTAATTAGGTGCATTTATGCAAATATCCACAGGTTCCTCATTGGTGAAACCCTTAACACATGGAGGTAAAACCCGACAATTTACTTAGCAAACAATGGAGTCACACCTGTTGTGTTTTCTGTTGATTTTATTTGGTTCAGGCAGGTTATTTGGGAAAAACTCAAAACACCTGCATTCAGAAACCTAATTGGGAGCTTATTGATTTTCTCAGAGTCTAATTTGATCTGTTTAAAAAAGTTTTCACCTGAAAATCCCAGCAATATTGAAAATTAAGCACAAGATGTTCAAAGGTTTTTATTCTCCATAGCAGAATGGATGTGTCCATCCAAATGTGACTTAAGATGGTAAATAACTACTCTAAACATGGAATGCTGCTAATTAAGACAAAGTAACAGCTTATTAAGATCTTAGAATTGCAGTTGTGGCTGGAACAAAAACCAGTATACACAGGGGGGGCGCCAGGACCGAATTTGAGAACCACTGGTCTATAGGAATGTCTCGTGTTCCCTGTCCGTGTTTTGGCTTTTGCCAAATTTCATGTGATTAGGCTCTCCCTCATGTGCCTCTCCCTTGTAATCAGTCTGACTACCTGCACCTGTGTTTCTCCCCATGTTATCTCCCCAGAAGTGTATATTAGGTGTCTTCTCACGGCTATTCTCTGTCAGATTGTTTCCCGTGCTGCAGTTTCCTCGCCTTGTATTCATTGAGTTTCTGATTCTGACTGGATTGCCCGACTACCGATTTTTGGGGGGGACTATAGCTTTAAGTCATTCTTGTTCAATTTTATGTTAATAAGCAAGGAAAATATTTAAATTCAAATTTTCCGCAAAATTGATTGCCTTAATGGACTGACCACACTGTCTTGAGTGCTCTGGTCTGTTCAAACAATGCCCTGAATAAGATGTGAGAATGCAGATGAGCGCTTGTATGACTAGAATGTCGCTCGGGCCCTAAAGAATGACTTCGCAACCTTGAACATTGTACATCCTAGACACCCTCCACGAACACTTGGACTGCCCTAATACCTCAGCGAGACTCCTGTTTGCTGACTTCTCCTCGGCATTCAACACCCTCCAGCCTCACATCCTGGCCAACAAACTCTCCTCCTCGCCCTTCCACCTGGACGACCAGCTCATCCTGTGGCTCCTGGATTTCCTCACCCACAGGTCACAGAGAGGTCACAACATCATCTCTGACATACAACACACCTCAACTGGCTCCCCGCAGGGCTGTGTGTTCTCCTCTCTGCTGCTCATCCTCTATACTGATGACTGCAGATCCAAACAGCCCTATACCCACCTGGTCAAATATGCTGATGACACAGTCCTCCTGTCTCTGCTGTCAGACTCTTCACAGCCCCATGGACCAGCCCTCCAGGAGTTTGTGGACTGGTGGAACAACTCATGTCTGGAGCTGAACGTCAGCAAAACCAAAGAGATGGTGGTGACCTTTTCCAATAAACAGAGGGAGCTTGCTGCAGCAGTCACCACCACAATTCACGGTCAGCCAGTGGAGCATGTTGAGGAATATTAATACCTGGGCACCACCTTTGACAGTCTGCTGAAATTCTCCTCCAACGCTGAGGACATCCTCAGGAAAAGCCAGCGAAGACAGTACCTCCTAAAGAAGCTCAGTTCCTTCTGAGTGAACCAGAACATTCTCAGGATGTTCTATTACTCCTTCACACTGGAGGTTCGTCAGCTGTAACAAAGGAAAGCCAAAACCTCACCCGTCAAAGCTTAATGACTTAAACCTTTCGTAGTTACTCATACGAATTGGTAGAAGGACAGTCAAATTTATTTTTGATAGCATTGTTATACATTGCACCACAAAATTATGAGGGGTTTTCTTTCACAAGTAAATTATCATAGGCCTACGTCTTGATAAATTCTGCGCTCAAGTAGCTTGTGAAACGGCATAGATTCGCAAATTGATTAGTGAGGCTCATTAAGCAATAAGCTGTGCAACATCGCATTCTTTACTTCTAGATTAAGATTGTAGAAAACGGATTCTCGTGGCTGCTTGCGAAAATAAATTTGCTGATCAAGAAAAGTTAGTCATTAAGCTTTGAAGGTTAAGGTTTTGGCTTGCCTTTGTTTCGGCCAACGAACCGCCACTGCTCCTTCATAGAAAGTATCACCACCTTCTCAATCACCTGCTGGTTTCTTTCAGTCAGCCTTCAGGACAGAAACTACCTGCAAAAAAATGTGACTGTCTGCTCTAAAATAATGCGACACCTCTCAGCTATCTGTTGACTGCCAATGAACATCTCACACGTAGGCTGGCAGTTCCCAAAGTTTGAGTGGCTCCCATCAGGCCGATGGCTTCGCTGCCCCGCCTGCAGAACTCAGAGGAGAGAGGCCACTTTTGTGCCCAAAGCTGTGCTGCTCCTCAACTCAAAACATCCATAATGCTCTCCATAGTGACATAGTGCCTATTTACACGTCTATTTACATTTGCACCTGTAGTATACCTACTGTGGCGATCCTGCCCCAGTTCGTGTTGACTGTGAAGTTAAACTAGAAGATAATGGAGTATCGCTATTGGCTGCACCTGGGGAGGGGGAAAGAGTCAATCAGGTCCGGGGCGGGGGGTATAAGAGCGCTGAGTTGCCAGCACGAGTGTGGTTGTAAATGTTGTGTGTTGTTGGAAAAAATTAGTCTGTTCTTAAAAGATGAAGAAACGGCCCTTTTAAGAGCCGAACAACAAAAAAAGCGAAGCCCACCCCGGGTGATGCGAGAACCGCTATTCCTGCCTCAGTCTCAGTCCTTCAGTAGCGAGACCACTACATTGGTGTCAGAAGTGGGATTTGAAGAAATCCGCCGCGAGATCGCGCGCCTCGAGGGAGAACTGAAGACTAGGCTGCACGTGAAAGCGGACAGAGCCGCGGGGAGCAGGAGCCAAACAAGAGGGCTGTGCGCATCGGAGGGAAGGAGCAGACCTCGTCCCGCACGAGCTCCTACAGCGGCAGCTGAGAGAGAGGGGGCGCCGGAACCACGGAAGGGAGTGAAGCTACCCCGGTTTAGCGCCCTGGGAGCCCTACCAGGCTCAGCTGCTGCTGGCGGCCCAGTGCTGTGGGTGGACGGACGGCGAGGCCGCAACCTATCTGGCCCTAGCCCTGGAAGGTCCACCACTTCAAACGCGACTCGATCTCGACCCAACTGAACACACTAGCCTAGCTTCACTAACCAACGCGTTAGAAAGGCGATACGGGCAGCGCCAGTCCACCCGGCTACACCGCCAGAAGCTGCTTCTTCGCCTCCGCCAAACGGGGGAACAGTGGGGGGCCGTAGCCGCCGACCTGCACTTCCACGCCTGCCAAGGCTACCCCACATTCGGGATGCGTGAGCAAGACGAGCTAGCGCTGCACAGCTTCCTGCAGGCTCTCACCCCGGAACAACTGAGGCACCACATCATGCTGACCACGCCCCAGACGCTCGATGAAGCCCTTCTACAGGCCAAAAGAGTAGAAGACGTCATCAAGGAAGTGACGGCGACAAGCCCACGGGAGTCACGCCCACAAGTACGTGAAGTGGCTCTGGAAGAAGGAGAGGAGGCGGGCTCACACTCCCGGTCAGGCACAACAACATAGACGCTGTTTCCGGTGTGACGAGAGGGGCCATATTGCACGGGACTGCACAGCGCCAGCACCAAAGCCAAGGGAGCCCCAGTTGTCGGGAAACGAGCCAGGGGTGGCACGGTGAGGAGCCCGCCGCCCCCAGTAGCCATCCTCCCCAGTTGAGTGCGGCCTGCCGAACCTAAACCCAGCCCGGCCCCACCCGCACCTCTAGCTGAACATCATTCTGCCCTTGTAAGGGCAGACGAGCAAAAATTCCAGTCTCCCCTTTTTAGGGCAGATGAGCAAGGTGCGTTCCCGCGGGTGGGTCGGCTGGGTGGGGCCGGTGGGCTGTACCTAGACTGCCGACTGGACGGCCAACCCTGCCGTGCGCTGGTTGACACAGGAGCCACCATCTCCCTCGTCCGGCCAACGACGCTCCCCAAAGCCACCTGGGAACCGACCGTGACCAGGCTGCAATCCATGACCGGCCAGAGGATGAACATGAAGGGCAAGAAGACAGTGAGTTCTGGCTAGCGGATATTTGGGAAGCATGTATCATAGGCCTGGACTTGTTAGCATCATGGGGAGCTACAGTTGATATAGCACAGGCTACACTCACCATCGGCTAAACCACAGTTCCATTGCACCGAGCTGCAAAAAGTAAGCGGGTGACGAGAAGAGCTCGCCTGGCCTACACAGCCAACACACGGCCCCCCGCCGACCTGCTAGCTAGCCCACCAGCGCCCATGCAGCACGCTAGCCAGCCCCCTATCCAGCGTGCCGGCCCCGGGAGCAGCCCCGCCACCGTCCGCCCGTCTCCTTCTTCATGCCCTGCCTCACCCTCAGCTGAGACGGCAGTAGACTCGCCCCTTCTCAGTGCCAGCAACTGTACGGCTTGTTGACTGATAACGCAGACCTTTTCGCAGTGCGCGATGAGGAATGCACGCAGACAGATTTGGTGCAGCACACCATTGACACTGGTGATGCCGCACCTATTCGCCTGCGCCCCCATCGGTTATCATTGTCCAAGCGGCTGGTAGCGGAGGAGAAGGTGAGAGAGATGGCTGCAGCTGGTGTCATAGAGCCCTCAGACAGCCTGTGGGTGGCACCTGCTGTACTGGTGCGTAAAAAAAATGGAGAGTGGCGGTTTTGTGTTGACTATCGGCAACTTAATGCAGTTACCCGCAAAGACGCCTATCCTCTACCACGCATCGACGAAGCGCGAGACCACATCGCGGGGTCCAGTTGGTTCAGCTCGCCGGACCTCCGCAGTGGATACTGGCAAGCGAGGCTAGCTCCTAGTGCTAAAGCTAAGACCGCCTTCACCATAGGGGGGGATTGTGGCATTTTCGGGTGATGCCGTTCGGCCTTTGCAACGCTCCGGCGACCTTTGAACGGCTCATGGAAAGAATGCTGTCGACCGTCCCTCGAAGTCGCTGTGTCATGTACCTAGACGACCTCTTGGTGCACGCCAGCAACTTTGAGCAAGCCCTCGAGAATCTAAGTGAGGTGTTTACTGCAATTCGCCTGGCTGGGCTACTGTTGAATCCCCCGAAAATGCCAGCTTCTCCGGAGGGAGACGGCCTTCCTGAGGCATCTCGTAAGTGACTGAGGGGTGGCGACTGACTCGGTTAAGGCAACTGCAGTGTCAGAGTGGCCGACACCGGCGGACGTGGGCGAGCTGCGTAGCTTCCTGGGGCTGGCTAGCTACTATCGGCGCTATGTGTGGGACTTCGCCTCCATGGCTAGCCCTCTCCACTGCCTCACTGACAAGCACCAGGCCTTTAAATGGACTGACGAGTGTGCGGCAGCCTTCACTCAGGCCCCAATGCTGGCGTACCCTGATGTCTGCCGGCCCTTCATCATGGACACTGACGCTAGCAATACAGGCGTGGGGGCGGTGCTATCACAGGCAGACGGTGAGGGGGAGCATGTAATCGCCTACTACAGTCGTGCTCTGAGCCGAGCTGAAAAGAACTACTGCGTCACACGCCGAGAGCTCCTGGCCGTCATCCTAGCCATCTGTCACTTCCGCCCCTACCTCCAGGGCACCTCCTTCCGCCTGCGCACTGATCACGCCTCCCTCACGTGGCTCCTGCGGTTCAAGAACTCGGAAGGGCAAGTAGCACGGTGGTTAGAGACATTACAAGAGTACAACTTTACAATTGAGCACCGTGCGGGCCATCTACATGGAAATGCTGATGCCCTAAATTGCAAGCCATGTCAGAGAATGGAGGAACGGGACCAACCCGAACCACAGGTGGTGGAGGTGCGGGGAATAGGGGAGGCGGAAGGGTGGCTGCCGTGGGAAAATCAGCAGCTGCAGGAGGCGCCAGAGGCTGATGCTGTTCTGCAACAGGTGAGGGGCTGGCTGGAGGCTGGCGCATTTCCGACCTGGCCGGAGGTCTCGGCTGGGGGGCTGGAACTTAAGGCGTACTGGGGGCAAAGAGGGAGCCTGGAGCTGCGAGAAGGGCTGGCGTATCAGCGGTGGCGGGCTACTGGCCGGGGTAACGACCTGCTGTGTCTGCTAGTGCCTCACTCATTATGTTCGCAAATCCTTGGACTGGTGCACGGCTCGGTGGGGGCGGGCCACTTTGGGGTCAACAAGACCCTGCATCATCTCCGGCAGCATTTCTACTGGCCGAGCTGCCGCCGAGACGTTGAGCTTCACGTTCACTGCTGCGATACCTGCACGGCCCACAAGGGTTCTGGCGAGACTTCACACGCCCGGCTGCAGCGCTACGTCGTGGGGGCGCCCATGGAGAGAGTGGGTGTCGATGTCCTGGGGCCATTCCCCACCACTGAGTCTGGCAACCGGTACGTCCTAGTGGCGATGGATTACTTCACCAAGTGGCCCGAGGCGTACGCTATTCCTGACCAGAGCACTGAGACGGTCGCCTGGTGGAAGAAATGTTCGCCCGGTTCGGAGTCCCAGGGGAGCTGCACAGTGACCAGGGGTTGAACTTCGAAGCCAAGGTAATCGCTGCTGTCTGCAAACGCCTGGGCATTGTGAAAACTCGCACCACTCCCCTTCACCCTCAGAGTGATGGATTAGTAGAGCGTTTCAACTGGACACTCGCCACCCAACTAGCAACTCTAGCTAGCCAACAGCAACGGGACTGGGACCAGCATCTACCGCTGGTGCTGTGGGCGTATCGCACAGCCATACAGGAATCCAGCCTCTGCACTGATGCTAGGGCGCGAGCTCCGAACACCCGTCGACCTAGTGTTCGCCCCCCCCCCCCACTGAGGAGGAGCCCCGGATAGGTGAGGCTACCTATTACCACCAGCTCCTTGAACGCATGCGAGTGGCACACGACTTCACTCGGAAGGCTCAGGAAACTGCGAGCCTTCGCCAAAAATGGCACCATGACAACCGTTGCCGCGGGTGAGCTTTTGCTTCAGAGAGTCAGGTCTGGGTCTACTGCCCGAAACGCCAGAAAGGCCTATCTCCCAAACTACAACCACACTGGCGCGGTCCTGCTGAAGTGCTGCACAGGCCTACAGGGCCTAGAAGTGACCTACAGGGTGCGTATGCCTGATGCCGGGCGGGTGGTGGTCTTACACCAAGACAGGCTGGCCCGCTACCAGCCTCGGGCTGCCAGCCCCGCCCCCAGCGCCATGACACAGCAGCCTGGGCCTACCAGCAGGCCTGTGCGACGGACACCGGGACATTTTGGGGACTTTGTTGTTGGGTAATGTTTTCTTTATTTTTGTTGTTGTTGTTGTTTTGTTGTTGGGGAGGGAAATGGTTGTGGCGGGGTCATCGGGGACAGTGACCCCTTAGATGGGGGCAATGTGGCGATCCTGCCCCAGTTCATGTTTACTGTGAAGTTAAACTGGAAGATAGTGGAGTATCGCTATTGGCTGCACCTGGGGAGGGGTAAAAAGCCAATCAGGTCCAGGGGGGGGGTATAAGAGGGCTGTGTTGCCAGCATGAGTGTGGTTGTAAATGTTGTGTGTTGTTGGAAAAAATGAGTCTGTTCTGAAAAGAGGAAGAAATGGCCCTTTTAAGAGCCGAACAACAAATAAAGCGAAGCCCGCCCCGGGCGACGCGAGAACCGCTATTCCTGCCTCAGTCTCAGTCCTTCAGTAGTGAGACCGCAACACTACTTTAGGCTAACTTGCATTTGCCAATCTGTAATGCACCTTAACTCATGCCAATTTGCACCCATCATGCTGGTCCCCAGTACTTAGAATTTTTAGTATTTCAGTATTTTAGCAATTAGTATTTTTATTTCTTCCTTATTATTATTTTTAGTAGTATTGTTTATTTTCCTTGATTTAATATTTGAGCATTTTCAACGTTAGCCTAAGTTTTATGTGCAATAACTGACTGAATTCTGTGCTGTTTTTCTCGTCCTTTGTTTAAAGTTGTTACCGGGTTTACATTGTTTACTTGCTGCTCTGTGTGCCTTTTAATTGCCCCCCAGGGACAAATAAAGTTTTTTAAATTCCTTACACTCCCTATCCACATGCCACAATTCTCAGCTGGAGTCAGGCCATTATGAGTCACTCATTATCCCATTTAATTATGCACATTCCACGACAAAAAAGAGATCAGTGATGCATTGAGTCATGATTCCTGTTTGAAATAACTCTAATTATACTCAGTATTCATGTATTATTGCAAAGTGCCATTTTTAGTTGCCATTAGTCCAGCATATTGACAGCACATTGCATCACCCCATCCTTATAATTGCTCAAGTGCGCTGTGTTGGTACAAGCGAAACAACTACCATCATATTTACCCTTTACCCATCCTCAGTTGCTGCCCAAAGGCCTTGGGGGAAGGACGGTACCGCTGGCGTCATGACCAGGTTCTCAGGGCCCTGGCAGACACAATCAGCACAGCAATTACCAACTGCAGGTACCAGCACACCCCCAAGCAGTCCATCACCTTCGTCAGAGCTGGGGAAAAGGCGCAACACCAGCCAAGTTCCTCTGGGGGGCTTCTCACCACTGCACGGGACTGGAAACTCCAAGTCGACCTGGGGAGACAGCTCAAGTTCCCAGAGAACATCCTGGCCACTTCACTCCGCCCAGACATAGTGTTAACATCAGAGTCAACAAAGCAAGTGGTTCTGGTCAAGCTTACTGTCCCCTGGGAAGACAGACTGGAGGAGGCCAACGAACGCAAGAGGGCCAAATATGCGGAGCTGGTGACTGAGTGCCGGAGTAATGGCTGGAAAGCCCGGTGCGAACCAGTCGAGGTGGGGTGCCGGGGTTTTGCTAGCCAGTCACTATCCCGAACCCTTAAACTCTTTGGAGTAAAAGGGTAGCTGTGCCGAAGAGCCATCAAAACCATCATTGAGGCTGCGGAAAAAGCCTCAAGATGGCTATGGATCTGGAGCCCCCATCCTTGAAGTAGCAGGCCACTTGGACACAAGTCGGGGGCTGATCACCCCCAACTGGGTCGCCGGAGCGAGGGTTTTTGATGATCAAAGACCTGAAACACCCTATGACCTCGGGTTCATCACTGATGATGTGTCTAAGTAGCACCTAGAGGTGTACTTAAGAACTGCTGTGTCTAGCTTTGCCAGTGACCTCCGGGAAAGACTGGATGGCGACCGTAAATAGGATGGTGACGACTGGAGAGACAGTTGGCAGCACGGAAAGACGGTAACCGGGGCAGCAAGGACTAGCACCCCAAACTGCAGTTCCAGTGAAGGAGCACCCACAAGCAAGCTACTAAGAACCTTTCCGAACCATACCCCCAGGGATTCCTGAGAGGGGGGGAGAATGAGAATCCCATTCGGACTGAACTATCGGCAATGAAACTAGCTAATGGACAATCGACAAAAAGCACTGTCTGCATTTGCAGCAAGGTGTGTGAAAACACCACAGGTCTTAAAATCCACCAGACCAAGATGGCCTGTCTGAAGGGAGGACGAGTGAAGCAACGCACAGGTGCAATGGCCAGCACTTCAGACCAAGTGCTCGTCACAGCCCCTGGTCAGACGGAGGAGGAGCCAGGCCCGGAGCCACCCCACAGCGCCCGGAACCTCCGAGCTGCACCAGTCCTCCCGCAAGGTGGAACATCAGAAAAACGTCGGGTTAAGTGGCCTGCCGCCAACAGTAAGGAGTGGCTCCAGCTGGACACGGACATTTACCAACTGGTCAAGCACATTTTTAGTCACTGCAACAATGAGGTATATAGGCCAGAGGTACCATCACGTGATAAGTACAGCCCTGAGAACGCTGCCATATTGCAGGAGCTAAAGTCCTAGCTATTGCTGAAAAGTTGACAATAAGCTAGGGTGATGGTCATACAAGGCAAATGGATTCTGTCAAGATAATTTTATGTCAGCGTAGCATAATAAAATTGTTGTTCATATGACGAACATGAAGAGATAGCTAGCTAAAACTGTTTGGTATCTGTTATACTTAGAAATCATTTAGAGCCACTTCAGCAGTTATATATCCCCATTGGTAACCTTGCGAAATTAAACTCAGATAATTGGATGATATGAGAATGTTAGCATTGTTTAAGTTGGCTAAAATTAGCCTTGATGATTTACTCAGTCAGTGCCAAATGTTAGCCTAGCGTTTGAAAATCTGTCAGCCTATAGGCTGGGTTTGCTTTCTAAACATCAATATATTCGTGATCATACTTAAAACAGGCAAAGTATTGGTATTAAACTGCAACCAGTTATTAAGAAATAATGCAATGAATGTATGGCATAAGTTCACTATTTTTTCAGGATGTTTCTATTCTCCCTTGAGCTTAACAATAGCCAGGGACGTTGGGCGATATTGTTTCGACCACCGGGGTGCATCGACTCTTTCCCCACTCACCTCACTGGCAGTTTGGCTGTCTACAAATGAGACAATAACCCCATCTACTGCCCAGTCTATTTTATTTTTTCTACATTTTCATGAGCTTTGCGGGGATTCATAATTATAGGGTATAATATGGCGTTTCTTTAACTTTTCATTTGGTAATGGTTTAGAAAATCCTTGTCATGTAATGTAACTTCAGCACTCTCATATTTTGCTTAAATGGAAGGATTTTTTAAAAATAGTATCATATAAAACACTTTTCCTTAATGTTGAATGTGCTAAAACAGTTCTCTTTTTTTAATTGGCTGAAAAAATTATCGACTTTTGCGATGATGAGGCTGGAAACGGTGAAGCCTTATCATCCTTTTTAGTCGCGATAGAAAAATTTCAATAATCCTTATATAGGTGGCAGCAATATAGCTTTGATGTTGAATAAAATTATGGGATGAAAGAATGGAGTAGGTTTTTTAGGTAGTTTTACATGTGTACTCCTGCCGCACTGATAAATCTTTGATTGCAAAAAACCTTACATCCTCAGAGAATTTTAATCATTCGAAACGAGAATTCTAAAGTTGCTTATTGTACTGTATCAACGATTGCTTACAGTTGGTAGAGGCATGCCCTGAGCACTATGGCGGCTCTATAGTGCTACAATGCCTGGATCTCTGAAGCGTGCCTGAAGTCTCTAGCCTATTTACCTCTCTTCACTGCATCCAAATGAAGGATGTGTAGAACTTAAAGATGAATAGACATTCCCACTAAATATTAGTTTCATCATGTCTACAAAGCAATTATTCAAAAGTACGACCAGTTTAATCTTGGAATGAACATTCACTGCTTTTGTTGTCTTTAGGCAGTAGCTTTTTCTTTAGCAACTGAGATAATGGTGACGTCTTACAGAACAACAAAGCCAGAAATAGTCACAAGTCAACTTGGCAGAGGCATTTTAAACTGTGTTACCTCATCTTGACATAGCCAACGCATGCATCATATCTACTTAATGGGAAGAAACTCGGCTAAAAGCTCATGATGCCCATTTTACCTCAACAAAATACCATTCAAGCACCAAGCAACTCAACTCAAATGAACATGTAGCAAAACTTGAAGTGAAACAATATCAGAGCGCGATCACATATATGACTATAGCGATTCTGCTAAATTTGTGCTATGGAGACAAATGATAAATCATGTGAAAGAGGAGAATACACAGATTCCAACGATATAAGGCTTGTTACTTCAGGTCTGTGTCACATTCAACCAGCACCCGAAGAACAGCAGGCACACACTTCACATTCACGTTGGATCTTTTTGTTTACTCATGGTGAGATGTCTCACTTCCAGGTTCAGCGTTCACCTTTCCGAGTACAAAATCCCCAATAAAAAAGTTATCGGTGTAAATTTTTTTCCTGAAATTTCGGTCAGTTATTATTGTATCTTGATGGGCCATGATTTATTGCTAATTGGGCAATTTGAATGAAACGTCATTTCACCTTTAACTGATTGGATTTTTCCAGCATAGTATACCTCAACCGAGAATCAGTGATGGCTCAATCAGGGTGAGTTAAGTTCAACACATCTTTCTATTCGATGCAAACTCAAAATATGCTCAAAAGAAGAGGGTTGAATACAGTTAAAGGGTCAAGAACAGAGTGCAGAAATGCAGTATCGTGTACACAGGGCCTTAGGTGTTTCGTTCCACTTAGGTTTCATAATTGGGAAATGTGGTCAGAGAATTGTTGTTTTGAAAAATGGAAGCTGTTCCACACATTCCATGATTGCCAAGAAACAGAAATGTTTTATGCAGTGCTGTGCTGTCTCTAGAAAGAAGAGCACACACTGGATCTAATGAGGGCACAAGGTGAAATGGACAAAAATGTAACTGGAGTCTGTAGAATTTACATTTAGTTCGAGAAACGACTGCTGCACTGATTCTCAGCTGGCACAGAAAAGCGCATGTTAAACCACTCATCTTTGCCTCGTAGGCAGAGTTTTTAAGTAAGAAAACACTACTTAAACTTACACACATTAAGAAAAGGTAATTCAGCATTAACATGCAAAGATTTTACCGGTAAAAGGCCAGCATACAGGGTCGAATCTACATTGTTGACGATTTTGATCTTTGGTGGGTCATCAAATAAAGGTCGTAGATGAGGACCTGTGTACTGTTTTATTTTGGCTATTTTTAATTGGGGATGTCATTAAACTGAATAATGCAGACAAAGAGACAAAGATGAAGGATTGCTCATGGAGCCTTTATACAGCATGTACACTGATGGACTTTAAAAACTTATAACCAGAATTGTAACCAAACTAAGATTCATATTTGTAACCATTTATTGAGTTTACCCATAACAACATCTTTGACAAAATGTCAGATAATATCAACAAAAGAAGAACGACAAAAGAATCAAGAATGACAAGTTTAACAACAAAATTAACAACAAAGATCAACTTCAGTCTCAGTACCGAGTGTGACCGCCACATGCCTGCAACAAAGCCATCACTTGTCTTGGCATAAAGAGCATCATTCTGTTGAGCTGTTGCTGGGGAATGGCCTGTCACTCCTGGAGAAGGGCTTCTTGGAGCTCCCCTCACGTCCTGTGTGCTGGAGTGCGTTACTGGACCCGCTGATCCAACAGATCCCACACAAGCTTGATGCACTTCATGTCAGGGTTGAAAGGTGGCCATTCCATGACTCACACACCATTCTGGGCCAAGAGCTGCTGGGTCACGTGCCGAGTGAGGTCGTTCATTGTTTTGCACGAACGTGACCTCAGAGTAGACTGTGATGTAAGGCACGACGTGCGGTCTGATGACAAGGTCACAGTAGCGGGCTGCATTAAGATTTCCATTGATTATAACCAGGTCGGATCTCCAGCCGCACTGAATGGCACCCCAGACCATCATCAAGGCTCCTCCAAAGCGATCAGCAATGCAGGGGGCCGCGTATCTCTCACCACGTCGTCTGTAGACCCTCTGTCTTCCATCATGTCGGTACAAACAAAATCTGGACTCATCATTGAAGACAACATTCCTCCAGAATCGGTTGGGGACGTTCTGACTAAATTCTTCAGCCCAGCGAAGCCCGGCAGCCCTGTGCCGTGCATCAAGCTGCATTCCAACACATGCCCTGTGGGCACTGATCCCTTCCTCTGCAAGTCAGCGACTCACTGTTCTACTGCTGATCCTTAGTCTGTGGATTCCTAGGGTCTCCTGAGCCGTCCCGGTGCAGGTTCGAAACCAATCTCTCAGGTGAACGAGGCAGATCTGATTGTCCTAGGCTGGGGTCGTGATCCAAAGCTGACCAGGTCGGGGACGATCGTTGGTGCTTCCAGTCTCCTGGAAACGAGCCAGGTTAGAGATTGTCGGTTGGCTTACCCCAAAATGCTGGGCGACGCGATTTTGGGATGTTCCAGCCATCCACATCCTAAAGGATTGATCACGTTGGGGTCTGGAAAGGCAAGGCATGGCGCACTGAGTGTCTTTGAACAAATGTTCTCGGGTTCTGGCCTTAATGACCTCAAGGATTGTTTCAAGGCATTTTGACAACATTGCAATTGACCAGTGAAGCCGGACAAGGGTACATCAATCATTCCTCAAATCCTGCTCAACAGACACAAACAAGGTCATGACCTCACGCACTCTTGTGTCTTCTTACTTAAAGGCAACTACATATCAATTATTTAATCATCTAATTAATGTTCCCCTAACCCAACTATACTATTTCTGTCTGGTCAGATTTTAAATTCCATCAGTATATAATGCCTTCAAAAACACACATAAGCAAATGTCATGCTTTGTAAAGGGTGAAATAACACATCCTTATTCAGCATGTGATGCCAGATGTAATATAACTGACAATGTCACTTAGCAGAGTGGCTAAATGCGATAAATGGTGGCATAAAATATATTTATCCATAAATCCAGGCTTTTTCATGGAACTTTTATGAACTATACATTATGATTTCATTAATGTGACGTAATGCCTTCATAAACTATCCTTACCCCCTTTGCACAGAAGCCAAATCTGGCAATTTATGCGTCACCTTATTTAAGGCTGTATAATTCAAGATTGCAGCTTCACAGAGAGGATGGGTTGGCTCAACTGAGTCAAGACACTTGTGGCATCTATTTATCGTATTTCAGTTTATTTACATGATTCTGGTTGAGAAAAAGGGCTGCAAACATAAAAAATTTTCATGAAAATTGAACATTGAAGTTGTAAAAAAAATATTACTGAGAATTAAAACTATACATTTCTGAGATCATAAACTCCTTGACAACAAGTATAATCAATCAAAGCATTAAATTCTAAATTATCTACTCTCTAGAAGCCACATAATACAGCTCTCCAGGTAACTCCCCAAACTCTAACATCCCCCCCAAATGGTGCATTGTCAAATCATAAAATAATCATACATTTAAAACAAATTAACTTTAATATGAAGTAATAGGCGCAGTTGGACATCAGTGGTCACCAGTAACCTCTCCAAACACAAAAAATGCCTTTTCTCCATGATAAAGTTTAGAATTTAGGGGGACACAATCCAGGTGTGTAATGTGTGAAATCATAACTAAATAATGACAAACGCATTTTATACTCAGTAGTTCAATTTATTGGGTCGGTCTATGGCACTTCTGTTGAGCTTAAACATGTCTGATCATTTGCCACGAATTGTATGCCTGGACGAAGAAGCAGGGGAACTATGGATCAGCGATCGTTACACCTAGCCTGTAGAGATTTCTTGTGAGTGCTCTGCAGGTCACAGTTCATTATGGATTCAGTTCGTATTTGGTAAGAACCTTGAGTGAGGTAAGGTCACGAACCCTATCGATTGGGAATGATTGCTTCAGGGCATCCAGGGATTAACGTCGACCTGCGGGCGACCGACTATATAACTTATCGATTGATATTTTTCTCTACCAGGCTACACTCCACTGCTTTCAACAACACAAATACAAATAGAAATAAATTACTTTGCAACCTTGAATAAATTACTTCATTAGTTTACTCAAATTATATGCACCACAACGCAACAAGTGTGCAACAGAGTGTGTTTTCAACAACACAAATACAATAAAACATTTTTTAAAAATTATAATAAAGAAAAAAAATTGACATTTCTCCCAGTATGTTGTAAATGTGTCAAAAATGCCAATGGGTCTATTCTCATAGACATATGAAGCTATCCTTCTTTATCATAGGCCGAGCTAATGCACCATCCTGAAATAAATTTTTATGTAATAGGAATCCAGCTAATTAGGTCACAAAAATAACTAGAAAAGCTCACAGAGAGTGCAGAAAAAGCACAGTGATCGGAACTCCGGCCCATCCGAAAGACTTGCAATCTTGAACGTTGGCATATATCTCAGCTGTACTTTGGCCTAGATATGCCAAAATATCATCTCCTGTTCCTTGTCTTAAAGCTGCAGTCCGTAACTTTGAGGAAAGAGAGGACTTCGCACAAAAATTTGAAAAAAAGCTACTTTCAGGTCCCTCCCCCTCCCTCTCCACTGCACTCCTCAGACCCTCCCCTAGAAAGCTACCGTGCACGCGAAGGCACGCGAACGGTTATCCATGCAACTGCGGAGAGATTTTGCACGTTCACATTATGAAAGCGGCCAAGTTGCCGAGGCGAGACGTTACTGTTGCAAACAGTCAACACTGCTGGCCAACACACGGCGCGTTGTTAGACCTGAAAATTCCGGGGCTAATATCACTTCTTTTATTGAAAACAAGTGTTTGCCACCAACATGACAATATCCCGAGCCGCCTCAATTTTATGTGTCTGTACAGACAGAGCCCAATGCTATATCCCCCGCTTCGCGCTAATCGCGCGGCGAGGGATGATAATTATTCCTGGCAGATTCTAGATGGTTTTCCTTCATTCACATGTTTTCCAATTCAAGAATAATCAAGTGGCAGTTGAAGACACGGCTTCTCTCCCCCATGCGATCTAAAAGCGACAAAATATTGGGCTATATTCAGTACCGAAAAATTATTAGATTATAATTAGGTCTATGCACCATCACTCGGCTATGGCATTTCATAACTCTACAGCGAATGAAGGTAATTTCGGCCACAAAGTACATACACCTGTTTTTGCAGCACGGTCGCTCAATTCGTGGTTAAAAAAAAAAAAAAGTAGACAGCTGTCCGATTGGCAAATGTAAACAGACGAAACCACTTACTAGTCTGAAATGCCGTCACCGAGTGCAGGTGCATAGACATAATTATAATTCAATTATTTTTCTGTCCCGAATGCAGCGCATTATTTTGTCGCTTTTAGATTGCATGGGGGAGAGAAGCCACCTCTTCGATTGCCACTTGTTTATTCGTGAATTGAAAAACTTGTTAATAACCCATCTAGAATTAGCCAGGATTAATTATTTTCAAAAAAAGGAGGAATATTAGCCCCGGATTTTTCAGGTCCAACGACGCACCTGCCAACAAAGGAGCAGAAATAAATCATGTCCACATAAACAGTAATCTACAGCAGTATGTATTCATTAAAAACCCAGCACACACTTATTTCAGGAAATTACCCGTTTTTTGAGTACAGAAACTGTCGTGAATCCAGCTGAATGGCCAGTAAATCATGTATGTCAGCATTTAGCTGTGAGAGCACAGAAACGTTACACATATTTATAAGGACAACAACACAACTGATAAGACTGCCAGGTCACTTCATATGGAGATTTTCTGCTGCTTTCTAATAAAACAACGCCAGTAACGTTAGCCCTAGCATCTGAAACAGGCTAACATTAGTTCGACTGCAACATCACAGTAACATCACATGCACTGCAGGGTACTGTAACAAGTAAAAGACTCTGGCTATTCGAACAGCGACTGTGCTTGTAAGCGACGTTCACTCGCTTATTTGCAGAGCGAAAATGAAATGATGCTGGTTAGGGCTGGGGTTAGTTTGGTGATCATGTCAGCGACGCCAACTCGCTTATTTGCAAAGCAAAAATGAACCAACAAATGTATGTACGGTACGTTGGGGGCTCTGTCATTTTTTTTTTTTTTTTGTCTTTTGTCTTGGGGGGTGGGGGTGGGGGGGTATTGTGTTTGTCTATTGTGTACAGTTGTAATTATCAGACGCACTGTGAATGTGAATGTAAATGGCACAGAACAAATTTCCATAAGGACAATAAATATTCTATCATCTAAATAAAGCAGGGGTTCACCGGTCAAGGAGAAAAGTTGCAAACTCCGCGTCAGTTTTTAATCCTTCCAAATCACGGAGTTCTTTCCACTTGTAAAAATCCACTCCGATGTTCACTCTGGTTTTATCCTGGGTTTTGTTAAATTCTTTCTTTTGCACTTTTTTTTCTTCTGGCTTCCTTTTTTACTAGTCTTCGCCATGTGTGCCGCTTCTGGTAACTGAGGTATCTGTATTTTTTTCCTTGCTGATGGCTCTAAGCTCCTGAACCTGCTCTCTTAGATTTGAACTTGACTGAGCACTGGCGTGAACTGAGGAGAAAGGGGGAGGGGGCTGTCTGCAGCGCGTGCATGTGCACTGTTTGTCGGCTGTCAGACACCATCCTGGCTCTAATTGGTTCTTTCTAGTTGGTCCGAACAATTATTTTAAATTGCATTTGGAGCATTAGGTGGGTTTAAATTAGCCTTTTTTTAATTACAGAGTACTAGTTTTATGTAATACTGTCTGTACACAGTGACAGTTTTGCCAAAAATGACAAAAAGTTACTTTTCTAAAACTCACCAACTGCAGCTTTAATACCCACCTTCTCTGAAAATTTCATTAAAATGCGTGCATTACTTTTTGAGTTATGGTGTTAACAGACAAACAAACAGGGCGAAAACATAACCTCTGGCCCAACTTCGTTGGCAGAGGCAATTAATGAATTAAGTGACTGTGAATTAACTGATGATCTATTAAGAGTGAACTAATCCAGCCCAGTCTCATTTTGATGCGTCATATAGTGACACTACTTGACCGAGTGTTGATATATGATGCAGAAGGAGGCTTTTGGCATTATTAGACACCATTTTAAAACAAACCCTACCCCCTAACCCTTATCCCAGACCCTAAGCATCAAATAAGGATGCGAAAAGCCTCCATTTACATCGTTTATAGAGGCTTGGTCAGGTAGTGTCACTATCTGATGAGTCGAGATGAAAATGTGTTGACTAATCACAAAAAAGTCATAGTGAGTTCATCATTTTTAATGATGAGCAACAGGAATTCATGATATGTCCTGCATTAATTCATGCATTAAATTATCATAAGTCATGCAACTGTTCAGTATTAAAAACATACAATGTGTCCCCTTATTGTAAAGTGTCTTCAAATAATCCTCTTAACCTACAGTAAATCATTGGCCTTCTTCTGTATTTCAGTGCAGCATACAGGAGTGAATCCAGCTCTTTTCTTTTAGTGAATCTAATTTTAAATCCAAACCAGTTTTATACAGAAAACTCTCGAGAACTGAATCAAAAACAACAGAATTCATAATTTTACATTATACTGTTGGCCTCCTCATGTAAATGCTTCTTTCTTTGGGGATGATTATACTTTAAGAAGAGTTAAAAGGAGTAGAAACTGCCAATTATTTATGAGAAATAATTAAAATATTAGAGGAGTGAAAAAACTAAGAGGAGTGTAGTTTAAAAGTCCATCTTGAAAATTAATTTTGTGACATTTCAGGGATGAAAATAGGCAAAAAGCAGCAGTAGGGTCATAGAGCCGATAAATTCTTTGTCCGCTCTTTCATGGCTGTGAGCACTAAATGGTCACTGGTAATGGCCTTAGCTCATCGATCTTCAAGGCTTCACTGGCTACTCTGCGAAACAGGGCACTCTGTCAAACAGAGGAAAGTTTGGGAAAGCAGTGAACTTAGGGCAT
This sequence comes from Gymnothorax reevesii, assembly GCA_029721435.1. Taxonomy (NCBI): domain Eukaryota; kingdom Metazoa; phylum Chordata; class Actinopteri; order Anguilliformes; family Muraenidae; genus Gymnothorax; species Gymnothorax reevesii. The sequence goes on along the minus strand of CM056582.1, from coordinate 41,633,823 downwards.
TCTGCCAATCAGGGAACATTAAAGAAAGAAATCCCCGGTCAATTTGCCCCTTTCCATTACCCTGGCCACTTTTCATCGGCTCTTGTTTTTTGGAGATCAACAGGAGAATCTGGAAAGTGGACAAAATCACCTCATTAGAGCAAGATGGCTTTCCTTTGGCAAAAAAATTCTGCAACGCAGTCAGCTGTGACTAAAACTAGTGGGACAGAGCCTCACCTCAGTGCGTAAAGACCAGCAGAACCAACTAGATCCTGAGATTTAAAGGGTACTCTAAGGCAACTGTGAAACGTAGCCAGAATGATAGATTGGTGTTTAAAATGTCCAAAAGTGGAGTCAAATATTTTTGCGTTTTTTATGAGAACATAAATATTTTTTGAAACTGCATTTAGCATCGATTTTGGGCCGAATGACATGGCTGCCATGACAGAGAGTGCGGACTGGCTTTAGCCAATGAAACGCATCATTACAGGCATGTGATTTTAAGGAAGTGACGTCTGATCAGTTTAGCTTCAGCTGAGAAAGAACGAGAAGAGTGGCAACCATCATATGGGTCGACCATCATATCATTTTGATTCACAAGCAAAATAGTATTGTGAGCAGTTTAGTGTTCATGTTAAAACAAGATGCCTACTTGTTGGGCCTTTGGCTGTCAAAATATAGCTGGCAGGAAGAATAACAAGGCCCTCTCTGCTCTCCCCTGGCAGAGGGAACGAGACTCAGTTTCCATCAATTTCCGCGGTCAAATCCGGAACTCCTGAAAAGATGGTTACAAAATATTGGGAGAGAAGGAGCCATGCCAGGAAAAAAGTCAATACTTTGCTCGGTCCATTTCCTACACGAATGTAACGAAGATGATAAGTGTGAGAAATACATGGGCTTGACTCCGAAATGAACGAAGGCCAGGAAGAGGCACCTGAAAGAGGATGCCGTTACCATGGAGTTTGTTCATCGGCGTGCCCCAAAGGCTAGATCAGCAACACTTTCAAGACTACAGAAACATAAAAGTGGCCAACTACTGAGCGAGGTAATACTTTACATGAGTTTTGACAGGATTTTGCACAATGTATTTGAAGTTAAAAGTCATACCGGGGAATGAATGAGCATGAAATTATCCAGGAAGTGTTAAAATATGGGCATTGGGTAATATATCAATTATGTATGATGGTGCTTGTCTTGCTGATCATTTTGATTTGATTAAATAATAGGTCAGAATGATAAGTACGCGTAACAGTATATACTGTATTGTTATTTCTGCTTTGCTGACATATTTAATCTGACATGACAAGGGCCGACTGTCGCAGCTCGCGAGGTGTAACAAATTATCTAGGCTAGCTGCCCGATTGGCCACAACTTAAATATAATAAAGGTGACTGTGTGCCATCGTTTTAATATGTAGATGTTTGACTCGGTATACAATGTATGACCTATTATGATGGACTAGATCAGCCACTGGGCCAAACAATGGATGGATTTAGTTTCATAAAACATTTCAAGGAAAATAGGTCTTGTACAAGTTCTAGTACAAATATCCTATTGACCATGGCCAATGAATAGGACAGCATTAATTTTTTTTTGTCATATTTTTGTAGATGCTGGGAACAGAACTCCAAGTGCCCAAGGAAGTAATGTATAATAATTAGTTGATGTTCCTCAAAACAGAACATTTGATTTGTGGTGTAGACTTTAGTTTCAGTACACGTCCCACTCCCAAGAAAAGAAAAAAAAACTTTATTTATTCCTTGTTGTATGAAGAAAAAAAAACTTCTTTCTTCACATATTTGAAATCACTGATTCATATTTTTTTTATCCAGACTGATGCATTTTCTTTCCAGACTAGTGCTACACCTCCTAAGAGAAGAAGGCTTCTCTTACACTGGCTTCCTTAGCAGGTGATCAGAGCACAGCCTTGATGGCCGATGTTATCGACTCTCCAGTTAGCACTTCTGGTTTCAAGGATCTGTAAGGTCAGGTATGTAGGTCATATCAGGGAAGGAGAGCAATCACTGTCACTCTTCTATACACACACCCAAAATGTTTGAGTGATTCATCACTCGCCCAACAATAAAAAATGTTGGGCAATTGCTTAGCTCTCCCAGATAGTGCAAAAACCCTCCATCCCCCCTCCCCCCTAGCATTTCAGGGGACTAAGAGTTTGCTCCTGCCAATTGCTGAGTATGGGTAGTTGAACTTGATCAGTGATTGAAAACTGAACAGGATCAGTGAATATAAATTATATGTAATCTTATTCATTTTCATATTTTCATTTTTTTGACGGTGAGATTCATACTTTATAGATTCTTCCTTTGGTTAGGGGTTTGGCACACATATTTATCCAGTAACAGAAGTAGATTGCAATGTGAGTGCTGAACTTCATTAAGAGTTGACACCAGCATGTACAGGATTGTCATAATATCACACAGAGTCCAGGATCTCAGTCCTATGGAGCAAATGGTGAAATGTAATATTCTGTGGCCCGAGTGTCAAATCTAGTACCATTGGATGGAGTATCTGTTTTTCAGCGCGTGGAATGATTTGTTGCCTATGTGAATGACGCTTGAATATTTCCATCCATAAACGAGTGTCATCAATGTCAATGCTATTTCCATAGTGGTGCTCAAATGGTCAAGTAAAATATCAATCAATATCACTTGATTAGTCCTTGCTGACTTATTGGGTTTTGGTCTGAGAAAGGGTGTAGTCTACATAACTCGATATGCCCGTTAAAGCCGTCCAGGCCTATATCCTATGTAGTAGTATTTAATATATGGCGTTGTTTGAGCGAGGATGCGATAAATGCTGCAGTGACCTCCAGAACTACATGTATACACTTCCTATCTGTTTCAGGTTATAGTTTGAAGCTTTGAAATGCACACAAAGTTGAAATAACCATACTGAAATTCCAATTTCAGAGCAGTTTGTACTCTTGGCACACAGGCTGATCCGGAAGGTTTGTCTATCATAGAAGCAGGATCAGACTCAGCTGCAGAAATCTGGACTGCTCCATTGTCACCGCTGTCGTCAGAAACTGGAGTGAATGAGCTGACCTCTCCTGGGATGTCATGAGATTTTAATCCACTCTCAGAGGGTGACACTGAGGATACCAGTGGGGAGGCTGAATCTGCCAGTCCATGTGAGATGAGAAAATTCATTGTGTTTGAATTTTGCCCAGATGAATTACACAAGTTTTGTAATGTTTGTGGAAGCCACGTGACTGAGCGGAGGCCATTTACCACTGGCTCCATGGTGAGCTATGGGATTTCCTGCCATGGTGGTCATTCATATGTCTGGCAGTCACAGCCTGTAGTGAAGAATTTGCCAGTTAGTAACTTACTGATTTCTGCTGCACTTTTGACTGCTGGGACCACTTACGGTAAAATGAGCACCTTTGCAGTCAACCTCGGACAGTGTTTTCAACCGCATCCAGCGCACAACTCTTTTGCCAGTGATACAGGATACATGGGAGAAGGAGCACAAGGCAGCAGTTCACTTTGTCAAAAAGCAACAGCATGGAGGCCTGGTACTGTCTGATGATGCCCGCTGCGACAGTCCAGGCCATAATGCAAAGTACGGATTGAACACACTCATGCATTCTGATGGACCTGACAAGAGTTGCACAAAGAAGATTGTGTCTATGAAGCTTGTTCAAGTTTCCTAGGTAATACATAATTTCCTGATGTGAGATCAGGTAGACACCAGAAGCGAGGTGAAGGGGAATGAGGAGTTTAATAAAACAAAAGCAAACGGACACGAGGGCCAACAAAAAACTCGGCCCAAAGGGTTGCAAAATACAAACTAAGGTAAGCTTCACAGAGCTGAGAACAAAGATCAGAAAACGACAAAAAAAAAAAAGCCACTGGAAACTCCAGGGAGATAAACAAGAACAGAAATGAATAATGAGACTAAGAATGCTGAAGGCTATACACAAAATGACTATGAAAAAACAGACTAGCACGAGACTTGGGAACATGAGCTTGAGCAAGAACGTGGGAACATGAACTTGGAACAAATCTTGAGACACTGTCTGCCAGCAAACTTCCACCGCATCCAGATAAAGGCTAAGAAATCAAGAACACATGAGGGGCAACACCTGGAGAAAGAGAAACAAGAGGCATGGCAAGATCACTGGACATGGACAGAGATTGGTGGACAAGACTTGCTCATTAAGAGAATGAGCGTGCTCAGCTAAAGTACCAATTAAGTATGCAGTTTGGAAGCAAGCATGAATGTTAAGAACAGAAAAGCACAACTTAAAAACAGTTAATTGCCAATTAAGCTTAGAGAGCCCCGAATCAGCACAGCACAGAAGGAAGGGTGAAATACCAAAGCCAACCAGAGCTCTGAAATGTGCAACAACGAAGGCACGGGGAAGAACGCAGACAAGTGGTGGAGTGGCTTGGCAGACCTGGCAAAAACAAAAACATGGAAAAGTAAAAACATGGACAAGGAATGTGAATTATGAAAAGCGTAATCCTAATTCAAGAAACTGTTAAAACTGTGATATGAAATATGACTGTGGACTATGGAATCCTGATACATGAAACTGTTAAAACCATAACCCAGAACACAACAATTTCCTATTGAAAGTATAAATGGATGCCTGCACAATTTTGTTATATTTTCCCAGAGCAGCTATATGTAGTTCATGATTTTCTCCCATTTTTTGAATTCATGTTTGCATGTCCCTACGGGTCTTTAGTAAGCTACCAGTGAAATGCCCTCTTACATTTAAGATTATAAAAAATTGTAACTCGTACGAATTTATTATTGTGATTTATGTGAATTTTTCATGCATATTTATTATCACTGGAGTTCCTCAACACTGTCCAGTAGTGCATTCTGTATGTGATACTGTGTACTTTGGTAAATCAATATCTTGACAAACCGACTAACCGTGGTGTATCCACAAGTACATGTTTAGCCTTTATGAACTGGAATGCTACCAAAAGTAACAAAGTACTGATTGCAAATATGATTTATACAGGTTTCCCTCATTACAATATAACTAATTCATTTAATTGTAGATTAAATACTTTTTTAAAATTGTGACACAAAATTCTATAGGTACAAAATTCAAACCACCTGGAACCCACAGGCCTGAAGCGATGCTTAGATGCAAGTGAGGAAAGACAAGCTGAACATTGCAACACTCACAACAAACAGGCAAAATATGGTGAACAGTATTATGGACAAGGAGGTACAATCCACGCAGTGTTACATTTAGCTACATTCCTTCCCTACTATCCACTGCCCTCAGTTGGCGAGTCTCTTGCTCAGTCACATCATGGGGATTATGGACTTATTGGATAATTCACATTCACACAAAACAGAATGGATTATTTTAGGTCTTTTCCATGAACATTCTCCCCACTATTAACTGCAACTCCCTGAGTATGATTCTTTATAAAAGTGCAACACCACCTTTGTACTTGGCAGATCAAACATCAGTTTGACACACGGCATGTGTCAAAAGGGGTCGTCAAGAAACTCGCAGCAAAAGCCAAACAGAAAGCTTGTACGGAACTGACCCCATGGATCCACAGCATCTCAAACTATTTATGGTGGTCTTGTGCAACATGTGGTGGAGATCAGCAGCTGTTGTGGTATTTCTTTAAGGGGTGAGACCAGAACCATTGTCATACTGGTGTGATCAACAAGAGAAATTTTGGAATATCTGATTTGTTTCAAATCGTACGATAGTGAAACTTTATGCGCTTAATCTTTAGCTTATTGCATTGCATACTAGGGATAATACTGACAAAAGTATTTAATATTGACATAATTATCATGTCTGTCCATTTTCAGTACACTAGATCTCAAATTTGGTGAATGTTATTTTCAAAATTTCAATTCAGCAACATTAGAGAACTGCAATGAATGTCTTGTTTAGTTCTTCTAAATATTTAGCTGTTATTGAAAAATATTTATGAAGAAGCAGTTGTGGAAAATATCATATGAGGAGTAACTATTCGGCAAAATGCAACATTTAAAGAAACCAACTGACAACCACATCCTGGGTAGTTCTCGAATGCTGCTCAACTGAAATTTTGAAAATATGTTTTGCAAAATCCAAGATTTAGTGTAAGCTTACTGGAAATTAATCAAGTTCCAGATATGACAATTATGTCAATCTGTAATATTTTTTTCAGTATTACCTGCTATGCACTACAATCTATACATTCTGTATATAAAATTTCACGATGATAGGATTTGCAACTAAATAGGATATTCGGAATCGGATGTTATTTACCCCAATGTCATGCCAGCATGAACACAATTTGGGTCTCGCTCCCTAACTTCACCATTTAAGTTTTATTTTGGCAAGCCATGGTTCTGTCACAGTTTTTTGTTTATTTTTCATATTCATGATTTTCATTAGATTTAATTTTATGATTTTTACCCTGACTTTCCTTATTGTCTATCACAATGACTTGGATGCCCTTTTTGGCATAATAGATTTTCCCATTAACCTTTGATTAACCATTAACTAGATACTATACACTTTAGTCATAGAGGGTGATCTCCAGTTTGGCCTAGGTGCCTATTTCCAGGCTTGTAGGTAAGATTTCAAACTCTTTGTCACAATCCTGTCAGACAATTCTCCAATAACCCGTTTCTTTTGCAATGAGAAGTGGCTTTGCGTGCTGCAGCACGTAACTAACAGGCACAGGTGGTCTGGCAGCACCAAGTTCTGTAAATGCTCTCATCCTCCTTTGTCAGAAGCACAGAAGAAGGAAACAAAATGGCTCAAACCAAAATCGGAGGCATTTAAGGCACTGCAAGCCATTGTGACGAAGAAGAGTCTACTTTCAGCCATGGGAAAATTGACTCAGTTCTGCTTCACAGGCGAGCTGGAAGTTTTCCACAGCCAGCAGCTCAGGTTTTGCCCAAAGAGGCAACATTTCTCGTTTGATGGTGAGGAAAGCTTTGGTTATCACTGAACAAATTAATTGGACACGACAGGAAAAGACTGTTCTGTATGTGGTAAAAACATTTTCATACTTCATTTCTCTAAAAGATTTGCAACAATAAAGAACTGTGAAATAACACACAGGAGTGCAATAGTGAATGGATGAACTGTTCACTGGATACACTGAAGATTTTTTCTGTTCACCATTTTCAAGTATTGGGCATCTAGCTGATCACCTTCTGGTCAGACCCGTAGCCATGGTGTTAAGGGATGGGGATTGGGAGGGGGAACATCCCAATAGTGTTTTTTTTTTGGCCAAACCAAACCACACATATGGTCTTTTCCTGATATATCGAATCCCCCAAGTGATCCCTGTCCCTCCCCAATCAGATCCTGGCTGCGACCCTGCTGGTTTATATTGTGTTTTGCTATAATTTGCTTTTTATTTATTCGTTTACTACATGCATACACGGTTTCGTTGACAGTCATGTATGCAAGGTATGAACTGGCACGGCGGCATATGATTGGAACAACACGGAGACCGAGCAGAGAAACGACAAGTCTGGCCTGCCTGCTGCTTCTGTTGTGTACTCTAAACGAAGGAAGGTACATGTGTTGAGAAACCGGTATACAAAGGTAAAGTCCGACCACATGTTCAGATTGACGGACCGCGTGTTTGATGTGCACAAGAACAAAGTTCAGCTGAAGCCAATTGAAAGACCAGTTGGGGTTCCAAAGAACATTGCAAAAATCCCAAAGCCAACTAAAAGTGAACTACGAGAGCAGTTTAAATCTCGGTTTAAGTGAGGAATTCAAAGACATTACCATCTCGGACAGGAGTACGAAGCTAAACTGTTGGTGGACAAGTGCCATGGTGCATAAGAAACCAGGGTTCGAAATTCACCCCACTCCGCTAGTCCAAGACTAGTAAAATTTGGAGTGGACCAGTGAACATTCTGACTCACTAGCCCTGTGGACCAGCAAAATATTTGCATGACTTTACTGAACCAGACTGACGGGCCAATAAACTGTGGAGAAAAACCAGCAGATGGCCAAATTCACTGGTCCGCAAGACCTGTAAATAAAATTCCTGATTTTGTACCCTGGAAACAGTATACAAGGGTACCAGTTCATCAGCAGTTGGACAAAGGCAATCTCTAGAAATGGAAGTAAAAAGATATGTTTTACCTTATAACTTTCAATTGGTTCATCATATCACTGCCGGATTGAAAATCGCATATATAGCATAAAATGCACATCAGATGGTGTCAAAAAAGTTAACTGTCTATCTAATTGCCATAATAATATCAGATTATATAATGGCATAATGCTGCCTTATTTATTATGCAAATTAGACTGTTTTTTCCCAAGACAAAGTATCCACACTTTGTTGTGAGAAAGGATTGTGGGATCTCGTAACTACAGACCACACTCGCAAGAATACCAAACTTATTCACATTAAACTAACATGATTACAACTCTTAAACTGTAAACTTATGAAATAGTTATAAAGCCAAGAGTCATGTGCTGGATATTCATCATACTCAATAAATGTTTTTGAACAGTGAAAGCGCATAGCTCAAACATCATTTTTGTGACATGAGCCATGAAACTTGCAAAGTACTGTGATCATAAATGTGATATATCCTGTGAAACTTGAATCTATGTATCCTGAATGTTCAAACTTCGAACACTATAACAATGAACAGTAAAATCACTCCAGTACAGATTAGGTATCTTCGTCAGACTCAGAATCAATGTCACTGGGAGTATTTGCGCATACACCCCTGCACTCGGTGCAAGCATTAGAGGAGGTCATCCCATGCTTCCTGCAGGAGCAGCACATGGTATCACAGCCAGACTTTCAACCGCAACGAACGACTTCCAGGAATTTTTGAGGAGCAGGTTGCAGATCGGTCATGATTGGCAGTAAGTGCCCGGCACTGACTTTCCAGCCCCAGTCCACAGAAGACATTTCAACACCTAACCATGCCTGGATCTGGTGGTAAACTCTAATGTGATGGGTGTTGAGTATAAGACGCCAAAAGCAGCGGCCAGGATTAAAAGGCAAAAACAGCTAAGAACGGGGAAACTCAAACAGAATAAGAAATGCGAGACTCGCGCTACCAATGGACCTGGAAGTAGTCCGAGGTAGAAAGCAAGCGTGCTTGAAGATACAAAAAGAAAAGGGAAAATAAAACAAAGATTCCCTTTCTCACCACCACTAAACCTCAAATATGCAACTAATGTCCCTAACAATTCTCTGTCTCAAGACCATACCAGCTATAGCGCAAAAGTAACACTGACACTTTAGCAACGGATGTGAGGCAGAACTAGAGCTTAAATAGAATGCGGGCAACGCCCCCAATTAATGCCAGTTGGTCCAGGAATCCAATTGGGAGCAAAATGATATAGTCCCGGACAAGAGCAGCAAAGAAAGCTCTCAACGCCTCCAAACCATGACAGGACCCCCCCTGTACGGGACAGCTCCTGAAGTCCCCAAAGAACCCCGTGCAGGAAACTCAGAAATTCAGAATATCCCATGAATGGACCCAGCAGCGCTCCTCGGGACCATATCCCTCCCAGTCCATGAGGAACTGGACCCCACGACCTACACGCCTCTCGGCAAGAATGCGGCGCACGGTGTAAACTGGCCCCCCCACAACCGAGGGTGAGTCGTAAGGTGCCAGGACGCTAGTGCTAACTGGCTTAATGCAAGAGACATGGTAAGATGGGTGGATGCTTAAAGATCACGGGAGCTTTAACTGGACTGTGACCGGATTGATCTTCCGCACGATATTGAACGGGCCAATATTGCAGGGCGCCAGTTCACGGGATTCAATCTTCAAGGGGGGGTCCCGGGTAGACAGCCAAACTCTCTGACCGACCCGATAAAATGGGCTAAATGAGGCATTCTATCAGCGGCGGATTTTTGTTTGAGCCCTGAGCGCAACAGAGAAGAGCAGACCCTGGTCCAAACCGACCGACAACAACGAATGAAGTGGTTGACTGAGGGAACCTCAGAATCATCCCCAGTCTCAGGAGATAGTGGGGGTTGGTAACCCACCTGAGCCTCAAACGGGGAAAGACCCATGGAGGAATTACGTAGTGAGTCATGGGCATACTCAGCCCATGCTAAAAATTGGCTCTATGAGGTGGGATTTTCTACCGTCAAACATCGAAGAGTGTTTTCTAAAGACTGAATAGTGCGTTCAGTCTGCCCGTTAGTCTCTGGGTGAAACCCAGAAGAGAGACTCATAGTGGCCCCCAACTGCTTGCAAAATGCCCACCAGAATCTGGCCATAAACTGGGGGCCTCGGTCAGAGACCACATCTTGCGGAAGCCCATGCAGCCGGAACACATGGTCAACCACAAAAAAGGCTATTTCCCGCGCTGATGGCAACTTAGGTAGCGCGACAAAATGAGCTACCTTAAAAAATGGTCAACTACTACCAGGATGACCATGTCGCCAGCAGATACAGGCAGCCCTGTTACAAAATCTAATGCAATATGCATCCAGGGGCACCTAGGTATGGGCAAAGGTCGCAACAAACCAGAGGGAGGGAGATGGGAAGTTTTGGTCCTGGAACAGACGCCACAGGCAGCAACAAACTCCTGAATGTCCCTCATCATACCCGGCCACCAAAAACGTTGGGCCAGGAACTGCTTAGTCCGATGGGCCCCCGGGTGCCCCGCCACCAAATGAAATGAACATATTTAGCAGTCTAGAAACTTCGGTAATATTCCCGATCCAAGCACGCGTCCGTCCAAAGTTCTGACAGAGCGTTACTGTGAAAGCGTAACAGTGGGAACGGAGTGCTTCCTAGCCCACCCAATATCCATGAAACAATTTACTGCGCCTGCATCTACGAACGCTTCAATAATAAATCTCTTGCACCCCACAGTCAGTTCAACAGGGATTAGTGTTCGGAAGGGAAATTAGGTCTGCCCCTCAATCGCTTCCCGCATCGCTAGAGGGGTTTTCTGTTTTTCCTGACGCTTAGGACAACGTGGATGGGTATGATGACCCGGCTTATTACAATTAAAGCAGATTATTCTTCTGCTAGTAGGTTTATTAGTCCGACTGTCAAACGAACTATCAATTTGCATGGGCTCAACTAGGGTACAACTTTCAGTGTGTGAAATAGGATCCGCACACTCGCCAATAGCGATCTTAGCCCCATTGTCAGCTAGCAGCAAGCTGTTTAGCTTTTCCCTGTTGCGTTCGTGTATGCGGTTGTCAATTCGCACAGTCGTACGAACTAAAGAGTTAAAGTCGAACAGGGTTCTAAAGTAGCCAACGCGCCCTTTATCTCCTCAGTAAGGGCATGACTGAATACGGTCATAAGAGGAGCCTCCGGCCAGCCTGTCTCTGTGGCCAGAGAGCAAAAAGCAATAGAGAACTCAGCTGCACTTTCTTTGCCCTGTTTCTGGTGCATTAAACGCTTAGCTGCATCCTGACCACAAATGTCTTGATCAAATACAGACACCATTTCTCTAACAAACACCTCCACGGAATCTACGACTGGTGAATTAGATCTGATTAATGCGTCGACCCAAGTGAGTGCTGTGCCAGCCAACAGGAATAATATAAATGCTATCCGAGAATCCTCATTAATGAATCTTGACTGCTGATAAATATTTCACACTGGGCGATGAAATCCTTACATTTTCCGGCCTCGCCACTATATCTTTGGGGCAACTGTAACTTAAGTTCTCGGGGAAGATGTATGAGAGAGAGAGAGACCTGACACTCTAAGTTTAGCTTAACAGAACGCTCCCCTGGTTCTGTAGCGAGTCTTCTTGAAGGCGGAGTCTCTCAACTAGTTCAGGTTGTTGATTGCCCAACCCTGAAAGCCCTTTAGCGAAGCCTGACAACATATCTTGCTGGCTGGCAACAGTCCTCTTAATTTCAGCCACCGCTGGTGTCTCCATTATGGCTAGAGTGTACTGTGATGGGTGTTGAGTATAAGACGGCAAAAGCAGCGGCCAGAATTAAAAGACAAAAACAGCTAAGAACGGGGAGACTCAAACAGAATAAAAATTGCGAGACCCGCGCTACCAACGGACCTGGAAGTTGTCCGAGGTAGAAAGCAAGCAAGCTCGAAGATAAAAAAAGAAAAGGGAAAATAAAACAAAGATGCCCTCTCTCACCACCTCTAAACTTCAAATATGCAACTAATGTCCCTAACAATTCTCTGTCTCGAGACCTTACCAGCAAAAGTAACACTGACACTCTAGCAACAGAAGCGAGGCGGAAGAGCTTAAATAAATTCCGGGCAACGCATCCAATTAATGACCGCTGGCCCAGGAATCCGATTGGGAGCAAAACGATATTGTCCCGGATGAGAACAGCAAAGAAAGCTCTTAACGCCTCCAAACCATGAAATCTAAGACTGTGGTATTTGACTGAAGCCGACATAGTATACATATTGTTTCCCTTTAAGGGGCGAGACCAGAACCATGTTCAATCTAACATTGGCTCAACAACAGAACATTTTGAAGATAGTCAGTGACTCAATGGTATCTAGCTTTAAGTCAAGCCTGCTCTTGAAAACCCCCAAGGTCTCTGCCTCAACAATATGGTCAGGCAAACTATTCCACACTGAAATTACTCTTTGGGTGAAGAAATACTTCCAAATATCAGTGCTAAATTTACCTTTGGTCAACTTCCATTTGTGACCCCGAGTTCTACTCACAACACTTGGTCGAAGGAATCCTACATCCCTTTGTTAATCCCTTTAACATATTTAAAGGCCTCTATATCTTTCTTAAAGTATGGCCCCCAGAACAGTACATAATACTCCAGATGTGGTCTGATGAATGTGTTGTACAAAAGAAACATCACCTCCTTAGATTTGTACTCAATACTTTTGCCAATGTATCCCAGCATCCGATTAGCTTTTTTAACTGCTACGGCACAATGGCTAGAGCGTGGGAGGGTTTTGTGAAATATCACTCCCAGAACTTTCTCGTGTACAGCACATTCCAGTTTTAAACCTCCCATGAAGTAATCCCGTCTAATGTTTTTATTACCTACATGTACAACTTTACATTTTGCTACATTAAATTTAATTTGCCACATTTCTGCCCAATTCTGGATTCTATCCAAATCATCCTGAATCTCTTTAGAGGACCCTAAACTATTTGCCAAACCCCCCAATTTAGTATCATCTGCAAATTTAACCAATCTGCTCTCAATATTACTATCAAGATCACTAATGTAGATGAGGAACAGCAGGGGCCCCAACACCGATCCCTGGGGGGCGCCACTACCCATCATACCTTGCTCAGATGAGATACCACTGACCATCACTCCTTGTGTTCTGTCCTGTAACCAGTTTTGAATCCACTACAGAATACCTCCTGTGTTAAGGGGACAGAAAGGGGGTAGAGACACCATTCGCGGGAACACAGGATTTAATTGGTAAAATGACACAAGGAACCACAAGGGGGCACGCTGGCCAAAACGAACACCGTGCAAGCACTGAATTGGGAAAACTAAAAACTCGGGACTCGGGGAAAGCTAACTCAGGAGGGGAAATAATGGCACACAGGTCAACAGAACCACCGTGCCGAGCACTGAAAGGGGAGAACTAAGAAACTCGAAACTGCTAAAAAACCTAGGAACACAGGGAAGTGAACACAGACATGATTGTCTCAGGGGGCACTAGGAACACAGAGAAGGGAACACAGCAGGCACAGCTGACTCGGAAGACACGGGAAACTCGGCTGGCGCAGGTGGCTTGAGGCACAGCGGGCATAGGTGGCTCGGGACCCTCAGCTGGCGCAGGTAGCTCAGGAAGCGCAGCGGGCATAGATGGCTCAGAACCCTCAGCTGGCGCAGGTAGCTCGGGAAGCGCAGCGGGCATAGATGGCTCAGAACCCTCAGCTGGCGCAGGTAGCTCGGGAAGCGCAGCGGGCATTGATGGCTCGGAACCCTCAGCTGGCACCGGTAAATCAGGAAGCGCAGCGGGCATTGGGGGCTTGGGACACTCAGCTGGCACAGGTAGCTTGGGAAACGCGGCGGACATAGGAGGCTCGGAACACTCAGCTGGCACAGGTAGCTCAGGAAGCGCAGCGGGCATTGATGGCTCGGAACCCCTAGCTGGCACCGGTAGCTCAGGAAGCGCAGCGGGCGTAGGGGGCTTGGGACACTCAGCTGGCACAGGTAGCTCAGGAAACGCCACAGACATAGGGGACTCGTAAGACTCAGCTGGCACAGGTAGCTCGGGAAGCGCAGCGGGCATTGATGGCTCGGAACCCTCAGCTGGCACCGGTAGCTCAGGAAGCGCAGCGGGCATAGGGGGCTCAGAACACTCAGCTGGCACAGGTACCTCGGGAGGATCCCAGTTGCTACTGGACGCTGCCCGCACAGCGTCCAACGTCCCAGGACATCCTACAAATACTTCTGGTCATCCACTGAGGATTCTGCTTTTTCAGCTTACTTTTGGACACCATGGAATTAATCTGCATAGTGATTCAAGTAAAACCCCCTTAAATCTTTCCCGCATCTCATTTACGGACTCACAGTCCAGGAGTGTCTCCCATTTTATTTCACTTAGATATGAACGCATCCTGTCAAAGTTTGCTCGCCTAAAATTGAAAATATTTGTTTTTGAATACACCTTTATAACTTCCCATGAAACATCAAAATTAACAGCAGAGTGATCACTTGTCCCAAGTGGCTCCAGTACCTCAACATTGCTAATTCTTGAATGCTGCAGAATTGAAAGTTTGGAAACCTTTTTCACCAGTGCTGTGTAAAGTGTCAATATATGAGATTTATGTGAATGTTAAATATTTGTGACATTAATGTTTCTCGCATGCACTATAATGACCTAAATATTAAGTGTATAAACTTTCACAATGTAGGGATTGAAATAAATGAGATATTTAAATTGTTTCTCTTGACTCCAATATCGCGTAAGCCTGAACATGGTTCTGGTATTGTCCCGTAAACACTTGAACACTATCGGTTGTCACACAGGGGTGAGAAATGGGTGTTGAATTGTTGGTAAAAAATATTTATGTTAGATATAGATTTTAATTTTTCTAGACAATGTGAATGATTATAGTGGATCTAATGTTATTAGATGGCCTCACATACTGCCAAGTGTTATGTGTAATATTAATCAGCTCTGTCCTCCCATTATGCAAGTTTTCTTGGGTATCTGTCATTCACTAGCTGATACACATATACCATATTTTGTACATTCCTGTGATTATCTATGTGCACCATTGGTGTTGGTTGTTGTTGGTTACTGTGACAGCCCCAGCTGGTTGTTGCAGAAGTCTTCCCGCAATTCAAATCATCACAATAAATTAATCTTTGAATATGTGAGGCACGTTCAGGAGCTCCCGAAATGAGACTGGTAGTAAGGAGTTTATCGGTCTACAGTACCTGGACAGGATTTTTTTTTACATTTCAACCCCTGCTGTTGTTTTAATTTTGTCACACTTGTAACGTCTTATCTGAAAAAAGTAATGACTGCAGACTATCTCATGATGTATAAAAAATAGCTGTGTTTTGTATGTATAATGTATAGCCTAGATATTGATATTTCACTTTCTTCTCTGAGAATGTTGATCGAGGACAGATTGTTAATTTGGTATGTATGTAATTATTGTACATATGTGGACGTTGAATATTCTGTATAAATCTGAAAATCTGTGCCTTAATGTAGCAACTAGGGGCTACTTTTTACAGCAGGGATGAGGAAAGATTCCTTGCCACTTTACGAAGCAACTATACTACATTGATGAGGCATTGCCCTACTTGTTGCTCTCCTGTATGTAGTCCATATTCTCCTGTCTGGAGTGCAGCTGCAGGAGGATTGCAGAGCCTGAAGTGGGTTGACATGGAATTAGACAGTACTGTGATAAAACAAGGACTTTGTCAACACTTGGTGTGAATAAACTTAGTATGCTACGACTGATACGTCCAAGAAATTGTCCTGTGTTGTTTTTTGAGCCTACATTAATTTGTGTTGGCATTGACCAAGGGAAGGCCTTTACAAAGGATAATTAAAAATAGGGTCTCAAATCCTGCTTTTGCCACTAAGAAATACGATTATTACTCTCCAACTCCAGGTCACATTTTCAGAATTTGGGGGGTATCTTTCTGAAATGGAGTTTTGAGATTGAGGAAGGAGGCAAAAGTACTTGTGTAGACAAGAATAAAAAATTTTATGGAACAGAATACTCCAGAAAATGGTGGATCGAGTTAAATGAGTGGCTGTTTCATATGCCCGCCTGCACTCTGCCGATTTCTCTTCAGTTTGATCACCATGCAAGGTGACCATACAGCCACCGAACTTCAGTGACTAACTTAATTTATTCTGACAACTTTTTTTCTGACTGCATTTTCAGTGTGGATTCACTTTGCGCCTATAACAATCCGGATAGTTCTTTTCCTCTTTGGTCCGGAGGACATGATGTCCACAGTTTCCAAAAACAATTTGAAATGTGGACTCGTCAGACCACAGAACACTTTTCCACTTTGCATCAGTCCATCTTAGATGAGCTTGGGCCCAGCGAAGCCTGCGGCGTTTCTGGGTGCTGTTGATAAATGGCTTTCGCTTTGCATTGTAGAGTTTTAACTTGCACTTGCAGATGTAGCGACGAACTGTTGTTACTGACAGTGGTTTTCTGAAGTGTTCCTGAGCCCATGTGGTGATGTCCTTCACACACTGATGTCGGTTTTTGATGCAGTACCGCCTGAGGGATCAAAGGTCACGGGCATTCAATGTTGGTTTTTGGCCTTGTCGCTTACGTGAAGTGAATTCTCCTGATTCTCTGAACCTTCTGACGATATTATGGACCGTAGATGATGAAATCCCTAAATTTCTTGCAATACCTCGTTGTGGAATGTTGTTTTTAAACTGTTCGACAATCAGCTCATGCATTTGGTCACTAAGTGGTGACCCTCGCCCCATCCTTGTTTTTGAATGACTGAGCATTTCAGGGAAGCTGCTTTTATACCCAATCATGGCACCCTCCTGTTCCCAATTAGCCCGTTCACCCGTGGGATGTTCCAAATAAGTGTTTGATGAGCATTCCTCAACTCTCTCAGTCTTTTCTGCCACTTGTGCCAGCTTTTTTGAAACATGTTGCAGGCATCAAATTCCAAATGAGCTAATATTTGCAAAAAATTACAAAGTTTACCTGTTCGAACATTAAGTAACTTGTCTTTGCAGTGTATTCAATTGAATATAGGTTGAAAAGGATTTGCAAATCATTGTATTCTGTTTTTATTTACGATTTACACAACGTGCCAACTTCACTGGTTTTGGGTTTTGTATGTTCGTTTCCCTTCCCTTTCTTCCTTGGCCTTAAGGACCACAGCCAATGCTCTCAAGTATTTGTTTTTAGAAGATGGACACTTAAGCAAACCCAATCTCCTTGATGTGTGAAGCTTTTAATGTACTGGACATTCTTTCCACAGACAGTTGTGTGTGATCTTAAGGCTCTTCAATTGTCTGCCTGAGCAGTATTTTAACCATGTGACACTATATGGCCATCTTGACCCAAATGTTACAGAAACCTCCACTTGTACTGTATATAACTAACTGTGTAAAGTTTCAAGCGGTTACAAAGCGGTTTGATTGCGGTTAACTCAAGTATGTTTAGAAATTTTGAAAGTTAAATATCATCCTGCTTGAATGGGAATCAGCTGTTGCATATCATGAAGAAAAGATCAGAATATGAAAAACACTGTTACTTGGTCAGTAGTAATGTATACGAGTTGTAATAGAGGAAAAATTCAAACACCAGTATTGTATTTTAAAACACAAAACTTGAATTTGGGTTATCTTGACCCAGTGTAGAGTAATAAGTTGGGTTGTACAATTAACCTATGCAGTTGGGTTGATTGTAAAACCCATTATGGAAGGTCAAAGTAACCAATGGGTTTGTCCATATTACGCCCAGTGCTGGGTAGCAGAAACAACCCAATTTGGGTTATATTCAACCCAACATTTTTGGAGTACAGGAATGCTGTGAATATGTCTTCCGTCCTATCGATATGCACACTTTTCAAACAACGGCGGCGAATGGAATAGCGCACAACTGATAATTACTGATACTTCACTGATGTTTAAATGCAATTTCAGATGTGTCCATAGTTTAAACTCTTAACCCGTGGACGACAGAGCCCACTTGAATGTAAGGTCTCAAACCGCGCTAACCGGGAAGCCTCAAAGATGACCGCAGTGTCAGTGCTCAGGCTTCTCCACCGAGAGCAGCTTCTCTCGGATAGTCCCTTTGAAATTCGTTGCACATCACATGTCCAGTGACGTGTCGTCGGAGGTCAGTTAGGGGAGGCAGAATCCTCACCGTTAAACAAACTAACTATTACTCTGCGGATTGATTAACTAATTTACAAGACCAATCGGCAGAATGGCGTGCCTGTTCCATCCATGCCATTATTGCTCAGTGCATCGAACTTAAAATGCTCAGGAGATGGCAAGTTTGTTCATATTTGCTTAGAGGAAGCTAATGCAATGCCATTAACAAATATTAAAACCTAATGCGGAGTTCAATGTGTGGTCAATGTGTTTACGTTAATATTTCCCCCCTTAAACATATACTTTTTAATGCCATTTAAAAGAAGAAAAAAAAATATGGAGTTTAATATTCAGTCTTTCATATTCCGATAAACAAAAGATCAAAACAATATACGCAATCTGTAATGGTGTGATCAGGAACCAGTCGCGAGAACCAGGAAATGCAGTAGAGCTTGTTTTATTAATAAAGGGGGAGGACCCCCGCAGGGCAGAAGGTAAAAGTACAGAGTCCGCAATCTAAAAGTCAAAATCCAGTTGGGCAAAAATAGTATCAAAAACCAGGGTAGCAATCACAGTAATCGTAGTCGAACAGAAATGGGTCTGGTACACAGGACTAGTTCTATCAGCGAAGCAAGCCAGAATGCAAAGGACGTAATCCGAATCGTTACCAGGGCAGCAAACAGATCTCGTAGTCGGGCAGAAAAATGGTCAAAACACACAGATGCAACAGTAATCCAAAAACACAGAGGCAAAAATCAAAAGTCGGGCAATCCAGCCAGAAAGATAAACACTAAGAAATCAAGGCGAGAGACGTGGCACAAGAAAACTAGGGAGAACGATCTGACAAGAGAGTGAACCAAACAGACATCTAATATACACATTCGGGGTAAACACATGACCAGGGAGAACAGGTGCAATCAATGGTTAACAATGATCAGGGAGAGACACATGAGGAATAAACTAATTACATGAATTTGGCTGTAGCCAAAACGCAGACAGGGATCACAAGACAAACCTAAGTACAAAACAACAGCTCCAGTTAAGGAGTACTAAAGTGCCAAGATAAAAGGAAAGGAAAGCACAAAGTATAAGTGGAAATCCACAGAAACTTGCCGCAGAGATAATTAGGGATAGGCAAGGAGGCGGAGATTAGAATTGAGCGACTGCTGAGAGATCGTTAGTCAATTAGTATGTGCAGCTATACAATCCTGAGTGCATGTTAGAAAGTTAGTAAAAATATACAAGATTAGTGTGGTTAGTAATTAGCAAAAAACAATAAACTGTTAGTATGTGTTAGTAAGACAGTAAAAGAGAGAGGAAGGAAGAACACGAGATAAAGAAAGAAGATTGAAACCCAGAAACCAATAAATCACCCGAATGAGTGGCACGCAAGACAAGGGACCGTGAGCAAAGATACACACATGACAAGACAGGGGAGACAAAGTGCAAAGCATGGAAATGAAAACAAGGCATTGAAAACTAAATGATCTGAACATGAAAAATAATAAAACAAGAAATCTAAATTACCAAAACACAAAACACAATCCTAAGAAAAGTCAGACGTATGCAGTGGTCACTAAGTACAGAATCAAACAACATGGCATAGCTAGGCACAGAACTTAAACATGACAAGCAAAATGCAGAATCACAACACAATTTGAGGTTTTTCCCTAATTAATTATTCAGAGTTAAGTCCTTGCAGTCTCGAATCAAAGCATAAAGGTAAATTAATCATTTTGTCTCTATCACCTCTTAATCATTACAGGCTTAATTGACAAGAAAAAAAGGTCAAATGGACTGATTGACAATCAGAGATAGTACGTGGACACAGGTTGACAAAATCTAGCGATAAAAAAGGAGAAGTCACTACCTACCCTGACCGCACATCCCATATGTCTGAAGTGGTTAAATATGAAATGTAATTTGTTTGTGGTACATCTAATGCAGTGGGTCTCAACAAGGGGGTAGCGAACCCCTCCTGGAATAATTATTATCTCCTTTTTTAGATTACATCACCTGCAATCATATAATTTGTCTTAAAATGGATTTTACTGAGGGTAATTATGGGTGTCAAAGTGTCCGCAGCATCAACAACGGAGAAAAGTAAGGTGCCGGCTGGTGAAAGGGAGCCCCGAGCTAAGCTTCGGAAATATCGCCCTGACTTTCTGCAATATGGATTTACTTCTCTTTCCTTCTGCAGAAGAAACGGGTCCGCAGGTGCTCGAAGTGAAAGTAGCTACAGGATTCCTCCAAGAAAATATGTGTTGGCTTATTAAATAAATACCTGTGGCACGGATCCTACTGCAGCAGTAATAATAGGCTATGTGCACATCTCAGCCTTTTAAGTACGAGGCACAGCACCGTAATTTCATTGATTATTTGAATATGCAGACGTGCGACAGGTTCGGTTGGGATCTAATGCTACAATGTTCTATGTTTGCATAAACTGTTACACACACACAGTCCAGGTTAGGAGAAGCAGCCGTCCTCTTGATAAATTTATTTCCGAAGCTTAGCTTGGGTCTCCTTTTCACCCGTCGGTGGCACCTTACGGTTCTCCGTTGTTGATGCTGCTGACACTTTGACGCTCTGTTACCCACAATAGCTACCCCCAATAAAATCTATTTTAAGGCAAATTATATATGACTGCAGGCGACGTAATCTAAAAAAAAACATTCCAGGAGGGGATCGCTTCCTCCTTGTTGAGACCCACTGCATTAAATGTACCACAAACAAATAACATTTCGTATCTAACTACTACAGACATGTGTGATGTTCAGTGACGAATTTCAAAGGGACTATCCGAGAGAAGCCTAAGCGCTAACCCCGCGGTCATTTTGAGGCTTCCTAATTAACGCGGTTGAAGACCTCACATTCAAGTGTGCTCTATACGTCGCCCACGGGTTTGGAGTTTAAACTACGAATGGACACACTTGAAGCTATGTTCAAACATCAATAAGGTATCGGTAATTGCAACTAACAGTTGTGCGCTTTTCCATCCACCGCCGTTGTTAGAAAAGTTTGTGCATAACGAAAGGACAGAAGATGGATTTTCACCACATAACTGTACATTGCAAATGGCGACTTCCTGGTTTTAGAAAGAGATTCCTATTTCAAACGTCATTGGTGTAGACCCTTGTTACTCAAACATGTCTGACCAATGGGGAAGCATCCGCCCACTGCGAGAAAAACCGACTTCAAAACTTTTTCACTCCAAAAAAAAAAAAAGACTTCAAAACTTTTTTCACTTCAATCGAAAAAAAAAAACGACTTCAGAACTTTTTTCACCTCAATCAAAGAAATAGAATGTGTTTGAATGCAAAAATAAAATTGAGACCCAAAAAAATTCATTTGAACACTTTTTTTCTTTGATTGATAACATATTTTTTGGGATTGAATAATAAAGACACAAATGTCCTACCCATAACATGTTACAAAAAAAAAGTTGTTTCAACCAAAAAAAATATATTTTCAATCAACTAATAACTCACTTCAGTCAAAATAAAAACATTTTCAATCAAAGAAACAGTGTTCAAATGCAATTTTTTGGGTCTCAATTTTATTTTTGCATTCAAACACTTTTTTTCTTTGATTGAGAAGGTTTTTTATCATTGAAAATAAGTTTTTTGGTGGAAGCAACTTTTTTTTTGATTGAATAATAAATACACAAATGTACCTTCATACACATGAGCCAATAAGTTATTTACAATATAACGTAAATAACATTTCAAATGTTGAAACTGAGACATTTTACATTTTTATCCACAAAATGAGCTTATTTCAAATTTTCTGGCTGCAACAGGTCTCAAAAAAGTTGGGACATCACGCAGGCAAAAAAGGGGTAAAAAAGAAATAAATATACAAGAGAATCAGCTGAAAGAGCATTTAGCAAGTAATTAAGTTAACTGGCATCAATTGTGTAACATGATTGGCTATAAAAGGGATGTCTTAGAGAGTCTCTCAGAAGTCAAGATGGCCAGAGGCTCTCTAACCTGTGAAGGCTTGCGTAAAAAAATTGTGGAATACTTTAAAAACAATGTTCCTCATCGTCAAATTGCAAAGGCTTTGAAGGCCTCTTTTTCGACTGTGCATAACTTCATCAAAAGATTCAGAGAATCTGGAAAAATCTCGGTACACGAGGGACAAGGCCGAAGACTTTCACTGGATGTCTGTGATCTTCGGGCCCTCAGACACCACTGCATCACTCACAGGCATGATTCTGTCATTGGCATTACTACAGGTACTACCCAGAAAATTAGAATATTCTCAAAAAGTTCATGTATTTCTGTAATTCAACTTAAAAGGTGAAACCTACATATTATATAGACAAATAACATGCAAATCAATATATTTCAAGCTTTTATTTGTTTTGATTTTGCTGATTAGGACTTACAGCTCAAGAAAAATAGATCTATTAAATCCTAATAAACACCAAAAGGTAGATGAATTCACAGAAGCAATGTATAGCATGAGTCTATATCCTGCAATTACAAAACCTACCAGAATAACCTCTCACGCTGCCACTCTGATAGACAATATCTTCACTAACAATATGGATAACAACACTGTGAGTGGATTATTAATGAATGACATTAGTGATCACCTGCCTGTCTTCATAATATATGACTGAAATTATCAAAAGAAGGAGTCTAATGAAATCATATACAGGAGTGTGAGAAGTGAAGAATCGATATCTGCATTTCGAAATGATTTACTGAATTATGATTGGAGTGATATATTTAAAGAAACCAATGTAAATAAAGCATATGATTTATTTTTAGATGTATACATAACTTTATATGACAGAAATTGCCCATCAAAACTATATAGTAACAAGAAGAATTTTCTAGAAAACCCATGGATGTCCAAAGGACTGCAAAATGCTTGTAAAAAAAAGAACTCTCTATACAGGAAATTTATTAAACACAGAACGAAAGAGGCAGAGCTAAAATATAAGAAATATAAAAACAAACTAGTTAGTATAATAAGGACATGTAAAAGGGATTATTATACCAAAATATTCGAGAATAACAGAAACAACATTAAAGGAATATGGAATACATTAAATGGAATTATTAGGAATAAACAAATCAAACCAAACTATCCAGAACTTTTTACTCATAACGACACAGCGATTACCAACATGAATGAGGCGGTTGAAGGATTTAATAACTTTTTTGTGAATGTGGGTCCAAAACTGGCTAGTGAAATAAATAATACTGGAAATAAATACATTATTGAGGACTACGGAGAAAGAAATCCAAACTCTATCCTGTTGGGAACAATAGAAAAAAATGAAATTATGAAAATAGTTAATGGATGTAAAAATAAAACTTCCACAGATTGGAATGACATTGACATGAGTTTGATAAAGAAAACAATTGAAGAAATTATAGATCCACTTACTCATATATGCAATTTATCATTCCAAGCCGGTACATTCCCAGATAAAATGATAATTGCCAAGGTTATCCCAGTATACAAAGCAAATGATAAACATCTTTATACTAATTATCGGCCGATATCACTCCTTTCCCAATTCTCAAAAATACTCGAAAAACTTTTTGCTGCAAGGTTGGACAATTTTATTGAACAAAATAATTTATTAATGGACAGTCAGTATGGGTTCAGATCAGCCAGATCAACCTCAATGGCTTTAATGGAGTTGGTTGATGAATTAATGAAAATAAAAAATATGCCGTGGGAATATTTAT
This sequence comes from Gymnothorax reevesii, assembly GCA_029721435.1. Lineage (NCBI taxonomy): Eukaryota > Metazoa > Chordata > Actinopteri > Anguilliformes > Muraenidae > Gymnothorax > Gymnothorax reevesii. The sequence continues at coordinate 41,609,914 of CM056582.1, read as the reverse complement.
TGATCTTAAAAAAGCATTTGATACAATAGACCATGAAATTCTACTTGAAAAAATGGAGTGGTATGGTATCAGAGGTTTAGCTTTTGACTGGTTGAAAAGTTAATAGGCAACAATTTGTGCAGATGGGCCAACACAAATCAAAGTGCCTCAATATTACTTGTGGGGTCCCACAGGGCTCAGTGCTGGGTCCCAAATTGTTTATTTTATAAATCAATGACATTTGCAAAGTATCAGATTTGCTAAAATATGTTGTTTTTGCTGATGATACAAATATATTTTGTTCTGGAATGGATTTAAATCAGTTATTAGAGGTGGTCACAAAAGAAATGGGTAAAATTAAATACTGGTTCGATAAAAACAAATTGTCCTTAAACTTGAACAAAACAAAATACATGTTGTTTGTTAAGCGTAGAATAAATGCAGAGGTACAAATCAAAATGAATAAGGAAATTATAGAAAGGGTCTATGAATATAAGTTTCTGGGTGTTGTATTAGACCATAAGCTCTGTTGTAAATCTCATGTTAAATATCTGTGCTCCAAGATCTGTAAAAGTGTTGGGATATTATGGAAAACTAGACATAAGCTAAACCAAAAAACACTGTCCATGCTGTATAACACTCTAATTCTACCATATCTCAGCTACTGTGTGGAAGTCTGGGGTAATACAGGAGCAACTTACAAAAAATATGCACATTGGAAAAAAGGGCGGTAAGGTTACTGAATCATGTGGGTTACCGAGAACACACAAATGTACTGTTTTTAAAATCAAACATTCTGAAATTCATGGATCTAATAAAATTTAAAACTCTACAAATCATATTTAAAGCAAGACACAATCTACTCCCAAGAAACATTCAAAAATTATTCAGTGACAGAGGGGCGAGATATGAGCTAAGAGGGAAATTAAATCTAAAACAAGCTTGTGTCCGCACGACACAAAAAAGCATGTGCATATCAGTTTGTGGGGTGATCCTGTGGAATAGCCTTGATGATGACATTAGGCAAAGCAATAATATTACATAGTTTAAAAGCAAATATAAGAAATTAATCATGGACAAATATAGAGACGAGGCGGAGCACAAAAAAGAGAAAAAATAATCATGATTTAATGATGTGGGGAACGTTGCTATTGCAATGATAAAGATATCTTGGTGAGTATTACTTCGGGTCTAAAATAACGATCTTTAAGTATACTGTTACTGTAATGATGGGGTAGGACTTGATAAGCATTCTTGCTTCTTCCTGCTCCTTCTCGAACGTATTACAAATTTTCATTCTTCTGATGAATACCAAGTGATGTATTGTATTATATTTTGTGTTATTTATATTATTTTTTTATCTTTTATGTACTGTAGCTTACCTTCTATTTTTGCTGTTGTTGTTCGAGATAAATAAACTAAAAAAAAAAAAAAACCTCAAATTCAGAAACTCAGAAAATTAGAATATCACATGAAATCAATTTAAAATAAATAAATAAATAAATAAATAAATAAGGATTTTAAATACAAAAATGTCTGGCCTCTGAAAGGAAAATCTTGCATCTGTAATTAGTACTTGGTTGGGGCCCCTTTTGCACAAATGACTGCTTAAATACGGCGTGGCATGAATGCTACCAGCTGTTATCGAAGACCAGCATGCTTCAATCACGGCCTTGAACTCTTCTTTATTGTTTGGTCTCTTTTCGTTCACCTTTCTCTTGACAATGCCCCATAGATTTTCTATGCAGTTCAGGTCAGGTGAGATTGCGGGCCAATCAAGCACAATAATCCTGTGGTTGTTGAACCAGGATTTGGTACTTTTGGCAGTGTGGGCAGGTGCCAAGTCCTGCTGGAAGATGAAGTCTGCATCCCCATAAAGCTGGTTCGTTGAAGCAAGCATGAAGTGCTCTAAAATGTTCTGGTAGACTGCTGCGTTTACTCTGGACTTGAGAAAGCACAGGGAACCAACACCAGCAGCTGACATGGCTCCCCCAGTCATCAGAGACTGGGGAAACTTAACACTGGACTTCATGCATTTTCCATCATGCGCCTCTCCAGTCTTCCTCCAGACTCTTGGACCTTAGTTGCCAAATGAGATGCAAAATTTGCTCTCATTAGAAAAGAGGACTTTGGACCACTGGGAAACAGACCAGTTCTTCTTTTCTTTAGCTCAGTGAAGGTGCCTCTGGCGTTGCTTGCTGTTAAGGAGTGGCTTGACAACAGGAATTTGACATTTAAAGCCCAAGTCCAGCATCCGCCTTTGTGTTGTTTCATACACAATATTGGTTATATTCACAATATTCTAATTTTCTGAGTTTTTGTATTTGAGGTTTTAATGAGCTGTAAATCATAATCATCAAAATTACAACAAACAATTGCTTGAGATATGTCACTTTGCATGTAATGAGTCAATAAAATATATTAGTTTTACCTTTTATGTTGAATTGCCAAAATAAACAGACTTTTACATGATATTCTAATTTTCCGAGTAGTACCTGTATATAGGCCCAGGAATACTTCAAGAAACCACTGTCTGTAAACAAAGTTCGCCGTGCCATCCACAGATGCCACCTTAAAGTCTATGATGCACAAAGGAAGCCATTGTTGAGCATGATTCAGAAGCGCCGCAGTGTAAAATGGACTGTAGCAAAGTGTCCTGTCGTCAGACGAGTCCAAATTCGACATTCTTTTGGAAATCATGGGCGTTGTGTCCTCCGGGCAAAAGAGGAGGAAGACCACCCCTCCTGTTATCAGCGTTCAGTTCAAAAGCCAGCATCTCTGATGGTATGGGAATGCATTAGTGCATATGGTGTGGGACACTTGCATGTTTTAAAAAGCACCATGAATGCTGAAAGGTATATAAAGGTTTTAGAGCAACGTAATCTCCCCTCCAGATGACATCTCTTTCTGGGAAACCCTTGTGTATTTCAGCAGGACAATGCAAAATCACACACTGCAGCTATTACAACAGCGTGGCTTCGTAGTAGAAGAGTCCGTGTACTGAACTGGACTGCCTGCAGTCCTGATCTTTCACCAATTGAGAACATTTGGTGCATAATTAAACGAAAAGTATGTCAAAGGAGACCCAAAACTCTCCAGCAGCTGGAAGCCTGTATTAAACAAGAGTGGGATCAAATTCCAATGGCTAAACTCAGAAAACTTGTCTCCTCAATACCCAGATGCCTCCACTCTGTGTTGTGGAATAATAGACGGCCTCGGCTCCGTTTGTCACTTCTGTACCTTCCATATGATAGAGGAGGCCTTAGGTGCCCCAACCCACTTTGGTACAATTGGGCAGCCTAACTGAACTGAGGACTATGATGTATTATTTTCGAGATAAATCTCCTCCATCTTGGATTGATATTGAAAGCTGCTCAGTCACAGTGCCTCTCCCTCAGTACTTATATTCAGCAAAAGTTAAAATGTTGGAAAAAAACAAAAAATCCCATAGTTAGCAATATGATTACAGTTTGGTATCGGGTTAAGAAATAATTGGGCGAGTCCGCCCATCTTTCACGCATTAGCCCGATATGGGGTAATCAATTCTTCCCTCCAGGCAGAGCAGATTCTGGTTTTAAGAGGTGGGCTGAGAAAGGTGTAAAAACAATAGGTGATCTTGTGGGATCTGATAGTGGGGTCTTTATGTCATTTGAGGAGTCGATTGCCAGGTATGATATCCCACACAATCACCAATTCAAACATCTACAGGTAAGGAACTTTATTAGATTGTCTCAAAACCAGTGTATGTCGGTCCCATCTACACTGCCCCGCAAAAAAAAAAAAAGAGGTCGCACACTCAAATATTTAGTTAGAACTCCTGCAGCTTTGATTAAAGTGCATATTCTTCTTGTCATTTGACAACTATATGCAATGCCAGAACATTTATTTTCGATCACAAATGTCATAATTTTTCTCGATATGAAGATTGAACCACTCAGTGGTCTTTCTTGAGCACATCCCAATAACACTTAATGTGTTTAAGGTCAGGACTTTGTGGTGCCAAATTTGTGAAAATGAGTCCTCATACTTGATGTTAATCTTGGTAGATCAGCGCTAAGGCCCTCTCTTCTGCGTATTGATGGCAGATATCAACTATGAGTGGACTTGTTGATTTCATTTTGCATCAAAAAAGCGTGGGAAATCAGTTGATCTAGTCAATCTGTTCACATTGGCAGTCTTGTATACATTTTGCGCCATTTTTCCGTGAGAAATACGCCAACAAAAATACGTGAGTAATCCGTCATGTTTTGCGCCAGTGTGAACTTATCATTAGGAAGGTAAAATCTGCAAGTTAACTTCATGGAACTACTTATTTATCTACTGTGAGCTCCATAATGGAGCTTTGCAATGAAGATTTGAAAGGTCTATTTCTTTCATTTTCGTTCTACCTGGTGGCACTTTTGATGAATAAATGTCTGCATTACATGAGTAGTGTCTTCACATGTAGCTTCCTGCCAATTTTTTAATGTCAGGACACCAATACCTACCATTCAGATTCAGATTCAGATGAATTTACTGTCATTGTTACAGAATAACAACGAAAATACATTTGGAGAGAAAGTGCTCCGGGCCGCTGGAATGTGCGTCGCGCCTCCAACTCCACTTTCTTCTTTGAAAATTACAGGTTGCAGTTAACACAGAAGAGATGACATCAGACATAACAATACACATCAGGTTTATAACACGACACACAGGAAATGCGTTGGAATTTATTCAGGGGAATGGGGGGGATGAGAGGTGGGGGAAGAAGGGGGTAAATGCAGGAGGCAGCCTTGGCAGAGGGGGAGGGGGGGGAGAGACCATCCACTAGAAAACATTGAAACACATCTGAGGACAATGTGTCATAAATAAAGAACTTTAGAAATAAAGTTTCTCATTCAAAATATAAGATTTTCAAATAGACTGGGGATCGTGCAGAAGGCGCCACACCATTGAACTGTATAGTTTCATGAGACAATACGAAAGACTTCCAAAAACATGTCCATGTTTGATTTCATGGGAATGTCAAGATGAGAAAAAGACTGAGTTTCATAACCTCCTTACTCCAAACAATCAAGATGAGTGGAGTTCGCCCCCAGCTGGAGTAAAACTTTCATTATTTTACTCCAACATTGGAGATTTGTCTGCAACAGTGAAACTGCTTTGAAAGTTGTTTGCTGTGAGGGCGGCGTAAACTGCCACAGTGAGTGAATAGTGTGTGATCTCTGCCAGGGATTTGCAAACTGTCCAGGGTGTGCTCCTAACTTCTGGCCCTTGTTTGCTGGGGCCATAGGTTGTAGTCCCCTGTAAGCTAGACCAGAAATAAGCAGCTTGGATCAGTAGTTCTCAACAGTAGTGGAGTATGTTGGACTTGTTTCTACCACAGCTGAAATCATTAGATTTTAAAGGGGCCATCTACCTTAAGACCAAAAATCAACAAAAGGTTATTTGTCCTGTCATTATATTTTGAATAATACTCCAGAATGACCAAAATAATGATTCATCATATTTTGAATGAAAATCAACATCCAATTACCACGGCAACTGAGGCCATCTTGGATTTTTAGCCATATTTCTTTGGAAAGCTTTTTTCAGTTGCTATTGCAGATATTTGTTTGCACCCTTTAGAAAAGACTTTTTATGACCTTTAAAATGTCACCACAGAGTTATTTTTCATATTTCCCTTTTTCCAAATGAGAAAAATTTTATGTTTTTGTTACCGTGGATACAGTGGGAGCCTCATTTTTTTTGTCCCTCTTCTATCTCAAGTATTTCAGACCCTACTGGGGGGGGGTGGGGACCTCTGTAGTGACATTCAGCCAAGATTAATCGATCACTCCTCCAAATTCGTAAGAAATCCATCAAGAAATATGTTCCAGATGTATGTGAGCCACACAATTCTGTTCATACTGAAAAATCCATTAGAAAGTTCCCAAAATATTTCAAAAGATATTTACTCTCACATTTCAAGGCAGAGAACATATTAAAAAGCACCTTTGGCTTTGCCCTCTTTGGTTTTTGTTCCTCTGCTCCAAATTCAGCCCTTCTCAGTTCAGTTCTTTTCTCTTTGATGCCCAACCATGTCCTTCTTTCACTTTTCTGGGCAGGTATTTGAAAGCTGCACTCTGATTGGTCGAGGCCAGGTCCATGCAGTACACACTGTAGATTGAGGGGTTGACATTATATATGGCTAATTTCATGCAATTAGATTTAGGTCTAGGAAGAATCTACAGGTAATTAGGAGTTCAGTGGTGAGAACTGCATAGAAAGTGGTTGAGGAGCAACAGAGTAATGCTGGTTTGAAGTTTTGCAAACAAACATTGTTTAGATTCATGATTTTTTTCTCATGGCAATCCAGTATAAAACAGCATTTTATTAAATAAATTTGTGGGAAATTCTTAAAAAGCTGCTTTCTAAGGGATAAAATAGTTAATTTCGAAGTCAAATCATCAAAAAAATTATACATATATATTGTTTCAGATTTTTCATGATTTTAAGGTAGATGACCCCCTGAACAGGTTGTTAATTAGGTGAATTTCAGATTTAGAGCGATTGTTTACTTCTTAAGCCACATGATGACAGAAATATCCATGCTTGCCATGAATAATAAATATTCCATATCCACAATATGATTTACTGGTAACAATGCAATAAAAAGAGGGCAAAAAATTTATGATGCCGGGAAATACAGTCAAACCAGTTTTGTGCTAGGTTTATGAAATTAAGTTCAAGCAAAGTATCTTGAAAGTTAACATCTGTGTCCAGCGACCTACAGTAAACTAGAGCTTACCGATTTACTGTGTCCGATCTGATCTTTTTGAAAATGCTATGACCCGAAACTACTAGAAATACAGAAAAAAGCATAATATGTTCAAGAGTGTTTTTTCCTTCATGGGATGCGTCCATATTTTTGTCAAAATGCAGCTAAAGAGAATAAATAACTGCTCCAAATATGAAATGCACCCTATCAGGACAACTTAACAGCTTGTTAAAATAAAAGTAATTTTGACTGGAATAAAAACCAGCATACACAATGTGCCCCCAGGACTGAACTCAGGAAGCACTGGCTAAGGTAATGAATGGATATGAGTAATAAATAGCCCAATCGAGAAGAAAAAAATGCATGCTTCTCACTCAAACATTATGGAGTTCAGTGTATTTCCATGAAGAGGGAAAGAGTAGTACGTCAATCAATCCCACTCAGATGAGATACAGGGGGAAAAAGAAAAAGACCAATTTTTTATGAGCAATTAAAGGTAAATGATCTCACTTGTAATAATTACTATGAGGTAACTCATCTCCAGAGTTTTTACTCATGGGGAAACTATGCCCACAATTTCAGCTGTACCAACACATTAAACTATACTCGAAAATTAAAGTTTACAGCCCGCTGATTTCTCTCATAGTATTTCCTTTACTGCATCAGTCTAAATTCTTTCACACTCCATTGCCTGTTCACTACTCTCTAAATATACCAAATGAATGTAATAGTGTGCAGGTTCCCGCAGTTGGAGTCCTGTCTGACAGGAGAAGTACTGTGGCTGTTACTGCCAGTGCACTGGCCATCGTCTGGCACATCCATCTAATTAGAAAGACACACCTGTGTGAAGCGCACGCCTCAGAGGCAGGATAGATAAGAAAACAAGTTTGGGGATTTGGAAGGGTGATAAAAATCAGGCCCTTAAAGCAAAATGCACTCAAGTGAGCTCAATTTGTTACCTCTCAAATGACATCCATCTTTTTTATCGGCATCCTCTAGGTAACAATCCTTTTACAGAGCTCCATTGAGTGAAAGATCGAATTTCTCGAGGGATATCTAAGCAAGAGTATTTAAAGCAAATAACATACATGAATAATAATTTTAAGAACACTTACTAAGGCCAAGCCTACACACGTGGTAAGCTTTGTGACGGCGTACAGCTAAACGGATATCAAAGAAGGGTTATAGTTACTTTTATGCAGTGTCCACCATTGGTAAGAGATTTGACTCTTTTGACTGAGTCAAGTTTTTGAGAGTCACTCAATAAAAAGAGCTGGACTCCACCAAATGACTTTCAGAAATTCATGGTAAAGAGGCTTGTTTTTCAGCTCACCCTAAAAGCAAATTGCGGACACTTGAATTGACATTAGGACATAGTCGTCAATGTGCATGATTGAAAGGGCTTAGGGAAGCTGCAGTTACTGGTGCTCATTTATCTACTTGCTCTAGCAATGAGAATTATGACACTGCGCAATTCAAAGGAAGAAAGAACAAGAGAGAATTGGTCATGAACATGATTGAAATGGCTTAGATGAGATGAAGGTAGAAGCTCTTTTTTCTGCACAGCTTTTACATTGAGCACTGCCAACTTGCGGACTCTTTCTGCTGGTTGTTAAGCGGGATCCGTGCATGAATCTCACCTCGCCCTCAAAAAAAAAAAAAAAAGGGAAAAACCTAGTTTCTTGGCCAATGGCTACCTGACATTCTGACCCTTCTGACGACCAAATTGTTTAAATTAGGCATGCCATCAATGAAATGAGCTCGGCTCTGATTGGCCAATAAATGGAGCTGCTTGCCCCATAACCGTGCTACAACGGATAAAGACTTCCAGAATTTTTGTGGTGTTTCGAAGTTCAAATATGGTGTAATTACGGTCACAGGGAGTGGCAGGACTCAAATGCAACACAATCTGGACGAGTGAAAGTTTACAGACTGACTCAAAGGCAGTAGCAAACTGAATGCAGTGCAGAGTAACTTGGTGCAGAACAGGATGTGGAGCTTGCGGGTCTTGAGTGGAGCTCTTCTGGTTACTTGGCAGAGCAGGTACCAATAGCAGGAGTGTTACTCCTGGGCCATCGGAGCAGGCTGGCTTCTGGCTTGGCAGACGGGGTTATAACCACACAGGCAGGCAGTATAATGGCAAGACGGGTGGCTTGGAAGATGGCGAACAGGAACCAGGAAGCACATAGGCAGAAGTCAGAGTCTGAGGCAGAAGGCAATCAGGTTTACCGGGGCAGGAGCGAGAGGACGTAGTCAGAGGCAGGTAGAGTCGATCCCAGGAAGTCAGACTGAAGGTAAACGCTGGAGAGTAGTGCATGCTGCAATGGCAATCTGGCAGTGAGTTAGTGCAACAGAGCTGCTTATATACTGGCTGGGTAGCGAGACTCAGCTGAGAGCAATAGCAGTGGAAGGGGTGTGTCCAGCAGTGGAAGGGGTGTGGCCAGGCAGTGGAAGGGGAGTGGCCAGGCAGAGGGAGAGACTGCAGCAGCAGACTGTGACAATTAGCCTTGCAAATGCTCAAGTTTATCCAATAAGTCTTGAAGCACTTTGACAGACTCCACGCTGAGATGACCTCTCTGACAGTAAGATGACCAATATGTCCAATTAGATCAGAGGAGGCATTAGATTTCCGGCCATAAGTCACCACCTGTTCAAATGCAATTCATGCTTCATGACTATTAATGTCTTGGGAAAGGGTGTGAATTGCTGTGGCAGGATAACCAGGGACATATGGTGCGATATGTAAGTATGTAGCAATAGTTATGATAAGGGTCATAGCCACTTTGCTACCCTTATCCATTAGCTGGCTAGTTTTTGGATTTGTTGTGTGTTGAATTGAAATTTCAGGTTCACTGCTGCAATACGATGTTAGCAGTTGGGAGTATTGACCTCCAGCCAAACGCACGCATGGGCTGCTGAAATGGATGTGTATTAGTGTGTGAGGAGGTGTACTTAAAAGTTGTGTCCTTAAATTTGAAATACAGTGAATAATTACTCCATATATGTCACAAATAACTTCTTTGACTGATCATTCTATCGAGTGAAGGCACGTGAAGTGATTAAAGTAATATAAAAGTAAAATACCCTGAAGTAATATTTTTGGGCCATACATATGCAAACCTCAGGAAAGACGACTAAGACGAACAGAGCACTGTTACACATTGTCAGACGAAATCCAACGTGGAACAGCATTGTTTTATGGCAATAATGGAACCTTGGACTGTCAACAAGCACAGTGTGTAGACTGCTGCTGGTTTACGAGCTTGTCAACCAATCAGGCGGCCATTACTGTCAGATAGGCATCTTACGGAATGCTTAGCATGGTTTAGAGCAGTTGTTCTCTGTTATGGCCCCAATTTGTTATTACATTTATGACAGCAAGGGATGACAGACACAATTTTAAAACTTAAACACATTTAATTAAACAAAGACTTTTAACTGATCTACTATCTACTCCACTGACCAAGATTATATATATATATATATATAAGTGTCTATTTAACCATTTTTGTATTGAAAAGAAAAATTTTGCCTTCATGATATATATATACATATAATACAATATGCTAGTAAACACGTGATATATACACATACAAACACGGGATAAGCAATCAGCAATTACATTTTCAGTACCCTTTACATGCTTAATTTCCAAGTCAAACTCCTTCAACAATCTCCGATTCTTGTTCCTCATCTTACTCAAAAACATTAACGGATTGTGGTCAGTGTACACAATCATTGGCTTTTGCCCTGTACAAACATAAACCTCAAAGAGTTGTAAGGATAGAACCAGAGCCAACAGCTCCTTCTCTATTGTGAAATAGTTGTTTTGGTGGCGATTCAACTTCCTGGAGAAGTATGCCACGGGATGCTCAATGTCATCAGAGTCACTTCTCTGTAGGAGCACAGATCCACAAGCTTGGTCGCTAGCATCGACCGCAATGGAGAACGGTTTGTTGAAGTCAGGAGATTTGAGCACGGGTAAGTGACACAGCAGAGACTTAAGGCGATCGAAGGCTCTTTGGCATGCTTCATCTCAAGTGAACTTTATGCCTTTCTTCAATTAGTTAGTGAGACTGAGAGCAATCTCAGCAAAGTTCTTGCAGAACTTGCGGCAGTGCCCGATCATTCCAAGGAAGCGGCGCAAAGCCTTTTTGTTGTCAGGAACTGGAAAGTCCATGACGACTTGGACTTTAGCATTTATGGGAGCCACCTTACCCTGACCTATGACGTAGCCAAGATATGTGACAGTAGCACAACCAAAGTCACTCTTGTTCAGGTTAACAGTCAGGTTAGCCTGGGTCAAGCGCTGGAACAACGTCTCTACATCTTTCAGATGTTCTTCCCAGGAGTCACTCCATGTGATCAGGTCGTCGATGCACGCATCCGTGTGTGGCAATCCAGAGATTGTACACTGTATCATCCTTTGGAACGTGGCTGGGGCATTTTTCATTCCAAAGGGTAGGACTTCATACTGGTACAACCTAGATGGTGTGGCAAAAGCAGAGATGCTCTTGGCCCTCTCAGTTAAAGGCACACACTAATACCCCATCAATAAATCAATCTTGGTCAGAAACTTTGCTTGCCCTACTCTATCGATACAATCATCAATCCTAGGTATTGGAAACACATTAGTTCTAGTTATAGCATTGACTTTACAATAATCTGTACAGAATCTAGTACTTTCATCAGGTTTTGGAACTCACACACAGGGTGAACTCCAATCTGAGTTGGAGGGTCTGATAATATCATGTTCTAACATGTACTCAACCTCTTTCTCAGCAATCTTTCTCTTTTAAGGATTCATCCAGTAAGGATGCTGTTTTATTGGTTTGGCATCACCAACATCTACATCATGAGAGGCTATAGAAACTCTCTTTGGAACATCAGGAAATAGATCCTTATATTTCTTGATCAACCTCTCAAACTGATCTTTCTGTGAGGGTTCTAAGTGCTGGAGTTTTATATCAAGATTTTGCAACACTTCAGAATTTGACAATTTACATGGAAGAACTTCAGCTTTAATTCTAGGTTCATCATCTTGAAACTCCCCCTCATCTTCACAAGTCTCGGCCATAGGAGGATCTGAAGTGACAGCTGCAACCCTAGCATTCCTATCATGATAAGGCTTCAGCATGTTAATGTGACACAACTGTTTTGGCTTTCTATCTGGAGTTTTCACAATGTAAGTGTGATCATTGAGTTTAGTCAGAATATCATTAGCACCATGAAATCTAGTCTGCAATGGATTGGACTGCAAGGGAAACAACACAAGGACCTTTTCCCCTGGTTTAAACTCACGGCTTCTAGCCTTATGATCATACCAAGTTTTAATTTTTCCCTGACTTGATTTCAAGTTCTCTTTGGCAAGGTCACAAGCTGCACGCAATCTTTCCTTGAACTTGCTAACATAGTCTAACAGACTGATATGCGGCTCTTTCTCTTGCCATTGTTCACTCAATAATAGCAAAGGTCCTCACACTTCATGACCAAACACTAGCTCAAATGGACTGAATCCAGTAGACTCCTGCACTGCTTCTCTAGCTGCAAACAACAGCTAATGAACACCTTTAACCCAGTCTTTCTCATGATCATAACAATAAGTCCTCATCATTGTCTTGAGAGTGGAATGAAACTGCTCTAAAGCACCCTGACTTTCTGGATGATAGGCACTAGAAAGAATCTGCTTCGCACCTAGTTCATACACAACCTGCTGAAACAATCTGGAGGTGAAATTGCTACCTTAGTCTGACTGAATTTCCCTGACAAGGCCAAACAATGTGAAGAACTTTATCAAAGCCTTCGAGATTGCAATTGCCTTGATGTTGCTTAGAGGTATGGCTTCAGGGAATCGGGTAGATGCACACATGATTGTCAACAAGTACTGATTTCCAGATCTAGTCTTGGTTAATGGACAAACACAATCAACAATGACCTTGGAGAAGGTCTCCCCAAATGCTGGGATAGGCTGCAATGAGCTACAGGTGGGTCTAACTGGTGTTTCTAACTACCTGACAAGTGTAACAGGTTTAGCAAAAGTTGGAAACGTCTTTCCGAAGCCCAGGTCAGAAGAAGTGTTTCATGATCTTATCAACAGTCTTAACACCAAGATGACCTCCTAAAGTTAAACTTTGAGCCATTGTTAAGTTCTCATTCCTGTAGACCTTCGGAACAACAATTTGCCTAACCACTGCCCAATCTCCATTGGCAGGGATATCAGGAGAGCGCCACTTCCACATCAACACTCCATCCTTGAGATAATACCCAACTGGAACTGCGTCTATTTCTTTATCAGGAAGGGCTCTCCTCTTTAGTACACAAATTTCAGGATCATTAGTTTGCTCCTGAATCAACCGCTTTCTGGACAGAGACAAGTCCCCAGACACATCAGAATCACCAGACCCATCTGGCTGGCTGAACGGGGAACTGATAAAAGTATCTGATAAGTCCTCAAACGGAGAAACCACAGTAGGCCGAACAGAGTCATGAGGCGAACCACCGGAGTCTTGACTATTCAATGTGCTGGGCGGCACCACATCATCTTCTTCTTTAGCCTTCTTAGCCATAGCACGAGTCACTGCACAGGAAGGATACAGAGATGGGTCTTCATCGCCATCTTCAGTGCTTGGCAGTGAAGTAAGATGAACAGGGGGAACTACATTGCCCCCAGCCAGGTCATTGCCTAGCAACAGAGATACACCCTTGGTAGGAAGACTTGACATAAGTCCCACCTTTACCTGTCCTGTAACTAAATCTGACTTCAAGAATACAGAGCGCAGGGGTACAGATACAGTCCTCCGTTCAATACCTTGTACAAGTATGAAATACCCAGAAGCGGTCTCATCACGTAACTCCAAGGAGTCCATCAACAAAAGTGACTGAGAAGCTCCAGTATCCCATAGGATATACATAGGGACAGGAGGAGAATGCTCATTCACAGCCACAAATCCCTCTGACAAATGGAAGAAATTCCTCCCTCACAAAGTCAGCAGTATCAGGCTTTTTAGCCCCACAAGGAGCAGGCAATTTAGCAGATCGGTCATCTACTGCAGTGGTTGCTAACCTTGTTTTCACAAATGCATTTAGTTTGGTATCCTTTTCTTTTTCTTTCTTTGCTTTAAGGAACCAACAGTTTGTCGTAACATGACCAGATTTCTTGCAATAATTGCAAACTAGACCACTTTTGACACTGTCAGCTTTCATCAGACTTGTGACTTGATTTCTGAGCACCATCACCAGACTTGTCTTTGGTTTTGGGTGAGGAACCTTGGGTATTACCTTTTTTCTGAAATTGGAACCATCTATTGTTACTGCAAGACTGAAATTTAGACTTATGTGTGAGAACATATTCATCTGCAAATTTGGCAGCTGATTGCAAATTCAGTGCTTGCTTCTAATGAAGGTAGGTCTCAATATCATCTTTAACACAGTTCTTGAATTCTTCAACTAACACAATCTCTTTTAGTGAGTTGAAATCATCCTTGACCTCCATAGAAGTACACCAGCGCTCAAAGCAAACCTTCTTCTCATTTGCGAATTCCACATAAGTCTGATTGTCAGATTTCTTCAGACCTCTTAATTTCTGTCGGTAAGCCTCTGGAACCAACTCATAAGCTCTCAAAATAACCTTTTTGACAACCTCATAATCAGAGGAATCATCTGCAGACAAAGCCGAATAGGCTTGTTGAGCTTTACCCTTGAGGACAGTTTGCAACATCAGAGGCCAGTGTTCCTTTAGCCACTGGCAACTCTTTGCTACCTTTTCAAAACACTGGAAATAGTTGTCAACATACTTTTCCGAAAATGGAGGCACCAGTTTTACCTCCTGGTTAGCCAGAAATTAATTTTCAGTTTCAATTTTAATTTTTAGTTGCTCCATTTGGAGTCTTTCTTCTCTATAATAAGCCCTGGACTTCATGCTCTCTCAAATTCAAGAAAAGTCTAACTAACAATCTTATGTTCCGTATGTGCAAACAATGGTGTTGTTAACTAATATTAAAAAGAAACGTAACTAGATCAAACCCTGCACTTCAGTCCCGTTCTCATTTTAATGCATCGCTGGGTAGCCTTATGGCATCCGGCAGGCGAAGCCGTTACAAGATTTACCATGAAAGCATATTATGAGTGGCTATGTTGAATGTTGCTAATAGTTTAGCTTTCTGTTAACCGTAGCCTCACAGCTACAGCTCATTCAAGTTCCGGTTGGTTAGCTGGCTGCAGCCTCTGGCAGGCCCACAGATCAAACTGAAGTTGTGTGTGTAAGTAGTGTGTTCATATGCCCATGCTCGTCATCTGGAGGGAGGAGGTTAGAACAGAAATGGGAGGGGTACAGCTGCAGGATGAGGGCTTTTTTTTTCTTTTTTTTTTTAAAGGTTCGCTGACATGAGGCACACCACCTGAAATTGTTGGTTTATTTTATTCTATATGATTATTTATATCTCTCTATGCACTCAAAAGTTCTGAAATGGCTGAAAAATCCATCAATTTTAAGGAATAAAAGTAATATTTCTGCACTCTTACGCCCTGCCCCCTGAAAAAGTAGGGTTTCCGAGATGTAAGTCACATGTTCCTATGACGTCATCAAAGGAAAGCCCCTCGGCCTTAGCAATCTCTGCGGTCCATCTACACGCTTGTTTACACAGGTTTTCTAGTGTGTATGCTTAGTGTATGAGCCTGCTATCAAGATATCGATCTATCCATCTATCTAATTGTTACACTCGACAAACTGTGTTACGCAGGCTAATGTAGCTAGATGGGTGGATACTTCGTGGACGTGAGGACAACTACCCAAACTCAGGTATAAATCTAATGACGAGGGTGCAACAAGGCATCAAGATAACTCGCAGATTCTTAAAAAATATTGCATGTATGTTGTGGCTGAAGTCACAAGCCTATAAGCCAGCATTAGTTCCACTATGATCATGGATGCCAACCTCATACAGCACAGCCGGCGATCAGGCATCACAATACAGCCTTCTGAGTTCATCTGGCTCATAATGCGATGGCGGCTGTTACTCTCCAGCTGTGACAGTTAGCCTCGCCTGCTAATTAATCCAAGTTAACCACCTATGGCATTAAACTTCAGGATTATTCGCCAGAACATTTGCCAGAATAGGCGGCACCAAACCGTCTTCACACCGGACGCAAAACAAAATTTTCGCAAGACAGATTACACTTAAAGTCAATGCAAAGACGAGAATACACGCGAAACACATTTTGAAAACACATTTTGAAACACAAATGTGCAGAAAACACAGGCACATTTCGAAATGTGGTGGTGACTGCAGGCGCCGTTGCATTAAGTGCTTTCAACTTACATGCTGCTAATTAGGCAACACAGTAGTTCAGCCTCAGGAGGCACAGTGCTGTGACCTAGAGGGCGTGTAGGAGCAAACGCAAACATACTGATGACCTCACACCAGCCATTCTGAATGATCAAAATAATCAGAAGCATCTGCACCTTCCAAACAAAATCAGCCCAAAAGCATCAGAATGTTAGGAACATCTACCTGACACAAGTACATAGGTACAAAACAAAGCCTCAAATCATTTATTCACATGCAACATGGCACAATGCTTGAAAGGAAAAAAAAAAAATAAAAAAAAATAAAAAATTGGCGTGCAATGCACGGAATACCCCTCAGCCCGATGTCAAAGTTTTTGGAGACGCCCGCCCAACCGCATGAAGGATAGCAATACCCCGTCAGCCTTGAGGGCTGAGGGGCAATGAAAAGCAAATCAGAAATGTAGCAAAAGCATGAAGCGTCCATAAAGATATTTGTCGACTGAAAGCCTTCAACCAGCTTTGGGGGGCAACTTCAAAATGTTCACACTCTGGTCCACCACACGGGGGCTTTTCAGAGGTGATTTTGAAAGAATGTTCTTCTGGATGGGATGGTGGAAATGGACATCACTCTGGCCCATCGTACCCCAGGTGCTCCCTCTCACGAGGGAAAGGCTGCTTGGGGAGACAGCGAGGAGAGAAGGTTCCGGAGAAGCAGAGGTAGTCTTGAAGCACGGGGGGCACTGGAAGTTGCTGAGTGAAGCCTCTTCGCATCAGGGTCTCGCTGCTGACAGTGTCCCTCACCAGCAAACGACACAGGTGGCAAAGAGAGGGCACGGAGTCTGGAACACACAGCAAAACATAAGGAGTGCACGACACAACACCGGAGACGCAACAGATGTGTACCATATGAGATCCTATTTCGCTTATGCAGTAGTTATTTGTTAAAATACAGAGCTGTACCTGAATTATTATTTTTTCTGACTCAACTCAGTGCATTTGAATAAACGATGAACATAAAAATACATTACACACGTTATGTTTTCCCAGATCGATTAATCGCATGAATTACTCAAGGCTAAATCGATTCCTAGCGGAGCGAAAACTATTTTAGAACACATCTTAAAGACAAAAACAATGCACAGTAATATATCCAGTACATAGCCTAATGCTCATTTTCAATCAAAACAGGCAATGCATCCATATGAAATGATACATTTTGCCACAAACAAACTGCTGCAACAAAAAAGCATTAAATAATACACCTATTAATCAGCCAACATAAAGGTGTGAACTATCAAATTCAGTGAGATTACAGTAATTAACAAGCATCAGCTACAGAAACATGCTTTTGGTAAAAATTAAACATTTAAAATAAAAACTGGAAGGTAGAAAAATATATACAAAGTATATGTGTATATATATATATATTGAAAATAGAATGAACTCCCCAAAATGGGAGAGGTCCTGTTAGCTAGATGAACACAATGAAAAGGCATGGGCTACAATAACACGGTCAAGACGTAAAAAGTAAACAACATAACATGAGTGGCAAGAACAGGCCATTCAGCCCAACTACGCTCGCCAGTTTCTTTTTACTATTGTGAATATATCCCTTCAGATACTTAATGACACATGGTATCTAGCTTTACGTCAAGCCTGCTCTTGAAAACCCCAAAGGTCTCTGCCTCAAGAATATGGTAAGGCAAGCTATTCCACATCGAAATTACTCTTTGGGTGGAAAAAAATATTTCTTAATATCAGTGCTAAATTTACCTTCGGTCAACTTCCATTTGTGACCCCGAGTTCTACTAACACTTGGCTGAAGGAATCTTACATGATTCACTTTGTTAATCCCTTTAACATGTTTAAAGACCTCAATCAAATCACCCCTGTCTCCTTTTCCTAAGACTAAAGAGATTAAGGATCTAGGCCTTTTCTCATAGCTTTCATCTTTTATACCTGGAATTAGCTTAGAACCTCTTCTCTGAACTTTCTCTTGAGCCTCTATATCTTTCTTAAAGTATGGTCCCCAGAACTGTGCACAATACTCCAGATGTGGTCTGACAAATGTGTTGTACAAAAGAAGTATCACCTCCTTAGATTTGTACTCAATACTTTTGGCAAAGTATCCCAGCATCCGATTGGCTTTTTTAACTGCTACGGCACAATGGCTAGAGCCTGTGAGGGTTTGGTCAACAATCACTCCCAGATCATTCTCGTGTGGAGCACATTCCAGTTTTAAACCTCTCATTGTTTAAAAGTAAACAATGGAAATAAAAAAAAAAACTGTGCCAAGTAAAACAAACAATTACCTTTGAAAAATTGAATTGATTTATCAAAACGGGAGAAATACACCACAGGCCACGTTCCCAAAAAAAGAAATTGCAATTTGGCTGGTTTTTCTTAACAGAAAGTATATTTTCAGCAACAACAATAACGAAAAAGAACGGAAAGGCATATCTTAACTAGAAATGTGCAAAATTTATATACATATTCAAATTCGACTTTCTACAAAGTACCCTCCCTTAGCCTTGATTACAGCCTGACATATCCTAGGCATTCTTTCCAGCAGTTTGAGGACACAACTTCCTGGTTACTCATCCCAGGGTCTCAAGGGTTCCTTCATGAGCTCTTTTGAACTTGATGGGTGCACTTCTCTGACTGCCTGGTCAAGTTCATCCCACAGCAGCTCAATGGGATATATCTGGTGACTGTGGGGGCCACACCATCTTCTGAATAGAGATGCACCGAATTTTCAGCCACCGAAAACTTTCGGCCGAAAAAGGCAAAATACTGCATTTTCGGCCGAAAGACTTTTAACACCGAATCAATACGGCCGAAATAGAATGTTGTGATGACGCAAGCTAAAACTGCGGCCAGCACCCGCCTGTCTGTATGTTTTAAATCAGGGGCGGCGCACCACCGTCACGACGTTATGGCACTAAAGTCCGCGAGTGCTGAATTGCAATTTCTGTTTGACACTGTACTGATGCATAGGATAGCAGCTGGTGTTGTGTCCGATTCGGTTGCACATTAAATACGTACCACATAAAAACGCAAAGCAATGATATCCGTAAAAGGCATAGAGTATTCTTAGACAATGGCAATATATTCTCAAGGCATTTGTGTAACATCAGTATTCCATAATGTAACTACAACCTCTGGAAAAATATGGAATCACCACACATGGATGTTAATTTGCCTTTTTTCCTTTATAACAAAGAGGCAAATGACACATATGATATGACGATTATTGTTTATTAGCTTGACATGCAGGCATCATTTAACATTCAGGCATGGCAATTTTCCGCCGATCGGCGGATTTCCGCCGTTTTCATGTGATATCGGTTGCGCAATTCTGTGGTTGGCATTACTCGGGCAGAAATGCTAGGTGCGGACAGAAACTCGTTATTGTTTACATTTTGACGAGGCACGGAAATTTTTTGCATTTAAGACGAAAAGTCATTTAACTTCGCGTTCGTTCGACTCCCCCCAGCTGTTGCCATGCATGAACATTTCACTTTGAAAGTGAAGGCAAAACACATGGCAAACGTGCAAATTGCGGGAGATGGCAGAGTATTAGAAAGTATCGCTTTATGATGCGTCATCTCATCTGAGATACCTTTCCCTTTCCTGAGAACAAAATGCTTCATCAGCACCCGTAACGTTATTCTCCGCGCAATAATCGTAGAAAAGGGGCAGCATAATAAGGGGAATTGGGGAAACATAATTGGACACAACGCCGTTGCTTCTAATTTCGCTACGAACAGGATCACGGACAAAGAAAATGCAGCAGCTTCGGTGAATAAACGCAACTTTGTTTGAAAGGTAAGGCAACGCACAGTGTATTTATCAAGCTCCCTAAAACAACACACGTTTCAAAACCACAATCTGAAGACCTGTTTCAGTGATGGAAAGTGAAGCCTGTTTCCTACCGATAATGTGGAAGCGAGTTGTCTATCGCAGCCAATTCTCTCTGACCAATCAGTGGGCTGCTGTTGTCGTCACGTAACATAATTTACAATTTTTCAGCAGCCAGTAATAGGCCAGTCAGTTATAGGCCTGTAGGTTATTCATGAGTGGGGCCAAGTGAAACATTTTATTTATTATTTTATTTTATATTGTGCTTTGTTAGAATGTCAGTGCTAAATAAATATTTTCATAATTTTGTAATGGATTTATTTTTTGAAGCGTGAATGTTAATTTATGCCATTGCAATGCCTTGACTTTAGTTAGGTAAGTACACAGTCATAGCCATAAATACAATGGTACTAAAAATTGGCATAATTTCTTTCGGTGTTTTGGTTTTCGGCCAAGTGTTTCTCATTTTCGGTTTCGGCCAAAAATTATCTTTTCGGTGCATCCCCACTTCTGAAGCATTCCTGCCTCTTCTTTTTTGTCAACGTATCTTTGGTACAGCTTGGAGGAGTGCTCGGGATCATTGTCCTGCTGAGTTCTGACCAAAAATTTCTGACCAAACAGTTTTGAAAAGGAGTTTGCGCTTTGACAGTTGGAGTCTCAGTGGAACCCAAAATCCAGTGAGCATATTAAAAAAATTAATAAAAATATGAAGCACATCTCAATTATTCAAATCGAGGAGGACAAATATACTCACATTTCTCTTATTTGGCTCACATTTCAAAAAACAAAGGCTTATGCGTTTTGCAATCCCGAGCAGGTTCAATTAGATGATATATTTACAAGGGCAGAGAGAACAAACAGCTGGGGGCTATGCCCAATTATTCAGGAACCAATCACTGCTCTTTTCCATTATTTCAAAACGGGACTAATTACAAATGACCCCATTACATAAAACATTAAGCTTCACAAAACATTAACACTGACCATTGTTCAATAAATCTTAGCTTAAAATGCTTTTTGTGTTAATACTAAAATAATCATTCAGTCGATCTGGTGCCATAGTGTTGAGCGTGTATTTCCAAAACATTTCTCTTTGGGCCAATTCCTTCAGAACATCTCCTAATCTAGTGGGTATCATGACTTTCTCAGTCCCACAGAATTTCAATGAAGAGGGTGAACCGTGATTAGCACCAGCAAAATGTTTTACAATTGCATAATCAATATTACCTGTATGAATTGCAGTTTTATGTTCAGAAATATGTTGTTTCAGAGGTCGTTTGGGCTGTCCTACATACACTAACCAGCAAGGGCATGATAACATGTGAATCACGAGTTGATTTACAATTTATAAATTCCCGAATAGGAATTTTCCTCTGTGTGAGGATGATTAAATGATTTTGCATTTGTAGTGTTAATGCAAAAGGCATAATGACCACATCTGTACATGCCAGTTGTTGTCAACCATGTGGTTTTATTTAATGTCATGTTTTTGTACATGACAACATTTTTAATAGTACCTGCTCTCCTGAATAAAAAAAAAAAAAGGGGTAGAGATTTACAGAAGTCCTTCAAAGCTGGTCTGCGTGAAGTTCATGCCAATATCTCTTGATTATCTCTCTTATCTGTGATGCACAATGATTATATTTGGTAGAGAAACAACCACGCTTTAAATTTCTAGTTTTTTGGTTATTGGAGAAGTGTTGAAATGTTTTGGATATACACACTCAACACTATGGCACCAAATGGACTTAATGATGATTTTAGCTTACAAAAGTAAAATGATTTTGGGTTAATACTAAGATTTATCGAATGATGGTCAGCATTAATGTTTTGTGAAGCTTAATGTTTTATGTAATGGGGTCATTTGTAATTAGTCCCTATGTTTTGAAACAATGGAAAAGAGCAGTGATTGATTCCTGAATAATTGAGCATCGCCCCCAGCTGTTTGTTTTCTCTGTCCCTGTGTATATATCTCTTCTAATTGAACCTGCGCAGCAGGGGCGTAGCTAGAAACGGGAATTGGGGAGGCACAGACACGTCCCTTTATGACAATTAGGATAGTCCTGGCTAGTTCTCAATTATTTTTCTCCATTGACGCGTTTTCCAATTATCGTAATAGGCAACTGAAGACACGGTTTCTCATGCGATCTAACAGCAATGAAGTCAAAGGGTAAATTCCGTAAAACTGAGAATTGGGGTGGACGTAACATCTGTTTTAAAGAATTATTAGTCCTGACCTGTTCGCGGTCATTTTCATGATTAACAAAATGTTCACTCCGAGAGCGCTCCGCATTTAACAGGTGCTGCTTGTTCTCCTCGATGAGGTAAGACGACAATCATTCATCTGGACACGTTTGCTTAATTTAAATCAACGCTCTCAATTCTTTGTGCATTCCACCATGGTTAATAGGCGCCAGCTTCCGGTCATGGCAAAATGCATAGAAAACATGGTAAATACCGTTATTCAGAAATGAATTATCTAAAATAATAACAATGATAATAAATTAATAAAAAGGTTGCCATCAGACAGATATAAGGACATACTTATGATTGAAAGCTTTCGGAATATGAGCAATGTGATCAAAATCAGGTAAACTGGTACTTAAAAAAAAAAAACCCAATATTTATCCATAAATATCAGTAAAACTGTGGTTTTAGAGAGAATTTAGAAAAAAAAACATTTCTTCACGGTCTGCGCGGTTTTCACAGCTAACAGCGCAACAGGAACTAACTATTTTGACACATAAATCATACATATCCAACTTGGTTTTTACACAACATGCTTTCTTTTGCGCTGCGGAAACTGAAGCCAACTTGCCATGTCCATGGATGATACACGCACCATGTCAGCCGCGACCAGGAAGAGTGATGTCTGGAAATACTTCGACAAAAGGGACAACGATAACATGCAGTACAAGGTATGTGGCGTTAAAACTGGCATATTACATAAATACTAGCTCAGCAAGAGCAGGTATAGGAAACTCCGTCTGTTGGCGAAGCATGAGCATGTGGATATGCTTATCTTTTTAAACAAGAATAAGTAAATGAATCCACGTCATATGTATTAAAATGCCTAAGGTAAAGGCATGGACGGATAATTGATGTTGTTGTCAATACTTTGTTAATTTGGCCTGTTTTTACTATCGTCATAGTTAAGTTTAATTTAGGTTATTATTTAGAAGTGTGATTTTTTTTTTCCGCCAGTGGAAACTGTAGCCTTAAATGCCGTAATTTCAGTTTACTATTTGTTTTAACAAAAACAAATTTGAACTTTGTTTTTATGATTTAGGCTGTTTATTGAGAGTTTACTGAGTGTTAAGCGACATGAAATGAAGTCCATACCGCTGTTCTCTCCCGTTACCTCTGACGTATGGCAACTGAATGTTACAAGAGGGTAATTGAAGGACCTGTTACGGTTCTTCAATAGGCCTTAATGCATTTGGAATTGCACTTTGCTGTTTATTCACATAAATGGTTAAGTACAAAGTAACTTTAGGGATGTTTTCCGTAAGCCTGCTATTTAGTAAACAATAGGCCAAATTGGGGAGGTCCGTGCACGCCTGGAAAGTGGAACCAATATTACAGACCTCCCGTATTTATTTTTACGGTAAAATATGGACTATATATAGTTAGCGAGTAATCGATTTCTCGTTAATGTCATTAGAGTACCCAAAAATTTAAATCACTGAAAATGCCCATCCCTACTTACAACTAAAAGATTTTCCTTCTGGGGTACATGCTCTGGAAAATAAGCATGTCCTCATGTTCTGGGGAAATTCATTTGAATTATTGAAGTTCAATGTCAAGGTCACTAAATAAAAGGTCATACATTTACAAGACCCCCTGTAATACCCACTCCAAAGTTCTGAAGCAGTTTTGGTGATACGAGTCATTGAAAATTCAATATGTCAATTGGGTCAATCTATGTCAACTCAGCCACCCATGTACATGACACCTCTCAGCAGTTGCTCAAACTTTGTCCAAAAATACTTTATTGTACCAGACTAAAGAATCCAAAGTTTCGTGTCAATACCTCAAATGTTTTTCGTGAAAATTTCAAGAAATTTGGGTGCCACGCCCCTTTTTAGCTCACCGGGACGAATATGTCCAGAGAGCTATTGTCGTGCCCCCGGCGTCCTCCTCCGTTCGCGTGCAGAAAAACTTTAACCTTACCCCGGCGAGCTTTGTTGTCTTTCTGACAACTCTTGTTCACTTATGTGAAACTGTAATTTTCTTTGTAGCATTTTGGAGGGACCCTAACTTCTCAAGCTGAAATTTGATGTGCTGGTGTATTGTGGCCCATATATCAGGATTCTGCAACCAGAATCACCATGAGGGGTGAGATACTAGACAAGTATACATATTTAAACATTCATTGAATGAAATAAACACTTTGATTATCAAAGCGAACATATTATATGAACATATTTTACAAAAACAGGCATTCTGAGAGCCTTTTTTTGCTGAAATTGTTAAAGGGATTGTTCACTTTTTTAAGTAGGATTGCATGAGCTACAAATTGCCAGTACATAAATAAGAAGCAGTAGAAAGCTCTCTGATCTCCCCCAGGTAGCCGCACCAGGCCATAGTGCTGGGTGGAGATTTACACGATAAACTGTTCTGAATGATCCCAAAGTAACAGCGTATTTTCGCGTCCTAAAAGACGTCCTACCTGAAAATAATACACTACTTTAATTGTACACTATATTACAGAAATTTACAGTGCTTCAGCTGCTTGGAAAAAAACATAGTTGCTCTTGAACTAACCAACTGACGTATTCCATCGGAGTAAAGTGCTTGCTGTAGCGATCAGCTGTTTGGGTCAGACTCTTGGCGGTTTGTGGCAGAGACAGCACTTCAATGGCATAGAATTAAATCTCAAATTTAAAAAAAATCCATATTATACCCAGCACAGCAGATATACAGTATGTGGCTGCGTAGACCCTAGGTGATATCAATTTGTGCTGCACTGTTACATTAGACTTTTTCACAGGTGTTTCACTCTCTTACCTAATGCATGGGAACAGCAGTGCTCTTCAGCGCGCACCGTTGAGATTTCCCTGAATGTAGCCAAACAAAGTCCTCTTTGGAAAAATGAATACTGCAAACACGGAGTTCTTTTAGGGATACGGGTGGCCTATCAATATCCGTGTTGAGGCAACTAGCCACAGCTGCCGAAGTCCAATATACCGCAAAGGAATGCAGGGGAAGCTGTAAGTGCACCAGGATACAGCTTTGATTTCACGTCCAGGAAAGCAACACACGCGGACCATTTTCACAAGTTAAACGACTGTCCGGCTTCGCAACGCAGTTACTGTGACCAAACAACTGATCAGGTAGGACCTCTTTTAGGCCGTGAAGCAATGCGCTCTTACTTTGGAACCGTTCACAACAGTGTATCGTGTCATCTCTGCCCAGCACTAAGCGGTGGAACGGCGACCTGGGGGAGATCAGAGCTTTCTACTACATCTAATGTACGTAGTAGCAATTTGTAGCTCATACAGCACCCTCCATAATTATTGGCACCCCTGGTTCAGATGTGTTAAAAGCCTTAAAATAAATAAAATTTTTATTGCAGAAGCATACTCTCACACTGAAAATTGTAGAAAAATGTAACCTTCAACTCAAGTGAATTTTAAGGGGGAAAAAAATCCCTGACTAAGAAATAACTAATTTTCATAAAATCACCTGTTCCACAATTATTGGCATCCCTAAAAATTCCTTGGAAATAAATGTAATTGAAGTATTTCTGTCATTTCTACAGTAGTTTACAAAGTTGATCAGATTATCTAGGAACATTTAATTAGTAATTCATAACTTCCTGTTTCCCTGGGGTATGAATATGACGTGACACAGAGGCCATTTCTCTTATCCACTCTTCAACATGGGAAAGATAAAGGAACACACCATTCAAGTAAGGCAGATGTGTGTCGACATTCACAAGTCAGGCAATGGCTACAAGAAAATAGCCACTCACCTGCACCTGCCCATATCTACTTTCAGAGGAATCAATAAGAAGTTTAAAACATCTGGAACAGTGGTAAACAAGCCTGGACGAGGACGCAAGGTTATTTTGCCACCAGGCACAATGAGGAGGATGGTATGAGAACTAAAAAGTTCTCCAAAGCTCACTGTTAAAGAATTGCAACAAATGGTAGCATCTTGGGGTCACAAAGTCTGCAAAACAACCATTAGGCCCCATCTACATGCCAACAACCTGTTTGGGAGGCATGCACGGTAAAAACTGTTTCTCACTCACAATCATAAATGCAAACGTCTGGAGTTTGCTAAGCGGTGCTGGGACTTCAACTGGGACCGTGTGCTTTGGTCAGATGAGACGAAGAGAGAGCTTTTTGGCAACAAACACTCTAAGTGGGTCTGGCGGAACACAAAAGATGAGTATGCAGAAAAGCACCTCATCCCCACTATGAAGTATGGGGGAGGATCGGTGATGCTGTGGGTCTGTTTCTCTTCCAGAGGCCCTGGGAACCTTGTTGGGGTGCATGGCATCATGAACCCTTTGAAATATCAGGACATTTTAAACCAAAATCTGGTGGCCTGTGCCTGAAAGCTGAAGATGGGTCGTCAATGGGTCTTTCAGCAAGATAATGACCCTAAACATGTGGCCAAATCTACACAGAAATGGTTCACCAGACACCGAATCAAGCTCCTCCCATGGCTATCTCAGTCCCCAGACCTCAACCCCATTGAAAACCTGTGGAGTGAGCTGAAGAGGAGAGTGCAGAGGAAAGGACCCAGGTCACTGGATGATTTAGAGAGATTGTGCAAAGAGGAATGGTCGAAGATCCCTCTCTGTATTCTCCCATCTTGTGAAGCATTATAGGAGAAGATTAGGTGCTGTTTTGTTGGCAAAAGGGGGTTGTACAAAGTATTAACATCAGGGGTAATAATAGTTGTGGCACACATGATTTGATGTAAAAGAATTATTTCTTATTGTGGGATTTTTTTCTCACTGAATAAATGCACTTGAATTAAAGGTTTACTCTTTTTTTCATTGTGGTCCTATATCATTCATCAAAAAACAATTTATTCGAAGCTAAAGAACACATCTTAACCAGGGATGCCAATTATTATGGAGGGCGCTGTATAACCCCACTTCAAAAAAAGTGAACAATCCCTTTAAGTCGAGAAACTAGGTCAAACAGGAATACATAGAAAGAGTGGACTGAACAGTCTAAAATCTGTTATAATTACACTAATACAGGCGGTCGTCAATGAAAACCTGAGGTAAACATCCTAAATTATGCAAAAAGGGACTTTAACCCCTCGTACACCATAACACGACCATGACCTAATGTAGTGGGTAACCAGGTTACAACATACTGTCAACAATTGGTCAAGACAAGGTTTCACCACATACACAAAATTTATTGGGACAAATGGAAGTATTCTATTGTTACCTGGAAAAAGAATACCATTTATTCAGAATCCTTCAGGTCTTTTGTCCTACTAATTGAGGAAGAAGCAACATGATTTTTTGATGGTCATATTCCGCAAGTTTGTACTGACGCGCACTGCATCCATGAATTTCAGGTGCTTCTATACAGCAGATAATATGCTGGAATTGCACCCAGCATAGAACCTGTTCCTGGTCAGATGACCAATTATTGTAGGCATGTTTCATGAATTTCACATAGACATCACCATGTTGTTTCTTCCTCAAGTGTCTTGCATCACATGGAATCCTTGCAAATTTATTTTGATTGGGTTCCAGCAAATTGACCATTTGCTTAAGACATACGGTACTTGGGCCCTTATTTTAACCCTTAGCTACATCTCATTTGGTAGGAATCATAAACAACATAATTTATCGGGACACATGGTAGTATAACATGGGATGCCTGATCTTGCATGAACTGATCAACCTTGACCATGTTGAAAGTATGCTGTAACCTGGTTTCCCACTACATTAAATCTTAGTGTTGTTATAATGTTACTGTAACTGATTTTAGACAGTTTGGTCAACTGTTTCTACGCAATCCTCTTTCCGGACTTTCTGCCGAAAAAGGGTCTCAAAATGCCTTTTTTCATAAAATATGTTCATATAGAAGGAGGTAGATAATCAATGTTTTTACTTCATTAAATGAATATTTAAATATGTACATTTGTCTAGTATAAATGGCATTATCATCATCCAGTGCCCACATGGGCATCTCAGGGTCTGATGTCCAGGGTCTGAAAGGCTCATTTTGGCCCAAAGTGGTTTTCCAACCCCCACATGTCCCCCACCAATGGTACCATTATCCTAAATTTTAGGTTGGTGGTGGGAAAGTTCCCAAATATGGGGGAGAACCACATTTCGAACAGTAACATTCACTGAACTGAAATCAAGGGACCCCCAAAGTGAAAAATCGCTTGCCGCCTTAAAAAATTAGGATTTTGGGGGTCCTCCTCTCACCCTTCTGATGTCTCATGGTGATTCTGGCTGCTGAATCCTGATATGGGCCAGGATACACCAGCGCATGTGTTACATTTCTCACTGACCTATGGGGGTGCCGTTTCTGTTTATTAGGCTGCTCAGCAGTATTTCTGTTCTCCCCTCCTTTAAC
This sequence comes from Gymnothorax reevesii, assembly GCA_029721435.1. NCBI lineage: Eukaryota > Metazoa > Chordata > Actinopteri > Anguilliformes > Muraenidae > Gymnothorax > Gymnothorax reevesii. The sequence continues at coordinate 41,581,479 of CM056582.1, read as the reverse complement.
AGGTGAGACCAATGACGAGCGGGAGGAGCACTCTCCTTTAAATCCAGGAATGCCCCGCAGAACAATGGAGACATCGTTTTGCCTGTTGGCTCCCACGCCGCCTGAGCCTTGCTGATTTTTTTTTTTTTTAGCTTTCTCCCATTTTTCCTTTTTATTGTAAAATTTGTATTGAAATGTGGGGGGGAAAAAGCCACTAGATGGCAGTATTGACGTTTTTTTGTTAAGCCCAGTTTGTAGCGAGGTTTTGGGCATGTCCTGGGCATGCCTCAGAGGGGAAAGTCCCAGAGAATTGAAAAAAGTCTGGAAGGTGGGAGGGGGCTGGAAAAGAGTATATAAGGAGAAAAATTGAGAGAGTACAGTAGTAGGAGAAATTGCAAGGAGAAATTCTAGAAGGATACATTTGACCAGACCTGTCACTCTTTTCATGACCTGTGAAGCTCTTTTTGCGGATTTTTGCTCCCAGGACATCGCAACATAGAAACCCCATCACAGTTACCATGGGACAGTAAAACCCGAAGAATCCCAAAACTTGGGAAACTTCTGCCACGCGCTGACCAGGTCATTAATTCTTTAATAGGCTACAATGAGCTTAAAGGGAATATTAGGGTGACAATGAGTGATAAATAGAGATCATAGAGATATAGAGATATAAATAGAGATATTCAGAAACTTCTGTTTGGTACCACTAATTACTTTTGGACAAAGTTTGAGCAAAATCCGAGAGGTGTCATGTAAAAGGCACATTGGCATTGGCTGTTTTGACATGGAATGACCCAATTGTGAACTTTAATAGGTAACAGAGGGTCAAATTGAGCTCAGCAAATGGACTTCTAAATGTCTCCATACAAACCTTGGCTCCATCTGCGACCATTTTGGTGATACAAGTCAGGGAAATTTCACTGCTGATTTTGACCCCCAAAGGTCACTGCCACCAAGTTCATAAGTGACTTCCTAGATGTGTGTAACACAAGACTAGGATCTACCTGCGACCATTTCAGCGACACAAGTCACATTTGACCTTCGAAGGTCATCAAATGAAAGTTAATATATGACTTAACTGCCCTGTCATATATATGTTAATATATGACAGGGCAGCTGTGGCTACAAAAATGTAGTTTACCACCATCAGAGCGTGAATGTGTGAGTGAGTGAATAATGTCTCCAGTGTGAGGCGTCTTTGAGTGTCCAGATAAGTACTATAGAAAACTTATGCATTATTATTATTACTTCCTATACATATCCAATACAAATCAATGTCCTATCTGTTACAATTTTGCTGTACAGTCGCCGTTAAAACCAAAGAAAAAGTCGTTAATCCGCCAGTACGGGGGCGTTAGGCTCTCAGAAGGACCGGGAAATCTCGTTGTGAGCTGTGCAGTAGGACCGGCATATTGACGCACATGAAGACGAAAGAGGACCTCCCGCCGCCTACCGCGCACGGGGTAGCTGGGCGATAGCCCGTTAGCTGGGTGTTTGTTTAATCATAACTGAGCCACGAGGGCGGTTGGGGCGGTCGTTTTGGCTGAAGTCCGTACATGTAGATAATGGCACAGCTTGTTGGCGATTTATTTCCATATATGAATGCAAAAGTAACATTAGCCTACATAAAATATTGATTTACTTTGGCAGGGGTGATGTTGCCAGTAAAACCTTTTTTTTTGCAAACCTTTTTATATTTGACGATACAGTTTGCCATAGGATTATTAAATATCATGCAATTTTTGGTGAGGATTTTGTTTGTCAGGTATCATTTCTGCAATATTCGCAATATTTTAAGTACGGAGATAATGCATGCTTTTATGTAGGCCTACTATTAGGCCTATTTTACACTCAAGTGCCGAAATATATTATTTTTCCTATTGCAAACCTGTAATTTAGTATAGCCCATCCATTCCTACAGTACGTTGACCGGTTACGCAAACGGAATTTGTTTGAAGCGTCTGGTATCGATAAAGAATTCGCTGGTGGAAAGTTATCTGTTCAAGAATTTGCGGAAATTACTTACGCTTTTTGTGGATCAGTTAGTTTTTTTCAGTCATTAGGAATAAAGCCTTGCACAGTAATTTTTCAGTGGCACGTCCTTTGACTGATTCCGCAAATAATTTCCAGTTTGGCATTTATATAGTCGAATATACGATAATTTCCAATCATAATGACACTAATAACATGATGAATCCCACGAATACATGTTTTTAACGACCACACACTGCACAGTGCGCCTTATCACAAGTGTTGATTTGGTAGCCTACTGCTGCAATGGCATGCAACAGTTATCGGGAATTTATTTCTCTATGAAGCCGAATATCTCGAAACGATAGTTAAAAGTTAAATCCACAATAATTTATTGTTCCAGTGGTGTCAAAGTCAAGGCTGACAGCAAAGTCGTTTTCCCGCAAAAAAAGTTTGATTTCTGCAAATCGCGGAATCGGTCAAATTGCGGAACCAGTAAACCCACTGTACATCGACGATTACTCGCACCCCGTCTCAGTAAAATTCATTTAGAGAAAGAAAGAATGAAAACTTGAATGTTTTTCGATTTATATACCGTTTTGTTTTAAAATGGTAATTGGCCATATTTAACCAATTTTTCAAAACGTTTTGCATCGTCTGTATTTGTTTTAATGACTTCTCATAACCATTCAGATAACCATTCAGATGTTCAAACATAATGTTCGCAAAGCTTGCAACTTGACAATAATTGTGTACAATATGAATTTAGTTGGACCATAACGACTCTTGAATGCACTAAAAAAAAAAAAAAAACAAGCAAAATGAATTATTTGCGGAACCTTACACAGGATGGTTTAGTAAGCTTATTCTATATCTATCAATTAGGAAATGCAATTTAAAAAAGATCTGTTCAATATCTTATCTCTAAAGGACAATGTCACTTAAAACTGAATGGCTCTTTCGTAAACCGAATTCACGGAATTAAAAGCGGATACACCTGGCTCTGATTCAATACAGCTCAGTTCGTGTCATCTCTATTTATCACTCATTGTCACCCTAATATTCCCTTTAAGCTCATTGTAGCCTATTAAAGAATTAATGACCTGGTCAGCGCGTGGCAGAAATTTTCCATAAAATGCCCAACCATAAACTGACATCACATTCACATCTATAGAACCTACCACGATACGACGCATTTTCCCAGAGTTTAGGACGAAGATTGACTTCTTGGCGAGAGACAACCTCACACCTCTGCAGGTCCAAAAACGTATAATTTCGGAGAATAATGCGAGCATAAGCTCACAGACCATTAAGTTGTATATTGCCAATTTGCTTATATATATTGCGGCTTGCTTTTCAAAACCAATAAATCAATTGCGGCACACTTCACTGAAGGTCTACCCACAAACTCTCAGAATCACAGTTTCTGCCATAAAAAGACAAATTTAAAATACCAAAAAAAAAAAATTTCCTTCAAGAATACAATTTCTTACATTTCGCTGTCGAATTTATCATATTTTTTTTCTTGTTCATGCTAGGCTTTTTAAACAGAGGATCAGCCACGCGCTTTCCAAGGGTCGCATAAGCTCTCACTTCCACTTTCACTGCAAGAGAAAATAAAAAAGATGTTAAAATACATAACGGCAAACGCAAACGTAATTCTAACAGTCAAAATGCCCTCTATTCTATAACTTACACGCGGTACTACATTCAGTTCCGCGGAGCCACATGTGGTTATTCCTGGCGGTAAATTGTCCTGTGATACGGCTCATTGGTTAGGTCGTGGTTAGAAATGGGTAAGAAGGGCGAAATTAAGTTAAAGATAACCGGGCGTGAACTAACGCAGTCTCTTTGGTTTTAACGGCGACTGTACTGTAAGTCGTTGAAATTTCACTGTTAAGCTTGGCTGTTGCAGGTTATTGAAGGTCTGGTGCAAGGTCACCAAATGAAACTTCATACATGATTTCCTCTACGGCCACAATACAAACCTCAGCTCTATCTGTAATAGTTATGGTGATAGAAGTCATTGAAATGTCACCATGTGAAGTTTGACCTTCCAAGGTCATCAAAGGTCAAGTTCAAGGCCACCATATGAAAGTTCATGTTTGACTTTCTATCAGCGTTCAATGCACATATGTTAGCAATCTTCAATATTTTCCAGCCTAGAGGGCTTTGAAATTTGTAACATTTTGCTTGACCTCAAGTTTGACCTTTCAAGGTCATCTGAGGTCAACTTTAACGCATCCAAAATATAGGTCATATGAGACTTCCTACATGTTGATAATACAAACTTAATCTCCATCTGCAACCATTTACCTTCCACAGGCAATTTTGCCCATTCTCCATAAGACTCAATATAAAAGTACAGCGCCCCCACTAGACCCACTTCTGTCAATTCAATGAAAACGGCATTCGCACTGTGTATCGAGGTGAGCCGATTTTCAGATTAGCAAAAAAAGTTCAGTTTTTGGGAAACGATTTTTTGAAATTTCAAGTCCTATCTTGAAACATCTTATATATAAGGAAGACGGTGTGTGTCTGTGTGTTCGCCATGCACGGCCATATTTGTGCATGGATTTTTTTCTAATTTCACACAGTGATACCTGTGCTTCCAAACTAACACCTAAGCCAGGTTTCAATGACGAAAACGGTCATGCTCGCAAAAAAAATGGCAATTTCAGTCCGGGTAGTGAGTAAACTTAGATAACCTGATTATGATGATGCGCATAGCAATATCCGGCGGCACCGCTAGGAGCTGCAGTGTCCTCACGAACGGGCGTTGAGGTAACCTGCGAGCAGGCTACTGTTTGCAATGGGGCCGAGGGAGTGATAAGAGAGCCTGCACGAAACCCGGGCTTTTGACAGGGCACCGCGTTCGTCCACGAATGCAGCATTCTGATTCGTCGAACTTCACAGCTCCCAAATTCAAATATGACAGGATTTGACAGGAAACACTCGCAGGGCTAACGATGTGGGCGGGTACGGACATAAAATAGTTTTTACTGTCAGCGATGCGAGTGAAGCGAGTTACCAGTGGGAATGTAGGAAAGAGATGATTCACTTGACGTGAACAGACCGTTCCACAGACAGTTTGAACACCGCAACGCACAAGAATTTTGGTTCCTACATCATGTCAGACGAGCAGCTAATAATAGCAATCTCAAACCAGCCGGAGCTCTATGATACCACCCTCAAAAATTATAGAAATAAAAACCGAAAGGATGACGCATGGAGCAGAGTGTCGGCAATCATCTGCGTTTCAGGTGAGAGCATGTTTTAAATTACGTTTTTCTCTTTAGCCGAATATGGTTTTGGAAGCCAATTGTCAGCTAACTGCTGACATCAAACCATGCCTTAGCTGACAATAGAAAACAGAAAAGGCGATCTATAAGTGGTACTATTTATGTGTTCATTTTATGCATTTACAAATGTCAGCGATCTTAACCAAGGCAGATAATGATGTGTATGCACCCGCTGGTATTTTATACAGCCACAACTTGCTTCCCTCTGACACGTTTGCAGTGGGAAGTAAACCATCGGGAAGCCATGGCAACCGATGCTGAGGGCAGAGAAATTTTCTGCCGGCGAGTACAATTTCAGCGAGCAGCGAGGGGCGATGGGCGAGTAGCGATATGTGTGAATGAGACGTAACACCTGAAAATTCGGCGGCAATTATTCACAAAAATTAGTCCTGGCTGATTCTAGATGGTTTCCCTTGATTAACACGTTCTCCATTTCAAGAATAATCAAGTGGCTATTGAAGACACGGCTTCTCTCCCTCATGCGATCTAAAAGCGACAAACTAATAGGCTACACAGCGGGTAGCAGCTAATTAAGAATATTTTCTTTGACCTCGAGTTTGACCTTTCAAAGTCAACTGAGGTCAACTTTAACATAGCCAAAATATAGGTTATATATCATTTCCTATATATCGATAATACAAACTTCATCTCTATCTGCAACCATTTGGCCTCCACAGGCCATCTTGCATATTCATAACGTACAGTGCCCCCACTAGACCCACTTTCGTTGATTCAATCAAAAAGGTGCTTGCACTGTACATTGACGGTACTAAGGTAAGTTGATTGCCTAATTTAGAATAAAATTTATCAAACAATTTTTGAGAAATAATTTTTTTTTTTTTAATTTCTCAGTCATATCTTTAACATTGGGGCCAAAATTTCAAGGGCCCACAAAACGGACAAAAATGATTCAATCAAAGACCAAAAAAAATAAAAAAATAGGCGTGCAATGCACGGAATACCCCTCAGCCCGATGTCGAAGTTTTTGGAGACGCCCGCCCGCCCGCCGCCCGACCGCACGAAGGATAGCAATACCCCGTCAGCCTTGAGGGCTGAGGGGTAAAAAAGGGCCGGTAAGCTAAAAAGTCTTTGTCTCAAATGTTATACTGATCACTGTGTGTGTCCACAGATTTTAACATATAAGCATGGGTTTGTGAGCACATCCACATGTTTGAATCTGCCCATCTGTGTGTATGTTTGCACGAGTAGGTGCAAATATATGTGTGTGTGTGTATGTGCGTGTCTGTGCAGGCGTGCGTAACTGTGTCCCTTTGCGCATGTGCGCGCATGTATGTGCATGTGAGTGATGCATGCTTGTGTACATGTGTGCACATGTATATCTGCGCGTGTATGTGTGTGTGTGTGTGTCTGTGTGTGTGTGTCTGTCTGTCTGTCTCTAAAGAAGTGTCCATGCGGTCCTTACCGAACTGCTGCAGCACAGGACAAGCAGACTCTGCCCGTCGATGTGACAGAATTCGCCGCAAGAGCTGGGGCAGCCTCTTCCAATCAATGAACTCCAGAAAGAAACGAAGGACGTCACTCTCTGCTCTCTCAAAGCTGCGGAGAGAGGGAGGGGGGCAGAGAGAGAGAGAGAGGGCGAGGGGGGAGAGAGGGAGGGAGAGAGAGAGAGAGAGAGAGAGAGAGAATTTGAATGGCCCTTTATTGGAGAGTATCTCAAACTATCAGCAAAAAACAAAAATGTCAAGCATAAAAACAAAAAGCAAGAGAGGAAAACAAAAGAAAAAACAGCCCAACCTTTACATTACCTGAAAGTAAAAAGAGAGGTTAAGGATGTTAGTTAAAAATTAGTCACCAAACCGCTATCATATTCATTTATAGAACATAAGGTGTCTTGCAGCCCCAGAATCTCCAGAAATTGTGTCACATTCCCAACCATTTTGTAATAAGAGTTTTCTACTTTCAACCTTGCAGTTACTAGTCCTTTGAACATCTCAAGTACATTACAAGAGCCCACTGCTCTGATGCAGTTTTTCCTTGTTTTCCAAATTGCCAGTTTTGCTGTGCCGCACAGATAATTGATCAAGACAGCCATCTTGACGATGAAGCGAGACTACTCTCTTGCTTTTTTGCCAGAGTTCTTTCAAAATTGAAAAAGAAAGCAGTGTCTTTGGTGGCAAAAAAGCAGGACTGAATCAAAGCCCCTTTTACCTGCTCATTAAGAAACAAAGCAAGCTCCTGTGTCCTTCCTAAGTTTGGGTCACTTTCTTGAAGAATCCTCTGTTCAATGAGCGCGATGTCTTCCTCCAATGCTGTAACTGCACCTGTCACCCTTGCTGTGGAAAAACTTGCATATTGTTGGCAAAATAAGCTTTATTTGAGTTTCCCCTACCTCCCACCTTTATCTTAAATTTTCACAATTACCCTTTTCCACCCTCCGTCTTTCCCAGAATTTAGCAAATTGTTTACAGAATGACACATCCTCCAGTAATTGTGTGTTTAAATGCCAAGAAGTCTCAGCTCTTGGAGGAGACAAAACACTCATATTTAAACCAGAGGGTGATGATCGGAGAACCACACTGGTGCAATAAAACATTCCAAAATTTTAATATTGAATATATCAGATACATAGAATCTGTCGAGTCTTCCAGCACTAATTATGTTCTTTGATACTTTCAGCCAGGTATACTGCCTGGCTTTCTTATTTTTGGTTCTCCAAACATCTAAAAGATCAAATTCAGTCATCCTCATAGACAAGAGGACTGCTGACAGAGGATGAGGTTCCTCTCCAGTGCGATCCACAGTGCAGTCCAGTCCCCACCAAGAACAAACCCTCCTCGCTGTACTGCTGCAACACACTGTTTATGGTATTAGGAAACTGAAGTCTTTCTTGACCACAATTTGGGGCATAAACATTGACAAGAAAAAAAAAATTCCCTTTTATATCCATCTTTAGCAACATAGCCCGCCCTTTAATAATTTCTTGAGTGCACAAGAGAGTAAAATCTAGGTCAGGAGAGAGAAGAACAGCTACTCCAGCACTAAAATTTGTACCGTGACAATAAAACGACTTTCCTTCCCACCACATTTTCCATTCAACCTCATTGTTTATGTCAGTATGCATTTCATAGAAATGTAGAAAAACTACATTCTGTTTTTTTTTTTTGTTTTATGACCTCCTTCACACTCGCCCTCTTTATCCTGTCTCTAGCACCAATATATATTTAAAGATCCCACCCTTGCAGAATCCATAATGCCGGAAAAGAGGAGAAAAAAAGAGAGGTCAGAAAACAGCTAGAAAAGGAAAACACCACGTGCTGCATTATCATTTTGACTTGGTATCTCTTTTCCCAAACGATTTTTCACAGTTTGACCATCTGAGCCTCATCTTCGTAACAAACTTGCTTAGACGAAAACGTTTTCTTTTACTCAGTTCATCGTAACCATCCGCTTTCTGCAGTGTGGTTACTGACCTGATAAATTTCTCTTTGTTGGGGAAAAAATCTGTTAAAATTTACCCCAGATCTTCAATAAGTTCCGTCCAAAAATGCGTTCAGCTCTTCCAGAGCGTAAAGACCGGAGTCTGTAGCCAAATCGCCCTGTATTGATGGCACATCGGCAAGTGACTCACAGTCGCTCATTTCTTCCTCATTGGAGTCCAAGACTATCCTCAAACTTGAATTGGTCACACCACTATCATAATCATCGGGCTGTTTTGGGGCACTTGTATTTGGTTTTGGATCATTGTCTGCTATAGGGGTTTCCCCAGAAACGATTTCATTATTATTTATGGAATCATTTCCACCCTCGTTGAGAGCCTGATCGGCTACGCTCTCCTCAGCTTTATTAGCTGACTCTCCGTCTTTAACCGGCACCACCGTTCTCATCTTAGCAAACCTGCTGTTCTGCTGAGCTCTCGGACTGTTGCCCAGAGTTCAGCGACAACCATTCAGAATCCCGAGCCACAGAGTTTTCCGAGCGGCTAGAATCTGATTCATTACACAGCAAAGTCGCTGGCCGACCGTACTCCGCCTGAATCGGAGTGCTCCCACCTTCGCGGGCGGCCTCAGATCCAGCAGCGGTCTGGCCGTTTGTAGAGTTTTCTGGAGTTTGTTTAGGACATTGCATTCTGATGTGACCGAAATTCCCACAAAGAAAACATTCAGGACTACCCGTGATTTCATAAATCATATAGGATTTATTATCGTGTTTTACACGTAACGAAATATCAGGCGTTTGAGCTGGTGACTCCAAAAACATAAACACATGACGTCTAAAAGACATGACATGTTTAAGATCAGGGTTTTTACACCCCAACGAAATCATTCTCATTGCGCTAGCAAACTTCCCAAAGTGTGCTAACTCTTGTTCAATAATCTCATTCTGTACGAAAGGCGGCACATTTGAAACCATAACTGTAACAGATGGCGAAAAAGGGGGCGTTACTTGTACAAACATTCCCTTAATAGCAATACACACTTTCAAATAAAACATTCACTCACTTGTTCTCCCTCAAAAGGACGACAACAGCTTTGCTCATTCGGGAAGCAGACATTATATCGCCTGACTTCACACGCTCACTTACCGCAAGCAAAACCTCTTCCACCGTTATACTTGGCTCAGATACACACCTGAACCCATGACGGAGAGATAGGGACGGCGTCTCCTCATGAGACAACATCCCCAGCCCGCAAAACTACCCGAAATCACCAATAAACACAATAAATCGAAACGCCAAAAGATGCGAAACCATACACCAAAAATATTTTTTTTTTAAATTATGAATAAATAACAAAGAAAAAAGAGTGAAAAAGATTAGAAAACTCACCAGACTCAAGCTACCTCCCACCCACCACCCTCCTTCCTCAAACCCCAGCATGCAATGCGAGTGAGAGAGAGAGAGACTTCTTGACTTTTATTTTTTTTATTGAAAGATTACACTCCACACTCAATCCTTAACCCCAAACCCCACCCCGATTCACAACCCTCCCCTGACAACCACCATAAAGAAAAAGGAAAACAAATCAAAAGTGCACAAAAAAATCTAACCAAAAATAAGAAAGCGACACTAAACATCTCCATCAACCTAAAAGAGTTACGATCTCATCATCGTCAACCAAACAAACTGCCCCACCAATACACCCCTTCCGAGCGAACAGTTCTACATTGTGCATCATTTTATAAAACTCAAACTCAACCCTAAGGCGGGCAGAGACATAACCTTTAAACACCTCAGCTACATTTGTTGAGCGCTCACCCCGCAGCATGTTCCTGCGTGTGATCCAGATTGCCAGTTTAGCTTGACTGAACAAAAAATTTTGCAGTACAATGCGGTACCGATGATGCACATTATACTTCGGCCCGCAAACAAACTTCCCCACCAAAAAGCTGACCCCAAACCGTGCACACACAGTTTCTAACAGGAGAAATAATCCCCTCAACCTTTCACAGGAAACAAATAAGTGCATCATTGTTTGCCGGCCAGTGCAAAAAGGACAGCCGTCTCCTACCCTTTGGTCCACACGGCCCAGCCACACATTTGTAGCCAAAGCTCCATGCAGCATTCGCCACTGCAGATCCCCTGACCTCTTCGGGAGAGGAGCTGTATACTGGACCCTCCACCTGTACCCTGCCATGGTTTGCTCAGCCAGCTCATCCTGCCACTGATGTTCCCTCCTGGACTGTAGGACTCTCATATGTCTGACCTTCACACAAACCACATAAAGGTCCTTCCCCTTCACCTCCTGAAAATTCCCCAACACGGAAGCGGCGAGAGACAGAAGCCCCCCCTCCAGCTCCTGCACCTCCTGTACTACTGCTGTTACCCTGAGCACTGGGAACTGGGCCTGCTCTCCCTCCTGTGTCTGTGATGTCACATTCCCCTCCCGCTGAGGCAGAGCCTTCTGTATCTCCCCCAGCAAAGCCTCTAGTACCCAAATAGAGTGCATCCCAATACGCTCCGCTAGCACCTGCGCTGAGATCAGTCCGCACCCCCCAGGTTTGCGCAGGTGAGCCAGCTTGCATATACCAGCAGCCACCAGCCTTCGCTGCAGAGTAACCGATTCCAACGGCTTTAAAGCGATCAAGGCATTGTGCATGATGGGCTCTTCCCAGAGCCATGGCCCCTGCTCCAGACCCTGCTCTCGAGAGGCCCTCAGCAGCTTCCAGGCATTCCACACCACGCCATAGAAGTCAGTGAGCCCGGTGGTATTCATGCTTTCTGCTCCCATCGAGAACAGCTGCCGATCCAGCCCCATACCGCCTGCTCTTCTCAGCAGTGCGCATGCCTGCTCCGCCCAGCACGACTCCTGCTCATATAAGAGCTTCTGAGCCGCCTGCAGCCTGAACACAACCAGCCTGCCTACCAGCCCCTGCCTTCTCTCATGTACAGGAAGGTACAGGACAGGCGCCCGGAGCCAATGGTGGCCTGACCAGAAAAAATCCACCAGCATTCGCTGGATCTCAACCAACAGCCCACCTGGGGGGGTTCAGGATCATCAGCCGATGCCAAAGAGACAAAGCCACCAGATTGTAAATAATTAGCACTCTGCCCCTATACGACAGGCGGGACAGCAGCCACCTCCACTTCTCTAACCTACCTGCCATCTTGTCCCTAATCCCCTCCCAGTTCTGAGCCATAAAGGCCTCTGTGCCCAGAAAGACCCCCAGCACTTTCAGCCCAGTCTCTCCCCACTGCAACCCAGAAGGCAGCTGAGGCTGGGACTCCGCACACCAAGCCTCACACACCAAGGCCTCACTTTTACCCCAGTTCACCTTTGCTGTGGAGGCTCCCTCATAAACCCTGAGGCAGTTCTCCTAAGCCCGTACATCCTCCTGACCAGTCAGAACAGTGATTTCATCAGCATAAGCCGACACCTTTGTAACCCTTGAAGCAGACGCCCCTGGGACGTCTACCCCCTTCAGCCTCTGCCGTACCATTGCTAGGAACGGTTCAACAACCAGGGTATACAGAAGCCCTGACAAAGGGCACCCCTGCCTTATGCCCCTCTCCACCTTAACCGGTCGACTCAGCCCTTCCCCTACTTTGAACAAACATGAAGCTCCTTTGTACAGCAATACAATTATTCCCGACTCCAAATGCCTGTAATGTGTGATACAAATATTCATGCTCCACACGATCAAAGGCTTTCTCCTGATCCAAGGAGATCAAGACAAAATTGATCTGCCCCCCTCATGCCAAATCCATCATGTCCCTTATTAGAAACAAATCATCAAAGATGGAGCGCCCAGATTTACAATACGTTTCATCCCTGTGTACCAGTGACGCCAAATGGGCCTTCAACCTGGTCGCAAGGGCTTTGGGGAGGATCTTCTAGTCCGTGCATAGTGCTACCGGCCGCCAGTTCTTGATCAGACACAAGTCCCCTTTCTTAGGGAGTAGAGTCAGCACCGCCCGACGGCAGCTGACTGGAAGTTCCCCCGCATCCACACACTCCAGCGACACCTCATGCAGGTGCTTTCCCATGAGGTCCCAAAAACGTTTATAGAAGTCCACAGATAGCCCATCCACTCCAGGAGAGCAACCATTCGCCATCTGCTGTACTGCCAGTGTAAGCTCCTGTAGCGTTATTGGCGAGTCCAGAACTGCTTTCTTCTCCTCTGACAGCATAGGCAGACCTTGATGCAGCTGCCGTACTGACTCCCCATCAGTCTCTCCGGCTGCATATAACTGAGAATAAAAGTCCACCACTGCCTCCCTCATCTCTCTGGGGTCTGCTGTAATCCTCCCATCCGGGAGACTAAGACAGCACATCTGCCTCTTTGCCCCTCTTGTCACTCTAACTGAAAGAAGAAAGAACTGGGCGCATCCATCTCCCTTAAAAGGGAAAACCTAGCCCGAACAAGCGCCCCCCTTGTTCTGTCCAACAAAAAAGCACCAAGATCTCTTCATAAGCCGAATAGCTCACTATGCCGCTGCACCCAATTTTGGCCCACTAGCTCCTCCTCGACCTCCCTTATCTTCGCCTCAATATTCCTAATAACCCTCTGCTTTTCCAGAGAAGAAAAAACCGTATACTGGAGACAAAACCTCTTAACCAGTCTTACCCACCTCCCACCTCTGCCTACGGGATCCAAACCGTCCCTTCTCCTCTCTTCACCTATTCCAAAAATCTGTGAAAGCAGAACAAAAGTGGGTGTCTTGCACAAGCTTTACATGAAATTTCCAATACAGCGCTTTTTGGGGACCTGCTGTGACTGAAACGCGTTGTTACAATATGGTGGTCTGAGAAAGGAACTGGCAAGATACCCGTCTTTACCAACCTGTTGTTGTAGTTAGACTGAATATGCACACGATCCAGTCTGGCAGCACTGACCTGCTGTCCAGCCACCCTCAACCAGGTGTACTTTTTCCTGTTGAAATTTTTATTTGCCAGACATCTAAAAGGTCAAACTGCTTGATAATCCTCTTCAAAACTCTGGCCGAATTCAAATGGGGTTCTTCCCCATTCCTATCCAACCTAAAATCTACAGTACAATTCCAGTCCCCCGCCATAATTAAAAAACTGCCCTGCCTTCAATTCACAAGCTCCTGATGTAAATAGAAAATAAAGCCCCTCTTGCCAGCCCTTCATTGGGAGCATAAACACATATTAATGTATAAGTTTGCTGCAGTATTGACACCTGCACTATCAGTAACTGGCCCTGCTCCGCCTCTTTAACTACGGTAATGTTTACTGAAGGGTGCGGGGAGAACAGAACTGCCACTCCTGCGCTCACATTGGTACCATGGCTAAGTGCATATTTTCCTTTCCACCAGATACCCCAATCAGCCTCATTACTTTTATCGGAGAGAGTCTCCTGAAGGAAAGCAATATCAAGAGACTCACGCGTCAAAACCCTTTTTTTAATATTAAGGGAGCCTATTCTTAAACCTTGCATAGAGAACAGCTGGAAAACCACCAGAAGAACAACACAGAAGTGTGCAACATAAACGACCAAACCATATTTTATATCATTGTTTTCTGCACCACTGTGGCCCATTTCTTCAGTCAAAACCTTTTCTTTGGAGACAAGGTACGCAAATCCGCCCTCTTTGAAAGCGATTTCACGGACCTTGAGAACTTATTCCCATCCGGGAAATAATCAGATAAAGCCAAAGACTTCCCTTTTGTTTCCGCCAAAAATTTTGCTATTTCCTTGGCCGAGTACAATGACAAGTCTCCCAACTGACTTGCTGTCAACTCTGATACTGAAGAAGAATCAGACAACATCCCATCATCTTTCTCCATTACCCCCTCCTCCAAACCAACAGTACACGGCCTCTTTCCCCGCTCCCCAGTCCCCTCCCCTCGTATCTCAGTGGGAGGATCCCCCTCGCCTCTCGCTTCAACACCCGCCTCAGTCCGCTTCTCCCCCTCCGAACCAGAGGGCTCCAACCCTGCTGCACCGTTTTCCCCTGCTGAGCTCACTTTACTAGGTACAGTTTCAGCCGCTCTCCTCCCCAAGCGTCTTGGTCTCTCCATTCCCGAACCAGACGGTAGCGCCACTGCCGACGCCTCCCCGGCCCCCATCTGTGTACTCACCCCTGCCGCCCATTCGCCCTCTCCATTATCCGCCTCCATTGCGTCCGGCATAGGCCTACTGTCTTTACCAGAAGCAGAGATGGTTTCTTCAGAGACGCTAACTCTGTTGATAGCACCGCTCGTTTCTTCCAAAACAGCCGCAGCATTATTCGTTTTCTCTGACTGGGTTTTATGCGGACAAGCGAACTTTTTATGCCCGAGATCCCCAAACTCGTAACAGCGCAAACTGTCAGTTGACGCGAACACCACATAGGAGCTCTCTCCATGTCTGCAACGGAACGTCGCATCCGGTGTCTGATCTGCATTATTCAGAAACATAAAAACCTGTCTTCTGAAAGATAAAATGTGCTTCACCGCACTACTCTTACGACCTAAAGGAATCATTTTCAATGAACTGGCAAATTTTCCGAATCCCGCAAATTCTCTTTCGATGACCTCATTTTTAATAAAAGGAGGTACGTTCGAAACAGTAACTTTGGTCGCGGGTGCTGAAAGCGGGGTCACCAGCACAAAAAGATCCTTCACCCAAATACCACTCTCGACAACTTTCGTGACTAGGCTTTCTTTTTTTTGGAAGACAGCAACTGCTTTGTTCATTCTTGATGCCGAGTAGATCTGCTCACAGCCGATCTGCTCCCCAATTCCAAGAAAAACGTCCTCCACCGAGGCACTACTATCCGGAACGCATCTAAGCCCATGCCGAAGCGATTGTGTTTCCTGCTCCGACTGGGCAGCCATAGCGGCCTACCCCTTCCTCCCCAACCCCACAGAAAACCCACCAAACCCCCACCTACAGGACCAAATCCATCAGTTCTGCATAAATGCTGAACTTAACCAATCTTTATGAAAAAGGAAAGAAAGAAAGTAATGAAAAAGCACCAAAGCTGTAGAAACACAGAGCAAGCCCTCCACACGTCCTCTCTCAGAGAGAGAGAGAGAGAGGGGTGAGAGAGAGAGAGGGGGGGGGGGGAGAGAAGGAGGGAGAGAGAGAGAAGTAAGAGCCAGAACAAGAGGGGATAGGAGGAGGAATTGAAGAAAGATGGAAGACGAGGAAGTGAGACGAGTTTCAGGGAGAGATGGTGACAGGAAGTAAACCACAGCCTGTTGAAGACATTACTTTATAACATTATGTACTTTTCTCTTCATCACAAAAGAGAACAAGCGTCATCAGAGGAGAACACACCCCCCCACCAGCCCCTATAATCTCACCTCAGAAATCCCAAAACATCAGAAAGCACCAGTCTAGGACCTGATTAATACGTCCAGCAAGTTCTGCAAAAAAAATCTTGAATGGTTTTTTGGTTCTGTCCCAGAAACAAAACATCCCAATCGGACAGATGGACGGACAGAGAACCGTATTGACGACAATATCTCCCCCCAATTTTATGCCGAGGGTATAATGAAGGAGCACAAATGAAGAAATGCCGCAATACAAACAGAAAAAACATAACAGCAGCACAAGCACGCACGCACGCACGCGCACACACACACACACACACACACACACGTGCATATGCAGCACGCACCTCATCCCACACACCCATGTGAACACTCACACACGAAGACAAAAATGCACATACAGTGCCAGTCAAAAGTCTGGACATTTTTCTGAAAAAACATGTCAAATTAAGAATTAAGCTCCCTTTATTTTACAAAAAAAAAAAATGTATCTATTTCTTAATAACATCAAACTAAACGACATTTGTGTCATAATTGCTGAGCATATGTATACATTTTTTTCACTAGGGCACTTATATGGCTACAATGACTTTGCAGCTGAGCGGCCATCTAAATTCCCAAAGATGTGCTGCACTTGCAGTTTGCTTTTCATCAACCTTTTTGCCCAATAAGTCTAAAAACAGCTGGACTTTAATTTCGCCGTTCAGCTTGTTTGTCTACGCATTTACTTTGCAAAATGTCGCTTCTTTGACAATTCCAAAATTTTGTACACTATTCAAACAAGTAAATTATTCTCTTTTAACTTCTGATTGTTACCTCTTACCAGATTCCATTTCAGATTATAAGTTAAGCCGTTTAAATTTCTCTAGAAACAGAGAGCTGAGACATTAGCAAAGTGTGTCCAAACTTTTGACTGGTACTGTACACACAGAGACAGCTGCACAAACGCGCACATGGACACTGGAATCACAGGCAGTTGCGACTCACAAGGCTCCCTGTAGGAACAGCTCTGGATTCAGTCCAGCCCGCAGTAACACTGGTAGCCACACGGGGGCAGTGTGGAGACAGCGCAGGGCTGTCTGCACCAGCTCAGCCAGATCACCGCCTTTGGGCAGCCCGCCGCGGATCAGCAGGGGCTCGAGCAGGTACGGGAGATCCTCCTGCAGATAACTGGAGTACAGACTGCCGTCCACAAGCGCTCCCGCCCCCAGCAGCACCCTCACCAGGCTTGGGACACTGCTTCGGATCTCAGCGCTAACACAGACAAAGGAACAAACGGTCAAGCCTGTGTGTATGTGGGCATATGAACATCCTGTTCATCTCTACAAGCATAAATCACTGCAGTATCACTGTTCAAATGGTTATCTAATTGACTGTCTATTTGTGCAGTTATAGAATAAAGTACAAACATATATAAGAGCAGAAGAAAGATCAAGTCTGCATGTACAACCCTAATTGTGAATAAAATCAAAACGCAACGATTTTCAAATCACACCAGCCAGTATTTTATTCACAATAGAGCAGAGATATGTTATCTTATATTATCTTATCAAGCAAATATTGAAACTGAGAAATTTTACAACTTTATCTACAAAATTAGCTCATTTCAAATTTGATGTCTGCTACAGGTCTCAGAAAAGTTGAGACAGGGGCCTGTTTACCATGGTGTAGCATCCCCTCTTCTTTTAAACACAGAGTGGAGGCGTCTGGGCACTGCGGAGACAAGTTTCTTGAGTTTAGCCATTGGAATTTGATTCCAATCCTGTTTAATACAGGCTTCCAGCTGCTGGAGAGTTTTGGGTCTCCTTTGACAGACTTTTCGTTTAATTATGCGCCAAATGCTCTCAATCAATGAAAGATCAGGACTGCAGGCAGGCCAGTTCAGCACATGGACTCTTCTACTATGAAGCCATGCTGTTGCAATAGCTGCAGTATATGGTTTTGCATTGTCCTGCTGAAATACACAAGGCCTTCCCTGGAATAGATGTCATCTGGAGGGGAGCATATGTGGCTCTAAAACCTTTATATACCTTTCAGCATTCATGGTGCTTTTTAAAAGATGCAACTGTCCCACACCATATGCACTCATGCATCCCCATACAATCAGAGATGCTGGCTTTTGAACTGAACGCAGATAAGAGGAGGGGTCATCTTTCTCCTCTTCAGCCCGAAGGACATGGCGCCCATGATTTCCAACCAGAATGTCAAATTTGGACTCGCTGACCACAAGACACTTTACCACTTTGCTACTGTCCATTTTAAATGTGCCTTGGCCCACTGAACACGGCGCTGCTTCTGGATTATGCATAACAATGGCTTCCTTTTTGCATGATATAGTTTTAGGTGGCATCTGCGGATGGCACAGCGGACTGTGTTTACAGACAGTGGTTTCTTGAAGTATTCCTGGGCCCATTTAATCATGTCAATGACAAAGTCTTGCCGGTGAGTGATGCAGTGGCGTCTGAGGGTCCGAAGGTCACGGGCATCCAGTAAAGGTCTTCGGTCTTGTCCCTTACACACAGAGATTTTTCCAGTTTCTCTGAATCATTTGATGTTATGCACTGTTGATGATGAGACCTTCAAAGCCTTTGCAATTAGACGCCGAAGAATACTGTGTTTAAAGTATTCCACAATTTTTTTTATGCAAGCCTTCACAGGTTGGAGAGCCTCTGGCCATCTATACTTCTGAGACTCAGCCTCTCTAAGACTTCCCTTTTATAGCCAATCATGTTACACACCTGATGCCAGTTAACTTAATTACTTTGTACTTGCTAAATGTTCTTTCAGCTGATTCTTATATATTAATCGATTTTTCAGCCCTTTTTTTTTTGCCTGTGTCCCAACTTTTTTGCAGACCTGTTGCAGCCATTTTTGAATAAAAATGTAAAATGTCTCAGTTTCAACATTTAAAATTTTATCCATGTTTTATTGCAAATAACATATTGGCTCATGTGATCTGAAAGTCATTGCATTTTGATTTTATTCACAATTTAAACTTTGTCCCAACTATTTCAGAATTTGGGTTGTGCATGAGTATGTGGATGAACTGTGCAGCTACTGTATAAAGGCATAAAGAGACAGTGCAGTCGATAAGCACAACTGCTTCCATACTGAACAATTAGACTGCATTAAACGGGCAACGATTCTTTAATGGTGCAAATACAGGATGCAGCGACTCACAAATAAAAATTATAATCTCTTGTTAAAAAGTGATAAACATCATCTTTAAATCCAGTGTGCAGAAGAAGAGAAATAAAAAGCAGAAAATTGTGAACGTGAATAAATGCTAACAGACCGCACTGTACACATGCTCCAATGGCACAGCAACAGTGGACTGACAAACTATTTTTGCAAAGCAGATTCTGGATTTTGTTTACCAATCATGAGATGAATTTGATGTAAACGTGCAAACAGTCAGTTTTAATCCCATGGTATAAAACAAGAGTCATAAGAATGATCCCCAGGCATCTGCAGTCTAATCTCAGAAATCCCAAAATATCAAAAAGCACCAGTGTAGGCCCTGATTAGTACGCACAGCATGTTTCGTTAACAAATACTGAACAGTTTTAGAGTTCTGCTCCGGAAACGAAATAAGTACAGACAGACGGACGGCTGGCCGGACATACCCAATGTCAGAAATCCCAAAATATGAAAAGACACCAGTCTAGGACCTGATTAATACACACAAAGTTTTGTGAAAAAATGCTGCACGAAATTGGAGGTCTGCCCTGCAAACGAAATGTTCACGGACAGACGACAGACGGACGGACGTACGGACGACCGCACTGATGACTACATCCCCCTGCAATACAAGCTGGGAGGATAATAAAGCAGTAAAATGTGGATGCAAGGTAAAATAAGAGCTTGAAGAGCGTCAGTTAGATTAGTTCTCGACTTCACAGCTCCACGCTGAATTAATCTTTGATACGGCTCACGGCTGCAGCCCTGCACACACAGCTCTTTTCACCACTGTTAGGCTCTTGCCAAGCGCTAAGTGCTGATGTGTGTGTGGTGGGTATGTGTGCATGTAATCAGCATACAAGCAAATTAGGTGTGTATGCAGGTTCATGTGAGTGGGTTTACGTGCACGCATACATGAGTACAGTATGTGTGTGTACTGCACATGTGGGTGTAGAATGCATGAGCCTGCAGTATGAATTTGTAGGTATGTATACTACCAGATCATGAGCATGCAGTGCAAAAAAGTCAGTGTGTATACTAACAGAGGATGTAGTGTGAATAACTAAGTGCGTACACTACCTGGGTATGAGGGTGCAGCGTGTATACTAACAAGAGTATGAGCGCGCAGTGTGAATAAGTAGTTGTGTATACAGAGTATGAGCATGCAGTGTGAATTTGAAGGTGTGTATACTTACAGGGCATGAGCGTGTGGCGGAAAGTAGCATGTAGTGTGAATTCGTACATTTGTAGTGCAGTTCGTGTTTATCTGCACCAGAGAGAAACTGTAGTTATACCCACACAGAAGAGAGCTATACAGAACAATCCTCTCTGGTTTCCTCTGTAGTTCTCCTGCCCCCTGCTGGCCACTTCTCTTCATCATTCTCCTGCTCTGTTTCTGACTGAAGTCTCCACACTGCCAACCAGTGGTCATCCAAACTCCCCCATAGCCAGGCAGGAGAGGAAATTGGGTCAGACAGAATGTTTCTGACGTTAGCTTAGCCCAGCTCATTCATTACCACAGCCCTTTCCTCCCCCAACATACCCTCTCAAATTCTCTCTGCAAATTATGCACACCAGATGGCACGGAAATAACCGGCATCAGCATAACTCCGAATCAAAGGGTTCAGATGACCTCCAAGACTTGAGGGCTCTCACACCATCCCTCTCTCCACAGAGACAGGCGGCCAGGGGCCAGGTTTAATGACGCATGATTACTGAGTTAACCAAATTACCCTGCAGAGTCGGGACCGGAATGTGCTAAAATCTGGCGCACCGAGCGTGAACAGAAGTTAAAAAGAGCTGTTCAAGGATTATCAAGCTGCGTAATGCCGTACTGGAAGCCCGAACAGCGTGACTCACTCACAAGAAAAGAGTGTGTCATACTTAAATCCGTTTGATAAGTTAGCCCAGCATTAAACGATTAAAAACAGGGAGGATTATACAAGTACTTTCAGCCACAATGCAACTTCTAATACCTCTTTTTGAGAAGAATGCCACCTATAGCAATTGCTTTGATTTTAAAAACTTCGCCTGATATCCTACAAGTGCAAATGTTCTGGCACAGCTGTTGACTTGAACCAACCAAAGAGGAAACCATATTTGGCAACCCCTTTAAGAGTAAGAGGTTCAGGTCTTTTATGAGAGGAAGTATTGACAAATACTGTGTAAAAATCAACAACTTTAGCTTCATTAAGCTTGATATACTGTTGGTTACACGTGGACTTTAAGCAAACATCAGACTTGATGATATATGAGACTCTGCGTGTTTGAGGATGGTATGTTTTACATGTGTATCCAGGCTAACAATTACTCAGCAGTTTTTTCTTCAGTTTACAAATGAGGTGCAAATGCTGGCTGAGCTTGTAGGCCTGGCTGCCAGGGCTACATAATGGATGGAGACCTGTGCTTGTAATCCTGACGTTCCTGGTCCGAGTCCCAGTTTTTTATTCTGGCACCTGCTGCTGGAACATGGGACAAATACTTGACCTGAATTACTTAAGTAAACATCAAGTTCTGTGAAAGAATAATGTGCAAGTACTTCTGAGTAAGAGCTGTCCGCAAATTATACGACGGCTATTAGGTTTGTAGATTGTCTCTATACTCTGTTAGCTGCGAGACAATGACCAGGAGACCAAGACAATGTTGACCCAGGCTTAGGCCTCATCCACACGGAGCCGGAAATTTTCGAAAACGGTCTTTTTTTTGTCGTTTCTAAAAAAATCTCCCGTCCACATGGCATCCTCTCTAAAAATATCTGCGTCCACACGGAGACGCCTAAAACGACCCAAAACGCTGTAGTAAATATTCCAGGCCTGTGTGTGGCGCTGTATGGCCCTGCAACGTTTCTACATAAATAGACGAATAAAGGAGAAGAAGGTGCATGCTCTCCACCGCCTTCTCCGTTTTTTGGTCTATTTCTGTGGAAACGCTACAGCGCCACACACAGGTCTGGGGGGTATGATGGGGGCCATCGAGTCATTGTTTTAAAAAAAAAAAAAACGTTTTGGTTATCCACATGAAAATGCTGGGGTGGCGTTTTCATATTCCCTCACTCTGGAACCCGTTTTCAAAAAATACCGTTTTCGGCATTTTCCGTATGGACACAAGGCCAAAACAATAAAAAAAATATTTATGCGTTTTCAAAAAATCGTTCTCGTGTGGATGGGCCCTTTGAATAGGTGAGGTACAAGATGGTAAGCTGTTATATGGGTCTTGGACAAAGCCATTGACCACTTGCTCTCTCACTCCAAGAACACCAGTAACCAGCAGCATCTCCTAATCAAGAGCCATGATTGGAGGATTCAAGCTCCGCACTTAGGGCTGCGAGAACACGATCTTGAGATCAAACTCATCAGCGAACACACCAGCTTGGTGTAGTGTAAGATAGTGGCTGTTCAGGGAGGGTGCAAAACTATTTATGGAAATGCTGCGGACAGCATCTGTGCTTGCACACGTGCAGACGATAACACACTGAGGGAAAGGGCCGTCCTTAACCCTTTCAGTGCCAAAGAGGTAAGATATCAAAGTCAGATTCTGTTGAAAACCTATCACGTGGCAACTTGTTTAAAAGAGTTCCCGCTACAAGTTGCCACATGATAAGTTTTGAACAGCTAAAGATAATTACATTTTTACTTCCTTAAAATTGTATTCAGCGCTCAAGGGGTTAATCCTCTCACTGAAACAGAAACTTACTGAGCACACCCCAGTGCGGAAAGATTTCCCATCGGAGGAAAAACCCCTCCTGCATGCGAGCTGTCAGCAGGGGGTTCCGTTCATGATGAAGCACATTCAGCCATTTTGAACACCATTAAGAGAAATAATGAGATGAACACCGCTGGATGGAAGTCCTTTGTCGAGCCTGTTTGTGCTTTGCAAAATGGTGGATAAAAACCATTGAACAAAGAGAGAAACACAGGGGAACAAACAAGGAAATTACAGCACTAATCCAGGGCGCAGAGCTGTTGGACAAAGGTGCGATGTCTTAGGCCAGCGCAGATGACGTGTTCCAGCATATCTTATTCGGGTGACATTCTTTTAAATAAGACAATACAACCAATACAGTGGGACAGTCGGACTCATTTCACAGTTTTCCAACAGGGCGAGCCAGTTTTTTCTACACAACACAGAACAACATGATTTTAGGTCTCGCAAAAATATGTTGTTTAAGACATATTTGCAGTGCGAGGGAGAGATGAGCTAAACCGCCAGAAAAATGTATTACTTACATGCAACTTAAGTCTTACTCATTCCTCCCTTAATTGAATTATATTAGGTTGTTTCAACTTACTTTGAGGTCTGTAAGTGAAATCATATACCATTGGCAGATCTTGAACCAAGTTAAAATCTCACCTTAATTTGTGCCTCATTGAACAAAAATATGACAGAAACATAAGTCTAAACAATACGACAATGCCATCAATATTCCACGCCACTATAGAATTCTGTTTACAAACCCAATCACAGTCATGACTAGTAATATACAGACTCACAAGGTCATTCATCTTGGTTAACTAGTTTCTGAAAAACTTGTCTCAAATAGTCTGGACGGAAGGACGGACCGACAGCCGAGCTCTGTTGCAATATCCCTCGCGCCACTGTGGCAGGGGATGAACAGCTTGAAGTGACTTCACTGTTTTTGTTTGGGAATCAAGGCATATACACACACACACACACACACACACACACACACACACATAGATTTGTTTTCTTGTTTTGTGGGGACATTCCATAGACTTCCATTCATTCCCAAACCCCTTTCCTTGACCTTAACGCTAAACACCCTAAACAGTACATACCTAACCTTACCTTAACCCCTAACCCCAAAATTTTTTTGTGGGGACCTGAAAATATCCCCACAAATACAAAGAAATCTAGAATTCCATGTCGTGTGGGGACATTTGGTCCCCACAAGGGCAGATAAACATTTCAAACACACACACACGCATGCACAGTACCTCATAGCAGAGGAGCAGAGCACTGCCAGAGGTGATGAGTATCCATAGTCAGGGCACTCCTGGGCATCGGGACTGTACCCCTCCCGCAGTAAAACCCGCAGGACCTCGATCTGGCCCCTGAGGGCCGCAGAGTACACCGGACTGACCTTCCCCTTGCCGCGATCGCACAGGCGCTCCGTCACGGGCAGTAGCAGCTCCAGGACCCTGCACAAAGAGGCCATGAGGTCCTTAATGATCTCACAGAGAGGAGTGGGCAAAGCCATCCACATACTTTTCACTGCCCTAATTAAGACAACTCACAGATTCGACAGGCTGAGCAGATGGTCAGCTCCTGGACTTCTGTCCCAGCGACCTCCTCGAGACGACACATTCCAGGTTGTGCCATTTTACAGCACAGAACCAAGTGGACAATTTTTCCATATGTTCATAACTTCAAAAGTAGGGATACTGGGCATTCAATCTTAATATAGTTTAATCTGTGGATCCAGTGAAAGACAATGTTCAACACAAACTGACTGAGCTAGCCCAGCAGGGCGTGTCCAAAATTCCTGCACTCATCTCAACAGTCAACAAAGAACGCTTCAGGTGTTCAGAGGAGCTTTAGCAGTTTGCAGCGCCACTCCTGCAGATACTGCTAAATAAAGGGGATTCCAGAGAGCACACCAGGTCACTGGCATTACCCCAGCTCACCCCATTCATGAAGAGCAAAGAAACAGAGAAGCTGCTGGATCAAAATGTTGATTTTTATACCGGCCGTCTCCTGCCAAGTGCAATTATTTCAGAAAAGTTGAAATGACATTTCATAAAGGAAATGGCCAGACAAAGAATTACAGCTAAAATTACCTTGATAATATGAGCATTCACATCTTCTGTAAGGCACAGTTGGAATTCTCACTTCACAGGGAAGGATGTGACTCACTTCTTTGGCAGTTCTCAATGATTTCACAGTCCAGAATGGCTATAAGCAGCAATATCACCTCCTACTTCTACCAGATGGCCACAGGTAGACTGTTTTTGGGATTCAGTATCGGCTCTTCCTTTTTGGCTCGGGTTACACTCCATGTACCCCTCAAGAACTAGCTTGATAGCCGTCTTGCACCGACACACATTTATTCAGTAGCTTTGTTTTTGAGAAGTTAGTCTTGGGAGTCCCTTGATTGATTGACAGCTAAATTAAGAGTTTGTGGGACAGAGAGTTAACATGATTTCATGCGTCAAGTCCTTGGATTTCTCAAAGTTGAAGATTAAGTTACGTTGAGCTGTCTGACGAGAGTTCGAGTGACTTCAGCTGGGACACGTGACAGAACGATTATCTGCCGGTCTGTCATATTATCTGACATATTACACCGCCTTGCATGTCGGAAAAAAAAAAATTCTGCTGACATATCCCAAAAAGGCCTCATATTAGCTACTTTCAGGATGCTGAAGTAAAAAATGCCAGTATTAAGTTTCCATCACATAGAGTTTTTTTTCACTAAGTAAGGATGATGATTTTCCTGAATGTATCATATATATTGGCTTATACGCACTGACCAAAACGGAAACGAATGCTATTTGGGTGCAGTGAAACAACCACAGATGAAGCAGAAAACATCTGGATCATTTTTACATTTTCTTCTGTCAGTGGCCAAATTACTAAGCCTGAAATCAGGATTCAGCATTAATTATTGTCTTTAAAATCATTCATGCATATGAACGTCAGCCAAGAATGGAACAAATAGTGCTCGCCTGGCTCGGAGGAAGATGGAAATCATGTCTTTGTGGCAGTTTTTCTGGCGATTAAGGGATGATACTAGACCTATTAACCTTACAAGTGGCTGTTGAAAGTGGCAATGCTTTGAAATGCACATCATACATTGTAAGAAACTATGACGTTCTGGAGCAAAAAAAGAGACTATTTTTGGAATCAGCACCTCAAAATTAGTAAGAAACAAGTATTTGATTTTATTCAGCAAAAACAATGCAGGGCAGTGTTATCAATGCCTGTCAGAAAGTTACCTTCCATGTCATCTAGCTACAGCAAGCAATTTAGGCTATTTTAGGAACTTGAGAAAGCGAATACCTCCAGGACCTGACTGCTACGGTTGACGAGCGATTGATTATGCGCATGATCCACCAGCTCAGGCATGACTGCATGCTTTATACGGACATTGCTCTTATGAGTGAGCACACTATAACTCGGCCATTTATGTTGCATGTAGAATCCCTATTAAGCTGATTTGATCGGGTGATATGATAAGGCACTGATGTGTAAGGAATGAAATTTGTACAAACAGAAATTGAATTGAATTTTGGTTTTGAATTGAGTTTAATTACTTTTGAATTGAATTTAACTGGCTTTGAATTGAATTTTATCGGTTTTGAAATTGAATAAACAAGTAATTTGAAACTGAATCCAATTATTTATATTGAATTTAAGAGAAAACTTGAAGCATTTCATTCAATTCGCACATTCAAATTCAGTTCTCTAAACTCAAATTCAAGTTGAGTAACATAACATGAACGCGCATTGCGAGCTGTAGCCACGCCTCCATCCCTCGTGGCCTACCTTATTTGGAATAAGGTGACCTATACAATTTCCGGGAAACGCACCTCAGAATGAATTCTAAACCCACCCAACTATACACCGAAAACGTTTACCATAACTTTGGCTCTTAACAGTTTATTTGTTTTAGCTCATCATATTAATTTTCTGCAGTTAACCCAAGATCATCAAGTAAATGCACTCGCTAATGTCTATCGTTTCTTCGGCTTAGTAAATAATGGTAACGCTAGTTACGATTGAGTCAATTTCTTCCAGTCGGTATGTGTGTATGGGGGCGAGCCTACACGTTCAAGCTCGTCGGCTTCAAGTGTAACGTGATTGAGCTGTTCAGAACTTAAACTTCATATGTCTTAATGGTTCAGAATACCAAAGTCACAAAATGATGACATACGAGCAAGGAGAAGAGACTGCAGTTAATCCAGTAAGGGTTGCAGCTGAAACTGGTTCAAAAAATATTCAGTTTTTGGAGCGGTACTTCACGCACATGCAAATTCACTCATACACGAAAATATGCTGTTAAGAGTATGGTGATATGCTCTCTACTGATATATGGTGCCAACACGGATTTACATATTGTGTGCACATGGTTCTGTAGTTGTTCTGTTCTGTATTTCATGTGTCCGTGAATGCTGTACGGATATAGCTAGCCAGCTATAAATGAACCTGGAGCGTTTAAAATGCTACTACAGAACCATGTGCGAACACTACGTAAATCCGTGTTGGCGCCGTATTTCAGCAGAGAGCACAGCCCCGAATTTGCATGTGCGTGAAGTATCGTTCCAAAAACTGAATATTTCTTGGACCAGTTTCAGCTGCAACCCCTACTGGATTAATTGCAGTCTCTTCTCTTCGTGGGTATGTCATCATTTTATGACTTCAGGCATTCTGAACCATAAAGCCATATGAAGTTGAAGTTTAAGTTCTGAACAGCTCTATCAAATTATTTTGATTTTGACTGAATAGAAAGTTACACTTGAAGCCCACGAGCTTAAACGTGTAAGTTCGCCAGCTAAATATATTAACACATACCGATTGGGAGAAAAAGTAACTCACTTGTAACTAACGTTAGCATTTTTATTATGCCGAAGAAACGCTAGAAATTAGCGAGTGCATTTACTGATGATCTTAGGCTAACTCAAGGTTAACTGTTGAAGATTAATATGATGAGCTCAAACAAATATAGGTCATCTTATTCCAAATAAGGCAGTATTTCGGTGTATAGTTGGGTGGGTTAAGAATTCGTTCTGAGGCGCGTTTCCCGGAAATTGTATTGGTCACCTTATTCCAAATAAGGTAGGCCACGAGGGATGGAGGCGGGGCTGCATATTCATGTGATGTTACTCAACTTGAATTTGAATTTAGAGAACTGAATTTGAATTTTCTGAACTGAATTTGAATGTGCGAACTGAGAGGAATACTTCAAGCTTTATCTTAAATTCAATACAATACTTGAATTCAGTTTCAGATTACTTGTTCATTCAATTTCAAAACCGATAAAATTCAATTCAAAGCAAATTCAATTCAATTCAAACCCAAAATTCAATTCAAAGCAGGTTAAATTCAATTCAAAAGTAATTAAATTAAATTCAAAACCAAAATTCAATTCAATTTATGTTGAACAAATTTCATTCCATAGATGTGGACCTTTCCGGAGGGAAATTCATGTAGACTGCAAGTCCAATACCGCTTAAAAGGAGGTAACCTACAGCATACAGCCCCAGATTTTAGGAGGGACCCCAAAGTACCGGATGTGTCCGAACTCGGCGGCAGCGTGGATAGGGAGCTGCCATTTCTCATCGTTGCAGTAGAGGTTTGGGTCAGCGTTACGGCGCAATAGTGCCTCCACACAGCCGAAGTGTCCCTCCTGTGACGCGATCAGCAAAGGCGTGGCCAGGTCATGTGACTGGCAGTTGAGGTCAGCACCTGTGGAGAGAACAGTGTAAAAGTACAGCATGACAAGAACAGTATCGTGAAAGACCACCAACTCCATACAAAACAGATAACAGATACTCAACATTGCTACAAACCGCAGCGGAGCCTCCCCTGCTATAAGACACAGTCAATATCTCATACTGCTATAAAACCCATCATATATCCCTCACTGCTAGACAATACCTACATACAGTAAATACGGTGGATCATTGTGGAGCATTGGTGCCTCACAGCAAGATCGCGGGGTCAAATCCAGGCCAGGAATCTTTCTGTGCAGAATATATACACTCTCTTTGTGTTCACGTGGGTTTAACCTGGATACTGCGGCTTCTTCCCACAGTGCAAAGTCATGCAATCCGGGCAAACCGGACTCTCAAAATTCATTATGAGTGAACGGTATGAGCTTCCACTTCATTCACGTTTAGTAGAGTGAAACAAGCAATGTGACACAGCAGTACAATGGCTGAAACTGTCAAAAACATCAAATAACACAGCAAATACCCCAGAAAACTACACAGCTCGGGAGGACAGTAACCCCAGACTGCTACAAAGCACACCTGATACCCCACACCATAAAGCAGGACAGTGGGTACCTCACACCACATCGAGAGAACAGGTGCTGCGTTACCAACGTTACTGTGAGCAGAGCTGTCTCTCCCCTCTATACCTGCATCGGCAAGGATCTCCAGGCATCGCCTCTGTCCGTATTGTGCCGACACAAACACAGGCGTGATCTCAAAGTCGTCAACAGCGTTTACGTGAGCCACGCTCACCAGGAACCGCACCGTCTCAGCATGGCCCTGACAAAAAAAGAATAACAAACTGTTAAAAAAGCGAAGAACAGAAAGGGCAGGGCGGACGGTGAGTCACGGCAGTCTGCCACACGGAGATACGGGCAGGTGGCGGGTAGGAGGACGAGAGAGGCAGTACTGTAAACGGGATATTGTACAAATATCAAATTACAAACAGACAGAAATAGAAATGCTTATGATGAGGTGGAGAACTCGTTTTGTCACCACTTGTTATATAACGGCATATTGTCTCATCGATTTGACTCAGACGAGTTGAGACAAAAGACAAATTAAGGGACTGTGTGTGGAAAATCTCCCCAAAAACCAGAAAGTCAATTGAAAATCATTTTACATGAAGAGAAGGTGCGATCACAGAGAAGAAAATGTAAGGAGCTAGCAGCTGCCTTCAGGACACTGATGGCCAATGAGAAACACAGAACAACTCGGGAGGAATTCAGGCCGTTTAATTTTGAGTTTTATTAATCTAAGCGCTGAACGAAAGGACATGGTCCATGCTGCAGTCCACAGGGACAGTTTAACAACACTTTTAAAAATTCATTACACGCCGTGAGGTGGAGCTACTGGTAAAGAGAAATACCTAATTGCCATTTTCATTAGTACTAGTAGCATGCAGAGCATGTTTGGGGCGAGCAGCCGGTCAATGGCAGACATGCATACATACTAGGGATGTAAACAATTAACCGATTAATTTAAATTATTGGTCAATTCATTGAACATTTTACGGTCCTAAAACCCGAGAGCTTTTTTTTTTTTTTGCCCCATGAGTCTGAGTTGTCCACGCTGCCTTCATGTGAACGACTAATGACATCTTCAAGTTCAGTTGTCCACAGCACACTCCATTCACATGAACGCAGCTATATATGTGCAGCTAACTTAGGGGAGGAGAATATTAGTGAGCGCCGCCCGACTGGACTGAAGACATTTGCTGCTGTATCTGTTCTGATGTGGATTCGAGTCAAGGAGATGAGCTCCTGTGTGTAAAGTAGTTCAGGTGTACAAACACCAGGAAGGGTAGTACAATTTTGCATTCACATTTTTATCATGTCCTAATTTTTAATCTAGTTCTATTAATATTTTTTATAAACATATATAATTTTTTAAATTCTTATTTATTATTTTTATATTTTTTTCTGTATTGTTAAAATGTACCTGTGTGGGAAAATTTTAAAGTCAAGTTGTTTTGCATAGAAGTTACCTGTAGCCTGTGTAGTTTTTATTGTGCCACAAAGTTTTTTAGGCGAGGGAAAATTCAAAATGGTGACCTCACTGTCAAAGCATGGGGATATGGCACCATCTTATGGAATGTTTTCAATGAAAACACAAGCCAAATGATATTCTTATCAATATTTCAGAGTAATTCCCACCAATAGAGTATATATTGGTGGGATGTGCAAGTTTAAATTATTCTGATCTAAAACTTAACTTACAACAGCTACCAGCGATTGTTTCCTTGATAAAAACTAGTGACCCCTGGTTGACTTTTAGAAAATAAAAAAATATAACAAGGAGCCAGTCTTTTGAACAGCTCTTTGAAAGGTATGGCTCTTCAAGATCCAGCTCCCTTCAAAGAGCCATAAATCCCATCTCTAGAGTGTTCAAATGTCAGCTTTGAATTTGTGCGCTGTGAAATTCGACCAATCAGAATGCTGCATTCGTGAACGAATGCGGGGCACTCACAAAACCCTGGCTTTCGTGCAGGCTTTTCACTCCCTCTCCCCCAACGCAAACAAGAGAGCCTGCTCGCAGGCCAAGCTTGGCTTTACTTCTGTGAGACCGAATACAGTGAAGTTAGCCGGAGTGTTCATAGTTAATCTCATAATGTGCTCGGATTTGTAGCGAAAGATCACCTTGGCTTTTCAGTTCGCTCCAGACAGACTGAAGCCAGCACTGCAAACTTGAGGTCCGGCTGTGTGAAACAAAGCGAGGCTGAATTGAGCCTACGTGAAGTAAAGAAAAATGATAAGGCCAGCGTTCATTTCACAGTAACGTAATGACGTATGCGGAGTGACGTACGTTGTGCGCTACGCACTGCTGACAGAGAGACAGACACATCACTGAATAGTAGTAGTGATGAACAAAAATATTTGGGTCTAGGATCTATGTTATGAGGTGCCTATTTAAAACCTAATTGGACAGGGAATTTTTTGTTTCAGAAAAGGCAGCCAATATTTTAATTTGATTGCTCCAAGGTAGGTCCTCTAATTTTTTTTTCTCAGGGATTTTGAAGTTTTCGATCAGCCTGTAATTTTAAGTTTCTGGGTCATAGTTATTGTGCTGTTGCCTTTCTCAATTCAAGGGACTCAATTCAATAAGTTCAAAGAACTTATAAGGTCCACTTATGTTTCACATTTCTTTCAAAATAAGTACCCTACTAGGTTAATATTTTGTTATTTTATACACTATTTAATATAGGCTTAGCCTACATAACAATTTATTTTCCATTTAGAATTCTGCTCTGTTAATGTTTCACACGCAACATAAGGGCCAGTGTGCAATTTATTTTCATGTGAAAGTAGCAATCATATTTTATTTTCTATGCGGAGTTCATTTTCTTAACATAAATGCTATTGTCTGGGATGGATCCCAAATGGTACAATAAATCATTGATAAATGAATGTCACGTACATTTTTTATTCAGTGTAACATAAGTAATGTTTAGCTTTTTATGTTGAAGAACATACTGATACCTAGGGAAATTTAGGTTCTCAGGAGAATTGCCGCTTATCAATTAATTGTTAATCGGTCTATTAGGTGAACAGACTAATGATTAATGAATTAATCGATAGTTTACATCCCCAATACATACAAACACACATACATACAAACAGAGGGCACATTGAGCTGACCAATAAAGGACTCGCTGCGCTCACACCAATTATTTCAGCAGTTAAATTAAACTACAATATTATGACTTGCAAACATCTCTATTGCCATTTTATCCTATTTTGCTTTATCATGTTATTAATTAGCTTGCCAGCAGAGAATGGGCTTCCCCACTATACCCGGGTACCTCCTGAGATTTCTTCCCACAGGGGAGTTTTTCCTCACCTCTGTTTGAGGATTTTTCTCCCTACTAGGAGTTTTTTGCCTCATTTGCTCTAGCGGGGAATAGGCTGGGCACTGCCATTTATTTATTTAAACTCTCACTGTAAAGTGTCTTTGTGACAGTCCATCTGTGAAAAGCGCTATACAAATGAATTGAAATGAATTGAATGTTATCATGATTATAGTAGATTTATTACAAAAGGTATATTGATTGTCTGAGAAGGAGTCAACGAGTGTTATTATTATTATTATTATTATTACTACTACTACTATTATAACCCCAACTTGGATAAACCTGTGACAGTAAGGAAAATGCACTTAAAAACAGAAAGCATTGATTTCTAATTTGACGCGTTTTTCATAGCGAACAGTCTAAAAGCAAATTACTTCATGTTTTGCCTGGTCAGCGTCATTCTATTTGCAAATATACATCCAGTCCAGGCACAATGGACCGCAACCCATTCCAAATAAGTTTGGACAGGTGCAATTTAGGACTCACAGCAACTAGGTATTTTGAAATGACATAATGATGGAATTTAAAACAGCTGATGCCAGCAGGTGATTTTAACCCTTTGAGCGCTGAATACATTTCCAAGGAATTAAAAATGTAATTATCCTCAGCTGTTGAAAACCTATCATGTGTCAACTTGTTTAAAAGAGCTCTTGCAGGGGAGCCTATCGGCTGCTGAGCGAATAAACATGAAAAGGACCATCCAGACAGTTACTATCAACAAGCCCTAAAGCCATGCTCTGTCATGGCATGGGGTTGACACAAAGCCCTGAAAGCACCATTAATGATAAATGCTGAAAGTACACAGATACTGGAGCAACATATGCTGCCTTGAAGACCACAACTCTGCCAGGGACGCCACTGGATGTTTCAACAAGACAATGCAAAACCTCTTTCTGAATACATTACAAAGGCATGGCTGTGAAAAAAAGAGGGTGCTGGACTGGCCTGTCTGCAGTCCTGACTTGCCCCCAACAGAGAATCTGTGGCGCATGTTCAAATGCAAAATGCGACAAAAACCAGGTAGTGTTGCACACCTAAAGACTTTTTTGCAGAAAGAATGGAGCAGAACAACACTTGAAACACTTAATTACTTTGTGTCTTCAGTCCCACTTAATCAGTGTTGTGAAATGGAGAGCAACATTAAAGTGGGAAATGCTTTACCATCCCAACTTTTTCTGATAAAGAATCAAACTTGAGATTGTTTGACAGGCAAAAAAAAAAACAAAAAAAAACAAAAGTCTCCCCACACCCAAACACAGCCCCATTGACTTTCACAGGCATTTAGGAAGAAACTAGAAAAGTCAATAAATAACCT
Organism: Gymnothorax reevesii; assembly: GCA_029721435.1. Classification (NCBI taxonomy): domain Eukaryota; kingdom Metazoa; phylum Chordata; class Actinopteri; order Anguilliformes; family Muraenidae; genus Gymnothorax; species Gymnothorax reevesii. Next base: position 41,547,748 of record CM056582.1, on the reverse strand, counting down.
CCAAATAGCAACAGGCACATCTGCACAACCTGATGCAAATGTGTGCACATTTTCATGGAAATATATCAAATGGTTTCTGAGTTATAGTCCGCAAGTGGTGGGAACACACACGGGAAACAGGACAAAAACAACAATACGTCCCGCCCCTCCCCTCAGGGGGAGAGACATAATTCTGTTGTAAAAATCAAAAAGAATCGAAATTCTGTTGCAAGAGTCAAAATTAAAATAAGGATTTATTTTGTAAAATTCCTATGGTGATTCATCAACTAATGTGCCACAGTATTGTTTTCCTCATAATACCTTCCTGATATACTTCTTATTGAAGCCCGAGGTAATTTGTCCTCTGAAATGAACTCTTCCTACAGGAGTTGGTAGCAGTGGGCAGCCACAGAGCAGCGCCCGGGGACCAGTTCTAAAGCCAGTTCCTTGGTCAGGGGTACTGGCGGGAGTGTTCCTATGATACATGTTTTTCTGGGTGGCAGAAACCGGAGTTCCCAGAGGAAACCCACGCAAACAAGGGGAGAACATGCAAACTCCACACAGAAAGGCCCTGGCCGGCCAGGGCTCAAACCCGGAACTTCCTTATTGCGGGCCAACATTGCTAACCGTGCCACAGGTCAAAGATAAGCCAAAGCTGAAAGTAGTGGCCTGTGAATCAACATTCCACACCTATATTTCCTGATTTGGGGTAGTACTGGTTGTAGTAGCAGCATTTAATACAGTTTGAATGATGGACTTCATTAAAGCGGAGACAGGAGCAGCCGGCCCTGATGTGCGGTCTCAACATCCCACTGCAGCCCTTAAGGAGCCCAACTGTCAGCGGATTACTGTTCAACATTAGCACAGGCGCTGCGTAATCGGCTCAACCTGTCGGGCCCTTAGACGCAGCCGCTTTCTCTCCGCCGATCCGCCCGTCGCTCGCCGTTTCCCAAGGGGGAGGAGGCCTGCCACCTGCTTTATTCGCAGAAAATCAAAGTGAGAAACAAAACCCGCCATTTGCAAACAAAAAATGCTGACAAGTCTCTTCAGATTCCAGCCGGAGCCGACAGATCTCCCATCACACACAATATCCATCAAAAGCCGCCAGCCGAACCAAGATGTCCAGACTGTGCCCGAGATACCTTGATCTTGCAGTTAAAAGCGCTGAATTGAACTGCGTTAGAACCTGCAACCGAGCTGATTGTGTTTTAATTTTTCGGATTCAGCTTTAATGCTACATTAACACGAAGATATAAGAAACGTGACTCTTCTTACATAGAAAATTATTTCTTTATGACACATACAGTGAGATCTTCAAGTACTTGTACAGAGGCAGATTTTGAAAGGGCGGAAACTGGTATCCAGTTTACTTACTTGGGATATAAAAGCCCGAAGACAAAAGCCAACAGTCTGCACTAGGAATTCACACCCTTGAGAGCTGCATCATTTCCCAAAGACTTATGGACCTCACTGCATTTCTGTGCAATATCAGTGTGGGTACTCAAAAGAGATTTCAATATAATCCTTCAAATGAAACAGGCAGCAGCAATAACACCATTGAAATAGAAGAGAGAGCACAAATACGAGTGCATCTTTCATTTCGATTGCCACAAACGATTTATACAAACGGTGGCCATTTCAACCGGCACAACAACACGTTTTCTGCACAGCAGTCAAGATTTTGCAGCAAAAAGCCGAGTCATGTGTAATCTCCTGTGGGACTACTGCATTACAAGCAATCTAACACAACATCATTTGGAATAATGATTAAACAGCTACATCTTGTGGCATCATTGTGAAAGCTGCAGCACAGGGCATTTTGAGTCATCACAAAGAAAGGAATTAAAATCTAACAGAACAGACATTGATGCCAGAAGTATGGATCTGGCCAGGGGTCTGCATTCTGGTCCTGGTGAGAGACAGGTCCTGCTGATTGTTGCCATTACCTTGTACTTAACCCTGAACCCTTAACCCTTAACAGGGCAACTCTGTACTTTGTTATTGAAGTAGAGCAGCTGGCCACAAGGCACTTCAAAAATATCTCGGTTGTAAAAAGTGCTTTGGTTTTGTAAATACACTTTAAGTATAGTTAATGTCTCTGAGCCAAAACCTTAGCTTATTTAACCCCTTTCTGCAGATGTAGATGCCCGCGTCTATAGACCTGCACATTGGAAGTACGCTGTTACTGTACTCGATCACTAGATGGCACCCCCGGATCAGTTATTGAATGTTCACAAGCAAGCAGACCTCGAACGCGGTTCTGAATACGGTGAAGTTCACTCCACTCCCTGTTTTTTGAGAGCTGCATGAATTAAACTCCTCAGCTAAGCCTGATGTGCAAACTGGTCAGTATCCTTGCCCATAGTGTCGATTCAGCAGTTTGAAAAAACGATATCTTGACACAGAAAAAATCGTTATCCTTAGTAGCAACCAGTTTAGCCACAGTGAGCTAACAGTATTCCAATTAGTAGTTCATAAAAATCAGTTTTCTGAGGCAAAAAAATCGACATGGTATTGATTCTCTCACATTCTATTGCCTATTACAGTTGTCCCATACAAAAAAAATTGTAGTTCCCTACCGTGGATTTACGCGCAGATTCATTCATTGCCAAATCCAGCGCTTCCTTATATCCACCCGAGTACTGGCGTTGATAGCCAATCACTCAACCATACACTCAAGCTCTTCTGCGTAATTGTAGAGTTACACTTCATGGCCTCGTAAAGTTTCCCTGATGACAATGTATTGATTGGCTCGTTTCTTATCCAATTCCCGAGTGTTTAAACATTTTAGAGTAAGTGAAACACATTGATTGGACAAACACAGAGCATACAAACCAATGCGTATCAGCTGGCTCGGTTGTATCCTGTCTACGTTATGCACAATACGCGGCTAAAATAGACGGGATTTATAGAAAATCGGTTCGCAAAACTGGCCTTGAAGTGTTCAGTTACATTACAGGATTTAAATGAGAACGATATGCTCTATTGGAATTATTTCGAATGAAACAGGACCGGAGGGTCCTTGCAACTGGATACATCGGTCTCTATTTTATACAGTCAATGTCTCTGGAGGAGGGATTCACGAAAAAGGTCAGGCTGCTATTTTTTTTTTTTCTGTTTCGGAATGTATATGTACTCAACAAAGTCGAATGTCGAGGTTTTTTTCCTGTTTAAAACGCGAACTGCCCGTGCATTTTGGTGTGGACCCCCGGTACGTTCATTGCACGTTTCTTTTGAATCGGGAGACGCAATGGATTTGATATTCCCTGAAAGTGGAGTGTCTGTTCAGTTAAAATAAGGTATATTTCAGAATTCAGATATTACTGTGTTAGTGAGGTGTACTTGCTCCTTATAAGTGTTGAAATGGGTTCGTGAGCTTTGAAGAGGGGACTGGTAGCTTTCATTACAGGGTGAATGTTCTGACCGTTTAATTAGCAGTTTATTTAATGCGTGTTTGTGCTGGCTTTGAAGAAAAATGGCCAAAACTCTAAACTTTATTATGGAGAAAAGGCAAGATTCATATTTGGAGAGGTTGCTTGTGACCACTGATATTCAACTGCACTGATATTGATAAATTCATACTTAACTCAACCAGAAAATCATTCGTTCATATTAAATTTCATGCCTTAAAGCTTTAATTGTGTTAAATACGTGATTTTTTTAATGATTTGACAGCAAATCATTTTGAGACTTTGGGGAGACACTTGGGTAGCTGTATAATTTGGCTAATAGCATGTAGGTAATCTAGAATGTAATGTTGAAGATGAATTCTACTTGTGCTCAAGGAGTTTATGATACCAGAAATGTATAGTTTTCAGCCCCAGCAGTTTTTCAATCGTCAGAATTATTTTTTTTGCAATTTCAATGGTGAATTCTCATGAAGATTTTTTATGTTTGCTGCTCATTTTCTCTACCAAAATCATGAAAATAAACTGAAATACAATGTAATTCTAAATGCTGTAAGTGTCTTTCCTGAATTGAGCCACATTTTTCATCTTTGTGAAGCTTAAATCTTGAATTATACAGCATTAAAGTGGGTAACCCATAAATAGCCAAATTTGGCTTCTGCACAAAGGGGTTAAAGTGCCCAGATGCATGATTGGAGACATTCACCCCCTAATTTGTCTGACCCTCATTGACCATGGGAAAATTCTTAAAAAAAAAAAAAAAAAAGATTGAATTCCGTATGACTAAATTACTAGTTGATTTTTGTGGTGAGTTTTCCCAACTTAATCTGGTAGTTTGGCTCTAAATTGTGTGCCAATTTTACAGAGATAACAAAAATCCTGCACAGCTCATCTCACTAGTTTCAAACTCACCTTACCCTCAATGGCAATATTTTTGTCTTAGTCTAGGAAAAAAGGACAATTCCCATAATCTGTCAAGATTTAATGCCGGAATACTTCCTTGAGATTTTTTTTTTAAAACGATTTTGCTGTTACTTGGTCATTTCTACCTAAAATACATATTTGTTTTATGTTTTATGCCTGTTAACTTGCTGTTTGTTAAGCACTTTGGGTTGCATTTCTGCATGAAAAGCGCTATTCAAATTTAATTTATTATTATCATTATCAAAATGGGTCCTAGTTTTAAGGAAGAAGTTCATATGACATTAAAAAAAAATACTGCAACGCTGCTAACTTCACAAAAACACGCCGACCTTATTTAGAACTGACGGTTCGGTCAAACGACCTTCATCGGAGTAACTCTGACAAAGGTTGTTTGACTGAAACATCAGTTCTTAATGAAGTTCTTAATGTGTTCTTGTAAATTAACCACTTATTGCTCAGAGCTGTTTTTACTTGCGAACAATCGTCGGGCTTGAGTCCCGGATTTGTCTATCAACGATAGCGCATGCGAGTTGTATTTAACAGGGCAGCAGTGAGTGCTGCTGATGCGCACTGGCCCAGATTATTTTCACTTATGGTCGTTGGCATAATGGGTAATAAGATCTGTGCTGTTTGGCAGCTAAACCATCCAGACACTGACTTGAGTTCATGCGATGTCATATACGAGACGGATACAATCAATTCCGCTATATACATCTTTTACTTACAAAGAAACAGCTTGCGAGGTGACAGAATGACGGTGACATGAAAAAAAAATTTACACATTAAAAATTCTTGACAGCATGCTAAGTTTGGAAGTACGGTTTCTACGCAAAATAGAATCTAATAACTCACACACATGTAGCGTGACTCTTTCCTTACACCGTTCTTGGCGCAAACTACACAAGATTCGCACAGTTTCAACTTTTTCGCAGTCGGCGGGTGCGAACCAACCAGTTGATCACTGCAATCAACACCGCTCATACCGTAGTTGTTATCAACAATACAATGTGGTTTCACCATTCGCTCACCCTGACGATTCCTCTTCACTGTTTTGCACATGTGGCCCACGGGTTGACAGCATCTTCACAAGCTTTTTGTGCTGACACAGCATGACCAGCATCAGTTCGTTTGGCTGTCACCATGTGATGACGGTGAAAATGAACGAAACAAAATCTCCAAACTGAAAGTAACGGAATGTAACTTCTTATTTCACCCGAGACCAATCATAGCGTCACATGGACTCAAACCATTGTCTGTGTTTAGACACAGAGTAAAAAGCATTCATGATAACAGTTCTGCGTGTTTAGATGCAAAGTGAGCAACGAGATATGCGGCTCCGGGACTCGAGCTGGTCGCCAGTAATACGAGTACACACGTTTCCGGGCAAGTTCGACAAGCCAACTGATGAGAGATAGGGTAGGCGTGAGTTGTGGTAATGGGTCAGTGACATATTTACCATAAAAAAAGTGTTTTTTTCAAAAATTTTAAATAACAGGCATAAATATGGTTGACTTTTGTTCTACTAACTCTCATCTTTACAGAAACATATATTGTTTTTAGATTTTCAATTGGAATCAGAATTTATGAGACAATTTGTTGTAGTAGTGCCTAAAATAGTCATATGGTGTAACATGAAAATAATTGTGTATATAAACTGAAAATGGATAATACTTTTCTTAAGTTACTCGCTTTATCAAAGTCATTTATCCTAACTAGACTGTGATCCATTATATTTTTGTGAAAATTAATCAAATTTGTGTATTATTTTCTAAATCATCGCTCAATGTGAGACCTATGCCGTCGGTCTGTTAACACATTTTCCATTTATTGAGACAAACCTTGATATAAAATTATTAAAATATTTTTGACTCTTGCTGATGCCATTTTGTATGTATTCCATTAACATTTTTTGGTTTTATCATTAATAAAGCTATGTTATTTTTTTTACAATTTGGAATGTCACACCAAATGTCGCCATGTGTCAGTGCAAACCATGTATTATCCTACTTATTGGTGAGTACTGATCACTCATATGGCAGGACATATTTAGCCACTCTTAAATGCTGGGAGGCAATATTCAAATTGTATTGATTTATTTGATATTTAACAATAAAACAAACATTTTCATATGAGCCATATGAACATATGTTTGTGTAGCAAATTTCATTTCAATTCAAAACTGGTATGCAATATAATAAGTAAAACAACAATAGAAGTAAAACAAACACATTTTTATGTCTTATAAACTGTGAACATACAGGGTAGCTGAGGTGAAATTCTTGGACTGGCGCAAGATGGACGAAAGCGAAAGCATTTGCCAAGAAGGAATTGACGGAAAGGCACCACCAGGAGTGGAGCCTGCGGCTTAATTTCACTCAACACAGGAAACCTCGCCCGGCCCGGACACGGATAGTACTGACGGATTTCTTGATTCTGCGGGTGGTGGTGCAAGGCCGTTCTTATTTGGTGGAGTGATTTGTCTGGTTAATTCCGATAAACGAGATCCGGCATGCTAACTAGTTACGAAGCCCCGAGCGGCCGGCGTCTAACTTTTTAGAGGGGAAAGTGGCGTACAGCCACACGAGATTGAGCAATAACAGGTCTGTGATGCCCTTAGATGTCCAGGGCTGCACGTGCGCTACACTGAGTGGATCAGCGTGTGTTAACCCTTCGCCGACACCCGCTGAACCCCACTCGTGATAGGGATCGGGTATTGCAATTATTTCCCATGAACTAGGAATTCTCAGTAAGCCCAGGTCATAAGCTTGCTTTGATTAACTCCCCGCCCTTTGTACACACCGCCCGTCACTACTACCAATGGGATGGTTTAGTGAGGTCCTCGGATCGGCCCCACCTGGGTTGGTCATGGCCCTGGCGGAGCGCCAAGAAGACGATCAAACTTGACCATTTAGAGGAAGTAAAAGTCATAACAAGGTTTCCGTAAGTAAACCTGTGGAAGGATGATTAACGGCAGGGCTCCCTGCGAGGGGAAGGCCCCGAGGGTGACAAACTCTGGTACACGGGAGCGGCCGCATGGCAGCCCCCAAACCCCTTTTTGAGATGAAGATAAAACATTGTTTAGACTTAAACAGCATTCTAAGGTTTCTGTGAAGGGCTCTGCTGTGTCTGTCTGATAAACTAGAAATCTGTATCACAGAATAAAACTAAACTAAACTTAATCTATTGTGGATAATCACAGCTTTTTATGTGGTGATGGACCCAAATAAATGTTTAAAAGGAGAAAACATACATTGGACTTAGTTATTTATTGTTATATCTGCAGGAAATTACAATTCCTATCATATAGTGTGACAATCAAATCATATGGCGTGACAGGCAGACATGTCACACCATATGATGTTTTCTGCACTTAGCACCACCTTGAGTCTTGTAGCTACACATTCGCATGCTAACAACATGCTATCTGTAACAAAGCAACATAGATTTACATGTAATTATGACAAAATAATAATTTTTTTGTTGCATTTTTATGAAAAATGTGTCGCACCAAAAGACATGTGGAAGTGGGACTTTTGTCAGAGTACCAACAAGATCTGATTTATTGTAAAAATAAAAATGATAATTCACCTCAAAAACCTGTCATGGACTGGTATTGCCAGTACTGCACAACCATGATGAAGGATGTCCTCTCCTTCCCAAGGGTGTCCATACAGTTGCCCGTTGAAATATCCCAAAATAGTGTCACACCATATGATTTTGATTTGTGTGACAAAATCTTTTTGATTAGAACTGACTCAAAACATTATGCTTGGACTTTGAAAAGAGTAGACTCACAAATAGACATCTATGTTATTTTTCTGTATTTTTTTGAGAATTTTTGCATTTATTTTTCTCAGTTTTATTCAAGTTCTCACTTTGAGAAACAAGTGCCGGACAGTCACACCATATGCGTTTTGTCATGTTTGGTTGAAAATTCTGAAAAAATGAGTGATGAACTGTTTTAATGTTTGGTATGTTCACATAAAGCAGAATGTTCTGCACAATATTGAAAAAGTTTTTGGCAAATATATACATGTTTGACACTGAAGACAGCAAAACTGCCATGTCATGTCATCCACCCTAATGTAAATATATGGGAAACAAGTGGTTAAGCAGTGTTAAGCTCTTTCCTTTCTCACATTTGAGCTTTACTCTTTGTTGGATTGAAGCACCAGCAAAGAACTATAGAATGTGAGCTGATGCTCCTCCATTCGAGGTGAAAAGAAAAACCGGAAAACATGAGACAGACCCCCGCACTGCGCTGTGAAGAGCAGAGACAAACACGCAAATATGGGCAGAGGAAAGCAGACGCGGTTGCAGATCTGGGCACATGACATACCTTAAATGCTGCCTGGTGCAGACAGGTCCATCCCGACGCGGAGTACGGCCTGTTCACCTCTGCGCCCTCGGTGACCAGCAGCTCCACGACCGCCATGTGTCCGCCAGAGACCGCTGCTCGATCGCAGACAGACAAGATTAAGTGATTCGGCACACGCCCATATAAAAGATATCCATGCACAGGACAAACATCACATGAGCAGAGCTGAGAGGATGGGGAGATTTTTCAGTAAGATATGGCACTTCCTAGTGCTGATGATCATGATACACACTGCAATAATGTTCATCTAAATAACACCTGGAATTATCATCATCATCACCATCTTTCAACAGGCATGGCCAACCCAAAGAATTGTCTCCAGGGATTATAACAACACACATTTCAATTAAGCCTCTTTTGGTTCAAGGAAATATAAAACTCCACGGCCGTCTCTCCGTAAACTGAACGTTCTGGCCTTTTCGATCCATCTTTCCATTGGGGGCCTTACCTGCAAAGAGCGGGCTGGTGTCGTCATCATTGACCCGATTGGCACTGGCACCGGCCCGCAGGAGCGCTTTCACCACCCGAGTGTGACCCTGCCGAGCCGCCAGGAGGAGCGGTGTGGTGGAGTTATGCGCCGTGGAGTTGACGTATTCCCGGCGCGTGCAGCTGGGGCGAGCTGAGGAGAGAGAGACCACAGTAGCGCAAAGAATCTTCCGTCTTGACACAGTTAATCATTATGACCCTGGGGCGCTTCAGTTCATCTACAGGATTTGAATGCTGCCTCTCATGTTTATAAAGCACCAGCTCTCAAATCCACATCTTTTATTTGCCATCTGTTATCATTTATTGAGCAAAGACAAAACTGATAAAATAATTTACGGTACAGTTTCAGTCAAGATTTTAGGCAATGTGTGCGACTGGTCAGTAGGAGGCCTGAGTCAATATGACATGGCCATACACAATACTAATTGTGATTTTTTTTCAGTCGGGGTGGAAATCGCCAGAGGCCCCATTATATGATTTAATTGCATATCACATTATTGCGATATGAAGTTTCTGCGATTCTGTCATGTGTTTCTCCAGTTGCAGGTCTCCATCCTCCACCATTATTCTGGCCAATTTCCAGATAAATCTCATGATTTATCTTTGCTCGCTGAGCTGACCAGACAGTGAGCACTTAGCCCCACCTAGTGGACTAAAAGAACAATTAATTTTCAACATTCTGGAACCCAAAAGCTGAGTTTGTATTAGTAACATTTATTAAGAATTAATGTAATAAAATTACAATACTCAAGGTCTCAGCCGTTGCAGTTCTCCCCCCGCCTCTATTTTTACAGTTTTTCTCAGTTGCTTTTGTACATCTCTCAGACCAAAATTTGTTCAATCTCCACATCATCTCGTCACTTGTGCACATTATAAAAGCAGTTTCTTATTCCTTCCAAGTCATTTGCAAATGCTTTGGTGCATTCATGCAAATGACTACCTACAATTATCTGCTGTTTTCCCACATTTTCAGATGATTATGTCATATTGACCAAAACATATTGCGCCCTTTCCTTTCAAATAGTTTTCACCCCCAAAACATCTTGGCATTATTTCATCATATAACTGATAACATGCAAAATGAATAAACTAGTTCTCATTATCTTTTGTCAAACATAATGTATTTCATACATATGAAGACATACACTGCCCGGCCAAAAAAAAGTCACCGTTTGGAAGTTAATGAACAAATTCTAAAATTGGATCATTATTGCGGTTATTACTATGTTTCAGATGGCAATAATCATTTTAGCCCTGACTGATGAAATGCGTCGCTATTCATTTCTTACAAAATCATGTCGGAAAACACATTCCCTGATGGTGGAAACGATGTTACAGTATTTCAGAACGGGCAAGTTATTGGCCTGTATTTAGCAAAGAAAACCATGAATGACAAAACCAAGCAGGAGGAATCATTTTCACAAACAAATTTTCCACCACAAAGTCCTGACCTTTAACATAATAAAAGTTATTGGGATGTACTAAAGACCACCGAGTGGTTCAACAATTATGTCGAGAAGACAAGATCTTGGACAAAAATTATGGCACTTCTGATCGAAAAGAAATTTCTGGCATTGCAATGCGTTGACGAAACAATGACAAGACGAATATGCACTGTAATCAACTAAATATTTGAGTGTGCGACTTTTTTTTTGGCCAGGCAGTGTATATACAAACATATTATACTTCATATAGACTTTCTTTTTGAAATGTCTCCTGAATTGCTAAGATCGCTGTCACATGAATCTTAGCTTTCACTAATGCCAGAGTAGTCAGATTATTATATCCCCGAACGGCAAACGGCATTTCGGCCCTTTCGGGGATATTATGTCTTTGGTCCGACCGCCGCCGCGCCAACCTACGTGTTAACGCGATAACTTCAGTAATATTTCAATTAGAAATTTCAAGTTTTTCATATAAGTATTATTAAGACGAAGAACTGATTCGATTTTGGACAATTTACAATTTCTAGATTGGCCACCAGCGGCCAAAAACTGAAAAATCACTGTTTTCCATCATATCTCTGGAAGTATTTGTCCGATTGACCGCAAATCAAGTGCAAATGAAAGGCCATGACCTGAGGATGTGTCCCACGATGACAATATACCTGTTTGATTCAAAATTTTGACACAAGGTGGAGCTTTGTCACATAAAATTCACCATTTTTGCCATATCTTTGGAACCATTTGTCCAATTGACATGTGAAACTATGTGCAACTACAAGGGCATGATCTCACAACGTGTCACATGATGACATCATACCAGTATGGTTCAATATTTTACCACCAAGTGGAGCTTTGTGATGGAAAATTACCATTTTGGCCATATCTTCAGAACCATTTGTCCGATTGACCTGAAATTAAGTTCAAATGAAAGGTCATGACCTGAGGGGCTTTATATTGTATTGGGTCCATTCAAGGATTGGGGAATTGGGGGATTGGGGGTGTTCGGGGATATACACCAAGCCATCGCCTCCAACGGCATAAGCCTAGTTTTAAGAAATGATGTAACTCGAGTTTGAGTAGGCACTGTCTATTCAAAACTTCTACCTGCAAAACAAGGGGGATAATAATGGGTGTTTTCACCTTAAAATGCCTATGTTTGACAACATGATTAAATAGTGAAGGAGATGGGAAAACAAAAAACTAATAAAGGCATTATATATAAATTTATGAAGAACAAGTTTCATTACTATGTGTAACTGCCCACATGGTGAATTTGCCAATCCAAAATTGACAAATAAGGGACTTTTTCAGCTGGGACCCATTTCAGGGTTTCCTGACTCCACTATTATGCCTTGGGTGCAGACAATCTTTCCTGTACAGACAGACCTGCCCTCAGATAGAAGGAATCCAGCACAATTTAGCCTCTGTAAGGGATCCTGGCCTCATAAGGAGGCCTTGAAAACTGAATTGTTGATATACGCTCATAGAAAGTTTGATATTTGAGGGGCCAATATCCTGAAAATGAAAAATTAAATACATTTTGAGATTCGGAAAGGCTGGACCCAAATTACCCAGGGTAGCAATTTTCAGCCCATACCTATGATTTTCCAAAGATATTGGCCTCCCAAATTCCTAAGAATTCACGTTCGCCATTTGCAAGGGCAAAAAGGGGGCATAGCCCCTGATTTTTGGGGGTCATATCCCTTGGAGTAGGAGCCTAAAATTTTGCATGTGTTCATTATGAGTATACAGGGACAATATATAATATGCATATATATATACATATATATAAGTGTGTGTGTATGTGAATATATATATATATATATACACATATACATATACATATACATATATATACATATACACACACACACACACATATATATATATATATATATTTATACATAAACTGCCCTCCATAATTATTGGCACCCCTAGTTAAGATCTGTTCTTTAGCTTCTAATAAATTCAGTTTTTTTTCTAAATGATATAAGAACACAGTGAAAAAAAGAGGAAAATCCAACCTTTAATTCAAGTGCATTTATTCAGTGGGAAAAAATCCCACATTAAAAAATAATTATTTTACATCAAATCATGCGTGCCACAATTATTAGTACCCCTGATGTTAATAATTTGTACAACCCCCTTTTGCCAACAAAACAGCACCTAATCTTCTCCTATAATGTTTCACAAGATGGGAGAATACAGGAGCGATCTTCAACCATTCTTCTTGGCTCAATCTCTCTAAATCATCCAGTGACCTGGGTCCTCTCCTCTGCACTCTCCTCTTCAGCTCACTCCACAGGTTTTCAGTGGGGTTGAGGTCTGGGGACTGAAATGGCCAAGGGAGGAGCTTGATTCTGCGTCTGGTGAACCATTTCTGTGTAGATTTGGCCACATGTTTAGGGTCATTATCTTGCAGAAAGACCCAGTGACGACCCATCTTCAGCTTTCGGGCAGAGGCCACCAGATTTTGATTTAAAATGTCCTGGTATTTCAAAGCGTTCATGATGCCATGCACCATAACAAGGTTCCCAGGGCCTCTGGAAGAGAAACAGGGCCATAGCATCATCAATCCTCCCCCATACTTCACAGTGGGCATGCTTTTCTGCATACTCATCTTTTGTGTTCCGCCAGACCCACTTCGAGTGTTTGTTGCCAAAAAGCTCTCTCTTCGTCTCATCTGACCAAAGCATACGGTCCGAGTACCGCTTGGCGAACTCCAGATGTTTGCCTATATGATTGTGAGTGAGAAAAGGTTTTTTCTGTGCATGCCTCCCAAACAGCTTGTTGGCATGTAGATAGCGCCTGATGGTTGTTTTGGAGACTTTGTGACCCGAAGATGCTACCATTTGTTGCAATTCTTTAACAGTGAGCTTTGGAGAACTTTTTATTTCTCTTACCATCCTCCTCACTGTGCGTGGTGGCAAAATAACCTTGCGTCCTCGTACAGGCTTGTTTTACCACTGTTCCAGTTGTTTTAAACTTCTTAATGATTCCTCTGACAGTAGATATGGGCAGATGCAGGCAAGTGGCTATTTTCTTGTAGCCATTGCCTGACTTGTGAAGGTCGACACACATCTGCCTTACTTGAATGGAGTGTTCCTTTGTCTTTCCCATGTTGAAGAGTGGATAAGAAAAATGGCGTCTGAGTCAAGTCATATTTATACCCCAGGTAAACAGGAAGTGATGAATTACTAATTAAATGTTCCTAGATACTCTGCTCAACTTTGTAAACTGTAGAAATGACAGAAATACTTCAATTACATTTATTTCCCAGGAATTGTTAGGGGTGCCAATAATTGTGGAACAGGTGATTTTATGAAAAATAATTATTTCTTAGTCAGGGATTTTTTTCCCTTAAAATTCACTTGAGTTGAATGTTACATTTCTACCATTTTCAGTGTGAGAGTATGCTTCTGCAATAAAATTTATTTCAAGGCTTTTAACACGTCTTAACCAGGGGTGCAAATAATTATGGAGGGGGCTGTGTATATATATGAGAAAAGAATTTATTTAAGAAAATTGGAGCCAAATCTGAGTCGGTGACCATGGAAGATTTCTGTACTTTGGTTGAGTTTTTTGGAATGACCCACTTACTGTTTTGCAAATGTATCAGACAACTCGAGAAATATACCAAAGCAACTGAGAAAAAATAGTGTCCAAGGGCCCTATGTATCGCCTACATTATCACAGAGGACTCCGCGAACAGAATGCAGCAGTCAAGTCAACCCAGTGAACACCAAAGAGGTGCAGAGCCAGAGGTTGAAAGTCCAGCCATACGATTTGACCACACCAGCCAGCATATTTCAGTCATGAACTCTACCTCTCGGCTGAAGAATTGTAGAATTGGCAAACCCATGATATTGGAACAAAATATTGAAGAGGACTTCAACATTTTGACCCTGGAATTTGTGCCTTATTAAAATAGCCAAAAATTAAAGAACTTGAAGGGACAAAAACAATGTTACATCACTATGATGCTTTCACAGATCGTTCCTATTTGAATAATGATAATCCTGTTTTCAGTACCAAAATATCTTGTAAGAAAGTGGTCAAGCCAAAAAATTGCAGATACTGTTCAGTGGTCCTCAAGTCATTAGTAAGAATATGATGCTAAAAGGCCAAGAATTCATAATAATCAACATGACGAAAGGGGATTTGGCTAATTTTATCCAAAGTTACATTAATTCTTTGCCCCTTTTACCACTTTCCGTTCCTCCCATGAAACACAAATTGTGGACATCTCGTATTAAAGCTGTCCCCAGCCCTGTTCAAGAGCGCTACAAAGTATGCTGGCTTTTGTTTTTCACAGCAAAAATGAGCACCATATTCGGACACAAGACGTGAAGTGAGGCAAATGAACTGTGTACTCAACTGCAGTAAATGAGTCATTAGCTGAGGTGTGAAAACCAAGCCAGCTGAAAACAGTGCCCTCCATTAATATATATGGCCAAGACCAACCGTCCAGTGCGTTCCTTACCTGCTTTTATTAGCGCACGAGTGCACCGGAAAGAGCCACAAAAAGCGGCCTCGTGGAGCGGGTTCCACCCCCGGTTGTCTCTGACGTCTATGCTGTAGCCCTTCTGAATCAGCTCGCTCATGAGACGATGGTTCCCTTCTCGGGCGGCCAAGGCTACAGCGGAGCACGTGTGCTGGTAACACTCTGTAAAATCCATCTTATCTGCGGCTGCGTCACCTGTAGTCCGGAAAAAGATTCAAATGTGGATGTAAATTTAGATCCCAAAGTTAAACCAGCAGATGAAATGCGGTAGTCCTTGAGCAAAACAAAGTCCGTCCATTCATCCATCAGTCCATCATTGATCCTGCTTTTTCCTGGTAATTGGCAGGACATGGGAAGCTGGAACCTATCCCACTAGACACTGGGTGTGCGGCAGGAATACACCCTAGAAAAGTCGGCAATTCTTTGCAGACCATGCAAACTAATGCCCTACACACTCATACTGATGGACTAATTAGACTCATCGATTTCCCGTTACTGCATGCCAGTGGACTGTTGGATGAAAGTATGGTTTACAGAGGAAATTCATGCAGTGAGAGAACTGAAAACATGCTAATTCCACCCAGAAAGACCCAGGCCAGGATCTTTCTTCTTGTTGTGGGGCAACAGTACCAGCCAAGAGGTGCACAAGAGGATTATAGAGTCAATGCCAATGATGGAGAGAATTATAAGATGGTGACAAAATATGCAATTTTAATTCATGTTTGCAATCTTTTCATTCAGCACACGTGCTCCATTTAACACAATCCTAAACAGAAAGCCCAAGAAAGGCTGAGACAGCCAATGAAGGCAAGAACAAGGGCTGTGAACAGGAGACGTGCAGAATAGCAGATATCTGCCAAAGGTAACGTCAGAAGGAACACGCGTGCGCGCTCAAATAAAATGGCGAAGATAACGAATTAAAGAAAAAACCCAGCAATTTAAGTACAGCACTGTTCACACGAGCAAAATTAGATGCAAGCCAGTGAGGTCTTCCTACGTATTTGAATTGGCTCCAAAATCACGAATTGATGAACAGAGTGGGGGGTGACTGACGAAAGCTTCAGCTGCAGACCAGCTCAACAGCCTACTGGGTGAGCTGAGGAAGGATGGTGCCCACACTGGGTTTAAAGTGCTTGAAGGTCTGAAAAAAGATACTGAAACAAGACCTATGTCATTTTGTTAGGCTTCATGAGTAGATAAAGAAAATGCAAAAATAAAAAAAATCTGTTGGGAATTTTTGGAGAAAATCCATTTTTTATGTGGCAGTCATCTTGAATCGCAAAATCCTAAGAAAGGGGATAATAATTGCAAGCCATCATGCTTTTTTCAATAGTTTGACTTATTAGATAATCATACCACAGGGTCAGATTGGTGAAATTACAAAATGGTTACCATGGTAACCAAATTTATTGTCAAAAATAAGAAAATATTAAATCCCTGAATATAACCCATCATGTTGCTCAAAATGTTGGTGAGCTTTAGTCCAATAGTCCAAAACTCTCCTTTTGTGTGGTAGGAACAATTGGCAGCTGATTACATCATGTATAATAAGCCTTTTCATTCATTACCAAAGCTGGAGTGGAAGTAATGCCCATGTCGTTCTCATCATTATTCCTACAGCTTAAAGGTTGCATAACCTTACATTTATAAAAGCCAGAGCATGTGGAAGATAGGCCTTTCCATGACTGACGTCCTACCATTATGGATCACAGCGAAGCTCACTCAAGAGTTTGTTTGCTTTGCTTTCGTAAAGGAGTTTCTCCATTGTGGGTGAAGTTCACCTCATCAAAACAATTCAGGATAACATAATATCACAGTATGACGTACATGACCGCCGTTTACCAACATCACTTAGTGACACTTGCAAAACAAAGGTTTATAAGATGAGGCAAGGTAATCTTGACCAAAAATTCAACTGTCTGTACCAGCTGGAAAAGGTAATTGAAGGCCAGCGTTGTATCAGCATCAGCGTTCAGTCTTGTGACTGTTTGATTTGACAGGTGGTGAAAGCCAATGGATTCAAGGCCAAGCAGATACAAGGTACCCTCAAAAGAGCTATCCAGCCACATCCTTCGCAAATGCATTTGCAGCAATGGGAAAGATGGTCACTTCCTGCTTCATACAAAGCCTAAACAGTGGATGGGAAGACCATGTTGCTGACTTCTGCGAGGCCTATGCGAAACTTGGCATCTCGATCACACCCAAATTCCACATCATCAGAGACCATTTGCATGAGCTCTGCAAGTGCCATGGTTGTGGATAGGCTAGATAGTCTGAGCAAGCTTTCAAAGCAGTTCACGCTGACTCCTCAACATTCTGGGAGAGGCATCAGATAAAGGATAGCAGAAATAAACCATTTGGTTTGCGCTCAAAGCAAGCAATCAAAGAGTACAATAGCGCACATGACTAAGCATTACATTTAGCTAGATAGAACATTATTGCCATGTGAGGGTGAAAGAAAGGAGATGGACTCCTATTACTATTTTCCACATTCGTTTGACCGAAAGCCCTGCAGAGGAGACTTTCAGAAATGAATCACCAAAGCGCAGACGTTTTTTAACCCTTTAACGTCAATTTTAAAATTTCAAGTTGGGTGCCGATTAAAAAGTGGATTTTCTCAGATTTTTTATTTTTATTTTTGCATTTTCTTTATTTGCTCACTAAGACCTACAAAATGACAGGTCTTGTTTCAGTATCTTTTTTTTCCAGACCTTCAAGCACCTTAAACCCAGAGTGTGCCAGATCGTGCAGTTGTACGGGATCGTCAGACCCTGCTGCTGAAGTTAATAGCGTCAAAAATAATGCGCGCATCTCTCCTGTCAGACTTAAGTAAGTTTTCATAATTTATAGATAACAAGATTATTTTGAATTTATGACCACCACAAATGCTAACAGACTCAAGACAGATAGCAAAACTGCGCACTTCAAACATAAGCAATCAATAACTAAATAAAGAGACTTGGTTTCAACTTCAAGCAAAAAAAAAACGTCAATTATAAGGTTCGCGAAAGTTGCCGGTGGTTGCTCAAGGAAATCACCGGTAAGTCAGTTTCAAAGCTGAATGTTAACGCACAATCTTCAAACATGCACTAAAAAATTAACAGAACCTCGTAATGGAAAAAAAGTACCTCAACGTAATCAGGTTTTTCATGCTGATCGGTAAGTTAGGTCCAATGTAATCTAATAGACTCAAAATAAACTATAACTCGACATTCTCTGAGGGACAGCAACCAAATTTATTGGTCCGCACAACCGAGAGGGCATCTTCCATTTACTTCTAGTTCCTGTCTATTGTCACCTCGCTCATTGGTTACATATCCTGCCAGTCAATGCGATATGGATTCTGGGTATTTGAGTCCAGGAATGATTTTAGCAACACGAAATTGGCAGAAAGCAAGAATATTATCTTTCCGTAAATCTGTAAAAAAAATCTTTACATTTTAAACGACCAAAAATTGTGACCGAAGAAATAGCAAGGGATGAATCTTGGCCAGATTTGTATCCATGCTGGTTGTTCAAAACTTCAAATCCAAGAGGCCTCTGAGAGATGTATTGGTGGCATCGGGGGACACAGAGGCGTATTCGATGAATGATTCGATTGGTATCGGCAGCGCAGAAATATGATTTCTCTCTTCACCCGCGAGAAGCTCCAGGGGTAACAGAAAGCACGCTGCGTTCTATTTGTATGACTTAATCTGACTGCAGGGTATCCACTTCAAACTAAGAGAGAAAAGTGCGAGTTTCAGACTTCTCTTTCAAAGGGAAATGCTGGATTTTAAAGGGAGCGTGACAAGAATTTGCTTCACTTTCAAATATTTGTGAAAGGTTTGCAGCTCCCTCTGCCATTACACTATCCCTTGCTTCACCCAA
The DNA here is from genome assembly GCA_029721435.1 of Gymnothorax reevesii. Classification (NCBI taxonomy): domain Eukaryota; kingdom Metazoa; phylum Chordata; class Actinopteri; order Anguilliformes; family Muraenidae; genus Gymnothorax; species Gymnothorax reevesii. The sequence continues at coordinate 41,528,755 of CM056582.1, read as the reverse complement.
GCAGAGGGAAAAAATTTTTACTGACGATTTTAAATTATCAATGAGAAGTCAATGTAATATGAACACTAACTTGTTAGTGTATGATTGTGTGCAGTTTTCACTTATTCTACTCCTATGGAAGCATGCAAATGTACTGGTAAAAATTATTGTACAGAGACTGTTATATTGTCTCGATCCTATTTACAACCACTCATAATCAGGCAATAGGTCTCTCCATCTTAAATGTAATTGATAATGTCTTCATGCCAATTCTTAGGTTAAAATGGATGCCTGTGGTCTCAATACATCAGAAAAAAAGACCAACTTGGTATTTCAAAAGAGCCGCCTTGTCCCCCACCAAATTAGAGATCAACCAATTGCCCTTTCTGTGACTGTGGGTCATTAAATTTGCAATTTTTGTTATTTAGAGTAGTGACTTGACATATTACATGGCATACTGAACTTTGACATATTCTATGAACAGAGAAAGGAATGAAACTGGTAAACCACTCGTGATTTGAACATCATTTGTGCAAATCCCCTGCATCTGTGGTCATATTTACGCAAGCCCAAGACTCAGCAGAACAGCCACACAGTGAATCTGTAACTGTAGAGTAAGCAGCATAAACAGTAGAAAAGTGACACATTTTTGTTATTTTGGTTCTGTTAGTTGAGTGAATTGTCGCATCTGAATCCAACTGAACATGTATTTTACATGCAGAAATTGAGAAGGCCACAGAAAGTTCGAGACAAGCAGGAAATTAAAGATGGCTGCAGTACAAGCCCGGCAGAGCATCACCAAAGGGGATACCGCTTGTCTGGTGATGTCTGTGCATCTGAGGCTTCAAGCAGTCATAGCATGCAAAGAACATGGGACAAAATGTTAAAAATGATTATGCATAACACTTCATTGCGTTAAACTGTCCAGTTGTTTTTGGTGCGAATGAAAATCGGGGGGCTATGTACAAAAGGTAAAAAGTTCATTCGAAATGGATGAAAACAAAGTTGACATCTGTGCTTCAACCTCATAATATAGCCTCATAGTATTATTTCAAACTCAAGGTATAAGCACAATGACAAAATAAAGTTTCCCTGTGCAATGGTCATATGATATTAGAGCAAATATTTTCATTTATTTTTTTTCCAGAGTGTAGATCTCTCAAAGAGTATGGAACTTTCATGCAGCATGTATTTTATTTATACGTACAGACATCATGAACATTGAAGATGCACAGTGCTACGAAAAAGCATTTTCCCCTCCATATTTCTTCTGCATTCGCTTATTGTCATTGGTAAATGTTTCATATGTTATGGCCCCAATTTGTTATTACATTTTCAACACAACAGCAACAGCAAGGGATGACAGACACAGTTAAAAAAACTCAAACACATTTAATTAACAAAGACAACAACTAACAATAACCTACAACTAATGACCAAGATTGAATATATTTAAAAAAAAACAGAAATATTTACAGTCCCTTGTTTTGGTGGGGTGGCTTGGTGATGTCCTGGGTGAGGAAAATGCTCAAACGCAGGCAAAAATCCACAAAAGAAACTTCACAGGTCTTGAACAGAATGACAGGTCTGGTCACACGTATCCTTCTTCTTGCAATTTCTCCTACTACTTCACTGTCTCAGTTCTACTCCTTATACATTCTTTTGCAGACCCCACCCACATTTAGACCTTTTTTTTTAATTTTCTGGGACTTTCCCCAGACATGCTCAGGACATGTCTAAACCTAGCTCCAGTCTAGGCTGAATAAAAAAAGGTAAATACTGCCATCTAGTGGCCTCTATTCACATCACACCTCCATTCCAAAAGGAAAAATTTTGACTCATAAAGGCAAATTTTTTCTTTTCAATACAAAATGGTTAAGTGGATACTTGTCTATATATACACATCATACAATATTCCAATAAACACGTGACATATATATACATATTCAAACATTGAACCCCAATTCAACAATCTCCGATTCTTGTTTTTCAACTTACTCAAAAACATTAACGGATTGTGGTCAGTGTACACAATCATTGGCTTTTGTCCTGTACAAACATAAACCTCAAAGTGTTGTAAAGAAAGGACCAGAGCCAACAGCTCCTTCTCTATTGTGGAATAGTTCCTTTGGTGGCGATTGAACTTCCTGGAGAAGATTGCCACGGGATGCTCAATGTCATCAGAGTCACTTCTCTGTAGGAGCACAGATCCACAAGCTTGGTCGCTAGCATCGACCGCGATGGAGAACGGTTTGTTGAAATCAGGAGATATGAGCACGGGGAAGTGACACAGCAGAGACTTCAGGCAATCGAAGGCTCTCTGGCATGCATCATCCCAAGTGAACTTTACGCCTTTCTTCAGTTGGTTAGTTAGACTGAGAGCAATCTCAGCAAAGTTCTTGCAGAACTTGCGGTAGTACCCGATCATTCCAAGGAAGCGGCGCAAAGCTTTTTTGTTGTCAGGAACTGGACAGTCCATGATGGCTTGGACTTTAGCATTTATGGGTGCCACCTTACCCTGGCCTATGACGTAGCCAAGATAGGTGACAGTAGCACAACCAAAGTCACTCTTGCTCAGGTTAACAGTCAGGTTAGCCTGAGTCAGGCGCTGGAACAACGTCTCTACATCTTTTAGATGTTCTTCCCAGGAGTCACTCCATGTGATCACGTCATCGATGTACGCACCCGTGTGTGGCAATCTGGCGATTGTAGACTGTATCATCCTTTGGAATGTGGCTGGGGCATTTTTCATGCCAAAGGGTAGGACTTCATACTGGTTCAACCCAGATGGTGTGGCAAAAGCAGAGATGCTCTTGGCCCTCTCAGTTAAAGGCACACACCAATAACCCTTCAATAAATCAATCTTGGTCAGAAACTTTGCTTGCCCTACTTTATCGATACAATCATCAATCCTAGGTATTGGAAACACATCAGTTCTAGTTACGGCATCAACTTTGCGATAATCTGTACAGAATCTAGTACTTCTATCAGGTTTTGGAACTAGCACACAGGGTGAACTCCAATCTGAGTTGGAGGGTCTGATAATATCATGTTCTAACATGTATTCAACCTCTTTCTCAGCAATCTTTCTCTTTTCAGGATTCATCCGGTACGGATGCTGTTTTATTGGTTTGGCATCACCAACATCTACATCATGAGAGGCTAAAGTAACTCTCTTTGGAACATCAGGAAACAAATCCTCATATTTCTTGATCAACCTTTCAAACTGATCTCTCTGTGAGGGTTCTAAGTGCTGGAGTTTTACATCAAGATTTTGCAACACTTCAGAATTTGACAATTTACATGAAAGAACTTAAGCTTTAATTCTAGGTTCATCATCTTGAAACTCCCCCTTATCTTCACACGTCTCGACCATAGGAGAATCTGAAGTGACAGCTGCAACCCTAACATTTCTGTCATGATAAGGCTTCAGCATGTTAATGTGACACAACTGTTTTGGCTTTCTCCTATCTGGCGTCTTTACAATGTAATTGAGATCATTGAGTTGTGTCAGAATTTCATAAGGACCATGAAATCTAGCCTGCAATGGATTGGACTGCAAGGGAAACAACACAAGGACCTTTTCTCCTGGTTTAAACTCACAGCTTCTAGCCTTATGATCATACCAAGTTTTCATTTTTCCCTGACTTGATTTCAAGTTCTCTTTGGCTAGGTCACAAGCTGCACGCAATCTTTCCTTGAACTTGCTAACATAGTCTAACAGACTGATGTGCGGCTCGTCCTCTTGCCATTGTTCACTCAATAATAGCAAAGGTCCTCTGACTTCATGACTAAACACTAGCTCAAATGGACTGAATCCAGTCCACTCCTGCACTGCTTCTCTAGCTGCAAATAACAGCAAATGAACACCTTCATCCCAGTCTTTCTCATGGTCATAACAATAAGTCCTCATCATTGTCTTGAGAGTGGAATGAAACCGCTCTAAGGCACCCTGACTTTCTGGATGATAGGCACTAGAAAGAATCTGCTTTGCACCTAGTTCATACACAACCTGCTGGAACAATCTGGAAGTGAAATTGCTACCTTGGTCTGACTGAATTTCCCTGGGAAGGCCAAACAACGTGAAGAACTTTATCAAAGCCTTTGAGATTGCAGTTGCCTTGATGTTACGTAGAGGTATGGCCTCAGGGAATCTGGTAGATGCACACATGATTGTCAACAAGTACTGATTTCCAGATCTAGTCTTGGGTAATGGACCAACACAATCAACAATGACATTAGAGAAGGGCTCTCCAAATGCTGGGATAGGCTGCAATGGAGCTACAGGTGGGTCTAACTGGTTTTTCCAACTACTTGACAAGTGTGACAGGATTTGCAAAAGTTGGAAACGTCTTTCCGAAGCCCAGGCCAAAAGAAGTGTTTCATGATCTTATCAACAGTCTTGTTAACACCAAGATGACCTCCTAAAGGTAAATTATGAGCCATTGTTAAGATCTCATTCCTGTAGACCTTCTGAACAACAATTTGCCTGACCACTGCCCAATCTGCATTAGCAGGGATATCAGGAGGGCGCCACTTCCGCATCAACACACCATCCTTGAGATAATACCCAACTGGAACTGCGTCTATTTCTTTATCAGGAAGGGCTCTCCTCTTTAGTACACAAATTTCAGGATCATTAGTTTGCTCCTCAATCAACCGCTTTCTGGACAGAGACAAGTCTCCAGACACATCAGAATCACCAAACCCCTCTGGCTGGCTGAACAATGAACTGATAAAAGTGTCTGATAAGTTCTCAAACGGAGAAACCATAGTAGGCCAATCAAGAGTCATGAGGCGAACCACCTGAGTCCTAACTATTCAATGTGCTGGACGGCACCATAACATCTTCTTCTTTAGCCTTCTTGGCCATAACACGAGTCACTGCGCAAGAAGGATACAGAGATGGGTCCTCATCCCCATCTTCAGTGCTCGGCTGTGAAGTAAGATGTACAGGGGGAACTACTTTGCCCCCAGCCAGGTCATTGCCTACCAACAGAGAAACACCCTTTATAGGTAGACTTGACAAAAGTCCCACCTTTACCTGTCCTGTAACTAAATCTGACTTCAAGAATATAGAGCGCAGGGGTACAGATACAGTCCTCCCTTCAATACCTTGTACAAGTATGAAATCCCCTGAAGCGGTCTCATCACGTAACTCCAAGGAGTCCATCAACAAAAGTGACTGAGAAGCTCCGGTATCCCTTAGGATATATATAGGGACGGGAGTAGTATGCTCATTCAGAGCCACAAATCCCTCTGACACAAATGGAAGAAATTCCTCCCTCACGAAGTCAGCTGTATCAGACTTTTTAGCCCCACAAGAAGCAGGCAATTTAGCAGATCGGTTATCTACTACAGGGGTTTCTAACCTTGTTTTCACAAAGGCATTTGGTTTGGTATCCTTTTCTTTTTCTTTCTTAGCTTTTAGGAACCAACAGTTAGTTGTAACATGACCAGATTTCTTGCAATAACTGCAAACTAGACCACTTTTGTCACTGTCAGCTTTCACACTTTGATCAGACCTGTTACTGGATTTCTGAGCACCATCACCAGATTTGTCTTTGGAGGAGGAATCTTGGGTATCACCGTTCCTTTTTTCTGAAATTGTAACCATCTATTGTTACTGCTAGACTGAAATTTAGACTTATGTGTGAGAACATATTCATCAGCAAATTTGGCAGCTGATTGCAAGTTCAGTGCTTGCTTCTCATTAAGGTAGGTCTTAACATCATCCTTAACACAGTTCTTGAATTCTTCAACTAACACCATCTCTTTTAGTGAGTTGAAATCATCCTTGACCTCCATAGAAGTACACCAACGCTCAAAGCAAACCTGCTTCTCATAAGCAAATTCCACATAAGTCTGATTTTCAGATTTCTTCAGACCTCTGAATTTCTGTCGGTAAGCCTCTGGAACAAACTCATAAGCTCTCAAAATAACCTTTTTGACAACCTCATAATCAGAGGAATCATCTGCAGACAAAGCCAAATAGGCTTGTTGAGCTTTACCCTTGAGGACAGTTTGCAACATCAGAGACCAGTGTTCCTTTGGCCACTGGCAACTCTTTGCTACCTTTTCAAAACACTGGAAATAATTGTCAACATCCTTGTCCGAAAATGGAGGCACTAGTTTTACCACCTGGCTAGCCCGAAATTTATTTTCAGTTCGAATTTTAATTTTTAGTTGCTCCATTCGGAGTCTTTCTTCTCTCTCGAATTTTTCTAATTCAAAATCTCTCTGTCTTCCTAATTTTTCTAACTCAAATTCTCTTTGTTTTCCTTTTTCCTCCCTTTCAATCTCTAGCATTTTTAATTTAAGTTCCATTTCTATATTTGGATTTTCCACTGGAAACTGTTCCAGATCTCCTGGTGCAAACACATTTTCATCAATGTAATATTCAACTATCTCTCTAGCCAGTCTTGCTTTTCGCATGGCTGGTTTTACCTCTGTCGGCTCTAAATGTCTGCAAATTTCTAGCAGTTCTGTCTTTGTAAAAGACTTCAAAACCTCAACGGTTGGTGATGCCAAGAAATCATCCATTGCTGTTGATCTGTCAATATATTTACATAGGAAAATTCAAAAAAACAATTTTACAATTTGAAATGTTAGATTTTCAATAAATGACTCACACAATGTTCTATCCCGGACGAGCCCCCAATTTGTTATGGCCCCAATTTGTTATTACATTTTCAACACAACAGCAACAGCAAGGGATGACAGACACAGTTCAAAAAACTCAAACACATTTAATTAACAAAGACAACAACTAACAATAACCTACAACTAATGACCAAGATTGAATATATTTAAAAAAAACAGAAATATTTACAGTCCCTTGTTTTGGTGGGGTGGCTTGGTGATGTCCTGGGTGAGGAAAATGCTCAAACGCAGGCAAAAATCCACAAAAGAAACTTCACAGGTCTTGAACAGAATGACAGGTCTGGTCACACGTATCCTTCTTCTTGCAATTTCTCCTACTACTTTACGGTCTCAATTCTACTCCTTATATACTCTTTTGCAGACCCCACCCACATTTAGACCTCTTTTTTTTTTATTTTCTGGGACTTTCCCCAGACATGCCCAGGACATGTCTAAACCTAGCTCCAGTCTGAGCTGAATAAAAAAAAAAGGTAAATACTGCCATCTAGTGGCCTCTATTCACATCACACATATCATCCAACAATTTTTTATATAAGACAAAGACAATGGGAGTATACACAAAATGAAGATCTCAAATGATCATTTTATTTATTGAAGGTAAAGTATTTTACGAAGTCCATATTATCCGCATTAAAAAGTAATTGCCCGCCTAAACCTAAACCGAATAGCTGGTTGTGCCACCCTATACGGCAACAACTACAATCAGAAGTTTGTGAAAAATTAGCTTTATTTCTGGAACTGATGGCTGAACATTCTCCTTCAGGATTTTCTGGTTGAGAGGCAGAGCAGATGTCCGGAACTTTGTTTCTCATCTGTCGAATTTCATTGGATCACTGCATCATGTGTTACACTCAAGAGGAAGGTCCACATGTAGTTGGCTAGTCGACTCTGCTTATTTTAGCACCCGGAACAAAGTCTGGCGGCTACTATGGATTCGTGCTTGTCATCTCCGTCACCACCTGATCCGTAGACACTTCCTTGTGGACACAGCACAGGCTGTAATTTTTGACTGATTACTTCCATATTTAGTATGGACGTGTGTTACACTTCAGTTGACACCTTTCGATTTTGGTTGCCATGGCGACAGTAGTGGCCGAAAAATGTGCAAAAAAGGGGAGCAGCAGGCTGTCGGGGGCTACACCCATGCAGTTACGGGCAACCAGACTGTCTCATTTAGGTTAAGGCGCTTGCCTTCTGTCCCCGCATTGTCAGACGTAGAGCATGCCACAAAATTGGGCCCGTAGTGCATCCCTTTGCCATTAGTCATTTAGTCTTCAAGGAGTTAGCCCAACAGTCTAATTATCAATATACCGTAGATAAAAATCTATACCGAAGGGAGGGACAGACGACATAGGCTCTCAAGTTCCAGAGATATTTTTGTTCTTGCCTTTCCCAATCAAAGTCTTGATAACATTAATTTTCTGAATGATTATATCCTTAAGCAGCGCTGGCACATTGCGCACCTTTGTTTACTCAGCTGATTTAGAGCACCCTTTATTTAATAATGATTCAGCAGAACCAAAAACCAGGAACATTCATACTCGAAAACCATGGCTGCTAATCCTTGGTGTAGCAGACAACCAGTTGGAAGCAGCTAAGTGTAAACATTCACACTTAAGCATAAAGTTCAAACATAACTCGTTGCTAAATACCCCTCTGCCTGTGCACATCTATGGGTCACAGTGAGTTACCATACCAAATTTGACGAAGCTACGACCAATAATTACTTTGTACTTGGCTGGACAAGATTTCCACGATGAAGGTCATAGCGCTAAGGTCAAAGGTCAAATCCAGCAAAAAACCTGATGTTGCACATCTATGGGTCATAGTGAGTTACCATAGCAAATTTGATGAAGCTGCAGTCATTAGTTGCTGAGTACTGACCTGGACAACGTCATGGACAGATGACAGATGGCAGACAGACACGCAGGTGACGACAATACCCCTCTGGCCAAAATTTGGCCGAGGGGTAAATATCATGTAGAAGCCATTTTAATTCCCTTTATAATTTAAAAACAATATTGGACATGCATTTCTTTGATTTTGTGCAAAAGACAACCATCTGACACATACTGAACAACTGATATGAATTCACTACAATATAACTGCAATCATTTCAATAAAAATTTGTCTTAAACATTAATAATAATAATAATAAAAATAATAATACATTTTATTTAAAGCGCCTTTCAAGATACCCAAGGACACTGTACAATAAGGTGGGAGGGCAAACAAGCAATAAAAAAAGAGCCTAAACAATAATGACAAAACAACAAAGACAATACAAGGCATGACAATAACACGGTAAGGTAATAAATAACAATAAAACCCCAAAAAAGAATTATGCCTGAAAAGCAAGAGTGAAAAGATGAGTTTTGAGCCTTGTTTCAAAGGTAGACAGAGAAGTGCACTGTCGTCGTGAGAGTGGGAGAGAGTTCCAGAGTTTAGGGCCGGCTACACTAAATGCCCCGTCACCCATAGAGCGGAGATGTGTGGTGAGGGTGGAGAGAAGGTGTGTATCAGTGGAACGTAGAGTGCGGGTAGGTTGGTAAGGGGAGAGGAGATTTGTGAGGTAGGGGGGTGCTAGGTTGTGCTGGGCCTTGAAGACTAGAAGGAGGATTTTGAACTGGATGCATGACTGAACAGGGAGCCAGTGTAGCTGATGTAGGACAGGTGTGATGTGTTGCCAAGATCTGGTGTGGGTCAAAAGTCTTGCTGCAGAATTCTGGATGTATTGTAATCTGTTTATTAGTTTGGCTGGGAGACCAACAAAAAGGGCAGTGCAGTAATTCAGTCTGGAGGTTATGAAGGCATGAATGAGGGTTTCTGCAGTGGCAAGACTGAGTGAGGAACGGAGTTTAGAAATGGTTTTCAGATGGAAGAATGCTGTTTTGGTGACATATCTAATGTGGGAGTCAAAAGAAAGTGATGAGTCCATGATGACGCCAAGATTTTTTACTTCAGAGGAGGTGGTGGTGAAATAGCCCGGGATGGAAAACTGTGAGTGATTTAATTTCTTGAGTAGTGTGGGGGTAGCAATAACTATGGCTTCCGTTTTTTCGTTGTTGAGTTTGAGAAAGTTGCGGGTCATCCAGTTGCTGATATCATCAAGGCAGGTAGCCAGATCAGAGAGGGAAGGTGGATGTGAGGGCTTAGTGTGGATGTAAATTTGTGTGTCATCGGCATAACAGTGGAAGTGTAGGCTATGCCGACGGAGGATGTAGCCAAGGGGGAGAATATAGATAATGAAAAGCAGAGGACCTAGGACAGAACCTTGTGGAACACCATGTGTGAGGGGTGTACTAGGGGACCGAAATTCACCAATAGAGACAAATTGTTCCCTACCTGTGAGATATGACCTAAACCAGGAAAGTGCAGTGCCCGTGATGCGCAAAAGTGTTTCAAGACGGGTGAGCAATGTGTTATGGCAGACTGTGTCGAAAGCAGCTGTTAAGTCATGTAGGAGGAGGATGGTGAAAAGGTTGCAGCAACGAGTAGGTCATTTACAACCTTGACCAGGGCAGTTTCGGTGCTGTGTTTAGCCCTGAAACCCGACTGAAACTCCTCCCACAGGCCGCAAGATGTTAAGTGGTCTCGGAGCTGTATGGCCACTGTGCGCTCTAGCAATTTAGAAATAAAAGGCAGGTTGGAGATGGGCCGGTAATTTTTAAAGTCGTCAGAAGCTGCTCCTGTATTTTTTAAAATAGGCGTGATGGCCGCAGTTTTTAAAGGGCAAGGGACAAAGCCTATGTGGAGAGATGAATTGATAATGTTAACAAGGAGGGGGACATAGAACTGGAAGACAGGCTTTGACAAGAGGGGTGGGCATAGGGTCCAAGAGGCAGGTGGTGGGCCTGGCCCTGGTGACAAGGTCAGACACAGTAGTAACATCTACAGGGGAGAAGGAGGAGAGTGACTGAGCAGGTGAGGGCAGGGATGGGATGTCACTGCAAGTGGGTATAGGTAGTGACTGGAGCTGCCTGTAGATGGTACTGATTTTGCTCCCATAGTAATTTAGGAAGTCACAGCACAGATCTGTGGAGGGGGTGAGTGGGAAAGGTTTAGATGGTTGGACCAATTTGTTTACTGTGGAGAATAGGGCTCTGGGGTTACCCTGACCTCTAGTAATAACTGAAGAGTAATGCAGTGATTTGGCCTCATTCAGGGACTGCTTATATGCTAGGACGTGCTCTTTAAAAGCCTGGGCATGTACAGTCAGCCCAGTCTTCTTGCTGAGCCTCTCCAGCTGACGGCCGGCTGCCTTCATTTTCCTCAACTCAGGTGTAAACCAGGGAGAGGACCGTGTGAAGGAGACAGTGCGAGTTTTCAGGGGAGCAAGTTGGTTTAATGTGTTGGTCAGGAGAGAGTTGTATAACAGCACTAAGTCATTAGAGCGCGAACTGAGCGGCTCCTCTGCACACAGTGTTTGTAATAAGCCACCAAGCTCAGACGTGTTAATGTTCTTAGTGCTTCAGTATGTAATAGAGCGCTGAGGGCGGAGATGGCGCTGAGGCACAGGTACAGCGATGCGGAACAGAATAGCCATGTGGTCTGAAATAGAAAGATCTTTGGATAGAAGATCAGATGGAAGTATTCCACTGGTACACACAAGGTCTAGGGTGTGACCTTTTGTGTGTGTAGGGAAATGTACATGTTGGGTAAAATCAAAGCAGTTCAGTACACTTAAAAACTGAGTAGCAAATTTACAGTGGTTAGAATCAACATGCATGTTAAAATCACCAAAAACCAAGATGGACGCATACCTAGGACAGACAGAGGAGAGCAGCTCAGCAAAGTCAAATAAAAAGGCAGAGGATGTCTTTGGGGGCCTATATACTAATACAACGAGTAATGGTTGGCTACCAGTAAAACTTAGGGCAAGGCACTCAAAAGATGTAAAATCTTGGAGGGGCACAAACACAGCCTTAAAACAAGAGCGATGTAATACAGCCAAGCCTCCCCCACGCCCTGACAGTCGAGGCTTATCAAGGAAAGTGTAGCCTGCAGGCACAACATAAACATAGCACTCCACTGATATACAATGTGCGAGAGAGCCAGTAGATTATTTGGACAGCCTAAAGGCATCATGTACAGTGCCTGACAAAAGTCTTGTCACTTATCCCAGTGTTCCCCAACCCTCTCCTGGAGGCCCACCTGTCCTACTTATTTTAGATCTCTCCCTGCTCCAGCACAGGTGATTCAAATGATCAGGCTGTAATCAATCAGCTTTAGGGGGTGAATAACAAGCTGATCATTTGAATCACCTGTGCTGAAGGAGGGAAAAATCTAAAGCATGCAGGACAGATGGGCCTCCAGGAGAGAGTTGGGGAACACTGACTTATCCAAGTTGTAGGAACAACAGATAATAACCTGACTTGTAGTTGATCAATTGGAATCAAAAAATGGCTTATGCGAAAGGCAAAGCCCTCTAGATTATGCGAAATATACCAAAATAGAGTTTTGAGTCACTCATTGAGTTTTATTATTTAATTAGTACAGAAAGGTCAGATTTGGCTTGGACAAAAGTCTTGTCGCACTGAAAAAAAATGTGGAAATTATACGTACACATTATTTTGAATACACAAATATGCCAAAATAATATTAGAATATAAATTCATGGTGCCTTGGAAAAAAGAATGAATATTGCGTAGACTCCCATGAGCTTGGAGGACTGTATCCATACATCTTGGCAATGACTGAAATAATTTATTGATAAATTATCATCTGGAATGGCAAAGAAAGCAGTCTTACAGGACTCCCAGAGTTCATCAAGATTCTATGGTTTCATCTTCCAAGCCTCTTCCGTCATCTTACCCCTGAAATGCTCAATAATGTTCATGTCAGGTGACTGGGTCGGCCAATCCTGGAGTACCCTCACCCTCTTCGCTTTCAGGAACTGTGATGTGGAGACAGAAGTATGAGAAGGAGCAGCAGTATGAGCAGCAAGTTGGGCAGCAAGAACTTCTTGATATTTCAGGCTGTTGATGTTGCCATCCACTCTGCAGATCTTTCTCACTGCCCCATACTGGCTGTAACAACAAACCATGATTTTTTTACCTCCACCAAACATGATTGTTTTCTGGGAGAATCTTGGGTCCATGAGGGTTCCAACAGGTCTTGTACGGCGACTGGGATGCAGTTCAATGGATGATTCATCACAAAAATAGACTTTCAGCCACATTTCCAGTATCAATCTTTTCTGCAAGCTGTGGGTCTTGGCAAATGTGATGCAGGTTATTTGTTTTCTGTTTAATGCAAGCCTCTGTGTACTAATTTGGCCTAAGATGTCTGCCACCTCAGCAGCAGACTCAAGTCTTCAGGGTCTTGATGATCAGCACTTTGGCCTGTGGTTGAATCTGTGACATGTTGTCAGAGGTCTAGTCGCACCTCATATGAAAGTCTCGTGCGCTGGGGTTATTTCTATACACATCTGGGAATGTGTTAATTACAGTATTTGTCAAAGGTTAAACTCTAATCTGTAATTTGTTGCATCATCTGAAGAGATGACAAGACTTTTGTCCCAGCAAAAACACGTTATGGGCTTTGCCAGGCTGTGAACATTAGAACCCTTTTTGACGGTTTCATTTTGCACCAAATTATTAATGTGAAAGCCCTTGACATTAAAATGGACCATTTATTATAACAATTGATTGGTTAGAAGGCACTGTATTTACATCACCATAGACCAGCTCAACTTCTAAGCTTTTACGTTCTTTCTTTCAGACAGAAAAGGTTTTATCCTACCTTGACATGTTTCGACGGGATACTCCTGTCTTCTTCAGAAGAGTTACTGATGTTACAAGTGACAAGACTTATCAGCTGATGTTAGCGAGGCTTCTGCTATCTGGCCGCTCCTCCAAGATGGCACTCCAGGTGTGGGAAAGCATGTATGCCCCCTCGTCCCAGTTCATAGTCATGTGGGGCTGCTACCTAATTTCAATTGCCTCCATTATCCAGAGTTCATGTCGGTTGTTCTGAGAGCGGATGATTTTGGCCTCGTCCCAGTCCATGATTTTCCCTCTAACAATGGTCTGTGATTACCGATTTAAGGTTTACCTATAGCGCTTGTTCTTTAACTGAGCGTGTCTGTCTTACTGTTGACTCTTTCTCGCATTCTTTTTGGTGTTCTTTTTTACGTGTGTGAAAAGGTCTACCAGTTTCCCCAATATATCTTTTATGGCAAGACCAGCATGGGATATCATATATGATGTCACATTTGTTGTAGTTGTCAATTTAGTCTTTCGGATGCACCAGTAGTTGTCGTAATTTTATGTATGGTTTTACCAGGTTGTTGACGTGGAATTTTCTCATGGCCCGTTGAATCCGCTCTTTGACACCTCTTGTGTATGGTAACGTAACGACTCCTTTGGTTTCGGTTTCATTTTTTCCTTTCTTCCTGAATGTGCCAATATTTTGCTTCTGCTGCACCTGCAGTTTGCCTGTGTTTATGGCCCATAGTGGGTACTGGAATTTCTTTAGTGCGTTAGTGATATGTTCCTCTTCCTTTTTCTTGTCTGTGTCTTCTATGATGATGGATGCACGATCAAACAGGGTTCTTACCATGAAAAGTTTGTGATTTATGGGGTGTTCAGACCAAAGGAGCTGTTACGTTACCATACATAAGAGGCGTCACAGAGCGGATTCAACGGGCCATGGTAAAGCTCCCCGGTAAAACCATACATAAAATTACGACAACTACTGGTACACCCGAAAGATCAAATTGACAACTGTAACAAATGTGACGTCATATACAAAATGCAATGCCGGCCTTGCCATAAAACATACATTGGGGAAAGAGGTAGACCTTTTCACACACGTAAAAAATAACACTAAAAAGAATGCGAGAAAGAGAAAACAGTAAGACAGACACACTCAGTTAAAGAACAAGCACTACAGGTAAACCTTAAATCAGCAATCAAAGACCATTGCAAGAGGGAAAATCATATTATGGACTGGGACAAGGCCAAAATCATTCGCACTCAGTACAACCGACATGAACGCTTGATCATGGAGGCAATTGAAATCAGGAAGCGGGCCCACAGGACTATGAACCGGGACAAGGGGGCATACATGCTTTCCTACACCTGGAGTGCAATCTTGGAGGAGCGGCTGGATAGCAGGAGGTGTGGCCTCCCTATCAAATCTGACAGGGCGTCCACGCCTCGCTAACATCAGCTGATAAGGCACGTCACTCGTAACATCAGTGACTCTTCTGAAGAAGACAGGAGAATCCCATCGAAACATGTCAAGGTAGGATAAAACCTTTTCTGTCAGAAAATAAAAACATCAAAGCTAATTAGTTACTACAGACAGTATGAACCTTTTTGGACTAACTCAACTTCTAGCCGACTCCGACCACAAATCAGTTTACACAGCACCTGCTCATTAAAAGCATACTCTTGTTTGCAATCATATCAAGAAGTTCTAGGTGCTGTCAAGACAACCAGGACATACCATACTTCTGATGGATTTATTTTTCTCCAGTAATAAACTAGTGATAGATTAATGGATAGGAATTTCATCAGGTTATAGGAATGTTCCTTGCTGAGAGTGGATGGAATAGTTAATTCACACGTCCCACCGATCCTCCTGCTCCCTTCATCTGTCAGTTTCCCTCCTCCTGGAGCAACTGCCTAACGAGCCGCTCCAGGGAGAAAAGATGCTCGTCTGGGTCCTCGGGCAGATGATGGCGTATGGCTTCGGCGAGCTCAAACAGGTACTCTGTGTTCCGGCCACTGGATCCAACCGAATTCAGGATCTGTCTGGCGATGATATCTAGGGGCGCGGGGCCTAAGAAGTTTGGGTTATCACATGACCCAATGTAAAGGAGCGTGTCTTGAGGACCCATATGGAGATCTTTGGGGAAAAAGGTCACAGTGATCACCCTGTACCCGTCTTTCTCCCTGTAGTCCAGGTACTCCTTCACTTCCTCTTCCTGTCCAACTGGCAGCTTGTAGGCAATACCCCACACACAGCCCTGCAGAGCAAAGCAAACTACACTTCAGTACGTGGTGCATCATTGTCATGTAGAGGATGGGACAGGTGGCACATACGGAAGCCTACAGCTGTCTACATTAAAATGATAATGTAAACTTGCAATTGTTACTCCACAATAAAATTACAATTTTCCATATACAGCGCTGTGAAAAAGTATTTGCCCGCTTCCTGATGTTTTTTTTCCTGTGTATTTGTCACACTTCAATGTTTCAAATCAAACAAATTTTAATATTAGATAAAGATAAACCGAGGAAATATAAAATGCTGTTTTTAAATGATGATTTCATTTATTATAGGAAAAAAGCTATCCAAACCTACCTGGCCCTATGTGAAAAAGTAATTGACCATCAAGATGGTTTTTGGCAAATGTGAGACAAGCCTGTGTGTTCTTTTTGGTCCTCAGTGGTTTTCGCCTTGGAACTCTCACATGGATGCCATTTTTGCCCAGTCTCTTTCATATTGTTCAATCATGAACACTGTCTTTAACTGAGGCAAGTGAGGACTGCAGTTCTTTAGATGTTGTTCTGGGTTCCTTTGTGACCTCCTGGATGAGTCATCGATGCGCTCTTGGAGTAATTTTGGTGGGCCAGCCACTCCTGAGAAGGTTTACCACTCTTCAAAGTTTTCTCCATTAGTGAATAATTGCTCTCACCGTGGTTTGCTGGAGTCTCAAAGCCTTAGAAATGGCTTTGTAACCCTTTCCAGACTGATAAGTGTCAATGCCTTTGTTTCTCATCTATTCTTGAATTTCTTTAGATCACGGCACTATGTGTTGCTTTTTGAGCTCTATTAGCCAACGTCACTTTGTCAGACAGGTTCTATTTAACTCTTTAAGCCCTGAGCCTCTTTTTCGAAAATGGCAAGCCCAAAATGAAATGAGTATATCTCGGCGACTGCTTGGTCCATTTAAATAATCTTGGTATAGTAATTACGGTAAAACCATTTGGGATTTCAGCCCTGGTGTAAAAATCCCTATATATGTCACTGAGTCAGAGTAAATGGAGATGGAACACAGTGTAAATGAAAGATCTCATTTTGCACCTAACAAAGTTTCACTACAATCCCTTGTAAATTTGTTGAGTTGCAATCTGAAACCTCTAAAAAATTACAGCACAGAATTATCATTATTATAGGAGCCAAAGTTTATTCTGATCAGGTCAATCTGAGCAAAATTAGAGAGGAATGTCTAGGTGGCTTCTCCATTTTGGTAATGTAGGTACCTTGTGTTCCATTTTAGATTTCTCAGATACCAAGCTGTAAAACTCATAAAATCTCACTTATATATCACTACAGGCATCCATTCCATCCAAACACAGCATTTTTTTAACTTTTAGAATTAAAAAAATTATTATTTCTGCCAGTTTTGTTGCCTATACAATTTCCCATTCAAAGATAATACATACAATGAAAATAAAGTTTGACTCCACAGGAGCATATTTATTAAAAAACAAAACAAATGAATAAAATGATAAATACAGAGGCAGTGTGAAAAAATGTTAAAGAAAAGTAAGAATAACAGAAACTCCAGCAATTATTTGTAGAAGGAAACTGCGATTATTTCCAAAAAAAAAAAAAAAGTACCCTGGGCAGGAATCGAACCTTCACAATATCCTTCGCATCACAATATCCTTGGCGCAGCCTATTGGATAGAAATCCAATAGGCTGCGCCAGTCGACAACAGTCTTTGGTCAAATTGGGTAAAGAAAATACGTACTGCACTGTTGTAGTCTCAGTATTTGTGCGGAATACTGCAGAGATTCTGTCAGAAAACAACCTTGAAAATGAATGTTGAATATTTAGCGGATAATTATTCGGACAATACCTCAAACAAACTAGTTATGCGTTTATATTGTCGTGCTATTCAAGAACATGCAAATTTCCCATGCACTCAGTTTGACGAACTGGGAACGCAAGGCTGTAGCTCAGGCTAGGTTTCTGCGATTAAGGTGGTTTAGAGTTCATTAGAATCATCAGAACTCATACAATCAAATTCCTACCAGCATAGTCTTACTGACAGCATCACAAGCCGATCGCAGAGAGGAAAATAGATTGCAAGGAAGCTGAATGCTACAGAGTTGAAATCTTTGAAGCAACACCCTGGGAAAGAACAAGCTAGGATCCCGGCAGATCTAGTTTCGTTATAACGCAAACACATTGGGCTGATAATAGCAAGCGCAGATTTACCTTCGAGCAGTTTTTTATTACAAAACATCAAAGGTAAGAATTTTTTTCTGCTCTGTAGTCTGTAAAGTGTATGCCTGCTGTTCTTTGAATGTGGTGTCGGTTTAAAATGACAGGGCCCATATCGTAGCATTCTGTGGACTTTCCTCTTTTATTTGAGCTATCGTTTTTATGCATAGCACAAATTCAGCAGAAATCCTGGCGATTCAGGGCGGATATGATTTTATCCTACGTTCTGCTGCATGCTTATTTACTTGCTTGGTGCTTGAATTGTGTTCAGTTGAGGTAAAAATGGTTTACATGAGCTTCTAGCTGAGTTTTCTCCCCGTCATTTTGGTATGCTACATGTTAGGATTGGTGCTTCCTGGCGTATCTGTGGCGCACGCATCTGACGCAGGCCCCATAAAAGGGGGCACTCGTAATGAACAGGTTAAGTGATGTCTTGATTCAACAGATCTGGCAATAATCAGGCCTGGGTGTGGGTAGTGAAATTGAACTAAACAAATGCGGTTAATCACAGTTCATTCATGATTTAACAAGGGGGGCAATTACTTTTTCCACATAGGGCCAGGTAGTTTTGGATGGCTTTTTCCCCTCAATGAATGAAATCATCATTTAAATACTGAATTTTGTATCTACTCGAGTTATCTATGTCCAATATTAAAATTCGTTTGATGATCTGGAAAATTTAAGTGTGAAAAATATGCAAAAAATAAGAAATCAGGAAAGGGCAAATACTTTTTCACAGCACTGTAAATGACAGATTTGGCTTTCCAACATTGGTGGAATTGATATGAAAGCCAATATATGGAAAATTATGAAACGGGTGCTTCCCATCCTTAAATGTGATTGGCTGAGCAGTGTTCCATGCCAGTATAAAATTGAGCATTATTACATGCGAGGGTGAGCTTGACCGTCATTCTTGTCACGACAGTGATGCAGCCAGGAACGAGGCACTTGCGCCGAGTTCTGCTAGCATCACTGAAATGGTTTAGCGTAACAACTTTCTGCGTAGGGTCACGTTGCAGAAATCAGAAAAAAACTGCTGCATTTTCTCCATGATTCTTCCCTGCAGCAGTAACCCACCCAGACATCTGACATTTCTGCTTCTCTCGTCCCTTGACCACAGATTATGTCACAAAATAGTCAATATGTTCGGTTCGGACAAAGCAGTATAAAACAGTGTAAAACTACAGCAGTATAGTCAGTGAAAACACACACTAAGTGTGAACGAGCGTTGCCAAATTGTGATTTAATCGTTCAGCCTCTGATTGCTCCGAGTCACCTTTGTATACATACATCTGAAATTTAGCAAATAGTCTCTGATGCCTGTTTAAATTAGGCCTGCTCAAACTCGCGCTTCGTTCTGGGGTGGTTTCCCGAAATCACAGATGCTAACTCACATGGTTGGAATCATTGACTGTCGATGAACAAACTATACAAGTTGCTAACCTAAGCTTTAGGGAAACGTACCCCTGATCATGCATTTCTATGCCCGTAAAAAGGCTGGAAAGTGGGTCAGGCCGAAAGCGTCTCACTCAGGGAATGGTTATCACACGGCATCCCACTCAGGAGACCTACGTTAACATGTTAACAGCTACATATACTCAGCAACAAAAGTTTCTGTGACACCAATATTGTTAATTATTTTTCATAACGCAATTATGAAATTGTCATACATGGTGATATCAGACTGAAACAGTACACGTAAACACAACATTGAAATGGAAATCATGAAAATGCGAGAAAATGACTTTGCACGTGAAAATGTGCGTAAATCATGCTTGTGGATGGCAATAAAAGAGGAGAATTTTTGGAATGTTCACATTGTGCCTGATGAACGACGGAAGCATCACTTATCGAAAACGCAGCCATTTCGGATCAGGAACTCTACCCTCTAAATGCCAAGACTGTCTGAAAATGATCGGTGGAGGGCCATTGGGATGATTGAATCCGGAACCTCGCAGAGGGAAGTTGCTCATCGCCTGAATGTCCACCGAAACACCATTTGGAACTTATGGCAGCGTCATCAGCAGACAAGACATGTCAGAGACCGTCCTCGCAGCGGCCGTCCACGAGGAACCACTCCCAGACAGGACAACTGGATTGGAACAACCCATCTCCGAAATCGATTCCAACCTGCAACCATAACTGCAAGAACGATACCTGGTTTGAGGCGACTGTCTGCACAGACAATCCGTCGCCGTCTCCGTCATTTTGGCATTGTCCCACGTCGGCCAGCAAGACGTCCAATACTCACAGTACAACACCGACGACTGCGTCTACAGTGGGCACAACAACATCGACGGTGGATCCAACGTCAGTGGGATCTTGTACTCTTCACTGATGAATCAAGATTCATGCTTAACTGATGTGATGGTCGTTTACGTGTATACCGTCGACGTGGAGAACGTTATGCCAACAACTGTGTTCAGGAATTTGATCGTTTTGGAGGTGGTAGTGTCATGATTTGGGGAGGGATCACGGCTAGAAACAGAACAGATTTGCTTGTTATTGATGGAAATCTGACAGGTCAAAGATATCGCGATGAAGTGCTACGGCCATTGGTGGTACCGTTTTTGATGCAACATGGTCCCGGAATAACGCTGCAACATGATAACGCCAGACCACACGTTGCAAGGATTGTACAGCAGTATCTGATGCAACAACATGTCAATGTCCTGCCATGGCCAGCCAGATCCCCAGACATGTCCCCAATCGAGCATCTTTGGGACGAGATGGATCGACGTTTGCGGCGGTTGGATAACCCGCCAGCTACACTCCAGGAATTGCGACAACGTCTACGTCAGATTTGGAATGACATCCCACAGCAATTTCGGGCACATCTGATTCGGTCCATGCGCCGGAGATGCGTTGCTTGCATCATGGCACGAGGAAGTCACACCCGGTATTGAAGTGTGAAGGTCACAATTGGTTAGACGTCAGACAAGTGCCTCATGACGCATGAAAATGACATTTTTCGTTTTGAGTGACGTTGGCACTGAAAAGTCAGTGTTTCTCCTGTTAAATAAACATATTGATTGCATTGAGATCTTTGCGTGTCATTTATAACATACACATAAATGGTGTCACAGAAACTTTTGTTGCTGAGTATATTACTTCTATAACACTGAGACACAAAATTTTTTCCTGGTTTGTGTGTGTTATTTCTTTATTGCCTATGTTGTAAAAAGAATAGAAAATGACCATTATTTCCTTCAAACTTTGCCTTTGTGACCAAGATAATGACATTTAGGAAATTGCCTATTTTCTCTGTCATGGAAAATTTGCACATTTTCATTTACATAAGCTATGAATAAAACAAAAAATAGTTCAAATTTTATTTAATTTGTATAATATCTATTCTGCAAAAGTTGTCTGTCTAGCTTCTTGAGTTTTTTTTTTTTTTTTTTGCAGTAGTCTTAAGTAAAATGAGCTCCCCAGAGTTTGTGTTGATTCTTGACAGGCATGCCAAAATATACCTTGTTGGCTTCATATATTTTAACAGTTGCTGTCACGGAGTACTTTTTTGCAATTATTTTGATAAATTGGTCACATACATAACAGAATGCATCTAGAGAATGCTTTGCAGCTTCTTGATGCCAGATTCTGATATCTACATGTTCACTTGGGCAGCTAGAACTAAACTGAGGTGGTGAATGGTGAGCTGCAGTGTAGATATTACTATGGAAAGATTTAGAAAATTTAAAAGGTTCTTGAAATACTTGTAAATTCTACAACATCCTAGAAAAATTATTGAAACTTCTTGGAAGTTGCATAACATTCTAGAAAGTTATTAAATGCTTGTAAGCTAAAGAAAATTCTCAGTTAGCAAACTAGCTCTATATCTACTTTTAATGTCCTAGAAAATGGACACCATTTGAAAAATTCATTACCCAAGTCACAAAAGCAAAGTTTGATAGATCTTCTCCTTTTACTTTACGTAAAAGCAATTGGGAAATAACACATTCTGCACAGAAACAGGAATAAGCTAAAATTTTGTTACATTGTGCAATGGGTAATATGTTTCAGTCAGATCCTGAAACCAGTCATTTCTTGAAATGATAAAAAATTTTTTATTCATTTCATGAAATGACTTAAGTTTGACGGCAGCCATTTCATGTAATGTCCAAAAATTTCCTTAAGAAAATAAACTGAAACACGATGGTATTCTAAATGCTTCAAGTTTCTGATTTCTCTGAAGTCATTTTGTCATTCGCTGTGGAGGTCAAATCTTGAATTATAAAACCTCAAACAGGGGAATGCATACATTTTCTGATTTGGCTTCTGCACAAAGGGCTTTGTTGCATGTATCTAATTCTAAGAACTGATAATCGAGGTGACAATAAATGTATACAGTAATGCAACATGAGCAAATTATAAAGAGCATCCTCAAAAATATGTATGTTTTAAAAAAAATTTACCTCACCTAATGACAAGGAAATCAAACGCTAGAAGGCACCAGAATGCATCATAGAGCTTCAAAATTTTAAATTTCTCCTGGTAGAATGCCCCCTGGAGGGCTTTGCGCCCTCACAGCTTGGATTCTCGGCACCTCCACCACCAGCCATAGCCGCCTACTCTACTCTGCCAGCCGCCTACTCCAAAAACATTTGAAAGCATATATATATATATATATATATATATATATATATATATATATATATATATATAATTATGTTATTACTGCAATAATTATTATAACAGTTAAAAATGGATATAGTATACACATATACACAAATAGTAGTTACATGCTACAAGCTTCCCCTTGGTGCACTTATCCTTTTCTCCTACGTTTGGTTACGTTCGATTCAAGACTGTATGTAGGGTAACCACATCCATTGTAGTGAACGCTAGCTAACGTTAGTTGACAAGCTGGCTAGCAAACTAATGCGCAATTCAACACATTTTCCTGGACACCGGCAAGTGTGGAGGACAAAAGTCAATCTTGTTCTCTACTCTCCCTGCTGGTTGTAATGATATGGCCGATCTGCGCAAGCTGAGAACAGGTTGAGAACAAGTCGACTCGAAAACCGAAACGAACGTTAAATAATATAACTGGGCCTTCGGGAGACCGATGGAGACATTCAAAATAGCCTGCTTTCATGGTATATCTATATGTAGGGTAACCGTTTTATAAAAGCAATAAGCTCCTTGAAGTAGTAAGTTACAGTGAAGGAGTATTTATACGTGCATTCACAAATATGAATAAGTTAGTAGGCAAATTTTATGAAATGTCAATCCAACGGTAATTGCGTTGTCAGTTGCTTACCTTCGGATCTTCCACAAGCGTCACCACTCGACCTGGCTAGAAGGGGAAGAAGAAAAAAATAGGCAAAATTTTCCTTACAAGTAGTTTTTAAATCCCGCTGAATTCCACAGCGTGTTTTTTTTTCTTTCCTTCTTTATTGCATTTGCACAGTGCACTCTGAACTATCCCCTAAAAGCAAGTCAGTAGCCTAATCAACGTCATCTTATGGAGGCCGACAACCGATCCAGCGGTTAGGTTTTTCATCACAACTAGATTTGGTTCATCACAACTAAATTCCAATACATTTTAATTTTCGCCAGTATGATTAGTATTATTCATCATCGCGCCAATCTTGGCCTACGTTAAATTATTTCTTGCGCCAATGAAGAAAACTTGTCTTTAATTCAAATTCTATGAACCTAACGTTATTGTTTAATGTAAAACTTTGAAAGTAACTGTATATCTGATTTTTTCAGGTCGCTTAATTATAAAACCTCGCTGGCTAACTGAGATACCATGACTCAAGTCTCAAAGGGTAACGTTACTCAGCTAGATCGCTGCTTTTCCAAACGTTGACGCTGACAAAAATAAGCTAAAGACAGATATGCAGTGAATATCAGTAGCTACCTTCCCGGGCACGCCACGGTGATCAGTACTTCCTTGCCAGAATCTGCGGCTGAACCCCCGGATATAACCCGCACGCTTATCTTCATACGGGAAATCCACTTTCCAAATCAAGGATCCGTACCCGAAAACCCACATCTTCCGTTACTCGGCTATTTATTTCTTTCAAGTTTTCCACTGCATAAAATAGGCCAATGTCATGAATAAATTATGACTATGCCAAAAATTGCTATAATAGGAGCGTGATACACTGGTGTTAACTGTACGAATCCCATCTAACTAGCAGGCACATTATTTATTTTTAAACGTCCGATATGTAGTAGCCGGCGAGCGACCCAGCTAGTGGACGACGGGTTATAACACTTGTCCGCCAATGGCCGTAGCCCACCAGAGGTTGCCGAGAAGCAGAAAGACCTGCGCAGTAACCCTGGATTCACCGGACGCGTGTTTGTATGAGGCGCCGAATTGGACAAAAGCCGGGCGAAAAATGCGAGAGGAAATGAACGTACGCGCGAGCAAGGTTGAAGCTGCACGACTTCAGGTTCCGCGGCGTCCTGCCCGCTGATACAATCGACTTGCTCAGATTTCGCATATTTCATCATTTTTAACGGCATATTTGTGCAATGGCCTTAAATGCTTTGTTATTTTTCTGCTTTAACTGCATTTAATGTCACTTTCGTCTTTGTTATGCAGCAGAACCTACAGTCCAGCCGTGAACACCATAGATTAAAAAAAAAACTGTGCCCGTGTTTTAGTTACAACAAAATCACAACTTTGAAAAATAAGTTATAAACGAATTTTATATCAATGTGGCTGGTTACTTTCAGTTAAAAGCCTATTCCCCTTGATAGTTACTTCCTGCCTGGCTCGATCTGGTGTGCGATTCCCATTAGCACAAATACTACCGTAGTTGAATCCACTAAATGTATATCGTCGAACTATGGGAAACGTATCCCTGCTTAAGTCAGCTCAGCGCGACTGCGGCTCGCCAGAGGAAGAAATAAACTCAACGCGTCGGGGCAGCGCGGAGAGCCGCTCCTGGGGCGCTGCTGACACGCGGCGCGGCGCATATGGTGTAAACGCGAGGATTGATTAGAATGGCTGCGTAATTTTCCGAGGCCTGGGGTAGATAGCGGTAAGTTACCAAGGCTGCGTTCGAGTGAGCAGCAGTGTCTGCGGTTGCACGAGATTCCAGAAAAATTACGGGAGAATTTTTCTTACTTTTTAAATTTAATTTTATTTAATGACAGCACGAATTTATAGGGCTAATATGAAGCCAATTCATACAGTTTTATAATGAACAAATTCTGAACTTTACAGACAACACGCTATAGAAAAAAGCAACCAGGCACAGAGCCATGATCAGCATTGATCGACGGATGCCAGAATATGTAAGGGATAATTAACGAGAAGGTGTGCATTCCACGGTTTTAATGCACGACCGGAGGCAAATTCGCGTCGGGTGGTTGCCTCCGCGAAGTGCATTAAAACCATGGAATGCTCACCTTCGAGTTGATTATCCCGCTTATACCATGGTCATTTGCCAGCAATATCAAATCGCAGCATTCTGAAATTTTGGTGAAAGTTTTGCACAAAAAAAAAAAAAAAACGAGCTGGTAATCATTAAAGAGGCGCCGCGCCTTCTCATACCCAATAGCCTATAAGCCAAGTTAAATCGATCTAAGTTCATATTACGTTCATGGAGAAAGATTTTTTTTTGCACTCGCTTACATCCTTTTACCAGCTGATTTGATAACGGATTCCAGCTGAAATGGAGATTATGCATAACGCAACATTATGTGCGATTATGCAGACTGTAGCTACTTGCTACCCACAATTACAATGAACTTGTGACGGTTAGAAATCAGTCTGCTGGCACAGCACGTAGCTGGCGAACTGTCAGCAGTTGCTGACACATGAAGTGGACACGTTAGCTTCCTTTGTTACCGTACACAATTACAATCGTTTAATGAATAAAGCCTGATTACTTCGCTGCTATAATATTTCCCGGCATTATCGCTCGAGTACCTATAGTTAACCGCCCCGCTGGACGCAACTTGTTTGACGCCGCTAAATTTACTGGAGATAAATGAGCAGCTAGGTTTCCGTTCTACCCAGCCGAATACCACATTTAACGCAGCTAGAGTTACAAGTTGGCTAGTGGATGAATTTCGACTGGTGAAACGACCGTAGCCGAACTACCTGTGCAGTTCCACGGTTTTAATGCATACCTGCCAGCCAATCAGAAAAAAAAATTCACCCAGACCATGGTATAAATATATTTATCTTACCTTACGTTAAAAGCCCTTATTTTGATTGGCTTACAGACGTTTAATTCTTTTCCATGTACCCCCATGTACCCCGTGAGTCTCACGGTGTATCATATATCCCGTGAGAGTATGATTTTGAATTCGATTCAACCGCTTGTTTGCCGATGTAACGAAACGTAAATCTGAATTGTTTACCGCGTTTCGTCTGCTTTTGACAGCTGTCAAAATGGCATCGAAACGTTTCGCTAGTCACACAGACGACGACATTCTTGAGAAACCCGCAAAAGTGATCCCCCAAAATACAAAAAAGTCAAATACCTTATCTTCGTCTATGTTGCGTGAATACCTAACAGAAAAAGGAGATGTGGACTTGGAATGCTTCGACAGCGTTCGCTTGGCCGAGACGCTGAGTCACTTTTATTACAACAATATGCTGCAGTAAGCATAATGAATTCTGTTTATACAGGTTGCCACCGTAAGATAAAAACGTTGCACAGCTCTTTCAAGGGGGTGTATGGCGTGATGTACCCTGCCTCTGAATCTATGTTCCCCGCGGCCTCGCCTTCGCCATATACCCCTTGAAACAGCTGTACAACTTATATTATATTATATTTATTTATTTATTTAAAGACAGATAAAGCAGAGTAAGACAAAAATAGATTATTATATTTTATTTTGCTTAAAGAAACTTACTAATTACTGGGGAATAATTAATTTTATGTTATAACACCAGATTGGTCTTCTAGTATTGAACAGAGATTTTTAGCATACTTCGATTTCATTTATTTCAGGGAGTTCAATTTCATTATGAAAACAGGTAAAGATGGGTGGGGTCCTCACACATTTATCTTTATGTATGAAGAATTTGGCTAAAATTTGTAACACATTTACCATTAAATCCACTTTTTGTCTTTAACACACCACAAATGATATAATCATGATCAATTGTAAGCATTGCCGTGTTTTTTTTTTTTTTTAACCAAACCAAACTATAAATAGTTTCAAAAACAACTTAGCGAATGGGAGCACGAAACAAAAAGATGCTCCGTTATTTCAGCATCTCCATCACAGAAGATACATTTCTTCCTTTCTAAACCAAATCCTGAGCTTAAAAAAATCACTTGAAGGGTGAAAATTATTCATTACGTTGTGTACTTCCTTTGATTTTGGTTGAACTGGGTATTTTAAGAACTTAGTTCTCAGTTTAGATAATGTTGTTTGATCAAAAATATTTAAAATATTACTTTTATAATACTGAGCAGGATATTAATTGTTTGTCACACTGGAAACCCCAACAGGTTCAATGAACTCAAAATATTTGATGAAACTGATAACCTCATAATATTTAGCTGTGTTAGAGAATATTAAGTAATTGTTACTTATAACGAGACTTTAATGCTCAAAATAAAGGAAAAGGACAAAATTAAAAAGAATAACGTGAGAAATAGATTTTCTAAATAAATACTACATTAGTCAGACAAGTTCTTTAGACTCTAAATCTTTGGAAAAATGAATGACATTAAAGCAAATAATTTCAACAAATAAACATTTTAAGTAATTACTAATCTAAGCTAGACAAGTGATTCACACTCATTTTTGAGGAAGTTGATGAACTGAAACAATAATTTGACAAATATTTCAAGTAATCACTACTTTAATTTTGGATGAGTTTAATGAACCTGATCACTTTGAAACCATTCTTAAAATTGACAAAATTGACACTGGAAACGGAGTTGAATTTAAGTTATCCCTCCTAATAATATACTCATGTTAACATGACTCATGCAATTTCTCAGACATAAAAGTTGTCAATTCAGCCTCTTATATTTTTAAGTTGACTTAACTCTATTGAAACACATTCCATTGACTGTTTACGTTTACTATTTGCCTCAAAATCAAATATACTTCATTTATATGATTCAAATAAAAAACTATTCCAGAGACAATTTCACTGCAGATTCCATTTATTTACATCTAAGACATGCCATGCATGTGCCAACTAAAAGGACCCATTTCAATAAGAAAAGGTTCGGTAAACAGAGTCAGGTAAAAAAAAAAAAAAAATAATAATTTTTTTAAAATCCTGATATCACAATCATATATTTCAAATTCTCAGTAGAAAAAAAAAACATAGGAAAAGTCACTCTCTTGAACAAGGGGTCAAGTGTCTTACTAAAAATAATTGAAAGACATCTTTAAATATGTCACATTCATTATTTGTACTGACATATTCCAAAACAATACATGTTCTATCATGACAATAGTTAAAAAAAAAAATAAATAAAAATAATAGCATTCAGAAACATAAGTATGACAAAAACACACTTATTCACTGATATTGATATGGAATCAGGTAGACACCAGATGCGGGGAGATGGGAATGAGGATTTTGTTAAACAAAAACAAAACAGGCACGAGGGCCAACGAAAAACTTGGCCCAAAGGGTTGCAAAAAGACAACTGAGGTACGCTACACAGAGTGGGGAAACTAAATAGCAAAAATGGCAAGAACAAAAAACCACTGGAAACTCCAGGTAGAAATCCAAGAACGAAAATAAACAACAAGACTAGGGCTATATACACAGGAACTATGAACAAAACTTGGAACCATGAACGAGGACTTGAAAGCATGAACATGAGCGACAAAACTTGCAAACATGAGCTAGAACTTGACTAGAAACAAACTTGAGACACTGTCTGCCAGCCAACTTCCACCGCATCCAGATAAAGTCTGAGAAATCAGAACACATGAGGGGCAACACCTGGAGAAAGAGAAACAAGAGGCATGGCAAGATCATGACATGGACAAAGATTGGTTGACAAGACTTGCTCATTAAGAGAATGAGCGTGCTCAGCTTAAGTACCAATTAAGTATGCAGTTTGGAAGCAAGCATGAATGTTAAGAACAGAAAAGCACAGCAAGATCTTGAAATAGCAAAGCAGGAATCATGACAAGAAACTCCCTGTCTAAATTAGTAATATTAGTAATGTGCCTGTCTAAGAATTACACCACCCAGTGAATGTTAGTAACTTAAAAACAGTTAATTGCCGAATAAGTTTAGAAAGGCCCGAATCCAGCACAGCACAGAAGGAAGAGGGAAATACCAAAGCCAACCCGAGCTCTGAAATGTGCAACAACGAAGGCACGGGGCGGAACGCAGACAAGCGGTGGAGTGGCTTGGCAGACCTGGCGAAAACAAAAACATGGAAAATAAACATAATTATGAAATACAAAGACTTGATACAAGAAACTGTTAAAACTGTGACTATGAACATGAAACTATACTATGGGATCTTGAACATGAAACTGTTAAAACCATAAACGCTGTCCTAGGACCCCAGAACACAACAGATATCACAGTTCTATTTCAAATACTCTCATTCTGAAATAAAAATTGCAAAGGAAAAAAACACATCCTCTTAAACAAAGGAAAGAATCCACTTTGTCAAAATTATTACATGACCTCTTAAAACAGCTCATTCATTCTTTGCAGGTTTTGCATACTGACATAGTAGAAAAAATACATCTCATTTCATTCCATTCGAATACTGACAGAACAACGTCCCCAGCAATGGGGTCAATACAGAAAATCAAAGAAATAATATGTCACCACCTCTTCAACAAAGGTAATAATACTCTTGATCCAAAAACAAATAGGCCAACATACATAAAAGCAAAAAATAGGACCAAGGGTCCTGTAGCTTACTGGCAAGCAGTCTTACGCCGATGAGTTATGAAAATTTCATGTGAAGTTTGACATTTCAATCAATGAAAATCAATGTCAAGGTCACTAAATAAAAGTTCACATACATTTATAAGACCTTCTGAAATACAATCCTAAGCTCTGAAGCAGTTTTGGTGATACAAGTCATTATAATATGTCAATATATATTCAATATGTCAATTGTGAACTTTAAAGGTCACAGAATGTCAAGTTGTGGTCAGCAAATGGATTTCATATACGACTTTCTAAATATCTCTATTCAAACCTTGGCTCCATCTGTGACCATTTTGGTAATAAAAGTCAGGGTAATTTCACTGCCGAGTTTGACCCTCAAAGGTCACTGACAGTCAAGTTGAGTGTCACCAAATGAAAGTTCATATGTAACTTCCTAGATGTCAGTTACACACACCTAAGCTCCATCTGTGACCGTTTCAGTGACAGAGGTCATTGAATTTTCTCTATTCCTTCAAGGTCAATATGAAGGTCAACAAATGAAAGTTCATACACGACATCCTATACATCTCCAATGCAAACCTACACTCAATCTGTAACAATTTTGATA
The DNA here is from genome assembly GCA_029721435.1 of Gymnothorax reevesii. Classification (NCBI taxonomy): domain Eukaryota; kingdom Metazoa; phylum Chordata; class Actinopteri; order Anguilliformes; family Muraenidae; genus Gymnothorax; species Gymnothorax reevesii. Next base: position 41,498,504 of record CM056582.1, on the reverse strand, counting down.
TGCGGAGTGCTCACGGAGTGAACCTTTTGTTAATAATGAAAATGACTGAGAAATTAGAAGATTCACTCGAGAGCGCTCCATACATAACAGGTGCTGCTTGTTCTCTCCGATTAAGTAAGACGGCAATCATTCATCTGGACGCGTATATGCTGTATTTAAATCAACGTTATTCAAAATTGCAAATCTGTCGACCCTCACGCAAGTAGCCCCTTTCTGTAATGAATTTACCCCACGATTTCATTGCTGTTAGATCGCACATGGAGAGAACCCATGTCTTTAGTTGCCAGTTACGACAATTGGAAAACGCGTCAATAAAGGAAGATGATTGAGAACTAGCCAGGACTAATTGTTGTCATAAAGCACATGTCTGTGCCCCCCAGTTCCTAGTTCTATCTGCGCCCCTGTCCAGGGGGGTATAATACCAAGCAAGTGTAACAAAAACAGGCTATATTTAAGTAAGCCGGCTGAACAAACCCTGAACTCGCAATCAGAGATAATTGGTTTTATAACGGTGCTTCTAATCTTTCTGTGTGAACCTCGGCTTTGTGCTTTTTTACGCAGTGAGCGCTCTCAATTAAAGGGCTTTCCAAGCGTCAATTTCCCGTCATAATACAGTATGACCGATTGTGTCCTTAATGTTTCTCCAAGGAAGCTATCCCTGTTCCAGGATCAGTAAGACTGCAAGATGTCTTCCTCCGCGGCTCCAGGGGGCGCCCCAACGACTTCATGGGAGACGTGAAGTTTTATACTGATTGGATGGGCACTTGAAAGACTGCACATTTATGCATGAACTTACTCGGATAGATACTTCGGAAATTGTCACTGAGATTTATTTTAGTATATTTCGAGGGCTGACTGCAATAAACAGGCATGTCCAGATGTTATATCTTGGACATAACTTTATTGCAGTCAGCCCTCGATTTATTCTTGTTGGTTGTAATAAGGCCAGAGAGGGATTCTGGCGGAAAATTTCTAACTGTCTAAAAGTGCAAGTCCTCTGAAGAAGGACTAGTGGAAATCACTTTATTTTCTCAGCCAAATGAAACAAAGCAAAATTATAGATAATATTCAATCTGACAGATAAATACTAATAGTAAACTCCTATTTACTAATTTCTCCGTTTTTGTGTTAAAGTATTTTTTCCATTGCTTTTCTTTTATACGGCATGATTTTAATAAAATTGTATCCAACCACTAACCCTAAGCAGTTGCACCATTACAAATTTACAGTATTCCTGTGACATAAAATACTATTAAATAGTTGAATACGCTTTAATAGTTGAAGTACCAGCACTGTCAAGAGGACATGGCAGCAAGTAAAAACAAAGCATGAGAACATTTTTCAAAGTGGTACGCCCAAGGACTGTATAAAAGATGGACGGCCGAACGTCTCCTGAAAAGTGAAGCAAAAGCGTCTCGATCGCCAACTACTGGCAGGCTGCAGTACAAATTATAGGCCCGCCCCCTCCATGTTAGTGAAGGGGAGAAATGCGAGACAGGAAAAATTGTGTACATGAAAAATAATTTATTTCTGAAGATGGTTTCTTCATTTTTAGGAAGTTCTTACCATACTGATATATATTCTAGCGTCAATTTTTCTGATCAGTTTTCTGTAAACCTTTTATTTGATATTTTGCAAAAGGGGCGTGTAGTCATAATAAACACAGTGATTGACAACCGCAGTGCGTGTGGACTAAGTCCCGATAGCGCCTGCCCCCTGCGTACTTCGTTTTGTGAATAGTAATTTCGCGTAGAGCTGGAGCGGGAACGTCGACAGGAGGCTTGACGTTATCTGACATTCTTCACAGCTAACAGCGATTGTGCTTCAAGCAGGGCAGACTGCAACCAAAAACGACGAAATGAGTTGCTCTGCTGTGAATTTCACAAACAAGTTAACCGTCCGGACCGATGGGAAGGATCTTTGCAGTTTTTTTGGTAAGTTAATTTTATTTTTTGTTTGTTGAAGTTGTACGGTCAGTGAAGTTATTACCAAGTAAGCTAGCTACCTTGGCTACGTTAAGACAGCAAGCAGAGTAGCAGACGTTTACGATGAATATGGAGAAAATGGTTATCGGTAGCCATTCGTAACTGGCGAAATATACATTTTTAATTTTAGAGAATACCTATTAAGGTAAGCTTTTGAATGAAGTCAACGGCTCTGTGTCATATAATGTCGTTCTTCTGTACTTGAACTTGAAATTTTGAGCCAGTGCCGCAGTAGATTCAGCCTTTAGCTTCCAGTTCTGCCGTCGGTATCTCGGAATTTTAGAACGAACAGAGACTGCGAGTGTCTCGGCCCGGTAGGAATTCTGCTTGATGTCGCTCAGGCTAATAAAGGGTAAAGGCTGTAGCGAGCTAATCTACCTTTCAACAGACGAGCCCTAGGTTCGAGTGTTTTCGTAAGCATCAGCAAGCCAACTTCTCGTTTTTCAGTGGGTAACGTCAATACAACTTAAGTCCAACCTTATTTTGTAATCCTACGGACAGCGGCTAAAACTGCAAGGAAAACTAATTGAATCAATGGTACAGATAATTTTACCAACGACAGTATGACAAAAATGAGACATGCCGAAAGCGGATTCAATTCATTCATACTTTCAATGTGAATTCGGCAGGTTTCGGATGAAATTACGGATGGAATCAATGCATCTACTTCAGTGGAATTGGCTAGTGAACGGGATAACTCTTAAAAGATTGATCGGACGAAGTATCGAGAAAAGCTGACATTTCGAGTTTGGCCTGGAAAGAGAAGGGGCACAAACTGTAAATGAGGGAGTGGTGTAAACTGGGAATAATAACATTTAAAAATTGTTTGTAGCGTAATGGATGTTGCGCTATTAAATCATACATTAATTATTGCTGCGTTTGCTATGGAGTCACGTTAACTAGCGAGCTAGCTGACTTCAGTTAACGTTAACTGACCTTGCACACGGCAATTTATGATCAATTAATTCAGCCAATGAAACACATTTGTTAAAGTAGTGCTTTCAGTATCTTGATTTCGACAGTCAGAGCTGAGTTTGGGCGTTCCACAATGACAAGATAATATTTTCCATGATCAGCTTTATAATTTCTCGAAAAACAGAGTGAGTTCTTTTGAAATGTGATGTCTCTTCATATACAAACTATGTTTGAGACACGTTTCAAGTCCGAATAGGTGCATGTATTTCTCAAATTCATTCAACTATCTGGTTGTCAATACGAGATCTCAGCCATAGTTAATGCAATTCCGATTGAAAGTAAATGTTCTGACCTTGCATACAGTTGTCAAGAGAATAACACAAAGAATTTGTGTTGTAATTCAAGCTACCGTGGTTTCATTTAAATATTTGAGTGTGCAGCTGTTTTTGACTGGTGGAGTATTTCTGTATCAGACTTGCTGTACCATGTTACCCCACATAAAAAGGAATGTAAATTGGTAGCAGGAAGAATTTAGTTTCTAAGTATTTAAAGCGGCATATCACTCCATTCTATTTTTTTATGTATGTAAAACCTGCCATAAGAAAAATTGCCAGATGTATGGGTTGGAATTCTACTTTACTGCTGTCATGGTGGGGCAGACTGCACTTTAGGTTTCAGACAAAAGCTTCACAAATAATTCAATGTTTTTTTTTTTTATCAGGTGATTACAGAAGCCGCCCTCAAATTCAGACCTCAGCATTACCCAGTGAAGACTTGGAGCATGCCACAAGCAATTATTTTGTTGTATTGCTGGAAGATACTTCTGAAGTAATTTGTAAATGAAAACCTGATAAAATGCTTGTCAAAACTAACTATGCATTGTCACAGAAACCTGCAATGGTTCTGTTTGACCATAATTTACAAGGAAATAGGTAAGTCCATGTTGACAGAGTAATAATGGACTTCTAACTGGTTTCTCCTATGTATGCTTGTTCCGTCTGTGTCACCTTCCTTATATGTCATCGTCTTCAAAAATTGGCATAAACTGTCTTTTTTTTTAAATAATGCATTCAGAAGCTGTTCATCTTCACTACTGAGCCTTCAGTATTCCAACAAAGACTCGAGTCATCTGTCCTTGGACTGGGAGCACATGGGAAATGTTATGTAATTGAATGTTATGGTGGTAAATTATACCTGTTATGTACAATAAAGGTCTTTACATTTACATTGAGCAAAGACTTCACTCTGGAATTCTTTCACATACATGTCCTCTGCTGCAGTAAATCAGGCATGCAAATGAGTGTTAAATAAAAAAAATGTATTTAAACAAAAACCACACTGCATGTAGTTGTCTGTGGTCCATCAACAACCTACTGGCTACATTCGCCGTGGGGAAACATGAAGGAGGCCCCATCAGGTGGAAAGGCTGGGGAAAGCAAATGGTTTGGAGAAAGGAAGGTGGATTGAGAGGAAGAGCTGGGAAAACAATAGGTATGATGGCTAGTATAAAATAAATGAATAAAAAGTACATCAAACATCACATATAGCAAGCAAACTATGACTTTTTTTGTGCCCATAACTGATGTTGAAAATCCAAATCCAGCATCACCCTTCTGGATTTGGTCTTTCAGATGCAGGGCAATGTTATTTAAAAATATCATTTCCCATAGGGGTGAAATGAACTCTGTCATGCAAAAATTGGCCAGGATCTTTGCTTTATCTGATGATGATATAAAATCTCTCCACCAATATGCGAAACAAAGGTAGCCATCACACAGTTGATATATCGCCGGGCTTTTTCAATCCTCTTTGGATGGGAAGACCTGCACCGGCATCGCTGGGGGATGGCAAAGAAGATAATCTTCATCCAAGGGAACTGCCTATGAACATCTTCCAAGTCCTGCTTGATCCCTGCGACAAGCTTCACACTCTTGATTTTTCCGAAGTCATTCCCACCACAGTGGACCAGCAGGACCTCCTGCACAGCTCTTCCTCTCAGGTACTGGTGGATAAAGGGGAGGAGGTTTCCCCAAACTACGCCACCCTAGCCAAACCACTGGACTTGGGCATCCAAACCAAGGTTGGTCTCAATGGTCTCCATGCGCGGTTTTCCCCACGGCAGATGTAGTTGTCCCCTATGATATAAACTTTTGGCCCTGTTGGTTGTTAAGTGCAAATGTCACCTCTAAATGATACACTTCTGCTGGCTTTTTATGGAATTTAGCACATTTAATATTTCTATTCTATTTCTCCATATTTTATCTGGTGGTACTGTGCTTTTTATGCATGAAATGGATGTGATTTAATGTTATAAATCAGTTTTTAAGGCATTCTCCCGTGAAAAGTCTTGTGCGTTAATAACCGCAAGCGTCGGTTTTTTTTTTACATATTCCCATGGGATTTATACATACTCTTGGCCACTGTGGAGGATGCTGACTCCATTTCGTCGTCTAAAAATTAGGATAACAAAAATTGAACAATTACTATGCATTCAAATACATCGAGTCCACAAAAAAGAACGTGGAGGTTAACTATCACAGAGAATGAATTGCCGGTCCTCCAAGCCTGGTCAGGATGGTTATCTTCAACTGCAAACATTTTTAACAAATACAACATTAGCTAGCGGTAAGATATGCGACTACTTAAACACAGCAAGCTAACTTTGGTTGGAAGGACAGTGTATTTTAATTCAAAACTCGATTTAGCGTTCTAACGTGTTAATTAAAAGTTCGACCCATTACTCAGCTAGTACATGCGCATACGAAATGGAACTTTCCCGGTGGAACGTCAATTAGAAAATACAACGAAAGTCGGCGTTAATATGCTCGCCACTCGCAACGTTGGGTAAGTGACGATGGAGAACACTGGCGAACATTACTTAATGTAATTAGCTGCATACCTAGCTAGTCAAACAATATTCAGTTCTAAGATATCATAGATAGCCAGTTAGGTACTTCAACTAATTTCGTAACAGATGACTGTGAGGTGGGGAATGTTTTGCCAATGAGGCCATTAACTTTTTGAACGAGTCCGCGAATATTTATGCTGCCGGCAGTCGCTGGGTCCTTTCACTTTCCTGCACCGTCTCCGTGAGACAGCTGGGCTGGCCATTACGGGCACTTACGTTAATAGCGCAGCTGCCAGACCAGGTGAAAAGTTTAGGGGGCTGGTCGGATGGTGTGTGGGTGGGATTCGATAGCGCAGCTCTACCCCCCGATCACTACTGCGCCGACTCAGGCTCCAGATGTGCAACATGGCAGCGGCCATATCGAGGATATTTTGGCTCCATTTTTGTTGAATGGGAGTGAATGGAGACGCGTCGTCCATCTTTTATACAGTCCTTGGGTACGCCCTATGCTGCTTTGCTTTCAAAATTGTTTAAATTATTTAATGGTATGCTGCATGAAATGTATAGCGCGGCAAACAATTTTCTTGCTCAGATTTTCTGCATCACCACCTGAATGTTGACCGTTCCCGTGGCAAAAAAAAAAATAAAATGCAACGCGATGCACACTGTTCCTGCAACTGTTAAGTGCCTCTCTTTGCTTCATTGTCAATATATGGCTCCAGTAGATCGCATAAGTAACGAATTCCCTCAGCTGAGAATCCGTTGTGTTCAAAGAGTATATCGCCAGAAAAGCGAACAGGTCATGCCAGTCTCCCTCCAAAGAGTACCGCATACGTTCCGGGCGCAAAAGTCCACAGGTAGTGATGGTCAAATGAAGCCTTATGAATCACTGAGGCTTTCCGGCCCATTGCTTCACCAAAAGATTCAGTACTCGAAGCCTCAATGAAAGATTGAATGCTGCCATCTGCTGGGCAAAACAACATATGACAGTGAATGAACAGTACCATGACCTGAGCGGAAATGCGTGAAAAACTTTTGTGTGCAGTAACTATAGACAATGGATATATTTCTATAGCATGCGTAAGTAGCTATGTTTGTTCATAATAAAAATCGCAATGAAACAATCACGATACTTTGCTTTTTTTAAATCATTTTTATTAAAAAACACAAATACAGGAGAGACATTATTGAAAAAAAAAAACGAAATAACTGACGCGCTCACGTCAATGTCCAACAATGGGGAAGATAATGTGACTCTACAACTCTCCAACGTACTACACCTCTCTCCCTCTTACACAAACGCCGACAACACCCACAATTCGGGCGCCAGATTCGAAGCGTATTTATGAAGAGGCGATACGTTGAACGAACCAATGACGTACTCTCCTCATATCGAAGCCTCGTTTGTCGTCAGTCACGTGATTTTTAAGGTAACGGCGCAAGCCTCGAATCGGGGCTTCAGCTGGCACGCCCCTTTTTACTCGACAGGCTCCGGTGCCTCGCTTCAAATGTCACATCACTTCCCCCAGGTTCGTTTAAGAAAATCGATGCCAACTTCACAGGCGGAGTTAAATAATGAAGCTACACATGCATGGCTGATTACAGCCGAAACTCAGCACATAACCTGCTCCCGATCAGGTTCAGGGCTCGAAATTGCGACCGTTGACCAAAATTAAGTCGAACTGTTTTAATATTTGTCGATGACATTGCTTCGGCTTCCCGGAGGCAAGTACGCGCAAATCTGCTGTGTACTCAGGACTTAAGGTTCGATGTATTGAGTAATAACGCCACGGAAACAAAGTGGCCCGTCATTCTGCCGAAGAGTCTGCTCGTCTGATTGCTAATCAACCAAAGGGGAGGCAGACTAACCTCTGAACGCACGTCACTGGGCCGCACAGAGTTATTTCTGGTCGCATAAGCGAAGAGCCCTGAAGGTTAAGTTCGCGGCGTAAATTACCATCATGACAATGAAAAGCATAGGTTTAGGCTCGACATACCTCGCTAACCCATTTACTTGTTGCGTAGTTCCCCCACCCCCCAGGCTGACAGTTGTGGCAACTTGAGTTAACTCTGTAAAAACACGCGGCAGTTAGACCGCAGAGGGTCTCTCTCATATAGCCTTCCCTTTGGCTGAGGTCTGCCCGCTGGAAGACAGGATTAAATCGGCAAAAGCTAAGATATTAAAGCACATTCACTTATCTTTATGTAGAGGCCACGGTTTGCAGGCTGATGTTGGTTGTTGGCCGCCTACCTCCGGGTGCGCTGCAGGCGTTGTGGCCAATGTCAAAGCGTATCAATTTACAACAGCCACATTTGAATTTAGGCTAGGTCACTATTCAGTGGAGTTTCCGAAAAATATGTTTGTTTGTGTAGGATGTTCTGTTATCTGCCATGTTGATACGAACCTAATACTTGACCAATGAAATTTCACGTAATTATTACGTCAGACGTAATTTCAATCTACACTTAAAAGAAATGCGTTTGGGGGTTAGTCCTACTCATATATGAAGAGCTAATCAAGTCAAATTAATCAATAACTGGGAAACTAGTTGACTGAACTTAAAACTTTTGTGGTATCTGAACAATATGGCAGCTTTAAGTACAGCTCTACAATTTTATTGAGTATGGAACACTGTTGGGGAATTCAGTGCTGAGTTGATCGTGAGAATTTATTGGAACACCTTCTATCGAGAGAATGAATTCCCTTGATGAAGAGTGAGGGAAGTTGTGACTGGAATTGACAGTAAAGTGATATTTGTTTTGCAAGAATCAAGAATGGATAAGGTATAATTTTGATGAGAGATTTGAATTCTTGGAGGTTACAAATTAAGTCATATTTACAACAAAAATCCCAATGAGACAATACATCCCCATTTATATCCAATAGGTTCATTATACACCAAATATTTCGATCCATCCAGTTCTTATAAAACAGATTTTCCTTTATGAATTATATTTCTGTTATTCCATAATGGTGTAGGCTATTATGTGGTGTGAAATTGTAATTATAAAATAATTTCCAAAAAAGCTGAACCTGTTGGTGATATTCAGAAAGCTTAATAGGTAATTTGGCGAGAATCTTTCGATGCGCGGAAAATCGTTCGAGCATCCCGGCTGCGCGACTCTGGAGAGGTGCTGCGCGTGGCTGCAGGAGGTTACAAACACAGAACAGGTCAGGGCAAGAAAGATGCGCGTTTGTACCAGGTAATAAGCTGGGCTGATATCGTCATCTAATGGAAGAACAAATGTAGCGCAGTTCTTTATTTCTTTCTTTATTACCTCCGCCAAGGAGGTTATGTAATCGTTGGAATCTGTTTGTATGTTTGCTTGTTAGTTACTTAGATAGCAACATTACAGAAAAAAACTGTAGGACGGGTTTACACATAATTTTCACATTAGGTGGGAATTGGACTAATTTGGATCCCAATAGATTTTGGGGTAGACCCGGAAGGGATTTTGGATCCAGGAATTTTTCATTTGTTTGAGGTTTGATACTGCATGATACTGTTTGATCATTAGAACACACACAAGATGACATTTTGGGAGTGATCCGGGTTAGGGGTTAGGGGTTAGGGTAAGGGTAAGGGTTAGGGCTAGGGCCCTGGGCGGAGGCGCTGCACTCTCTGAATGCCCTTGTTTACAAATGCATTCTTGTCCTTAAATCTGTCGCCCCCCCCCCCCCAAAAAAAAGAAAAACAATAATGCTGGAAAAGATTATTTTAATAAAGTTATTTTCGCTGTTTTACTCATGTTTTCATTTCATAATGCACATAAAATGATGGAAATGAGAACATATAACATGCATTTAATCTGAGTTTTCTGCTGAGAAAATATTGCATTGCCAACACATGTAAATTACCTTCACATGTGCAAATTGCAAATTGGCCTTCACCTTGCATTCAGAGAGATATGGCGCTGCTGCCCTTGTGTTTGATTGTATAATTCATTCGGACATTTATTTTCAGTGTCATTTTGATATAGGCCTAACCTACTTCTAGCAGTCGCTTTTAACTTTTAAACCAGGGGCGTAGATTTAACTGGGAGTTGGTGGGGACTTTGACACGGCCTTTATGACAATTAGTCCTGGCCAGTTCTCAATTATTTTCCTTCATCGACGCGTTTTCAAATGATCGTAATTGGCAACTGAAGACACGGTTGCTCTCTATATGCGATTTAACCCTACTGTTTAAGTGTAGATGCAACCCTGGACTTTTTGCAGTCCATAATGAACCGGTGCTGCTTGTTCTCTCCGATTAAGTAAGAGGGCAATCGGTCATCGGTATGCGTATTTGCTGTGTTTAAATCAACGTTATTCAAAATTGCTTTCCTGTTGACTCACAGGCAAGCAGTAAATTAATTTTCTGAACTTAATTTACCCCACCGTATCATCGCTGGATGCTGTTAGATCGCATATAGAGTGGAACCGTGTCTTCAGTTGTTTTAAACATAAATTATGACTGCTTTTTCATATTAAACACAAAGTACTTTAAAGTCTTGAAAAAAAGTTGTGTTTTAGATCGTTTAGTGGATTGATTTCATGATCCTTATTGCAAGCAAATTCTACACATAATGACAATAGCTTATCTTCTGTAGTGCTCTGCCCCACTATGGAACTGCACTGCAGTAGCAGCAAAGGCGCAGCAGACAGAGACAACAATCTCCTGTTGTGCATACGTTTTGAATGATGTTGCACACGTATACGAGACAAGTCTTCAGTGCCACATATAATTTTTTACGCAGTGTCTATACGTGTCCGAAAGACGGACAGGGTTTTAATATAACTCTGTCTTTTAGATATTAAATGTAAATATTTTGATCAGAGGGCTCAGTTCTTCAAGATGAGTACCGAGAATTTCAATCAATATTTCTGTTTAAGCTATGCTCAATAAAGTGAGGCGACATTGGCGTGAGACTTCGTGCATTTATGATGATTTTAGCGACTGTCGGACAGAGATTCTAAAATACTCCGTGTCCCAAAGTCATAAAAGTTTTAATTTTTCGAGTATTCCAGCGATTATTAGACGTACAAACTTGGCCATGTTTGTGTTCGACCGTCACAAAATGCAAATTGATAGCGATTGACTTTTCTTGGTCTTTTTATTCGTCTGTTTTCTTCCATTGAAGGTAGAGAACAGTCTTTATCCGGTCTCTCTTTTGAAAATTAGTCAGATGGATCGAACAGATTCACGCTTTATTTCCGCACCAGAGATGAAATAGTGCTTTTAGTCAGAGGGCAAATCAACTCCATGACCATTGACATTGTGAATTGAATATAGCTTGCACTATCAATACTGTCGAATGCGAAATGCAAAATACTCCATGTCTGGCTGCCAGCAAAAGGTAAAATAGAGCAGATTTATAACAAAATAAAGAATAAAACTAGGCTTACGCCGTCAGAGGTGATGGCTGGGGGTATATCCCCGAACGCCCCCAATCCTCCAATTCCCCAATCCTTGAATAGACCTTGAATAGTTTCATTTGAACTTAATTTCTGGTCAATCGGACAAATGGTTCTGAAGATATGGCCAAGATGGTAATTTTCCATCACAAAGCGCCACCTGGTGGCAAAATATTGAACCAAACAGGTATGATGTCATCATGTGACACATTGTGAGGTCATGACCTTGCAGTTGCACATAGTTTTATGTCAGTTGGACAAATAGTTCCAAAGATATGGCAAAAATGGTGAATTTTATGTGACAAAGCTCCACCTTGTATCAAAATTTTGAACCAAACAGGTATAATGTCATTGTGGGACACATCTTCAGGTCATGACCTTTCATTTGCACTTGATTTGTGGTCAATCGGACAAATATTTCCAAAGATATGATAAAAACAGTGATTTTTTCCGTTTTTGGCCCCTGGTGGCCAATCTAGAAATTGTAAATGGTCCAAAATCGAATCCGTTCTTCCTCTTTATGATACTTACTTATATGCAAAACTTGAAATTTCTCATTGAAATATTACTGGAGTTATCGCGTTAACACGTAGTGCGGCGGCGGTCGGACCAAAAACATAATATCCCCGGAACGCCATTCGGCATTCGGGGATATAAATAAGAAAAAAGAGAACGATTAGGCTAGATTGATAAAGAAATGAAGAATAAAATAACACATTTTAAAAACAGACAGAACATCCAATGAACACTGTGATTTATTTATTTGCGGGCCATCTTTTTTTAGATGTTCTGTTTGTTGGTGATATATTTTTTATACTTTATTTTGTTATAAATCTGTTCTCATATCTATACTTTTACTTTTTGCTGGCAGCCGAACATGGAGTATTTTGCATATCGTACCGACAGTCTTGATAGTGCAAGCTACAATTAATTCACAATTAAATTTACAATTAGTTGCCTCACACAAGTCAAGGAAATTAATGAAAAAGGTACAAAAAAAGGTACAATGCAGTGATCTTTGAAGTGGTTATGTAAAATGTTCATCACTTGGCACAGCTGCTTGCACTCCATTCCATTCAGCTCATTAAATTCACAAGCGCCTTTATCCAGTTAATCTGCACAAGACTGTAAGTTTAAGTAACACCAGGGGCCGGTTGCATAAAATCAGACCCAGTCTTGGACTTAAATGTATTTTTAAGTCTGACTGGCTATAGACACCTCAATAAGCCTGTTGCATAAAGCCTGTCTATGAGTTATGTAATGTGAATATAGGCCACTAGATGGCAGTATTTACCTTTTTTTGTTGAGCTCAGACTGGAGTCATGTTTGGACATGTCCTGGACATGTCTGGGGCAAGTCTCAGAAAATAAAAAAAAGAGGTCTAAATGTGGGTGGGGTCTGCAGGGGAGTGTATAGGGAAAAGAATTGAGACAGTAAAGTAGTAGGAGAAATTGCAAGAAGATGACCAGACCTGCCATTCTGTTCAAGATCTTTGACATTTCTTTTGTGGATTTCTTTGCCTGTGTTTGAGCATTTTCATTATCCAGGACATCACCAAGCCACCCCACAAAAAGGGACTGTAATTATTTCTGTTTTTTTTCTTATTTATCAATCTTGGTCTTTAGGTTCATTAGTTGTTAGTTAGTTGTTATTGTCTTTGTCTGTTAAATTAAATGTGTTTAAGTTTTAAAAACTGTGTGTCATCCCTTGCTGTTGCTGTTGTGTGATAAATGTAATAACAAATTGGGGCCATAACAAATTGGGGGCTCAAGGTCCGGGATAGACCATTTTGTGAGTCATTTATTAAAAATCTAACATTTCAAATTGTAAAAAATTTTTTTTTTAATTGAATACATATATATTGACAACAGCAATGGATGATTTCTTGGCATCACCAACCGTAGGGGTTTTGAAGTCTTTTAAAAAGACAGAACTAATAGAAATTTGCAGACATTTAGAGCTGACAGAGGTGAAACCAGCCATGCGAAAAGCAAGACTGGCTAGAGAGATAGTTGAATATTACATTGATGAAAATGTGTTTGCACCAGGAGATCTGGAACAGTTTCCAGTGGAAAATCCAAATATAGAAATGGAACTTAAATTAAAAATGCTAGAGATTGAAAGGGAGGAAAAAGAAAAACAAAGGCAGTTTGAGTTGGAAAAATTAGCAAGAGAAGAGAAACAAAGAGAATTTGAGAGGGAAGAAAAAGAAAAACAAAGAGAATTTGAGTTAGAAAAATTTGCAAGACAGAGAGATTTTGAATTAGAGAAATTCGATAGAGAAGAAAGACTCCAAATGGAGCAACTAAAAATTAAAATTCAAACTGAAAATAAATTTCGGGCTAGCCAGGAGGTAAAACTGGTGCCTCCATTTTCGGAAAAGGATGTTGACAACTATTTCCAGTGTTTTGAAAAGGTAGCAAAGAGTTGCCAGTGGCCAAAGGAACACTGGCCTCTGATGTTGCAAACTGTCCTCAAGGGTAAAGCTCAACAAGCCTATTCGGCTTTGTCTGCAGATGATTCCTCTGATTATGAGGTTGTCAAAAAGGTTATTTTGAGAGCTTATGAGTTGGTTCCAGAGGCTTACCGACAGAAATTCAGAGGTCTGAAGAAATCTGAAAATCAGACTTATGTTGAATTTGCGAATGAAAAGCAGGTTTGCTTTGAGCGCTGGTGTACTTCTATGGAGGTCAAGGATGATTTCAACTCACTAAAAGACATGGTGTTAGTTGAAGAATTCAAGAACTGTGTTAAAGATGATGTTAAGACCTACCTTAATGAGAAGCAAGCACTGAATTTGCAATCAGCTGCCAAATTTGCAGATGAATATGTTCTCACACATAAGTCCAAATTTCAGTCTAGCAGTAACAATAAATGGTCCCAATTTCAGAAAAAGGGTTACGGTGATACCCAAGATTCCTCACCCAAAGACAAAGACAAAACTGGTGATGGTGCTCAGAAATCCAGTAACAGGTCTGATCAAAGTGTGAAAGCTGACAGTGACAAAAGTGGTCTAGTTTGCAGTTATTGCAAGAAATCTGGTCATGTTACAACTAACTGTTGGTTCCTTAAAGCTAAGAAAGAAAAAGAAAAGGATACCAAACCAAATGCCTTTGTGAAAACAAGGTTAGAAACCCCTGTAGTAGATAACCAATCTGCTAAATTGCCTGCTTCTTGTGGGGCTAAAAAGCCTGATACAGCTGACTTTGTGAGGGAGGAATTTCTTCCATTTGTGTCAGAGGGATTTGTGGCTCTGAATGAGCATACTACTCCTGTCCCCATATATATCCTAAGGGATACCGGAGCGTCTCAGTCACTTTTGTTGATGGACTCCTTGGAGTTACGTGATGAGACCGCTTCAGGGGATTTCATACTTGTACAAGGTATTGAAGGGAGGACTGTATCTGTACCCCTGCGCTCTATATTCTTGAAGTCAGATTTAGTTACAGGACAGGTAAAGGTGGGACTTATGTCAAGTCTACCTATAAAGGGTGTTTCTCTGTTGCTAGGCAATGACCTGGCTGGGGGCAAAGTAGTTCCCCCTGTACATCTTACTTCACAGCCGAGCACTGAAGATGGGGATGAGGACCCATCTCTGTATCCTTTTTGCGCAGTGACTCGTGCTATGGCCAAGAAGGCTAAAGAAGAAGACGATGTGGTGCCGTCCAGTACATTGAATAGTCAGGACTCAGGTGGTTCGCCTCATGACTCTGATTGGCCTACTATGGTTTCTCCGTTTGAGGACTTATCAGATACTTTTATCAGTTCTCTATTCAGCCAGCCGGATGGGTCTGGTGATTCTGATGTGTCTGGAGACTTGTCTCTGTCCAGAAAGCGGTTGATTGAGGAGCAAACTAATGATCCTGAAATTTGTGTACTAAAGAGGAGAGCCCTTCCTGATAAAGAAATAGACGCAGTTCCAGTTGGGTATTATCTCAAGGATGGTGTGTTGATGCGGAAGTGGCGCCCTCCTGATATCCCTGCCAATGCAGATTGGGCAGTGGTCAGGCAAATTGTTGTTCCGAAGGCCTATAGGAATGAGATCTTAACAATGGCTCATAGTTTACCTTTAGGAGGTCATCTTGGTGTTAACAAGACTGTTGATAAGATCATGAAACACTTCTTTTGGCCTGGGCTTCGGAAAGACGTTTCCAACTTTTGCAAAACCTGTCACACTTGTCAGGTAGTTGGAAAACACCAGTTAGACCCACCTGTAGCTCCATTGCAGCCTATCCCAGCATTTGGGGAGCCATTCTCTAGGGTCATTGTTGATTGCGTTGGTCCATTACCCAAGACCAGATCTGGAAATCAGTACTTGATGACAATCATGTGTGCATCTACCAGATTCCCCGAAGCCATACCTCTACGTGACATCAAGGCAACTGCAATCTCGAAGGCTTTGATAAAGTTCTTCACGTTGTTTGGTCTTCCCAGGGAAATTCAGTCAGACCAAGGTAGCAATTTCACTTCAGGATTGTTTCAGCAGGTTGTGTATGAACTAGGTGCAAAACAGATTCTTTCTAGTGCCTATCATCCAGAAAGTCAGGGTGCCTTAGAGCGGTTTCATTCCACTCTCAAGACAATGATGAGGACTTATTGTTATGACCATGAGAAAGACTGGGATGAAGGGGTTCATTTGCTGTTGTTTGCAGCTAGAGAAGCAGTGCAGGAGTCTACTGGATTCAGTCCATTTGAGCTAGTGTTTGGTCATGAAGTGAGAGGACCTTTGCTATTATTGAGTGAACAATGGCAAGAGGAAGAGCCGCAAATCAGTCTGTTAGACTATGTTAGCAAGTTCAAGGAAAGATTGCGTGCAGCTTGTGACCTTGCCAAAGAGAACTTGAAATCAAGTCAGGGAAAAATGAAAACTTGGTATGATCATAAGGCTAGAAGCCGTGAGTTTAAACCAGGAGAAAAGGTCCTTGTGTTGTTTCCCTTGCAGTCCAATCCATTGCACGCTAGATTTCATGGTCCTTATGAAATTCTGACAAAACTCAATGATCTCAATTACATTGTGAAGACTCCAGATAGGAGAAAACCAAAACAATTGTGTCATATTAACATGCTAAAGCCTTATCATGACAGAAATGCTAGGGTTGCAGCTGTCACTTCAGATTCTCCAATGGTCGAAACGTGTGAAGATGAGGGGGAGTTTCAAGATGATGAACCAAGAATTAAAGCTGAAGTTCTTTCATGTAAATTGTCAAACAGTGAAGTGTTGCAAAATCTTGATGTAAAACTCCAGCACTTAGAACCCTCACAGAGAGATCAGTTTGAAAGGTTGATCAAGAAATATGAGAATTTGTTTCCTGATGTTCCAAAGAGAGTTACTATAGCCTCTCATGATGTAGATGTTGGTGATGCCAAACCAATAAAACAGCATCCATACCGGATGAATCCTGAAAAGAGAAAGATTGCTGAGAAAGAGGTTGAGTACATGTTAAAACATGATATTATCAGACCCTCCAACTCCGATTGGAGTTCACCCTGTGTGCTAGTTCCAAAACCTGATGGAAGTACTAGATTCTGTACAGATTATCGCAAAGTCAATGCTGTAACTAGAACTGATGTGTTTCCAATACCTAGGATTGATGATTGTATTGATAGTGTAGGGCAAGCAAAGTTTCTGACCAAGATTGATTTATTGAAGGGTTATTGGTGTGTGCCTTTAACTGAGAGGGCCAAGAGCATCTCTGCTTTTGCCACACCATCTGGATTGTACCAGTATGAAGTCCTACCCTTTGGCATGAAAAATGCCCCAGCCACGTTCCAAAGGATGATACAGTCTACAATCGCCGGATTGCCACACACGGGTGCGTACATCGATGACCTGATCACATGGAGTGACTCCTGGGAAGAACATCTAAAAGATGTAGAGACGTTGTTCCAGCGCCTGACCCAGGCTAACCTGACTGTTAACCTGAGCAAGAGTGACTTTGGTTGTGCTACTGTCACCTATCTTGGCTACGTCATAGGCCAGGGTAAGGTGGCACCCATAAATGCTAAAGTCCAAGCCATCATGGACTTTCCAGTTCCTGACAACAAAAAAGCTTTGCGCCGCTTCCTTGGAATGATCGGGTACTACCGCAAGTTCTGCAAGAACTTTGCTGAGATTGCTCTCAGTCTAACTAACCAACTGAAGAAAGGCGTAAAGTTCACCTGGGATGATGCATGCCAGAGAGCCTTCGATCGCCTGAAGTCTCTGCTGTGTCACTTCCCCGTGCTCAAATCTCCTGACTTCAACAAACCGTTCTCCATCGCGGTCGATGCTAGCGACCAAGCTTGTGGATCTGTGCTCCTACAGAGAAGTGACTCTGATGACATTGAGCATCCCGTGGCATACTTCTCCAGGAAGTTCAATCGCCACCAAAGGAACTATTCCACAATAGAGAAGGAACTGTTGGCTCTGGTCCTTTCTTTACAACACTTTGAGGTGTATGTTTGTACAGGACAAAAGCCAATGATTGTGTACACTGACCACAATCCGTTAATGTTTTTGAGTAAGATGAAAAACAAGAATCGGAGATTGTTGAATTGGAGTTTGATTTTACAGGAGTTTGACTTGGAAATTAAGCATGTGAAGGGTACAGACAATGTAATTGCTGATTGCTTATCCCGTGTTTGAATGTGTATATCATGTGTTTGAATATTGTATGATATGTGTATATAGACAAGTGTTCACTTAACCATTTTGTATTGAAAAGAAAAATTTTGCCTTTATGAGTCAAAATTTTTCCCTTTTGGAATGGAGGTGTAATGTGAATATAGGCCACTAGATGGCAGTATTTACCTTTTTTTGTTGAGCTCAGACTGGAGTCATGTTTGGACATGTCCTGGACATGTCTGGGGCAAGTCTCAGAAAATAAAAAAAAAGAGGTCTAAATGTGGGTGGGGTCTGCAGGGGAGTGTATAGGGAAAAGAATTGAGACAGTAAAGTAGTAGGAGAAATTGCAAGAAGATGACCAGACCTGCCATTCTGTTCAAGATCTTTGACATTTCTTTTGTGGATTTCTTTGCCTGTGTTTGAGCATTTTCATTATCCAGGACATCACCAAGCCACCCCACAAAAAGGGACTGTAATTATTTCTGTTTTTTTCTTATTTATCAATCTTGGTCTTTAGGTTCATTAGTTGTTAGTTAGTTGTTATTGTCTTTGTCTGTTAAATTAAATGTGTTTAAGTTTTAAAAACTGTGTGTCATCCCTTGCTGTTGCTGTTGTGTGATAAATGTAATAACAAATTGGGGCCATAACAGTTACTTATTGAAAGGGTTTGTGAATAATAAACTTAATATGTTTTTAAAAAGTTTTGTTTATATAACCTCATTAAAATCAATAAAAATGTATATATTCAGTTTATCTTTTCTATAAATAAACAAAATAATGTCTGTGGCTGCACAGCCACAAAGTTAATTAGGTGCCCGTGACGTCATCCGATGACGTCAGAGAGGTCTTCATCTTGCCTAGCCGCTATCAAGGTCTATGGTCGAGGTGGTGTTATAGCGTGTCTGATCGTCGGTGTGTGCAGAAAATATGGGTGACTCCGCAGGCACAGGTGAAATAAATCAGAGAGAGAGAGAGAGAGAGAGTGAGAGAGATTTTCCCCACAGACACACGTCAAATGTCCTGAGAGAGAGAGAGATGGTCACCGAAATAAAAAATTCAACTTAACCTACATGTAGCCTAGAGGCAATGAGACAGCTCAAGTCGAGAACCGAATAAAGGCATGGCATCCCGCAACCCTCGGTGTACTCAAATCACTACAGTATAAAGACTGTTCTGCTTGAATCAGCAACCTATCAGTCAATCAGAAAATAGTATTTCGTGTTGCTAGGTGAAATAGCAGCGCCAAATCACGTTCTTCACCCACGCACTCAATGTAATGTATTTTGGCTGAAAACAAACCCTGCTCCGATCCGGTGTCACAGGTGGTACCGCAACATCTCTTTTCTGTGACAGACAAAACTATACAAATACAGAAAATAATTATTTAATTTAGCCTTTATTATACTGGGGAGTCCCACTGAAATAAAAAAGAAGTACAGGTATGGCTAAACATTATCTTGTTCAAAATCTATAAACTACTCCAGGGGGAAACGCTAGCAAGTTGAAATCAAATTTTTAAGCTCATGTCAAATAGCATTCGCGAATGCCGTAGCTGGCCAGCTAACTCATAATCGTGACGCTTAGCACAGCTGTTATCTGTGTTGTAAAATGCTTGATGTTGCAAAGTAAAATGAAATATACACGCAACATGCAGATATAAGATAGATAGTTGTATTTCGCAACGTTTAATTGCTCGCCTACTTGAGCTACCACTTCTGACAACGAGATGCGACGGATAACGCGGTCAGTAATCATTCTGCAAATAGCCTACAATGCGCACAAAACATCCGCGACCGATCCTGGTGTGCTATCCAGTGATAGAATATTGTAACTGCGCGCATAAATTTGCAGCTCCACGTCCACTGGCGGACACATCTGCACGAAGATACACCTTTGTTCTTCGCGAACGCGCAAAATCCGGATAATCCGTAAATGATGAATTCAATTAATATTTTAATTTGAAACAAGTAACCAAGTTGCCAGTGTCAAAGTTACGAAGTGAAAGTATTCTTTTTATCTTTTAAATGTAGTAGAGTAAGAGTCCCTGTTTAAAAAAAAAAGTAATTTACAAATCCTCAAAAAAAAAAAAAAAAAACCTGAAGTAATGTAACGAAGTATATGCACTTCAATTGCACCTTTGAAAACGGGATTATCAACCCCCCCCCCCCAGAGAAAATTTCACGCGAGCCTGCATTCAACACTTGAGAGCCCTGTGTTTCCATCAAGGCGATTTTCACCCGGCTCTTGGAGCGGAGCCGCATGCGTATTTTTCAGATTAATTTCACAATAATAGCATATTTTAGCCGTTTATATGGAGACCCTGAGGACGCAGCATGGGCCGCATGCGATGTCCCGTGTCTACCCCACAGCCTGTCGCAACCGGACTTCAGTCGTATTAATGGAAACATAGCTTTGTATGGCTGCCCCGGGTCATCAATTAAGACCTCTCTGATGTCACTCGGGTCACGTGACTTTGGTTCTTGCATAAACACTACAGGGCGCACTGTCGTGTACATTTGGCCCGAGAAAAACATGATTTTGAAAAATATGTTTCCAAAACATACATATTTTGTATTTTTACTATACATATATTGGATTTTATGCATTAAATGCAGTTATGTAAAATTAGTTCAGAAACCCTTTAAGACTGACTTAGATAGCCGGTCGCGCTGTTTATCATGGGTAAAATAAGACACTTAACGGAGGAGAAAAACATGGTGGACACAATGGCAACACTCGGTGGCAGCGGGAGATCACAGCACTTTAGTGCAGCAGAAAACATTTGCTTACAAGAAGAATATAATGCAGAAAAAAGTATTTTATTCAGTAGTTTTAACCAAGTTAATGGAAATTTAAGACGTTATCAAGTTTGGGAAAAAGTAACCGAAAAGGTGAACAGCATCAATCCAACGGTCGTGAGGACTGTAACTGATGTTCAGAAACGTTTTATAAGTATGGTACAAGATTCAAAGAAGGATTTAAGGAAGAGAAAAATCCAGCTACTGGAGGATGACCGCCACTATAACTAAAAAAAATAACGGAGCTGATAATCGGGAATTATGGTGACGAATCGCCAGTGTTTTGGGTCTTCATCCGTAAGACAAAAGAGTGGAGTTGAGGCTGGAGCGTCGCGAGGGAATGAGCTCTCACCTGCGGTAGCCGCACCAACGGCTGAAACATCGCTGCTGTTAGTGAGTGACAGCAGCACAACAGGTAAGATAACCAAATTGAATAAGTTATTTTAACGTGTCAATTAATGAAATAACACATAAAACAATAAAATATCACACTTTTGGGAGCTGTGGACAGTGAAGACAGCGCCGATCGCGCCCGTGAAGGTGAGTTATGTTTTTCTTTCTTTTATTGAGTTGCCGCCAGTAGTTTAAAACCTTGCCTTGTGCCCACTCGTGCTGACTTATCAGTAGACTTTGCCCATTTCATTTTGAAATTTGTCATGATTTTCATGTCTTTCGCACCTTTGATACGCTCATTTGTTACTTTAGACAAAGACTGTGCAGACAGCAGCTTTGAACGTGACTCGACTCCTAGTACCCCCATAGAGAAGGATTCAACAGGAGCTGTCCAAGGAGCAAAGAACGTGACCTTGGAACAGCAGTACAAAATTCTCCAACTGGAACATCTTAATTTGAAAATTGAAATAGAAAAACTGGAATTGGGAAAAGAAAAATTGAAATTGGAAATACAGACACTGAATTTAAAAAGATAGTTAGTGCTCAATTGAGAAAAATGAATCTGTACATATTGATAACAGTATTGAATTGATATTATACATTTTTTAATCCGTACATATCAAAAAATAAGCCAACGAATAAATAATTAAATAAAATGTAACATTTGATTTATTTGTGCTTTGTTGCATATATGTGTGTGTGTGTGTGTGTGTGTGTGTGTGTGGGCCTATGAGTTCAAACACGTAAAATATCAAAATGGAGCAAATGTACAATAGATTACACAAGATGTACAATATATAATGAATTCGCAAGAATGTACTGATGAAATGGTAATGGGGCCATCATGCAGAGAAAATGGCCTCCACCAGAGCCTGACAAACGTAGCGACCAGCTCCCTGCTCCATCTCTGGCTCACTGTCCTGTGTCGGCTCTGCCCCCTCCTGTCCATGCTCAGGCTCATCTGGCTCGGGAAGGGCTGGATCTCTAACAGGAGAGAACAGCATTATTTTCCCCACATCTGAAATGTAATCTCACAGCACAGAGCAGTTTTTCAATTATAAACCAACTATCAAAAACATAATGGGTCATTATACTTTACCTTGCCATATTATGGAGAACCACACATGCACACAAGATTTTGCAGACCCTCACTGGGGACATTCTGAGCTCTCCGTGCAGGCAATGAAACCTCCTCTTCAGCACTCCAAATGACCTCTCAATCGTGTGCCTTGTCTTACACTGTAAAAAAAAAGGCCGTAAAAACCTGTCAAATAGCAACAGTAAAAAGCCGTGAAATCTAAAATAGTATATCACCATAGTAAATACATTGAATTACAGTAAATCAAGAAATAATACATAACTTTAATTTTTACAGTGGTAATCTATAGAAAACACATTTCTGTGAAAATTTTAAAAAAGGTAAAATTAATGGGAAAATACCGTAAAGTCACAAGAGAGTAATTTCCCTAAAATTAACGGCATTATTCTGCCTAAATTAAAGATTTTGCTGATGTGTACATTTGATTTTTCAGTATAAAACTGTTATACATTCTGCAAAATCATATTCTTCCTGTAGAAATGAAGGTATGTTAAAATATGGTAAGTATAGCTATCTATGAACTATTAACAGAACTATACTATAATAAACTCCACAAAAATGGTCTGAAATTTGTTTGGTAGATTATTTCTGTGTGTTTCAATGCTAATTAACAAAATGGTACCTTTAAATGTTGTTTTTAAATGTTATTTATATTCATTCTTGGAAATAACTCTCATATGAACCTCTGGATGAAACGGTGCGTTCAGGAACCACACGCAAGAAAGGGAAATCCAAAAAACATATGCCTTTAATGGAGTCTTAGTCAAAGCCAGAAAACACAGGAATTGCCAAGTCACAATACTGAATCCAAAAACAGTAATCGACTACACAGGCAGAGGTCAGAACCAGTAAGACATATGGGCGGAGGTACAAAAACGAGATGCAAAAAGTCGTAGTCGATGGGCAAAGCCAATGGTCATACACAGGGCATCCAAACACAGAACTCGTGGTCATACAAAGACAAGTCAAAATCCAGAAAGGCAAAACGGTACAAAAAGGGCTATGGCAAGAATCAGGGTTGAACTATCCAGTAGAAGAGAAACAATAATTAATGGCATACAAGGAGCTCTGCACAAAGAAATATTCATCAACGTTCTGACAAGAGCTGTGAGTGAAAAGACTCCTAATATACACACAGGAAGGGTCACATGCTGTACAGAGATCAGCTGTGGGGAATGAGGCTAATTACATCGGGAGAATCACATGAGGGAAACCCTTACCACGAAAATTGGCGAGAGACGAAATACGAACGGGAATCACACAGACAGCCTATGGCATTTAAACAGCTCCGGTCCAGGAGTTCTATGTGCACAGATAACAAGAGCAGGAAAGTAATTAAGCACGTGCGAGAGATTCTCGCTGAACATAGGGAGAGGACGGTGGAAAGCAAAAGGGGCGGAGTATACAACAGGGCGACTGCGAAGAGGGAATTAGTCTATTAGTAGCGGTGCGGTTTTAAAACTGAAACCAGAGTGCTCATTAGTAATTTAGTAATCGAATCTATATATACATGGTTAGTTGTGTTAGTATACTATAACACAAGTGTTAGTCTCGTTAGTAATCAGAACAGAAGAGTGAAGGGAGAAAACGAGATACGAAGAAATGTTTTAAACACCAGACTGCCTTTAAAGCACCCGAAGTCAGTGAGCACGCAGACAGGGAAGACGGACTGAACCAACTAGATCACTAGACAGGGGAGACAAGTGCAATGGAACTTAAACATGGAATGAACCAAAAACCAGAATATTACAAAAACCAAAAAGAATAAATAAAAGACAATAATCATAAACACAAAACATGAACAAAAACCAGAACCATGACACTGGAACTAAAACATGCATATATTTTTGCAATTTTTGTTGGTGTTAAGATATTTATAATATAATGGTGACTAACGCTCGATCGAGGGGCCCCCTTTTCATTTTTTCCCCGTGCTCGAACAGACTCCAGAATTGCCACTGCAAGTCAGACATCATTAATGAACAGGCTTTCCAATGATATAAAAAATTACAGCTATTGTGATACTACATCATTAAGTGAAATGTTGGGTGTTGAAATCAATTACATTTTTATGTAAAAATGTTAAAACATTAATCTGTGGTCTACTCTTTCTGTAGGCCTGCAGTCCCTCTTTAAATCCAGAGGTAAATTCAATTTATATAATGAAAACCATTTGAATGATTTTAAAAGCATCTCCTGAAATTTTAAAAGCAACACCTGATTGATTCTAATAGCATCCCATACCTGCTAAATTTAAAAGCATCTCAAATTATGGGAATGTTTTTAAAAGTACCTCCAAATTGAGTAAGTATTTCTGCCCTACAGATTGGGATTGTTCATTTGTTGTTATACCATGGTCTGGGTGAATACTTTTTTCTGATTGACTGGCAGGTATGCATTAAAACCGTGGAACCGCACAGGTAGTTCGGCTACGGTCGTTTCACCATTCAAAATTCATCCACAAGCCAACTTGTAACCATAGCAACGTTAGAGCTGGTATTTGACTGGGTACAACAGAAACCTAGCTGCAATTTATCTCCAGTAAATTTAGCGGCGTGACAAAGTTGCTTCCTGCAAGGCGGTTAACAATATGTACTCAAGCGATAATGACCGGAAATATTATAGCAGCATAATCAGGCTTTATTCATTAAATGATTGTAATTGCGTACGGTTACAAAGGAAGCTAACGTGTCCACTTCATGTATCAGCAACTGCTGACAGTTCACTAGCTACGTGCTGCGCCAGCAGACTGATTTCAGCTCCCTGACTGCGGAAACCGTCTCTTGTAATTGTGGGTAGCAAGCTAACTACAGTCTGCGGAATCACGCATGTTGCGTTATGAATAATCTCCATTTCAGCTGGAATCCATTATCAAATCATCAGCTAGTAAACAGATGTAAGCATGTGCAAAAAAATCTCTCTCCATGAACGTAAGATAAACTAAGATAGCTGGTTCAGTTTCACTTGGCCTATAACATTGGGTATGAGAAGGCTGTTTTAATGATTACCAGCTCGTTTTTTTTTTTTTTTTGTGCAAAACTTTCACCAAAAATTTCTGAATGCTGCGATTTTGATATTGCAGGCAATGACCATGGTATAAGCGGGATACTCAACTCGAAGGTGAGCATTCCACGGTTTTAATGCACTTCGCGGAGGCAACCACCCGACGTGAAGCCTCCGCGTCGTACATTGAAACCCGAAATGCACACCTTCTCGTTAATTATCCCTAACATATTAATGCGCCTAATTTCAAATACACCAATCAGTGCATTGTATCCAACTCCCATGACCTGTTAGCCTGCGACCAGCGCCGGACTGAGCTAGTTTAGTTTCCGACTTCACCCGTTCAAGTTCACAGTCTTCGCCGGAGGAGCTTCATCGTCAGCGTTCTGAATTTTCAAGAATTTTCCTCAGCCAGAAGTTGAACCTCTCTTAAGTTACCACGGTAAGTAAATCAACACAAGTTAAAGGCTTTAGCTGAATTGGGTTTATTCGGCTTATGAAGAGGATTGCATTACAGACAGCTAACAACTCACAAATGTCCCCATAGCTTTACCTCCAGCAATATTACACTTTTTTAACAGCCTGGAAACGTGTATATTACATGTTCAGACATATTTAGGAGACAGAGTGTATTATTAGCAATCGTTTCATTAGTTTGACGGCTTTTGAAATATTCGGTGTGGGTTTACCCCCGCCTTTCGGGCTAAAAACGGGGTCCGTCTGCTGAATCCTCTGGTTAGCTACCCGCGCTGCTCGTCTTTCTTGTGGAAATAACCT
Organism: Gymnothorax reevesii; assembly: GCA_029721435.1. Classification (NCBI taxonomy): domain Eukaryota; kingdom Metazoa; phylum Chordata; class Actinopteri; order Anguilliformes; family Muraenidae; genus Gymnothorax; species Gymnothorax reevesii. Next base: position 41,472,684 of record CM056582.1, on the reverse strand, counting down.
CGGTGTATTTGACTGTCGGACATGTATTCTTGTAACATATGTGAAGAAAACGTTCAGTCTGTAAAAGCATACGTTTTGCATTGCAAACTGCACCACAATGAACCCCGACATATTTTTAAATGTGTTAGAACAAGTTCTAAGCAGGTGTTTTCAGGCTATACAGTTTTAAAGTCGCACTTCTATCGGCACCACAACAGCACACCAACCGTTACTCAGGATGTGACCTTAACGGCATTAAAATGCACCGTCTCACTTTGTGAGCGCCATTGTGAGGGAGCAAAACCGTTGGTTGCTCACTTAAAGGAGCACATAGCGGAGGGGCGTCAAGTAGCTTGCCCAGTGAGAGGATGCAAAAGTGTGTTCACTGCAAAAACATCTTTTACTTCTCACATGTCCAGAGAGCACAGACTGTGGCCAGAAAATGTGATTTGTGCGCCACTCTCAGATGCACACTGTGAGAGTCCTACTACAAGTTCATGAGTTGGGACAGACATATACTTTGAATCGACTGAACTTGCTTCTAAGAGAGATGTCGGTTTCAGATGAGGACATTGAAAAAATCAGTGCTGTAGCAGCAGCGCTTCCGGATCTTCCTGATCAAGTTATCAAGTCAGTAGAAGATGCTTTGAAGGCGCTTGGTGCTGTAACAACAGCTGATTTTCAATACATTACAGAGGGAGATTTGCTGTCAGTATTAAAGCCCATACAAGCCAGAAGACTGGTTGCTGCCTGGGCCCAAAACAGTGAGTGTAAAACATTGCCACCACAACACAGCACACTTCTCTTATAGGGCTGCACAAGTAATTTCATTTTTATGCCCCCGTAAACAAAGTTTCGGGGGCATATAGTTTTTCACCTGTCTGTCTGTCTGTCCGCACTGAACATGGCTATAACTTTGATACTTGGCATATGCATTGCTTGTGCGAAGGCAGTACAGATTTCGGGGGCATATAGTTTTTCACCTGTCCGTCTGTCTCTCTGTCTGCACTTCAACATGGCTATAACTTTTGATCGGCTCATGATAGGACTTTGATACTTGGCATATGCATTGCTTGTGAGAAGGCATTTCAGATGGGGTGATGACTTTTGACCATGTGACCTTGACCTTGGAGCATGACGCTTGGTGACAAAAACATGGGCCACGGGGGCATCAGTGTTTCACAAACACATCTTGTTAATTTAATTTATTAAAATCATATCTAAATGCAAATGGTCAATATAAATGCAATAATTTTTGATAATATTTTGCAGCCGTACCATCTAGAAATGTATCGGTGTGCTACATTCTGTTACAGAGCAGAAAAAACCTCAACAATCCCTCAACAAATCTCTTTTTTGTACTTTTACAGAGTCATCCACTCCAACTCCAGCCCCAGCATGTTCCTCTCCAGGGTCTCTCCTTTCCTGTCCCTCGCTCTCCCCAGTCACTCCCTCACCAACATCATCCACAGCTGCATCATCATCCTCAGGAAGCTGTTATTCACATGCGCAAAACTGGGTAGACACTTTTCAGGTACCATGGCAGAAACTCCCTGAAGAGTTGGTACAGAGTTTGGAAAGACAGAAAAGGCCAAGTGCCCGCCTACGATGAGAAATGATAAGGATTGTGGTCTCGGAGATGATGAAGATTTGTAAGAATCCAACCAAACACAACAGAAATAGCAAAAAGAATGGTGGCCAGGTATCCAAAGTCTCTTCAAGATGTGATTGATGGTGATGTTATTGGACTTGGATATCATTCCCTGGCAAAGCAACTCCAGTCAAGAGTTGAAAATGTCAAACGAACTGACACACCGAAGATAAAGAAATGCAAAGCAGCATCAGATGATGACACTGATGAAGTCTCTGTCGAACAAAGAGCGAGTGTTCAAGACACATATGGCTGTGTCAACTGGATGCCGAAACACTTGCCACTCCCTGAGACTGTGGAGAGTCAGTTAGAAAAAAAAGAAAAAATGAAGATGTTTGAAGTAATGAACTTCAGTACAGATGCTGTGAAAGAATTAATGAAGTCCATGTATTTCACACAGCGTAAAGAGATCAATAATGGTGCAAGCATCCAGAAATTACGCCAAGAATGGCCATTTTTGTTTAAGGAAGTCGGCATGGCAGCACACTTCCAAGAACTGACTGGTGTGAGTTTGATTGAATCCTTCCTTGGCAATGTGGACAAAACAGTCTCTTGAACTTCTTCAAACCTGTTGATACACACAAACATAAACAAGTTCTGGATGCTGCTCTCAAGCTTCAAACTGAAAGAGGTCAGTCCACTGGTTGCTCAGAAGAGGTCATACAGATGGTGCTTCTTTTACTGGCCCATTTTGATGAGAAGGAAGAGCATCTGTTCCATTTTGTCGAGAAGACGAGCCTTGCTAAGGAGGTTCAGATGGAGAGTGTGCCACCGACACCCTGCCTTATTGTGTGTGTGGTAAGTAAATCGAACCAAACCTGCAAGCTTTCTCTACCAGTATACTAACATCCACTTGTACTCTTGGCTTGTTTGCTTTCATGTTAGCTTGTAGCCCTCTTTGAGACACTGGCTAACATTTAACCTGATTACAAGTTTTGCCAACAGTAGATTGTATGACTCTCATCCTATATTGAAATACTGTACTGTACTGTACTGAAGTACTGTTGAATTTCTATTCATTGTTGATATTGAAGCCCTTGTCATTGAGCCTGATTTTTCTATTTTTTTCTTTCCCCCCATGTTTATTCTTAGGGTCCTCCTGCTTTGCGGCCGAGACATTTATGTTGAGCATCGACAAAGAGGTTGTCAACGACCACATCATTTCCTTCACATCTGCCATCTGCCTGATGTTTGACAGTTACTACTGCTTCAATGTAAACTACCCAGTGGAACTACGGTCTACACTGGAATTCCTCCAACGGTAAAATTTCTTTCTTTTTATTATACTAAAAAATGCAAGGCATTAGATATCCCACCTGAACTTGTTCTCTCTCTGTCTTTCATAAAGGTGTTTCTTTTCAATAAATCCTGAGAGAGGCACCAAAGTCGAGTGGAAGAAAAAGAAAAAAAGTGTTCTCAGTCAATCCCAGAGTCTTCACTCTGATCTCAGACCTTGCTGACCATGAGTGGACCTTCCAGTGATGTTGAGGGTTGATATGATAAAAGATACACTGAATGTTATATACACTGTAGATACTGTGTAACATTTCTGAAAGTTTTACAAGATGTATAGTTCTACTAGATAAATTGTCTTGTACAGTTTGTACATGTAGTAAAGCTGAATACTGGTTTTGTACTTTAAACAAGTTGAGGTAAATTTGCTAGTTCCAGGAATGTCTGAGATTAAAATGGCTTTTACAAGTTTTATAAGATTCGTAGTTTTACAAGATCAATTGTCTAGTACAGTTTGTACATGTTCAGCTTTACTGCACTGGTTTTGTACTTCAAACAAGTTTAGGTAAATTTGCTAGTTCCAGGAATGTCTTAGATTTAAACACTTAACAGGAGGTATACAATTCATGTAGTCAAAGGAATAGTTTGCTTTAAAATTAAATTCAGACATTATCTACTCACTATCATGCAGTTGAGAAGTCCAGTGTTGTTACAGAGCAAAACAGCTTTCAGCATTTCTCCCAAAACAACAGAAGTCTATACAGATTAGTGATAAAACATGATAAAAATAATTGTCTCCAAACTGCTCATCTGCTTTTTACTGCAGATCTCTATAGACTTCCATTTTGGAAAAATTCTGTAAGCTCTTAGTGTTTTGTGCATTAAAAAAACTACTCTCGACTTATCAGCATGAGTGTGAATAGATAATGAATAAATTCTCTTCGATTAGGCATAATGCCATAATGATTCAGGTGTTGTTCATGAATTTTTGTATTCAAATCAAAATCAAGCTGATCTTGTCAAATATCAATTAACACATTAAGTATGTGTGACTTATATAATCCTTGGTTGATCTATTAAGTATGAACAAAATTATAGTGATTTCATTATTAACTGTCCATCTTTTGTTAGTGCATGTAGTAATTCATCATGAATTACGCATAATTTGGCATTCCTTAAGTAGTTGCTGCAGTCATATTTGCAGCTAGGGAAAAGTATTTCTTTAGATTTATGATGCAAGATTTGAAACTTCTGCTCCCCGTCAGGGATGATTTTATTTTGATAATGCGAAAATGATGCGCTGATATGTATACTGATATCACTTTATGGCTAGATTTGTACCAAAACATGCACTTAAATGTTCTCAAATTAAGCGTAAAGGTTTCTTGGCAAATTGTTACAGTTTGTTCAAATAAAGAGCTTCTATATTTGAAATTGTAAGGTAGTTTTTGTGGCTGTTTTGGTAACAATTTTAATGTTATTTCAGGTAAAACAGTGGTGGGTTTTTTTTTTTTTTTTTTTTTTAATGTTAACCTTTTTATGGTAAAATATCGAATTGAGTACATTTATTAACCATAAAATCAACAGTTTATATATATATATATATAAAATAATTTTTTTTAAACTGTAAATGAAGATAAACTTTTACCGTAATTTAACGGTAGAGGTCTGGCAACCACAGCTGCCAGTATTTTACCATTGAAATAACATTTTTTCATGTAAATTTTCAGGTAAAACGTTGATTTTTTTTAAAACGCAAAAACTTTTTTTTTTTTACAGTAAAATCTTGATTTAAATACATTTTTTAACTGTAAAATCAACAGTACTAGTACATTTTTTACCGTAAATGTAGAAAATGTTTTACCGTAATTTAACGGTAGAGTTTCGGCAACCACAGCTGCCGGTATTTTGTACAGAGAGCATGATTGTACCTTTCCTCATTGTGATTGGTAGGGTTTAAAAATGGGGTAAGGAGCCAAGGTATAAGGGGATAGCCAGAGTCACCGAGGAAAAGACAATACCAATCAATTCTGCCTTGCTCAAATGCCTCTCAAATATGTGACTGCTGCAGGATCCAGGAGTCATGGGTTGATCCTGCCCAGCGAGCCACACAGTTGGTAAATTTCAAGTTGACATCGCATATGGCTTGCACATTGATGCTGTGGTAACCCTTCCTATTGATGTAGAGATGCTCATCCACACATGGGGCCTGCAGCCTGACATGCGTACAATCTATAACCCCTACGACATTTGGAAATCTCGCTATCGCATGAAAGTCCACTTAAAGCTTATTCAAAGCTGCAGTGTTGGTAGGAAGTTTCTTACTCAATTCACTTGAGACCCTGTGGATGATCCGTGACACAGTTGATTTATGAAGTCCCAGGAAATCACCCACAGAGTTCAGGAAACTCCCGGTTGCAAAAAACCGTAAAGCCACTCACAACTGCAGAACTGCAGGAACACTGTGGTTTCTTGCTGTTGTGGGATTTATGGCATCTTCAAGTAGCTCAGCAAGTGAAATGATAGTTTCTTGAGGAAACCAAAATCTCTCCACTAGCTCTTGGTTATTGTACCTCTTGAGGGGATTGTTTCTGTCCCTGAAAGCTCTCTCTCTTCTAAGGACTCTCTCTATGATCCAGATATTTGTACTGTGTCCTTTTTCCAATTTAATTTTTTTGTCCTTTTAAGATAAAAACCGCACATATTGCCTTGTCTTTGTGTCTTCTAACTCCTAACTAACTGACTCTGACAGTTTGTAGCCATGGCAACAAAGCTCTCATCTCAGGGTTAGCCAGGGGGAGAGGTGGCTAATTTTTCTGCCTCAAATTAAGTCTGTCTTAAGTTTTATGCAACAGACAGTCTTAATTAGACTAGTCTCACTCGACAATTTCAGACCAGTCTACAACTAAGACCAGTCTTAAACTAAGTTTATGCAACCGGCCCCTGGACAGCTGTACCTGCGGACCAAGAATTCTTGAAGGCCAGATGTTGCATCATTAGCTTGCAGCAACTGTGAAGACATTGGCAAAGAGTGGACTGGTTGCAGTTTTCTCAGAGAAGACGGTTTTTGGAGGAAATTCTATCGTCACACAGATTTCTACCTTTTGAAGGTATCCGAAATTATGAAACCTTTTGCCGAAATAGCTCAGTTGGGAGAGCGTCAGACTGAAGATCTAAAGGTCCCTGGTTTAATCCCGGGTTTTGGTAGTTTGAGTGCCTTTGCTCGGCGTTGCCAGGAAACGGGTGCTGTTTTTACTTTCTTGTGCAAAAACAAGATGACTGGAGTCGTTTGTTTGCCCTGTGAACAAACAAAGTCAGCTGCACAAAAAAGGCGAATGTACTGTGGGCTGCACGAACAGAATGATGTAGTGTTGGGCAAAAATGGTTCTCATGGCAGTGCTGCATCTTGCAAGCCACTTTTAGCCTGGAGAAATATCAGTGCTCAATGCTCAGCTTGTGAAAAAACGCTTATTTGATCCACAGGTCATGTGTAATAGTGTTGAAAGGACAGAGCTTAGGTTTCCCAATGTCATTCACAGCGAAAATGAGTCAGCTTTTGATCTTTGTTTTGACAGTGACTGGGGGAAAAAACCTCCAACTCCTCGTCGAGGAATCGAATCGCAGTCTCCCGCGTGACAGGCGGGGATACTCACCACTATACTAACAAGGACAAAATGGCCATTGAAAGCTTAAAAATGTATGTGCTGTAGCATGCCATTCCAAATGTCTGCAATGACCTTTTGCAGGTCTTGTAAAACAATGGCGATTAAACCTTATGTTAATTTCAGCAATGGCTCCGGAGCTGTCCTTGCTTTCACTACTTCTGGGACAAACAGAACTAATCATGCATAGTGTTAGTTGACTTAGACTCCAAATTAGAATTGAAACATTGCTTGCTGTTCATCATTGCTCTCAATACCAGGGGTCCTGGCGGGCTACAGTGCTTGAGCAGTAGGGGTCAGAAGTAATACAAGTCAGAGTCATCCTCTGATATAAAGGCAACAAAGGGTCTCTTCTGCTCAGAAACCCACACAGTATTTCACAATTGGCCTTGCATCCTGGTCTGCCTGGGCAGGGAATGCAGGAACAATCCCGCTACCTCGCGCATGCAAAGCGAGCGCTCTACCACTTGAGCTAATTCCCCACCTTTGCTTCTGTGAAATTTTACAGATGAATTTCCTTAATTTTGAGTGAAAATTCTGCTCGATCTCTCAGTCCTTGCCCAATTTTTATCCTTTCACCTTTGTATTTGGACAGGGCTTCTCCATCATCTTTACATTCAAAGCATGGATAGATGCTTGATATGACAGCCAACCACAATGAGAATACACAAAATGTTTGAGTTGTAACACACTTGCGCCAACATTACCTTGCAAATGTCTGCATTCATCATTCAAGGGCAGGATTAAACAATGCCAACAGAAACTTCAGCTCAAATTCAGCATTGTGAACGATTTTATTTCAGACGATGCAAGCTTTTGACGAATGACTCAAGGTCTTTGATGCCAAATGGAAATAAATTCAACTTGCGAGCAAACGTTGGGACAATTAACGAGGGAGAGCAAGACTACTAAGCTATAGGAGTAATTAAAGAAGTGCAAAGCATCATGGAAATGGACAAGACCATGGTACTGCAATTTGTGGGATGGAAATAAATCAAGGCTCCATCTTGGCCATGAAATGATGCCAAATGTTGTGAGGGCACTCTTTGAGCATTTCATGCGGCAGCAGTGGTAGCTCACTTACTTGGTATGAGCCATACGATAAATGAATGTCAGGGGCCACTCTTGATGGTTTGCTGGAGGATGAATGATTTTACCATTTGCAGGTGAAGAAACTGCTCAAAATAGCCTGAAATTTTCTCAGAGATGACAGTTTATGGAAGAAATGCTGTCTTTGCACAGATTTCTACCATTTGGAGGTATCAGAAACATTGGCACAGCTTTGCTGAAATCGCGGTACCCAGCAGCCGCTCATCTGTATTTTTGACTCCAATCACAGCGCCAGTTCCATCTCTGGTCTGCCAATCAAACGAGCAGTTCCATCTTTGGTCTGCCAATCAAATGAGCAATTCCATCTTTCGTTAGTCAATCAAATGGCCGTATCCATCGTTTGCCTTTCGATGAGCCGGCTAATCAGGGCTCGCTGTCCATCTTTCCAAGACGGTCAATGTAGGTATTACATACATTTGTGCACATAGGGCACACGTTTTAGTAACAAGTTATTCATTCTTTTACAACGCCGATTAAGTCCGTGTTACCAAGTATCTCCCTAGCTTGTAAAGTACATTCATTATATTTGGGCGCGGATTACAAGGCGCAAAGATGCTGTTTGTGCAAAGATCGTGATATAACGCTTATGGTATGTGATTAAGGTATTTTTAGGTGTGAATAAATACGGAGTTAAATTCAGTTTATTTTGTATTAAGTCATCCACTCATATTTTTCAACCTGCTGCTTAGTGACAGCTTCTTTGGATAACTTTGGTTAACTATTGGTGATGACTTGAAGCTACCCAGGTACATTTTACTTCATTATACTTGAGATGGGATTTCTACTGTATGCAACAAAGTAAGAGGGGAAATAATGTCTCTTTTCATTTTTCAGACAGTGTAATAGTTCTTTACTTTACGTGTATCTCTAGGTGTGTTAATTTTGAATGTGTGATCAACTGTAGGATTAAGTGCTCCTTTTTTGGATTTTTGGATAGAAAAATCTCCTACTTCTTAAACTAAACAAAGTTTTGTTTATTTCATAGTCCCAGAACTAGTATCTGTGTCATGAATGTATATTTTCCAACCGTTCAATATTTTATTTTAGATGTCTGGAAAATCCCACAAGGCCATGGACGATTCCCACTGGCACAAACGCCTGCAAAAGTTTGCAGACACTGGCGTTTGGCCTTCCAGTGAGGGTAACAGACCTGCGCCCCGCCAGAAAAAGTGGCATCTGTATTAACAAATGGTAAACTTTTAAAAGAACACACATGTCAAGTCAGAAAAACACCCTAACTGAAATCCATTTTACTTTATTTCTAATATATTACTGGCATAGTAAGGGGCGGTAAATAATGATGTGATACTGTTTTTTTTACCCACGGGGTATTGCTATCCTTCGTGCGGTTGGGCGGGCGGGCAAGCGTCTCCAAAAACTTTGACATCGGGCTGAGGGGTATTCCGTGCATTGCACGCCTATTTTTTATACTATTTTACAGTTATAGTGTGCAATTTTACGACTGATATTGCTGTACTTTGTGGTTATAGATAGAGAAGTGTCCTCTTCAATTGAGAGGACAGGCTACCCTTGTTCAAGGACTCCAGAGCTGTTCCTGTGGATTTCACAAGGTAAACTTAATTAAACTCAACATACAACTAAAATTGTGATTGTATTTCATCTGAATCTTGGCTACACACTACTGTAGTTATTACTGTTGTTTTATTTTTTCTTGGCAAGGGAGCATGCGAGGGCTTCTACATCTGGGGAAGAGCAATCTCAATCCAGTCAGTCCACAGGAGGACTGACTGGATCCACAGCCACTGCATCCACAGCTGGCTCATCAACGGGACCGAGTCCGGTAAAGAGGACAAAACTGGTATTGTCTGTGGTAAATATAAGTTTCTTTATAAAGCCAAAAACCATACAGTTATTAACACATTATTACATAAGCCTCTGAAATATGTATTTGTTTATATTTCTCTGGCGCTTTATTCAGTTTGAAAGATGGAGGTTTGGCTCCCATGTTCAAACCACAAAACCAAACCTCTATGCCCAGAGGAAAAAAGCTTCACAGGTTAGTATTAAGGACTATGACTCAAGTTCACAAAAATCTGTTGTGTTGTTTTGTATTACTGATAACAACTGTCAACACAGACGCAAAGTAACCCTGGTTCTACTGCTGCTGCCACCACTACCCCATCACAATCTCCCTCTACAAACAACCCTCCATCTCTGCGCCATTCTCCATCTCCACACCACTCCCTATCTCCACGCCATCATACCCCTGTGTGTCCATCCCCATCTGACTTCTTCCTTGCTCCACCACCAGCGGTGAAAAGACCAGCCCCAGGTCTCCCTGTGCTCGTGCTTGTGGCTGAGATGAACCCTGTAAGCTGCTTTTTAAATCTTTAACATAACCCATACTATTTTATCAATTTTTGTTGCTTCTCTTTATAGCTATGCTCATATTTTATCACAGCAGGACCCCCCTCAGCCACAATGTTCTGTGGAGCTCCCTCTCTTGTGGCCAGAGACTATTCCAGTGCAAGATCACAAGTGGGTGTCTGCAGCTCTTTTTAAAGTTGGGGCAAGTTGAAAGCTGGAGCCACATGACTCCCTAAAGCTTTGGTACAACCCTCCTCCACCAGGCCTGTTGTACCACCAGGCTCCCACGCCTGACCGTTTTTTTCTCCCACCGTCTCTTCTTGAGGATGCCGTATAGACTGTGGAAAGTGCGGTTGGTTTGTACCAACCTTACCTGTACAAGGCATCCACTTGCTGGGGGTGGCCTGCACAGGAGAGTCAGGAAGGTGCTAGACATTGACTGCTTCTATAACCTTGCTAAAGAGACATTGATCTGCAGCAAGTGCAGAAGCAGCTATGTGTCTACTGGTCAGAACATTCTCCAGCAACCGGACCTGGCTCACCGATCAGAGTTCAGGGTCATCCTCACTCGCAAGTGAGTTATGAAATAGATTGAATTATAGTTTTTTTCTTTTCTTTCTTTTTTTTGGAGAAATTTATTTGAATACTCTTTCTTAGGTACGCCTGTGACATACGCGTCATTAGCCTCTTGGGAGAAAGAACCCTTGGGAATGGGCCTGCACGCATCGCCAGCCAGCTGAAGGAAAACCAGAGTGAGATAAATTGTAAATTTCACAACAGCAATATAAACCACGGACTACAATGCCACACAAACACAAACACACACACAGACACACACACACACACACACACACGCACACGCACACACACACACACACGCACACACCTCTTTCTTTGAAGTGGGTAATTCATTTGAAACACTCACCTCTGCCTCTCAGCTGTTGCTCTGCTGGACTGATTAATATACCTTAACATAATGGTTAATTTATTCTTGATTCTGTGTAGATTCTTGATTCTTGAATGTTTCAGGGTTTTCTCAGGGTGTTCCCCTAATTTGTCTCTCATCTTTCAGAACAAATGGTGAGCTGTGAGAGCCAATTGCTTTCGGCCAATGCTGTGATTGCCGCTATACTCTGTAGTATCTTTGCAAATCAACTGGGTACCGGCCAACGGCCACCTTTGATCTAATTCAATTAGGATGAGGTGTTTTGACATCCTGTAGCAAGAACCGGCTCCTCTGGATGGCCTGGTGGGGGGCGGCTTCCAGGACGGGTGTTATTTGTCACTCCTTCACACTACTTAAACTGCCTATTTTCCTTCATTCTGTGTGTGATGTTGACCTCTCCCGTAGGCGCAACCGTTTTCGATCGCAACTGAACCTTTAATAAAGTGCTTCACGTGTCTCATCATTACCATTGGCTCCGTATGCAAGTTATTTCCAACCGGGATTAACAGTGAATTAAACAGCTCGTTTTGGAATCGTCGAATCAGCGGTAAAAGAAAAAACTAAACAGAGATTTTCTTCAGTTGGAGGCTCCATCGAGATCGACAAGAAACAAGAAAGACGACCTCGCCAGTGACGGGCAGAATAACTGGAGTGTGGCTTCTCCATCCTGAGAATATCTTCCTCCGTTATCTGGTGAGTACGGTTTATCTAGTCTTGCTCAAAAAAAAATTAAGAATCTCTGACCAGTTTAGTTTATGGCTGTTTGGGACGGAGTGAAAAATTGTTGAGGACCTACACTGAAAGCGACTTTTATTGGGGAGAACGATAATTGTTAATATCAGTGTACGAATAGTGAGTACGCTTGGTTGTGATTTGGGCCTGTTGCTGCATTTGTTGTTTGGTCATTGAAGTTTGGAACTCCTGGGCACTTCGGCTGTGTGTGGATAACCTGGATCTGGTAGCTTTTGGGAAGCGATATTTCACGGTACACAGGAGATAGGCTGGCTGTGCACCTGTATGAATTTTGCAAAAAATTAAGGACACAAAATCTGCGTGGTAGTGAGTCGAAAGAATATACTGCGAGGGTATTGATCGACAAGACCTCCGATAGAGGCGTTGCCAGGATGCCAAGCTTGGGTGGGCATTTGTCCTTTTTGGGGGGGCAAAAAAAGAACCTCTAAATTGGCGTAAAATACAACATGCACAACATCTTGAAACTTTATATATGTATGTGTGTGTGTGTGTGTGTCAGTGGCGGCTGGTGAACTGGCGATAGGGGAGGCTCAAACCCATCTCTTGAAAATAATGATTGGTCATGACCTGTTTTCAATCATTCATTTAAATTACCATTACAAAAGCTCAGAAAACTCTCAACATTAACAGGTGTGGTCAGTTTTCATTAATAACACACACCTGTCGACTCTCATGCATTCCGCGTGAGTTTTAGTGGTATATTTACGTTACCCTGGTATAGTCAGCAATCGACGCATGTGTAAGAGATTCTCGCACGGAATTGAAGTCCTTGTGCATGGAGGTTCATCAGTTTCACCTGTGTTATGTCTCCGGCCTTCAGGGTTGGAAGCAATGCATGTGTTTTTTGATAGGTTAAGCTATTTAAATGAAATAAGATGATTGGAAGCAATGGAATTGCATAAAGACGTTTCAAATAATCTTATTTCATTTAAACAGTTTAAACGATCATGAAACACATGCATTGCTTCCAACCCCTGAGTAAAGAAAAGCAATGAGAATTCGGGAGTCATTATGCAGGTGAAACTAATAAACCTCCATGCACAAGGACTTCAATTCCATGCGAGAATGATGTGTATTCAGTGGCGGGCGGTGGACAGAGAACAAGGAGAGCGATAAACATGTCTTTAAACTGCTTATTATTCTTGATCTGTTTTCAGTCAGTTTCCCTGGTAAAAGACAACTGAACTCTCCCCTCAGGTGTAGCTAATTGTCTTCGTGAAGACGAGAAATCAAACGCAAACCAGTTGAAAACAAAAAGAGTGCATTGCAATCTTTTTCAATTAAACAATCATTATGCACAGGTTTGACGACTTGCTCAGGATGTGACAAAATTAACTCGGAAAACCCGCAGTGGTTTTTTTGTGAAGAGTTGCCTAATAAGGCATGTTATAGAATTTATTATTCACTCGCCGAAACATTTCATATTAAGCGAAAGTAACATGTTGACCAAGAACAATGATTGAAATCGGGTCACTAATCTCATCCGCTTCAAGGGATATTTGCCGACCCTCCAGTTTTCTGTCCACCGCCTGCCACTGTGTATATTTGGCATTTTCCGGGATAGATTTTGCGATATCTATGAATTTGGAATCTTTTTTGAGAGTGTAATCAACGAGCCGAGTAAACAATCCCTCCTCATCCATATCCTTGTGATTGCGCCCACGCAGAGCAAGTTCACTAATAGTGAGAAACTTCACCCATGTTTTTAATGTCGTATCTGTTCTTTTGTACTTGGGTATGACCCAGCAGATGAACAATATTTTCACCTGTCTCTGACCGGCACTGGTACTCCTGCCACGCAACCATGGCCCTGGAGTGTGAGATGCTGGTTGCGTGTTTGTACCGTCTTTATCGAATGCTTTTTCTCCCCCTTTGTGTAGCCACTTTTAGTAAATATGTCCTCAAGATCGGAATTAGAACTAAATTTGCGACAAGCGAAGCAAAAGCTGGCATCACGCAGTACTGAATATTCAAGCCATAACATGGTCGAATTTGATACACTTAGGATAACTGCTTAAAATGGGCTGAGATGGGCGATCCAGGAGTGGACATAGAGCCTGGGGCCTGTACATGGTGAGAGCAGACGATTTGAGCCCTCAGCATTGGTGCAGAGCTGGTGAAGCATGATGAATCTGCCGGTGATTCATGGGCAGTCCTGGACCCCGGCACGAATGCAATGCGCTGTTTGGTGGTTGCAGGTCTGGTGGTAGAGACTGCACTTGCGGGAATGAGAGCAGCTTGTTTTTTTAATGAGCCACATATGCATTTCTATTGGCAAATGTTCAAAGAGCTTATGATACATGTTTGAAATCGAAATGTGCTTATGATACAGAATTATTATTGCAACAGCCCCAGTGAGTAACTGCCTGGGCTCACTCGGTAGCCGACTCAGTTTATAATCACACGAGTCGACACACAGATGACAAACTAGTACACAATTTACCTTCATGTCAAACGACAAGACTGACAAATAAGCGGTGGAAAAAGTACCAACAAAAGAGATATGGGCAAAGTTTTCATTCCCTGAGAGAAGCACGGGTCCTGTATAAGCAGCATAGAAGTGACCTCACACTTAGCGAAGACAGCGCTCGAAGAGAATGGGAGGGTCCGTAGTAATTTGAGAGTGCCCATTGGTTAGTTTTACATCAGAATAGACTGGCAAAGGAATCCACCAATCACACATAGTGATAGATGGATGACGCATACGCAAAGCTCTCTACCTCTGGCTGTTAATCACGTGGGATATCGCATATTTACCGTCAAATAGTAGTAAATCAGTTTTTTTATCTTGAGTTTCCATTGAGTGGGCAGAGCTTTTTTCAAAGTGGGCGCTGCCCACCCCCTGCCCTCTGAAGGTATTACAAAACCCAAAACCAGTGAAGTTGGGACGTTATGTAAATCGTAGATAAAAACAGAATACAATAATTTGCAAATCCTTTTCAACTTATATTCAATTGAATGCACTGCAGAGACAAGATGTTTAATGTTCAAACTGAGAAACTTAATTCTTTTTTTTCCAAATAATCATTAACTTAGAATTTAAAGGCAGCAACATATTGAAAAAAAGTTGGCACAGGGGCCTTTTTACCACTGTGTTACATCGCCTTTCCTTTTAATGACATTCAGTAAACGTTTGGGAACTGAGGAGACCAATTTTTGAAGCTTTTCAGGTGGAACTCTTTTCCATTCTTGCTTGATGTACAGCTTAAGTCGTTCAATAGTTCGGGGTCTCTGTTGTCGTATTTTACGCTTCATAATGTGCCACACATTTTCAATGGGAGACAGGTCTGCACTACAGGCAGGCCAGTCTAGTACCCGTACTCTTTTACTACGGAGCCATGCTGTTGTAACATGTGCAGAATGTGGCTTGGCATTGTCTTGCTGAAATAAGCAGGGGCGTCCATGAAAAAGACGTTGCTTGGATGGCAACATATGTTGCTCCAAAACCTATATGTACCTTTCAGCATTAATGGTGCCTTCACATATGTGTAAGTTGCCCATGCCTTGGGCACTAATACACCCCCATACCATCACAGATGCTGGCTTTTGAACTTTGCGCCTATAACAGTCCGGATGGTTCTTTTCCTCTTTGGTCCGGAGGACACGACATCCACAGTTTCCAAAAACAATTTGAAATGTGGACTCGTCAGACCACAGAACACTTTTCCACTTTGCATCAGTCCATCTTAGATGAGCTTGGGCCCAGTGAAGCCAGCGGCGTTTCTGGGTGCTGTTTATAAATGGCTTTCGCTTTGCATTGTAGAGTTTTAACTTGCACTAGCAGATGTAGCGACGAACTGTAGTTACTGACAGTGGTTTTCTGAAGTGTTCCTGAGCCCATGTGGTGATGTCCTTTACACACTGATGTCGGTTTTTGATGCAGTACCGCCTGAGGGATCGTAGGTCACGGGCATTCAATGTTGGTTTTCGGCCTGGTAGCTTACGTGCAGTGATTTCTCCAGATTCTCTGAACCTTTTGGCGATATTCCCGACCGTAGATGATGAAATCCCTAAATTTCTTGCAATAGCTCGTTGAGGAATGTTGTTTTTAAACTGTTCGACAGTCAGCTCACGCATTTGTTCACTAAGTGGTGACCCTTGCCACATCCTTGTTTGTGAATGACTGAGCATGTCAGGGAAGCTGCTTTTATACCCAATCATGGCACCCACCTGTTCCCAATTTGCCCGTTCACCTGTGGGATGTTCCAAATAAGTGTTTGATGAGAATTCGTCAACTCTCAGTCTTTTTTGCCATTTGTGCCAGCTTTTTTGAACATGTTGCAGGCATCAAATTCCAAATGAGCTAATATTTGCAAAAAATTACAAAGTTTACCTGTTCGAACATTCGGTAACTTGTCTTTGCAGTGTATTCAATTGAATATAGGTTGAAAAGGATTTGCAAATCATTGTATTCTGTTTTTATTTACGATTTACACAACGTGCCAACTTCACTGGTTTTGGGTTTTGTATTTGTGAAAAAGGTTTGAGCACCTGTAACAGTGGAATTTGTAGTTGTTTACATCGATTTGTATGTGTATCAGTAAATTTGAGGTCACATACTCTATGAGTTGTGTACTTGTAGATTTTTTTTTCTCTGCTCAAAAACAACACAGCACTTACACATTCACAAAGTCTTAATTACAGGTGCACAAATCCTATTTTACAAGTCACAGATTTAAAAACTGACACGCTCACATTTTTACTCCTATTATTGCAGTATGTGTGGTACAAAACATATTTGTGCACCTGTATCGAACAATGTGAAGTTGTGGACAAAATTTGAATATGTGGTAATCTGAATGTGAATTTGTGCAATGAAAGTTCAATATATGTGACATAATTTCTCATGAAAATATTTATTTTCTTTTAAAACACAAATACAAATCGATGACTACACCTACTCAAATTTTCCTCACGTGTCACAGATTCTGTTTCCTACAAGTCACAAATCACGCCCCGTCCACTGATGTATTTGGTGCAAAACTATGTGTGTATTCACTCAATGGAGAAAAAGGTGGGTGCTGATCTGAGATCGACTGATTCCACAGACAATCAAACCCGAGGGGCTTAACATTGCGGAGTGAGAGGAGAATTCCCGTTGGTGGAGTCGATTTAGCACCAGAGGTGTATAGTGACGAAGTACCATGAATGCTGAAAGGTATATAAAGGTTTTAGAGCAACATGTGCTCCCCTCCAGACGACATCTATTCCAGGGACGACCTTGTGTATTCCAGCAGAACAATACAAAACCACATAATGCAGCTATTACAACAGCAAGACTTCATAGTAGAAGAGTCTGTGTGGTGAACTGGCCTGCCTGCAGGCCTGATCTTTCTCTGATTGAGAACATTTGGTGCATAATTAAAGGATTAGTCCATCAAAGGAGACCCAAAACTCTCCTGCAGCTGGAAGCCTGTCTTAAACAAGAGTGGGATCAAATTCCAATGGTGTAACTCAAGAAACTTGTCCTATCAATGCCCAGACGCCTCCACTCTGTGTTGAAAAGAAGTGATGCTTCACCATGGTAAACAGGCCCCATGTCCCAACTTTTTTGAGACCTGTATCAGCCATCAAATTTGAAATGAGCTAATTTTGTGGATAAAATTTTTTTTTTAATTCTGTTTCAACTTTTGCAGTGTTATCTCTGTTCTATTGTGAATAAAATACTGGCTGCTGTGATTTGAAAGTCATTGTGTTTTGAATTTATTCACAATTCACACTTTCTCCCAACTATTTCGGAATTAGGGTTGTACAAATAAAATCTATTTCAGATTTGTTTTTTCACATACCGTGTCATACTTCATGGAATATGCAAAAGAAATATGGTTCAGATGTTTTTATGTATTTTTATGTTTTTATGGTTCAGGGTTTTTTTTTTTTTTTGGTGTCAAAGGGCCCGTAAACCATAAAGTCCAAATTCTTTGGCACAAATACCAAGTTGTTATGAAAGTACTATAAGAGGATTAATAATTTCTGAGATGAGAAAGATCTAGTGTTTTTCAGAGATATAGAGGGTTAAACCTGGCCCCACGCACCAAAACCAAACTCTAATGAGTCATTTTGGGAAGCCTATTTATTCACAAATATTTGTAATGATACTGATTGGTAATATGATACATATTATACCATAGAACCACTCCTGCAAAAGTCATGCATCTATCTTGATGGTTCAAATGTTGCAACATTGAATTTGGCATATTATACAGTAACACTCATTTTCTACACAATATTGGGAGTCAGGCACCCCCTTTTGGAGTCTCAATATCTCAAAAACTAATAAAAATACAGGTCTAAACTTTTGCACATAACATTCTAGATACAAGAACATTATGTTTTGTAAATCTGAAGTGAAGGTTGTCAGTCAGGAGGCCTACAATGATTCCAGATGGAATTTTAAAAAAAATTGTGTATATATATATATATATATATATATATATATATATACACACACACACACACGAAACTTTGAAAACAAGAACTTAAAGTGAATGAGATATTTATAATGATCTTTGAGCATACAAATGCTTCACTTTTGAGTTTCAATGAATGTGGACATTTTCAACGAGCATTATACATACTCTGCTATAAGTCAGTCCTTTTTTCAGCATCTGAAAAAAATGCTTATTAAATAAAATTGCAATTTGAGACAGGAGCTGGGTGTACATTTCCATTTGAATATGATTTTACGAACAAATGTCCTCTTGTTGTGTTATTTTGATGCAATTCATGGCCATACTGATGAGAAATACTCTGACAGCGAAAAAGTGAAATGTTATCAATGTAACTGTTTTGTTGAAGTCATAACATTGTCAAAACATGGCTGCAACTATCTTGTGTGTGAGGTACAATTCAGGAACCACACGCAAGAGATAGAAATCCAGAAAAACATGTGCCTCTAATGAAGTCCGATTCAAAGCCAAAAAACACAAGAATTGCCAAGCCACAATACAAAATCCAAAAACGGTGTCGACTAGACAGGCAGGGGTCAGAACCTGGAAGACAGATGAGCAAAGGTGCATAAACGGTAGGCAAAAAGTCTTAGTCGACGAACAAATCCAAGAGTCATACACAGGGCATGTAAACGCAGAAATCGTAGTCATACAAAAAGTGGATCAAAATCCAAAACAGTACAAGAAGGGCAATGGCAAGAATCGTAGTCAGACAAACCAGTAGAAGAAAAACAATACTCAATGGCATACACGGCGTTCTGCACAAAGAAATATTGATCAACGTTTGTCAGAACTGCAGTGAGGACTCTTAAATAGATGGGAGGGGAGTCACATGCTATGCAGGGAACAGGTGTGCTGGATCAGACGAATTACAATGGGAGAATGAGGGAAACCCTAACCTCGAAAATTGGTGAAAGCCAAGACACGGACGGGAATCACGCAAACAGCCTATGACATTTAAACAGCTCCGGTCAGGGAGTTCTAAGTGCACAGATAACGAGTGCAGGAAAGTAATTAAGCACGTGTGAGAGATCTCACAGAAATGCAGGGGAAGACAGGTAAAGCTGAGCAAGAGGCGGAGACTAGAACAGGGCGATTGCTGAGAAGGAATTAGTATTAATTAGTAGCAGTGCAACTTTACAGATTTAACTAGAGTGCTCGTTAGTAAGTTAGTAATCTATTTACATGGATTAGTTGTGTCAGTAGACTGTGATACAAAATACAAATGTTAGTTTTATTAGTAATCAGAACAGTAAGGCGAAGCAAGTAATCCATGTTGAGGTCGAACTTCAGCTGCTAGTCGAAGACTGTACCCAGGTATTTATGTCTCCCCACCACCTCCAGAGGCTCCCCGTGAATGGTAATGACTAAAGCCTCAGCCAGTTCCCTCTGTCTGTTAGAGAAGGTCACCATCTCTTTGGTCTCACTCACATTCAGTTCGAGGCATGATCTATCACACCAGTCCACAAACTCACTGAGAGATGAGATGTGGTGGTGGGACAAGCCAGACAGCAGGGACAGGAGGACCGTGTCATCAGCAAACGTGACCGGGTGGTGTTAAAGGAATCTTGATTTTAATATTCCAAGTATTACCTTCACAAGAAGAAACCCAGACGACTCAGAAGAAAAAAATCAGTCAGAGGCAGAGAAGTTAATATCCAAGCCAAAGTTCGTTTACTCTTTCTGCAGCAAAGAGGATCCCCACATCCACGTCAAGTCAACAAAATGGAGGATGATACAGTTAGTCTCTCTCTGGTTTTTGTAGGGGTACTCCATGACGTTCTCCTCCCCCCGCGCTGATTTACACATCATGATGTAATCTAGAGAGCCCTCGTCGTCTTATGCAACCTACGTCAAGCTGTCGTAAGCCTGCACACATACATCTCGTTGGGGAGGAGAGCACCTGTCTTCTCTATCAGCCCCGGCTCCAGTTTATCTTTTTATGCATTCCGGAGCTTTCTATAAACACAAACTTAGAGAAAGAGAAAAACATCTTATCCTTGGTACAGACATTCAGGTCTGCATGACTTTAGATAGGCTATATGTCATGACGCACTGGTACAGTTATGCAGGCCCCTGCTAAATCAGAAATATGCAAGCACGCACACACTCTAGGCCTAAAAGGTTATGAAACAAAGCAAAGTAGGAGCAAGCAAGGATAAACAATTAATAATTACATCAATCAATAAAAAATGATTCCACAGGTGGCAGTTATGTTGGGTAGACCTGCACTCATCAGCGTAGAAGGTGAACCGGAGAGGAGAGAGAACACAGTCCTGTGGTGAACCAGTTGATCTGTAGATTGGATAAGAAAACATGTTATTAACCAGTGCTCTCTGTGGCCTGTAAAGTAGGAAATCCAGGATCCACAGGATAAGCCTGTCATCAAGATGGAAGCGGGTGATGAGTCTGTCAGCTGAATATGTGGCTGCAGGGCGTTAAATGCAGAGGAGAAATCAGCAAAAAGCAACCTGGCAATTGTGTTTGGAGTTTCCAGATGTTTATGTATGGTGTCAATGATAAAAGCATGTGCATCATCCATCCCTATCCCTGCCTAATAGGCAAACTGGAGTGGGTCCAGCTGAGAGCCTACTGCTGTGATGATGTGATTTTTAATCACTCTCTCCAAGGTCTTCATCATAAGAGTTAGGGCAAAAGGCCTGAGGTCGTTTGGTACCCTCACTTTTCTGTGCTTTTTTTGGGGAGGGCGATAACCATCGAGTGTTTCCACAGCTGAAAGAGGAGCTGGAATACTCCGCCCAGCTGCTCAGCACAGTGCTTCAGAGTACGGCCACAGATCTTGTTACATTTAGTCCTCTCAAAACCTCTCACCACCTCTTCAGTACTAATGTTGAGTACAGATCCACTGGTTTTTAGTGAGGTAATTGTTGTTTCAAGCTGGGTGACATTATCATTCTCAAATCTAGTAAAAAAGGAGTTGTGGTCGTTAGGTAGTGATGCTGGGCTACTGCCCCCAACATGGATGACTTTTTTTAGAGTTGGAAGTTGTATTCACAGCTGCCCTATTTTTGAGACCCCGCCAGGCTACGCGCAGGTTCCCGCTGTTGGAATTTTTGTTCAACTTTGTCCCTGTACTTGAGCTTGGCCACTTTTATGGCATGCTTCACCTCTTTATTAATCTTTTTTCTCACTATCAGAGCCAGAGAAAAATATTTGCTTTTTCTTATTGCGGAGAGCTTTGAGTTCTTTCGTCACCCATGGTTTGTGATTAGGGAAAATGGTGATCGTTTTGGTGGGAATGATGTTATCCACACAAAAGTGTTATACCCACCTGGCTCAAAGTGGAGACAACATAAGGGAGACCACACCGAGTGTAACGTTACATGAATAGTTTATTGTGTCGTTAGTCAAAGGGTGAGGTGCATTAAAAGAAAGCGCAGAGTAAGTGTGAGTGAGAGAGACAGAGCAGGAGGCCCACAGCCAGCCCACCCGTGGCCAAGACAGAGTGCCAAAACAGCCCCCCGAGAACCTGGAGGTGGAGTTTTAAGACCACACACCCACTGGACGCTCTGCCAGCCAACTGGCCACCGCAGCCAGCCAGCCAAGTGAGTGGCTCCCCCTGCAGCCTGGGAGCTGTCGAATCGGCCAGTCATGTTAAATGTGCATGGAGAACTGAGGCAACCACAGCACAGCTGAGCTGGGCGCAACATCACTCCCCCCAATAAAGCAGACCCCTATACTAAGATTTTACCCTGGGGTTCAGCCAGTACCACTAAAACAATCCTCCCCCCACCAAATCAGCATTAAAAATCACCATTCCCCGGCCGTCTAACACCCAGAATCAAACGAGGACAAAAAGGCGGCTCAGACAGAGGACACCACTACCCACTAACCCTCAGGTGCCCGGGACACAGCATCCGCCATGATACTCTCAGCGCCTTGAATATGCCTGATGGTTAACCTATACGGTTGGAGGAAAAGTGCCCAGCGCATCAGGCGTTGGTTCGAATTTCGTAATGATGACAAAAAAGTCAGAGGGTTATGGTCTGAGTATACTACAAGGAGATGCTCCCCGCCCCCGACGTAGACTTCAAAATGTTGAAGAGCCCAGACCAGGGCCAACGCCTCCCTCTCAATTGTTGAGTAGTTACACTGGTATCGATTGAATTTCCTCGAAAAGTACCCGACCGGTCTATCCACCCCATTCCCATCTTTCTGCAAGAGCACTGCACCCGCCCCCACCTGACCCCCACCAACTGGAATGGTTCCTCCAGCCGTGGTGCAGCCAGGACCGGGGCAGAGCTCAGCAGGATCTTGGCATTTTCAAAGGCCTGTTGGCACTCAGTTGACCACTGAAATTTAACCGAACTCTTCAACAGATTAGTTAGTGGGGCCACAACAGACGAGAAATTACAACAAAAGTTCCTATAATAACCTATCATTCCGAGAAAACGCATGAGGTCTTTTTTCGCGGCTGGAGGTGGAAATTTGTCAATGGCCAGGACATTCGACCTGACCGGCCGCACCTGGCCTTGGCCCACCACCTTACCCAAATACTGCACTGTGGCTTGGGCAAACTCGCATTTAACCACGTTCACAGTGAGGGCTGCTGCCACCAACCGCTCAAACAGTGCCCGTATGCGCAAAAGGTGAGTTTCCCACGTGCCAGCATGACATACAACGTCATCTATGTAAACCGCGCACCCCTCCAGCCCCCCCACAACCCTGTTCATGAGCCGCTGGAAGCTTGCGGGGGCGTTACGCAACTCAAACGGCATGCGGGTGTAGGAGTACAATCCAGCCGGGGTAATAAATGACGAAACTTCTTGTGCCCTCGGAGTTAATGGAACCTGGTAGTACCCTTTCAGTAAGTTGAATTTACTAACGAAGCGCGCCGATCCCACTTGATCAATGCAATCCTCAATAAGAGGCGAGGGGTAAGAATCCGGCTTGGTCACAGCATTCACCTTTCTGTAATCCGTGCAGAACCTGAAGGTGTTATCAGATTTTTTTACAAGTATACACGGCGACGGCAAACTTGAATAGGACGGTTTGGCAAGCCCATTATCAAGTAAATACTGCACACTTTCATCTAAACTCTTCCTTTTACCTGGCGCCACACGATAGAATCTCTGGCGTATGGGGTTCGTATCTCCCACATCGACGTCATGCTCAATCAGTCGAGTACAAGAGGGTGAATCAGAAAATAAACACGAAAACTCCAAAATTGGAGATTTTAACTCCTCCCGCTGAAGTGGTTCCAAATGCCCCAAAACCCCATACAGATCCGCCAGTGTCCCTGAATTATTGAGGCGCGCATGCAAAATTGCTTCATCGGGGACGCGCACGCCATCCTCCTCTGCCACCGGGGGAGGCTGCACATCCCCAACTGCAATCAGCCCAACTGACCTCACCCTAACCTTCTCCCCCTCCCCCTGAGCTAAAGAGAAGTAGGGCTTCAACAGGTTAACATGACACAGTTGTGTAGCCTTCCTACGCTCAGGGGTAGCGATCAAATAATTCAAATCCGAAACTTTCCGCACCACCGAGTAGGGCCCCGAATATCTCGCTGCAAGCAGCGAGCCCGGGAGAGGCAAGAGAGCAATCACCTGATCCCCAGGACTAAAAACTCGTACTTCGGCCCCCCGATCATACTGGTGTTTCATTTTCCTTTGAGCGTCGGTCAGATTTTCCGTAGCTCTCTTCCATGCAAGAAATAACCTCCGCCTAAAACCATGTACATACTCCGCTAAGCTCGCGGGAGGCTCCGACGAGTCCAAATCACTCCCCAAGACCGATAATGGCGTGCGCACCTTGTGGCCAAATACCAATTAATTGGGGCTAAACCCAGTACTTTCCTGTACCACAGCGCGAGCAGCCAACAACAACCACGGCAACCCATCCTCCCACTCGCGGTTCATTTCCACGCAATACGCTCGTAGTGAAGACTTCAGGGTTGCGTGGAAACGTTCGAGCGCCCCTTGCCTCTGAGCATGATAGGCAGAGCTGAAATTGTGCTGTATTTGTTGCCTGGGAGCTGTCGAATCGGCCAGTCATGTTTAATGTGCATGGAGAACTGAGGCAACCACAGCACAGCAGAGCTGGGTGCAACAAAAGGAAATATAGTATGTCACAATTTCCCCCTGCTCATTGATGTTACTAGATGGGACCATTAGGTTGCACCATCAGTGGCTACAAAGCATCCTTGTAGCTTATCAATACTGTCCATTGTTTGATATTTTTAACAACCTTCTCTGCTCTCCTTACAACAGGTACATAGGCTGGTACAAGCAGAATGGTACCATGATCAGCAGATCCAAGTGGAGGGATTTATATTTTATCAGCACCTCAGTGGTTAAAATCACCAAGGACAAGTTTTGGACAGTCAGGGAACAAACCTGTTAAGTATGGTGATAATATGGTTTGAAGCTGCAGCCGCCTTTGCTTTTGGATGGATGTAAACTAAAATGAAAAATAGCTGAGGGAATTCCCCGGGGAGGTAAAAGGGACGATGGGAAACCGCCATGAGTTCAATGTCTGCGGTGCACAGTCTCTCCCTCACCATCACAGTAGAACACCATCGTTTGTTTTCATACAGGCATTCCGCCGCCGTGTTTCTTGCCCATCAGCTGACAGTCACGGTCAAGCAGTGTTTGTGTCCCAAAACCGTCTATATGCAGAGAACTGTCGCTGTCATTGCTGCTAAGCCAGGTTTCGGTAAATGCCAAAACTGCTGCATTTCTGTATTCATGCATATGCGCTGATTTAGCTTGTAGTTCATCAGTCTTATTGCGTATTGAACGCACATTGGCTAGGATGACTGAGAGTAGCGGCTGGTGTTTACCTGTCTCCCATTTGAGTCTGGCTCTCGCTCCACTCTTTTTCTTTTGTTTTCCCCCTCCAGGTCTTCCTCTTTCTGTTGGTGTCCGAGGCATAGCTGGAGGAGTGACTGCGTAGTATGTCCTCTGGAAGCCCCACTATTTCAGACGCTTGTTTAGCGTGAAGCCGCAGCTGCAGCAGGAAGTCTCTGGAATATGTAGCATGCCGGCTAGCTGTACCCGCCGAATAATCCACAAAGTACACAAGTTGCAGAAGCACCAATATAAAAAACAGTTCCAGGTAATCCATTGCACAAAAACTGTCACGTAAAAAAAAAGACAGGTTAAAAAAGAGAGAACTACTCAGCGAGCCAACCAGTCAACCACACGAGCAGTGACCCGGAAGTTAATGGCACCCAGCTAACACAAGACGCTGCAACGTCGCCACATGGATGTAGCCATAAAGTAAACAAAAGACGTTGCCGCGACGTGGTGGTATGGTTGCTCACTAAAGTTGCCGTTTAGTAACCAAATAACATTGCCGCGACGTCGCGATATGGTCATATAACAACGTTGCCATTAGGTACCAGGGACAACATTGCCATGACGTCATCACATAGTCACCCGATAACGTTGCCATTTGGTACCAGAAGTACGTGGCCGCGACACTGCTGCATAGTCACCTGAAAACTTTGCCATTTGGTACCAGAAGTATGTGGCCGCGACGTCGCCATAAGGTTGCGTTACAATGTTGTCAATAGGTGCCAGGAATGAAGTTGCCGCGACGTCGTCGCATAGTCACCTGATAACGTTGCCATTTGGTACCAGAAGTACGTGGCCGCGACATCGCCATAAGGTTGCATTACAATGTTGCCATTTGGTGGCAGGAAAGACGTTGCCGCGACACCGCCATATGGTTGCGTTACAATGTTACCATGAGTACGTTGCTGCGACATCCCTACCTGGTCACTGGACAAGGTTGCCATTTCGTATCAGAAGTACATCGTCATATACATTGCAATGTTGCCATTGGGTGCCAGAAACAACTTTGCCAAAGTATTGTATATTTAAAAAAAAAAAGTAGTCTGGCATGAAGCAATGGGCTCTTTGCAGACATTTCTACTTCCTGAATTTAACCCTGCTTCATTGTATCCTGTCTTACATTATTGGACAAACTGATTAATCCAGGTGTGTCCGACCATAGTTATGAGGTCAAACACACGAATTAATCAGTTTGTCCAATAATGTAAGACAGGAAACAAAGGAGCAGGGTTAAATTCAGGAAGTAGAAAATGTCTGCAAAGAGCCCATTTGTCAGACATCAATAATTTACCATCTATGTGCTTGTTCACTGCTGTGTTGGCAAGGGTAAAGTCTTATTGGCAGTTATGAACCTTAGAATAGTTGACCTGCACTCATGTCACCTGGCCTAATACCAAACTTTTACATAAATACACTGCCTGCAATCAACATCTTCCTTTGAATTGTTAGACTGCACATAATGTACAATGTCCAAGTATGAATCACAGTTCATAATTATGCACACACATCACTGAAAATAAATTGTTCAAATTAAAGTTTCATCATTCAGTCATGCACATCTTACATCATCATTGATTAATTAGAAAAGACAGCATTGAAAATTGCAAATATTTATTTACATTTTACAAAAAAAACTAAATTTTTTTGAAGTTAACATAAAAACAAACTGGAATGATAAAAGCTGGAGTGACTGAGGTTGATTTGAAATATGAAAAATGGACAAATTGTTTGGAGTCGCTACAGCTTCCAGGGAACACAGGACAAGCTGGTATCATGTAGAGGGAGCTCCAATTTGCTATAATGAGACCTTCAAGTAAGCGTCAAGTAAGCCAAGGCAATGAAGGAAGCCCTTGGTGTAGCATTTCATTCCTCAGGGAAGCAGGTGTGCATGAGAAGACCATGACCGACCGACCGACCCAAACCAAAACGGCAACAATGGATAAACATCTGGAAGAAAAATAAAGACAGAGGTAAACCCCCGTAAGTTAATGGATAATTGTCATCAATTTACTGTTTCAACAATCTTTTCACTGGGATTTGGAAGTGGTGTATTCTGTTCTACAATTTCAACATTCGTGTAAACTTTAACAGCAATCCATAATCAAATGTGAGTCAGACAAATTTGCCATTTAAATTTAAGTGCTGAAACTAGCAAGGTGCACAGGTCTGTCTGTTGATCTTTCTCAGAAAAACAAACACTTCGCAGCAGTCGTTTCAAATGTCTCCACCCACTTCAAAAAGCCTGCAACTGACAACAACAACAAAAAAAAAAATCATTGACCCAATCTCAATGTCTTCACTTAACATTAAACCTAGGCTTTGACAACACCAGGAGACCACCACAGATCTGTAAAGAGCAGTGATTGTGATTTCATGTGGTTTCCAATGTTGCATCTTATATCATTGTTTATGTAGGCAAACTGCTTCTTTGTAAAAGTATGCATATCAGCGCATTCCGTATTTAAGGCTGAACACCTTGGTGCCAGTCCTCCATTCTCCACCCACAGACCATTTTATATGCTTCCGGAGATCACCCGGGAACCCCAGTGCTTTACGTCACAATGCTTCGAACTGTGGGTAATTCCCCTCAAGCAAAGTGAGCATCGATAGTCACTTATGGGAAGGGGTCAGAAAGGGTTTAAAAAGTCTGCATGAGAGCCCTCACACACTTGACGATTTCACATTGGTACAGCCCTAAACACTCAGGGATTTAATGGGACCGCGCCTCAAAGTCTGTGAGTACGTGAGGGTGGACATTTAGATTGGGCCATTATGAATTGTTTAGTAAGGCACAAGTTGATTTTGGAACAGGATAAGTGTTAAATCTAAGAAAATTAAATTTTGTGGTTGTGATAATGGTTTTCCTCTGCACTGTGTATACATTCACCATCAGTTGACAAAAATAAAGTTGATAGATCACAGGACTTGGCATTCAATAGTTCTTGAATTTATTATAGATCATAATAACAAAGTATAGATGACCACGAGCACTATAGCGCACTAAGTAAAATCGATTGCCCGATAGTTTGACCATATAAAGTTGCCATACGCTCCTGGTTGACAGTTGTACAGGTAACATAAGAGGGTGAGTTTACAGGGCAAACTCTGGATATACGGTCTAATCCATGAAACCCAAGGAGCTGGCTATAGGAATAGTCAGAGTAGCAGGTGCGGACAAGTTGCTAGTCACCCCCACACACTCCAAGGAAGTGTGTCATCTCTCTTAAACATTACAATACATGAATACAAATCAACTATTGAGTTAACTCAAGCAATACATAGGCAGAGAAAAAAACACAAAACATAACGTTACCTTTCATAGTTTTGTTTCCATCCCATCCACTCTGAGGCTGCCATCGTCACCAAGCTGTTCCAAGCATCCCCAAACCTATGATTATCACATATTAACATTAGCCAACAAGCTGATCAAGATCGCTCGATATGAAGCTGATGAAAATCCAAGAACAAATTAATAACAAGAAATGTTGCCTCTTTCGATAGAAATGATTAATCGCCCAACCGTACTGTCTTGACAGAAATTCATGTCGTCGAATTATTACACAGAAATGTTTAACTTACAGTCTTCACCTTCACTCATGATGTTGTCGAGCTCTGCCAACTGCCGCTCTCCAATCTCCATGTGATTCCGCGCATGACGACGGCACCTGTCGGCAACAAACTCTTGCGTTAACAAAGCCGAGAATCTTGCGGGGGTTGCCTATGTACTTTCGTAGGGGAATTCAATGTTATCTTTGAGAAAAAAAATGTGATTTTTTCTTTCTCCCCAGTTTATTACCTTTTGCCAGCTCAAGTTTGTCATTTTACTGCAATGGACGCCACAATGTACTGCTAAAAAAAATAAAGGGAACACTAGAACAGCACAGTGTAACTTAAAGTCAGTATTACTTATATGAAATCAAATTGTCTAAGGAAGCAAGACTGATTGACAATCATCAATTTGACATGCGGTTGCGCAAATGGAATAGACAATCGGTGAAAATATATATTTCTAATGTATATTTCATTTATTCAAAGATAGAATGTGTGTTTTTGTATTTTGTTCCATTAATATTTTTTTAGCAGTAAAAGATTCAGAAAACAAATATGCATTTGGCAAAATAGCAGGAACCGCACCAAATCCGGCTCAAGTACATGATTTCATTTGAAGTGTAAAGCATTTCATTCAAATGGAGCCTTTTTTTTATTATTCCTTAGGCTGCACAAAATGAAGACATGATGGTTTCCAAAAAATCAACATGCAAAGTCAACAGCCCCCCCAAATCTGATACATAGGCTCCCCCACTAATAATAGTATAGTTATAAAGTGTCACACTTTGAAAGCTTTAGCCTAAGCCAGGGATCACCAAACTAAGGGCCGGGGGCTGATTCCAGCCCACCACGCCCCCCTGACCAGTGTTTTGGAATCCTGACAGGAAAATGGCGAGCTCACAAAAAGTTACATTCACATTTATCAGGCACTGTTATCCAAAGCGACTTACAATTCTGTCAATTACATCAGGGCGAGTATCCCCTGGAGCAGTGTAGGGTTAAGTGTTGTGCTCAAGGGCAAAACAGTGTCATCTGAGATTCAAACCCACAGCTTTCAGGCCATTTTTTTACTCGCCATTTTGCTTAACCACTATGCTACTGCTGCTTGGTTGTTTTCAGAGAGTGCCAGGCTAGTAATCCCTACTACACAATTAGGCGTGCCAGTAGTCACTCTGGCATGAGTCATACAGTTGTTATTTAGATGACCGGGCCACCATCACAGTCAGGAACAATAATTCGGCCCCCAGAGAAAAAAAGGTTTGGTGAACCCTGGCCAAAGCAATATAATTATTCTCTGCCAACTGTCACTTTACACTATGGAAAAATGGAGATCAAATGGTCGCAAACATTCTCAGCCCCAAAATAAACAAGTAGATCAGAAGGATCTAATAGCTACGACCTCGCCTAGCATCCGTCACGAGGCCTAGTGTCCATGACTAGTGGTTTCTTGTACAAGTGTGATCTCGAAATTGGCAAATGACCCTGAAAATCAATAGGGGACCCTTCCTCTGTACCAAGAAGCTTGTTCTAAGATGTAATAGCCATCCATCAAGTTGAAGTGGAGTTACGGTGCGAGAACTGTGAAATCGGGGGAAAATGACACTTTTCTGACCGGTGTGACCTTGGGATTCGACAGATGACCTTGAAAATCAATAGGGAACCCCTCCTCTATACAAAGAAGCTTGTTGTAAGATTTCATAGCCATTCATTGAATTAAACTTGAGTCACGGTGCGAAAGCCGTCAAATCGGGCAAAATTGACACTTTTTTTGCCTTTGTGACCTTGGGATTTGACAGATGACCTTGAAAAACAATATGGAACACCTCCTCTATGCCCAGTAGCTATTTCCAAAATTTCATAGCGATCCATGAATTCTAACTGGAGTTACAGCGCGAAAACCCGCAAACAAGGTTGTGACCTCTGTTTCAGAAAATCAGACCTGCCTCTATTGTGATAACAGGATGTCGTATGCGGTTGTTGAGTTCCCCGAAGAAGGGCTGGTGGGAATCGTGGCCCACAACCGGACCTACAAAGACAATGGGGTAAGTATACATGAATCCATCATCATCATTATTCATCATTATTCTCTTAGACTCAAAATTCCCTGACCATAAAACAGAATTTTCATGACCTCCCAAACAAACAAAAAAAAAATGTCCAACATGGATGCAGAGCAAAAAGGGGCATATTATACATTTTCCATCTTCCCTTGAGTTAATTAATTGAGCCATACCTTTCTCCTGTTCCTCCAGTCCTTCTCTGAGACTGGCAATACCACTTTCAAGCTAGCATTTATCATTGAATCAGATTAGACCAGATGAGATGATAATGGTCCAATCCGTTTCAATAATACATGCTAATTTGGAGCTAAAAGTTGAATCGACAGACTCAGAGAAGGACTGGATGAACAGGCGAAAGGCTCAATTAATTACCTAAAGGGAAGATGGAAAATGAACATATTGTCAGAAATGGCGGCTTGTTGCTTTAAGCAGGTCAAACTGATCCCAATTTCCCTGGTCAACCTAGCTGACATGAATCAGCCATTTTTTTTTTTTTTTTGGCATCCACAGACCACCCAATTTGATTCATTTTAAGATTCAAAAAATGTATTTGTCACATGCATATTTGAAGTAGGCCTGCAAAAAGCAGTGACATGCAGATTGCGGCTAAAACTCCCAACACTGCAAGAAAAAAATAGTAAGCTAAAGGAATGATATTTAGAATTAAACAACCTACCTAGCTGGTTTTGAACGATGTTAGTGCCATTTGCCTAGCCTGGCTAACGATTGTGCAAAGCAGCATGGGATATCCAAAGCTACCATTTGCCAGCCACGTGTCTCCGCTGGACGACGAACAAAGTTTTCAAAAACGGAATTGAATTTTCGGCCATTTAGTTTTCACTTAGCTTTCTTTTTGCTTTCATTCACCCAATCCCGCCCTAAAAAATGGTTTTGACTCAATTGTTTGGAAGAAATTCAGCTAAAATTACGTCAGTAAGCTAGCGTTAACATGCTAACATGCACAGCCAGAGCATAACCACTCCAGACATCAGACGATCGGAGATTTCATCCAACTGTCATAATCACATACACACTGAAAACTAGTATCATACTCACCAAATGTTTGTTACAGGCTGTCACACAGAGTCGCACTAACACCTTGCTTGAAGTTCCTCTGAGAACAGCTACCACACACCATCATGGATGTATAATCTTATAATCTGACGTCTCTTTAACATCCAACACTCACTTTTACTGTCTATGGTTATCCTTCAGCTTGTTTCCAAGCAGGAAGAGAAAAGAAACTAACACCATTTTGATATTTTAGCTGGTATCCCTAACACTTACCTTGTTGGTTTTCTTCTTTCCAGGTCTGTCATCTTAGCCTTGTGGGTGGGTCCAACCCAGGCGAGTGCGTGCGCAGGATCATGCGCACAATTGCGACAAATTTTGTGTGGGGAATGTATAGTCTCCGGGGGAAGAAGGGGAAATTACCACTCCTTGGCACTGCTGTGTGCACAACAGTTAAACGTGAGTCCACATGTCCCCACGCTCCCAAAACACTACAAAAATGAATATATGACGTATTACAGTTAAAGTGCTTAATTTCTATGTTTCTTTCTATGTTCAACTTCTGTTAACCTCTTAAACTCCAGGGTCCTGAGACTCACCTCAGCAAAATACCTACAACGCCACGCTAATTAAGTTGCAATATAGCCATATTACACATCAAATGAAACAGGAGAGCCTCTGCTATAAGCACGTATAAGTCATTTTTACATACACCAAGCACAACTCAAACGCCAAGCATATTCATGTTCAAATATCAAAATCCGAGTAGCGTCAGAAAATCAACCCTCGCTCCACATTTCCATGTCTCCCTCTCTGATACTTCATGCCACACAAACAGAGATATACTCTATTCATTTTGGGTATGTCATTTTCAAACAGAAACCTAAAAAAGAGGCTGGGGCTTAGGAGGTTAATGGAAGCTGCAATGAAGTGGAAAGCAGGCCCGGAGGAAAAAAACATTGAGGTCCTGATAGGGGAAACACTTAAGCATGCCCCCTCGGCCCACCTCAAGGCTCAGGTTGAGTAGCATCAGTGCATTCATCATTCCACTTTCTCACTGCAAACAGCTTTACAAACAGCTACAGTCAAAAATCAGATGACACGACTCAGGCCTAATTGTGCTCGCAATTCAACACATTAACTCAATCATCCAAATGTATCCCTTAACTCATTCAGTGCCACACTTTTTTCAGAATTTTACCCCAGAGTGCCAGCGATTTTCGTCATTGTTGACGATTTTTATAGCACCATAACTTATTCTTTGTTATAGCTACGAACACATACAACCTGTTTGAAAGCTAAGACTCTGAGCTTTCAGGGGGTGAAAACCGGTTTTTTCTACATGCCTCCATCCCTGAGAAATCACAAGCTAAACAGCGACTGGTTTTCATCAAACGGCATGTGTTTTTTTAGAAACGGAGATAGCCTCTTTTATGACATATGCGTTGTTTGTCCCTCTCACGCCTACATTTCAGGGTCAAATGACTTTAGTAAAGTAAATAAAGTTTTATTGTTCACAAAACCACCAAGGTTGGAGGGAATTTGTAACAAAACAAACACATTTCTACCACTGTAGAATGAACCACAAGACAAGTTTTGATCTGATATGCATGATTCAACACAATAAATGCGGCAAATGCAGTGTTGTGATAAAATGTCCAGGCAAAATATCAAGACCATCAAAAATGATATTGCGTTTTTGGCTCTCAACGCTTGGGAGCTAAAAACGCGATATCGCGTTTTTGGCATTGAATGAGTTAGGCTAATAGCATTTTCATCCACATATAACTGCAAGCTCCACTGACAAACTACATTCCATGATTTTAAAAAAATGTTTATGGACCATTATGGACCATCAAAAACGATACATGTGTTGAACAACAATTCTCTTACCTTTTAGGGCTATGCTTGGGCAAGGATGGAGGTTGAGCAGAAGGACCACTCAGAGGTGGTGCAGCCTGAGGAATAATCTTGATACTAGCCTAATAAAATACTTTGTTGTGGAAATTGTGCAAGTGCCTCTTCATTAGCATAAATTCAAAAGGGCAAATGAGGACCATGTGTCCGCCCAAGTAGCCAGCCAAGTAGTACATCCTGGCAACATATTGGCAACCTCAAAAGAAAGTTGCTAGAATGTAGCCAGTATTTCGTTGCTGGATTGTAGCCAAGACGTTGCCGTTACGAACTGGCAATGTCGGAAAGTTACGTCCTGACGACATTCTGGAAACTTTACAATAGAGGTTGCCATAAAGTCGCCAGACATTGCGGTTACGGACCGGCAACGTCGGAAGGTGACGTCGCCGCAACATAAACATTGGACGCTAATTTACATTGCTACAAGGTCGCCAGATGTTGCAGTTACGGACCAGCAACGTCGGAAGGTGACGTCGCGGTTACATATTCTCACCTTTCACTTTCCACGATGCGGCAACGTCGGAGGTAAACGTCGCTGCAACGTAAACTTGGTTGCGAATTTACGTTGCGGCAACGTCACTGCAACGTAAGTGTGTTAGCTGGGCAAGGTCATACAAAACTATAGGTTTCTAGCCAAGACACTTTCAGACTCAATGAAATAAAAACGAAGAAGATCGCTGCCAGATAAATTGCAGTTAGGGTGTGACTAACAGATTAACAAACAAACATAGAAACCAAACCCACTAACATACTTGCAGAAAGAATTTCATCAAGTAATGATCCTAAGCTTATGCTCGCTCCTTCATGGTCTCCAGATCTCTAACCATTTGATCTCATATTCCCATATTCCTCCCCTAAAATCTAAAATTGGCCTTAGGTTCTGTGTATATTGATCAACCTTTGTATGGTAAAGCCTTGAAATCAGCCGGAAACACAAAATGCCCAAAAACGAGACCATATTTTATGACCTGTAACTCAGGGACAAAGTAGGATAAAAAGCTAGAATTCATTTTTTTATGATTTTATGATATAGCTCTCTGCAAAAATGCAGTAATCCAAGTAATATGATTTGTAGAAGTTTTTTAATAAAATAATTTCTAAGTAAATTTTTTTCCAGTTTTGCCCCAAAATACCCCTTTTTGGGGAAAAAAAATGACCATGTCACCAGTAATTCATCTCTCTGAAATTTTTACTGTGCAGTCATATATATGTGAAAAATATCTGACAAAAAAATTAGAACAACGTTCTGCTTATTTTTTTGTTATGAATTTTTAAATTGTTCCAAAAGTTTTGTTACCTAAAGGGTATCGGCCTGCTGCTTTTTTGTGGTGAATGTTTCTGGGATCTGCACAGTACCTTTGATTCTTCTCGTAGCAAGTAAAAAACATTTTCTCATGATGACAACACACAGAATCAATCTGCGTAACACCAGACCGCAACTGCATTAAGGCAGTGTCCTCACTTGAGTATCTAGTCCCAATTTTTAGTCCAGTTTTTCTTGTAAATTTCCTTGAATGACATGCATACTCTAAATGGATTCCAATACCGCACCAAGATAAATTACTCCCCTCCATTTCAGTGCTCATGATGATCTAATAATCCCCAAGTGGGACTGCCTCCTTTTATTCGCTCAGTGCACAATATGGCATCTGTAGACATTCGGAATGTTGGTGTGCGGTCGAGCACTTCTGGTCAAAACTTCCGGGCATTTGATAGCTAAAGCAGGAGATAGCAAGGAGAAAGATTCGTTTTGTAATTTCTTGGTAAAATGAGTGTTTATCGAATTCAGAAGAGGTGACTTGCCTTTCAAAGGGTGAGAGCGTCGGCATTACATTGTTGTGTACCATTATACACAAATTTGTTGCAATATAATAAAGAGATAAGCTTTCATGTCTTCCTCGTTGATGCCATGCTAAGGGCTGAATGGAAGCAGAAGATCAGGCGCGAGAATTTTAATCCAACCATAAACACCCGGGCTTGTGGTCGGCATTTTAAGCAGACGGATTTCAAAGTGACAACCAAGGGATTAAAAAGGCTGTAGAAGGAAGCTGCACCTGTACTGATCTCCTGGAATGGCTACGAACCGCCCGCACCAAGACTCAGTGTTTGGGAACGTCGCCCGCGGACTAAGAGTCCTGTCCTGGACTCAGACTCAGATTCTGATATGGACACTGTGTCTGTGATGGCACCACCTGATCACGACTACTGTGCGGTCCCAGAAACAGGAGCTCAGGCAAATGACCTGGCAGAGGAAAACAATGCTCTATGTCAAAAGATTAGAGCGCTAGAGCAACAGGTTGAGAGGCTAAATCTCCGCCAGCATTTCAGAATAGAGCGCCTGTCAGCCTCTGACGAGGACATGCGTTTCTATACCAGGTTTGCGTCATACCGGCATTTCATGGCTTTTTGGAAGCTGATGTTGATAGATGGGGCTCCCTTCCTGGACTGATCCAAAGGCAGACTCCATGAGAGAAACATCTCCACTTATCGCTAAAGTGGTGATGAGCGGAGCAATGTCTGTTGTGAAGTCCTGGTGAACCTCATCAACCTTTAGGACATCTGGGTCAGGCAAGTTCCCCCGCACTGCTTTGTAGCGCTTGCCCCTTTGAAAACAGTTATATCATAAATAGTTGATGAGAACAACATACTCAAGCAAAACAACAAAAATCGTACAAAGACAGCATGATGCATTACAAATGACAATATTACCTTGCACCATCAGCAACCGTGTACTGCCTTGGTTTGGGCGTTGTTGAGAATATGTAGCGGGGTTGTGTTTTACACGGGTCCACGCGCAGAATCAGGAAGTCTAAAAGCTACCTAAAACACTGGGCAACCACTAAATCTGCAAACAGACTAATCAGAGAGAGAGACAGGGAATATAAAAGCAATATTGTCTCGCGGGCCAATTTATATTATATTACTAGAACCCAAAACTACAGAGCAAAGCTCCGGAAAAGAGAAATGAAGACGAATATGAGTTCAGTTAATTTGAGCGACTCGGGAAGGAAAAGGCCAGCATTTCCCGATCGCGAAAACAATGAATCTCTTTTGAAGCATGAATTGAGAACGAAGAATCTCTAATGCAAGAACCTGGGCTTTGAACCACAAGGGTTGACAAAGCTGACAGGCAAATCCTAAACACTATGATATAACTTGCAAAGGCGAGGACTAAACCTGGAGGAGTTGCTATAAGGACCTCCAAATACCGCTCCAGCACGACCAAATGGCAACACTAAAGGACAAAAGGACAATGTGTGATTTGAATAGACAAGCGCGGATAGACAACACCTGTCGCTAGATGAGCAA
This sequence comes from Gymnothorax reevesii, assembly GCA_029721435.1. Classification (NCBI taxonomy): domain Eukaryota; kingdom Metazoa; phylum Chordata; class Actinopteri; order Anguilliformes; family Muraenidae; genus Gymnothorax; species Gymnothorax reevesii. The sequence continues at coordinate 41,435,909 of CM056582.1, read as the reverse complement.
AAATCACTCTCCCCAGGAGACGAAATGAGGACTCCCGCCTCCAAATCATGACAGAACCCCCCTCCTAAGGAGCGGCTCCAGACGATCCTTTTGCACCACGCCTGTGGAAGTCACGAATAAGCTCTGGGTCCAGAATGTTCCTTCTTGGAACCCAACAACGCTCCTCAGGGCCATAACCCTCCCAATCTACAAGATACTGCATACCTCTGCCAACACATCTACTCGCCAGGATGCGACACACAGTATACACCGGGTGCCCCTGGATGAGGCGGGGTGGTTGAGGAGGCTGTTCAGCTGGGGCCAAAGCGCTAGCTAGAAGGGGTTTAAGACGGGAGAAATGGAATGTGGGGTGTATTTTCATGGACTTAGGAAGCTGAAGACAAACCGTAACAAGATTGACCTTGTGAATAATCTTGAATGAACCAATGAATCAAGGAGTGAGCTTCCGTGACTCAACGCGTAAGGGAAGATCCCGTGTGGAGAGTGAATAAAGGCCATGGCGGAGGGAACGCCCACATCCTTCTCCGGCTCCGGGAAAAGTAGGGGTTGATACCCTAACTGGGCTTCGAATGGCGATAGACCAGTGGACGCATTGTGAAGCGTATTATGCGCGTATTCCGCCCAGGCCAGATGTTTACTCCAAGAAAGGGGGTTGGAGGAGGTGAGACAACGCAAAGTTTTTTCCAGGGACTGGTTAGTGCGTTCTGTCTGACCATTAAACTCAGGATGAAAACCCGACGATAAACTCACGGAAGGTCCCAGGAGAGAGCAAAACACCCGCCAAAACCGTGTGACAAACTATGGACCTCGATCAGATACCACATCCTGGGGCAAACCGTGCAGGCGGAAAACGCGATCCACTATCAGCCGTGCCGTTTGTGAGGCTGATGGCAGCTTGGAGAGGGGAATGAAATGTGCTGACTTAGAAAACCGGTCTACCACCACAAGGATAACGGTGTAACCATCAGACACTGGCAGGCCAGTCACAAAATCCAGAGCAATATGGCTCCACGGGCAGCTAGGAATAGGCAGAGGGTGTAGAAGCCCTGAGGGAGGTTGGTGTGACCCTTTATTGCGGGCGCAAACCTCGCAGGCTAAGATAAACTCATGCACGTCTTTTTCCATCTTAGGCCACCAAAATCGTCGGGCTAAAAAGTCAAGGGTTCGATGAATCCCTGGATGCCCTGTAAAGTGCGAACAATGGCCCCATTCCAACACTTGAGCCCTTACTGTGGTTGGCACAAATAGACGCCCCACAGGTCCGTTTCCTGGATCCGGTTCTTGACTTTGAGCCTCCCGCACCCTGGCTTCAATGTCCCAGGTCACTGGAGCCAGAATCTGGGCAGGGGAAATAACAGGTTCAGGAGGAAACTTCTCATCAGTTCTATCATGAACCCGCGATAGTGCATCTGGTTTGATGTTTTTTGACCCAGGACAGTACGTTAATAGGAAGTTGAACCTTGAAAAAAAAGCGACCAACGAGCTTGCCGCAAATTACATCGCTTAGCCTCTTGGATGTACTGTAGGTTCTTATGGTCAGTCCAAATGGTAAAGGGATGCTCTGAACCTTCTAACCAATGCGGCCATTCCTCTAGGGCCAGTTTGACAGCTAATAGCTCCCTGTCACCAACATCATAATTTCTCTCAGCAGGAGAAAGCCGCTTTGAGAAATAAGCACATGGGTGCAACTTCTGGTCCAACGGAGAGCGTTGAGACAAAATGGCTCCCACCCCGAGTTCAGAAGCATCCACCTCCACAACAAAGGGTAGGGATGGATTAGGCAGAATAAGGATGGGTTCAGAACTGAACCTCCTTTTGAGTTCTTGAAATGCCGAATCAGCCCTAGCATTCCACTGGAAGTGAGCTGCTGCTCCCTTCTTGGTCAAAGCAGAAATTGGAGCAACCACAGAACTAAAATTACGAATAAAACGGCGATAGAAATTCGCAAAGCCTAAAAACCTCTGGACCTGCTTCACAGAAGTTGGAGTTGGCCAATAAGCGACAGCAGACACTTTCTTTGGGTCCATCTGAACCTTCCCCTCAGCCGCAATAAATCCCACAAAAGAAACTGAGGAGGCATGAAAAACGCATTTTTCTGCTTTCACGTACAGGCTTGCGTCTAACAGACACTGTAATACTCTCCTTACATGTTTTGTGTGTTCCTCACAACTCTTGGAAAAGATAAAAATGTCGTCTAAGTAGACAAACACAAATTTTTCCAACATTTCCCGGAGTACATGATTGACAAAAGCCTGGAAGACAGACTGCGCATTGGTAAGCCCGAAAGGCATCACAAGGTACTCGTAGTAGCCTGTATGCGTATTAAAAGCCGTCTTCCACTCGCCTCCCTCAGGTATCCGTACAAAATGATGCGCATTACGAAGGTCAAGCTTTGTAAAAATAGAAGCCCCCTGGAGACGTTCAAAAGCCGAGCTCATTAGCGGAAGAGGATAGCGGTTCTTAACCGTTATCTTATTTAGCCCCCTGTAGTCAATACAGGGTCTAAGACCGCCATCTTTTTTCTCCACAAAAAAGCATCCTGCACCAGCAGAGGAAGTGGAAGGTCTAATGAACCCATTAGCCAGTGATTCGGCAATATACTCAATCATAGCAGTGGTTTCTGGACCCGAAAGTGAATATAAAGAGCCCAGAGGAGGAATAGTACCAGGCTGTAACTCGATGGCGCAATCATACGGTCTGTGAGGCGGCAAAGTAGTGGCTTGCTGTTTGCTAAACACCTCGCCACACCAGCGGGTAGTGGAAACAAACTAGAGCCCAACATCTCAGTATTATCAGGATGACTAAAATCTGATCCAAATAAAGACCCTGCGTCTGATTGGTCCTCTAGAAAGAGGTCCGTACTTAAGGGCTCAGTATCCCAATCCGGGTCCCATTCCAATTCCTCTTCCTTCTCAGACATGGGCGGGGATACGCCTGTACCGTCACCGTTGGCCACCTCCTCTATGACTGAACTAGTCTCACTGGTACCACAGTCATGGTCAACAGGCGGTAAGCGAGGACTAGATGGGAATGGCTGGTGCAATGAGGACCCCACTTCAGAATGGTATTATTCCTTTTTCCCCAGTTGATTTGAGGCCTATGTTTCGTGAGCCATGAGTGCCCTAACACAAGGGGATAAGTGGGCGAGTCCACCAAAAAAAATTTAATGTGCCCTAAATGGCCTTCAAATGGAACACGCATGCTGACATACCCTGCGCTCTCATTGATGCACCCATTGCCCAATGGTCGCCCATCTAGTGCCGTGATATAACGAGAGTGGGGGAGTGAACGCACTGGTAATCCTACTCCCTTAGCCCATTCGGAGTCCATAAAGCAATCAACTGCCCCTGAATCTAAAAAAGCTTTTATTTTGACAGAACAATTGTTCCAGGACTGTTCTACAGGTAAAAAGGTCCGAAAGACTGAAGTGCACAGTCTCGTTGACTGCTTTCGGTTAGTCAACGAGCCTTTCCCTTTCCCGTAAGTTTGGGACAATCTCGCTTGTAGTGCCCCTTCTGACGGCAATTTTGTATCGATTTTTTAATGTCTACAGTGGAATCATTTTTAATGTAAATATCGCTAGGTAGTTGTACAGATTAATTGTTCTTATTAAAAGTAGAAGTGAGAGATTGCCGGGCATTCCCATAATCATATTAGTCGGAATCTATGGATTCTTGCTACCGTTCGCTAGCTAGCTTGCGGTACCCTAATGTGTTGTGCGATTTTCGACTTACCTCCAAAATTGTCAATAACACTGGAGATGTACATTTTGTACCCCTTCTCCCGTTTGCTCCTGGAAGCTGCGCTGCCTATTTGGACCAATCGATGAACATCTGTGATCGAAATTCATGGAAGATCAAGGAGACATCTTGTGTAAAAGGTCGCCATCCTGCCAGAAGTGGTAAAGTGCACAATCGAGGGAGTGGGAATAGAGCGGAAGTAGAGCTCTGCACCGAGCAAATAGTGAAATATTACTGCGCAATTCAGTAATACAAGTTTGGGCTCATTTAGGATTACTTCAGAAGCCTGTGATCAGTCAAGTCATGGCATGTTTGAGGCACTGATGTCATCCCCAAACAGTCATCCCCAACAAAAACAATGTAACTAATGAAATTGAGGAACAAATCTGTGGAATCTAGCCAACACCTAAATATTCCGGCAAGACCTCTGTGATGTATTGGACTTTTAGATGGTGTATCATGTTCAAAAAATATTTTTAATCAATGTTTTGTTTTATACTTAGTAGATAACAGCACTTGCAGCAGGCCTATATCCGTTTAGTCAACGAAAAAATAAACAATTTTGGAACATATTTTAAAAATTCATCACAAAAAAGTAAGATGAAAATCATTCTGATTTTTTGTCAGACACTGTTCACATTTGTAAGATTGCACACTAAAAATTTCAGAGAGATGAATAACTGGTGACATGGTCATATTATGCCCCAAAAATTTTAAGGCAAAACCGGATAAATTTACTTAGAAATTATTTCATATAAAAACTTCTAAAAATGATATTTCTTGCGATACTACATTTTTACAGAGAGATATATGATAAATCATAAAAAATGGTTTATCTTAGTTCCTGAGTTACAGGTCATAAAATGTGGTCTCGTTTTTGGGGATTTTGTGTTTTCGGCTGATTTTGAGGATTTACCCTTCAAAAGCGGATCAAGATACACACAATCCAAGGCCATTTTCAGATTCTAGGGGATGAATATGGTTAGTCTACCCAATTTCAGCCGTGTATAAGCAATCAATTTGGAGCAATAAGTTGCCAAAGCTGGCTAAAAATCAATTTGCCAAAAAACTTAAAATATTATTCAAATATTGAAGGGCTATAACTTGAAATCTATTTGAGATACTAGCCTAACATGTGGCATTTTTTAAATTTTGGTTAAATTTTGTGTGAATATTTACTCGTGATTCTTTTTCAAAATTTTTTGTGGAGGTGACCTGGAAAATTTCTTAAAATCTGGATGATTTGACATGGAATGACCCTATGATTCTATACGAAGACATGTTGAGGTTGATCTGACAGCTTGTGTAGGTCCAACACCTTACTAAGACAGTTCAGGTAGATTTTTTCATTAATTTATCAGCCATCTGTGTCTAAGTGAATAACAGTAGAAATGCAAACCACTAGATTCCCTCTGATGAATTTTATTTCATTTAGAGGTCTGGATTGGAACAAAAGATTTAAGCATTTTCTTGCTCCCTTCAAAACATCCTGCCAATCCTTCAATACCCCCCCCAGAAAAAATCCAATCAGATCTGCCCCTTCCATTGATTCAGCAGTTCTTCACAAAAAAGTGTGGAACACTCTTGACTTTAGGCTTTGGGCTTTCAAAATTTTCCCAATCCCGGACTTTATGATCCCATAAAAATGGGGACAAACCCCGAACAGGGTGAGCCAGAGGGGCCTGTTGGTCTGCTCTGCAATGAGAGCACTCCACAGAATCCTGGAGCAGCGGTAATCCACCTCAACTGTGACCAAGTTCTGGGTGCCCGACCGCTGGATCAGCCTCACTATGGTCACTTTGGAGGAGAAGCCACATGACTGCCTGTGGGTGCCGCGATAGATATGCTGCCCCTCGCTGAGACTTCCAAGCTGCTCCCAGGTCAGTCCCTGGCTGTCCTTCTCGCCCATGTCAGCCAGGCTGCATAAGGAGAACAGGGCTGCACTCACCAGAGCCTGTTTCCCCGGATACTTCTTTAAAATGGCTGTCAGCAGAGTTATTGCCCCTTTCCGAATTAGGTGGTCTTGCAGGAGGCCTAAGAAAAACAGGAGAAATTAACTGGCTTGAAGTGGCAGAAAACCAGTAATAATCTTTATGGGGTGTTAATAGGACTCTTTGCTGAAATCTTGCACAGTTTACCAAGATTTTCAAAAATAGCCGACTGCAATCAACTGCAAAACTCTACGGGCTCTAATTTTGTAGACCAGGCACAGGCGCGGCGCAGGCGTGGCGAATGGGGGGTGGGCCGCGCCAACGGGGTTTGTCCAGGCGTATGTTGCAATTTCGTGCCCAGCGTAGCCTGGCTCAAGTACTCCTCTGTCCTGCCTCTGTCCCTCCTTCCAGCGCAAGTTGGCAAAGAAGGCGTGTTTGGGTATAACACAGCCGAGTCAAATATTGCTCATTGGCTTGAGAAACGATGGATAGCATGTTCCTATTATTACAGCCTGTTGCTGCTTAAAATTTTGGGATTAACATGCATGGACAACAATGCAAGATACGTTACACATTTATTTTCAATACGTGATCTTAACTCAGTACGAGATCATAGTAATCAGGCTGTATTCCTTCCCCCCACTAAAAACAATAAAACCTAAGTGACAATAATAGTAGCCTAGTTTTAAGCCGCTTGCACACTGGACGCGAAACAAATTTTTCGCTTGACAGATTGCGTTGAAAGCAGTGTCTTGTGTCCGAAAGTCTGACAGGGTTTTAAAATATCTCCGTGTCCGACAGTCTATTATTGTTTTTAATTTCTTCAAATCTACTGACTCTTTTAAATATTAAACCTGAATGTTTTGATAGGAGGGCTCAGTTCTTCAAGATGAGTACCGAGAATTTCAATCAATGTTTCTGTTTAAGCTCTGCTCAATAAAGTGAGTCGACATTGGCACGAGGCAATGTACAGTACAATGCCTCCGTGTCTGACAGCCAAAAAAAAAAAAAGAGAACGATTAGAACAGATTGATAATGTAATAAAGAATAAAAAAGAAACATTTTTTTGGATGTTCTGTTGGTTGGTGATGTACATGTATTTTTTTTCTTTATTATAAATCTGTTCTCATATCAATACTTTTATTTTTTCCTGGGTGCCGGACATGGAGTATTTTGCATTTCGCGTCGGGCAGTCTTGATTGTGCATGCGATAATTTATTCACACTGTCAATGGTTATGGAATTGATTTGCTCTCTGATTGCAAGCACTATTTTATCTCTGCTGTGGAAATAAAGTGTGAATCTGTTCGATCCATCTGACTAATTTTCAAAAGAAAGACCGAATAAAGACTGTTGTCTATCTTCAAAGGAAGAAAACAGACGAATAAAAAGACTAAGAAAAGTCGATAGCTCTTTCCATTGACTTTGACTGTAATCGGTCGTGCGAAAAATTTGTCTCGCGTCCAGTGTGCAAGCGGCTTTACCGAGCATAGAACGCAAACATTACATACGCACTGCCTGAAGCCGAGGCCGTTTGTGGTTGCTGAGAAAGATGTGAAGTCGTTAATTTGCATCATTGATTCAGTTGCGTTGATTAAGTCAGGTCGAGTTTCCATCACGCGTGCCAACCGCCTTTGATCTGACATCAGGACAATCGATATATATACTATAATTTATGTGCTGATTCAGATAGTTACATTAAACAGTGGTTGCTGTAATTATTTACTGTATTGAAATGTGCCTGACATTCTGGAAACCTGCCTGTGAGGTTTCGGTGACGTGTGCGCACTGCGCGCCAGTCAGCCAAATTACCACTGCACAGAAAGTGAACCAGGTTGGAGCTGGCGAGCTTTCTGCGCAACTGCAGCAAAGGCTTTTTCTACAAAACTGTCACTGCGTCTTGATGAATAAGTGACACCTCCCCCTACTACGCCGCCACACCCATCTCGGCGCACGTTCGTCTGCGCACGGTGTCGCACCTCACAAAATTACCACTGCGCGGGCTGTGCCGGACATGGCGGCCCACCCTGATCGTGACATGAAGGCCCGCCATACGCGCGCACTACGCTGTTACCAAAAGTTGAAGTTAAGGTCAGTCGTTGCCTACATGCCCTGGAACTCCACAAAGAAAGACCCCAGACCAGATTTGTACCCACAACCTTCTTCCTGTGTGATGGCAGTGCCAATCACTGCACCACAATGACAAAAAAGTTAACATACACTAGTGCAGTGCTTTCTTACCAACAGCTCCTGACTATGTTTTGAGTGCATTTACACCTGCACTTTCATGTGGTCAAGCGGTATATGATTGCAATCTGATCACAAAAAACGCATTTTAATACCAGGTGTAAAGGGGCCTATATGTCATCATATCAGAGCGGTTACTCATTGCCAGAGACAGCGCAGGTGGGTAGTAACAGGCGAATAACAAGGCAGGGAGAAATAGGTTAGAAACTGGCATGTTTGATAACAGGACGCAAAATGAGTGGATATTCTGTTTAAACAATGTTCCGTTTACAAATATAAGTTAACCATTATTGAAACTGGTAAATGAAGTTAGCTAGCTTGTGTGGCAAATTGGCAAGCATCGCTGACCTTATCAGGACTTTGTGGTTTGAGCAGAATATCGAAGCAGCTCAAATTACACCATGGCTATAGGTAATGCAGGCTAGTTTTTTTAGTTTTACCTAGCTATGAAATCAATTAATCAAAAGGGGCTAAATAGTGGTTTTTGTCTGGCCTCTCAGAAACAACACTTAATTAAATGTTGATGTTAATCTGCATATTGCAGGGTAACAATTCTTGCGTATTTAATGTGAGATTGGTTTAGCGTGTCCTGTGTCACGTCAGTGAAAAATAAATTCTGCTTCAATGTATCTCACACCTGAAAGTACGCCGGTTTTGGGCAATCTTTGTCAAAACACAAAGTTTGCCTCGAAGGTTGGCAGCTTTGATAGATGTGGCATAAATAAATGTCCTTTCTATTTCAAAGTTTCAAATGAACGAAATGAGTAAAGCAAAGCAAAGAGGAGGAAAAGGACATGTTTTCAGAAGGTAGGTGCAATCAGACAGCTTCGCTAGGAATACAGCGCATTGGCATACTCTTTAAATCATTTTTTTTTTACCTTGCATGTTTTGGTAGCTTTGTTCGCCAGTTAATCTAATCATGATTGCATTTATGAGTCGCAGGGGTAGTTAAAGTTTATCTGTTTTTCAATTTGTCATTTGTGTTGTCATGCCTGTACTTGGTTAATAAGATGTCAGATTTTGTTGTCTGTGTGCACACGTGTGTCAACTCTAAAGCCACAGGGCCCGCCCACATTGCAAATTCCAGTTGAACTGTTGGTGCCTGTGGATATATTGAACAGAAGCTAGTCAACATTCCCTGCCACCGCTTCTGCTGTACATAGATGGAAATAAAAAAACTCATCAGCGAACTGCATGAAGCAGTAGAAGAAACATCATACAGGATCTGGCTGAAGAGAGATGACCGGGCTTGGCTTGAGAGCTAGCAGTTGACATCAGCACCACAAGACCACCTCCAGATGGAGGGGCCACGCCAGTTCAGAGGAATAGTTGCGGAAGAAGGGCTGAAACTGCAAAGTGCTTCCTCCTAATGATGGTCAGGGGCAAATTCTGGTCACATAAAACACTAGTATAAATGCAAATGCGTCTCCAATCTGCATACAACAACTCCAAGGCGGAAATATGTACAGTAAAACTCAGTAGATAAATCAAATTGGTATGTATGACGCAATGTATTTTGTGGGGTGTCCCGTCGGTGTAATGGGTTTCATATCAAAGACTTTTATAGTAGCAATTAATTTATAAAAATGCGTGTGACGGAGTGGCACCGTCACTAAACGGCAGGCAGCACATTCACACAGAGACATGCTTTTTCTTTGCACTTTCCTTCTGTCTGGTAGTGGTTGCTGGCAAGTCAAATTCACACGAACCACACGGACACTTGTAAAACTTTCCCCGCTTCTCTCCGTTCTCATTAACTAGACACTTAACTCAATAGCATTTTCCCGTTGTCCCTCTGTTTCGTGAGTACAAGCAAGGGTGCACACTCGGTCTCATAAAGATATAATAATAATATAATAGAACCAGAGAGAACAAGGAGGTACCTTTGCTTCAGCCAGTTAGCATGTTAGCTTCCTGCTTCTGCATTTCCCAAGGATGCAATTTTGTGGCCAAAGACGCTGAAGCTCCATAGACACCAATTGAAAAGTGTGCATTTTTTTCTTGCCAAATAAAGCAAAAACAAAAGAAAATGTAGTCAGTAATCCTTCATTATTTAGCTCTTTGTCTGACGCAACTGTTTGATGTTTTCAAGAGGGCCTGTAAAATAAGAACTGCTACTTAGAGCTTGAGGACAGCTCGTGCATGAGTTTGGTTGTCCAGCTGCTGCTCTGACTGCAGCAGTTCAGCCAATGAGTGTATAGTGCATGCGCGTTCCAGATTAACAGCGTTGCTCGTCATTTCCCTTTGAATACATTCGCCAATCTGCACAGAGGACACATTTTCTTGGCCCTTATTACTGTGTAATCAGATTGGCAATCTTATGAAATGGTGCCAGAAATAAGCATCCATGGAACGCCATTTTTATATATGGCGTTAGTCAATTCCGTACTTCCTGGGCTAAAGTAGCAAGCCTAGCTTCTCCCATTGAAAGTAATAGGGGTGGTACTTCCTCACTCTCTTCAGTTCCATGATATTACCTCCATGGTCGGACTGACATAATTTTAAGCATACATTACAGGTGGACATTTGTTGCAGTAGGGAAATATAAATATAAATCCTATTATTCACACATTGAACCCAGAGGGAGGGGCTAACTCTGCTTTGTGCTCTACTTTGTTGTTGTGGTGGGTTTTTTTTTTGTTTTGTTTTTTTTAAAGAAACTTATGAGTTATTCAGGAACTTGTTTTTTTCCCTCGATTTTGTAGATAGTATTTTTTTTGTCCCTGTTTTTCCTTGCACATTCTACAATGTTTTGTACCCCCCACCAAATTAGATTTTTTTGACTGCGCCATCATTTTTTCTTCCTTTGTGGTATTTTTAAAAAGGGCCCCGCAAAATGCGTACACAAGTTGTTCCAAACGATTTCAATTTATTTTAAACAAAATGGAGATTTCCATTGGGGTGGAGTGGTTGGGGTTGCTGAGGAGGGAGGACTGCTTTTGGGCTGGGGTTGGTGAGTAGAGAGATTTCATTGGGCCAGCTCTGTGTCAGTGCAGAAAATAAACTAATATCGGTCATTAACAATGATTTATATTATTACAATTTTATAAAGTATGATCGCATCGGCCCAAAATGTGCATCTGCCACACCAGATTACCAGTCCAGCCCTGCCTTACCCCCTCCCCTACCACAGCTGTTGATAAGCAGCTGCTGTGGGGAGCAATTTAATTTGGCAGTGAAAACCTGGCTACACTTTTATACTTGGGAGGGTCATTTTCATGCAGTGGCGTGCGGTGGAGGTTGATTTGGTGAGGCACAAACCTCCCCTTTGCTTGATTAGCAATCAGACGATTAACTAGTTTAGTAAGACTATTCGGCAGAATGACGGGCTAATTTAAGTTTCTGTGGCGTTATTACTCAGTACATCGAAGCTGAAATGCTCAACAGCAGATTTGCGCGTACTTGCTTCCAGGAAGCCGAAGCAATGTCATCAAAAAATATTAACGCAGTTCGAATTACGGAGAGTTCAATGCTTAATCAATAGCCTATAATGTATTCTCCTTTAAATACGCGCTTTTACACCCAAACAAAAAGGGGGCGTTTATTATCAGCCTTTTTTCGTAATCCAATTAACAAAATGTTTAAACGATATACAGAAGTACCGAGAGCCGAGAATTTTTCTTAATAGATTATTCAGATTTCCATCCTTGCAGTCTCGAATTGCAGCATATACGTGAGTTAAGTTATAATTTCGTCTATCAGTAACAGGCTTCCATAAGGCTTGGTCTTAATTGTTTTCATTGTCAATCAGGAATAGTACGTGGGAACAGGTTCACAAAATCCTGTGATAAAAGTTTGGGTCACTGCCTCACCTCATCGCATGTCTCTGGCTTCCTGTAAGCAAATACTTGCAAATCTGCAGTTTCGTGAGCATTTCAGGTTCGATGTAGCCTACTGAGTAATAACGCCGCGGAAACTTAAAATGGCCCGTCATTCTGCCGAATAGTCTTACTAAACTAGTTAATCGTCTGATTGCTAATCAAGCAAAGGGAAGGTTTCTGCCTCACCAAACTAACCTCCGACTGCACGTCACGGTTTTCATGCTACACACTTGTCACCACCACCAACATAAGCCACTTTCCAACTACTGGATCTTCTTTCCGAGGACCAGGAACCTTTCGAGAAACCCTGCATGTTCAAACTGTAGGAACCAGGGTAAAAATTAAGTTCTAGGGCCATTGATTTACCCCTAAAATAGTCCCTGCTCGGGGGTAGTACTTTCCAATGGCCCAGGAACTTTGGGGATGTGGCCTGCAGTGTTGACCATTTCTGATTGGTCAAATTTCGGGCGTTTTGAATCCGCTTTACAACAAGCCCTTGCATGCTTGTGAAATATTTGGCTTTGAGGAAATTTTTGCACATTTCGCGCAACCTGCACCTGTTGCGTTAATGAAAACGCATGAAAATTGTTGCTTGTGTTTATCTTTTGCATACGTACAAAAAATTCAAAATTAAAAACACTCGAAATTCATCTTCTTTGGCCCATCATGAAAAATTAATCACGCAAAAATTTTAGTCTTTACAGTGAAGCACAATTTGCGAAAATGCAGCTTGAATATCTTTCGTGGATATTCTCCACTCGCAGAAATGATGATGCCTGCCTGTCTGTCGCATTATATGACGTTGTCGTAATGGCCTTCGTTTCATTCTTATCGCCATCTACCGGACTGGCGGTTTATTGCGGTTACTCTGATTTCTTTACTTTACATCATCAGCCTGATTTGCAAAATCTACCCCAACCCTTTAGGCCTTGGTCGGAATATAACTAGCAATGGGCCACACGAACCATTTAGTTCCTTGAAGAGAATTACCAGGTACTATAAGTTCCTGGTAACTTTGGTCGGAATGCAGCTATAATTACTATCTCAATTAGGAGAGTGAGAATGATCTCAGGGGATGTTTTGAGAGGATGAGTGAAGCGGTTAGGGTTTGCTCTTTTGAATAGACTGAACCTAAAAAAAAAAAGAAAAGAAAGAAGTTGTCAGGCATATCAAATCCTGGAAATCAGCTACAGCCACTGATCTATATAGAACTGGATAGCTGATGACGTCATAATTTTGAAGTAACCGTGCCGCCATATTGGTATGCCCAACTATAATCTCTCAGAACATTACTCACACTGAACACGCAGCAGCCAAAGATATAATTAATTGAGAAGATATCTTTTCACACACACGTAATAGGCAGTATTTTTTGTTTCCTTCTCAGATCGACTTGACTGTACGAAAAATGCCGCAAGGACCGCAGATTTAACCACAGTAAGCAGCAGTTGTACGTGCCTTTAACATTTTCAACGGACAATTTCAGCATCTGACAGTACAACCAATGAGTGCGATCCATAGGAAATCTATACGGATTATTCTACATCTCGCCTGAGTGGGGCAGTGGTACAACGAAAGAGAAGTCCAAAGTCATTGAGACTGAAGAAGACAAGACGCCAATACTGCACGTATTACAATTCTGTGTGGGGGAATTGAAAACTTCATGAAAAAATAAAGTAGCTGTAAACTCGCATCTTGTCAACTGTTGTCTTTATGCTAGAAGCACTGGGTGTGAGATTCAATCACGCAGAACGCACATGTAACTCCCAACCGATGTCTTGTAATGAGTTTTCTCTTGCGCTTCACTCAGTAGCTGCCATGAAGCTGTAGGCTAATTTTCCTACGAAGCGAAAGTGGGTTCGCTGAAGAGACCGCAATGTAAACTTATCAAGGTCGCTATCAGCGTCCACATGAGGAGTGGAGTGAGTTGTGCGTTATGGAGATGTATGCAAAACTGCCTGCCATTCATTGTCGAGTGTGAATCACATTACATATTTAAGTAGCTCGAACGTTACATCCTCATTGATAACCTGGCAGAATTAAATTTGTCCATCAACGGTAATTGAGTGTCAGCGGAACATTAGCCTTTTTTAGTGCTGGCATAAATTTGCCTTAATGATTACACCAGTCAACACCTTTTTGTTGTCTAGTTAGTCTGGTCTAATATTATACACTGCGTTAATATTATACCGCGTTACACAGCAGTTTTACTAGATTATCTAATTTAGGCCGTGTGACATTCATTGATCTGGTTAACTTCAGTTCGGTAATCTAGGTAGCTTTAGTCTAACCTGATGGATCACGTTACTGAACATTAATTTGAATTGTTCCAATAATAACCGTTAGCTGGGCTAATATTGACACATTATCTGCCGTTAAGGTAGATCGCCAGTGGCTAATAATAAGCTATATATTAGTTGAAATTCAGTAATGCGTATCCGTCTTCAGCACAGCCAGTGCATAGTCTCGCCACATCCCCCAAAAAATGTCGCTCCGCATTGTAAGGCCGCACATCAGCGCTTCTCTGCCATAGAATACTATATAACGGCTGCTTACAACTGGGCATAGTAAAATGCCCGCCCGACCACTTCCGCTTGCTTCAACCTCCAAACACAGTTCTGCATCACGTCAGCAATCCAGTTATTCTATATAGATCAGTGGTCACAGCACTCACTGTCATCGCAGCAGATCCTCCCAATGGTCAGGCAGGTTTGCAGGAGGACATCTTCATCTGTGGAACTCAGCAGGGACAGCAGAGCGGTGCCCAGGCCTGCTTCTATATAGCGCCTGCTTGCTGAGGCTGGAAACCAACACAAAGCATGGGAACTTAATGAGCGATGACTCGAACAGCACAGCCCTGAGACAGTGACAGGCGAACACTGAGCTCTATACAGCTGAGAGACCACTTATACAGTTCAAAGACTCAACCCTCAACAGCACCACCAATGTTGCACTAACTCTGAACTAGGACACAAAATGCAGAAAGACCCATGAATGGTGTATCGTAGATACTAGACAGTGACTCACAAACAACAAAGAATCGTTTATGCGGCTGTCTCGCAGAGTAGAACTGAAGGAGACATTCACCGAGTCAGGAATGTGAGAATTCAGATCTTTATTATCGCAGTGATCAATCCCGGATCTGGAGCCAGTGACAGAGCAATACATAGAGGGTGCAGTCAGTGTATCAGCAAAGGTTAGGCAGCGGCAGTCAGGATCCAGAGGGAGTGCAAAGCCAGAGGTCTGGTCTTGGGCCAAAGCCAATGAGACAGTCTGTGGGGAGCTGGGAACATGGCAATCTTGGGCCCGAGAGAGGCAAAGACAAGAGACTGAGGCGACTTGAAACGCTAGGCTGGAAATGAATGCAAGGAACTTGTAGGAAGGACACGAGAAAGCCACAGAAGCACTGAGCATAACTAGAGAATCTGGCAATCAAACGAAGAGAGACGAGAAATAAACTATACATAGACAACATGTAATGATAGAAGCAGGTGTGAGGAATGCGCACGGTGACTTTCGGAGGCAACAAGACAAACTGAGTGATTTAAATCAATCTGCAACACAAAACCTTAAAGAACACGGACAGCCAGAAATACAGTGAGACTTATTACGAGAGACACTGAATGCGACAGAGGCACAGTACAAATACAGTTCACATCACTGCAAGCTCTGACGTAATGGAGATGGATGCTCGGTGAAATTGTCTGGTGGACTGTGTCATTTTAACCAATTGCCTCATTCGAGTTTATGCTATGAAATCATACCTGTGTTAGACCTTTTGAGTTTTCGTACTTTTTTCAAAATATGGTGCTGGTTGCACAATGACAATATTATTGTGAGCTCACGTTGAACAAGTGCTGGCTGCCTGTAATTCATTAATTACTCATTAATAAGATTAAAATAATATAATACATTGATTCATACACTACTAATATGGAAGCTTACAGTGATGTTACTTAAAGAAGCAATATTCAGGATGGATGTGTTCAATGAGTCTCATTCAATCGGTTTTCACAGTGTCATTTTGTCTGTCCTAGCTATCTGTCTCACGCAAGTCCACACAAAAACATTTTCATTTAAAAACAACGTTTTAGAACGAAAACCATCTCTGTCTGCACCAATGTTTTAGGACCGCTTCAGAAATAATTAGCATCAGAAACATTGTAAATATCAGGAGACGCTGTGTTTTACAATGGGAAAATGTGAAATGCTACGGGTGGCGTAATGTCAATGTTACACGCTTTCAGCCAAATCCTTCCTTTGATTTTGCTCAACTGCACAACATTGATAGACTGTTGGGAGCGCAGCAGTACTAAATCAGGTCTCTGTATTGAATACTCCATCTGTATGGAGTATTTTGGCTTAATTCCAAAGACTGAGGAGGTATATACTCATCTAAAGAAAACAAATTTAATTTTGATGTTTGTATTAACACCAATGACATTGATCCCAATGGCACAGCCACTCATGGGTGAATTAAAAATAGATGCTGTAATTCAAAGGCTGCTTGCTCCCATAGCCCATAATCACCATAGACAACCATGTCTTCATACTGCTGCTGATGAATGTGAATTTGATCACTAAAACACAGTAAAGAACTTTTATTTCTTGTCAAATAGAATAGATGTATGAAGACTGAGCTAGCTAAAAAGTGTTGAGTTTATTCATACTCATGAATATGTTAGGATATAAATAAACGAGCACGATGACTGGATCATTATTGCAGGGATTAATATGTTTCATTGGGCAATAATTATTCTAACCCTAACTGTAGAAGCGCGTTGCCTCTCATTTCTTAAAAAAATCATGTTGGAAGACGTTTGCCTTGTCGGTGGAAAAGATGTCATGGTATTTCAGGAGGGGTAAGTTATTGGCCTGCATCATGCAAAGAAAAGAGTGAATGAGGAAGACAAGCGTGAGAAATCATTTTTACGTATTGATTGGCCTCCACAAAGTCTTGACCTTAACCTCACTGAAAGTTATTGGGTGTGTTGGAGAAGAGTACAGAGAGGTTCAACTGCCACGGGGTCAACATAAGATCTCGAGCCAAAAATTAATGCAGTTCTGATTGAACATAAATGTTCTGAGATCCCATAGTGTAGTCAAAACAAAGACAGAACAACCTTTCACTGTAATCAAAGCTACAGGGGTCTGACTAAATGTTTGAGAGTGCAACTTTTTTTTTTTTTTGACCAGGCAGTGTATTAACGGCTCCTCTGTCTGACATATACACTGCTCAGCCAAAAAAAGTCACGCACACTAATATTTAATTGGACCACTTTAGCTTTGATCATGGTATCCATTTGCCGCGGAATCATTTTGATAAGCTCATGTAATGTCAACATTTATTTCTGTCCAGAGTTGTATTAATTTTTTGCCATGATCTTGTATTGATGGTGAGTATATTGTCTCCTCCAGCACATCTCAGTGATTCTCAGTGGGGTTAAGGTCTGGACTCTGTGGTGGCCCATCCATGAGTGAAAATGATGTCTCATGTTCTCTATACCACTCTTTCACAATTTTAGCCCAATGAATTATGGCATTTTCATCCTGGAATATGCTCATTCTGCCAGGGAAGAAAGTGTTAATTAATGGAAAGACCTGGTCATTCAGTATAATCAGGTAGTCAGCTGACCTCATTTCTTGGGCAGATATCATTGCTTAACCTCGACCTGACCAACAGAAGCAACCCCAGATCAGAATACTGCCCCCACAGGCTGGTAGAGTTAGCACTAAGCATAATGGGTGCATCACTTCATCTGCTTCTCTTCTCACCCTGATGCGTCCCTCACTCTGAAACAGGGTAAATCTCGACTCATCAGACCACGTGACCTGTTTCCAGCTCATGAGTCTAATCTTTATGCTTTGTAGCAATCTGAGGCCTTTTTCCTCATTAGCTCCGCTGATAAGTGGTTTTTTTCAGGCAATACAACTGTTTAGTCCCAAATTCTTTTTTTTGCATTGTGTTGTGATGGTTTGGGAGCTTTCAGAGCTGTTTGTGGCTCTCGTCCGGGATGATATCGTTTTGCTCCCAATCGGATTCCTGGGCCAGCTGCCCTTGATTGAGCGCGTGGCCGGACTCTATTTAAGCTCCTGTTTTGCCTCGCTCCCGCTGCTAGAGTGTCAGTTCATCTATGGCGCTTTAGCCGGTAAGGCCTCTTGTGAGATTATTCTTTAGGGACTTAGCTGCATAATAGGATTAGTGCTAGTGAGTAAGGGAATCTTTGATTTATTTCCCTTTTCTTTTGTTTTCCTCGAGCTCGCTTATTTTCTACCTCGGACAGCGTCTGGTCCATAGGTAGCGCGAGCCTCGTTATTTTTATCTGTTTAGTTTCTTGACGTCCACCTTCAGCAGCTATCACAGTACACTCTAGCCACTGTGGAGACATCAGCGGTGGCTGAAATTAAGAGGGCTATTGCCAGCTAACAAGAGATGTTGGCTGGGTTCGCATAAACACTTTCAGGTTTCTGTAATCAACGATCTGAACTTGCTGATTGATTACACCTGCAGGAGACCGCACTCCCGAACCAGCAGAGCGTCCTGTTAGGTTTGTCTGAGAGTATTAAATCTCAAACGTTACAAACTTCACAAAGAGTTGCAGAAGCACCATCCATACATTCTCCCCGAGAACCTAAGTTGCAACTGCCCCAAAGATATAGTGGCGAGGCCGGAAACTGTAAGGATTTTATTGTCCAGTGTGAAATATTTTTTAAGGCTCAGCCGTCATGTTTCGTAAACGAGGATTCTCAGGTTGCATTTATATTATCCCTGTTGACTGTCACAGCGCTCAATTGGGTCGGCCCACTAATTAGATCTAACTCACCGGTCGTAAATTCGGTAGAGGCCCTTGTTAGGGAGATGGTGTCTGTTTCCGATCAAGACATCTGTGGTCAGGATGCAGCTACGCGTTTAATGCACCTAAAACAGGGCAAAGAAAGCACAGCTGAGTTTTATATTGCTTTTCGTTCTCTGGCCACAGTGACAGGCTGGCCGGAGGCCCCTTTGATGATGGTCATTAGCCATGCCCTTACGGAGGAGATTAAGGACGTGCTGGCTACGTTAGAACCCTGCTCGACTTTAGACTCCTTAGTTCGTACTGCTGGGCAAATTGACAATCGCATACGCAAACGCAGCTGTAAGAGACTAAATAAATCACAGCTGGCTGACAAAGGGGCTAAAATTGCTAATGGTGAGTATGCACCTCCTATTCCACCCATAAGAGATTCTACTCCGGTGGAGCCCATGCATGTTGATGGTTTGTTTGACCGACAGACTAAGAGACCTATGCACAAGAAAGTAATCTGTTTTAATTGTAATGCGCCAGGTCATATCTGCCCACATTGTCCTAAGCTTCGGGGAAATGGAAAACCTCTCTAGCGATCCAGGAGGTGCTAGAGGGGCAGACCCAATTTCCTTTCCGAACACTAATCCCCGTAGAACTTACTGTGGGGAGCAAGAGATTTACTATTGAAGCTTTCATGGACTCCGGTGCTGTTGATTGTTTCATGGATATTAAGTGGGCTAGGAGGCACTCCGTTCCTACTGTTGCGCTTTCACAATCACGTTTTGTGAACTTTGTGACGGTCACCCTCTGGGAACGAGAGTTATAACCGAAGTTTCAGAACCACTAAAATGTTCATCTTCTTTGGTAGCCACTCTGAAGAGGATCGATTTCTTTTTTTAATTATCAGGTCCCCCACTTTCCCTATAGTTTTGGGTCATTCATGGTTATGGGAACATGAACCTTGTATCAGCTGGGGGGAACAGATTAATCTTATCGTCCGCTAGGGTCCCAAGTGTAGCACTCATTGTATAACTAATGAGATTGGTTCTTTCGTACGTGAAGCGATGGGGCAGGCTGACGCCGAGAGCGAGTGTGATGAAGTTATCGCTCCGTCCCCTCCTAGACTAGAAAAAGGGGCAGTGGAGGGGTTGGAATGGGATCCTTAATTCGACTGGCAAGAGCCAGAGCACGATTACTTTTTGGAGGACTTCAGCGATTCGGAATCAGTCACGGATTCATTAGATTCTGAGCAGGTTAGAGAATTTGGGGCCACCCTGAACTTTGACATGCCTCAGAATGATCCCAGGGATAACACCGATCTGGCTGAGGTGTTTAGTAAACAACGAGCCTGTACGTTACCCCCACATTGTCCGTACGACTGCGAAATTAGTCTTTATCCTTGGACAACTCCGTCTAGACGTTCGCTATATTCGCTGTCAGGAGCTGAGCGTAGGGCTATGCGAGAATATACTCAGGAGGCTCGCGCCAATGGTTTTATTCGGCCGTCCACGTCCCCTGCCGGAGCGGGATTCTTTTTCGTTGGGAAAAACAATGGCGGTCTGAGACCCTGTATTGATTACAGGGGTTTGAATAAAATCACCATTAAAAAAAAAAGAATTCCGCGTTTGAACATCTGCTGGAGGCATCATTTTTTTACCAAGCTAGATCGTCGTAGTGCGTATAATTTGATTCGCAATCGGTAGGGGGACGAATGGAAAACGGCTTTTAATTGTCATGATGGGTACTACGAATATCGGGTCTTACCGTTCGGACTGGTTAAGGCCCCCATGGTGCTTCAGGCATTCATCAATGACTTGCTCCAAGAGATGTTGGTGTAATTCGTCTTTGTTTATCTTGACAATATTCTGATTTTTTCTTCAACACTGTCGGAGGACAAACACCACGTCAGATGTGTACTGGAAGCCCTGCTCAATGCCAAACTCTTTGTTAAAGCCGAAAAATGTGTTTTCCGCGCCCAAACTGTATCATCCTTGGGTTTTATTGTTTCTAAGGGGTCGGTGCGGATGGACACAGACAAGCTGGCTGCGGTCAGGAATTGGCCTGCACCCCAGGGTGCGAAAGAGGTTCAACGTTTTCTGGGCTTCGCATATTTTTATAGGAGGTTTATTCGTAATTTTAGTGTGGTTGCTGCCCCCATTATTGCGCTCACTAGAATGAGTACCTCCTCAGAGTTTTTTTGGTCTCCTGCAGCTGATGCTGCCTTTCAGGAATTAAAAAAATGTTTTAGCTCGGAGCCTATTTTGATTTTGCCCAACCCCTCCCTCCCATTTGTTGTGGAGGTAGATGCTTTGGAGGTGGGCGTGGGTGGTATTCTGTCTCAGCGGCCTCGTTTGGATAATAAGCTTCACCCATGCGCGTACTTCTCCCGGTCTTTGTCCGCCGCAGAACGCAATTACAGTATTGGTGACCAGGAGTTATTACCGGTAAAGCTGCCCCTCGAAGAGTGGTGCCACTGGTTGGAGGGAGCTGAATTCCCTTTTGTGGTATGGATCGACCATAAAAACCTCCAATATATCCAGCAAACCAAGCAGCGTCAGGGTTCCCAAGCGTCCTGGAAAACCTGGAAAATGATTGACCAATTTTCCAGTCATGGAAAACACATGGAAAATGAGAAAAAAAGTGAAATGTCCTGGAAAAGCTTGAGTTGTCCTGGGAAATTATATTTCCTCCCTCTGCTTCTCTCTTCCTTGGGGGTGAATGCAAACGGGTGAAACATTTTACGTATGTGTGTCTGTTTTCAGCTGCCTTTAATGGGCAACACTGAGCTGTAGCGCTTCTCTGCTTCATTTCTGCTTCTAGTCGGCACAACGCCCCACGTGACCCAAATCAAATTGCATATTCCCTTAGCAGTTCTGCTGCCTAGTGTTTGACTTTGTTGTTAGATTTACCGACTTTTCAGACCCGAGTAAGGATTTATTTTCTCCAAGGAAGCACCAAAACTAGCGACTTTCAGTTCATGAGTGATGCCATCGCTGTATATCGAGTGTGAGGTGTTTCTCCCTCTCTCTGTCTCTTCTGTTGAGTGACAGAGGAAGTGAAGTAGAGGTGAACAAAAGATTTGTCTGCTTAAGGCCCCCAAACATTGTAGAAAATTCCGTGAGTTAAAAATGGTAATCCGACTTTGAAATCCATGATGAAATCTGCTGAGTAACAGCTAATTAGCGAACTAAACGAGGTGCCAAGTTTACATTATGATGTGTTCAAGGTCGGCTCAGAAAAATGCCAATTAGGCGATGGAGAACAAAAACCTCATGGTGTGTTCAAATGCAATTTCCAGAAAAAGAAAATGTAGACACGCAACAATAATATAGCTGTGAAGTGCACATTAATGATAATAAAGCAAATGTTTAAAGTAAAGTACAAGTTAATATTATCTAGTAATAGATACTATAATTATTTTATCAATTACTGCATGTAAAGGTGATTACACTTTTACATGCAGTAACTGATAAACTAATTAAGTTTTTAGTCAAGTAAAAAGAATTTGCATGAATAAAGGTATTTTAAAAATGCAATTAATCATGATTAATCACAGCCTGAACTGTGATCAATCAAAGTTAATTATTTTATTAGTGCTGTCAATTGATTGACAGCACTAATAAAAGATAAAAAAAATGTATTTGTATTTTTATTATTATTATTATTATATTTAATAATTGATAAGCTCAGACATTATCAGTTATTTTATCAGTATTTCGTTTTGGTGTAATTTGTTATCACATTGCTGCTTCTCCTCTCCTGAGTTCCTCCAAATACACACACACACACACACACACCTGCAGTTAGAAATGCTGAATTAAATACATTTTTTATTTGTACGAATTTATGTGTCATTATCAGATAAAAGCCCGTCCCCACTCCAAGCAAACCCCTCCCAAAATCTCACTCTGAACTCAGTTCAAAACTTGAGAGCCCTGACAATAAGTATAAAGTGATAACCATAAATTTCTAATAGTAAGAAAATACATAAAAGCCAGGCTAAAAAGATAGCTAGCAAACCATATTTATGTCTGAGAGTTAGCAATAAGTATATTTCAGGTTCAATGTGATACTGTGGTGCTATTAGTGTTTAGGTGATTTATTGAACATATAACAATGTTTTGTGGAGAAAGTACGAGAGAGAAAGAGGGAGAGGAATAAACATTGAAGCAATCTGGTTAAATGTACAAAATATAAGGTACAAATGTAGAAAATGACCCTTCTCCTAAGCTTGGGGGTGGAATTTATTAGTGTATGTTGGGATAACTTGACTCGTACTGCGGCAGCTGAAAAAGTCCTGGAAAAGTCCTGGAAAAAAAATTCAAGAAAAGAGTGGGAACCCTGAGCGTAATTCCTGGCAGGCGCGATGGTCATTATTTTTTGACCGCTTTGTTTTCACGCTCACCTATGGCCTGGGCTCTAAAAATATTAAACCTGACGCCCTGTCACGTATGTATGATCGCACTGATCGCGATCCCACCCCGGAGCCTGTTATTCCTACTCAGTGGCGTGCACAGATAGACTGTAGGTGGTGCTCTAGCACCTGCCCTTTGCCCTGTGGACCAAGCAAGTGCCCTTTTGAAGGTTTTTTGTTTTTTTCGCGTGAACCCGATTTTCTCAGTCACATTCTGTATGGGGTCTATTCTCCCATGTAGCTACGCGCTTTTCAGCCGACGCGTATTCTCTACGGGGCTGCCTGTATCTGACGGCAACACGGTCATTTTGGTCATGGTTGACCGTTTTTCTAAGGCGGCTCATTTTGTCGCTCTACCCAAGCTGCCTTCAGCACGGGAGACAGCGCATCTTGTGGTCAACAATGTGTTCCAGTTGCATGGGCTTCCGCAAGATGTCGTGTCTGACCGAGGCCCTCAGTTTACAGCCAGATTTTGGCAAGCGTTTTGTAAGCAGTTGGGGGCCACAGTGAGTCTCTCTTTGGGGTTTCACCCGGAGAGCAACGGGCAGACAGAACGGACTAATCAGTCTCTTGAAAACACTCTCCGATGTTTGGTGGCGGATAATTCCTCATCGTGGAGTCGATTTTTAGCTTGGGCCGAATATTCTCACAACTCATTGTGTCATTCCTCCACAGGGCTTTCCCCGTTTGAGGCCCAAGTGGGTTATCAACCCCCACTATTTCCAGAGACCGAGAACGATTCCGAGATTCCCTCGGTCAACCAGTTCATTCGGCGCTGTCGGTCATGGTTTGGGAGCTTTGAGAGCTGTTTGTGGCTCTCGTACGGGACAATATCGTTTTGCTCCCTATCGGATTCCTGGGCCAGTTGCCATTGATTGGGGGCATGGCTCTACTCTATTTAAGCGCCTGTTTTGCCTCGCTTCCGTTGCTGGAGTGTCAGTTCATCTATGGCGCTTTAGCCGTTGAGGTCTCTTGTGAGATTATTGTTTAGGGACTTAGCTGCATAATAGGATCAGTGCTAGTGAGTAAGGGAATCTTTGATTTATTTCCCTTTTCTTTTGTTTTCCACGAGCTCGCTTATTTTCTTCCACAGACGGCATCTGGTCCGTAGGTAGCGCGAGCCTCGTTATTTTTATCTGTTTAGTTTCTCTCCATGCTGTGAGCTTTGCCCTCTTTTAATATTTGGCCGCTGCTCTTGACGTCCACCTTCAGCAGCTATCACGTGTATGTGGCGATGCCCATAATTTCACGATTAAACATAGCCATGAGATCTGGTTTGATTTTTTAAAATTTGATTTCACCAAACAATTAGGTGATCTCTGATCATGGTCATTCAAGATTTCTCCCCGATCACATTTTTTTCCTCAAAAATAATGGTTCACCACTACCCTTACAGTTAATTAATAATGCGTTGGACAGCTCTTAACTCAATTTTACTAGTTTCAGCCATCTCCTTAGTTGTTTTCTTTGCTTGATGAAGGCCAGTAATGTGACCCCTCTGAAACAGAGTAACATCTTCTCTGCAACCACACGATATGTATTCTGATGTGGTTATTTAAGAAATGAGAATCTACTCACTGTATCAGTTAGGGTTAAGTAGCTTGTTTCCTGCTGAAACATATCAATCACTGTAGCAATGGAAGGCTCTTACCTACTTGCTTAGTTAAATCCAGTTGGTGACCTTTTTTTGTCAGTAAGTGTAGTTTAAAATGTTGCGATCTCAGCTGTGGACTGCACATGCACTCAGACCTGGGTGAGTGAAAAATGTAATTTTTCTCTGGCATTAATCATTTGGCATTCAAGCATAGCGGTATCTTAAGAATTCAAGTATGCTTTACATAGTGGTACCTTGAGAATTCAAGCATGTTTCAGGTAATTTCGCAATTTTATGCACCTCATTTTGAAGCCCTCTAGCTCTGAAACCATAAGGCCAATCATCTTACAGTATTCGAAAAGTTCGTAGGGAATTGTCCACAGTATCAGATGGTACCAATTATGTTGGTATGCTACCCACCGTTTTGGGGTAAAAAGCATGAAAATGTGTACAAAACGCAACAGAACCCACTAGAGCTGAGGGATAAATGTATCGCGATAATTTTAAGCGCAATAAAATAAACTGCCACTATGGCCATAAAAGGTATTTATTACCTTTTGTATACCTAATGCCGAGTGGAGAAAACATCAGAGGTCATTTGAAATATTTCCAGGAAGAAAAGTGCGATTTGAAGAACGTTAATTACCAGAGAGGTTGGACAGCTTCCTTCACCTTGGCATAATTAGCTTACCTTATATCAATTCCCGTGTACTTTGCCTAACTTGTAATCAAGCCATTTATTCAGCCAACTTACTAATCAAAACCAAAATGTAGCCTATAATGATTAGGAAGAGATAATGAGAAGCAGACAGACCTAACCAGGCTGCCTTGTTAGATTTGTAACCCTCGGTTTTCAAATTGGGTAGCGTGCTCGGGGCTGAAGAAAAGAGCGGTTACAATTGGTGGTTCATGAATCACTCTTCAATCTTCCTTAATCACACCAACACGGCTAATGTATAGCTACATCCAACAAACAGGGGTGCAACACTCTTGATTTGATACTACTTCCTTTTCTTTCTGTCTGGTCCCTCCTTCAATCCAAATAAATTTTGGTTGACGACTGCATCAGTGAATAGGTATATACGTGAACTTAAACAACAAAAATGATTATTTTTCATCCATGTTTACCTGTTCATTTTTCATCTGTCTACTACATTCACAGATTAGTGTAAACTCAAAGTGCAATTATAGCCATAATATTGAAACATCTTACAAACTAGGTGCATTACCGCCACCTACCGGTCTGAAGTGTGTGCATCAGGGTTACTGGTGTGCCAGAACTGAGAAGGGTGCGATTAAATGTATTATTTTTTTAACGCGTTATTTTTTCTGTATTTAATGAATAGAAATTAACGTGTTAAAGTCCCAGCCCTATGGAAAACATTTTGTTTAAGCATATCAAACGTGTAAATTGTTAATGCGTTCGCACATAGATGTGAAACCAGAAATAATGTAGCAGACGCATTCAGGCAACTCTGTCCTGTTTTTGGCCATTTAAATTTCAAAATACAAATTATATATACAAAAAAATGATATCTAAATAAATTACACTGCCATCCAATTTAAATTGTTCATTGAGCGAATCAACTGTGTGACTACAAATTGAGCAAAGCAAATGGGAAGGGGTGAAAGCAATCATTGAGTAGAGGATGATGATTTTGCTCCCTTAAGAACAATAAATCTCCTGGAACCGACGGCATAACAGCAGAGTTTTACAAATGCTTCTCTAGCCAGCTACCTCCACTTCGACTGCAGGTGTTTATGGAAAGCATTGAAAATAATGCACTCCCTCCAACATTTCGTCAAGGTATCATGACACTGATTCCTAAATCTAATATAGACGTGGTTTTCATTGATAACTGGAGGCCTATCTGTCTTCTCAACAACGATAATAAGATTCTTGCGATAATGCTCACTAAGAGACTCAAAGCAGTCTTGGACACAATTATCGATGAGACACAATCAGGTTTTATGAGAAATAGACGCATCTCAAATAAAATTAGACTTGTCCTAGATATACTTGATTACTGTGAATTAGTATTTGAAGATAGTTTTGTTCTCTTCCTGGATTTTTACAAGGCCTTCGATACAATAGAACACCAATTTATCTTTCACTCTCTAGAAAAATTTGGCTTTGGCAATTACCTCTGTAAGGCTATTAGGACTCTGTATTCAAACAGCAATAGGTCGATCAAACTGAAATATGGTATGCCCCTAGACTTGACCTCAAACGAGGCTTTGAAAGGGATGTCCAATCTTGCTGTACCTGTTTTTACTTAGTACACAAATTCTCACAACCCATATCAGTAGTAATGTTCAAGGAATCTCCATTGCTGGTAGGGATATTTTCATTAGTCAGCTGGCTGATGATACAATGCTTTTTCTAAGAGATGCACGCCAAATTCCTATTGCTCTTGATATTATTTATGACTTTTCCAAGGCTTTTGGTTTATGCTTGAATATTAACAAATGAGAACTCTTTGCTGTCAAAAATTGTGATGCTCAATCTATATGTTATATCACAGTTATATTCCGTTACTTTTGATTTTTCTGAATAATTGGGGTAAAATTTAAGAAGGATCTTGACTTTTGATTTTTGGTGATGGTGACAGGATTATGTATAGGAACCACAAGCAAGAACCAAAGAGTACAAAAAATGGAGGCTTTATTTCTGAAGGGTGAGACCCCCAACAGAGCAGGCAACAGTACAACGTGCACAATCCAAAAATTCACAATCCATTTGGGCAAAAACAGTCAAAAACCAGGGCAGCAATCACAGTACTCGTGGTCGGGCAAAAATGGGTTCGGTGCACAGGCACTGGTTTGTCAGAGAACAAAAGCCAAAATCCAGTGGGCGTAATCCGAACCATTAACAGGGCAGCAAACACAAAACTCATAGTCAAGCAAAAAGGGTTTGTAAATAGATGCAGACAATAGTACCAAAAGGCAAAGCCAAAAATCGTAAGTCGGACAGTCCAGTCAGAAGAGTAACACTATGAGCACAAGGCAAAGACGATAGCAGCACAGGTAAACAAAAGAAATGTTCTGACAAGGAAGTGCTGTGAAAAGACTCCTAATATACACTCACGGGAAGTCACATGCTTAACAAAACACAGGTGCAGGAAGTCAGACTGATTGTAAAGGAAGCAAACATGAGGGAGAACCTGATCACATGAAATTGGCTAAAGCCGAAACGCGGACAGGAATCACAAGACAGCCTATAGACAGAACAAACAGATCCGGTTAGGGATTTCTACATGCACAGAGTGAGTGGCAGAACAGTGATTAGACATGTGCAGAGAATCTGCTAGAAGCACAACAAAGTAAATTGAGTGAAGGCAAGAGGCGAAGACTAGAACAGGGTGAATGCTGAGAGATCGTTAGTCAATTAGTAGAGTGCAGTTATACAATCCCTAGTGCTTGTTAGTAAGTTAGTACTATGTACAATGCTAGACTTGGTTAGTAATTTAATAAAAACAACAAACTGTTAGTATTGGTTAGTAATCTAGAAAAGCAAGGCGAAGGAAGTAAACGAGACTGGAAGGAATGGTTGAAATCCAGAAACCCGAAAAGAGTGGCATACAATCCCGGGGCTGTGAGCAATGGCAAGACAAAAGACCAGACAGGGGGAGACAAAGTGCAATCCGTGGCAAAAACAAAAACATGGACCGGAATGTAACCGTTGGAATGGTAAATGGCAAAATACAAAACATGGCAAAACTAAACTAGACAAAACATGAACATAATCAGGTATCCAAATCATAATACATAATTCAAGACATGGTCAGGCAAGGGAAAGGTCAAAGTCCAAACAAGACAGAATGGCAGACAGCAGGATCACAACAGATAGGTTTAAGTATTTAGGCCCATCACCAAAAATCAAAAGTTCAGATCCTCCGTAAATTTTACCCCAATTATTCAGAAAAATTAAAAGTAACTGAATCAGTGGTTACAGAGGGATTTATCCTTGATAGGTAGAGTTTTAATAACTAAAGTGGAGGGAATCTACCGTCTAACTTATGCTGCCATTTCAGTACATCTTGATAGTAAGATTAGTAAAGCTGTTGATCAGATGCCTTTTAACTTTATCTGGAGAAATCATGCACATTATGTAGAAAAATTGTTTTAATGAATAATTATGAGTTTGGAGTGCTTAATTTTCTGTATTTTACCACCCTGAATAAATGCATTTAAAATTAATTAGGCTAAAAAATTTTCTAAAAAAACCCTACTTAAATTTGGAACTTCATCCCCCATTACATTTTTTCTCATTTTGGAGGCCTGCACTTTATTTTAAGCTGTGATTATAATGTAGACAAACTCCCTACCAAATTATATGTATTCCATGAACAAGTCCTCCTAGCGTGGACTCTTATATATAAGCATAATTTTTCACCACACCGATACATTATTTGGAGTAATAGAGGTATTATATTTAAAAAGCAAGTCTCCTTTATTTGAAACTTGGTTTCAGGGTAAGATTTGGCTGGTGAGCCAATTGTTTAATTAGGAGGGATTGTTGCTGTCTAATAGAGAATTTTTATCCAGATACAACCTTAAAGTGACTCCCAAGGAATTCTCTACTGTCATTAATGCCATTCCAACAGGTACCTTAATACTTTTTAGGGACAGACATATGCCTTCAGCTAGGCATATGTCTCTCCCCAACTCAGTTGACTCCCCAGAAGGAAAAGATTTTTTCTCATCATATCCCCCCCCCAAAAAATGGAAAAATATGTGCTTCATTCCAAAGAGATGTCACTACCATACATGTTATTGCATATTGGAGCTGTTTTTGTAATAACATTGATTGGAAGTGAGCTTGCATGCTCTCCCATAAATTTTAATCAAAAACAAAGTTAGGGAAGTATCCTTCAAAATTATCCACAAATATTACCCTGCCAACCTTTATATGCAGAAATTCAAAAAGACATCTACGCAAATTATTCTTTTTGAAATATACATCCGGAAATAGTTTTACATCTATTCTGGAACTGTCCTTATACAAAAAACTATGGGCAGACCTCAGTAGATTTGTCACTGATCATCTCATCAAATATTTCTACTAAGGGAAAATGTTGTTTGGCTTGCATAATTAGTCTAAGAAGGAAGGAAAATGTTACTTTTTAATAAATTAGATTTTTTTTCAGACAAAATTCTTAATCAACAAAAATAAATTTATTAAGAAAAAAACCTTATTTTGTTGTTTTTCAAAAAGAAACAACATTGTTTTAAGTTACTAATTTGACAAATCAAAAGGCTGTTAAAACATTAAATATTTGTGCACTTTACAACCTTTTTGTATAATGTACTGTTACCCCTGGCTTATCTCCTATTTGCTTTTTTATTTGTATACTGTTTGCTGTATACTGATTGTATGTTGTTCTTTAATAAAAAAATAAAAAAGATGATGATTTTGAAGACCTTAACGTTGCTTGGTTCAGCACGCAATTTGCCTGATTGTGTTTGCTAGACTATTACATTTGGCCATTGTGTGCGAATGGGATAACAATTTACATGTCATGTTCGATTCGCTTAAACAAAATGTTTTCCACCTTCCCTGTAAGCTATTTAGACAATCAAAAGTAAATAAAATCATGAAATACTTTACTTCAAATTAATCTAGTTCAATTATTAAATAAAAAAAATTTGCGGCATAGATTTGCCTGCATGTGCTTGCCAAGTCTTCGGTGCATTTGTCCATTGCTTGCAATGGGAAAATTATTTCTCTCTCACATTCACATTCGATAAGCTTCACCCAATGTTTTCCACTTTGCGTATATTTTTAAATGCTTAAAACCAGGGCCATCTTAACATGATTTTATTTTTAAGAAATCTTTTTTAATAATACATTAATGTTTCACGGTGAGAGGCAGAATTCAGAGGTCTGCTATTTATTCAGATTACTGACATTATTTCAATCTAACTCGGCAGCCTGGTTAAGGCTGTCTGCCTCTCATTATGTCTTCCTAATCATTATTGGCCAGATTTTGGTTTTGGCTGGTCAGTTGGCTGAATAAATGGCTTGATTGCAAGTTAGGCAAAGTACACAGGAATTGATTTAAGGTCAGCTAATTATGCCAAGGCAATGGAGGGTGTCCAACCTGGGGTGCATTTCCCAAAATGTAGTTGTTAACTAAGTCAGCAACTTACATAGTTCGTCCAGTAAGAGTCAATGGGCCCAACTATGTACGTTTGCATCTGTAATTTCGGGAAACGCACCCCTGGCTGCTAATTAGCGGAATTCAAATTGCACTTTTCTTCCCGGAAGCAATTCAAATGGCCTCTGATGTTAGTTCAACACTAAATTAAAGGTATGTGGCAGAGAAAAGGTTATAATCAAGCTCGTCTGTCTGCGCCATGGAGGCAGTTACTTTTATTGTGCTTCAGATTATCGCGACTGATCGCCAGAATCATTGTTATTTTCATTGTCACTCGGTTCAGAGCCGAAATCTTCATCCCCTGAGTCCTCATCAGCAAATAATTTCTCAAGTACTTGGTCCACATTCATCCGAATTCACAAAAAATCAGCATATTTCAAGCTAAAATTGAAACGGCTCTGAGCGCCGTTGATCGTTAGAGAAGCAAAAGAAGGCTTTGCGCACCACAGGCATAGAGAAATCATGGAATTTCAATACATTAGTATTGTCTCAACTGTCGAGACCGAATTCTGGATGTAGGTCGAGACCGACTTCTGAATGGCGCAGTTCTTGTCTCGACCTAGGATCAAGACTGACCGTCTAAGGTTTTATGTCCTCCAGAACAAATTTTATGACATAAATTGTTCTCAGCAGTTTGACATTGTCCAAAAATATAGAAATTAAATGGCAATGTGAAGGACAATGTAGGCATATATGTAGGCATCGTCCCATTCTAAGAGACAGGGCATTGGTCTTGAGCCAAAAAGCTGAGCCAAGAGAGTGCGACTACTGACCAGCCCGGCTGAAGTTGCGGCAAGAGTGTGTGTGGCTTCCCTTGGGGAAATTCAGCCAAGAGAATGTGGCCTCCCCAGGGGTTGGAATTGAGCCCAGAGAGGGAAAACTGGGTGGGGTCCCTAGTTTTATTGCCCATTTTATTGCTTTTGGGCTCATTGTATTGGGAAACATCAAATGCAGGTCAGGCAAGGGGGTGGTGCTGTCGATGTCATTTCTTTTTCCTGTCGACTGCATGGGAAATGTAGTTCTGTGGTCCCTACAACATTTGTATAGTTTCACATCAAGATCATTAAATTCTTTTGAATGAATGAATGAATGAATGAATGGTTTTGAATGAATGGTCTTATTCCGGCCAAATAACATCTCATTAAAAATAGACATCTCATTTTGCAACAAAACTCATCACTGCATACACATAAAGTCCATTTTACAATAATACGGAAAATGCGTAATTTTAGCAAAATCATATGTAAGGCTGAAAAAGGATTAGGCAGAAGCTAGGCTTATTTTCATTTGATAACATTGAAAATGGTAATGTTGGAGCGCACATGCACATGCGTACACACACTCACACTCACACGCACGCACACTCACGCGTACATGCACGCACGCACAGTCACACACACACACACACACACTCGCGTGCACGCGCACACACACACACACACATGCACACACACTCACGCGTATACACACGCACACACACCCATGCGCGCACACACACACTCACACACAGATGATCCTTTCCCTCCTTTAGAGCCCTCCCTCACCTTCTTCAGCCAGCTGGGACACGATCATGAGGGCCTTTAATCTCAGGGAGCTCATTCTGAGTATGTGTGCCAGAGAGGCCAGGATCCAGCTGTCTAAGATCTGCCTGGCTGCCCCTTCTTCTGAAGAAAATACACGTGACACAGACATCAAAAACATGCATAAGTGTGTAAATGCTTCCAGTTTTGGCAACCTATTGGATCACTGCCATTTTGTGTCCATGTGTGTAGGTATTGTTGCATTGGAGAGTGACGGTGACTGTTTAGACTCAAACTCAGAAAAAGTTGGGGTGGCACAGAAAACGCTGTTATACTTAGAAAGTATTGATTTCTAAATTTACTTTGACTTGTGTTTCATTGCAGACTGTGGCCCTCATTTATCAAACGTGCGTACAGCAAAAAAATGGGTGTACGCCATTCTCACGCAAGGATCGGCATTTATCAACCTGAACGTGAGCGTACGGCATGCAAAAATCTCACGCCAGGTCTGACCAGGCGTACGGACATTTGAAACCCGCGTACAACATGCAGGAATGAGTGCAGCTGTCAAAATAATTAACGTACGTACAGCGCCCTCCATAATTATTGGCACCCCTGCTTAAGATGTGTTCTTTAGTTTCTAATAAATTCAGTTTTTTTCTAAATAATGTAGGAAAATTCAACCTTTAATTCAAGTGCATTTATTCAGTGGGGAAAAATCCCACATTAAGAAATAATTCTTTTACATGAAATCATGTGTGCCACAAATATTAGCACCCCTGATGTTAATACTTTAAACCCCCTTTTGCCAACAAAACAGCACCTAATCTTCTCCTATAATGTTTCACAAGATGGGAGAATACAGAAAGAGGGATCTTCGACCATTCCTCTTTGCACAATCTCTCTAATTCATCCAGTGACCTGGGTCCTCTCCTCTGCACTCTCCTATTCAGCTCACTCCACAGGTTTTCAATGGGATTGAGGTCTGGGGACTGGGATGCCCATGGGAGGAGCTTGATTCTGTGTCTGGTGAACCATTTCTGTGTAGATTTGGCCACATGTTTAGGGTCATTATCTTGCTGAAAGACCCAGTGACGACCCATCTTCAGCTTTCGGGCAGAGGCCACCAGATTTTAAATCAAAATGTCCTGGTATTTCAAAGCATTCATGATGCCATGCACCCTAACAAGGTTCCCAGGGCTTCTGGAAGAGAAACAGGCCCCCAGCATCATCAATCCTCCCCCATACTTCACAGTGAGCATGAGTTGCTTTTCTGCATACTCATCTTTTGTGTTCCGCCAGACCCACTAATAGTGTTTTTTGCCAAAAAGCTCTATCTTGGTCTCATCTGACCAAAGTAAACGGTCCCAGTTGAAGTCCCAGTACCGCTTAGCGAACTCCAGACGTTTGCGTTTATGATTATGAGTGAGAAAAGGTTTTTTCCGTGCATGCCTCCCAAACAGCTTGTTGGCATGTAGATAGCGCCTGATGGTTGTTTTGGAGACTTTGTGACCCCAAGATGCTACCATTTGTTGCAGTTCTTTAACAGTGAGCTTTGGGGAACTTTTTATTTTTCTTAACATCCTCTTCACTGTGCGTGGTCGCAAAATAACCCTGCGTCCTCGTCCAGGCTTGTTTACCACTGTCCCAGTGGTTTTAAACTTCTTAATGATTCCTCTGACAGTAGATATGGGCAGGTGCAGGCCAGTGGCTATTTTCTTGTAGCCATTGCCTAACTTGTGACGGTTGGCACACATCTGCCTTCCTTGAATGGTGTGTTCCTTTGTCTGTCCCATGTTGAAGAGTGGATAAGAGAAATGGCCTCTGTGTCACGTCATATTTATACCCCAGGGAAACAGGAAGTGATGAATTACAAATTAAATCATCTAAGATACTCTGATCAACTTTCTAAACTACTGTAGAAATGACAAAAATACTTCAATTACATTTATTTCCTAGGAATTGTTAGGGGTGCCAATAATTGTGGAACTAGTGATATTTTGAAAAATAATTATTTCTTAGTCAGGGATTTTTTTTCCCTTAATATTCACGAGTTGAAGGTTACATTTTTCTACAGTTTTCAGTGAGAGAGTATGCTTCTGCAATAACAGCTGAATTTATTTTAAGGCTTTTACACATCTTAACCAGGGGTGCCAATAATTATAGAGGGCTCTGTGTATATGTGTGTGTGTGTGTGTGTGTGTGTGTGTTTGTGTACTGTATATATGTTACCCGCCACAAGATTATCACACGGAATCCTCTCAGTGTCTTTATAAATTTCCATTTAGTACTGGCTATTATTCAGTGGCGGAGCTAGAACTGTGAATAGGGGTGGCACAGACACGTCCCTTTATGACAACAATTAGTCCTGGCTAGTTCTCAATCACTTTCCTTCATTGATGCATTTACCAATTATCATAATACGGGTTCTTTCCATATGCAATTTAACAGCGATGAAATCATGGGCTAAATTCAGTACAGAAAAATAATGCTTCACCAATGCTTCGCGTTGATTGAACTGGTCTGCGTTCCAATGAATTATCACCTTTCACTCTTGATATTGTGTGGGTTGATGAAAAAAAAGTGTCACTCGGCAGTTAAAAAGCGTGCCTGAGGCACCTGCGTATTGAAGAGAGTTTCTGCTTGTAGTGTGTGTGTGTGTGTGTGGTCTCCTCTTGAAGAACAACAGTGCAACAAACAACGAATTACCCCGTTCATGTGGTCCTTCACCTTCGGGGGAACTAACGTTGTATTTTTTCAATACTGAGCTGGAAGGGTAACTTTATCAAACCATTTTTCATGTGGTCTTTATATTTTATAGTCAATCATCAATTGATTTATTGTTGCAAATTTGCAACATGAGCCTGGAGAGGGTTAAATGTAAAAAATACTGAATTCGGAGATGGAATTCAGAGATGGGGAAACAATTCCACATATAACCTCAAATTTTTTAGGCTTTTTATTTTCCAGAACAATTTTATAAGGGGCCTCGCCATTATACTTTGGAGGGTTTTATTTCTGAGATGGGGGGTACTTGTCATCCCTATAATTACGTGTGAGTTTTCAATGTTTCTTGGTCATTTCCTCATAAATAATGTCTAAATTAATATACGATTTTGTATTGGTCTTGTTAATTCAAATTATAAATGGTTTCATTGTGAATCAGGCGATATCAAACTGGGAGGCGTTGTGAGCCGTCATGTGTGAGAAGGCAAATCCCTTAACGGTAGCATTACCAGGAGTTGGGGTTGAAGAGGTTGAAACAAATAAGGCAACAAGCATGATAGCTTTTTAAACGTCACATGCATACAAAACAAAGGATTGGGATAAAACAGAAAAAAATACAGGCCCCAGGACAACAAAATAATTATAAATTATAATTTTTTGTCATCACTTATGATTTATATGGCAAGTATTGTTTTATTCCAGTACTCGTTTGCACCCTGGGTTGCAATGACCGCTGCTGCAAAGACCAACATTGTCATAACGCCCTCATGCAGCGCAAAAAAAAAGAAAGAAAAAGAAGTCACTCTTCTGCTTGCGGTTGGCAGCCCCCCTAATTCAAACATCTTCCCGCGCGCATGCTTATCTCACTTTGCAAACATTCTGAACAATGTTAATGGCTGTTTGCAAACCACCTCCAACTTTGGTGTTTTTGGAATTTAGTTCCTCCTTTCAATAGATTTTATTGATTGTTGACTATGGTGTGACAGTTGACATCCGGTGCTATGTGGCAAAAATAGATGCATTTTCAGGCGCGGGGTGTGGAGATGCGCTCCTGTCGCGTCCATGCGCATCCAAACCATTGAAAGAAATTTAATAAAAGTCGTGCGAGCGCTCGAAACTGCATTGCATCTGATCACAGCCTTCATCTGATCGTCTGTAAGTTGCTTGGAACAAAAGTATCATTACTGTTGCTTACAGCAGTTGTTTTAAAAGTCAAAAACTGAGCCACACTCATAAACTTACAGGCTTCAAAATTTCATCAGTAGTGCATGCAGCATCACTTGGGGTGAGACTTACGTCTTTCCTGTAGGGCAGTCAACAGTGTGTCCAAATGCGGTCTCAGTTCGTCTTCAGCAATTTCTGTGCTCACACAGATGGCCATCAAAGCTTCATTGAAAGGATCTTTAAAGGAAGGACAGACAGATTCCCATTTAGACACTAGACTCAAAGCAAAGAAAATGTTGAAATGAACTGCACATAATGAAGTTCCAGCTCTGCCATCTTAGAAAGCAGCCAGAATTTACATACACTGTGGAGCAGTTTTGCCCAATGGATCTCTTTTCTTCTGGCCCATTATCATGTTAACATAATTAAAATACTTTGACTTATCAGGGCAAAATACATTTATTTATTAACCCCTTTGCGTAAAAGCCAAATTTGGCTATTAATAAATGACCTTATTTAATGCTTTATAATTCAAGATTTGATCTTCAGAGATCAAATCGCACAAAACTATTTCACAAGCTCAAAACTTTTTTACACACGCACAAAATATTTCTACAAGTTCAAAACTTTTTCACACATACACAGTGGCGTGCACAGACATTATGGGGGGCAAGTGCTCAGGGGGGAGGGGGAGGGCACTTTTTTGCACACGTAGAACATGCTATTATAGTGTGAGATTAGAAAAATAAAATAAACATTACACGCACATGTTCAATGCAATTCATGACTACTGTCATTCATCAAAAGAAGGCACATGGGTAGCCTTTATGGGGATATTTTTCTCTCAGGCAATGGGGAACTGCCTGATTCTTCTTTGTGTTGATTTATGTTGCCTAACAATACCTACACAAAAAAAAAAGGTTCAGCTTAACAGATAGATTTGCAAAGTCGACCGACATTGTTTGTGGTGGTCGTCCTCACGTTATCTATCATTGTTCGGGCTATAGCATTAAACTAGCTAATCAGGTGACCAGTCAGCTAAAAAATGCTCAGTTGTTTGGTGCTGTTTGAGCAGTGGCGTACCGTCAGATGCCAGGAAGGCCTTCAGTAACATCACCCTTTCCCGGATAATTGCTCTTAAACTGTTTGCGATCAGGTTTGATTGATTAACAATCAAACAGTTAATTAACAGAATGGCCACCACCAATGCGTGACACGTAATGATTAAGAAATGCTAATAACAAAGCGATTGCCTGTTGGCTATGTTGATATAATTGATGTGAATCCGCAAGGATGACAATCTGCAAAAAATCCGAAACTTTTGCGGACTTCACAGCTATTATTTCCGTCTTCAATCAGCTGTGCTACTACGCACTTTGGCTGTCACATTAAGAGTAAATAGAACGGATTTTCATGGCTAATTGCTCAATGAACGTCGCGAATTAATTTACGCAAATTCAGAAATTATAAAGACGTAGGATATTTTTTCCGTAGCCATTGGTGTGCGGAAGTAAGTTTAACGCCGTATAATTTCGTAGTGCAATGTATAACACGGCTTTCAAAAACAAGTTAGATTCTCGTCGGTTCCTCCAATCAGTCTGAGCAACGGTTGCTAATCGGGGAGGTAAACTGCGAGAGGTGTCTGTCATTAAGAAGTGAAAGGTGAGGTTATTGCTGGCCCTGTGTTTCTGCCGACGGACCATCACTGTGTATGAGACATGCTACTGCACAACAAAATGATTACAGGTTGGGCTTGGAGGGCAAACTGTACGATTTCACTTGATCTGTGGGTTACCTGGCTGGCGGGGCACAACACTGTGGCTACCAGTCGCTCAGCTGATATGCACTGCGCGCACTGTGCGCGTGTTCACGTGACAAAGGAAGAGAGGTCGGAAGTGCGTGAGGAGGTGGCCCATTTCGGGGCATTTTTTTCAGTAGTTTTTAATCACACAGCTTTTATAAAAGATCATTTCAACATTGGCCCCACTAAAGTGTTAATAATAATAATAATAATAATAATAATAATAATAAAAATAATAATAAATATAATCATTAAAAAAAAACGAAATTTCAAAAGGGCACTTTCATTGATAAAGGGCAAAGGGGCAAGTGCTGTAGCACCACCTAACGTCTATTTGTGCGCGCCACTGCACATACACAAAACTTTTGGCCCTAATTTGATTCCATATTTAACAGTCACCAAGCTAGCAGTTCCTACATCCAACCTTACAAGCTTATATAAACCCTTTCCACACCTTATAAGGAACAACTCATTACCACGGTAATATCTGAAATATACCTTATTTTAACAGAATAGACATTCCACTATCAGGAAAAAGCAGGTAATATGCTACGCGAGACTGAACTCAAAGGTGCAACAAACATAGCTTGAGCTGTTCTTATTCCGAACAAGCCAAAACCTCGGCATTTAACTTTGTTGAATACGGTATAAATTCTAAAACAAAAAGCCACACTGAGCAAAATGCCACCACATGCAGTATTATTAGCAAAAACAAACAGTTACTTTTATCAACCAATGTGGCAAACAATCTCCATGATCATCATGGCTATGGTAAACCGAGAATAAAAAAACTGCAAACCATAAGTAAAAAATATGCAATTGCACTTACTCATAAAATGAAGAAAAATATTTCTTCAATGAATTCCTCCTCCAGAGATATAGATCTATCCAGTAGGAAATACCTTCCAGTCCTGATTCATTAGGAATAATTCCCATTGACTATGTCCGTACCTCATTTAAATCCCGTAACTGTAACTTCAGGCCGGTTTGGAAGACTTTTTTCTACGCCATTGCGTCTCTTTCCACTGCGCAACATTAAGAGAATCCGACCAAAGTTGCGGTTACACTAAGGTTTATACAGTGCTTTGAAAAAGTATTTGCCTGATTTTGTCTTAACGCGAAGGATAAACCACTGTTCTCTGACCCTCAATTGGACGTACATGCCCCTAACCCATCTCTGAAGGTGAGCCCAGCCACCCTGCAGTGAAAACTCATTTCGGCCACTCGTAATTTCCGATCTCATCCATTCGGTCGCTACCCATAGCGTGTAACCACAGGAGAGGATCGGAACATAGCAACTGGTAAGTTGAGAGCTTTGCTTTTAAGCTCAGCTCCCTCTTTACCTCAAAGGACTAGTATAATGTCCGCATCTCTGCAGATGCAGCATCAGTCCGTTTGTCAATGTCCCATTCCATCCTACCCTCACTTGAGAACAAGAACCTGAGAAACTTCAACTCTTCCTGTTGGCAATGAAGCCAACAGGACCACATCATCTGCAAACAGCAGTGACGCAACCCTGAGGTCACAGAGCTGGACACCCTCCAAACCTCAGCTGTGGTTTGATATCCTGTCCATGAAAATCATGAACAAGGCTCACCCCTGGCAGAGTCCAACACCAAATGGAAACAAGTCAGACTTATTGTCGAAAATGCAAACGCAGCTCTGGCTTTGGTTGTACAGGCATTTGATGGCTCAAACGAACGGCTCTGATGCGCCACACTCCCGTGGCACCCCTCGCAGCATACCTCATGAGACGTGGCCATAAGCCTTCTCCACCCCCACAAAACACATCAACACTGGACGGGTCAAAAGCTGATCCACTGTTCCATGGCCCAAACAGAACCCGATCGCCCCTCTTGATTTTGAGGTTCAACAATCCGCCAAAGTCTCATTTCCAGTACCGTGGTGTAAGCGGTCCCTGGGAAGCTGAACAGTGTGATCCCCTACAGTTGGAGCTCGCACTCTGGTCCCCCACCAGTCCATTCTCCCAGTCCAAGGGCACTTGACTCGGCATACATGCGATATTAAACTGGTGTGTCAGCCACGACAGCCTAACAACATCCAGGGCCATCAGCATCTTAGAGTGAATCCTGTCAATCAGCAGATGCAGAACACACCTGACATCATCCCACAATATGACAAACATGCTTTTTTTTCTGTATATGTTCCTGCTTAAAGGAAAACTTATTTAAAAAGTGAAGGTTTACTGACTGAAGCATCATTGGAAAATAGACTGAATTGCCTATATTTGGAATTTTGAAGTGGACGGGGCAGCGCTGGTAGATGTTCAAACATACGAGTGTGTGCGTCAGTCCACATGCAGCATGTATTCCACTGTTGTGATAACATCTTGTTATTTTGGCTATTCAAGTTTTCATGCTTTTTCTGTAAGGGACACACACAGAGCAGCAGACTCAATAACACCGCTCTGGATTATAAAATTACAAAATTTCAAGACTACTGCATATTTTCAAAGGGACAGGGTTGAGCATTGTATTCTACCTAATTAACCAAATTAATTTCATAAACCTTTTGTTTACCTTTTAACTGTGCTGTTAAGCAACACTGCACTGTTTTGATCATTTGCTATTTTCTGGAAATATATTTTCTGAATGTGTATATTTTGTTAATAATTAAGATAAAATGTGGTCAATCGTTCAATGACTTCATGCATACACAAATAATTTGCAAAACTGTAAAATCGATGCGTTCGCTATAGTTTTGCCAGAGCTGTACTGCAATGGAGAGGCAAAAGGCTGAAATTTCAATTAAGGTTGAAAATTATTATTTTTCATTTCTGGCACAATAAAGACCTTCTCTAACACAAATATCTATCCAGTATTTCCTGTTGTTTTTTGTTGAAAATGTTGGCTGTGTGTTGCGGCTTTCTGCTCTTTCAGCAAAAGTTCCGAAGAGCCGCGGCAGGCTAAGCATGGGAATTCAGCCATCTGCATTACATGCACACCAGTCCACGTGCACCTTTGCTATAAAGTTGAACACTCTTTACTGTCCGTTTCACATCGCTGCTCCACGGTGCCACTTCATAGTGGATTGCCGACCGAGTGCAAGGAACAAAGGGTAAAACGATAATCCAGGTGTTACATTGCTGCAGTTGATGCGGTAAACAGAATGTAGTGTCCGTATGCTCACCCCATCCCCACAACTACCAGAGCGACATTAGTAGACCCTAACTGCTGGTCACACCTGTGACACTCCCACTACCCAAGAGCTAATCCAGAGTGATTCTGCACTAACCCCACATCAAAATGCACAGAAAAGACAACTCACCAAATATACCATGAAATGAGAACTCACGTGGCTCCTACACTGTGTTTATCATAACAATGAAAAGCTCCCAAGAAACCGAGGAAAAATAGAGTGAGCCCTCGCTTCTAAGTGCAGGACATCAGCCCCTGCCCCCCTGATGTTCCAACATTGCACATTCCCTACCATTTCGTGGCAGTAATACCCTTAAACGCTGTTTGACAAATGGCCCAATTTTATCCTGAATTTCTGAAGAGCGGGACTCTTATTTCAGAAATATGACAAACTGGTCACCCGCAGCTGGACTTTGTCAAATTTGTGAAACCTGGAGGTATCACCGCATTACTTTCGCGCACCACTCTCTCATTTCTCCTATCAACTCCAGCACTACTTTGGTATCATAGTTGTCATTGTGAAGCACTGTGTGTTCCGTGAAGGATAATGCACAGCGAGTTGGTCATCATTGCAGAAAACCCCACAGGGCAATCACATTAAAATATTACAGATAAAAATACATATGTAAGGGATAAAATATTTATAAATTAAATTTTTGCATACACAATTAATTGTATTTTGACATATTTACGCATTAACTTAAATACATTTATGATTTCCATGGAGTAGAGATGAGTATTTGTACTTCTTGCAGTCGTACAGCAGATGGTGCTATTCTTTTCACTGCCATAGACCACGCCTATTGGATGTCCGTCCCCACCTCTTTGTCCGACCCCGCCCCATTTCGCAGCCCGCAGTCAGGGTTACTCGGAAAAATAGCCTAACTTCATGTAATGATTTTAATAGGTATACAATGCGATCAACCTAACTTTTTACTTGTCATGACCACTGAGGATTAAAGAGACTTTGTAATTCTCTGCATCGAAGAGTCTAGCCAAATAAACTTCCTGAATAGAGGTGGATGCAAAGCAAATAAATGATCCCACTTTTGTGATTACCTCTGACTGTGGCTTCACCAAGCAATCAAATGGAAAGTGCAATCATATGTTATCATTTACTGAACTAGGCTTATGCCATCGGAGGCGCTTGGGGTATATCCCCGAGCGCCCCCAATCCTCCAATTCCCCAATCCTTGAATAGACCCAATACAATATAAAGCCCCTCAGGTCATGACCTTTCATTTGAACTTAATTTCAGGTCAATCGGACAAATGGTTCTGAAGATATGGCCAAAATGGTAAATTTCCATCACAAGGCGCCACCTGGTGGCAAAATATTGAACCATACAGGTATGATGTCATCATGTGACACGTGAGGTCATGACCTTGCAGTTGCACATAGTTTCATGTCAATTGGACAAATAGTTCCAAAGATATGGCAAAAATGGTGAATTTTATGTGACAAAGCTCCACCTTGTGTATAGGAGGTATAATGTCATCGTAGGACACATCCTCAGGTCATGACCTTTCATTTGCACTTGATTTGAGGTCAATCAGACAAATATTTCCAGAGATATGATAAAAACAGTGATTATTTCCGTTTTTGGCCCCTGGTGGCCAATCTAGAAATTGTAAATTGTCCAAAATCGAATCAGCTCTTCCTCTTTATGATACTTATATGCAAAACTTGGAATTTTTAATTGAAATATCACTCAGTGACTCAGCGATTCTCTGTTTGTGCACTAGTATGCATTTCTGTGTCTCACTGTTGCTAGGGGACCAGTCCTGGCATGGGCCTCTGTGATTGGCTGATTTGAAATCTAACTGCTCAGCTGAGTTTCCATGGAAATGATTTGGTTATAATAGGCGTGTCTTCATCAGGACAAATTTAAACTATCCAGTTTGCGGTTGGGGAAATTAGCCCGATGGTGCAAATTTGCATTTCCGAAAGCCCTCCGCTCAAGAAATGAAGACAGAAAACTGTGGGGCAAAAAACATCCCTTGAAACAGATGAGATTATTGGCCCGATTTCAAACATTGCTCTTGGTTAACATGTTTCCAAAATTATTAATAATCCAGTGGTGGTTACACAGTTTTGTTAGGTATCGATCTGGAACCAAACGCGAGAACACAGGATTGCAAAAGAGATGTTTTTATTGAGCGAGGGGGGTAACCCCCGTAGGGCAGAAGGGAACAGTACAGAGTCCGCAATCCAAAAGTCAAAATCCAGTGGGGCAGAAATAGATTCGTAACCAAGGCAGCAAACACAAAAATCGTAGTTCGGCAAAACAGATTCGGTAAACAAGCGGTGGTTTGTAGGAGAAGCCAAAATCAAAAACCAAAGGGCAATCCGAATCGTTAACAGGGCAGCAATCCACAAAATCGTGGTTGGGCAAAAAAGGGTTTGAATACACAGATGCAACAGTAATCAAAAAAGGGCAAGCCAAAAATCAATAGTTGGACGATCCAGTCAGAAAAGAAACGAAATGAATACGAGGCATGATAAAGAGCAGCACAGGTAAACATGAGAAACGATCTGACAGAGAAGAACTGTGAAGAGACCCACCTAATATATACTTACAGGGAGATCATATGGTAAGGAACACAGGTGCAAGCAGTCAGACTGATTACAAGGGAGCAACACATGAGGGTGAAACTAATTACATGAAATTTGGCAGAAGCCAAAACGCGGACAGGGATCACGAGACAAACCTATCTACAAACATACGGCTCCAGTCAAGGAGTTCTAACGTGCATAGATAATGAGAGAAAGGACAGCGTGATCAGACGTGGAGATTCCACAGAAATGCAGCAATGGAGATTAGGGAGAGACTAGGGGCGGAGATTAGAACAGGGCGAGAGCTGAAAGCTTGTTAATCAATTAGTAAGTGAATCTATACAATCCCTTAGTGCT
Organism: Gymnothorax reevesii; assembly: GCA_029721435.1. Lineage (NCBI taxonomy): Eukaryota > Metazoa > Chordata > Actinopteri > Anguilliformes > Muraenidae > Gymnothorax > Gymnothorax reevesii. The sequence goes on along the minus strand of CM056582.1, from coordinate 41,391,934 downwards.
CGATAGTGAGTTAGTATTATATACAATGTTAGTTATTGTTAGTATCTTCTAGCGAAAACAACAAACTGTTAGTATGGTTAGTAAAATAGAAAAGTAAGGTGAAGTAAGCAAATGAGATTGGAAGGGAGACTGAAATCCAGAATCCATTAAATCACCCGAGGAGTGACACGCAGTACTGGGGCTGTGAGCAATGACAAGACAAGAGACCAGACAGGTGGAGACAAAATGCAATGCTTGGTGGAAAGCAAAACATGGACCGGAGTAAAGCTATTGTATAATGCAAAATATGGAAAATTAAAACTAAGACAATACATGAGCGAATCTTTGTTACCAATACACAAAACACATATCAAAGAATAGTCAGACATAGCAAAGATCCAAAACCAAATACAAAACCCAAAACCAGTGAAGTTGGCATGTTCTGTGAATCGTAGATAAGAACAGAATACATTGATTTGCAAATCCTTTTCAACTTATATTCAATTGAAAACACTGCTAAGACAAGATGTTTAATGTTCAAACTGAGAAACTTTATTTATTTTTTGCAAATAATCATTAACTTAGAATTTAAAGGCAGCAACACATTGCAAAAAAGTTGGCACAGGGGCCTTTTTACCACTGTGTTACATCGCCTTTCCTTTTAACGACACTCTGTAAACGTTTGGGAACTGAGGAGACCAGTTTTTGAAGCTTTTCAGGTGGAACTCTTTCCCATTCTTGCTTCATGTACAGCTTAAGTTGTTCAACAGTCCGGGGTCTCCGTTGTCGTATTTTACGCTTCATAATGCGCCACACATTTTCAATGGGAGACAGGTCTGGACTACAGGCAGGCCAGTCTAGTACCTGCACTCTTTTACTACGGAGCCATGCTGTTGTAACACGTGCAGAATGCGGCTTGGCATTGTCTTGCTGAAATAAGCAGTGGCGTCCATGAAAAAGACGTTGCTTGGATGGCAACATATGTTGCTCCAAAACCTGTATGTACCTTTCAGCATTAATGGTGCCTTCACACATGTGTAAGTTGCCCATGCCTTGGGCACTAATACACCCCCATACCATCACAGATGCTGGCTTTTGAACTTAGCGCCTATAACAGTCCGGATGGTTCTTTTCCTCTTTGGTCCGGAGGACATGACATCCACAGTTTCCAAAAACAATTTGAAATGTGGACTCGTCAGACCACAGAACACTTTTCCACTTTGCATCAGTCCATCTTAGATGAGCTTGGGCCCAGCGAAGCCGGCGGCGTTTCTGGGTGCTGTTGATAAATGGCTTTCGCTTTGCATTGTAGAGTTTTAACTTGCACTTGCAGATGTAGTGACGAACTGTAGTTACTGACAGTGGTTTTCTGAAGTGTTCCTGAGCCCATGTGGTGATGTCCTTACACACTGATGTCAGTTTTTGATGCAGTACCGCCTGTGGGATCGAAGGTCATGGGCATTCAATGTTGGTTTTCAGCCTTGTCGCTTACGTGCAGTGATTTCTCCAGATTCTCTGAACCTTTTGACGATATTACGGACTGTAGATGATGAAATCCCTAAATTTCTTGCAATAGCTAGTTGAGGAATGTTGTTTTTAAACTGTTCGACAATCAGCCCACGCATTTGTTCACTAAGCGGTGACCCTCGCCCCATCCTTGTTTGTGAATGAATGAGCATTTCAGGGAAGCTGCTTTTATACCCAATCATGGCACCCAACTGTTCCCAATTAGCCCGTTCACCTGTGGGATGTTACAAATAAGTGTTTGATGAGCATTCCTCAACTCTTTCAATCTTTTTTGCCACTTGTGCCAGTTTTTTTCAAACATGTTGCAGACATCAAATTCCAAATGAGCTTGCAATATTTGCAAAAAATTACAAAGTTTACCTGTTCGAACATTAAGTAACTTGTCTTTGCAGTGTATTCAATTGAATATAGGTTGAAAAGGATTTACAAATCATTGTATTCTGTTTTTATTTACGATTTTTTGCCAACTTCACTGGTTTTGGGTTTTGTAAGACATATCATCAAAAGCAGAGCAAGAACATGGCAAGGCAGATCAGAATCATTACAAGTTTCCCTTTCAATTAAATGTTAAGGAGAGTGAACGATAAATTCACTAAAAATTTTTAATCCACTTGCCTTAATAGGCAACCCTTCACAAAAAACGGCTGTGGATTTTCCGTGTTAACTTTTGTCACATCCTGCAATGCAAGCCATCAAACCGGTTGTTTAATTGAAAACAAAAATCATATTGCATGCATTTTTGCGTTCAATTGACACATTTTTTAGGGCGAACTAAAGTATCTTTTATCAAGGAAAATGACTGAAAACAGATTAAGACTAATAATCAGTTTAAAGACATGTTTATCGCCCTCCCTGCCCTCTGTCCACCGGCCGCCACCGCTAGCGACAGGAATTCTATTCCCTGTAGCTCTTTACATAGTGCATCAGCAAACGCAGATATGTATTTAGTCTGTTAATTTAGTCAAAATAATATTTAAAATATTCTCAATCCTTCACAACTCTGTCTCATTTTGTATGTTTTGGTAACTGTGTTCTATTCTTGAAAAAAAAAAAGTCTAATCAAATGGCCAATTGTACCGTAGATTCTAATTTACGAAAAGTAAATGAGTGAATGAATCAATGATCTGAAGTAATTTTAATTTGCATCAAGAAAACTTACAAAGAACTAATGTGGAATCACAATGAAATACAGTTGAAATAAGATTTGTACTGTCTCACGATTTTAGTGGTCACTGGTTTCCACTATGGTTTTGATGGCGCGAGTACATCAGTGCGAGGGGGCTTTTTTCTTTTCTTTTTTTTTTCTTACAGACGTTCCGGTCCTTAACTCCTTTGTGCCGATGTAGACACCCGCAGACATGGAGCAGCTTTATTTATGCATGCAGTCACATTATTCTATCACTAGGTGGCACACCCCCGGATCAGTTATTGAATATTCACTAGCAGTGGCGGCTGGTGCTAAAAATTTGGGGGGGGGGGCAATTTACCTTGGCGCAGCACACCTGACAGGTGCTTTGATGTGGACACAGTCAGTTATTAAGAAGGAAAATGTAGCCTGTAGCCTATAGATTTTATCAGGGTTTGTCCCCTTTTATATTATGAATTGAGGATGTATCCCCTATGTCCACAGATCACTGTATCTGTCCTTACATTACTTACAGATCACTGTATCTGTCCTTACATTACTTACAGATCACTGTATCTGTCCTTACATTACTTACAGATCACTGTATCTGTCCTTACATTACTTACAGATCACTGTATCTGTCCTTACATTACTAACAGATGGATTGTAAAAGTGGTCATGTTCAAGATATAGTTAAACAGAAAAACAAAAGAACAAAACACAAATCTAAAAACACAGCACTGTAATGCTGTCTACAGGCTTCATACACCTTTTCCAAAGTGAAATTCGAGGCACTTTTCAAGGATTTTCAAGGTGCATTTTCATGCTTTTCCAGTACCTTACAGCTGTGGTAAGTTACATATTTATATACATAAATGACGGATTCCACACAAAGTGTGACCAACACATCCCACTGTACTTAACAGGATGAAATTATAAAGTTAAAAACTCAAACGACGACAAGATTGTCTGAGCCAACGTCAATAATGGCACAATGAGCAGAGAAAAGGGAAGGCACACCAGTGACCAACCTGCTAATCCACAATAAGCAGGGCTTTCTTAAAGCCTGAATATCTACTCTTGAACAGTGACCTGAAATGCACAGTTTTTACCCAGGATTATTTTGTGGCAATAAAATTCATACAATGGATAATTAGTCAATCCTGCCCACTGATTTCCAAGTTCCTCATCCACACTGGAGTTCTGAGAGGAAGGAGGGACACTTTTTTGGGCCACCCTGTAGTATGGATGTGCCAACCACTTAAAGTCAAACCAAGGTTGGCTTGATCCATCCAGGGATTGGAGTGAACTCGTCCATTTAATAAACCGTGTTCGAACTCAGCTTGCTAGTGAAATTCAATAACTGATCCGGGTGGGCCATCTAGCGATAGAATATTGTAACTGCGTGCAGAAATTTGCCGGTCTGTGTCCACTGGTGGACACATCTGCACAAAAGGGTTTAAATACCCTGCCAGCAGCCGCCCAAATCTCATTCACAGCTGTGCTGTACTAAGATCACAGGTTGTTGCTAATGTTATTACTGTGGATGGAAATTTTTACCTTTTTCATGAGGGACACAAAAATTCTAGAAGGCCAGGAAGTAAACATTTGCTCGTGCATGCATACAGAGATGGAATATTTTATATTGGCTCAAAAATATGTCAGTTGGTCACACTTTCTGTGGAATCTGCCAAATTGGAACAATTAACAGGGAAAGCAATAAAAGGCACAGCTAACGCCACATCCAGCTAGCCAACTCCATTTGTCGTAACAAGTGCGAGTGAAGCCCTGGGTGTCAGCTCGTCCACGATCACTTGCCTGCTCCTGAATCTTTAAATCGGGTCGGTCCGGGCCAAGCTCCCTTACTTTCCTTTGTTCCTCCAGTGAACGCCCTGAGAAAGGCTGTTTTTGTAAGGAAAGAACCGAATTGTGTTCAGTTTCCACGCTTCCACTTGAACTTGCCGTCTCGCTCATCTACCAAGTTGAAAGGGCGGTGGATGATTTGACTAGTGATGTTATGTCTGACACTGAAGCCCCGAGGTCGAGATCATGGGGGGCGTGTCCAAATGAAGCCTGTTTCGAGGCCTGTATCGTTTTTCAGAATATCACGGGACCAAAGACAAATGAGGCCCCGGTTCTCTGAAATCACGTGATTGCCTCGTTGTGTGATTCGATTCACTGAAAAAGCCGCAAGAAATTCAAGACGTGTTCTGCGTTATCTGGTGAGGTACGCAGACACAGGCACATTAACTGGTGAGATAATGGAGCCAACAAAAAGAAGGAGGACATCAACCATTTGTGAACATTTTGATATGATATCTCCCAATAAGGTAAAACATAATATACATCTGCTGAAATTAATCATGTGGAGGATGAGTGGTGTGTGTGTCTACATAGATACAAAAGCAGACTCAGAAAGAGAGAGAGAGAGACAGATGTGTGATTGCAGATGAAGCCCACATGCGAACATCACCGTTGCACTGCTATACATGAAATGAGCAGCAGATGTCAGCACTCCCAAACAAGCTGTTAAACGGGGCTTCATGATCTGCCTTTTCAAGAATCAATTGGCTGGAAAGATTTGATACATTCATGGGGCCTCATCACACCATCACTAGATTTGACAGGCGAGACGAAGCGTTGCGGTAGGTGTGAACATGAGTGACAGCCACTAGAATTGTCCAATCACATTAGATCAAAAAACATTAAAACAATACCAATTTGAGTGTCTGGGGGGCACAGAACTGCGCCCCGTAAGAAAATCTGAGGAAACCAATGAAACAGCAGCCTCGGGTTACGTGCTCACCAAAACTTTAAGAGCTTACATTAGGTACTGTTTGGCCGGCGCCCCTCACCCAGGAAGTATATGCATACAGAGAAATCAACCAAATACCATTTGGAACCAATATTTAGGGTCTGTTGACAGGGCTCACAGACTGAAAAACACGCTAATTCAATAATTATTTGCATGATTAAATTATACTTAACATGTTTAAGTGAATTTTCAGGTCTTGATATTTGAAGGGGGGCAGCGCCCCAGCGCCCTCTACTAACCAGCCGCCACTGTTCACTAGCAAGCCGAGTTTGAACACGGTTTAGAACAGGACTGCCCAAGCCTGTTCCTGGAGAGCAACCATCCTGAAGGTTATCACTTCAACCAAAGCAAACCACACCTGCTTTCCCAGTTACAGATCTTGACGAGCTGCTAATGAGCTGAATCAGGTGTGTTGAATTATGGTTGGAGCAGAAACCTACAGGATGGTAGCTTTCCAGGAATAGGGTTAGGCAGCCCTGGTTCAGAATATTGACGATTTCAATCCCATCCGTTTCTCAGAAGTTGCATGAATTAAACTCCTCAGCTAAGCCTTACGTGCAAACTGCTCAATATACTTGCCCCTAGTATCTATCCAGCAGTTCAAAAAATGATTTCTTGCAACAGAAAAAAATTGTTGTCCTCTGTAGCAACCACTTCAGCTATAGAAAGCCAGTAGTATCCCAATTAGTAGTTAAGAAAAATCAGTTTTCTGAAGCAAAAATTTGACATGATATTGATAACTGTTATTCTACTATCAATTATAGTCATCTCATACTACAAAAACGTGTAGTTACCCTCTGTGAATTTATGCTTAGATTCCTCCATTGACGAATTCGGCCCTCCCCTATATCGACCTAAGTACTCATATTAATAGCCAATCATTCAATTATTTACTGAGCCTCATCTGCGTAACTCACACTTATTGTTCACGCCCTCATGAAACTTTGCAGGTAAAGATGTATTGATTGACATGTTTGTTATCCAATTCCTGGAAGTATAAACTTTCCACAGTAACTGAAAGGCATTGATTGGTCAATCAGAAGAGTTTTTTCTCTTTTTTTTGACAGCGTATGTCTTGACTGCCTAAAATGCTTTCTGGCAACATACAAAGCTCCCTTGGCTTCCCAGCTGTTAACTGAAAACAAAAGTTACATGGATTTCTGCCTCTCTCTTACACTCGGCTTGCACCACCTGTTTATATTTGTGTGTTTGTGCCGAGGGTCAGCTGGAAAGGTCAGTAGGTAAACATGGATGAGAGTTATGCATTTATGGTGAATCTTGGGGGCAAGTGGCAGGCATATTCAAAATTTCTTGCAGGAAAATTTCTAGTTGCCCTTATCCTTGCAATGTTACATCAATTATGCTATAAATCTGGCCAATAGACAATCACTTTGGCATTGACATTTCATTATTATTTTTGGCCATGTATTGGTCTTGATTATTCAGTATATAAATTGTTTGGTGGATTATCTAGAGAACTTACGAGGGAATAGCATGAGAGCTATCATGCATTAAAAGGTAGGGTTACAGATGGTCTTAGTGGTTCTCAAACTCAGTCCTGGTGCCCCACTGTGTGTTTTTGTTCCAACCACAACTGTAATTTTAGAGAAAATTTGTCTTACATAGCTGCATTCCATGTTTAAAGCAGTTATTTACCAACTTAAGCCACATTTTGATGGACATATCCACTGTGCCATGAAGAATAAAAACCCTTGATTGCGCTTATTTTTCTACAAAACCCAAAACCAGAGAAGTTGGCACGTTGTGTAAATCATAAATAAAAACAGAATACAATGATTTGCAAATCCTTTTTAACCTATATTCAATTGAATACACTGCAAAGACAAGTTACTTAATGTTCGAACAGGTAAACTTTGTATTTTTTTGCAAATATTAGCTCATTTGGAATTTGATGCCTGCAACATGTTTCAAAAAAGCTGGCACAGGTGGCAAAAAAGACTGAGAGAGTTGAGGACTGCTCATCAAACACTTATTTGGAACATTCCACAGGTGAACGGGCTAATTGGGACCAGGTGGGTGCCATGATTGGGTATAAAAGCAGCTTCCCTGAAATGCTCAGTCATTCACAAACAAGGATGGGGTGAGGGTCACCACTTAGTGAACAAATGCGTGAGCTGATTGTCGAACAGTTTAAAAACAACATTCCTCAAGGAGCTACTGCAAGAAATTTAGGGATTTCATAATCTACGGTCCGTAATATCGTCAAAAGGTTCAGAGAATTTGGAGAAATCACTGCACGTAAGCAACAAGGCCGAAAACCAACATTGAATGCCCGTGACCTTTGATCCCTCAGGCGGTGCTGCATCAAAAACCGACATCAGTGTGTAAAGGACATCACCACATGGGCTCAGGAACACTTCTGAAAACCACTGTCAGTAACTACAGTTCGTCACTACATCTGCAAGTGCAAGTTAAAACTCTACAATGCAAAGCGAAAGCCATTTATCAACAGCACCCAGAAACGCCGCCGGCTTCGCTGGGCCCAAGCTCATCTAAGATGGACTGATGCAAAGTGGAAAAGTGTTCTGTGGTCTGACAAGTCCACATTTCAAATTGTTTTTGGAAACTGTGGACGTCGTGTCCTCTAGACCAAAGAGGAAAAGAACCATCCGGACTGTTATAGGCGCAAAATTCAAAAGCCAGCATCTGTGATGGTATGGGGGTGTATTAGTGCCCAAGGCATGGGCAACTTACACATATGAGAAGGCACCATTAATGCTGAAAGGTACATACAGGTTTTGGAGACACATATGTTGCCATCCAAGCAACGTCTTTTTCATGGACGCCCCTGCTTATTTCAGCAAGACAATGCCAAGCCACATTCTGCACGTGTTACAACAGCATGGCTCCGTAGTAAAAGAGTGCGGGGACTAGACTGGCCTTCCTGTCGTCAAGACCTGTCTCCCATTGAAAATGTGTGGCGCATTATGAAGCGTAAAATACGACAACGGAGACCCCGGACTGTTGAACAACTTAAGCTGTACATCAAGCAAGAATGGGAAAGAGTTCCACCTGAAGAGCTTCAAAAATTGGTCTCCTCAGTTCCCAAACGTTTACTGAGTGTCTTTAAAAGGAAAGGCGATGTAATACAGTGGTAAAAAGGCCCCTGTGCCAACTTTTTTGCCATGTGTTGCTGCCTTTAAATTCTAAGTTAATGATTATTTGCAAAAAAAATTTTAAGTTTCTCAGTTTGAACATTAAACTTCTTGTCTTTGCAGTGTATTCAATTGAAAATAAGTTGAAAAGGATTTGCAGATCATTGTATTCTGTTTTTATCTACGATTTACATAACGTGCCAACTTCACTGGTTTTGGGTTTTGTATATTGTGAAGATTTTCAGGTAAACACATTTTAAAACAGATCAAATTAGACTTTGAGAAAATACAAAAGCTACTAATTAGGTTGCTGAGCACAGGTGTTTAGAGTTCTTTCAAAATAAAATGCCTGAACTTCATAAAATAAACATGAAATGAAACAGGTGTGATTCTGTCGTTTGTCAAATAAATAGTTAGTTATTGCGACCATGCGTCAACAATTTCACCAGTGAGGAACCTATTGATTGTTTACGTTGATTAAATGTTTGGTTAAATCGTTTCCCTCTGCAGTTATTGATACAAATCTAAGTGTGGATATGGAATTTTTATTCCTCATGGCATATATACGTAGATTTTTCAAATGTGCCTTCAGCTAATTGAGACAAATACACAGCTTGTTAAAATCCTAAACTTGTGACTGTTCCAGACCTCTGCCTCTGAATGTTGCCCATGTTTGAAAGTGAGCACCTAAATCTGTTCACACTTTATAACCTCGCTGGGATGCCTCAAATATATATTTATAGAGGGTGAGCCATTGTTCCCAGCAAATCTGGGTTTTCCATTTGCTAAATAAATAACAAACCATACAAATAGGCTATAAAGTTTTGCAGTTGGTTCAGAAACAGATTTCAATTGAAGCTACTCAAAATGGACTCAAATGTGCAAAATATCCATTACTTTTTCAAACAAATGTCTCTGATTGTACCCTCCGGGTACACTGTTTTAAGGCATGGGAAAATACAGTGGGTCGACCCCTTCACACTGACGCTAAAACATTAATTCAGAGTGAAAGGGGCATTAGAGCTACAGGTGGAACAGAGAAACAGAAAGCGGGACTCCAGAAGGGTCTTCAGCTCACCCATGGCTGCGGTCATCAAGGCGTGATGCGCCTCATGAGGGGAGCACCAATGGCATGTTGGTTTGGCACCTTCTTGCGCTCGTGATGCAGACTCTTATTTCCCTTCACATTCAGGCTTTCCAGCCTTTCCAAATCATTTTTATGTACTTATTTCACATATCACACATCTCTTTCTTGCTTTTTCACACTGTCCCGGATTTTTTCTCTGCACACTTTTAGTTGACAGCACCAGCCTGTCCTCCACAGTCTCCTCCCTGTAAATACTCCCTCTCGCTTAATCTTCACTAATGCGCTCCAAATCCTAATTCTTCTCAGAGCGCTTAACTGCATTCTGGATGACACTGAATCTTCCATTGCATTTGTAACAACAACCAAGTAAAAAAGCAAGAAAATGGTGCATATAGATTTAAAGGTCACACTGTACAATAAGGGTACATCATTTATGCCTTAGTAATGATGATATAATGCATGAATTAATGCAGGATGCATCATGAATTCCTGTTGCTGACCCTTAGCAAATGATGAAGTCACCATGAGTTTGTGTGATTAATTCACACTCAGTAAATCATTAAGTAAGGAATGTTAATATATCATTATTTCATATATTGATTAACATGCAGCCCAATTAGCTGGATTCCTGGCAAAAACTACACAAGTAATGTACAAGTAATGTACAAATAATATGCTTAAGCAATGCTGAACTAATGCATGATTCATGATGACTTAATGCATGAATTAATGCAGGATGTATCATTAATTCCTGTTGCTCATCATTAACAAATGATGAAGTCACTCTGGGGTCTATTCTCCCATTTGCGCGTAAGTCTTTTTTTACGCGCTTCGAGTTAAGCGCTTTTGAGTTACGCGTATTCTCCCCGACTCGCCTCGATCACGCCCACAGCGCTTAACTTCAGAATGTAGGCGGCCTTATGAAAGAGGTGTGACTGATCCAAAAGAGAGGCAGACTCTGTACAAAGCTCATTGATTATGGCTATCAGGAAAACATGGAAAAAGGATTTTCTGATTAACCATGAAAAATGCATTTGTGGTCCATGGAAAACGCAATCCAGACTTTAAATTTGAATATCGTCGGCCTGCTGATAAAACCTCGTATCTCCAAACTGATAAGAAACGAAAACTCGTATGTCCACTAGGCTATTCTTACATGCAAAATTAAACATTTTTATTTTAAACTATATTTATCCCTTTATTTTACTATAATAATAATTATTATTTTATTCTATATTTATTTTTTATATGCCGCTGTAATAGTAGGCTGTACCAATTACAAGACGTAATTCATACATCTCTTTATTTATCCCCCGCCGCGCGATTAGCGCGAAGCGGGGGATATACAGTGCCCGGCCAAAAAATAGTCGCTCACTCAAATATTTAGTTGGAACCCCTGTGGCAGTGCATATTCGTCTCGTCATTGTTTTGACAACTATATGCAATGCCAGAACATTCATCTTCCATCAGAAATGCCATAATTTTTGGCCGAGATCTTATCCTCTCGACATAATGGTTGAACCACTCGGTGGTCTTTCTTGAGCACATCCCAGTAACTTTTAATATGTTTAAGGTCCGGACTTTGTGGTGGCAAATTTGTTTGTGAAAATGATTCCTCATTCTTGTTTTTGTCATTCATGGTTTTCTTTGCAAAATACAAGCCAGTAACTTGCCCGTTCTGAAATAATGTAACATCTTTTCCACCATCAAGGGATGTGTCTTCCGACATGATTTTTTAAGAAATGAGTAGCAACACGGTTCATCAGTCAGGGTTAGAATGATTATTTCCAGCCGAAACATATTAATAACCGCAATAATAATCCAATTATAGAATTTGTTCATTAGTTTCCAAACGGTGACTTTTTTTTTTTTTTGGCCGGGCAGTGTAGCATTGGGCTCCGTCCGTACGGACACATAAAATTGCGGCGGCGGGGAATATGTTAGTGACAAACACTTGTTATTTCGTACTCTTGCCACCATGGCATTAAAGCTATGCATACAAACAAATTGCCGCGATAATGAAATAATTAATAAAGAATTTAGCGCTTCTCAATCAGCGTAATCAGATCATTGAAAATGTGCCCCTCCTACACCAGCCTGTTTGTTCCGTGGAAGACAGGGAAGAAGACAAAGGGAACATTCTAGTCACACAAAGACAATCAAAGACAGTTTAGGCCTACATGATCTCATTTAGAAATTGTGCACTTGAAAACTACTCTGATATCAGGTTTGCAACTAAAGGACAAGGAAACGCTTTAACAAGGATTCTTACCCCGCACGCGGTCATCTCCCCGCCCCGAAACCGCCTCAGTAATGACGGAATTCCATATCCATAGCCTATCATCCTATTTGATTTGAGCGACACATTCACTTGAACTTGTGCCTAATACTTTATTATAATCAATTATCCCATTTACTGATAATGATTCTTCCCATGTCGGCTATTCTTTAAAGGCTAAAATTGATTAACAAATGGATAGGGCTTTGGTATTTGCCAGGGTAGGGCTCAATCTAGAGTAGCCTATATTTAGTATCTTTAGTCACACATTAAATTACACAGTATTACCAATGGCAAAAAATTACTAGGACTCGAGTTAGTTAATACAGATATCCTCAATTAGAAAATCAATCCCCTCACTCGTGAGAATATCACAACTTTTTAGATTATCACGAACATACAGGGCAGTCGCATTTGTTAATAGAATATGGAAGACAATGATGGCGACGTCGAGCCAAAGCCGAAAACCAAATTTCACAGATGATGGTGTTGTATGGCAAGCGAGCACTGAAGGCTGATCCGAGGAATTAAGCTGCGAATCGTTCTGGATGTGGCGTCGGTGGGGAGATGAGTATCCCCGATTTAAATCATAAATGGAGAGATCTGCGGGGCGCTGTAAAAGCCAGGTTCTCTGCACACCGGAGAAGTGTACACGCAACAGGTGGTGGGCAACCATCATCCCCTGTGCATTTCACTGCACATGAGGAAAGGATGGAATCCACTCTTTCTGTAGTGGAAGTGCATGGAGAAGAACTTGAAGCGCCAACGAACTGCGTCAGACACCTTGACACAGACGCCTGTGATGTGAATGACATCACCAGCCACTCTCTGAAACGACCCAGATGTGAGGAGCGACAGCGCAGTTCTGACGTTGATGACCACGAATATTTTTTGTGGATAATTGCTGCGGCTGGATAGCTGTTCATTCAGAAGTCGGCAAAGATAAATGATTGCTTCATGCACGGTCCAGATGAAAGCGTTGGATGCACTCGATGTTTGTTTGTCCCAGGATGTCCAAACGAAGCAGATATATGCGTGTTCGTCTTCGAACTCGGCGCGCTCCTCTACTCTTTCCCAATCACGCAAGAGTGCAAGCAAATGCAGGACTGGCATTTTAGCTTTAGATTTTGAGGGCATGGTAGAATGATGGTCTTATGTTTACTCGAATTAATTAATTGTTTTGCGTCTGTAATTTAACTGTTTGGAGAAGAGGCTGATGCGTAATATCATGTGATGATTTCGTTTGATAAATTATCATGGCTTTGAGAAATGTAGTTTAGAAATAAGGAAGAACAATCGAATATTAAATGTCTCAACCTTTACCATGTTAAATAAAATAAAAGTAACGTTAAAATTCGGCCTATAACCGACATCAAACGCAATATTCAATTTCGCCTAATGTTGGCGCTTGACCTTAATACAGCCCTCAAAAGCGCTTAACAGAAAAAGCGCGTAAGCCAGGGGGAGAATACGCGTAAGTGTTATTTGCATGAGAAACGCCCGGAAACGCCCCGATTTTGGCCTTGCTCCGCCCCAAGCGCGTAAGTGCCTTCAAGGCGCGTAATGCACAGACTTAAGTCGAGGGGAGAATACGCGTAGGCTGAAAAGCGCGTAGCTACGCGCTTTTTTCGACTTAAGCGCATGGGAGAATAGACCCCTCTGCCTTTTTGTAATAGGTTTGCATTTAATAGATCATCAGTTAAGTGATTAATTCACAGTTACTTCATACATTAATAATTTCGCAACCAAATTAGCTGAAATCCTCTTACATTTAAGTTTATTGATGAGCTCAGTCTACACTGTAAAACGTGACATGTTTATGATCAAAACACCAGTGAGTAAAAGCTAAATGTCTGGTGATTACTTTTGTTTGTAGCTGTTCTCATTCAAAACATTGATGTTTATTGAATGTTGCAATTGAGCTTTTTCAGATTGAATACACTTTAAAACTGAATCTAAACACACTGACATATTTAAAGAGTTTTACAAAAAGCTGTTTAGAACTGAAACATTTGGTTTCACAGTGTATCAGCCTTTATTTTGAGTGCAGTTATGAATTTGTTCAAGGTTTCAAAACATTTTAGCTGGTATATTAGAAGGTACACTGTTAAAAGAAAGTGTTTTAAAACGCCCAAATTGGTGGCAACTTAGCTGCCACCAATAAAAGTGTTACAGTGTTCTTTCTTCAAAAGAACCAGTGCACTCAACATGTAATGTCTTGAAACACAGAGTGGTGTGTGAAAATACAACACAATTTGAGTTTGCAAACACTGTGGAGTAACGGAACACTCCTCATGGGGGGTCATGAAACACCTTGTGGACAGTATTGGAACACTCCTCATGGGGGGTCATGAAACACCTTGTGGACAGTATTGGAACACTCCTCATGAGGAGTCATGAAACACCTTGTGGACAGTGTTGGAACACACCTCATCGGGAGTCATGAAACACCTTGTGGACAGTATTGGAACACTCCTCATCTGGAGTCACGAAACACCATGTGGACAGTATTAAAACACTCCTCATTGGGAGTCATGAAACACCTTGTGGACAGTATTGGAATACTCCTCATGGATAGTCATGAAACACCTTGTGGACAGTGTTGGAACACTCCTCATCAGGAGTCATGAAACACTCTGTAGACAATATTGAAACACTTCTCATCGGGAATCATTAAACACTCTGTAGACAGTATTGGAACACTTCTCATCGGGAGTCATGAAACACTCTGTAGACAGAATTGGAACACCCCTCATCGGGAGTCATGAAACACCTTGTGGACAGTATTGGAACACTCCTAATCGGGAGTCACGAAACACTCTGTAGACAGTATTGGAACACTCCTCATCGGGAGTCATGAAACACCTTGTGGACAGTATTAAAACACTTCTCATTGGGAGTCATGAAACACCTTGTGGACAGTATTGGAACACTCCTCATCAGGAGTCATGAAACACTCTGTGGACAGTATTGGAACACTCCTCATCAGGAGTCATGAAACACTCTGTGGACAGTATTGGAACACTCCTCATCGGGAGTCATGAAACACCTTGTGGACAGTATTAAAACACTCCTCATTGGGAGTCATGAAACACCTTGTGGACAGTATTGGAACACTCCTCATCGGGAGTCATGAAACACCTTGTGGACAGTATTAAAACACTCCTCATTGGGAGTCATGAAACACTCTGTAGACAGTATTGGAACACTCCTCAGGAGTCATGAAACACCTTGTAGACAGTGTTGGAACACTCCTCAGGAGTCATAAAACACTGCTTGTTGAGGTATGGAAATTCATCTGGGCTTTTGAAACACTGTGAATATTAATTGTTAGGCTTGCACACAGATCACACAGGTATTGCGAAACAGTTACAGGTCTTAATGCAAACATAAAAAGAAACTTTCTAAATAATTTCTATGACTCTATTACTTGAAAAATTGTGTTCGACAGCAAAAAAGAGAAAAATTCTGCAATGTGTTTACCATAGTCAACATTACAACATATGCAAATATCCACTGTCTAACTCAGCATGTAAGTACAAAATACACATGTATCACAGAAAATCCCCAAATTATTTTGCCATTGGTCGCTTCGTTTGGTTGCAGTGCCACCTGGAAATCGAAAATTCAGGGCCAAAATACGGGGAAAAAAAAAGTCTTATAAGATGCAGTATAATGGGTAATCGGTTCAATCTGCCAAACTATTTCTGATGGATATATATATATTTAAGTACTTTCCTGTGTATCAGTTGCTACGGAGTGGTAACTTGAAGAATTGTGTGGCAGGGGCTCACAGTTTGGGGAAAAAATAAATGAAAATCCACTTTTTGGACTTTATTTTTGTTTTACTCCAGCAACATGCCTAGAGAAACTATGCTTTATTGTGAAGGTCTATGAACATGAAATGGCATAATGTGAGAACACCTCCGGTATCCTGCTCGGGTTTTGGGATATTTGGCCGTGAAAAGTGAACTTCAGCTGTTTTGACCCTATTTTAAGGTCCTATATTTCAATACTCCAGAAAAGAATGGAGCTAATGAATAGGTTGATTTATACCTTCTGATACGGTGTATGAAAGGTGCCAAAAATTTCTATGGCACTACTAAGTATTTTAGTGCTGTCCCCTTTCAAAGTTGCCAATACAACCTTCTCGGCTAATTTGGGACCATCTATAGGAGTCAATAAAATTTTACTCCAGCTAGATAGATATACTCAGCAACAAAAGTTTCTGTGACACCAATATTGTTAATTATTTTTCATAACGCAATTATGAAATTGTCATACATGGTGATATCAGACTGAAACAGTACACGTAAACACAACATTGAAATGGAAATCATGAAAATTCGAGAAAATGACTTTGCACGTGAAAATGTGCGTAAATCATGCTTGTGGATGGCAATAAAAGAGGAGAATTTTTGAAATGTTCACATTGTGCCTGATGAACGACGGAAGCATCACTTATCGAAAACACAGCCATTTCGGATCAGGAACTCTACCTTCTAAATGCCAAGACAGTCTGAAAATGATCGGTGGAGGGCCATTGGGATGATTGAATCCGGAACCTCGCAGGGGGAAGTTGCTCATCGCCTGAATGTCCACCGAAACACCATTTGGAACTTATGGCAGCGTCATCAGCAGACAAGACATGTCAGAGACCGTCCTCGCAGCGGCCGTCCACGAGTAACCACTCCCAGACTGGACAACTGGATTCGAACAACCCATCTCCGAAATCGATTCCAACCTGCAACCATAACTGCAAGAACGATACCTGGTTTGAGGCGACTGTCTGCACAGACAATCCGTCGCCGTCTCCGTCATTTTGGCATTGTCCCACGTCGGCCAGCAAGACGTCCAATACTCACAGTACAACACCGACGACTGCGTCTACAGTGGGCACAACAACATCGACGGTGGATCCAACGTCAGTGGGATCTTGTAGTCTTCACTGATGAATCAAGATTCATGCTTAACCGATGTGATGGTCGTTTACGTGTATACCGTCGACGTGGAGAACGTTATGCCAACAACTGTGTTCAGGAATTTGATCGTTTTGGAGGTGGTAGTGTCATGATTTGGGGAGGGATCACGGCTAGAAACAGAACAGATTTGCTTGTTATTGATGGAAATCTGACAGGTCAAAGATATCGCGATGAAGTGCTACGGCCATTGGTGGTACCGTTTTTGATGCAACATGGTCCCGGAATAACGCTGCAACATGATAACGCCAGACCACACGTTGCAAGGATTGTACAGCAGTATCTGATGCAACAACATGTCAATGTCCTGCCATGGCCAGCCAGATCCCCAGACATGTCCCCAATCGAGCATCTTTGGGACGAGATGGATCGACGTTTGCGGCGGTTGGATAACCCGCTAGCTACACTCCAGGAATTGCGACAACGTCTACGTCAGATTTGGAATGACATCCCACAGCAATTTCTGGCACATCTGATTCGGTCCATGCGCCGGAGATGCGTTGCTTGCATCATGGCACGAGGAAGTCACATCCGGTATTGAAGTGTGAAGGTCACAATTGGTTAGACGTCAGACAAGTGCTCCATGACGCATGAAAATGACATTTTTCGTTTTGAGTGACGTTGGCACTGAAAAGTCAGTGTTTCTCCTGTTAAATAAACATATTGATTGCATTGAGATCTTTGCGTGTCATTTATAACATACACATAAATGGTGTCACAGAAACTTTTGTTGCTGAGTATATTTGAAATTTGGAATATTTTCAGACTCTACCATGTAGATTCAAGAAAACGTGGAATTATTATGGCACTCTATACAGTAAGCCAAATATTTGATGTGTAATCTCAGCTAAAACTGCCACTAGGAGGCGCTTTTGTCTGTACCTTATTTTACAGCATCTCCATCAATGTGCCACAGTAAACCCTTTGGAACCTTAATATATTAACTGGACAAATGAGAAAAAAAGTAAGAAATTGTTAGGGCATTAATGTGGAGTTCTTTGCTATGCCAGGAGGGGGCGCTGTCAGGTATTCAAGCGCGTAGTCAATTTCTCCGGGCAGGTGCCACAGGAAAACCTTCATGAATATCACCAATGACCTTCATTTACCTGATCTAAGTGAATTTTTCCATTAGTTTAGAACAATGCTGTCCTGGACTCACATGTGCATTCCAGAGAGATAGTACAGTAAAAATCACTTCCCATCAGATAAATAGCAAGGGCATCCCAAAGTTTATACATGTTTTTACACCCTCCCCCTTTATTAAGCTCCCTTCATAGCTGTGAGGAACACTTCACACAGAGTGACACTCGGTAGTGAAGTACTAGTGGTGAGGGAGCGTTTTGGAATTGGACCTATGACTGCGTCCAAACAATCTCTTTTGCCTTGAAAAGTTCCAAACTCCAAAAAAAATGATCTGGAGGTAATTACGTGGCAGCCCTGATGAGTGCATTTGATTTCTTTAAATATTACGGAAAGGTGTTGCAGTGCTTCTAATTTACCTCTGTTGGGAAACAGGATTTTTAGGTGTTAGCAATATGGGGAGCCAGACGGCTTGATCAATGGGTAATGAATGCGAATTTGGAGATAAAGAGAAGCCGTCAGGTCCGGCAGGACATATCGCCTATTTGTGACTTCCAGCTGGGATCTCCGTTTGTCTTCAGTTCCGACAGGACAATAGGCACTAGCACCTCGTAGTTAGAGGTTACGTATGCCCACATATGGAGCTCACTTTCGAGGGTTGGGAGTCTATTGAACCAATAAAGTTGAGAGGCTCGGGAGAGGCCCAATTGTAGAATATCAATGTGTAAACCCTAGGAGCAATCAGCAACAACTTCTGATGACATTAAAGGAATCATATGCAAATATCTGTACTTTCAACATGTATGAGGTTTCTGACAAAATGAAGGAAATTTAGAACTTTGCATCCCGCTGTTGTTCCCACGGCCGGCTGTGTAAATAAACTCTTTCCTGCTTTTGACACGAACAATCGGAGTCGCTTCTTCCTCGGGACAACGATCTTGGTTTTTTATTAATTTACCAACACCTCCTTTAGCATAGGCTACACAGAACCATCCTTTTTGAAAAGAAAGGAGATAAGACTATCCCACAATTCTGAGCAGCAGCTACATTGAAAGCAGCGACCATTCATCCGGCCAATTGCATGAGGCCTGTTCCATGTCAACTGGGTCTGAAAAATTAACTTTTGGACATTGGTGGCTCTTAATTTCCTTGTCCTTGTGACTACTTGTTTAGACATATGAACATTTCCCAGTTAGGACCATCAGCAAATTCCCTAGGATTTATGGCCGTCTCAAGTTCTACCCCTCTGTGGCAATTTCCGAACCTGGATTGGGGCATACCATTTCTTTCATTCAATATTTCAGCTGCTCTTTATGCCACATGGCTGAAATTTCTAGCACAAAACAAGCTATACCCAAGTGCTTCTATCAACCAGAAAAGTGGGCCATTATCCCTTTACTTTCTGAATAATATGGCCTCAAATGTTGCCAAAATTTAGGTTTTTTCACATATTTTGGCAATTTGCCAACCTCATAAATTGGCAACTGGTCAGAATTTTTTAATGGTGTCTTTTTTGTTTAATAGTGACCAGAGTGCTTGACTGATACATTGCAAAAGAACATTTGATACCGGCTCTGATATTTTTTATAATCGGGCCCAAAGATGGTCACAACTCAAAAGTGACCCCCTTTGGCGGGTCAAAAGTCTAGTGGGGATTATTCCAAATTTGAATTTGATAACCCATACTGAAGTTTTATGGCCTTGTCTTAACAGGGGAAAAGGGTAGAAATGTGTTTGAAGCCTTCCTTTATGTGTATTTTCATCAAGAAGATTGGGGTTCTGACCCACTTACATATTGTACACAAGCAATGTACACAAATGTACAGCAAGTATACAGGATTGGAGACAATTCCAGCAATCTACCAGAACTAAAATAAAATCTTATTTGTTTTATCCCAAGAGAGCCGCTCTGAACTGAATGGTCTTGGGCATGAACTGTATGGTGATGGGGCTCGGCCTTTCCATGAGCAGGGGTTGGACACTTCAGCCTCTGAGACTTTGCAATTGTTCTCAGATTTGTGAGTGATTGGATGTTTTCCCGCGCAGCCGCGTTTCTTCTTGATTGAATAATATTAGGCTACATACTGCCGACTGGTTTAACAGAGCGCAGTGTCTATTTTGCCATCCGACTTTTCCGTTTTTTTCTGCTATTTTGCCGTCGCTTCCACTTGACATGAAAAGTTGTCACAGATGTGGACTTAGCGGTTTGCAAATGATTTCTCTGCACTGCCTTGATATAATTTCATCCCCCTTTAGAAATTGTTGTGGCTAATAAAGCTGAAAAAGGCGGAGATTAAATTAGGTAATTAAATATATTTAGGTTTGCAGGCATACACGGCATCGGCAATTCACACTAAAGGGCTATTATGTCATCTGCACAGATGCCATTTCAAGCTGGAAGGTTCTTCTGCCGTCTGCTCTCCACTACTCCACTAGGCTATACTTTTACTACAGCCGCGGACGGCACTACAACTGTTCGCCATGTTATTCGACCGTCGGATCGGATATACGTTACCCAGAAGCATTTTTAATTTGCAGAGCACGCAAACTAACATGCAATGGCTGATAAGCGTTCATGACTTAGTTTGACTGTAATCTGTCGCGCGAAAAATTCGTTTCGCGTCCAGTGTGAAAGCTGCTTAACGCAAAAAATTTGTTATGCGTCTGGTGTGAAAGCTGCTTAACGCAACTCTAACGCCTGTATATGCGTCTTTGCATTGAATTTGAATGTAGCTAATCTGTCGTGCAAAAAATTTGTTTTGTGTCTGATGTGAAAGCAGCTTTATGGACAGTACGCGACAGTTAGAGAGAGCTCTGTTATGTTCTGAACATAATACAGGTTTTGCGTACTGTAAGTTCTGTTAGCGCGGACAAGTTGCTTATGTGGAGCTAGCAAATTGATTACTTCTACTGGAAAAAATTACCTATTTAATCTCCGCCTTTTTCAGCTTTATTAGCCACAACAATTTCTAAAGGGGGATGAAAATATATCAAGGTAGTGCAGAGAAATCATTTGTAAACCGCTAAGTCCACATCTGTGTCAACTGCGCATGTCAAGCGGAAGCGACGGCAAAATAGCAGAAAAAAACGGGAACAGTCGGATGGCAAAATAGACACTGCGTTAACAGAAGGGAATTTATAATTTTACAAAAAGATTTTATGGGCGGTCTAATGCCAATCGCCGTCACATCACCAGCCTTTTTTCAAAGGGTAAAAAAAAAAAGGAAAAACATAAAAATATTTGAACGGGAAGACAGCGGGAAAGAGGAGTAAAATAACTCCTCCCCCATAAAAAAACTGGAGGGTTGACAGTGCTTTATAAAGCACTCAAATGCAGCTTTATAGTCAAATTCACACCAAAAATCTACAATCGAAAAACGCAGGCTTCCGTCTTTCAGGTTTATCTTCAACTGCAGGATTAAATTAATTGCGCCGTAACAGAGTTACTGAAACCACAATACACCTACGCTGTACTACTCCTAACATAATACAGAGAAAGTTCAGCATTACGTATGGCGCTAGAACACAGACAAAAATTGTGCACGCGAATGAGACCCGGGCACAACATCAAATCAAACATCCGAGGAGAAATACATGCTCGCAAAACTTTTAGTGAGTGCTTTCAAAGCACTCGGAGCTATATTGTATCCCGCACCTTTGCTCCCTCGAGCATATTTTAGCCTGTAAGGAGAAATACACTCTTACAAAATGTTCTCCTGCTCGCTCGCAAGTGGATTTTTTTTCAGTGGCTGATTTGTGAGTGGGTATTTTTTGGCGACTGATTTTTGTCAGTGAGGAGGTGGGCCTGAGGGCATGCCAACCCCCGATTATAATTGGTTGAGCAACTTTGCCAGTTGGACAGCAAGGTAAGGCACACCAGTAGGACAAACGGAACAAACCGCACAGCTCTGAATAACTTGTATCATGAAAGTTGTTCATGTTCCGCCTGTTTCTTCAGTAGCCAAAGTATGGCTGGCTGCAAAGAGGTAACGTTAATTTTGTATGGAAGAAAATGTATAATTACTATTTTGTGCATAATTTTAGTAACATAGCTTGTCTTATTTCCTGTGCTTGACAGGCAACACAGACAATGTAAAACCTTACACTCCATGATTTGCGTTTATAGCCACGCGTCCGCAGACTTTGAAACAGCTATCTGTCCGCAACAGGGTGTCTCGAAAACTCAGACCGCAGACCTCAAAATATTGAAATATGAATATAGGCTGTGTGTCTCATTTTCGCCTCAGAAATTTTTAAGTACGTATCTTATTTATTAAAATTTAATGGCCAGTGATAACACAAAAACTATAGATAATTTAAGTCTGTATCGTGATACTCTTACCATTATTGAAAGCTAACAGTAAAGTCTATTTAGAGCTATTCAGTCTAAGTGGAAAGCTATTCAGGCTAATAGGAGTGCTTTTTCGGCTAAACTACAAAAACGTTTCGATTGCCGGTCATGTTTTCTATTTAAAACCTTGACCCGCTGCCGGTCAGTTAGACACTTCGAAATTACTGTAAGGTATCGATCCGGAACCAAATGCGAGAACACAGGATTGCAAAACAGATGATTTTATTGAGCGAGGGGGGTAACCCCCGCAGGGCAGAAGGCAACAGTACAGAGTTCGCATTCCAAAAGTCAAAATCCAGTAGGGCAGAAATGGAATCGTAACCAGGGCAGCAAACACAAAAATTGTAGTCAGGCAAAACAGATTCGGTACACAGGCAGTGGTTTGTCGGAGAAGCAAACTCATAAACCAAAGGGCAATCTGTATCGTAAACAGGGCAGCAATCCACAAAATCGTAGTCGGGCAAAAAGGGTTCGATCACGCAGATGCAACAGTAATCAAATTAGGGCTTGCCATAAAATCAGTTTTCGGGCAATCCAGTCAGAATCAGAGACACAATGAGTACGAGGTGAAATAGCAGCACGAGAAACGATCTGACAGAGAATGACTGTGAACAGACACCTAATATACACTTCTAGGGAAATGACATGGGGAGAAACACAGGTGCAAGTAGTCAGACTGATTACAAGGGAGCAGCACATGAGGGAGAACCTAATCACATGAAATTTGGTAGAAGCCTAAATGCGGACAGGGATCGCGGGACAAGCCTACATACAAACAAACGGCTCCAGTCAAGGAGTTCTAACATGCATAGATAATTAGAGAAAGGACAGCGTGATCTGATGTGGAGTTTCCACTGAAATGCAGCAAAGGAGATTAGGGAGAGAAAAGAGGCAGAGACTAGAACAGAGCAAGTGCAGAGAGCTTGTTAATCAATTAGTAAGCGAAACTATACAATCCCTTAGTGCTCGTTAATAAATTAGTATTATATACAATGTTAGTTATTGTTAGTAACTTCTAGAGAAAACAACAAACTGTTAGTACGGTTAGTAAGATAGAAAAGTAAGGTGAAGTCACCAAACGAGATCGGAAGAAAGGCTAAAATCCCGAATCCAATGAATCACCCGAAGAGTGACGCGCAGGACTGGGGCTGTGAGCAATGACAAGATAGACCAGACGGGGGAGACAAAGTGCAATGCAAAGTGGAAAACATGGACCGGAGTGAAACTATGGCAATATGCAAAATATGGAAAAGTAAAAACTAAGACAATACATGAACAAACCAATGATAACAGTCAGAATACACATATCTAAGAATGGTCAGACATTGCAAAGTTCAAATACCAAATAAGACAAATATCAAAAGCAGAGAAACAACACCAGGAAGAGCACAATCATAATTCCTTGTTCATTTTTTTTCGTAGTACTCTTTTTCTGAATGAGCGGTTTGCGAAGTCAGCAAGCTTCACTTAATTACACTGCCCGGCCAAAAAAAAAAGTCGCACACTCAAATATTTAGCTGGAATCCCTGTAGCTTTGATTACAGTGCATATTGGTCTTGTCATTGTTTTGACAATTATATTTGTTATGGCCCCAATTTGTTATTACATTTAAAACAACAGCAACAGCAAGGGATGACAAACACAGTTTTAACAACTAAAACACATTTAATTTTTAACAAAGACAAAGACTAATAACAACCTACAACTAAAGACCAAGATTGATAAATAAGAAAAAACAGAAATAATTACAGTCCCTTTTTGGTGGGGTGGCTTGGTGATGTCCTGGATGAAGAAAATGCTCAAACACAGGCAAAGAAATCCACAAAAGAAACGTCACAGGTCTTGAACAGAATGGCAGGTCTGTTCATCTTCTTGCAATTTCTCCTACTACTTTACTGTTTCAATTCTTTTCCTTATATACTGTTTTGCAGACCCCACCCACATTTAGACGTCTTTTTTTTAATTTTCTGAGACTTGCCCCAGACATGTCCAGGACATGTCTAAACATGACTCCAGTCTGAGCTTAACAAAAAAAAAGGGTAAATACTGCCATCTAGTGGCCTATATTCACATTACACCTCCATTCCAAAAGGGAAAAATTTTGACTCATAGGCAAAATTTTTCTTTTCAATACAAAATGGTGAAGTGAACACTTGTCTATATATACATATCATACAATATTCAAACACATGATATATATACACACATTCAAACACGGGATAAGCAATCTGCAATTACATTGTCTGTACCCTTCACATGCTTAATTTCCAAGTCAAACTCCTGTAAAATCAAACTCCAATTCAACAATCTCCGATTCTTGTTTTTCATCTTACTCAAAAACATTAACGGATTGTGGTCAGTGTACACAATCATTGGCTTTTGTCCTGTACAAACATAAACCTCAAAGTGTTGTAAAGAAAGGACCAGAGCCAACAGTTCCTTCTCTATTGTGGAATAGTTCCTTTGGTGGCGATTGAACTTCCTGGAGAAGTATGCCACGGGATGCTCAATGTCATCAGAGTCACTTCTCTGTAGGAGCACAGATCCACAAGCTTGGTCGCTAGCATCGACCGCGATGGAGAACGGTTTGTTGAAGTCAGGAGATTTGAGCACGGGGAAGTGACACAGCAGAGACTTCAGGCGATCGAAGGCTCTCTGGCATGCATCATCCCAGGTGAACTTTACGCCTTTCTTCAGTTGGTTAGTTAGACTGAGAGCAATCTCAGCAAAGTTCTTGCAGAACTTGCGGTAGTACCCGATCATTCCAAGGAAGCGGCGCAAAGCTTTTTTGTTGTCAGGAACTGGAAAGTCCATGATGGCTTGGACTTTAGCATTTATGGGTGCCACCTTACCCTGGCCTATGACGTAGCCAAGATAGGTGACAGTAGCACAACCAAAGTCACTCTTGTTCAGGTTAACAGTCAGGTTAGCCTGGGTCAGGCGCTGGAACAACGTCTCTACATCTTTTAGATGTTCTTCCCAGGAGTCACTCCATGTGATCAGGTCATTGATGTATGCACCTGTGTGTGGCAATCCGGCGATTGTAGACTGTATCATCCTTTGGAACGTGGCTGGGGCATTTTTCATGCCAAAGGGTAGGACTTCATACTGGTACAATCCAGATGGTGTGGCAAAAGCAGAGATGCTCTTGGCCCTCTCAGTTAAAGGCACACACCAATAACCCTTCAATAAATCAATCTTGGTCAGAAACTTTGCTTGCCCTACACTATCAATACAATCATCAATCCTAGGTATTGGAAACGCATCAGTTCTAGTTACAGCATTGACTTTGCGATAATCTGTACAGAATCTAGTACTTCCATCAAGTTTTGGAACTAGCACACAGGGTGAACTCCAATCGGAGTTGGAGGGTCTGATAATATCATGTTTTAACATGTACTCAACCTCTTTCTCAGCAATCTTTCTCTTTTCAGGATTCATCCGGTATGGATGCTGTTTTATTGGTTTGGCATCACCAACATCTACATCATGAGAGGCTATAGTAACTCTCTTTGGAACATCAGGAAACAAATCCTCATATTCCTTGATCAACCTTTCAAACTGATCTCTCTGTGAGGGTTCTAAGTGCTGGAGTTTTACATCAAGATTTTGCAACACTTCAGTGTTTGACAATTTACATGAAAGAACTTCAGCTTTAATTCTTGGTTCATCATCTTGAAACTCCCCCTCATCTTCACACGTTTCGACCATTGGAGAATCTGAAGTTACAGCTGCAACCCTAGCATTTCTGTCATGATAAGGCTTTAGCATGTTAATATGACACAATTGTTTTGGTTTTCTCCTATCTGGAGTCTTCACAATGTAATTGAGATCATTGAGTTTTGTCAGAATTTCATAAGGACCATGAAATCTAGCCTGCAATGGATTGGACTGCAAGGGAAACAACACAAGGACCTTGTCTCCTGGTTTAAACTCACGGCTTCTAGCCTTATGATCATACCAAGTTTTCATTTTTCCCTGACTTGATTTCAAGTTCTCTTTGGCAAGGTCACAAGCTGCACGCAATCTTTCCTTGAACTTGCTAACATAGTCTAACAGACTGATTTGCGGCTCTTCCTCTTGCCATTGTTCACTCAATAATAGCAAAGGTCCTCTCACTTCATGACCAAACACTAGCTCAAATGGACTGAATCCAGTAGACTCCTGCACTGCTTCTCTTGCTGCAAACAACAGCAAATGAACCCCTTCATCCCAGTCTTTCTCATGGTCATAACAATAAGTCCTCATCATTGTCTTGAGAGTGGAATGAAACCGCTCTAAGGCACCCTGACTTTCTGGATGATAGGCACTAGAAAGAATCTGTTTTGCACCTAGTTCATACACAACCTGCTGAAACAATCCTGAAGTGAAATTGCTACCTTGGTCTGACTGAATTTCCCTGGGAAGACCAAACAACGTGAAGAACTTTATCAAAGCCTTCGAGATTGCAGTTGCCTTAATGTTACGTAGAGGTATGGCTTCGGGGAATCTGGTAGATGCACACATGATTGTCAACAAGTACTGATTTCCAGATCTAGTCTTGGGTAATGGACCAACGCAATCAACAATGACCCTAGAGAATGGCTCCCCAAATGCTGGGATAGGCTGCAATGGAGCTACAGGTGGGTCTAACTGGTGTTTTCCAACTACCTGACAAGTGTGACAGGTTTTGCAAAAGTTGGAAACGTCTTTCCGAAGCCCAGGCCAAAAGAAGTGTTTCATGATCTTATCAACAGTCTTGTTAACACCAAGATGACCTCCTAAAGGTAAACTATGAGCCATTGT
The DNA here is from genome assembly GCA_029721435.1 of Gymnothorax reevesii. Classification (NCBI taxonomy): domain Eukaryota; kingdom Metazoa; phylum Chordata; class Actinopteri; order Anguilliformes; family Muraenidae; genus Gymnothorax; species Gymnothorax reevesii. The sequence continues at coordinate 41,364,811 of CM056582.1, read as the reverse complement.
TAAGATCTCATTCCTATAGACCTTCGGAACAACAATTTGCCTGACCACTGCCCAATCTGCATTGGCAGGGATATCAGGAGGGCGCCACTTCCGCATCAACACGCCATCCTTGAGATAATACCCAACTGGAACTGCATCTATTTCTTTTTCAGGAAGGGCTCTCCTCTTTAGTACATCAATTTCAGGATCATTAGTTTGCTCCTCAATCAACCGCTTTCTGGACAGAGACAAGTCTCCAGACACATCAGAATCACCAGACCCATCCGGCTGGCTGAATAGAGAACTGATAAAAGTATCTAATAAGTCCTCAAACGGAGAAACCATAGTAGGCCAATCAGAGTCATGAGGCGAACCACCTGAGTCCCGACTATTCAATGTACTGGACGGCACCACAACATCATCTTCTTTAGCCTTCTTGGCCATAGCACGAGTCACTGCGCAAGAAGGATACAGAGATGGGTCCTCATCCCCATTTTCAGTGCTCGGCTGTGAAGTAAGATGTACAGGGGGAACTACTTTGCCCCCAGCCAGGTCATTGCCTAGCAACAGAGAAACACCCTTTATAGGTAGACTTGACATAAGTCCCACCTTTACCTGTCCTGTAACTAAATCTGACTTCAAGAATATAGAGCGCAGGGGTACAGATACAGTCCTCCCTTCAATACCTTGTACAAGTATGAAATCCCCTGAAGCGGTCTCATCACGGAACTGCAAGGAGTCCATCAACAAAAGTGACTGAGAAGCTCCGGTATCCCTTAGGATATATATGGGGACAGGAGTAGTATGCTCATTCAGAGCCACAAATCCCTCTGACACAAATGGAAGAAATTCCTCCCTCACAAAGTCAGCTGTATCAGGCTTTTTAGCCCCACAGGAAGCAGGCAATTTAGCAGATTGGTTATCTACTACAGGGGTTACTAACCTTGTTTTCACAAAGGCATTTGGTTTGGTATCCTTTTCTTTTTCTTTTTTAGCTTTAAGGAACCAACAGTTAGTTGTAACATGACCAGATTTCTTGCAATATCTGCAAACTAGACCACTTCTGTCACTGTCAGCTTTCACACTTTGATCAGACCTGTTACTGGATTTCTGAGCACCATCACCAGATTTGTCTTTGTCTTTGGGTGAGGAATCTTGGGTATCACCATAACCCTTTTTCTGAAATTGGGACCATTTATTGTTACTGCTAGACTGAAATTTGGACTTATGAGTGAGAACATATTCATCTGCAAATTTGGCAGCTGATTGCAAGTTCAGTGCTTGCTTCTCATTAAGGTAGGTCTTAACATCATCCTTAACACAGTTCTTGAATTCTTCAACTAACACCATCTCTTTTAGTGAGTTGAAATCATCCTTGACCTCCATAGAAGTACACCAGCGCTCAAAGCAAACCTGCTTCTCATTAGCAAATTCAACATAAGTCTGATTTTCAGATTTCTTCAGACCTCTGAATTTCTGTCGGTAAGCCTCTGGAACCAACTCATAAGCTCTCAAAATAACCTTTTTGACAACCTCATAATCAGAGGAATCATCTGCAGACAAAGCCGAATAGGCTTGTTGAGCTTTACCCTTGAGGACAGTTTGCAACATCAGAGGCCAGTGTTCCTTTGGCCACTGGCAACTCTTTGCTACCTTTTCAAAACACTGGAAATAGTTGTCAACATCCTTTTCTGAAAATGGAGGCACCAGTTTTACCTCCTGACTGGCACAAAATTTATTTTTAGTTTGAATTTTAATTTTTAGTTGCTCCATTTGGAGTCTTTCTTCTCTATCGAATTTCTCTAATTCAAAATCTCTCTGTCTCTGTCTCTCTCTTTCTGCTCTTTCTCTCTCTCAAATTCTCTTTGTTTTTCTTTTTCTTCCCTCTCAAATTCTCTTTGTTTCTCTTTTTCCTCCCTTTCTTTTTCTCTTTCCTCCCTTTCAATCTCTAGCATTTTTAATTTAAGTTCCATTTCTATATTTGGATTTTCCACTGGAAACTGTTCCAGATCTCCTGGTGCAAACACATTTTCATCAATGTAATATTCAACTATCTCTCTAGCCAGTCTTGCTTTTCGCATGGCTGGTTTTACCTCTGTCAGCTCCAACTGTCTGCAAATTTCTAGCAGTTCTGTCTTTTTAAAAGACTTCAAAACCCCTACGGTTGGTGATGCCAAGAAATCATCCATTGCTGTTGTCAATATATATCTAGGAAAATTCACAAAAACAATTTCACAATTTGGAATGTTAGATTTTCAATAAATTACTCACAAAATGGTCTATCCTGGACCTTGAGCCCCCAATTCGTTATGGCCCCAATTTGTTATTACATTTAAAACAACAGCAACAGCAAGGGATGACAAACACAGTTTTAACAACTAAAACACATTTAATTTTTAACAAAGACAAAGACTAATAACAACCTACAACTAAAGACCAAGATTGATAAATAAGAAAAAACAGAAATAATTACAGTCCCTTTTTGGTGGGGTGGCTTGGTGATGTCCTGGATGAAGAAAATGCTCAAACACAGGCAAAGAAATCCACAAAAGAAACGTCACAGGTCTTGAACAGAATGGCAGGTCTGGTCATCTTCTTGCAATTTCTCCTACTACTTTACTGTTTCAATTCTTTTCCTTATATACTGTTTTGCAGACCCCACCCACATTTAGACTTCTTTTTTTTAATTTTCTGAGACTTGCCCCAGACATGTCCAGGACATGTCTAAACATGACTCCAGTCTGAGCTTAACAAAAAAAAAGGTAAATACTGCCATCTAGTGGCCTATATTCACATTACATATGCAATGCCAGAACATTTATTTTTTATCAAAAATGCCATAAGTTTTGGCCGAGATCTTGTCTTCTCGACATAATGGTTGAAGCACTCAGTGGTCTTTCTTGAGCACATCCCAGTGACTTTTAATGTGTTTAAGGTCAGGACTTTGTGGTGGCAAATTTGTTTGTGAAAATGATTCCTCATACTTGTTTTTGTCATTCGTGGTTTTCTTTGCAAAATACAGGCCAATAACTTGCCCGTTCTGAAATACTGTAACATCTTTTCCACCATCAGGGGATGTGTCTTCCGACATGATTTTTTAAGAAATGAGTAGAGATGCGCTTCAGTCAGTCAGGGTTAAAATGATTATTGCCAACTGAGACATAATAATAACCACAATAATGATCCAATTATAGAATTTGTTCATTAATTTCCGAACGGTGACTTTTTTTTGGCCGGGCAGTGTATAAATAGGCAAACGCCATTATGCCATGAAGATCATGTTCATGAAAAATAGTGACTTGGATAAGCGTTCTCCAAAACTATATTGCAGTGTCTACGTGTCCAAAAGTCGGACAGGGTTTTAATATAACTCCGTGTCCGACAGTCAGATGGTCTCAATATAACGCAATGCTCGACAATTGATTATTGTTATTATACCATTTTTCATGAAAAAGGTTCACAAATCTTAAAAAAAAGTGCCTGAATAGCCTGTTTACGGTTATCTTTCAAGAATTGTAAGACGATACAGACTAAACTTATCTATATAGTTTTTGTGTTATCACTGGCCATTAAATTGTAATAAATGAGATACATACATAATTTACGAGGCAAAATAGGACGCAAATCCATATTTCAAAATTTTGAGACACTGTGTTGTGGACAGATAGCCATTTTGAAGTCTGCGGACATGTGGCAATAAACGCAAATCAGCAGTGTAAGGTATTAAAATATCTGTATTGCCCGTCAAGCACAGGAAATAAGGCAAGCAATGTTGCAATTATGCATTGAATAGTAATTATACATTTTCTTACATGCAAAATTAACATTACCTCTTTGCGGTCGGTAATGCTTTGGCTACTGAAGGGACAGGCGGAACGAGAACAACTTTCACGATACAAGTTATTCAGGGCCCTCAGGCCCACCTCCTTACTGACAATAACGGCCTTCTCACTGGCAAAAATCAGCCACCGAAAAAAACCCACTCGCAAATCAGCCACCAGAAAAAAAAAGTGTGTATTTTTACTCGCAGTCTAAAATGTTGCTCGGGGGAACAGAGATGCAGGATACAATATAGCTTGCGAGGGCTTTGAAAGCGCGAGCATGTATTTCTCCTAGGATGTTTGATTTGCGCGTGGATGGGCGCAGGTCTCATTCGCATGCGCGATTTTTGGTAGTGTTCTAACGCCATAATTACAAGACCCAAAACTTCTCACGCATCATTAGTTTTTTTTTAACAAAACATTTCATGAAAAATCATAATTACTCTTTCAGTCAAAGTAGACCATTTTATGAGTACATTAGATCACAGCTTTTGCCTCCACCTAATGTTTAAAAAAAAAAACCAAACACCCACACCCACCCAACAGAAAAGGTATCAACCTCCTGTACAAAATTGGCCATAAAAATCTATGATGATTTGACTAAAGAGATGCTTTTGGTACCAAAATGAAGCCATTTTGTCCCATGTGATGGGTTAGGTGTAATTCAGTGTTTTCGGAAATTTTTGTATCATCCCGAAAAATTACAGTGACACGGTACAGAAGGGTAATCCAAAACAGGTTCTATAAACAGGCAGAAGATCAAAAACCAAAAAGGCACAGACCACAGCACAAAAATCGCAAACCAGAGGGATAGTCGAGAGTCTGAAATCTGAGGTCATAAGCCATAAGCCAGCAAAAGACAGAAATCATGGTTGTACAGAAACTGGTCAATAACAGGAGGCAAACAAATCCAAGCAGGCGCAGACAGGTATCAGAATCGGACAGAAGGGTAGCACTAGCATACAGGAAGCTCAGCACAGGAAAAGTTGATCCACGTTCTGACAAAGAATTAGCAGAAGTGAGGAGCTCTTATGCACAAGGGAAGTAACGAGTGAGGCAGGGCAACAGGTATGAGGGATAATCTAAACATTTACTGAGAGGGGAAAATACAGGAGGTAATTAACAATACAAAATGGGAAACAATAACAAGGCCTAGTTTCACGAGACATCCTTAAACAACAACAGCTCCATTCAAGGAGTGCCTAAGTGGGGAAAGATGGGAGAGACATTAGTAATAGAGAGTTTCTGCAAATACTTAGCAACTAAGACAAAGGACTGGTTGAGCTAAGCAGGCAGAGTTATAGATTAGAGTGGAAAGTGGAGAGATCCAATCATTAAAGATAGTAGTTTGTGCAATCATAATAGTACCCAAATAGTGCAAGTTAGTATTATAGTTATTTACAGGATTAGTATATTAATATGGATAAACTAGACAAACACATGGAGTATTAGGGGTATTAGTACTTAATTAGTAATTAGTGTTGAAGGAAGCAAACAAGACATGAAGGAACTTGTGAAACACCAGAAAACTTCCGAAATCACAAAATGTGACAGCTCGCAGACAGGGGGATGCACTGGCAGTGAACAAAAAGAAAGGCAAGACATCACAGGCAGAACAATGTGCACAGAACTGGTAAACGGCAATGGTGTGGCAGATAAAAGAAAATTCAACAGAATCAATAAGCTAATAAACTAAGTGGAAATATAGGGCACTGGCGGCCCCAGAATGTCAAAGTTTTTGACGGATGCACACACAGATGGAGCCCGATACCATCGGGCGATAATAAAACATAAAACCAGAACAGACAGAAAAACAGATCATGACAGTGTTAATGTGTAAATTAAGCTTTTTTTTGTTGTCTTTTAGTATAGGATGTGGAAATTGGTATCGGTTTGAACTACACTGATGGATGGGTGTGACTATGGCTGATTAACATCTGATTGAGAACACCTGGATGACCACAACCTTTAATTAAATCTTTTGCACATTGTTCGCCTTGGCCACAAACCCTGATGAAGCCAGGTTGTCTGGTGAAATGTTGGTAATATTAAACTGCAAGGTATTTGAGTGTGCAACCATTTCATTCTTTTAATTCATGATATCCTAAAAATCCGCACCCAAAATTAGGGGTGTTACGATTCTGAATCAATGTTTTTTTTAAGCGTAGTAACACCACCTGCTACCATGGGGCGAACATCCGAGCTTTCCCTTTTCCTTTATTAACCCCCGTGTTGTCCTGAACGAAAGTGCATAACATCAAAGGGCATGAGAAATGCTTCCGGAAAAAAACTTGACTGACATGAGTATTTTTCGGCTACGTGCTGAGAGGAGCCAAGCAAATGAAAACAAAATCGTCATCCTATTAACTAATTAGGCAACTCTAAGAAATGTATACCTGTTCCCATTTACTTTGCCTGATTAGCAATCAAATGGTGGATTTGTTTACTCTTTAAGTTTAATGAGTAGAGCGGTTTAAGACAACATGTTTGATTGCTGCATTTTGAAATTTAAATGGGCAGAGAACAGCACTGCTTGAACACGATTGCCATTGCCACGGCATTTCGTGCGATTGTGATAATTCATTTCGCTTTCCACCTTGTGTATTTTTAGACGCTTAAACTTCAGGTCGATCTGATTACAAATCTGTTTTTATCTTGGATAATGTCCTAAAATGCTGCAATGAGAGATTTAATTCAGAGGAAGAATTTTTTCTAATTATTCAAATTGGCATTCTTTCAATCTAACAGCATAGGCCAGTTAGGTTTGTCTGCATTTCACCATCACATCTTAATCGTAATAGGCTTCTATTTCTTGATTGTTATTTTGTCCAAGTACACAGGAGCAGATTTAAGGAAGGGCGGAGCAGCTGCAATTAGCAAAATTTAAACTTCGGCTTCTTCCCGGCATTTTAAATCGTTTTAAGCCGCTTCAGGTGTGTATGTTTCAAGAAATTACACGCGACTGCCTACACACCCCATGAAGGCAAGTTGTCTCATCACACTTTAAAAAAATCCTCGTTCAACATTGCCACATCCCAACTCAGCATTTCATATCTCATCGTGGTATTTTAGGAGATCTATAATGATAAAATAAAAAGATTTACTGTCAAATCGCCCTGGATTTCAAGCGTCTAAAATATACACAAGGTGGGAAACATTAAAGCGGATGAAACGTGAATGTGAGCTATAAATGATCACAATCACACGAAATGGCCAAATATTAGTTCTTGCAAATCTATGGCCATTTAACTTTCAGAATGCGGCAATCAACCATGCTGTCTTAATAAACAGCTCTACTCATTCAGCAAAGTAAAAAAGCGAATCGCCTGTTTGATTACTAATTGAGCAAAGTAAAGAAGGACAACATTAGAGTTACCTAATTGCTTAAAAGGAGACAATTCTGTAGTCCTTTAATTGGTTCCGTTCAACATGTCACCGAAACGGTTAAGTTTTTTTTTTCCGAAAGCATTTTTCATGCCCTTTGATGCTTGGCACTTTCGATCAAGACTACGTCAGTTTTAATAAAGGAAAAGGGAAAACTTGGATGTTCGCCCCATGACGGTCCTATGCCGTAAAAAACAGCGATACAGAATCGATTCAGAATCGTTACACCCCAACTTCTTATGTTTTAAGGAACTATATTGAGCCATTACATCACTTCCTGTTTTACTTGGGTATAAAAATGACATAACACAGATGCAATGCCCCATTGTCATCCGACACCTTGGAGAAAACAGAACAACTGTCAGTTGGTCATAAACATTAATAAATCTAGTAATGGTTATAAGAAAATTCACAAACAATTGAATACGCAACTGAGCACTGTGAGGGCAATAATCATACAGTTCCAAAGATATAGAACGGTTGAAAACCTCAAACACAGTGAACACAACAGCAATTTGCCCCCCAGGATACTATGGAAGATGGTGAGAGAAATAACAAAATCCCAAAGAGTCACTGTGAAGGGATCACAGGCCTTGATGGCATCTTGAGGTCACCAGGTTTCAAAAAGCACCATTAGGAGACACCTCCACAACCACAGGCTCTTTGGAAGGGTTGCCAGAAGAAAGCCTTTTCTGACACAGAAGCAAGCGCTTGGAGTTCACCAGATGTCATTTAACTTATGACTGGAATAAGGTGCTTTGGTCAGATGAGACCAAATTAGATGTTTCAGACACAGCATCAGCATGTTTGGCGTGGAAACAGGGATGCATACAAAGAGAAGCACCTCATACCTATGGTGAAATATGATGCTGGATCAGTCATGCTTTGAGGTGTTTTATTTCAAGAGGTCCTGGGGCACTTGTAAAGAATAATGACATAATGAACTCCACCAAGTATCAGGATATTTTGCCTGACAACCTGGTTGTCTCTGCCAGAAGGCTGGGACTTTGCCATAGGTGGACTTTCTATCCAGACAATGACCCAAAGCATACCTCAAGATCCACACAGAAATTTTTCCTTGACAGCACAATCAATGACTCCGTGCTGTTATCCTTGCCTGAGGCAGTTGCACTAAGTACTAACTGAAGGGTGCCAATTATTAAGAAACCTTGATTTTGTTGAAATTTATTTCCCATTGAAATAGTTATGATGTTGGTTGTTTCCACTGAAACACAGTATTTCACTCATGTTGGTATATTCCATTTCTCAATAATTCGTTTTTTTTTTATTATTGTTCGTGCATTACCAGTCAAGGGTGCCAGTGGTTTTGGAGCCCACTTTATATAAATGTTCTGTTTTTCATAGCCACTCCAAATTTGTACTCAATAGGCTAAATTGGAAAAAATAGTTTGATAGCATTTGTTTCTTTTCCACAGCGTGGACAGGTTTTTCAAGCTTTGTTGTAAAATATTATGTTGCAGTGATTCACAAATTTCCCTCAAAACTTTGCTGTCAATTTCATGTTTTTCATAAGTCTTTATTACTTCAGCCAGTCTGTGTTCATCAGACACATCAACAGAGTTGGTGCCATCCTAAATTATGGTTTGGATTGAGCTAGAACCAAGCATACTAACTTCCTGCTACTTTAGAAAAGTGATTGTCAAGCTTCGTGTGACATCATACCTTGCACATCTTGCTCCATAGTCATCACTCTCATTATAGCCACTGCATTGTACATCATGAGCAGTGTTTAGCAAATCTGTTTCAATATTCTCTTTCAGTTCATCTTTTAATGAGGTGACATCTGTGATGTCTGCTTATATGAAAAGTGTACGAAGGGTATATTTCAAAAGTTACATTACAGTGTTTCATCACACAAACTATACAAGTGCTGGTCAACGAATTAGAATAATTTAAAATAGTGCAATCGTTAAATTTTCTTGATGCATTTTTTGTGCAGAAAGCAAATCAGGTGTTCACCGCGCCTGTCCTACTTGTTAGAGTAATCACAGAACTCGCTACCTGTAAAAAATTTGCTCAGCTGAGCTTTCCAAAAGGCCCATTTAGGCCATTTAACTGTGACACTGTTGTTTCATTGAATTAGAATAATTCATGTGTCATTTCATTGAATTAGAATAAGTGCTCAAATTTTTGTTTTCTGTGAAGAGTGTTCACTGTGCAGTATAAACTCAGGGTTGAGTAGAATTTCTAAGTTGTAAAATCAATCATGGGTAAGCAGCGCGACCTCTCAACAGGAATAGTGACTCAAATTCAAGCCCTTCGCTAACAAGGCTTGACCCAAACTAAAATTGCTGAGCAGCTTGGCATCAGCCAGTCTTCCATCTGCAAAGCTCTAAAGAAAGACTGCAGCAAGCGCACCAACTGTTCCGGCATCCGAAAAACTTCTGCTCGTGACAACAAGCAGCTGAGAAAGATCGCAGTAAGCAACCGGTTCAAGTCCATTTCTGAGCTCAGCGACTTGTGGAACGAGCAGACCGGCGCTAACGTCTCGAGATCAACCACTTACCGGCTGTGTCCCAATTCAGAGGCTGCATCCTTCGAAGGACGCAGCCTTCGCGGTCTACGAAGGCTGCAGCCCTCTTAGACCGCTAAGGCCGAACTGAGCGGTCTCTGAAATGAGACGGTCTAGTCGACAGAGGATTCGCAGTTGGCTTCTCGTGCTGTTCTCGTGCTGTTCCCGCCCTTACCTTCGTGTCTGGAAGCGCTGCTCTCGTCGCCTAGCAACGTTAACAGCTACAGCTGACAATCGCGACTCCCTCACAGAGATGGAGACGGAAATTTTTATTGTTTTTGTGGTTTCATTTTTTCAATTATTGGAGATGGAGATGCTTCGCCGGCCCGTGATATACCTCCGGCTAACAGAGAGCCATGTCCAGGTAAAATATATATCCTGAGGTTTGTACTTTGAGCAAACAGTTGAAAGTAGTAAATCAGCCAACTACTCTCAGTCTGGTTAATGAACGGCTTCGCTTTATGGGCTGTCAGATGACCCATTTTATATTCAAAATAACCAGAGGCCGAATCTAACTTCGTGCCTTTACTTATGAACCAATTCTCGATACTTGTTCCCTTTATAATTTCCATTTAATGCAAATCTATGCTACTTGTCCTCCATTTTACAGGCAAATTATGTACTTTCCAGCTTTAGCCAGCTGGTTACATTTCAAATTGCAATTTTTTTAAACCCTTCCTGTTAAATAAAAACCATGTAGCTATCCCAAAATGTGTTGATGTTGAACTCATATGTGACAGTCCACAGGAAAAGGGTGTATATGGGATATTTTGGTCAAATTGTGTTAAATGTATCTGATGATCCCTTACCATGTACTAAGCAGAAAAAGTCTCTCCAAAACGTAAAAAATCCCTTTAACTCCCTTTTCATGCGGACCTTCAAATATTACAAAACCCAGAAGTACATTTAGTTGAAATCAGCTCAACCTTCAACATCTACAGCAGTAAAATGAAAAAACGCCGAGTAGTCATACTTTTCACTTGCATAAGGTTCTAAATATTTTTTCCATCACAGAAAATAAATCTTATTTTAATATTCAAAAGGGCTGAGCAGATTGATGGACAGGTAAAAATCAAAGCCTAAGTTCTCCACAATAAATATCTAGCTTTTGTTGATTTACTTATCTTTCTTCTTTCCCAAAACCAGACCCGACCCCAGTACTGCAGGGTCAACCTGAAAGTCCCAGTATTGAACAAATTTTTTAAGGACGAGGACACCAGGCCTGATTTTCGGCTGAGCAGGGAGGCCCTTGCAGTGCTGCTGGACCTCCTTGATCAGGAACGGCGACACGGATGGGGTGCCACAATCGAGACCCTGGTTTTTTTGTTTTGGTTATCAAGTGGGGCATCGTACAGGGTGGTCTCCAGAGTTTTTGGAATGCCTTGCTCCACTGTCCACCGCATCGTCCACACTGTGACTAAGGAGATGGTGGCCATTCGGCACAAGGTCATCAACCTCCCAAAGATCCCCGAAGACCTGGAGGGCATATCACGTGGGTTGGCAGGGCTGGCAAGACACCACGCCTTCTCCAAAGCAGCAGGAGCAATCGACGGCTGCCATATCCGCATCAAGCCACCGAGCGGCCCTGATGGCCACTGCTACAGGAACAGGAAACTGTTCCCCTCAATAATCCTGCAAGCTGTTTGTGACCATCAGGGCCGCTTCATTGACACGTACGTGGGCTGGCCTGGGTCCGTGCATGACACCCGGGTGCTGCGGCACAGCCCACTGTACCAGAGGGCAATCTACCCTCCTCCAGGGCACTTTATCCTCGCAGACGGCGGGTATCCGTGCCTCCTACACCCACTCCTTCTCATCACTCCATACAAGACCACTGTGCAAGGTGTGGGAGCCCAGCGCTTCAACAGCCATCATGCCAGGGCACGCTCCATTATAGAGCGTGCCTTTGGGATGATGAAGACGAGGTTTCGGGCCATCTTCTTCCAAGCGCTGGAAGTGCACCACACCTTTGTACCTCATGTAAGTACTCCCTCAATAGGATTTTTTTAAGATGCTGAATAAGAGTTAATCAAACTGACTGAAGTATAAGGTTTTTTTTTTTTTTTAAATCATTGCAGGTGATAACAGCCTGTGCCGTCCTCCACAACATCGGCCTTGGGGCTGGTGACATCATGGCCCCGGAGGACGAGCCTGAGGAGTATGTGGAGGAGGGTGAGGGGGAGCATGGTTTGGAGGCAGTCAGTGGTGCAGTCTGGCGTGACCAGCTGTCTACGGAGGTCTCTGGCCTGGAGGAGGTGCCGCATGACCATGACTACTTATAACAGGCAAGTAAAGGAATAGTAAAGCTACAATACCCATTTATGGAAAATGTTTTCAGAACAATTTTTCCTGTTGAAATGTTCAGTGGTAATATTAATTTTGTCAAAACATGGTTGTGAAGTAGTATTTTTGTATGCACCGTTTAATCCCTGCCTCTCTGAACATCTTAATGACATGGCAGCCGTCGATTGCCCAAGCCCTGCAAACCCACTCAATGGACGATGCGGTGGACAGTGGAGGGACTCATCCCCTGCACACTGGAGACCACCCCAGACGATGTCGCGCTCACTGACATACCAGGGTCTCGATTATAGCAGCCCATCCAGGTCCAGCAGCACCAACAAGGACTCCCTGCTCAGCCGAAAAAAATGTAAATAAAACTTGTACAGATAATTAGGATTTTTTTTTTTTTTTAAAGGACTGTTTGTTTTGTATGCATTTTGTAAGCTTTTGTTGTAAATAGTTGTCACTTGTAAATGAACTGAGAATAAATAGATCTAACAAAAGTTTAATTGTTTTTTTTTTTTTGCACAATTTTTTCAAGAATGGACAAGAGCCTGTCCATCCTCTCTCTGCACTCCCGAGCTCTCCTCTCCTCTGCCTCTCTCTGCCACCTCATGTCGTCCTTTAAGAGCTCTATGAGCTCATCCTCTCCCTCTCTCCTTCTTTTATTCCCTCCTGCTACTCTCCGCTGTCGCTCCTCCTCCTCCTGGCCATCCACTGCCGAACTTGGGCCTGTTATGTCCTCAGGGATGGAGGCAATTAGGACAGGGGGCGTTGTGGAGTGCCTCTGTCCCAACACCTCATCCATGAGGACAAACCAAGGCCAAGTCTCAGTAGTGGGTTTCCCTCCAACTCCCTCTCCTGACCCTGGACACTTACAATCCTATGGTAGAGAAAATCAAAACAGTCAAAAACTACAGCAGAAACAAATTTCAGAAAAAAACCATGTTTCAATACTATACACACTATTTCAGGCTCATTTAAGGATCCATGGCAGAAAAAGAGACATGCACAATAAAACTGCTACAATTTATCTAACAATTACTAAACAGCTCATACGCAAGATCTCACTCCAATGTTTTCTGAGACTGGATGAGTACAAGTGGAGGTCCTCCAGCTGGATAAAGCATTTATGATGTTCTTTCATTCATCCGACAAAAACAAACCAGGTAAGAGTGACTGGCACTATGCTAACAGGTAACCTGAAGCAGCAATCTTATCGCATAATTATAAATCACAATGCGTCTGTGTACTATGACCATTAAAAAAAATGGCTAGAAATGTCAGTTTTTAGCGATTTAATTTCATTTAGAACAATTAATTCAACAGTCTTGTGTTTAGCCAACCAAAATCCACTCGTTTACAATGAGCAATACTTAATAATGCATATTGAAAAAACAATCATAAGTTGTTTTTTTATGGTCATGAATATACTCCCTATTGCTACATCAGAAATTACTGGTATACATAGACGTGCTTAAAGTTCTAATTAATAAATACTTAGACCATATGAATTCAGTTGGGAATACTGCAAAAGTGATACACATAAATAACTTAATTTCCATCCTCTACTATCAATTAATAGATACAATTTGATGATTAAAACACCTTAAATCAAATAAAAATCACATGCACATACCTCGTTTTTTTTTTTTTTAAGTTGTCCCATTTTTTTTTGGCCTGTAGGGGAGTGACCTTCCCCAGCAGGTCCATTTTCTCAATTATTGTTCTAATCACAGAGGAGAAAAGGGACACATTTCATTGATTTAAAAAAAAATGAAAATGCAGGAATATTAGATAAGGTGACACATCTGGACAGACAAATTCTCCAAGAAGTCATAAAATCAGATGGCCCATTTCAGATGGAGGGGAAAAAAAAAAAAGAAAAAAAAAAGTCAGTGACAGTCACTGGTGAGGGCACTACATAGTGAAGGCGGCGGGCATTGCTCCATCAATTGGTTGTTTAAATATGATCTCCGTTCAGCGCAGTGGTTCTCAAACTGGGTCCTGGTGCCCCACTGTGTGTACCATGGTTTTTGTTCCAACCACAATTGCAATCTTAGGATTTTAACAAGCTGTTGATTTGTCTCAATTAGGTGCATTTCGGTTTAGAGCAGTTAAACATCCTCTTCAGCCACATTTGAAAAATCTATACATGCCATGAAGAATAAAAAAAATGTACATCCCCATTGAGATTCAAAAGTAGTATAACTCCAAAGGGTAACGTTATAATAAAGCTTTTAAATGACGTGAAACAATCAATAGGTTCCGCATTGGTGAAGCTGTTGACACAAGGTGGGAAAAACTAGCAATTTGGCAAACAGCCAGCAGCCATACCACAATTCGAGCTGCTTCAGCTGCGTGGCAGAAGCTAAGCAGGTGTGGGCTTGGTCAGTACTTGGATGGGAGACCACTGAGGAAAACCAGGTTGCTGCTGGAAGACGTGTTGGTGGGCCAGTAGGTGGCGATCTTCCCTCTGGCCGGAGAATCCCCAATGCCCCAGTGCAGTGACGGTGACACTGTACTGAAGGAGACGCCGTCTTTCGGATGAGACGTTACCCCGAGGTCCTGACTCACAGTGGTCATTAAAGATCTTCGATAAGAGTAGGGGGTTCCCTGGTGTCATGGCTAAAATCCCAACCTGGCTCTTTCGAACTGCCGCCTAATCATCCCCTGATCTAATTGGCTGTGCAATTCCTCTGTCCCCCCCGCCCCAGGGCTCCCTTGAAAAAGAGATTTCAATCTCAACGGGACTTCCCTGGTTAAATAAGGGTTTAAAAAAAAAAAACACAATAGTCACACCCGTTTTACTTCATGTTAATTTTATTAGGTTCAGGAAAATTATCAAATAATTGAAAACAAGTGTTCAGCAACCCAATTTGGAGCCTACTGATTTTATCAGTCCAATTTTATCAGTTTATTTTACTTGACCAAAAAAAAAAAAAAAAAAAAACACACACACACACACACACACACACACACACACACACACAAATAAATACGTTTATTGGTTTTCAATATTCGTGGCAAAATAGAGGTGTCCATCAAAATGTGGCATAAGATGGTAAATAACTGCTCTATACATACAATGCAGCGAATTATCATAAAATAACATCTTTTTAAAATTGAAATTGTTGAACAAAAACCGGCATACACAGTGGGGCACCAGGACAGAGTTTAGGAACCTTAACATGATAGTTCATTTAGCAGTAACCTCAAGTACAAGATAATCAAATGTTGATATTGCAAGTTGGCTATTGTTGCCTTACCTCCAAGCTATATTGGCTGAATTTTTTGCCCCGGTGAACAGGGCGTCGTTCTCCCCCCGCAGCTTGATAAAAGCTGCCGTCTGCTCCTTGCTCCTTAATTAAAACGAAAAGTCTTAGCAAGCTTTTCTTCTCACATCAACAAAAGCAGCAACAGGAATTAAAATAACGAAGCTCAAGTTTGGCTAGTTGCGTAATATTACCTTACTTGAATTGGACTAAAGAGAATTCACTCCAGACAAAATCAAGCAGGGTTCACAAGCTGTAAAAGTTAACGGTAGATCCCGTGCGTAGAAAAACAAAAAACAAAAAATACAACCACACTATATAATCGCCACTGTCTAGCCATGACAAATCAACATTTCAACCTTTAAATTTTGAAATTTAAAAGGAGGGGCGGAAGACTTCCTTTGAAGCGTTTGATTACTGACTCGTTTTTAATCATTGTCTTTGAGTAACACGTTTGAAATAAATAATTAATTGGCAGTCAAACATACACCTTTCTTCTTCGTGGAGCGTTCACGCGAATAAATAATAAGCGTAATAAAAAAAATAGACTACTCTTAATGACAAAAGATAAACTACTCTGGATTATCATTAATTTGCAATATCCAGCGAAGCAGCTACCACACATGCGCTTCATAATTTAGTGAATGAAAGCATTTCGCATCCAAATGAAGCGCTTAGTTTCTTCACTTCGGCGAGTCACCCTCAAACAAACGAGTTAGCCACATCAGAAATAGCTGAATAACGAAACAGTTAACGTAGCCATCTTTAATCAACAAAGGGAAATGATCAAACATATCAGAGCCAATTACCAGTAAAAGCGAATGCTTACGCCCTCCCAGCTCTCTGTTCAGTCGCCACTGCATTAGAGTCGAAGGCTAACGCATAGGTCAGCAGCAAACCGTAACGTTACAGCTTCAGCTTCCAGTGGCTGGCGTTAGCCAACTAGCTAGCCAATAACGTAGCTAATTCAAAACGCTTTTTAAGATCCCTCGGTTTTATGCATTTTGCTATTTTACTGAGCTAAGATCAAAGAGATAACTCGTATCTTAACTAAAAACCCAGCACTTACATTTGAAAGTAAAGTCACCTCCAGCTGCCTCCATCGCTCGATTTACCACAGCGCATGGAATCTTGGGAAAAATAGGACCGCGAAGGATCCACTTGCTGCAGCCTTCGTTGCCCGCGAAAAGAAGGCCCTCTTCTACTTCTTTTGATTTCCAGGCAGACTAGACGCCCGTCGGCGTATTGCTGCCTCCCACTGATTTGGTTGGAAACTCTTCGTTTTATTCGGCGACCTTACACCTTACGGTGCAGACCGGAGTCTAAAAGAAAATCCATCACAGCTTTCCCCACTTCCCTTTGATGTTCCTCCGGGTTGAGAATGTTCCTTAGAGATATAACTGTAGCCCAGTACCAAGAATCGCAGAGAACAAAATATTCCTCTCGGTTGCATATTTGGAGCACTCCATAAATACATGTGGCACAGTTTCCCTTTCCCCACATTCACAAAGTCCATTTTCATGTTTACCGACACGGGCCAGTCCCCACACGAGACCACAATGTGAAAAGAAGGCCGCATTTGAAGGAGTCTTCGAAATGGGACGGCCGAGTCGCGACGCTGTGACGCAACCGGTCTTCATTTGTAGCCTTCGAAGGATGCAGCCTCGGAATTGGGACACAGCCACCGTCGTCTGCGCGAACTCTGCTTCAAACCTCGCGTTCCAGCAGTAAAACTGATGCTGAACAAGAAACAAATGGAGAAACGGCTGAAGTGGGCCAAGGAACACGGCGAGTGGACTGCTGAAGACTGGCAGAAAGTGGTCTTCAGTGACGAATCATGCTTTTGCATCTCCTTCGGTGACCAAGGTCCTTTTGTCTGGCGTTGTGGTGGCGAAACCTACAATCATGAGTGCGTAAAAAGATCCGTCAAATTTCCCCAGAGCGTTATGGTCTGGGGATGCATGTCCGCTCGGGGTGTAGGGAAACTCTGCTTCCTCAAGAAGACTGTCAATGCTGCCGTATACCAAGCAGTGTTGTGCATGAACGGGAAAAAAGAACAACGTTCATGAACTCGTTCATTATTTTGATGAACGATGAACTGAACGTACGCATCTGCCGAAAACGAACGATTCCCTGAACGAGTTCATTTTGGTAAGGAATAACGGGCGTTCAATATTATTGCCAAAAAAATACTTCTCCCAGTGGACTTGTGATGACGTCATCAACTGACGCCGCCGCTGCTCTGTCTATGTCAATGAATGTATGTAGAACTGGAGGGGCGGCCGCCGTATCCTTCTTAGAGCGTAGTTGAAGAAACCAATATGGCGTGAAGTGCACCGCACTTCTGAATTTCCTATGGAGACTAATTAAGGGGTCTTCCGAAACAATTTCAACATAGTTGTGATCGAAAAACATTTAAGAATATAAATTAACGCACAATTTTACATGACACTGTTCGAGAAGTCGAGCATATCACACGTGTTAATCATAGGAAGCGCAACACTTACTAGCCACTTGTCGAGCTGGCTTGATAGGTAATCGGGTCGCTGTAGACGGCTGTGATCGCAAACTTTATCTGTAATCTAGCTGGCTAGATAAACTTAGTTGGCACAATAAACCCAAGTTGCATATATACATAGAATTAGCCATAGCGAATGACCTGGCAAAAACGTTTATGTAACTTGTTCATACCGGATGAATTGCGCAAATAGCAGCATCCTTATCCGGCATCTGCCTATCTAGGGACTATTAAGTGAGCAAGCTGTGAGTTTTGTTTATAATTATTACGATAACGCAATTATAGCTAAGGCAGTCATCCAAACTGGCTAGCTTTCTATGATTGCCAGCGAAGATAGCGCTTCAGCATGCAGCTCGGCTGTCGGTTCCGTGAAATGGAAACATAGCTCAGTAACCATCGGAGTTCAAACCATCGGCGGAACCCGACATTTTACTGGGGCACGTACCCCATTATTGGTCTGCAGTGCCCCAGTATAATTTTCCCCAAGGGATAAAAAAAAAAATCACGTTTTAAGTCTGCATGTCCACATAATCTACAGCAAGAGAATTTACAGTAACAGAGTGCTTAGACACACAACTACTTAATATGACGACTGTAACTCATTGCTACTTTATTCACTTCACTCCGTATAGTACACAATGGCACGTGGCTACTTAATATTCACGCGGCTTTGGCTGTGATTCTGCTCACTTCAGAACTTCGGAACACAAGGTCACGCACACAGCGGTGTCTGTCAGTGCTGACTGCTCTCACCGTCATTCTTTCCATCTGTCTTCAGGTTAGTGCTGGGCAACTGCCTGTCCTTACTGTTTGTTTTCTCATCTGTGTCGCCATTTCCATGGGAATTCAAATGTCACAACTTTGCTTAAACTTTAAGCTGCCGTCTTAATTGACGTAGCCTAGTGCAGACGTTTGCTGCTGCCCTATAGCTAACTGGCTCGTCATAGGCATAACGTTGATTCATAATGGTTAGCCTAGTAATGTCAACTCGGTTTCTGGAGATTGCTATCGATGTTTGATGACCATATATGAGCTATTTCACGTTAAAACATGGGTTCTGTATGAACAGAGAATCGGGCTCATCGAGTACTTTGGTTATGAGACATTGAGGATAACAAACGACAGTACACAGTTTTGGTAAAGACTTAAAGATAGCCTACTGTTATAGCCGACACTAGTGAATATAGTTTTATGTTTAGTGAAGATGCACTGATTAGAATGAAACATATCAGATACAGTTTAATGATTGCAGTTATTGGTACCTTGATGGAATGGTTTACTTGTATTACACAATGAATGTTTAGCCCACAATTAATACTGCAGTGAAAATGAAATGTGATTTGAATGTGAGTCAGTTGTTTGGTGTAGCTTTGCACACTTTGTGCCTTGATTCAAAACTGTTGATATGGTAATGTTTTGTCTGTTTTCCTCTGTGTATGTTTGTATGGCATGGATAATTTAGTGTTTTGGCCTGCCAGGCACGTAAACATACAGTTTATATTTAGAGTAATGGAAGAGCTATTTAATGTTGTACAGTCTTTTTTTGCTTGTACCAGGTTCAGAGGTCTAGAGTAAAGTGCAAAATGCATCAGTCCATTTCAGGTGGTTAATCATAGATCCAGACAACAAGATAATCTGATATGAATGTAAAATTTGAAGCACTATTTATGCTTTTTATGATAAATTAGTGCTAAAAATAGTTTGTGCCCCAGCTGTGCCCCAGTACAGTATTGGGTCTAGAGACACCCCTGGTTCAAACTGCTACCAACAGCAATGTTCTTGCAGACTATTCACTAATGCTATGCAAGTGACCAATCAGAGTCAGATGTGAGTCATATTGACCTACCAATGGATTAACCGTTGACTAAAACAAGCTCTTATAACTTCATTCCTGAAAAGCGTCAAGCCAAATTGCGCCTCAATTTTTTTTTTAATATGTAATCCAGTCCTACGCAGGAAAGATTTGCGATTGTATACCTTTTAAATAACAATAGCTGGAGTTTTTCCATTATAGTCAGTGGAAAATTCAGTGGTGCGATGCACTAGACACCTTTTACTCGGTGTTCTTGCCTACTGTAACACTGTTGGTCTTGGCTTATGTTTTTGAACTGCTTTGGAATGTGATTCATGCAGTTGTAATGCAGGACAATTGCATGTACAGAAACTTTGCTGGACCTTACTTTCAGCATGTAGTTTGAATCTACAGACATTTTTTCAGTTCAATAACTTGTTAAATAAAAGCTGTGATTCCATTTTTGGACATTGTGGCAGTGATTGGGAGCTGGGGATGAACAGATGAGAAGAGACTCTAATGAAGAAAAAAATGCTTGGATGACTGCGTTAAAAATGAACTTAAAAAAGAACTAGTTCATTTTTTGGGCTGTTAACTTAGTTCATTTTTTTAAAAGAAATATGAACTATGAACTGAACTAGTTCATTTTAAAATCTGTGAACTGAACTTTGAACTAGTTCATATTAATTGTGAACTAACACAACACTGATACCAAGATGGTCTGGAAACGTTCCTGATTCCGACTGTTGAGGGACAGTTTGGCAAAGAAGACCTCATATTTCAACAGGATCTTGCACCGGCTCATGCGGCCAAGTCGACCAAAGATTGGTTCGCCGAAAAAACAGCTCGAAGTTTTGGCGTGGCCGGCCAACTCGCCTGATCTCAATGTTATTGAAAACCTTTGGGCCATCGTCAAGCGAAAAATTCGCGACAGAAAGCCGACTACGCTGGACCAACTGAAGCAGAACATCGCCACTGCCTGGGAAGCTGTGAGTGCGGAAACTTGTGACAAGCTGGTCAAATTGATGCCGCGGAGACTTCAGGCAGTCTTACAAGCCAAGGGGGCAGCCACAAAATACTGAGAAAGTGATGATTCTAATTATAATAAAAATTATTCTAATTCAGTGAAACGGTTTCTCAATTATTATAATTCAATAAAACAACATTGTCACAGTTGAATGGCCTAAATGGGCCTTTTGGAAAGCTCAGCTGAGCAGATTTTTTACAGGTAGCGAGTTCTGTGATTACTCTAACAAGTAGGACAGGCGCGGTGAACACCTGATTTGCTTTCTGCACAAAAAATGCATCAAGAAAATTTAACAATTGCGCTATTTCAAATTATTCTAATTCGTTGACCAGCACTTGTATATTGACTTTCTGCAGTATACATCATAATGTGAGGTCAATGCTCTCAAATTCTCACCTTTGTGATCACATGTTGGACATCTAACCTCAGGGTTTCAAATACTAGTATCTGGGAATTTATCAGAGAGTATATTTCTATGAATTCTACACAAGTGCTTTGTACAATATCCAATGCTTGAGAATATTTTGCAGCAATACTCCCTTTCAACAAAGGAGGTTACAAGACACTGTGAAATTTGGCCCATTACTATGAATTCCAGACAGGTCATCAATCTTGCTATGTTTTTGCATTGGGTAATGCAACATAATGGACAAGTCAACATTTTGCAAGAAAGGTAGATACTTATACCGTTGACGTTCTCAGCAATCCTGAAGGAAAACATTTTATCAAGACCTGATCACAGAGATTCACATGAAACACTCCAGATCACTGCTCACCTGTAGGTCATTTCAAATTAGCAAATTACATTAATTGCCAATTTGGAAGAAAAAAAGTGCTCAATTGCTCAATTAATTGAATAAAATAGAAATCTGACTACTGCTAACTGACTACCAAGTCAGTCGCATATGTTGCATTGTCTTTGTGGCAAAATATACATTGGACAAAATCATTTAATGAGTGCTGTGAGTCTGCAGAGTTTTGTGTTTCTCTAATTCATTTGTAACCATTTCCTCACTGCCTCTGTAATAAAACAGTCATTCAGAAGAGCATTCTGCAGAACTGAAGATGAACATACAAGAAGCCATGCAGACAGAGTCTTATCACCAAAAAAAAAGTGATTCCATATTTCTTTTTAGCTTTATAGGGAATGAACAAAATATCAACATTGCCCCAGAGGGGAACATTAACTAGCCAAGCAAATGCAGAGGTCTTATGGCTTTGCAGATGTGATTGCAACCAAATGACATGAATAAAGAAGTTGATTTAAGTGACCTCTAAAAATTAGACAGTTAAATATCTGGTTTTAAATTATGCCAAATGATGTGTAGCATTAGTCATTCTAAAGTGGGTGTGGTTAAAGAGCAAAGTGTCTCCAGCAAGTTTCAGCTCATGTCCAAAATCAAAAAAATCCTGAGGTCAATTTAAATGGTCCTTGTCTGTCTTGTTAGAAAATAGGTCTAATTGTTTCAGATTGTTGACCCATATTCTCCACACTCGAGTCAGTCGGTCAAACCAATGCGTTTCCACTCGGCTATTAGCACAAGCACTGGTGAAATTATTATTATTTTAATTTTTTTGTACCCATAATGGCAAGCCCGGTGCGACTCCCACACTTCACCAAGTAGTTTTGGTGTCTGAACCAAACCAAGTAATATCGATGCCTAAACCTTACCTTGACCGCAATCCTGACCCGAACCCTGAACATAAGCGAGCAGTTGAATATAACCAAGTAGTTTTCATGCCTAAACCTCACCCTGCATGACCCATAGACTTTCTAAAAGGTTGGACGCAGCAGCTGGGTCTGAAAAGTGAAGCCAATGCGAAAATTTAAAAAAATTTCATTCTATTTAATGGCCAGCAGATGGCCAATGCAAAAAGAAGTTCAATGGTATGGTATAGATGTCTGTGAGGAAATGACCCTACTTTCTCACCTGATTTATTATTTGAATAATGATTTTTCACATTATATTATGATATCTATCACAAGTTTCAAGTCTCATTCAATATTTCATGATGTTCAATTTTGTAAATTATAGTCTCAAATGGACTAGAACAAAGGATAAAGCCAGGTATGATTTTGGGGCGTAGCTATCCTCTGGTCCTTGTCAGATAAGGTCAGATCCGCCCTTAGATCCACCCTTCGCTCCTCCCTGGATCTTCAACTCACACTTGGTGAGTGTGTGGGCCTACAAGTCAGCGACGGGATGGCCGGGACATGGAAGCATAAACAATAGAAATACATTTCACACATTCCATTTGAAATTTCTATTAACTGCGTAACAACAACAAAAAATGTAATGCAAAAATCATTTCTGGTCATAGGCTATATTTTGATTATTATACCCTGGAGATTCTTTAAATTGATTTAGAGTTCATGGTATGTTGCACTTTGACAGGAACAGCAGTAAACTTCCTGAGTTGGAAGAAACCCTGTTTTTTGTGTTTAAAATTCATTCTGAGAGCGTCGGAACACCAACATTGGGTTTAAAGCAAATACCCTCCAAACACCAGACCTCACTCAAGAAACCCTGTTTTCTGTGTTTAAAATTCATTTTGAGTGTGCCGAAACACCAACATTTGGTTTCAAAGCAGACACCCTTCAAGCACCACACTTCACTCCTCAGCCTCCAGATTTGGTGCCTCAGGACACAAAACCAGAGTGTTGAAAGTTTTTCTTTTAACAGTGTACAGAAGAATGATTAGAAATGTTTCAGCTCCGCAGGAGAGCCATGGGACTACAGAAAACTTTAGTGTAAATGACACATAAGTTTTCATCATTAGTTAATCATTACTTCACACATTACTTACTCCTTTTGTGTCACAAGTAAAGTCACATCATGATATTCATTTGTAAATGGTTACTTAATATTCACTTAAAAGGATTATTTTTGTTGTTCACAGCAGTGGAGTATAGCACAGCCATGAAAGATGCACCAAACCCAAAACCAAGTAGGAACCAATTGATAAGAGAATCTGACATATTTCAGCTGAACACATGTGCCATACGTATACCCAATTAATTAGACAACCAGCCGTCAAAAAGTATTCATCATTACTTAATCATTACTTTACACATAACTTCCCTGATTTGTGCCCCCCCCCCAAGTAAAGTCTCGTCATGATAATCATTTGTAAATGGTTCCTAACTGAACATTCACAAAAAGGAACTATTAGCTACTTTAAATTACTCCCAAAGTACTGTGATACTGTGATTATCAAGTCATTATTACTTCACTATCACTAATTTGTATCCCCTTCAATACTGAAAATTCAACGAAAGCAATCAACTGAAATCCAAATAAAACATAATTTTTCCAAAATGATACAAAGTTTATTACTAAATAGCTTGTGGCCTGTGGCATTTAACACAAATACCTCTTCCCCAACTATGGAACATTTAAAAAAACAAAAAAAACCACTTAAACTACTACATAGGGCGGCCACACCTTAAAAAAAAGTTGGGTTGAATACAAGCCAAATTGGGTAGTTTTTGCCACTAAGTACAAGGTCAAATATAGACAAACCCAACCCTGTTACTTTGAGCTTGAAAAATGGTTAGTGAAATCAACTCAACTGCATTATCCATGTAAGTGATCTCCATTCAATTTTCTGATCAGGAGTCTTAAAACCTAACAGTTTATGTTGTAAACAGTACATGAGGCAGTTCATGTAACATTTAGGTCAAGATAGCCAAATAGTATAGCGTGGTTAAAATGCTGCTCAGGCTGACAAATGAACAGCCTTAAGAAGGCACGCACGCACACACGCACGCACACACGCACACACACAGCTGTTTGTAGAAAGAATGTCCAGTGCATTAAAAACGTCACTGTGAGGCCACAGTATCAAGGACAGTGGGTTTGCGTAAGTGCCCATCTAAAAATACTGGAGAGCATCGGCTGAGGTCTTTGAAGCTGAGGAAGAAAGGGAAGGGAACAATCAAGAATATAAAGAACCACAATACTGAACATTAGAAAAATGGATCTGAGCAAACAACAACAAAAAAAAAACCCCTTAACACAGGGTGTAAATTGCTTCTGAAGATTTCAGCCTCATCTTGCGCCAACATAAGGCGAAATGGAATATTGCGCTTGATGTCGGTTATAGGCCGAATTTTAACATTAATTTTATTTTATTTAACATGGTAAAGGTTCAGACATTTAATATTCGATTGTTCTTCCTTATTTCTAAACTACATTTCCCAAAGCCATGATAATTTATCAAACAAAATCATCACATGATATTACGCATCAGCCTCTTGACCATCATTGTACCATGCCTTCAAAATCTAAAACCAAAATGCCCGTCCTGCATTTGCTTGCACTCTTGCGTGATTGGGAAAGAGTAAGAGGAGCGCGCCAAGCTCAAAGACGAACACACATATATCGGCTTCGTTTGGACATTCTGGGACTAACAAACATCGAGTGCATCCAGCGCCTTCGTCTGGACTGTGCATGAGGCAATCATCTATCTTTGCCGACTTCTGGATGAACAGCTATCCAGCCGCAGCAATTATCCACAAAACATACCCGTGGTCATCAACGTCAGAACTGCGCTATCGCTTCTGGCATCTGGGTCGTTTCAGAGAGTGGCTGGTGATGTCATACACATATCACAGGCGTCTGTGTCAAGGTGTCTGACGCAGTCTGGATGCCATCCCCTCCTCCTGTGCTGTGAAATGCACAGGGGCTGATGGTTGCCCACCACCTGTTGCGTTTACACTTCTCCGGTGTGCAGAGAACCTGGCTTTTACAGCGCCCTGCAGATCTCTCCATTTACGCTTTAAATCGGGGATACTGCGCTTACATCTCCCCATCGAAGCCACATCCAGAACGAATCGCAGCTTAATTCCTCGGATCAGCCTTCATTGCTCGCTTGCCATACAACACCAACATCTGTGAAATTTGGTTTTCGGCTTTGGCTCGACGTCGCCATCATTGTCTTCCATGTTCTATTACAAATGCGACTGCCCTATATGTTCGTGATAATCTAAAAAGTTGTGATATTCTCACCAGTGAGGGGATTGATTTTCTAATTGAGGATATCTGTATTAACTAACTCGTTTCCTAGTAATTTTTTTACCATTGGTAATACTGTGTAATTTAATGTGTGAATAAAGATATTATTAAATAGGCTACTCTAGATGGAGCCCTACCCTGGCAAATACCAAAGCACTATCCATTTGTTAATCAATTTTAGCCTATAAAGAATAGCCGACATGGGAAGAATCATTATCAGTAAATGGGATGATTGATTATAATAAAGAATTAGGCACAAGTTCAAGTGAATGTGTCGCTCAAATCAAATAGGATATGATAGGCTGTGGATATGAAATTCCGTCATTTTTGAGGCGGTTTTTGGGGGCGGGGAGATGACCGCCTGCGGGGTAAGAATCCTTGTTAAAGCGTTTCCATGTCCTTTAGTTGCAAACCTGACATCGAAATAGTTTGAGATTTCAAGTGCGCAATTTCTAAATGAGATCGTATAAACTGTCTTTGATTGTATTTTTTTGTGTGACTAGAATGTTCCCTTTATTTGTCTTCTTCCCTGTCTTCCACGGAACAAACAGGCTGGTGTAGGAGGGGCATATTTTGAATGATCTGATTGCGCTGATTGAGAAGCGCTAAATTCTTTATTTATAATTTCATTATCGCGGCCATTTGTTTGTTTGCATAGCTTTAATGCCATGGTGGCTAGAGTAAGAAATAACAAGTGTTTGTCCCTAACATATCCCCCGCCGCCGCAATTTTATGTGTCCGTACGGACGGAGCCCAATGCTATATCCCCCGCAAAAAAAGAGATGTCTGAGTTACTTCTTGTAATTGGTACGGACATACATAGGCCTACTATTACAGCAGCATATAAAACCTTGTATCTTTACAATGACAAACTTCACAGGAAAATAAAAAATAAATATAAAATAAAATAATAATAGCCTAATAATAATAATAAAATAATATAAATGGATAAATATAGTTCAAAATAAAAAAAATGTTTAAATTTGCATGTAAGAATAGTGGACATACAAGTTTTTGTTTATCAGTTTGGAGATACGAGGTTTTATCAGCAGGCTGACGATATTCAAATTTAAAGTCTGGTTTGCGTTTTCCATGGACCACAAATGCGTTTTCATGGTTAATCAGAAAATCCTTTTCCCATGTTTTCCTGATAGCCATAATCAATGAGCTTTGTACAGAGTCTGCCTCTCTTTTTGATCAGTCACACCTCTTTCATAAGGCCGCCTACATTCTGAAGTTAAGCGCTGTGGGCGTGATCGAAGCGAGTAGGGGAGAATACGCATAACTCAAAATCGCTGAACTCAAAGCGCGTAGAAAAGGACTTACGCGCTAATGGGAGAATAGACCCCTACGTGCCCGAAGGCAGTTACGCACTTGGGGCGGAGCAAGGCCAAAATCAGGGCGTTTCCGGGCGTTTCTCATGTAAATAACACTTACGCGTATTCTCCCCCTGGCTTACGCGCTTTTTCTGTTAAGCGCTTTTGAGGGCTGTATTAAGGTCAAGCGCCAACATAAGGCGAAATTGAATATTGCGTTTGATGTCGGTTCTCAGCCGAATTTTAACATTAATTTTATTTTATTTAACATGGTAAAGGTTGAGACATTCAGTAGTAGATTGTTCTTCCTTATTTCTAAACTACATTTCTCATAACCATAATAAATTATCAAACGAAATCATCATTTGATATTACGCAACGGCCTGTGCTCCAATTAGTTCAATTACGAATGCATTACAAACAATTACAAACATATCGGTGATCATCAAGGTCACAACTGCGCTGTCGGTCCTGGCGTCTGGGTCGTTCCAGAGAGTGGCTGGTGATGTCATGCACATATCAAAGGCGTCTGTGTCAAGGTGTCTGACACAGCTGGTTGACGCTATGCTGCACCATGTCAGCCACTTTAAAATTCCCCAAAACACCAGCTGAAAGACGGAGAGTTAAGGGGGGGATTCTACCGGGTTTCCAGGTTCCCCAGTGTTGTGGGAGCCATTGATTGTACTCACGTTGCAATCAGAACCCCCTTCCACTAATAAGAATATGTACAGAGACCGCAGACGTCGGCACAGCATTAATGTTCAGGTTTTGTGCGATCATGATACGCGCATATTAAGCATCTGCGCCAAATTCCCTGGCTCGGCCCATGACGCCTATGAACTGCGCAACCGCTTGAAATGCCAAAAAAAAAAATGCTATAAATATTTGAAACCATATTAAGCTTGTTTACAGTATCTATCACAGTGATACTTTGAGCATAAGCAAATAAAAATGACCATTTTACGTCACCCTCCTTCATCCGTATCCACTCCAAGTTCTTCTACATTCACTTCCACTGCAGAAAGAGTGGATGCCACCTCGTCCTCCAGTGCAGTGAAATGCACCGGGGATGATGTTTGCCCACCACCTGTTGCATGCACACTTCTCCAGTGTACAGAGAGCCTGGCTTTCACCCCGCAGATTTTTCCGCATGCCGGGTAAGAATCCTCTGTTTCTTAAAGCGTTTCCTTGTCCTGTAGTCCCCAACCTGACATCGGAGTATTTTGAAATTTCAAGAGCGCAATTTCTAAATGAGATCATATAAACTGTCTTTGTTCGTTATTTTTGTGTGACTAGAATGAACTAGAATTGTTCCACGGAACAAACAGGCTGGTGTAGGAGGGGCACATTTTCAATGCTCTGATAGTTTGGAGATATGAGGTTTTATCAGCAGGCCCACAATATAAAAATTTAATGTCTGGTTTGCGTTTTCCATGGACCACAACTGCATATCCATGGTTAATCAGAAAATCCTTGTTCCTTGTTTTCCTGATTGCCATAATCAATAAGCTTTGTACAGAGTCTGCCTCTCTCTTGGATTAGTCGCACCTCTTTCATAAGGCCGCCTACATTGTGGAGTTAAGGGCTGTGGGCATGATTGAAGCGGGTTGGGGAGAATACACGTAACTCAAAAGCGCTTAACTCATATCACATTAAAAAGGACTTACGTGCTAATGGGAGAATAGACCCCATAGTATGTTACTTGCTCAATATATTTCTTATTAATGAACCTCTACATTCAGCATCTCTAAGTTTTTTCTCTGGTTCCATCACCATGGGCAGCCATACAATGAAAAATGGGCAATTACATTAAAAAAAAAAAAAAAAAACATCGCCCTAACCTACTCATGTGAGACTATCAAACACTTACACAGGATAATTCCATTGATCAAAAGTGCCAGACTTGAAAATGTGGTCAGGAGGAATCTGGCTTTGATGGGCTCCTCACAGAACTGCACCTCCTGGGACAGCTAACTCTAAGACACATCCTGCGCTGCTCTCCGGAGGGAAGCTTGAATTCTAACAGTGCCAGTGTAGTTACTGACTGGCTGGCTGCTCATCACTCATAAAGGTGAGGGCAACAGGCAGGTTTTGCCCAGCCAAACTGCTTTCTTCTCATGTTAAAAACAGAGTAAACCCTGGGCCTAATATTAAAAACAGAGTATACCCTGGGCCGTCTCATATTAAAAACAGACTATGCCCTGGGCCTTCTCATATTAAAAACAGTGTATGCCCCACGCCTTCTCATATTAAAACCAGAGTATGCCATGGGCCTTTGTGGCGCAATAAGCCAGTTACCCTTGATTAACTAAGGCAACTGATTGTCGTTACTGCGAAATCCTAGTCTTTTTCACGTTTTTTGATCAGTCGAATTGTTTCATTATCGTTGTTGTTGGTGTAGCCAGGTGGAACATTTTAACTGGCTAGGTATGTAGTCAGGACGTAATTACCTGTGGCACAGGGCGGAAGAGAATTGTTTTCTCCTCGCGGTCAGCTAAGACTCCAGAAACTTTGTTAGCGTCTCTCTTTCTATGGCTGGGGCACGGCTGTCGGACAAGCAGTCTCATAGTAGTACCTGGTATGCATGAGCCAGTGTTGAGCAGGTATTTATATCATTATTGAATTTTTGTTTTTCTTTATTTCGGTGTGGCGTTGTGACATTATAACGTGAGGTGAAAGGGATGTGATTCTTTTGAATTGCACAGTATGATGCGAGTTACCGGACTCAGGTCCTGTGTTGCCGTGTGAAGTGCCTACAACTGGTGCACCGTAGGGAGGTGAGTGTGCGCTGGTGTTGCGATATATTTATGTAAATGTATTTTATTGTTGTATCTCGATTATTATAATGTATGATTTATTGTATATTCATTTTTGCAATTCTTTTTGTGCTGACAGCGATTGCTGAGGTGGAGCAAGGAACCTGCTCCAGTCCACTGTAGCTTATTCGTGTTGAATTTAGTTTCCCTGTGAAACTCAAAGCACTATCGCACTTTGGAGATTGTATAATAGTGTCTTTAAATTGAAAGTTGTTGAAAATCCAGTCTGTCTCCTTTTTATGTCTGGTTTTGGTGTCATAAAGAACAACTATTTTTATATTTTGCTAGAATTGTAATAAAAGATTATTTTTATACGTGATTTCATGGTCCAACTGCTGATTATTAAGAAGTCTAGGGCTACTGTTTAGTAATCTTATCACAAGGTTACAGTTTGGCGCTGCGAGCAGGGTCCTGCTTTTTAATGTAGCAGTTGGAGTTTTAGAGGAGACAAGCTGGGTTTTGCGTAGTGCTTTGGGTGGGTGTGTTAGGAGAGAAAGTGGACTGGAGCAGTGCCCTACTGGAAGAGCTGGGGCCATCACAGAAGGGGAAGCCAGATCAGCCACCACAGAAGTCTCCACCGGTTTTGTCTAATATAATTGTTACAGTTTTCTGCTTGCCTGCTCTGTAAGTTTGGTCAGTAACTATGTCAGAGGAGTTGCAACAAAAGGTTAATGCCCTTAAAGCTAGAGCACAGCTCGATAAGGAGACTATAGCTAAGTTGAAGGATGCTAATGATACGTTAAGAGATGAGTTAAGGGCTAAGACTGACGCTCTTAGCGGGCGAGTGGCAGGGACTGGGAGTGCACCAACTAGTTGCAGAGAGCGTATTGTATATCTGCCTAAAGAAAAGAAGTGTACAACTTTTACTGGTGGTACAGGTGTTGCATTCTACGATTGGTTAGATGAGTTAAATGCTACCCTGAGTTATCGCCCCTTTACTAGTGGTGAAAAGGCAGCATTTATTTATGAACAACTGGGGGGAGAAGCTAAGCAAGAGATAAAGTATCAACCCCAAATGGTACGGTCAGATCCGGACCAGGTGTTGGAGATTCTTACAGAGATATATGGGCAGCCTCCATCGCTCATCAGATTGCAGAAACAGTTCTTTGAGAGAAGGCAAAAAGAGGGTGAGTCAGTGCGTGAGTACTCTCATGCATTAATGGCTGTTATGGAAGAAATAAACCATTGTAAAGTAAGTAAGGCGTGGGCGGGAGAGTTCGCCCTGCGCGACCAATTTGCTGAGAATGTGTGTGATATTAGCCTTCGTAGAGAACTTAAGAAAGTTATTAGACAACAGCCTACGATATCTTTTTTTGATCTCCGCAAGGAAGCTATGTTGTGGGAGGAGGATGTTGAGTTTGGGGCGGTGCGACGGAGGAAAATAGTGGACTCATGCGAGACAGAAGCTTCAGCAGGGGGGGTGAGTGTTGTGACAGCTGCAGTGGAGATAAAACCCGACCCCACCCTTGCTAAGGTTTTAGGTATGTTACAGCAACAGCAAACTTTGATAAATGATTTGTCACAGAAAGTAGCTAATTTGCAGATGTCTCGGCCTCAGTGGGCACCTATTCGTAGAAGGGGGCCTAGATTTGATCCATCTGGCCAGCCCATCTGCTTTAATTGCCAAAAGGTTGGCCATATTGCTCGGTACTGTGATAGCGCACAGGCCGGCCATGACCAGGGCCACCATGTTGCTGCGGCAACCCCCATAGTGAGCGATGGGGCTGTCCAAATATCTGAGCAGGTGGGAAACTAGTGCCCCCTGTGGTGGAGAGTCAAACCACAGGAGGGGCACTGTCAGGCTCACTATCTAATGTAGATCCTTGGGTTTATGAATGTTTGGTGGGGGAGAGCCCTACGGTGGAGATCTCCATTGGAGGCGTGAAGTTTAAATGTTTGTTAGATACAGGGTCAAATGTTTCCTCGGTTACTGCAAGTTTTTTCAACCAACAATTGAAGCCAAATTTGGGAAAGGGGCTAGATGACTGTAGCTGGTTACATTTGAGTGCGGCTCAGGGTCTGGATATTCCATTTATCGGTTACTTTGAAACTGACATCGAGGCAGTGGCACTGGGTAGGACTATACCAGGGAGAGGTATAGTAGTGGTAAAAGATCCAGTTAGTGAGATTGCACAAGAACGCAAGCGAATAGTGCCAGGTTTAATTGGTATGAATGTGATTAAGAAGTGTTATGAACTAGTGCTCTGTGGCAAGAGTTCTGGCCCACTGCCGCCCTCGGTGTTTGGTACGGGTTGGGAATATGCCTTTGCAGCATGCCTTAATGAGCAGGCCGTAGCTGTTGCCAGTAAGAGTTACGTTTCTGCTGTCTCTCCCACCCTGGTCCCCGCTGGTTCAGTGTGTTTGGTCTCAGCGTCTGCACCCAATAGAAGACCGGTAGGAAAACTTGCTATGTTAGCCGAGCTATTGGGGTTTGAGGAGGGGGGCTTGCCTAGGGGCCTTGTGGTCTCTAGTGCATATGTAGAGGTTGGTAATAGCAATTTGGCTATCCCGATTATCAATGTTGGGAAAGCTGATGTAATGTTGAAAGCTTCTACACGCCTCGCGTTGCTGCAGTCTGCTGAAGTCATAGCTGGGGAAGACATTTCAATTTGTTTTGAGCGTGTGGGACCAC
This sequence comes from Gymnothorax reevesii, assembly GCA_029721435.1. NCBI lineage: Eukaryota > Metazoa > Chordata > Actinopteri > Anguilliformes > Muraenidae > Gymnothorax > Gymnothorax reevesii. Next base: position 41,332,417 of record CM056582.1, on the reverse strand, counting down.
GTCAGGAACAAGTTATGATCAAGGAGCGGCAAGTAGCAGCTGGGGTTCGAGAAGTATCCCCAGAGATAGCCAAATTGTGCTTCCCGGGACTTTCTGACTGTCAGGCAGAACAAGCGAGGCAACTTTTATGTAAATACTCACATGTTTTTGCTTCTGGTGATAGTGACCTGGGGTGCACCAACCTTATTCAACATGAAATACCTGTAATGGATGCTGCACCTGTGTGTGAGAGATATCGGAGGATTCCCCCTAGTCAGTATGAAGAGGTGAAAGATCATATTAAGAAGCTTTTGGAGCAGGGAGTGATTAGAGAGAGTAGTAGTCCGTACTCTTCGCCCTTAGTGATAGTTCGGAAAAAAGATGGGTCAATTCGGTTGTGTGTTGACTATAGACGACTGAATGCGAAGACTCGAAAGGATGCGTATCCACTCCCACGTATTGAAGAATCCCTAGACTCTTTGACTGGTGCGAGATGGTTTTCGACGCTGGATTTAGCCAGCGGGTATAACCAGGTGGAAGTGGCGGAAAAAGATAGACCGAAGACAGCATTCTGCACGCCGTTCGGGTTGTATGAATTTCAAAGAATGCCGTTTGGTTTGTGCAATGCACCAGGGACGTTTCAGCGGCTCATGGAGCACATTTTGGGGGATCAACGGTTCCAAGCCTTGCTGCTCTATTTGGACGATGTTGTAGTTTTTTCGTCAACATTTGAACAACATCTGCAGCGACTAGATCTCGTCCTTTCACGGTTTGAGCAGTTCAACCTGAAGGTTAAGCTCAGTAAATGTTCTTTTTTCCGGTCAGAGGTGTCATTTCTGGGTCATATCATCTCAGCACAGGGGGTGGCCACTGACCCGGAGAAGATTAGAGCAGTGGCAGAATGGAGAAGCCCTCGTTGTGGGGCTGAGTTGCAGTCATTTCTTGGCTTTGCAAGCTTTTATCGGAGGTTTGTGAGGAACTTTGCAAGCATAGCTGCTCCCCTCCATGCCCTCTCTGCCTTGGGCTCATTTAAGAAAGGTCAGCAGCGGCAGCCCCTACCTGCTCGCTTATTCTGCAAACATTGGAGCCCTGCGTGTGAGCTGGCATTTCAGACCCTCAAACAGAGACTAGTGTCTGCTCCGGTGCTGGCATACGCAGATTTTTCTAAGCCCTTCACCTTAGAGATTGATGCTAGCCACCAGGGGCTGGGAGCCATACTGTCTCAGGAGGTTGATGGGAAGAGGAGGCCAGTAGCGTATGCAAGCAGGGGGCTACGGGGGGCAGAGAGGAACATGGAAAATTACAGCGCTATGAAGCTGGAGTTGCTGGGTCTCAAGTGGGCGGTTACAGATAAATTTCGGGAGTATTGTATTGGCAAGAAGTTTACAATCTTGACTGACAACAATCCACTGAGCCATCTGCAGACAGCAAAATTAGGCGCTGTGGAGCAGCGGTGGGTCTCTGAGCTGGCCCGATTTGATTATGAGATAGTATACCGCCCTGGTCGGCAGAACACAGCAGCTGATGCTTTGTCCAGGCAGTATTCCGAGCCACTGTCGGAGGAAGGGGGCTATCGTCCAGATTGCCATCCAGCTCTACCTGTGCCTCAGCACATTGGGTGTGAAGAGCAGGTAGTGGGGTCAACCACCCAAACCGAATCCACGACCAGCTTCCCGCGCTATAGTGCACAGTCCCTAGCCAGGTTACAGCAAGCTGATCCTGAAGTTGCTGCCTTTCTCAAGTATTGGGGTAGAGCAGAAAAGCCCAGCCGCGAAGAACGTCTGGGTGAATCTCCAGGAACATTAGAGCTGTTGCGGCAATGGGAGAGGGTGGTTGAGTGTGATGGGGTTCTGTATCGTCAAAGACTAAAACCGAGGGAGGGCCCACAGAGACAGCTGATTTTGCCTCGAGCCCTGCAGGGGGAAGTGTTGTGTCAGATGCATGGAGGGCACGGCCACCAGGGGATCGAGCGAACCTTCAAGCTGGTCAGTGGACGCTATTATTGGCCACGAATGTATAAAGATGTGGAAGAATTCTGTAAATCCTGCGAGAGGTGCATTGTCTCAAAGGCACCCCAGCCCAGGGTGGTGACATCTATGGGCAGCTTGTTGGCGTCCCAGCCCTTTGAAGTAGTGGCAATGGATTTTACAGTTATGGAACCCTCTTCGGATGGGAGAGAGAATGTTTTAATTTTGACGGATGTGTTTTCCAAATTCACAGTAGCTGTGCCAACTCGTGATCAGCGGGCCACCACGGTGGCAAAATGCCTGGTTAAGGGGTGGATTCAACCCTATGGTGCGCCAGCCCGGTTGCACTCAGACCAAGGAAGGTGTTTTGAAGCAGAGGTGGTGCAGTCGCTCTGTAAGTTGTACGGGATGAGGAAGAGTAGGACGACTCCCTACCACCCACAGGGGAACGGTCAGTGCGAGAGGTTTAATCGAACACTCCACGACTTGCTGCGTGTTCTCCCTCCAGAGAAGAAAAGGAGGTGGGCCGAGTATCTCCCAGAGGTGGTATATGCGTACAACACTACCGAGCATCAAAGCACTGGGTATTCCCCGTATTTTCTTCTGTTTGGGCGGGCACCTTGCACACCTTTAGATCTTATGCTGGGCAGGGAAGAGGAGCAATTCAGTGGAGGAGTTAGTGAATGGGTGCTGGGTCATCAAGAGCGCCTTCGAGTGGCATATGATCAGGCTGGCACGTATATGCGAAGAGCGGCAGAGGCCAGGCGGCACTACCAGGGGCCACCCACAAAGGATGCACAGTTGCATCCAGGACAGCTTGTTTATATCCGAAACCGGCAGGCAGCTGGAAGGAATAAGATCCAGGACCACTGGCTTCCTACCCCCTATCAAATTGTGAGTCAGTTAAGTCCTAATAGACCAGTCTACACTGTTAGGCCAGTGGATGGATCGCGGCCTCCTAGGAATGTTAACAGAGTTGAGCTTCGGCTTTGTGCCCCTGGAGCAAATTCTACAGAGGACAGGCAGACGTGTATGGAGCAGGATACAGACAGTTGTGATGAGAGTTCGGAGTCTGGGAGCATAATAATTGAAACTTTTGTTGGAGCAGAGGGTGGTCTTAAGGAGGAAGAACAAGCCACAGAGCTGCAAGAGGACCACCTGGCACAGGCGATGGATATAGAACAGGAAGCGATGCCCCCCTTGGCAGTGAGACGGTTAAAGCGGAGCACTGCAGGCATTCATTCAAACCCTTTTAATTGGCCTAGATCTGCTATCCGAAGGGGGGAGAGTAGGATTAGCAGTAACCAGTGGGGACACTGATCTGTTCGTAGGGGGTGAGTGTAGCCAGGTGGAACATTTTAACTGGCTAGGTATGTAGTCAGGACGTAATTACCTGTGGCACAGGGCGGAAGAGAATTGTTTTCTCCTCGCGGTCAGCTAAGACTCCAGAAACTTTGTTAGCGTCTCTCTTTCTATGGCTGGGGCACGGCTGTCGGACAAGCAGTCTCATAGTAGTACCTGGTATGCATGAGCCAGTGTTGAGCAGGTATTTATATCATTATTGAATTTTTGTTTTTCTTTATTTCGGTGTGGCGTTGTGACATTATAACGTGAGGTGAAAGGGATGTGATTCTTTTGAATTGCACAGTATGATGCGAGTTACCGGACTCAGGTCCTGTGTTGCCGTGTGAAGTGCCTACAACTGGTGCACCGTAGGGAGGTGAGTGTGCGCTGGTGTTGCGATATATTTATGTAAATGTATTTTATTGTTGTATCTCGATTATTATAATGTATGATTTATTGTATATTCATTTTTGCAATTCTTTTTGTGCTGACAGCGATTGCTGAGGTGGAGCAAGGAACCTGCTCCAGTCCACTGTAGCTTATTCGTGTTGAATTTAGTTTCCCTGTGAAACTCAAAGCACTATCGCACTTTGGAGATTGTATAATAGTGTCTTTAAATTGAAAGTTGTTGAAAATCCAGTCTGTCTCCTTTTTATGTCTGGTTTTGGTGTCATAAAGAACAACTATTTTTATATTTTGCTAGAATTGTAATAAAAGATTATTTTTATACGTGATTTCATGGTCCAACTGCTGATTATTAAGAAGTCTAGGGCTACTGTTTAGTAATCTTATCACAAGGTTACATTGGGAAAACTTCATTTCATTTTATTTTATTTATTTGAAGTGGTAGTACCAGTATATCACCAGCATATGTCAGTAATCGCTACGTATCGTGTGCAGTAAAGACTGGGGAATTAGAGAATGAGAATTCCAGAGTAAGATGAATGCAGACAGCACAGAAATTGCGATTGTCAACCTAAAGTGATATTTTAATATCTTGCAAGTAAGCTGGTGATACTGGGAGCCTATATTTTGTTAGCGTAGTGTTTATAGATAATCATCGTTCTGTTGGGCGATCAATTTACGGAATTGATAGAGATATTAGATCGCGTTGCGCGTGTTTGGTTAGCCATGTGGCCAGCGATTGTGGGGCTAACTGGAACGCTAGTGCAGTTTGCTATAGTGAGCCCTCAGGGGAAAGACGCCCATGTAAATTAGGCTGGCAACGATTTGAAAAGTTAAAGTTGTATGGGATTATTTGACGATGCTTTATGATTACAAACGTGGTGTTATACGGGAAAGATGTGTAGTTTGGTAACGGAAATAACCGATGATAATTGACTATTATAACCAGTGGAAACAATGTTTAAATCCAGTATCGTGTGCAGTCGAGACTGGGGAATTAGAGAATGAGAATTCCAGAGTAAGATGAATGAAGACAGCACAGAAATTGCGATTGTCAACCTAAAGTGATATTTTAATATCTTGCAGATTTTACAATAAATGTGTAGCACCAGTTTGAGCTTGTGGCATCATTCTGTGCACCGCTACACCTTCACATATTAAAAAAACAGTATACCTTGGGCCTTCTCATTTTAAATACAGAGTATACCCTGGGCATTCTCATATTAAATCAAAGTATACCCTGGGCCTTCTCTTATTAAAAACAGAGAATACCCTGGGCCTTCTCATATTAAAGACAGAGTATACCCTGGGCTTTCTCATATTAAAATCAGAGTATACCCTGGGCCCTCTCATAACAAAATCAGAGTATTCCCTTGGCCTTCGCACAATAAAACCAGTGTGTACCATGAGTCTTAACATACTATAAAAACAATATACCCTGGACCATCACATATTAAAAACAGAGTATACCCTGGGCCTTCTCACATTAAAACTAGAGTATACCATGGGCCTTCACATATTCAAAAAAACAGTATACCCAGGGCCTTCTCATATTAAAAACAGAGTATACCCTGGGCTTTCTCATAATAAAAACAGATTATACCCCAGGTCTTCTCACATTAAAAACAGTGTATACCCTGGGCCTTCTCATATTAAAAACAGAGCATGCAGTGGGCCTTCTCATATAAAAACAGAGTATACCCTGGGCTTTCTCATATTAAAAACAGACTATACCCCAGGTCTTCTCATATTGAAAACAGAGCATGCAGTGGGCCTTCTCATATAAAAACAGAGTATACCCTGGGCTTTCTCATATTAAAAACAGACTATACCCCAGGTCTTCTCATACTAAAAACAGAGTATACCATGGCCATTCTCATATTAAAAACAGAGTATTCCCCGGGCCTTCTCATACTAAAAACAGAGTATACCATGGCCATTCTCATATTAAAAACAGAATATGCCCTGGGCGTTCTCAAATTAAAAACAGAGAATACCCTGAGCCTTCACATATTAAAAACAGAGTATACCCTGGGCCTTCTCATATTAAAAACATAGTATACCATGGCTGTTCTTATATTAAAAACAGAATATACGCTGGGCCTTCTCATATTAAAAACAGAGTATACCCTGGGCCTTTTCACATTAAAAACAGAGTATACCCTGGGCCTTCTAACATTAAAACTAGAGTATACCATGGGCCTTCACATATTCAAAAAAACAGTATACCCTCGTCCTTCTCATTTTAAAAACAGAGTATACCCTGGGCCTTCTCATAATAAAAACAGAGTATACCCCAGGTTTTCTTATATTAAAAATAGAGTATACCCCGGGCCTTCTCATATTAAAAACAGACTACACCATGGGCCTTCTCATATTAAAAACAGAATATACCCTGGGCATTCTCATATTAAAAACAGAGTATACCCTGAGCCTTCTCATATTAAAAACAGAGTATACCCCAGGTCTTCTCATATTAAAACCAGACTATACCCTGGGCCATCTCATATTAAAAACAGAGCATACACTGGGCCTTCGCATAATGAAAACAGAGTATACCCTGGGCCTTCTCAGATTAAAAACAGAATATTCCCTGGGCATTCTCATGTTAAAAATGAACTATGCCCTGGGCCTTCTCACATTAAAACCAGAGAATACCATGGGCCTTCACATATTAAAAAAACAGTATACCCTGGGCCCTCTCATATTAAAAACAGAGTATACCCTGGGCCTTTTCACATTAAAAACAGAGTATACCCTGGGCCTTCTAATATTAAAACTAGAGTATACCATGGGCCTTCACATATTCAAAAAAACAGTATACCCTCGTCCTTCTCATTTTAAAAACAGAGTATACCATGGGCCTTCTCATAATAAAAACAGAGTATACCCCAAGTTTTCTTATATTAAAAATAGAGTATACCCCGGGCCTTCTCATATTAAAAACAGACTATACCCTGGGCCATCTCATATTAAAAACAGACCATACACTGGGCCTTCTCAGATTAAAAACAGAGTATACCCTGGGCCTTCTCATATTAAAAACAGAATATACCCTGGGCATTCTCATATTAAAAACAGAGTATACCCTGGGCCTTCTCATATTAAAACCAGTCTATACCCTGGGCCATGTCATATTAAAAACAGAGTTTACACACTGCAAAAAATGATAAGATAAAAATACTAGGTAAGATGAATTTACTTATTTTAAGACTTAAAACACTTATTTCCATCACTATTTTTCTTTGTAAGACAAAAAAAAATTCTTGTTTTGAGGTAATTTTTTACTAGCTTGCCAGTGGGGTAAGTAAATTTCACTTGTCAAGTCAAATAGTAACTTGTTTTAAGTTTTTTTTTTTCCTTCTTAATACAAGTTACTATTTGACTTGACAAGTGAAATTTACTTACCCCACTGGCAAGCTAGTAAAAATTACCTCAAAACGACAATTTTTTTTTTGTCTTACTATGAAAAATGGTGATGGAAATAAGTGTTTAAAGTCTTAAAATAAGTAAATTCATCTTACCTAGTATTTTTATCTTACCATTTTTTGCAGTGCCCTGGGCCTTCTCATAATAAAAACAGAGTATACCCTGGGTCTTCTCATACTAAATACAGAATGTATCCTGGGCATTGTCATATTAAAAACAGAGGATACCCCAGGTCTTCTCATATTTAAGACAGAGTATACCCCGGGCCTTCTCATATTAAAAACAGACTATATCCTGGGCCTTCTCATATACTCAGCAACAAAAGTTTCTGTGACACCATTTATGTGTATGTTATAAATGACACGCAAAGATCTCAATGCAATCAATATGTTTATTTAACAGGAGAAACACTGACTTTTCAGTGCCAACGTCACTCAAAACGAAAAATGTCATTTTCATGCGTCATGAAGCACTTGTCTGACGTCTAACCAATTGTGACCTTCACACTTCAATTCCGGGTGTGACTTCCTCGTGCCATGATGCAAGCAACGCATCTCCGGCGCATGGACCGAATCAGATGTGCCAGAAATTGCTGTGGGATGTCATTCCAAATCTGACGTAGACGTTGTCGCAATTCCTGGAGTGTAGCTGGCGGGTTATCCAACCGCCGCAAACGTCGATCCATCTCGTCCCAAAGATGCTCGATTGGGGACATGTCTGGGGATCTGGCTGGCCATGGCAGGACATTGACATGTTGTTGCATCAGATACTGCTGTACAATCCTTGCAACGTGTAGTCTGGCGTTATCATGTTGCAGCGTTATTCCGGGACCATGTTGCATCAAAAACGGTACCACCAATGGCCGTAGCACTTCATCGCGATATCTTTGACCTGTCAGATTTCCATCAATAACAAGCAAATCTGTTCTGTTTCTAGCCGTGATCCCTCCCCAAATCATGACACTACCACCTCCAAAACGATCAAATTCCTGAACACAGTTGTTGGCATAACGTTCTCCACGTCGACGGTATACACGTAAACGACCATCACATCGGTTAAGCATGAATCTTGATTCATCAGTGAAGAGTACAAGATCCCACTGACGTTCGATCCACCGTCGATGTTGTTGTGCCCACTGTAGACGCAGTCGTCGGTGTTGTACTGTGAGTATTGGACGTCTTGCTGGCCGACGTGGGACAATGCCAAAATGACGGAGACGGCGACGGATTGTCTGTGCAGACAGTCGCCTCAAACCAGGTATCGTTCTTGCAGTTATGGTTGCAGGTTGGAATCGATTTCGGAGATGGGTTGTTCGAATCCAGTTGTCCTGTCTGGGAGTGGTTACTCGTGGACGGCCGCTGCGAGGACGGTATCTGACATGTCTTGTCTGCTGATGACGCTGCCATAAGTTCCAAATGGTGTTTCGGTGGACATTCAGGCGATGAGCAACTTCCCTTTGCGAGGTTCCGGATTCAATCATCCCAATGGCCCTCCACCGATCATTTTCAGACAGTCTTGGCATTTAGAGGGTAGAGTTCCTGATCCGAAATGGCTGTGTTTTCGATAAGTGATGCTTCCGTCGTTCATCAGGCACAATGTGAACAATCCAAAAATTCTCCTCTTTTATTGCCATCCACAAGCATGATTTACGCACATTTTCACGTGCAAAGTCATTTTCTCGCATTTTCATGATTTCCATTTCAATGTTGTGTTTACGTGTACTGTTTCAGTCTGATATCACCATGTATGACAATTTCATAATTGCGTTATGAAAAATAATTAACAATATTGGTGTCACAGAAACTTTTGTTGCTGAGTATATTTAAAACAGAGCATACACTGGGCCTTCTCATATTAAAAACAGAGTATACCCTGGGCCTTCTCATATTAAAAACAGAGTATTCCCTGGGTCTTCTCACATTAAAAACAGAGTACACCCTGGGCCATCTCATATTAAAAACAGAGCATACACTGGGCCTTCTTATATTAAAAACAGGGTATACCCTGGGGCCTTCACATATTAAAAACAGAGTATACCCTGGGCCTTCTCATGAAAAACTGAATATACCCTGGGCCTTCTCATATTAAACACAGAGTATACCCTGGGCTTTCTCAAATTAAAAACAGTATACCCTGAGCCTTCACATATTAAAAACAGAGTATACCCTAGGCCTTCTCATATTAACAAGTATTTGACACTAACGTGTCTTTGTGCCCCGCCACAAAATGTGAAATCGTGTCAAAATGAACAATTTCTCGGTATGACCTTGCGAATGGCGCGAAGGTCACCGAAATGGACTGGCGCCGGGGTATCACCGTAATACATGTTGACATAAGATTTGAAGTAATTCCGTCGATTCGTTCTTGAGATATGTCGCTGACAAAGCCATCAGTGTGAAAATCCACAATCTCTCGCTGTGACCTCAAGAATTGCGCAAAGGTCACCAAAATTGACTGGCGCCGGAGTATCACCCGAATACATGTTGACATGAAATTTGAAGGAAATCCGTCAATTCGTTCTTGAGATATCTCGCTGACAAGGCTATCAGTGTGAAAATGGACAATCTCTCGGTGTGACCTTGAGAATGGCGCGAAGGACACCAAAATCGACTGGCACCGGGGTATCAGACTAATACATGTTGACATCAAATTTGAAGAAAATCCGTCAATTCGTTCTTGAGATATCTCGCTGGCAAGGATTCGAGACGTACTGACGGACGGACGGACGGACGGTCGTGAATACTATGTCCCACTGCTGAGTATACCCTGGGCCTTCTCATATTAAAAACAGAGTATACCCCGGCCGTCTCATAATGAAAACAGAGTACACCCCAGGTCTCCTCAAATTAAAAACAGAATACACCCTGCGCCTTCTCATATGAAAAACAGAGTATACCCTGGGACTACTCATATTAAAAACAGAGTATACCCTGAACCTTCTCATTTTAAAACAGAGTATACCCTGTGCCTTCTCACATTGAAAACACAATATACCCTGGGCCATCCTAAATTAAAAACAGAGTATACCCTGGGCCTTCTCATATTAAAAACAGAGTATACCATGGCTGTTCTCATATTAAAAACAGAGTATACCCTGGGCCTTCTAACATTAATACCAGAGTATACCATGGGCCTTCGCGTATTAAAACAACAGTATACGCTGGGCCTTCTCATTTTAAAAACAGGGAATACCCTGGGCCTTCTCAGATTAAAAACAGAGTATACCCTAGGTCTTCTCATATTAAAAACAGAGTATTCCCCAGGCCTTCTCGTATTAAAAACAGAGTACACCCTGGGCCATCTGATATTAAAAACAGAGCATACACTGGGCCTTCTCATATTAAAAACAGAATATACCTTGGGCATTCTCATATTAAAAACAGAATATACCCTGGGCCTTCTCATATTAAAACAGATTTTACCCTGAGCCTTCACATATTAACCCCTTTCTGCAGATGTAGACGCCCGCATCTATAGACCTGCAAATTGGAAGTACGCTGTTACTGTACTCGATCACTAAATGGCACCCCCGGATCAGTTATTGAATGTTCACAAGCAAGCAGACCTCGAATGCGGTTCTGAATATGGGGAAGTTCACTCCACGCCCTGTTTTTCAAGAGCTGCATGAATTAAACTCCTCAGCTAAGCCTGATGTGCAAACTGGTCAGTATCCTTGCCTATAGTATCGATCCAGCAGTTTAAAAAAACGATATCTTGACACAGAAAAAATCGCTATCCTCTGTAGCAACCAGATAAGCCACAGTGAGCCAACAGTATTCCAAGTAATGGTTCAGAAAAATCAGTTTTCTGAGGCAAAAAAATCGACATGGTATTGATTCTCTCACATTCTACTTTTAATTACTGTCGTCACGTACAAAAAAAAATCGTAGTTCCCTACCGTGGATTTACGCGCAGATCCATTCATTGACAAATCCAGCGCTTCCTTATATCCACCCGAGTACTGGCGTTGATAGCCAAACACTCAACCATACACTCAGGGTTTTCTGCGTAATTGTATAGTTGCACTTCATGCCCTCGCAAAGCTAACCTGGTAAAAATGTATTGATTGGCTCGTTTCTTATCCAAATCCCGAGTGTTTAAACATTTTAGAGTAAGTGAAACACATTGATAGGACAAACACAGAGCATACAAACCTATGCGTATCAGCATGTTCGGTTGTATCCTGTCTACGTTATGCACATTACGCAGTTAAAATAGACGCGATTTATAGAAAACACGTTCGCAAAACTGGCCTTGAAGTGTTCAGTTACATTTATAGGATCTAAATGAGATAAGGATATGGTCAATTGGAATTATGTAGAATGAAACAGGACCGGAGGGTCCCTGCTACTGTATACATCGGTCTCTGTGGCAGGGATTCATGAAAAAGGCGAGGCTGATACTTTGTTATTTTGTTGTTGTTGTTGTTGTTGTTTTGTTTTTGGAATGTATACGTACTCAACAAAGTCGAATGTCGAGGTTTTTTCTCCTGTTTAAAACGCGAACTGCCCGTGCATTTGGGTGGACCCCCTGGTACGTTCATTGCACGTTTCTTTTGAATCCAGGGAGGCAATGGATTGCTCCCTGAAAGTGGAGTGTCTGTTCTGTTAAAATAAGGTATATTTCAGAATTCAGATATTACTGAGTTAGTGAGTTGCACTTGTTCCTTATAAGTGTTGAAATGAGTTTGTGAACTTAGAAGAGGGGACTGGTAGCTTCCATTACAGGGTGAATGTTCTAACCGTTTAATAAGAAGTTTATTTAATGCGTGTTTGTGCTGGCTTGGGGCACTTTAAAGTAAAATGGCCAAAACTCTAAACTTTATTATGGAGAAAAGGCATGTTTTGTGTTTGGAGTGGTTACTGGTGACCATTGATATTCAACTGCACTGAGATTGATAAATTCATACTAAACTCAACCAGAAAATCATTTGTTCATATTAAATTTCATGCCTTAAAACTTTATTTGTGTTATATACATGATTTTTTTATGATTTGACTGGACTTCATTTTGAGACTTCGGGGAGACACTTGGATAGCTGTATAATTTGGCTAAAAGCATGTAGGTAATCTAGAATGTAATGTTGAAGATGAATTGTACTTGTGGTCAAGGAGTTTATGATCCCAGAAATGTATAGTTTTAAGCCCCAGCAGTTTTTCAATCCTCAGAATTATTTTTTTTGCAATTTCAATGGTGAATTCTCATGAAGATTTTTTATGTTTGCAGCTCATTTTCTCTACCATAATCATGAAAATTAACTGAAATACTATGTAATTCTAAATGCTGTAAGTGTCTTTTCAGAATTGAGCCACATTTTTCCTCTTTATGAAGCTTTAATCTTGAATTATACAGCATTAAAGTGGGTAACCCAAAAATAGCCAAATTTGGCTTCTGCACAAAGGGGTTAAAAACAGAGTATACCCTGGGCCTTCTAACATTAAAAACAGAATATACCCAGGGCCTTCTCATATTAAAACAGAGTATACTCTGTGCCTTCACATATTAAAACCAGAGCATACCCTGGGCCTTCTCATATTAAAAACAGAGTATACCGTGGGCCTGCTTTTATGAAAAACAGAGTATACCCCGGGCCGCCTCATAATAAAAACAGAGTTCACCCCAGATCTCCTCAAATTAAAAACAAAATACACCCTGCGCCTTCTCATATGAAAAACAAAGTATACCCTTGGACTTTTCATATTAAAAACAGAGTATACCCTCGGCCTTCGCACATTAAAACCAGCGTATACCATGGGCCTTAACATATTAAAAAAACAGTATATCCTGGGCCATCACATATTAAAAACAGTGTATACCCTGGGCCTTCTCATTTAAAACAGAGTATACCGTGGGCCTTCTTTTATTAAAAACAGAATATACCCTAGGCGTTCTCAAATTAAAAAAAGAGTTTACCCTGAGCCTTCACATATTAAAAACAGAGTATACCCTGGACCTTCTCATATTAAAAACAGAATATACTCTGGGCCTTCTCATATTAAAAACAGAGTAAACCGTGGGCCTTCTTTTATTAAAAACAGAGTATACCCCGGGCCGTCTCATAATAAAAACAGAGTTCACCCCAGGTCTCCCCAAATTAAAAAACTACACCCTGCGCCTTCTCATATGAAAAACAGAGTATAGCCTCAGACTTTTCATATTAAAAACAGAGTATACCCTGGGACTTCACATATTAAAAACAGAGTATACCCTATTCGCACATTAAAACCAGCGTATATACCCTGGGCCATCACATATTAAAAACAGTGTATACCCTGGGCCTTCTCATTTAAAACAGAGTATACCCTGGCCGTTCTCAAATTAAAAACAGAATATACCCTGGGCGTTCTCAAATTAGAGTTTACACTGAGCCTTCATATATTAAAAACAGAGCATACACTGGGCCTTCTCATATTAAAAACAGAGTATACCCTGGGCCTTCTCATATTAAAAACAAAGTATGCCCTGGGCCTTCTCATATTAAAAACAGAGTATACTCTGAGCCTTCACATATTAAAAAGAGTATACCCTGGGCCCTCTCATATTAAAAACAGAGTATACCGTGGGCCGTCTCATAATAAAAATAGAGTTCACCCCAGGTCTCCTCAAATTAAAAACAAATTACACCCTGCGCCTTCTCATATGAAAAACAGAGTATACCCTCGGACTTTTCATATTAAAAACAGAGTATACCCTGGGACTTCTCATATTTAAAACAGTATACCCTGGGCCATCACATATTAAAAACAGTGTATACCCTGGGCCTTCTCATTTAAAACAGGGTATACCCTGGCCGTTCTCATATTAAAAACAGGATATACCCTGGGCGTTCTCAAATTAAAAATAGAGTTTACCCTGAGCCTTCACATATTAAAAACAGAGCATACACTGGGCCTTCTCATATTAAAAACAGAATATACCCTGGGCATTCTAATATTAAAAACAAAGTATGCCCTGGGCCTTCACATATTAAAAAAACAGTATACCCAAGGCCTTCTCATATTAAAAACAGAGTATACCCTGGGCCATTTCATATTAAAAACAGAGCATACACTGGGCCTTCTCATATAAAAACAGAATATACCCTGGGCATTTTCATACAAAACCCAAAACCAGTGAAGTTGGCACGTTATGTAAATCGTAGATAAAAACAGAATACAATGATTTGCAAATCCTTTTCAACTTATATTCAATTGAATACACTGCAAAGACAAGATGTTTAATGTTCAAACAGAAACTTTTTTTTTTTGCAAATAATCATTAACTTAGAATTTAAAGGCAGCAACACATTGCAAAAAAGTTGGCACAGGGGCCTTTTTACCACTGTGTTACATCGCCTTTCCTTTTAACGACACTTCGTAAACCTTTGGGAACTGAGGAGACCAATTTTTGAAGCTTTTCAGGTGGAACTCTTTCCCATTCTTGCTTGATGTACAGCTTAAGTTGTTCAACAGTCCGGGGCCGTATTTTACGCTTCATAATGCACCACACATTTTCAGTGGGAGACAGGTCTGGACTACAGGCAGGCCAGTCTAGTACCCGCACTCTTTTTCATGCTGTTGTAACACGTGCAGAATGTGGCTTGGCATTGTCTTGCTGAAATAAGCAGGGGCGTCCATGAAAAAGAAGTTGCTTGGATGGCAACATATTTTGCCCCAAAACCTGTATGTACCTTTCAGCATTAATGGTGCCTTCACATATGTGTAAGTTGCCCATGCCTTGGGCACTAATACACAACCATACCATCACAGATGCTGGCTTTTGAACTTTGCGCCTATAACAGTCCGGATGGTTCTTTTCCTCTTTGGCCCGGAGGACACGACGTCCATAGTTTTCAAAAACAATTTGAAATGTGGACTCATCAGACCACAGAACACTTTTCCACTTTGCATCAGTCCATCTTCTGGGTGCTGTTGATAAATGGCTTTCACTTTGCATTGTAGAGTTTTAACTTGCACTTGCAGATGTAGCGACGAACTGTAGTTACTGACAGTGGTTTTCTGAAGTGTTCCTGAGCCCATGTGGTGATGTCCTTCGCACACTGATGTCGGTTTTTGATGCGGTACCGCCTGAGGGATTGAAGGTCACGGGCATTCAATGTTGGTTTTCAGCCTTGTCGCTTACGTGCAGTGATTTCTCCAGATTCTCTGATCCTTTTGACGATATTATGGACCATAGATGATGAAATCCCTAAATTTCTTGCAATAGCTTGTTGTGGAATGTTGTTTTTAAACTGTTCGACAATCAGCATTTGTACACTAAGTGGTGACCCTCGCCCCATCCTTGTTTGTGAATGACTGAGCATTTCAGGGAAGCTGCTTTTATACCCAATCATGGCACCCACCTGTTCCCAATTAGCCCGTTCACCTGTGGGATGTTCCAAATAAGTGCTTGATGAGCATTCCTCAACTCTCTCAGTCTTTTTTGCCACTTGTGCCAGCTTTTTTGAAACATGTTGCAGGCATCGAATTCCAAATGAGCAAATATTTGCCAAAAATTACAAAGTTTACCTATTCGAGCATTAAGTAACTTGTCTTTACAGTGTATTCAATTGAATATAGGTTGAAAAGAATTTGCAAATCATTTTATTCTGTTTTTATTTACGATTTACACAATGTGCCAACTTCACTGGTTTTGGGTTTTGTATTAAAAACAGAGTATGCCCTGGGCCTTCTCATATTAAAAACAGAGTATACCCTGGGCCTTCTCATTTTTAAAACAGAGTACACCCCAGGTCTTCTCAAATTAAAAACAGATTACACCCCGCGCCTTATCATATTCAAGTATACCTTGGGCTATCACATATTAAAAACAGAGAATACTCTGGGCTTTCTCATATTAAAAGAGAGTATACCCTGGTCCATCTCATATTAAAAACAGTATACCCTGGCAAGTCACCTCCAGTTTTTTCAGCTTTCTGTGTATTTTCTCATATCACTGCATTTCATCGCTGCTCCTCTTTAGGAACACAGCTATTCATGTCGCACAACCCAGGATTTGCACAGTAAGTGGAAATAGACGTTTAAGTGCTGTTTTTCCAAGTTTTATTTTAGTAGAAACAAATCTAGTTCTAAATCGGGGTCGATTCCAAAAAACAAACAAATCTCAATAAAGAAAAAAATCAAGGAAACTTTTTTTTCCCTCATCTGATTTCGGTTACATAAACACAACTTACAAAAAGTGAGAACACAAAATAACTAACGCATTCACAGGACCAACGAGCACCAAAGACACCAATTTCTTCATCCTGATTTATTTTAAATAATAAACCAAAATATAAATCGCAGCTCCCGTTCAAATCACAAGAAACACTAGAAGAGCAGTTGGCCAGGATGTCGTTGACTGTACCATGTTCCTGGGATTTCATTGATATCAGAATATCTTTTCAAACCACAGTCCAGTGAAGGCTATAAAAATACTTATGAACCTAAAATAATCCAGACCTCAGATCAGACATCTATGCAGTTCATTGCAATGTGAAATTCCCAGATCACAATAAGATGTGAAGCAGCTGTCAGTGAGGAAGAAAAATGTGAATCACAGCAGGTAAGGATGCGCACAATGACAAGTGCAGCACAGGCAAATATTCCCTTCCTCCTGCAGTGGCTCTGCTATGACAGTAAGGGAGGAAGGGCTAAATAAGATATACAGAATGTGGTGGTGGACGAGGGTTTGGTTAGATTATAACTGACAAATTAAACTGATGATTGGGCGGCAGGGATGGGTTGTGTGGGACAGTATCAGTGCTGAGTCTCGGCCCACAGTCTGCAACCTCTCCAGGGGAAAAATCAGCACTGAGCGTGAGCCCCATCACTACAGAGGTCAAAACATCGGTGCACCTCAATCAATACAAATGGATACAACATACCTGGGATATTACAGAATTATCACAGAGAGTGATGATATTTGCCGGATCATCATTTTAATTTAACCCGTAGAGTGCTATGGCCAACTATAGTTGCCCAATGATGTAAAATAACAAAATCAGATGCTATTGAAAATCTATTGTTTAGCTCCTGCGGGGGAGCTCTTTTAAACAATTTGTCACATAAATATGCTTTTTGAATAGCACAGGATATCTGCATTTTTAATTCCTTGAAAATTTATTAAGCACTTTATGGGTTAAAAATCCCTGCAAATGTTTGGGCTGCTGGCGTTTGCCGTGACCTGCTGTACATTGGTAGATAACTTTGCAGCTGCACGACCCCCAGGAGAGTAACCTTCTGCCCTCTCTGTCTCTCGTCTTCCACACACACACACACACACACACACACACACACAACCTCGAGCTAAAAAATTTTAATTAATGAATGCAGTTATTTCATCATTTTTCCCATTACTAAGGAAGTAGAAATGTAGCCATAACAATAGCTCCAGGAAAATGCTTTCAGGGTGGATGCGTGGGGATGTGGTGCTCAGGAGAGTAGGTGGGTCAGAGATCACACCTGCTGCACTGATGATGTTAGATCTGGATCCACAATATCAACGCCGTTACGTTTGTGTCGTCTGCATTACTGCTGCTACTCTTTTGAGTCACACCTGGGATTACACCTGTGCAGTACAACTCTGGTGCTTCAATAGTAGCCCCACTATATTGACGGCCACTTATAGAAAAACTGGGGAAAAAAAATGAAAATAACAAAATAAAAGCATGTCCAAAAATGTTCCAACAAAATCTGTTGACAAAACATAATCAGAACCCCAGCCTACAGGGTTTACAGGTTGTTCCCCCATTCAGGAACCCGGTAAAGGAAGTGCAGCAAGCTAATTTACCAAACCACATCACCAGATGCTGTCCATCATCTCTGCTGTGCTGTTGGGCAGTATGCAGATATACTCTCAACCAAAAGCAATTATCGAATAAAACAGAATAGCAAAGTAAAATAAGTACCACCACCCCATCTCCCGAGTGTATTCCTGCTTTATGGTGCAAACTGTCCCTGTATGTCCACCACACACACATATTAAGGCCGTCTCCGATTAAAGTCCACTCGAGATAGCTTCATAACCGACAGACACGAGGGTCAGAACCCTGCTCTCGATGTCAGTCGTTGGTGTGTTTTCTGTCACCGCCACACCCAAACTCTCCGTTGCTGCAGCAACCACTGCCACCTCCGGGACCCCCAGGAGCTGCTCCTTCTTCACCGCTTTGGCTTTGCCGTCACCCCTGACTCTGGGCGTTTTGGGAGTCCTGCACTTGGCCTTGCTGTCCGCCTCGCCTTCAGGCCTGGCACGAGCCTTGCGTTTGCGGACTCGCTTCTCCTGCTGCGACTCCTCCGGCTCGGGGTTCCCTGACAGCACCCAGATCTGTTTGTCGATGACCTTCTCGATCATGTCGAAGGCCACGTCCAGAATAGCCGTGCCAAAGCCATGGGTGACATTGTCAAATGTCTGGCTATTTGCTGGGTTGTGGAAGCACTTCCGTATGTCCTCCAGGTGGTTCCTGAAACCATGCAAAATCAAAAGAGACAGACACCTTAACTCATTCTGTTGTACAATCCAGAATGTGATCACCCATCTCGTGCTTCTGGTCAGGCTGGATATTGGAACCCTGCACCTTGATGCGCCAGGTTCCCATAAAATTTTTCCCACTTGACCCAACGAAAGTTTCACTGAGCCCAAATCTTCTAAGCCTTTTTTTTTTTTTTTTTTTTAACTGTCCATGCTAACACTATCAGTGAACTGCATCTGTGGAGGGAGGGGAGGGCATCAAGTGCTAACCGACACCACTGATTTTTGCCTAAGGCTGAAAAGCCATTTCCTTCTGAAAAACTCCGACAAGAGCACAAATGGAGTTACCTTCAAACGTGCCTAAACTAAACTCCTAATGTTGGCTTTGGCCAAAAGGAACTTCCCTGAGACAAAATTCTAAAAAACTCTGCACCACAAGGAAACTTTAAAGGACCATTTTGAATTCTGGGGAAAAACAAAATAAGTGAATTGAAAGTTTATTACTTTTGATGCTACCTTGTCTCAATTATTTTTGACCAGTGTTGGACCTGGTTGGTGGTAGGAAGCAGCGATTTAACCACCGCGTCGTAGTTCATGTACTGAGAGGCGAACTCCCTCATGTCCCTGCAGAGGGCCGCTGTGTCACCTGAGGAGTTTGGAAAAAAAATTCATTACAAATCTAGTTGAATTTTCAGTGCTGAATGTGACAGCAGCACTGGAATGTTGAATTAAAAAAATTATTGCTTTGAACTGCAATAAAGTACAATCATACCTCAACTTCCAGGAGATCCACCAGCCCATAGGTTTTCATTTCATTTTCAAAAGGCACTCCAGGCTGTAATTATCTGACCAGGGCCCATATTCACAAAGCATGTTAGCACTAAAAGTTGGTCCTAATTGCCGGATTTAGGAGAAACTCCTAAAAAAAATGGGTGTGTCAGTCGTAACTTTCCCAGAAGCCGGACTATGATCCCATAAATGATTGTGACAACATGAAAGTTTGATGCATAGCTTGCATTTGAATTGATTTTAAATGCATGTCGAGAGGTAAACTTTCACAATGCACAAATAACCAATTTACAAAATTATTCAATTACCAACGCTTTGACGCTAGAGCGTTAATAGGCCAATTTAAAAGCCTACATTATTATCCCTTTGCGGCATAGTGTGCAGCTGCGCTTCCCCGCAAAAGTAGCCTATTCTTTTGGAAACATTTTGATGAAGTGCAATCTTAAATTAGGTTGCACTGCTGTAAAAAAATGCTTGTGTCGCATTATTGCAAATCTGTGCTCTTCAATGGCTCTTTCAGTTCATAAATGCGACAAAAGCAGGCCATCTTAATAGGACTATCTACAGACTTGAATAAATTAAGTAGATTAACCGTTTGATTGCTAAATAAACGGGAACAGGATGAGAGTAATTCGTTAAAAGGAGATGATTCTGCAGATCTCAGCTAAACTCGGTTCAACACGGCGCCAATAAATTCTCATTTAGCCCAATTCAGTTTTTTTCCCCGGAACTATTCGCATGACCGCTGATGTTTGGCACTTTCAGCATGGGTGCGTTCAAAGTCACACCAGTGCACATCATTTTTGTTACGTTTCCCGGGTTGAACAAACTGTTTCCTCCAACCTATGTGCAACAGTGCACAACGGCGTTTGAGGTATGTTTTTTCCCATTTGGCAGGTGTGCCAGGGGTGTTATCCAATCAGCTGCAACATAAACAGCGCCATCTTAAAAAGGCAGTGGCACAATGAATCCAACGAGGGTAGTATATAAATCTTTTGCAGCTTGGTATTCACCACGGTTGATCATATCAAACGACAAGTTTGTGGTAAGTAGAAGTTAAAAAATTTTTTAAATCAAACATGAATTTGAACCTATTTCATCAGGCTCCGAGAATTCTTCCGAGGGAACGCACAGTAGGGCCCTCTCGGCTGCTATAGTTGCAACCCTTGACTGACACAACGGGGTATTCAGCGCACTACTGTTGCCGTTTAAATATACGTTTTGCTACGTGTTGCCGACTTTGAACGCACCCCAGCTGTTCGTATTGGGTTAATTGAAGGAAGCGATAAAGCTTGCATGTTCGCCACATGCCAGCAGGTGGTCTTACAACACTAAAATAATCGAGACATGATATCGTCATACCCCTAGGTTGTATTTGTTCACGTGAAGGGCGCGTGGTCTTTTGTTTTTTGCTGATCCGAAAAGTGATCCGATCCGTGACTCAAATCCGTGATCCGATCCGAACCCTGAGTTTCTTGATCCCTTACACCTCTAGTTGAAAGACAGACTGACTTGGAAGTTCTGAATGATGCACGGTTGTTGAAAAGACATCGGATCGACCGTGAAGGGATTTTATTTGTTGTTGACTTGGTGAGGGAGATTATTACGTCTCCAACCATGAGAAACAACCCAAAAAGCTCCGAAATAAAATGTTTGGCAACACTTTCGTTACTTGGCCACCGGAAAAATGCAACTTTGCAACGCGGACAATTTAAGGATTTTACAGTCATCTGTCAGTTGCTCAGTTCGCAAACAATCATTGCGCTTAGTGAACCCCATATCATCCAACAATTCATCCGGTTTCCAATGGACATTAGCCAACAACACAGAATCAAACTTGAATTCATGCACATCTCAGGTATGCCCGGTATCATCGGTGCAATTGACAAGACCCAAATTTGAATTATTTCTCCGACCCAAGACGAAGACGTTTTTGTGAATAGAAAAAAAGTTCATTCCATCAACACCGAGATAGTATTTGATGCCGAATACAATATTTTGGACATTGCTGCGAAATGGCCAGGATCCATGCACGACTCGCATTTTGATGGAAAGCGGCTTATGCCAATTATTTGACAGGCATTATGTGCCCGCGGGATGTCACTTACTCGGGGACAGTGGCTTTGGTGCTGTACCTCCTTCTGCTGTGCATGAATTATTTTTTTAGGCTGTTGAGCGAGGGTTATATTTAATAGATCATTATAATACCAGCCTATGTCATATTTTGTATACATATTTAAATTGTAGGCTATAACTGACAAAACAAGCTTAGTATGCTTTCCTGTTTGAACGATAGCCCTTTTATAGGCTGCAATCTCAGACCTCCTCTGCGACTGCAGCCCATAACACCGCTTCTCACAGTCGTCGGTCATCTGAGGATTTGCCGTTAACTCCCGAGCCAATTTTCTTTGCCATTAACTCCCGAGCCAATTTTCCCTTTGAATACATGCTTTCGCTCCAGCGCCAACTGGGCCAGCAGCAGTAGCTGGTCGTAGATGCAGTTGGGCTTTCGCGTCCTTTTTGAACTTTCATCCATGACAGTTTAGAGCAAACAAACTTGAATGGCTCGAAATTTTAAATGATCGCAACATATTCTCATTCAGTAATAAGTTGCTAATTACTGGGGAAAATGACACGTTTTGTTATTGACACGTTTTATGCTATTGGCGTTTTAACAACTGTCCCTTTCCTATGTATGTTTATTTGCCTACAGCGTGATATATGGGGACTGCGCATAGAGCATTTCCGGGAGTGCTCAGCAAGTTATTATTTTATGGGACAAACCAGCCGCTTGGACTATTTTCTTATATTTTCCTCCATGGCTAGTTTGTGGGATATTTTTTTTCAATGGGCCACCCTGCCACCAAACAACCAATCACCGTGCCTCATTGTCCCAAGACTCGTGCATGAGAATTGACGTCATCCATAGCACTGGAGATTGACTCCCACCTATCTCAGAGCTACTTCTAGTCAAGGAGTTACCAGTTTTCTTAACTAAAAGTTGCTCTTAGCGGCATTGTGAATAACTTTTAAGATTTTACTCCTTCATAAAATGTTTTAGTGTGACTTAGCAGTTGATAAGATGCTTTGTGAATACGGGCGCAGATCTCTACCTAATGAATGACAGGCACTTTGCTAGGGCTGAAGTGAAAACCTACCAGATGGTATATTTCCAGAAAGAGAATTCACTACCACTGCCCAATGGCATTCGATATTGGGACGTCAACCAGTGCTGTACCTTCTGTGAGCTTGGAGAAGGAGCTGGAGACAGCGGTGGTGGAGCTCGGCGCCAGGCCAAAGGACCGCAAAGACTCCAGGAGGGAGCGCTTGCTGGCGGGGCCACGGCTCACGCGGGTGTAGGCTGCCAGCGAGCGCAGCGACATCTTCTCTGGAGGGTCCAGCCTCCGCTTCACCTCCTCATACGGGATCTGGTACTTACGGGCCTTGGTGCTCTTCATGTTAGGGTCCAGGAGAGAGACCACCTCTGCAAACGGTATCATGTGGAGGAAGACCCCATCGCCCGGTTTCTGGCTGGGCCCTCCATTCAGCCTGTCGCTCTGGTCCTCACAGTGCACACCCTGCTGCAGCCCCTCCACCATTTGCTCCAGGGCTACGTCCTGCCCCTGAATGAGCTGTGCTTTAGCCGTGTCCTCGCATGGTCTCTCGCTCTCCACACAGGTGCTGGGCTCCATACTTTTCCCCCGAAATGACCTTCCCTTCTTCCCTAACTCCTTCCTTGTCACGCCTTCCTGCGTCTTTACTTCGCACCTCTTTTACTTTCTTTCTTGTTTTTAGATTTGCCAAGGTTCTCTGTGGAAGTTCTCTCCTGTCCAGTCCACTCTGTCTTTCCTCTGTCTGTCTGTCTCCTTTCAATTTCACTTTTCTTTTATCGCCTAAGAGAGAGGGATACAAGCATAGATAAGCACTTCTTCATGCAGCTCAAAACTTTTTCCAACTCGTGAAAAATTTGAGCTGTGGCCTCCAAGAAGCTCACAGCTAAGACCATGGTCGGGGGTTCAAATCCCAGCCACTCCATTGCCGGAGGTCCGCATGGGCGCGGCAACAATTGGTGCAGCCTCGCCAGGGCTAATAGGGGTTAAACTGGTTTAAAATTCCTAAGTTCATCACTCTCAAGCAAACACCTCCGGTTGGCCAGGTGCATGTAGCTATAAGAGCTAAAATGTGCACTGACTACACGATCCTCTGATGGCATAGGCAGAATATACACTGCCCAGCCAAAAAAAAAGTCACCGTTTGGAAGTTAATGAACAAATTCTAAAATTGGATCATTATTGCGGTTATTAATATGTTTCAGATGGCAATAATCATTTTAACCCTGACTGATGAAGTGCGTCGCTATTCATTTCTTCCAAAATCATGTCGGAAAACACATTCCCTGATTGTGGAAACGATGTCACAGTATTTCAGAACGGGCAAGTTATTGGCCTGTATTTAGCAAAGAAAACCATGAATGACAAAACCAAGCAGGAGGAATCATTTTCACAAACAAATTTTCCACCACAAAGTCCTGACCTTTAACATAGTAAAAGTCATTGGGGTGTACTCAAGACCACCGAGTGGTTCAACCATTATGTTGAGAAGACAAGATCTTGGTCAAAAATCATGGCATTTCTGATCGAAAAGAAATGTTCTGGCATTGCATATAGTTGTCAAAACAGTGACAAGACTGTTTGCAATGTAATCAAGGCTACAGGGGTTCCAACTAAATATTTGAGTGTGCGACTTTTTTTTTTGGCCAGGCAGTGTAATTGGTGGTGCGACAGCATAGTGTAAAGAAGCGAGGGCCGGTCATTATGGAAGTCAGAGCAATCGCGTGCCATGGCATCTTACTCCTGAGTCGATGGGAGCGGGATGCCCTGCAGTGGGCCAAACAGTTCGACTGTGTTCAGGATGAGCAAAAACGGGGAAAAAATTTAAAATAAATGTATGCTGCAGGCCCAGCAGCAATACCTCATAAAATGGAATCACTGCATCTGTAAGACCAAAAATGAGTAAATGCATGCGCACTAACACAAACACCAGGGCACTCACACAGGTGCACACAAGTAGGCTGTTTTCTGAAGCTTTAGTAGTGGACAAAAGGCAACCTTAAAGGGGAACTCAAGGATAATGCATAATGCTATTTTATACAAACATAAGTAGTAAATAAATGTTGTCTCATCTCATCTTATCATCTTCTGCTTAATCCGGGGCCGGGTCGCGGGGGCAGCAGTCTAAGCAAAGATGCCAAGACTTCCCTCTCCCCGGACACTTCCTCCAGTTCTCCCGGGGATATCCCGAGGCGTTCCCAGACCAGCCGAGCGACGTAGTCCCTCCAGCGAAAATGTTGTAAAATACAAAAATGTGGAATATTCGTTTTCAAAGACTAGATAAATGAGGTTTTATTCCCCCTAATTAGCTGTCGTCTGCTACAACAGTCACATGATAATGACGAAACGTCGCCCTTCGCCCAGAGGTATGTGTTGTTATTGTGTTGGATAGTGTGATTGTCCCAGTACATTATTTTATGACAAAAGATCGTTCAATATGGCCCATTGGCTAGTTGCACAAGATAGTGTTGAGTACTCTCTGAAATACGCAGGGTTGCTTCAATATTAATGGTTTGCTTCCGTTACTTATCAGCCTATAGGCTATCAGATGCTGAGCAGATGACAGGTATATGATCCCAGAAATGTGATTATAGCTATCGCCGATGTTCCATGAATGGCTGGAAATGTGATGCTAGTTAAAAACCCACTCGTTTCTTGGTGGAGCAGCTGATGTCTGATGTCAAAGTAAAACCCAGAAAGCTGCATTTATTTCAGTCAATGTTCCAGATTTGAATAGTTTCCAGGTTTTACTTTGTGAAAAAGCCAGGCTAACTCAGTTAACCTGCTTTGTGGAATACCCCCCTGTCGAATAGAATCAGCACTCGGTGTAGCACCCTGTAGCATCATCTCGTGACATCACGAAGAACATGGCAGACCCGAAGCAAGAGTGTATGGTGGATTTAATGCACAAAATGAGTAGTGAGGCGGAGAGTGCTGATGATGCGATGACTACAGTGACATTCTGTGAAGATGCTGCAGCTTTTGGGCTTCCAAGGTTGTCTAAATTTTTTATTTTTCTGCTGATGGCATGATGCAATGTCATGATCCATCAATCCACCATACATTCGACAGATTGTTTAAAACGTGAGAGAAAAATACTGAAAACGATAAACTCACGTGGAGTTCTGACCCGAGCGAGTGTCGGCCAGTTTTCGAATGGTCACGTGATCACAGTGCACTGAGGCTGCACCCGTTTCAAATCGGTGCAGAAAGTGCAACACCGAAAACGGTGCAGTACCAGTCGAACTGAGAAAGTCACAAAAAGTGCAGCACTGAAGGCACAGTGCTGCACCATACAGCCCAGTTGAATAAAGCTATTAACAGCGCATACCTCTGGGTGAAGGGCGGCGTTTCATCATTATCACGCGACCATTGTGGCAGATAACATCTAATTAGGGGGAATAAAACCTCATTTAGCTAGTCAAATAAAAATTCCACATTTTTGTATTTAACAACATTTATTTACTACATATATTTGTATAAAACAACATTGTCCTGGAGTTCCCCTTTAGGGTCCACAGAAACATCGGAATTACCGCATTGGAGTAACAGTCTCACAGCCCACAGTGTTTAAATGATTTGCCAGCAGCAGTATCCCTTCATGGAGACCTTTTGTGAGAATAAACTCAAAATATTCATGATGTGTATGAATGCAGTTCATTTAGTGAACATTACGTGCTGCTGCTTCAGTCATTGAATTCTGATCACACAAAAGTGTTTTTCGATGAGCTGCAGCATGAACGTACTGCTGGAATTCATTATATTAGCAATAAATTACGTGTGTGAATAGGGGACCAATAGCAAACCAGACTGGGGAATACTTTGTGACTTGCACTCCACAAGGCGCGCTGGCCTGAGCAAGCTAGTTATGTACGCATGTGACATTGTGACTGTTGTACCCGGTTGGCTAAATACAAAGCGATTATGAACGTATTAAACCCATTTTCTGGCTCCTTATTCGCAGAAGTTAATAGCAGTTTTCTTGGCACTTGGTCTCTTCTTGACGAATTTGTTCTTGTACTGATCCGAGAACAGTAAATGCTGAACAATCCACAATCTTCATTTTAATGGCGTTTTGCTAGGAAGCATCGTGATAAGCTCCCAAAATGTTGCCCAGCGTCCAGCGATCAATGCTGGATGATTTGTATTTACGTGATCATGCAATCCTCACTGTTGCATTGCTACGAACAGTGAACCGAATTGAAGTCAGTTACTAGCTGAATGTTTTCTTACTTACCACTCTGCAGTTCACTTTTTCGTCCTTTTTAGCTGATCCTAGAACAGTATGCGGTACAAAAAAAACACAGCACAGTTCCTTCTTCTTCAGTGGTGTATTACTGTTATTAACTCAGCCGCCCAGCAGACGTACGATATTATGAAATTTCAATTGGTTAATTATGTGTCAATCATTGACGTCTCTCATTTTTATTGGACGTCCAGGGTGCCTTTCAGTCTCTAGGGTTTTATTTCCGGTAGCGGGAACTACGGGTGACAGTAGGCTCGTCCGAAAAGAACTGCGCCTCGTCTGGTGAGTGGACGAGATTAAGCGGTGTCGTACAAAATCTGGTTCCCCTATCAAATCTTGTCTCCCCCCGGGACTTCTCGTCACAGCAGCAGGGGCGGCGACAGAGAGCTGCAGTCAAGTCGGACAGTTCCTCGCTAAATTCAAAGATTATACAAGAAGTAACAGCTCTTTTAAATCCTGTTAAATCCGTTTTTAACCCTTCCCATGGCTTGCAGACCACGTCCATGAATAGGTGTATGGCTGAATACATTGCGCATGAGTTCATTATTATCAATTGCCAAAGATATGTTTATTAACAGATTAAATATTCATTGCACTACAGAATGCTAAATTGCGTAATATTCATTTGGGACATATACAGTCTATCATTAAATATTACAATGACACAGAAAATTAGGGTTTGCGTCAAAAAATGGTGTTTGTGGTTGGTATAATTACAGCCAATCAGCTCTCTGATCAGAGGACAGCCAGGCATTTCCTAACATGTCCTGATCCTTGCAGTTTGTGGAGAGCAACTGCAGCGCCCACAGTGCTGGCTCGAAAAACTGCGGCCCACCTTTCCCTCATGAAGTCATCATCTTCCTCGTTTGCTTTACATCAGAGCAAGTCAAAATGAAATCAGATACATATGAATGGTGGAAAGTGTCAAATTTAAGGATTACCAGGGGAAGGAGTAGGAGCAGTTAACCCCTACACCATGGTCAGACTGTGTTAAATTTTGAATGGGTTTGATTGGGGCTCCAGACGAGAATGCAGCACCATCTTCATGGCAAGTGCATGTGAACAACGTGTGCTAGCAGTGACGAAATGGCAGGGTATACCAGCACTTAGCAAAAACTTTAGTCTAGTGAGCCTTGTGAGACGGATGTCCCCTCTGAGGCTGGAAATATACTTGCGGTTCAACCATGCATTCGTGTAGGCAATTCGTGACTGTTCATGTTCACATTCTTGCCGGTACACTATGCGTGTTACCAGAGGATTCCAGTAGGGGGCACACCAGAGAATTCAATCAGAGAGTTTTATGATTAGTAAAGAAAAATGGCAACATTCAAGGTGTTCAGTTTATGAATAATGCAACTACCCTTCCCCTACCGTTTAGATGCATATTGCACCTTGTATAAGGATCACGTAAATTTTTGAGCATGTCCACTAGCTAAATGCCAAACGAACGTAGCATACACAGGGCAGTCTTCCTGCATACATGTACGTGTATTTAAAACTAAGTAGATTACCAGCCGAAGATGCGCGAGACACTCGTCCTCTCTGGATACATAGCCTGTGTAGATTTGGCACCACTGAGCAGCCTGCTGTTCATGCCGTGTCGTAGAGGCACGGGCTCATTGTTTACATTTTTGTAATGCTGTATCAAATTTTTTTGTGTTTTTGGTCCTATTGTTACCGCGAACAGAAAATATACAAAATAGGCAAGTCCCTACTGTAGAAGCTTTCTCGTTGCCTTCACTTACCCACAACCTGAAAATAGTTTAATGCTCGTATTTATCAAGTTAGCAATCAAAATACAGTGTGTTTCATGTTTGTTGAGTTTGCATCAGAAAATGTTATTATTATATCGCTTTTATTTATTGATTTCACAACAAGTGGTAACGATGTAGTCAAATTTTATTTTCCTTCTGAATAATAATTTTGAGTTTATTTTATGTGTGGTGGTAACAAGATACTTAATGGCGTAATTCTAAAGGAGTTTTAATTCATTATTTTGCTTTCCGTCTATACTTTACTAATTTACAAGACGGCAAATTAAACATCTTTAGACCACCAGTCAAGGCTTTAATTTTTAGTCTGGATGCTACTCTGAGAGTGTTACACTGCTGTAACATGAGATGAAAGTCATCAGCTTACTTTATCTTTCCAGCCTGTTGTTATGACAGATAATATTAAGGATTAACTCACAGTTCGATATCATTCACTGTACAACTGCAGATTAACACAATACATGCATGCACAGTTGAGGAGCAGGGTCACCTTGGCCAGAGGTGGGCAGCGAGGGCCGTATCTGTCCCTGGTTTTCACACCAACGTCTGGTCTTTAATTAGTTGATTGTCTCAATTAGCCAAACCATTTATGAAATCTGACGTTTCATGCACATTTCTTTAAATTATCATGAAACTACAAAGACTAGTCTTGTCTCCCTTCATAAAACATTTTCCTTTGAACGAATCATTGCAAAAATCTATATTTGTGCATGCAATCAATTAACTCAATTAGTCAGGGTAATTGATAGGAATAAAAACCTGCATACGCACCGGCCCTCCAGGACCGTGATTGCCCACCCCTGACCTAGGCTATGCAACAATTGTTAAGCTTATAAAACATAATTTGAGGCACAATCAAATAGGGCAAAAATAGTAAAACGTATTTCAGTTTTGAAAAATCTTTCATTATTGAACAAAATTGTGTGTTGTAAAAGGAAAGAAAGTGCCGTTCGAGTATACAACAGAAAGGAATTAAACTCAACATCGTGATATTTAACCAAATGAAAAGAGGATGCTAGAATTTATAGATGTTTCTTTGAAATCTTTTACAAGCACCATCTCACGGTCTATAGGCTTGTCAATTATATTCCAAGAATTATCACTTATAAAGGGTGGAGCTGTACTCGATAAGAATAAAACTAAAAAAAAAAAATAATAACTCACTGTATAATTTAAATATTTAGACCCCACAATTAATTGCACGTGTGCTCTGCTTAATAATTGGCTGATCAAAAAAAAATATTTTTTTAATAGTTGTCAGAAGGAAACGATCCAGATTCAGAATTGGACAATGTTGCAGGGCGAACTTTTAGTACATATTTCGGCCACTAGATGGTGCAATTGTTCATTGATTGTTAGGAGCTGCAAGCGATGTTGCGTAGAAGGAGGAAGTATTTCCAACGCCCCTGCATCGTACATTTTTCTCGCGGCTAATGTTTAAGAATCACAATTTGGAGGTCACCAAGCGCACTGCTTTATAGAAATTACAAGGCATTTCAAAATTTGTTCTTAGTGACATCGTAAGGGGAAGGGATCGCCCAGAATAATGATGGAATTGATTGACTGGTTGACTGAGGTTGATCGGTCCTTCTTGCCTCTTGGGAATCACTTCATCAATTAATATCATTAAGAAACAGATTTTGAAATGGTTTGTAATGACTGTTTGGCTGTACAGTAGGAGCCATAGAGGGCCTTAAACCACTAGAGAGGCAGTCCATGAAAAAGAAGGTACGCAAGTTAAAATTTATGCTTCCCATCTTTGGATTGATATTACTTGAAATCGGTCAGAGTACAATCTTGAATTTGAGAACATGAAAATTATTTTTGGTATGTGGCTCTTGCTTGATTTATCACTCAAAGGTCCGGTACTTTCATCCAGAACTAAAGAATAGTCATGTGTCGTTTATCCTGCAATTATAGAACAAAATCAAATATTTATCAAATGGATTCATCAACCTTATCTAGAAAAGCAAGCTTCACTATATTAGGAGGGAAATATTCTTACAACCAGGGTAAGCTGAAATATGCCTGATTTCCATTTAACAGGATATAAATTAAACCCATAAGCCCAGTGCTAGCATCACTCCATTGGCTCCCAATTAAGTATAGAGCTGACTTAAAGATTCTACCTCTGACTTTTAAAGCTTGCACAGAATGGCACCTGAGTACTTACCGAACCCACTTTTACTCTATCAGCCCACCAGAATACTTCGTTCTCAAGACCCAGGTTATCTACTAATTCCAAGAAAAGCTACGAATTATACAGGCAGTACAGCATTCCCATACACAGCCCCGTGTCTATCAAAATTTATATGGAAGTCAGACACGGTCTCAATATTCAAGGCTGGACCAAAAACACACCTGTTTAATCAGGCTTATAGTTATAGTTATAGTCTGGAGAGCGGGCTGGAGGGTGCCTGTAGTAATAGTGTTCCGTGATAAAAACCTTTCTTTACTGTCACCTCTCAACGGCTGTGACTCCTTTCCTTTGGAGGTGGATTTTCGGCCAGAAGGTAGATCTCTTGCCTCTTTCATAATGACCTTGATGCTCTTTCTCTAAGTAGTCATGCAGCCATAAAAAGCTCCCAGCGCAGTCAGCAGTTGGTGGAACACCCAACCCGTCACTGCTGCTACCTACTCTCCTCTAACTCCCTGACTTTGTGTTGTCTCTCCATGTCTATATAGGGGCTCTGCCATAAGTCCCTGAGCTTGCTACTGCCAGTCTCTCTCATCGTCGCCATCAAGCCTTTCAGCACAAGTGCCGCCCGGTCTGCACCATCTACAGCAGGGGTCCCCAATCTTTCCCAGGAAGGGTCGGTGTGGGTGCTGGCTTTCATTGCAACTAAACAATTACACACCTGATACTACTAATTAACCCCTGGACTCTTTGCTAATAACCTTGATTAGTTGCATCAGGTGTGTAGCTGCTTGTAGCTGCCCAATCTGACGCCCAAGCGCTGCTGAAAGGAAATTGTAAAGGTACGATTCCTGATCAGGGTCCTTTTTTTTTTTTTTTTTTTTTGGAAATAATCGCAGTTGCCTTCTACAAATAATCGCTGGGGTACTTGTCATTCTTACTTTTCTTTAACATTTTTTTCACGTTGCCTTTGTATTTATCATTTTATTTATTTGTTTTGTTTTTTAATGAATATGCTCCAGTGCAGTCAAACTTAATTTTCATTGTATGTATTATCTTTGAATGGGAAATTGTATAGGCAACAAAACTGGTAGAAATAATAATAATTTTTTTTTTAATTCAAAAAATTTAAAAATGTTGTATTTGGATGGAATGGATGCCTGTAGTGATATATAAGAGAAATTTTATGGGTTTTACAGTTTGGTATCTGAGAAATCTGAAATGGAACACAAGGTACCTAAATTACCAAATTGTAGAAGCCACCGAGACATTCCTCTCTAATTTTGTTCTGATTGACCTGATCAGAATAAACTTTGGCACAGATAATGAGATTCTGTGCTGAATTTTTTTTTAGAGGTTTCAGACTGCAACTCAACAATTTTACAAGGGTAGAAGTAAAACTTTGTTCGGTGCAAAATCAGATCTTTCATTTACACTGTGTTCCATCTCCATTTACTCAGACTCAGTGACATATATAGTGATTTTACCCCACGGCTGAAATCCCAAATGGTTTTACCTTTATTATGATACCAAGATTATTCAAATGGACCAACCAGTCGCAGAGATATACTCATTTCATTTTGGGCTTGCCATTTTCAAAAAAGGGGCTCGGGGCTGAAGGGGTTAAGAATGTATTTCAACCCTTTCATGAGCCTCGGCCCAAGGGCAGTCGGCTGGGCATAATTTTGTTTTTATGCGATCAAATATTGTGCCACGTTGATGAGTTTTATATCACTCGAATGACTGAGGAGTCAGCATTCTGATTGAGTAAGCCTTTTTATAATCAAATACGACAGCAAAAATAGTATTTAAAATTGGGTCAAAACAACCAACAGCCTAATCATGCTGTCCCATTGATTTAATTATAAATCATTCTTCAGATTTGACAAAATATGTTGAAATCGACATTTGTACCTTAGTAGCAATCCAGGCACAAAAACCTGTCATAGTTTTTCATCCGCAACACGAGCAAGCATGGACAAACTTCACTAAATCAACTTTTACGTAGAGGTAGAAGCTCCGTGCTGCTGAGCGTCTTTGCAAATATCACTGTAATTAGTTTCGTTACTCATGATGCAGTGCTGTCAATTGTACAGTAGCCCTTTAGGGACAAAATACGTGCATCCGCTTGCTATTACATGCTAATCTAATGAAACAGTAAGTGTTTTATCAGTCGTCACTCCAATATAACAGGAAAATATAATTCTTTTAGGAGACAGCCAGCGGCTTGAAACCTCCAAAATACAGGATGCACATAACATAACATAACATAACATGAATGGCAAGAACAGGGCTTTCAGCTAAACTAAGCTTGCCAGTTTCCTTATACTATTGTGAATATATCCCTTCAGATACTAAATGACTCAATGGTATCTAGCTTTAGGTCAAGCCTGCTCTTGAAAACCCCCAAGGTCTCTGCCTCAACAATATGGTCAGGTAAGCTATTCCACATTGAAATTACTCTTTGGGCGAAGAAATATTTTCGAATATCAGGGCTAAATTTACCTTTGGTCAACTTCCATTTGTGACCCCGAGTTCTACTAACAACACTTGGCCGAAGGAATCCAACATGATTCACTTTGTTAATCCCTTTAACATATTTAAAGACCTCAATCAAATCACCCCTGAGTCTCCTTTTCCTAAGACTGAAGAGATTAAGGATTTTCAGCCTCTTCTCGTAGCTTTCATCTTTTATACCAGGAATAAGCTTAGTGGCTCTTCTCTGAACTTCCTCTAAAGCCTCTATATCTTTCTTAAAGTATGGTCCCCAGAACTATACACAATACTCCCGATGTGGTCTGACGAATGTGTTGTACAAAAGTAGCATCACCTCCTTAGATTTGTACTCAATGCTTTTGGCAATGTATCCTAGCATCCGATTAGCTTTTTTAACTGCTACGGCACAATGGCTAGAACCTGTGAGGGTTTGGTTAACAATCACTCCCAGATCTTTCTCTTGTGAAGCACATTCCAGTTTTAAACCTCCCATGAAGTAATCCCGTCTAATGTTTTTATTACCTACATGTCCAACTTTACATTTTGCTAGATTAAATTTCATTTGCCACATTTCTGCCCAATTCTGGATTCTATCCAAATCGTCCAGAATCACTTTAGTGGACCCTAAACTATTTGCCAAACCCTTTAATTTAGTATCATCTGCAAATTTAACCAATCTGCTCTCAATATTCTTATCAAGGTCATTAATGTAAATGAGGAACAGCAGGGGTCCCAACACCGATCCCTGGGGGACGACACTCCTCACCATAACCAGCTCAGATGAGATACCACTGACCACCACTCTTTGTGTTCTGTCCTGTAACCAGTTTGAATCCACTTCAGAATACCTCTCGTAACTCCAATGGAGCTCATTTTAAAAATTAGTCTCTTATGCGGTACTGTATCGAATGCTTTCTGAAAATCCAAGTATATGATGTCATAAGCCCTGGTCGTAAGTCCTGGTGGCCTCTTCAAAAAATTCCAGACGGTTTGTTAGGCATGACCTTCCCTTCCGAAAACCATGTTGGCTATCCCTCAAGATACTGTTACGTTCAAGAAATAAGTCCAGCTCATCTTTTATGATAGATTCCAATATTTTGCACGAAATGCAAGTTAAACTCACTGGCCGTAGTTTCCTGGCTTGGTATGGTCCCCTTTCTTATATATTGGTATTATATTGCCCTGTTTCCAATCATTTGGTATTTCTCCAGTTTCTAAAGACCGTCTGAAGATGGCGGATAGCGGCTTAAAGATGAACTCACCAGCTTCCCTGAGCACTCTAGGATATAAGCCATCAGGACCTGCCGCCTTATCTGCTTTTAGTTTATGCAACTTGTCTAATACTTCATTATCCCGAACCTCAATTTCCGCTAAATAATCTTGAGCATTTGACATGCCCTCTAGCCAAATAAAGACCCCCTCTGAGGTAAAATTCTCAACAAAGTAACTGTTTAAGGCATCCGCAATATGCTTGTTATTATATAGCAGCAATCCATTTTTATTCTTTATGCACTTAACCTGCTCTTTAACTTTCCTTTTTCTGCTACAGTACTGAAAGAAGCGCTTAGGGTTAGTTTTTGCCCCCTCTGCAATTTGTCTTTCATACAGTCTTCTAGCCTTCCTCAGCTCTTTTTTTACCACAGCCCGCATTTTACAGTATTCAGCCCTAGTCTTCTCATTGTTATCCTTTATGTACATCTTATAAAGATTCCTCTTTTCCCTCAACATCCTACGTATACTTTTGGTCATCCATTGAGGATTCTGCTTTTTCAGCTTACTTTTGGACAGCTTCGGAAGGAATCTGCATTGTGATTCAAGTAAAACCCCCTTAAATCTTTCCCACATCTCATTTACAGACTTACAGTCCAGGAGTGTCTCCCACTTTATTTCAGCTAGATATGAACGCATCCTGTCAAAGTTTGCTCGCCTAAAATTGAAAATTTTTGTTTTAGAATGCACCTTTTTAACTTCCCATGAAACATCAAAATTAACAGCAGAGTGACCACTTGTCCCAAGTGGCTCCAGTACCTCAACATTGCTCATTCTGTCAGGGTCATTACAAAGCACTAAGTCTAAAATTGCCTTCTCTCTGGTAGGTTTATTCACATACTGCACCAAGAAATTATCATTTATAACATCTAGAAATTCTTCCTCCCCCCTACCCTGTCCTTTCACCATTTCCGAATTGATACCAGGATAATTTAAGTCTCCCATGATAATAGTCCCACCACCGCTACAAGCTTGCGTAATCCTCCTAAAAAGCATTTCATTGATTGTACAGTCCAAAGCTGGTGGTCGATAGCATACTCCTATGTTTAAACCTGTCTCGTGTTTGCCAATGAGCCTGACCCAGATATCTTCACAGAAAAAGGAATGTTCAATTTCGGGTATTTCCTGTACATTAATGTTTTCGTTCACATAGAGTGCTACGCCTCCTCCTCGCCTATTACATCTATCCTTCCTAAAGAGCTTATATCCTTCTATATTATATTCATCTCCATCCTCTTCACATAGCCATGTCTCTGTTATCCCAACTATGTCATAGCCCTCACTGATCACTACAGCCTCAAGTTCTGGAAATTTATTTATTATGCTTCTTGCATTTAAATAAAAACATTTCAGGTTATTACTAATGCTCTTCCCCCTTGATTTCCTGTGTGGCTGCCGCCCTGAGCCCCCCTCTACGCTTTGTTGCTTTAAAAGTAAAACATCGATAGTGCATGTTACGCCGTCAGCTTCCATCGGGGCAGTCTGCATTTCCCTATGTGTAACACTCACTAACCTCCCTGCCCCCCAAGTTCCTAGTTTAAATAATCCTGCGCTACCCTCAACATACGCTGGCCCAGTGCAAAGGTACCCCTCCGGTTCAGGTGCAGCCCGTCAGGCTTGAACAGGTCACCCCTGTCCCAGAAAAAGTTCCAGTGCCCCATAAACCTATACCCCTCTTTCCTACCCCAGGTTCGTAGCCACTTGTTAAACCTCTAGATAGAATTCTGCTTACCTCTGCTTGCACGTGGTACCGGTAGAATCCCGGAGAACACTACCGTTGAGGATCTGCTCCTAAGCTTCTCAGCTAATTCCACAAATTTGCCTTGCAGAACCTCAAACCTACCCTTACCCATGTCATTTGTCCCAACATGGACCATGACAACTGGATCCCTCCCCGCTCTGGCCAGGAGCTTGTCCGCATGCTCCAGGAGGTCTCCTACCTGGGCACCAGGCCGGCAACACAATGACAACACAATATGCACGAAACAAAAAATAAAATTTGTGACACCTTTAAAGGTAATCAATCTGTTCTTTTTTTGGATATAATTTATTGGATATGACCAAAACAAATGGGAATAAATAAATGTTTTCTCCAAGAAAGCTTGCAATGCCCAGAATATTGAATGTGAAAATAGTTTTTGCGACCCGCAAAAACTCCCTGTGCCTTTTAAAATACCTCATTAGTATTCATGAGTATGCAAAAATGATGTCACGCGAAAGTGTATGTGTGCGGTGGAGGCAGAAATAAAGAGAAATAAAAGGCCCCGGCCAAAGAAATATCTGACTGATTCGGCCCGTAAAAGTGCCAGAAAAGGCCAGGAAGAAGATCAATTGAAAGGCCAGGATAAATATAAAAGGCCAAAGTGATCTCTGGCAAACTTTTAAAGCCAGGTTTGGAGATATTTCTCATGAAGATGTCGCCAAACTTTTGCTGGATACGTAATTAAACTTTGATGCCTTGTGCAAAATGCCCGATTTCCCTGTTTCCTATTAGTTTCAGATTGTTAATGTACTTGAAATTGTCCCATATTTGAAAATAGACATATTTATAGTAATGAATTTCTAATGCATAAACATAATTCATTTACTAGCAGTAGACTCTGATGACTGATCTGACCTGATTTTCCATACAAATTGCTCATGCTTAAGTAGTGGGCACGTCGGAATGGCCACGCGCTGCAGTGGAGTCAACCCGTGTTGACAAGTGTGACATATTTAGCAATCGAACGCAGAAAACATATGCTGCCTTCAAATGGAACTCGTGAAGTTGTCAAGTCATGTCGTAAAGTTGTGAGCAGACAAGGCTCAGCATTCAAGTGATAACCGCGCAAGAACACCTTAGCTACGGTAATAAGGACACCAAAGCATCATGTCTCCTGGGATTCTATACGCAAATATTACATCATTAATTTGTATCTGAACGCTACGCGGAGGAACAAGAGACTAGATGAAAAGGGTGACGATTGTCTACACTGTTCCTTTTTGTCCTGTAGGTTAGGGTAACGTTATGCAAACTACTTTGTACAGGCTAGCGCTCTCGCTAACATTAACTCCTCCAATGCAGGGTTGCAAACGCGACTACATGGAAAGGCATAACGACATAATTGAGTCCCTCAGAACAATAGTGGTCTAACTCCATTTTTTATCATTTTGAGAAAACAGCTTCCAAAGTTTCGACATTGTCAAATTCAGCATGCCAGTAAGCATTTAGACCTGTCTTGAAGTTACATCCTTTGAATCTTCACTTCATGGTCAGAAAGTATTTCGTTGTCAACGTTGACAATTTTTGTTATTTTTGCATGTTTCGCTTAAAAACTAAGAATTCTGGAGTTAGATCACTCTTGAACTACTATCTATATTTAAGAGGTGGAACTAACAACTTTTGCCCATTATTTCGTAAATAGATTTTACCTTTAGCATGAAAGATATGGGTCTAACTCTGAAAATTAGAAAATCGGAGTTAGACCACTATTGTTCTGAGGGGCTCAACTGTAGTCCAGATACAAATTTTGAAATCAAACACACCACAACTCGCGAACTCAGAGCTTTCAGAAAAATTCGACTTACGACGTCATGAATACCACAAGAGGGTGGCGTTCATAAGTCCTTTTCTCATGAACACGGTAAACACAACCCTTTCAAGGCATTAACAACCCATGACCCCAACACTCGGGGTCAGGTGCACACTCCCCATGCCGGAAGAGTTATTGAGGATCAAACATGGCGTCGGGAAGGTAAGCACATAGTTTTTTACAGATTAAAAGTGAAATTTTTCTACTTCTCATAGGCCACACTGACTTCAATTAAATGTGAAGCGAGGGATGGAGTAAAAACAATGCTTGTAGCGATGCCCTACCCTCTCCTCGTGATTCCAAATGGCAGTGTGTAATCAATCCTGCTATACTGTGACAAGATTTATCCAGTAGATACTGTACTTCTTGGGGGAAGGAAAATCTGCCATAATACATTTGGAAAACCAGATTTCAGTGTATATCCTGAAAACCAGAAAATGTTGACTATGGGGATAGCATAAACTTTCAGCATCTCTTTGCCTGGAATCACAAACCTTGAGAAATTTGATATAAATAAAGCGTGTACATTACCAATGAGGAAATCTTCAGGCATACAGGTACATTTATATAGCAAACTGGATATTCCTCCTGAGCACCTGCACAACATCATCATGGCAAAGATGTGCCTTGGGGCTGTTGAGTGACAGCCTCGGTGTATGTATCTGGGATCAAGAAAGATTTGAAACATCATCAGCTGCTGCTCAGCAGTGTTGGGGTGCTGACTTTCCTCCGAGAGACGAAAGGCTATTGATTATCAAGCTGCTTCTCTACCCCCTCATCTCACGCTCCCAAAATCCCTGCTTGCAATCTGACTTATTCAAATGTATTTTTTTTTGTTCTCAGCTATAGAAGCTTCACTATTCTATTTGACTATCATTTCCTCTTCATCTGATAGCACTTCCCCTCTTTCACCATTTCAAATGCCCCCAACTGAGCTAATCAAACTTCTTGTGAAGGGAAGACTAGCTCCAGGGGAAGGAAGCATAACTTTCAGAGATGACACGCTGTGTTTTTCCTCGACTTGATTGCCTGCCTCATCACCATTACCCAGCTTCAAACATTATCTCAGGGAGGCATCGACATGGAGGGAAGGGAGGGTGATAAGCAAGGCCTTCACTGTTCTTCTTAGGGTTTCTAGAAACCCAAGGGAGAAATATGCCAGTAAGTAGCACAGTTTCTTCTCAAGATCGTCTTTTTTGCTCACCCCTCCAACATCTATTTTTAACTCTCCCCTCCCCTTTTCTGCTCATTATCTCCACTTCACTCTCTACGTCACTTTTAATTTGTGTCTTTATTGTCCTCATGAGGCAATTAGATTTTAAAGCAAATGGAGACCAAAAAAAAAGACAAGTGGTGCCAAGCACAACAAATCACGCCCCTTGCAAATGTTGAACTTCGACCTACTTTTCCTAAATTCAATTGGCATCTATTCTGTGTCAGGGGCAATCCCTAAACCCAATTTGGGTTGAATCTGGACATTAGTTTAGCCGCTAAAGTGTTGAAAAAATCAAACAGACAAATTGAACCAAAAACAATACCCTCGCCTTCCCCTTTCGGGGGGGGGTAAAAATACAACCATGCCAACAGTTATCGGTTTAAAGCTGCGTGTGTGTGTGTGTGTGTGTGTGTGTGTGTGTGTGTGGCAGGGCTTTATAGCTATACTTGTGAGTACCAGCTCTTGAGAAACCTAGAAATGTTTTGAGGACATTTGAGGTCGTGAAGACAATTTGAATGGTACTCTCAGAGGATTACGGAGGATTATAGCTAACTGGTTGGAATTAGGATTGAAGTTACAGTTAGGGTTGTGCTGCGTTACCACTGGATGTGAAACAAATTTATTGCACAACCAGATTACATTTAAAGTCAATGCAAAGACGTGAATACACGCAAAAAGACGTTGGTTAGACGCGGTAGATTCAATGCAACGTGAATGGCTAGCGTGAACATCATGAATGCACAAAATTTGCCACATGTCAAAATATTCTTTTGTGAAAGATTTGTGCGAGTAGAGCAGTGTTCTGAATATCATCATTGCTAATAGCATCAACATTGGCTAGCTAGGCAACTGAGCCTCATATGCAAACCAGAGTTAGCTGCATTGCTTGAGATAATGGGAATGGTAGCTACCTAGCTTGATAGCTGTGTCAAATACCCTATGGATCACAGTTTCATGACAAAATAGTGGTCTAGCTCAACATTACATGTCTTTTTTGTCTCTTTTTATTGCCCCCACCCCAGTAGGACAACTTTCTTCTTAATTACATACACACCTGCAAAAGAAACGCAAGTTGGGTTTCAAATGACCATAGATTTCAATTTTGTGAACATACAACTAATCTCGTAATAAAAAACAACAGACAAATGATTGTTGATGGAATGTGTCATGTTCTCTGGTCAAACGAATACTCATGTTAACAAACAAAGCACATGAAAGCACTGTACCCACAAACAGCAAAAATGACACGAACAAGTCTTTCAATCAGTAGCGTGTGTGACCCCCATTGGCCTCGATACAGGCAGTACAACGACATCTCATCGAGTCAACAAGCCTCTGGAAGAAGTCTTGTGGAAGTTGATTCCATTCCCTGATCAATCGCGCCTCCAGATCCTCCAGGTTTTGAGGTGGACCAGCTGTGTGAATTCTTCTTCCAATCCCGTCCCATACGTGCTCGATCGGTGCCATATCCGGAGACAGAGAGGGCCACGGCAGTACAGCAACGTTGTTAGCTCTCAGGATGTCCATAGAGACCCATGCTGTGTGGGGACGAGCATTGTCCTGCTGGAAAACCTGGAGCTGCCGTTGGGCGTGGAATAGCAGTAGAACATGTTGTTGGAGAACTTGATCTTTGTAGACGACGGCAGTGACACGTTGACGAAACACATGCAGTCGTGTTCTGTGGTGGTAGCTGAAGCCGCCCCAGACCATCAGATTTCCTCCTCCCCAGCGGTCAGCCTCCACCACGCAGCAGTCGGCGCAACGCAGTCCCGTCTGCTGATGTCTTGCCAGGAGTCTTGTGATTGTGGTGACATGACATCTGAAGTGTCTCGCTACCGCAGTTGCTGTTAATCCGGCATGCAGCGATCCGGCATGGCGATCCCTCTTTCCTGTTTATTTAGCCGCGGCATCTTTTCTCAGAAATCTTCCACTCAAGTTGGTTGTTTCAGCACTTCCGAACTGCCTGCCTTATAAAGGGCTAATCAGGCGTGAAAAGCATGCACGTTCTCGTTAAGCACGAACATCTTATGCGAAAAACAGGAAAAACGTGATAATTGTCGCGTTTCGGCACTGTGGTCAAGAATAACCGGCAACATTATCAAACCCATCTTGGGTGTATGGTTTGATAATGGTATCATTTGTTTTGCTAAATGAAATTTATTTCAACTAAATATTTACAAAAGTTCAAACTTGCGTTTCTTTTGCTGTTCAGTATAAATGTTATGCTACTTAATTATGAATGTTAACCTCTCTGAGGGAGGGCTATAACAAAGCAAAGCAAATTACACAAAAAAGTAATAATAATAAACAGTGAAAACAATAGACAAATAGTACAATCAAATGGGGGGCTGATATAGATATGGATGGATATAGACAGAGTAAAACATACAGCTACAAATAGAGAGGACAAAACAGACAGACAGCAATAGACAAGACATAAACCTAAGAAGCAAAAGGACTAACATTACCAGACATGGACAGGACAGGATGTACAGGCACAAACAGGGGATGAATGAAACAATCATA
This sequence comes from Gymnothorax reevesii, assembly GCA_029721435.1. NCBI lineage: Eukaryota > Metazoa > Chordata > Actinopteri > Anguilliformes > Muraenidae > Gymnothorax > Gymnothorax reevesii. The sequence continues at coordinate 41,290,712 of CM056582.1, read as the reverse complement.
GGATAGGAGGAAACAGTATGTCTAATTACTGGGAACATTTATTCAAGTAATAACAGTTCAATCAAGAGAGACTCAAGTAAAACCAGGAAATATTTATTATGCATTGAGCATAAGTGGAGTAACATACTTAGAATCAGACAAGTCTTTGGCGCTCGGACTCGTAGCGCAGGGGCATGGCTCAGAGCAGCAGGAAAATCCCCTGCAGAGTCCAGATACTGGTGGAGGTGATGGCTGAAAGCTCATGAAGCTGGAGCGGCAGTATGGGAGGTCCGATGAGTAGGGTGGTGTTGGAGAGGAGGAGGGTAAGCGAACGGCAGCATGGGCGAACTAGCGTAGAGAGAAATTCATTTTTTAAAAAGACAGCAGCAGAACGATTGGCTAGCGTTGCGACTGTGGTGTGCCCCGGTTGGATAGAGGAGATCAGCTGCTACACTAGCTGACTGCTCAGACAGCCCCAGACATTGACTGCAGAGATTTACGAGTGAACATGCGTGTAAAGGATAACAAAATAAATGGGGTTCAGGTGCGTGAGCGAGTCTTCCTGATTGAAATGAAGCTTAACGAAAGTTCAATCAGGACAGACTCGAGTGAAACCAGGAAATATTTATTATGCGTTGAGCATAAGTAGAGTAACATGCTTAGAATCAGACAAGTCTTTGGCGCTTGGGCTCTTCAGGAAGACTCGTGCAGCAGGAGCACGGCTCAGAGCAGAAACAGGAAAATCCCTCAAAAATAGGAGGTGGAAGCCCCCCAGGAAGTACATCCTGATGACTCCCCCCAAGGAAAGGAAGGAATACTCATCAAGCAGGAACAACATAACACATGGATAAGCACTGGCTGCTGAGTGAAGAAAACATGATGAGCGTGACAAATAAAACCAATGAGGTATAGACAACTGAACAAATCCAGTCATTAGCCAGCAATGGCTAAGGGCTGCAAAGCCCTGCATTTTTTTTTTTTTGGATAACGCTAGCCCGCAATGGCTCATGGGCTGCAAAGCCCTGCAATTTTTTTTTGGTAGCACTAGCCTGCAATGGCTATTGGGCTGCAAAGCCCTGCATTTTTTTTTTTTTGGATAACGCTAGCCCGCAATGGCTCATGGGCTGCAAAGCCCTGCAATTTTTTTTTGGTAGCACTAGCCTGCAATGGCTATTGGGCTGCAAAGCCCTGCATTTTTTTAAAAATAATGCTAGCCAGCAATGGCTATTGGGATGCAAAGCCCTGCATTTTTTTTAATGACGTTAACCAGCAATGGCTTAGGGCTGCAAAGCCTTGCTTGTGAGAACATGACAGCCAGCAGTGGCTATGGGCTGCAAAGCCCCACATGCAATTAGCAAGTGACGGTAGAAATACGAATAAAAGCCGAATTTCCAAACACCAACCACCAGTTATTTGCAAGCTTACCATGGACTGTTAAGACTTCAGGGATGTTTCGGCTTCGATGATTGTTGATGCTTCAGGGGGCTTGTAGGACGCATATGCCAATGAAGTAGCGGCACCCATTCTGAAGGAATGACCTGAGTAATGCTTGGGGGCTATATCGCATCTCAATAAGATCTGATTTAAATAGGAGCTAAACCAGGATTTAGACATGGGATTGCCGTCTGGAGTCAGAAAGAGGGGGAGTCAGGTTCAGACAGAGGCCTAACCTTTAAATATTTGCACATAGATCTAAAAGGGCAAAATTGAGAACCTGTGTGAGCAATAACAACACAATAAGCACCGCTAGCTTTAGAATGTTTGAGATAAAACCTGGAGGGGAGATGAAAAGGTGTAGCATGGCGGAGAGAAGGCAGTTTCGGGATGGACTGGAGCGGTGCTGGCAGGCGCAGACCGGTGCTTTGCCTGCAGAGCCAAGTGGAGGGATTACCGAGAGTGCTTCCAACCACCGGTCGAGGAGGCGGCGAGGGAAGCAGCGGGAGTATTTCAGACTGGTGTAGTATGGGCCACATTGTCAGCCAAGGCTTGCAGCTGCAGGAGAGGCGGGCCCGGAGCCGGAGTGATGCCCTGGGCCTTCAGCATATCCTGAATGTCCGACGCAGCGTCCTGGTGCACAGCTAGGCGGACACTGCGCCTGGCCGCAGAGTGGGTAGAAGCCGGTTCAGAAGCATTAGCATCGATCAGCTTGGATCCTGAGACGGACATACCGAGAATTAGAAACAGTCTGACGAACAAAAGATAAAAAGGTGAGGGAGCTAGCCATAAGCATTCCATGTGGACTGTCAGCGAATGGCAGCATGTGTGAACTGGTGTAGAGACAAATGTAGAGAGAGAAGACAGCAGCAGAACGATTTGCTAGTGATGCGACTGTGGTGTGCCCTGGTTGGATAGAGGAGATCAGCTGCTACACCAGATGACTGCTCAGTTGACAGCCCCAGACATTGACTGCAGAGATTTACGAGTGAACATGCGTGTGAATGATAAAATGAACGGGGTTGAGGTGCACGAGAGAGTCTTCCTGATAGAACTTTTGCTAAGCTTCATTACATACATGTGACAAGTGTGCATGAGTCTCAGGGTGAAATAGTTGTGATTGAGTGACTCGATTGAGTGACTGTTAGATAATGGGATCAGTTGACAGGCAGGTTTAAAGAAGTAATGAAAACAGACCAAATGTTATCAGAGTGCGGGGGTTGAAGTTCATGTGACGTTATTTCCATCGGATATGACAACATCAACAGTTTTGAGAATATTTTTATTCTCAAGCTGGCACAATATTCCTAAAGGACAATGTTTATCACGTTAGCTTAGCAACATTAGAGTGGCATCTCGTCAATGATTTTTGAAAATTGCAGGAAGCACGGCCCCTTGAGTGTAAACAAGGCCCAACAGGCATTGATATTGGTCGGAAATGTGAATTTACGTGTCAATTTATCGAAAAGACATTTAAAAAACTTCTGAACAGGCTTTCTTACATGAAATTTATATATGTGACTGTAGTAGGTTATATCTGATTCGAGACCTTGATCTTACTTTATCGTATGTTAAAGCCGCACTCTGTAGTTTTCGCCGGATTCGCTGGCGGTGTCCCCCTGAAGTTGAAAAACGGTATTGCCTGTAATAAACTGCTGTAAAATCTGTCTACACGTGCATTTGTTGACAAGCCAACTACACCAGCAAAATTTCTGAAAAAAAAAAAATGAAATTAAGCAGGACATGTAATGTGTGATCCGATCAACTATGTCTTCATACAAGGTATGGTAGACTTAAAAAGTGGTCTAACTCATGTAGATGGCGAAGTCAACACAACAATTATAAAGATAATGACAATGGCAAACGACATCGTTGGGGTCACTTTCAGAGCGATTTCATGCGCGTTAGAAAAAAAAAAACTTACCACCAATTGAAATCAGACAGAATTTACAGGGCCTCGTGTTCATTCAACATGGCAGATGACATCGCAGAGGAAAAAAGGGCTCTGATACAGCTGGAACGCACATCAATGTTTACACTACAATATAGTTCATCAGTGCCGAACCTCACACGGAAGTAGGCGTCGCTTACATGCACTGCTGCTACTAATCCTAGCCCTAACCGAAATCCATCCATCTTTGCTCTGCTTACAAATGAGTGGACGTAGCTTACATGCACAGTTGCTGTTCGAATAGGCAGTCCCACAAAGTCGTCACGCGCAAAAACCGATCAGCTTTGACAGAAAATCCCTGAAATGACATGAGTACATGCTAACTCAGATCATTACTTCATCCTTCCGAAATAAAACACGAAAGATTTTCTACCTTTAGTACTCTATACGAGACTGAAATACACGTTGTGACAAATTCGTCTGTGGCTGAGGGGGGTGCGTCCCAATGACCGGGAAGGGCTCGCTCCTCCACCGGTGAGAGTAGAAGAATGCGGGGTAGGCAACCCGATCCATGTACATAAAGCAGACGGACTCAATCTTCGGGGCGGCTAGACAATAACTTTATTAAGGCACTCGATAGCCATGCGTAACGCCCAACGAGTGGTACACCGTTTTCCTACTCTCGTTCTCACTCTCTCAAGTAATCTACACAACACCAGATCCTTATTGATCATCACTTTGCATGAAAAATACACGTCATCACATTAATTCCAGGTAACTTGTATCATTCAGTCACGCGCGCATACAGATTTATCATGTTCATTACAACGTTTATGATCACACAATTCGACTGACGACTAGTTTAGAAATGTTCGCCAGCTAACGATAGCATGACAACTAGCTAGCATATCAGATACCAGCTAGCTAGATAAATCGCCGGAGACGATTATTTGACTGAGCATTAACGGGGTTCTAGATGATTTCAATGACACAGCCCGACAAAGCAAGTTCAAACGCACTAGAGCCAGAACTTGAATGAAGGATTAAGCAAACAATTAGTACGTACTAGTCAAATTTGGCAGTGCAGCACTTAAATACTCTAATATTCACCCCCACTTCAACCAGCCATATATACGTAGACGCCGCATGAAGCGGGTTAGGCGGCTGCAGCGATACGTCAGCGTTGCCGCCATATTGGACGTGGCAAAGCTGCGCTGTAAACGAATACAAGTAAACTGACTTTATTTCATAAAGCGCCTTTCTCCCTAGCAATTTATTTTACTGCCTCTTATTTACTCATTCACTCATAAATTACTATACTTGATAAACAATTAGGGACCCAAATGAATGTATTTAAACTAAAAGATGACTAAAATAAGAACTTAATTGACCCCCACACACATGAATAGGCTTTATTGGAATATGATTCAAGTGTGGCTGTTCCATATTTTCTGAACATCTTCTTCTGGAACATATCAATTCATTTTTATTGACTTGTTTTTGGCCTATTTTAACAAGAAACACATTTTACAATACTTTTGTACAATATAACACATTTTGACCATTTTTCAGGCTTTTCTGTGTCCAGACAGTGAAGCATCATGCAGCTCATCTTAGAGGGAGGACGGCTCTATAGTCAGAGCAGGAAGCTCACACATTGAGACACATTAATATGGAGGAGTTATAAATTCAATTCTCCCTCCAAAAGCAAAATAGCACTTTGAAGAACACCTCATAGGCTACAGTTTTGTGTACGTGGGGAGGGGAGTTATTAAGCTCGGTTACAATCACAATCAAGATGCTGAGGTTCAGCCATTTTAACATGACTGTAAACACAGATACATCTAGATGAGGGTTTTATCTAAACTGAGACATCAAACACGATAATTTTCAATATATGATGATACACACACAGCTGTTATAAGTTTGTGTCTGATTTTTCATCTTTCTATTAGAGGTGAGAGTCTGCTCCCTGGAAGCTGATTTAAAGCCTGAGGTGACTGAGCTTTTCAAACTGTTTTACCATACTATGGTGCGCTCTATCTGCTTGACCTATTAATACATTCACATAGGTTATCAATCAGCTGAAAAGACGGTGTAGATTTTTTCTTCTTCTTTTTTTTTGTACTTAAGTATTTCCTCACATGTGTTCTTTCATTTTTGTAGCCTACATTTTCAGTGATGTAAGGCACGGTGTGATTCGGTGAAATGTGCAACACAAATAGAGACCACAACAGACATGCACACAAATGCACACAAACTATGTACACCTTAAACACTTTTTTTTTCAGAAAGTGCACCAAAACCCCTAAAAAACAATGGTTTTGCACATTTTTTTCCTTGTGTTGCCACTCTGTAGTTGTAGCATGCTCAGTTTGGCTATGTGGTGCAGCCTTTGCGGAACAACAAAACAACCAACGACATGAGAACATAGTGACAACTGTCGATCCCAGACTGTGTTTCCTGGATGTGCACACCCAGACCAAACACATCCTCAGCACCAAATGTCTGCCTGTACATACTGATTGATAAGCACCACCTTGTCGGCCTGCCCACACAGAGACTGGCGAATAAAGCGCTCAGCCGATCTGACCACCCTCACCGTGCCCTCAGAAAGAACCATTAGTCTCCCCTTGTTTTTTAGCTTGAGCAAGTGGTAACTCATGTCGAAAGATGCTGGCACAGCATCAGTCACCAAGCTACCACGGCACACATCACACATTAGTTTCTTCAAAATTTGGCGAACCACAAATCCTGAAATATAAACAAGAGCATTGTCAACAAGGCCACCAAAGCGGGTTGGCAGGTAGCTGTGGTCAGACACTATGGCAGTAATGTCGGTGTAAGTGGATGGGATTTCGACAGTTGCTTCAGTTATTGGGGAAGATGATTCTTCTAGAGCAGACAGAGACACCGTCTGGTCCTGAACCTCCACATTTCCAGATGCACTTGGAGACACCCCACATCGCACCATGATCTGGCGGAAAATGGCCTGAAACTGGCATGCCGAAGGGTTGTTATTCCAACCCCCTGAGAAAATATAAACATGAAAACAGCACTTTCATGTAAATTACCATTTTAGTCTGACTTTTTTTGAAAAACAAAAAATACTCGGCATAATCTGGCATGTTCATATGTAAATGTTCATTAATACGCACTGTCCCTTTTTAAGGAAATCCCATACGTTACATGTGTGTGCATATGTGTTCCTGACTATGTCTGAAAAGAGTGACAGTGTGGGAGGTGGGTGGGATAACAAGAGATTTGAACACCACCACCAAGTCAGGATCCTGATGATAACAGTTGGAGGGACATCTAGCTGGTACTCACAACACTGGATACAGGCAGCGGTTCATCCTACTCACGCGGGCCAGCATCCACTGAGACGCTCTCTTGAGCCTTCTTTGCCGACTCAATTGTCCTGGTAGCAACAGGCCAAAGTGAAGGACATATTTTAATTTTTTCACAATTTATTACATTTCTTCACACTCAGAAAAAAATGCAGCATTGTTTGGCATTCATTTACTTAATCATACTGCCATTAGTGATGTAAATACCCTACGGAGGTGAGCAGGTAAACTGAAGACAGAAGGGATTACTCCGTCTCTCATCCTGACAGTCTCTCCTGTTCTGTCAAAGTCCTCAGGCTTGAAGTGCTCACTGCAGAGCATGGAGGAAGAGCTTGCCTTGAACCCATCCCTCCGGAGAGCTACTTCCCACTGCTTCCTCCTGTTACTATCTTTAAGAAATTTATGACAAAAGTAAACCCACTAATTAACAAGAATCTTAAGCCCAACGCCCACAGGCCACAAAGCGGCGCGGTGCGTCACACTTCAAACGTTGCCTTGACGCTTTTCAACGCCCACTGAAAGCGCCAGGCGCATCGACATTGACAGCTGGCAACGTGACAGAGAAGCCATAAGTGTCAATCTCAAAATATTAAACAAGACAGCGTTTAATTTTTGAAAAAAAAAACCTACCGATCAAGCTTATTTTAAGTGATGGCAAAGTGTGACGGTCAGGTTACTATGCACTATACGTTCTATACAGGTGTAAGTTTCCTCCTAAATTTGGCCGTCGAGTTAATTAAGATTATGATTCATTTTACTTTACCCAGCAACGAATTAGCAAGCTAGCTAACTTAGCAGTGTAAAGTTCTCATGAGTGTACCTTGAGTTAGGTACTGTCTAACTGTAGATCGCTTGAAAACTTAAACTCCAGCAAAATAACGGATTTCCTTTCAAAACTGCAGGTTGACAACTGCATGTGAGGTTGCCGCTAAATGTGTGACTAACCATGACAAGGTGAAATAGTTAAATAATCTAAAAGACAAATGCGTTTTTTATTGTGTTGACGCTTCAGAAATTCAGCAGTGGTGAAAAGTAAAAATCTGATGCGCGGCAGCTTCAGAAACTGAGCAGTGGCGATAAGTAAAAATTGAGCAGGGGCGAAGAGTAAAAGGTTCGGAATCAGAATGACGACTTCATCGTTTGAAGGCGAGTTTGCCCCCTCAAATTCATTGTTAATGTTCTGAACAGGTAACATAAACGATGTTTCTTCCTGCTCCTTGTCTACTATGGATGAGTAAACAGAGTTGTCAAATTATTAACTGTATATATTTTTGGTTGAAATATATACTGCCATGAGCAGAATAAGTCAAAATAAGTGAATGAAAAGAGTGAATGAATGAACGAATGCGCGGGAGCAATGTTTTCCAAAACATCGGTAAATTATGCTCTCAACACTATGTTAAAATGGCTAAATAATGCAGTCTATGAGCGAAGTACTATCAAAGGTCATTGTTAAGTCTTACCTGTGAAAGGTTATTCCTGCAGATTTTGTATGGGGTGTACAACGTTCGGTGCAATTCCATGCAGCACAGGAATGAGGCATCTTCTCTCATTGACACTTGTGCTCTCTTCTCCGATGCCTGCCACATCCAATATGGCGGCAACATTGACGTACAGCTCAGCGCTGAGTGTGGCGTCTACGTATATATGTCTATGACTTCAACGAGCAACAGGTGTGGCTCACTGAAGTGGAGGCAAAGACAGCAGGAGGGGGAGGGGCTGTAGGGCAGAACCATCACACAAAGCGCTTTTAGTAATGATGGTCAAATGAAGCCTCATGAATCACCGAGGCTTTCCAGCCCATTGCTTCACCGAAAGGTACTCGAGGCCTCAATGAAACATTGAATGCTGCCATCTGCTGGGTAAAACAACATATGACAGTCAATGAACAGTACCATGACCTGAGCGGAAATGTATGAAAAGCTTTTGTGTGCAGTAACAAAAAACAATTTCTATAGTATGTGCATGTGTAAGTATATGGACATGATTGAGTAAGTAGGCCTTTATTTGATCATAATTAAAATAGCAATGAAACAATCACGATACTTTGCTTTTTTAAATCATTTTTATTCAAAAACACAAATACAGGAGTGACATTATTTAAAAAACGAAATAATTGACACTCTCACGTCAATGTCCAACAATGGGTAAAATAATATGTTACTCACTACACCTCTCTCCATCTTATACAAACGCCGATAACACCCACTGTTTGGCGCGACATTCGAAGCGTACTTATGAGGAGGCGATACGTTGAACGAACCAATGACGTACTCTCCACAAACCGAGGCCTCGTTTGTCATCAGTCACGTGATTCTTTTGGAAGCGACGCAAGCCGCGAACGCATCCAAACTCTGCCAAACCCGCGAGGCACAAATGACATTGTCAGCTGATTAAAGTGCAAAGCACTGTCGCCACACATATGTGACATCTAGCCTAGCTTAGCCTCGCACTTTCACTTGATGCGCTCTTCTAGGAGGGCTGTATCTATCCCGGGAGACACAGCAAAACGAAATTAATCATTTGATATTAATCATTTCAGGTAGCCTAAATGTCGCTTTTATCATTGGAGCATGAAGCTCAGCCACCATGCATTTTTGCTAATTGGCTTGTAAATGTAGATAATGATACACACAGTCAGACTATCCTCTTGTCATTTTTGTATGCGTGGCTATACTCAACACATCGGTTCTCCTTTAGTAAAAACAAGGTATTTCTAACTATGAGAGTGAATAATGGACACAAATTTATAAATCTTAAATGCTTCCATATAACAATGTGATAGCAGTATTTACTTGTAAGTCGGCACATAATTTTGCATTCTATTTAATCCATTTACACTGCGTAACGAACAGGAATAAAATCCGTCACGTCCCCTGCGTGTCCTGTTAATCTGTCAGCCTCACCTGAGTGCTGGTCGGCCAGCTCCTGCCTCGCCTTTAACTTGTCCCAACTATTTTCTGTTTGTGTTCATTTGATTATTATCACTATTTAAACCCCCCTGTTTCAGCTCCTGGCATGAAACCATTGTTTTTCCCTCACTGTGTAGCTCTGCAGTCTCAGAGTTTTGTAGGACTGTATCAATTTTGCTATTCTGTCTGTGTGTAAACTTTAAAGTCTGTGTTGTTCCTGTGCCGCTGCACCATTGTTCAGCCTAATTAAAGGGCATCGTATTTTCGCACTTAGATCCTCTCTCTCATTACCACAGTGCCCGTGAATACAAGGCACCGTCATTACAGCAGCAATGCAGGCATCTAGGGAAATAACCAACTTAATGTTATCATAATAGGATATCGGAGGCATGACAAACACAATGTTTGAGAGTGTTTTCACAAGGATTTGGAGAGAATTCTGCATATGCCAAGGGTCTAGACTGCATGCTTTTGGCCTATATTTCTTTTCTGCAACTATTTTGAAATGCTATAATTTAGGGTAGTTCTAACTGTGTATGGACGTATATGGCAGCTCACTGTTTAAATCTATGTGCAGAACTATGAATAGTTTTGACAGTAGGAATCTTGAGATATATGTTACTTTGAGTTAATTTGCTATAGCTGAAAATCTGCATGCATGGAATCACTATCCTTAAATGGCTATTACACAAGATTTTTCCATAATTATACTGAAATTGACAAAATTTGAAAAAAATTCCACAAATTGTGCCCAATTTTCACAATTTCAATTGAACTGCAGTAAGTAAGGCCCTTTCAATAAGCAGAAATGTTACAGGGATGTCATCTTTGGATAATTGCTGATGAACTTTGTCAGGCCTTTAATGCAACCACCTTCTCAGTTGCTGCTTGTTTATCGATCTTTCTGCCCTCAGTTTTGTCTTCAGTAAGTGAAATGGAGCTCAGTTGGGTTGAGGTCAGATGAATGACTTAGCCATTGAAGAATATTCCTTGCCTGGTGTTGCTCTCTGTACCATCTGTACCATCAACCTCCATTCTATTAATTTTACACAAGTTTACTAAATCTGAGCAGACAGTACAGCCCTATACACTTCAGAATTCATCATGCTACCTCTATGAGCGGCCACATCGTCAATACACACCAGTGACGTTGATCCCTTAGTTGCAATATATCCTCATGCTGTTGCACTGCCTCCATCATATCAAAAAGATGATGATATTCTTTGGATCATGAGCTATTCCCTTCCATCTCCACACTCCTTTTCACATTATTAATTGTCTCATAGAGAGGGATATCCTTCATTGCAAGCCAGATCATGCATCCCACATGGTAGGTGGGGGCAGGTCTGTGTGACCCTTCTGTCCAACCGGGGATGGCTTCGTCCCTGCCTGCTACCCAGGGAGATCAGCGCCCCACCTCACTTGAGGGTCCTCAAGGACGGAGTCATCGCCAAATACTGAATTTATTTCATGTCATTGCATTGTTTCTAAATCTCCTTTTCTAAAATCCAAAGTCTTTGTGATTGAAATGCTATAATCAAGGCATGGGGTAATCACTCTAGATACTGACTTTCTCTCTCTTTTGTTTTAATTACCATGTTTTGTAATCTGTTCACTTATTTTCATTCATATGATCCAGTATTACATTAAATAAAACCTGAAAGGTACTTGGTTTCTGATTTTTCTTCATGTTGTTACATCTATAATCGTCATTGCACCCTACCCCGTAGGTCCACCCAAGTTAGAAGTTAGGACCACCTGATGGGGTTGTCTTCAGTCAGGCAGCACAGAGTTTTGCCCAGCTCCTAGTTCAGCCTCTCCACCTGGCCATTGGTCCCTGATTGGAACCCTGAGGATAGACAAGGGTTGGCACCCACCAGAGCGAGGAAAGCCTTCTAGAAGCAGCTGGCAATTTGCACACCAACCATCTCCTGGGATAAGCCATTGTGGCTAATCACAAGATGAAATTGGAGCTCAGCAGCGTCCTTGGTCGTGGGCAGCATAACTAATAGTACAAAGCAGGTTGCCTTGGAGAACCAGTGAACAACGCTGTGGATGACCGTGAGCCCATCAGAAAGAGTCTGGCCCAGGGCCGTTTGGGAAACTCCAAGGGTTGTACTGTAATAGACTGCAAGGTGGTTGGTTGTTTGATTTTGTGGTGGAAAATGATTTTTGCTCATTTGTTTTCTGTGTCAATGGTCTGAGATCACGGTGAGTTAATTTGTGTTCTGCTTGAGACAGTGTGTTACGTTTCATGGAGAAGCATGAAGGCACCGACTGTGTCTACTTATCAGTGGAAGATACTGAGAGGTTGAGATCAAGCATCACAAAGAAGGTATGTGCGCTTGTGTATGTGGTGCTTGTTTACAAAGAGTGAAAGGAAACGTCTGGGACACACAAAACAAAACAATAATTCGCCCTTTGGACGCCCATAAGCAAAACCAATAGGCTTAATAGCATATGAACACTAGATTGCTGGGGATGTCGTATTTACGGAGGATGATGTTCCGATCCTTTCTTGCTGACGTCACACACTGAAAACCTGGGCGTGGACGATTTTCAACCTTGCCATTGAGTTGGTGACAGCTTCTTAGGCAGGATATTGTCAATGGATGGACATTAAAATGTTGCGCAACTTCATTCTGAGGTGTTCCAGAATGGAGCATTCCAACCACCTGTTTCCTCAGAGATAATGTCAAGCGTGGCATAATGGTACTGAACGAAAACAACAGAGAAGTGTAGTAACAGACCACAGATACCCTGAGCCTGTCAAACCAACGGCCCCAATTTCCAGGTCCCCCAATAAACCAATGAACCATATGGGCTTGCTGCAGTAGTCTTCACGACTCCAGACTCTGAATGCACTTGCTTTTGATCGGGATCCAAGAAGCTTTTTAGATTACAGGACATCTGTTTGCTCTGAGACCCCAGAGGTTGTAAATGCCCTGCCTGGAGACTGCAGAGTAATTTCCCCACGGGGGGTATAAGCCCTGTTCTGTCCTGAGTTTGGGGTACACTGTCCTAGCAGCCTGTTTCCTGATTTAGATATTTATCCATGTCATATTAATCAACGGACGATATTTCACTGTACAACAGTACACAGTTAACCCTCTCATTGTTAATGCATATTTAATACAATGGTTATATTGCTGTATATGTAATATAATTATTTAATTCCACAACAACTATGTAATAGTACCGCATACTGTCATGTTTGGTATGTATTTCATCAGTGCAATTCAAGGAGTTGAATGGGATGCACGTCGTATCAAATGTGTTTTCAGAAAACATAGTTTCTGTTCCCCAGCAATAATTTGTCCTGAACCAGAGTTATCTCTTGAGGTGTATTTAGAATCATCTCTTCCCCTTTGCGGGAATTGCTTTACAACCCCCTCTGAGGTCTGTCTCCCAGATCCTCTCACTTATCAAAGAAATTTTATTATCTCCTTTGAGTAAATAATTGTTTTCTTATTTCCTCTGAGAGGGAAGTTTAAATTCCAACTTGGGCCATCTGTCCGGGCTGAGCCGCCCTGATCAAAGACTCCGCTAACCTTAAATTTAAGAGAGACGGCCTAGTCTGGGAAGCTCGTACTTCACTTCCATGCATAGTGAGGTTTCGTAATTCGGACTTCGCACGACTGCTTAGTGTGTAGCCATTTCGCCAGGTATGACTTTATGCTGATTTTCTAAATTGTGTGTAACTAATAATTGGTTTGACGTTGATTTGTTTGATTTAAGCTTTTGCCTACCTGGTGAATAAATTATCGTTATTCCTTTAAACTTGCGTGATCTCTGTGACTTCTAATCCTTTTATTCTTTCTAGCCATATTACAACCATTACTTAAGGGGCAATTCCTTACCATTCCAGACTTTTAAGTTGGATTGTAGATTACGGTCTACCCCTAAAGGATTTATGTAGTACCAGTCCAAGGGATTTGGCCTTAAGGGCACCCTTGAGCTTATAAACTGGTGCCTGGCCGCTCCACTTAAGGGGCCCTGTGGTGTACATAAATCTGGGTTCATGATATGTTTAAGCTCAGATGCTATTTTCATTAATATGTTTATGCCAAGATGCTTCTATCATGGTGATTTCCTCCATCCTCTAAAACTATCACCGAACGAAGATCCGGCAACTGTGTTATTACCCGGGGATGTCGGTTGAGTAACAGTGGTTTTCACGGGAAAGTCTGGTGGCATAGCTGCCCCGAGATTCAAGCAAGTTTTAATACTTTATCTAATTTAAATTGGAGTCAGATTTTAAGTGAGAGAAACATTGTAATAATGATGCTTAGTTTGCTTGAATCACTGATGTATCTGACGTTTTCAGTTGCTGCGTGTGTTCCAACGTGCACCTTGGATTATTTGCGGCACGGCATTAGGTTAGATGGTTCCGTGATTTCGGCATAGCCCCGTTTTCGAATGGAGAACTACTGAGAATACTTCAGGTAAGTCTCAGGCTAGGTCCAAGGCGGGACACAGGCATGAAAGATTTAATTGACACGTTCCATTGCCTCATAACAACGTAAGCCTTCGCTCCTGGCTCCTCCGTCATTGGTCGAGCTGCATGAGTTCTGCAGAAGGTTGTGGCTTTTATTTATTTATTTATTTATTTGGCATCTCCAATCCCACCCCAATCTGGAATGCCCAGTTGGGGAACTATGCACAAGGCTTGTTCGTATGCGACCCCTTGCTGCCAATTCAGGAGAGTGCAGACAGTTTGCAGCTCTCCTCTTGAAGCACCCGCCCGTCAGCGACAGGATGTAGCTTTTAAAGGGCTAAGTTGGCTTATAAAACGGGTGCTTCCCATCCTTAAATGTGATTGGCTGAGCCGTGTTCCATGCCGGTATAAAATCACTGTATCCAACTACATTCTGAGGCAGACCGCAGCACAAAATATCCCTGCGCGCAACCAACTACTCGGCGCTGAACTTACTTGTTAGGTTACACTTGTTTCAAGACTTTTAGCTCGCTATTTCAGTGTTAGCGAAGTTTAGCCTTTTAACTCGCTAACCAGTTGGCTATCTACCTAGCTAGCTATTGCATTACAGAGTTCGATATAATTTTAGCTTGCTAGCTACGTTGCTAACTAGCTCACTATTTCAGAATTAGCGTTATATATATTTTTTTTGTATGTTTATTTTATGGGTTATGTGTAGGGTAACCACTTCCATTGTAGTGAATGCTAGCTAGTTGACAAGCTGGCCAGCAAACTATTGCACAATTCAAAATATTTTCCTGGACACCGGCAAGTATGGAGGACAAAACTTAATCCCTACTCTCGTTGCTGAATGTAATGATATGGCCGATCGGGGCGAGTTGAGAACAAGGAAACACGAAAAAACCGAAACGAACGTAAAATGATTTAACGGGACCTTGGGGAGATTGAAGGAGACATTCAACGCCCCTCCGCTGTTATAAAATCACTGTAACCCACTGCTTCTCGGGACTTATTCCTTTAATAATGTTCATGCAGAGTCTCTTTAAATTAGATGCACGTGCACGCTGTGAACTGAACCATTGTTTTGTTTAGCTGCAATGACTCGCTGTTCGTGAACAAACTGAAAGTGACCAAATCGTGACAGACAAATTCAGCATCAGACCCTTGGAAATAATTTGTAGTATTGACAACATAATTTTACTGTAATACTGAGTGGGTACAACATTTCCTAATTGCGTTTTCAATGCCTCTCAGTATATTTGTTCAGTTGTTGGTTGATTTTTGTAGCTTGGATAAACATCTGTCCATTTGATTCAGTCAATATCCGCTATTATTTATCAGTAATCATATAATTATGCAGGCTTGCTTCTTGTTAGTAGTTTTGATTATAGTAGCACTGCTGTATGTATTAGATGCTGCGCCCTCCAGAATTATTGGCACCCCTAGTCAAGATGTGTTCATTAACTTCTAATTCAGTTTTTTTCTAAATAATATAGGAACACAATGAAAGAAGGGGAAAATCCAACCATTAATTCAAGTGCATTTATTCAATGGGAAAAAAATCCCACATTATTTCTTAATTCTTTTACATCAAATCATGTGTGCCTCAATTACTAGCACCCCTGATGTTAATACTTTGTGCAACCCCCTTTTGCCAACAAAACAGCTCCTAATCTTCTCCTATAATGTTTCACAAGATGGGAGAATACAGAAAGAGGGATCTTCGACCATTCCTCTTTACACAATCTCTCTAAATCATCCAGCGACCTGGGTCCTCTCCTCTGCACTCTCCTCTTCAGCTCACTCCACAGGTTTTCAATGGGGTTGAGGTCTGGGGACTGAGATGGCCATGGGAGGAGCTTGATTCTGTGTCTGGTGAACCATTTCTGTGTAGATTTGGCCACATGTTTAGGGTCATTATCTTGCTGAAAGACCCAGTGACGACCCATCTTCAGCTTTCGGGCAGAGGCCACCAGATTTTGATTTAAAATGTCCTGGTATTTCAAAGCGTTCATGATGCCATGCACCCTAACAAGGTTCCCAGGGCCTCTGGAAGAGAAACAGGCCCACAGCATCACCGATCCTCCCCATACTTCAAAGTGGGCATGAGGTGTTTTTCTGCTTACTCATCTTATGTGTTCCGCCAGACCCACTTAGAGTGTTTGTTGCCAAAAAACTCTATCTTGGTCTCATCTGACCAAAGCACACGGTCCCAGTTGAAGTCCCAGTACCGCTTAACGAACTCCGGATGTTTGCATTTATGATTGTGAGAGAGAAAACGTTTTTTCCGTGCATGCTTCCCAAACAGCTTGTTGGCATGTAGACAGCGCCTGATGGTTGTTTTGGAGACTTTGTGACCCCAAGATGCTACCATTTGTTGCAATTCTTTAACAGTGAGCTTTTTATTTCTCTTACCATCACCTCACTGCGTTTGGTGGCAAAATAACCTTGCGTCCTCGTCCAGGCTTGTTTACCGCTGTTCCAGTTGTTTTAAACTTCTTAATGATTCCTCTGACAGTAGATATGGGCAGGTGCAGGCAAGTGGCTATTTTCTTGTAGCCATTGCCTGACTTGTGAAGGTCGACACACATTTGCCTTACTCGAATGGTGTGTTCCTTTGTCTTTCCCATGTTGAATAGTGGATAAGAGAAATGGCCTCTGTGTCACTTCATATTTATACCCCAGGGAAACAGGAAGTGATGATTTACTAATTAAATGTTTCTTGATACTCTGATCAACTTTGTAAACTACTGTAGAAATGACAGAAATACTTCAATTACATTTAATTCATAGGAATTGTTAGGGGTGCCAATAATTGTGGAACAGGTGATTTTATGAAAAATAATTATTTGTTCGGATTTTTTTTTCCTCAAAATTCACTTGAGTTGAAGGTTACATTTTTCTATAATTTTCAGTGTGAGAGTATGCTTCTGCAATGAAAATGTAATTTTAATTTTATTAATAATAATAATAATCATAATGCATCAGTTTTATATAGCGCTTTTCTGTGCACTCAAAGACGCTTCACAATGGATACATTATTCATTCACTCACACATTCACGCTCTTATGGTGGTAAACTGCGTTTTTGTAGCCACAGCTGCCCTGGAGCCGGCTGATGGAAGCGTGGCTGCCAGTATGCGCCTACGGCCCCTCCGACCACCACCAAACATTCGCACACAGCCATACAGGAGTGTTCCTATATTGCATGTTTTTTGTGGCTTTTAACACATGTTAACCAGGGGCGTCAATAATTATTGAGGGCGCTGTATATGTAAGAGGGGTTGTAATCTTTTGGTTGCAGTTCTCAGGGCATGTGTTTTGGTTTTCTGGCCTCAGCGGTGACCTAAGACGCATTTAAAGGCTCTCTTAAACAATGAAGTGGCCCTCAAGTAGTTATTTTGCAAATGATGCCAACCGGTGAAAAGAGAGAAACTAGTAAGAAGCAGACGTAATTGAACCATTGTAGTCTGAGGGGACGATAAAGCCATATTTGGAAAAAATTTCCTTTGATGAAGGTATAAAGATGGGTTGTGAAAAGCAGGATGTCAATTCTTCTTGTGCAACAAGTGCTTGGCTTTTTAACGGTTCATTTACCTGAATGAAATCAAATTTTTCTGAAAAGTCTGCGTCTCACCAATTGTTTGAACATGGGGGGGACCTTGAAAATATGAAAAGGTCTGAATGGGAACCACAGCAATGTTTGCAAATCTGCCAGGAGTCAGCGAAGGTTGGTTACGCTTGGAAGGGTGGGTGGTCTCCTGGTGTTCAGAGATGGCACAGGGGACACACACACACAGACACACACCCTAGGCTGCTAGTAAACTAAGAGTAAGGTGAACAATCAAATTTAATTAATTTAATTTGATTTAATTATCTTGAGCAAATAAATAATATACGTAGGGATGTTGTTGCTCTGTGGTGTCCCAGCCCTGTTTTGAAGCACTTGAGACAAGTGACTCTTCGGAGTCAAAGAATCCGGACACTTAATTGGGGGAAACTAAAAGGTGACATAACTTTCAGAATTGTTAAGCAACTACCAAGTGCACATGCAACAAATAACTTTGAGTGATTGTGTGGAAGTCAGAGCTTGTTCTATGATTGGTGTATGACTGTTGATTTGGTATGAGTGTGAGGCCTGTGCTGGAACCGAAGGTAAAATAGGGGTAACCTGGCAGATTCTCTGAGGTTGGGGACTGGGCAGAGATCCAAGTGAAAGTCTTACTGCAGGATTCCGGATTATATCTCTGAGTCTGGACTGGAAACTTAAAGGAGAAGTTTAACACAGACTTGTGGGGTCAGGGCTAGAAAGTTAATGTTGAAGTTTTTTTTTTAGTTTTTGTTTTTCTTTAAGGGTGCTTAGCACAGTGGAGTGTAGGAGCAGATAGGTTAGTGGGTTTAGCGAGGACATTCATGGGAAGTGTTGTTTTTTGGGTCCGGTGGGAGGACATATACAGGAGGTGTAGATTGATGCGAGATCAGAGAGACACCAGATGCGAGGTGGAAGGGAAAGGGAATTTATTTGAACAAAAGCAAACAGGCACGAGGGCCAACAAAAAACTTGGCCCAAAGGGTTGCAAAAGACAAACTAAGGAGAGCTTCACAGAGCTAATGACAAAGGATCAAAAACAACAGCCACTGGAAACGCCAGGCAAATAATTAATAAACAGAAAAGAACAAAGATGCTAAGAATGCAGAAGGCTATATACAAAATGACTATGGAAAACCAGACTAGAACGAGACTTGGGAACATGAGCTTGAGCAAGAACGAGACACTGTCTGCCAGCCAACTTCCACCGCATCCAGATAAAGGCTAAGAAATCAAGACATGAGGGGCAACACCTGGAGAAGGAGAAACAAGAGGCATGGCAGGATCATGATGTGGACTAAGATTGGATGACAAGACTTGCTCATTAAGAGAATGAGCGTGCTCAGCTTAAGTACCAATTAAGTATGCAGTTTGAAAGCAGCATGAATGTTCAGAACAGAAAAGCACAGCATGATCTTGAAATGGCAAAGCAGGAATGACAACAAACTCCCTGTCTAAATTAGTAATATTAGTAATGTACCTATCTAAGAATTGCACCACCCAGTGAATGTTAGTAAATGTTAGTGACTTAAAAACAGTTAATTGCCAATTAAGCTTAGACAACCCCGAATCAGCACAGCACAGAAGGAAGGGGGAAACACCAAAGCCAACCAGAGCTCTGAAATGTGCAACAACAAAGGCACGGGGCGGAACGCAGACAAGCGGTGGAGTGGCTTGGCAGACCTGGCAAAAACAAAAACATGGAAAAGTAAAAACATGAACAAGGAATGTGAACTATGAAATGCGTAATCCTAATACAAGAAACTGTTAAAACTGTGATATGGACAGTGAACATGAACTATGAAATATGGAATATGAAACTGTTAAAACCATAAATGTTGTCCTGGCCAAAAGCCAGAACCCTGGAACACAACATAGATTGCGGGGTCCCGAACAGACGGCAGTGGCGTCGCTAGTGGGGGGGATAGCACACCGCTTAACTGGCAGTCTATTACATAAGCATTCTTGCACAGATTTTTACTCTCCTACTCGGTTATCCTTTAGTGCACACTTAACTGAGGAAATACACAACAGAACCACAGTTCACATCCACTCTACACTCATTCATAGGGCGCTGCCCCCCACAGTAAATCCACACTTCCCATCGGCCAGTGGCGTAGCTAGTGGGGGGCAAAGACACGTCCCTTTATGACAACCATTAGTCCTCGCTAGTTCTCAATCATTTTCTTTTATTGACACGTTTTCCAATTACCGTAATTTGCAACTGAAGACACGGTTTCTCTCCATATACAATCGAACAGAGATGAAATCATGGGCTAAATTCAGTACAGTGGCAGAAACAGAACTGAGAATTGGGTGCACAAAACATTAACAAAACGTTTAAAACAATAATTAGTCCTGACCTGTTCTCAGTCATTTTCATAATTAACAGAAGGTTCACTCCTAGAGCACTCCACACTTAACAGGTGCTGCTTGTTCTCCTCGATTAGGTAAGAGGACTATCATTCATGTGGACGTGAATTTGCTTTATTTAAATCAACGTTATTCAAAATGGTATACCAGTCGACTCTCATGCAAATAGCTGGAGCCGCACGCTTTTTGTAGCCTATTTAACTGCCGAGTGCCACTTTTTTTAAAAAATCATCCCACACAATACCGAAAGTGAAATGAAACGCGGACTAGTTCAATCAACGCAAAGCATTGGCCTATTGATAAGTAAATTATTTCGCACATGGAGAGAAACCGTGTCTTCAGTAGCCAATTACATTAATTTAAAAACGCTTCAATAAAGGAAAATGATTGAGAACTAGCCAGGTCTAATTGTTGTCATAAAGGGACGTGTCTTTGCCCCTCCACTAGCTACGCCACTGGCCGATGGGAAGTGTGGATTTACTGTGGGGGGCAGCGCCCTATGAATGAGTGTAGAGTGGATGTGAACTGTGGTTCTGTTGTGTATTGCCTCAGTTAAGTGTGCACTAAAGGATAACCGAGTAGGAGAGTAAAAATCTGTGCAAGAATGCTTATGTAATAGACTGCCAGTTAAGCAGTGTGCTATCGTTATTGAATACGTGAGAAAAAATAATTATTTGGCTGAGTAAAGAAATGGAGATTGAAATAGACAATGATTACAGCAGCGCTGGTTGATGAAATTTTTAAAAATGGGCAAATGGAACAAAAAAAATCATTACTTGATTGATAGAGAAACATTTTTTTTATAAAATATTAGTTTAGGACTGCATAGCAAGATACTATCTGTTGGGAGAGGAGCAAGGCATTCCTAAGGGGAAGGGACGAAAGAGTTAAACTGATCAGACTGAGCTGCCAGGTTGTTGAGAGTCTGAGTTTGATAATGTGGGAATTAGTTAAATACGATGATTGAAGCTATAGTGTTTTAGATTGTTTCTTAAAGAAGCAAGAATGATGATTTTGCTAACTGCTGGTTATTTTGCTATCTGCTGGTTATTGTCATCAGAGTAGATTTGGCGGTTGGTAAGGTAAGCATGCCAAATAAGTGTGAGATTATTGATGGATGCACTAAATCTGTTTTGTACAATATTTTTATGGGGTTGGTTAAAGTAAGTGGAGTTTGTTAAAGCAAGTGGATTTACAAATATGGACTGGAGGTCAGGAAGGCGCATTTATCAAATTAATCAAATGGAAAAATCGCAAGTTATTGTTGAAGATGGATTTGAACTTCGGACTGAGTAGCTGCAATAAGCGAAATGACAGGATTTAAGTGGGACATGAGACCAAACGACTCCTCTCCTGAAGGAGAGTCAACCAGAGCAATGGGAGGCTTAAGAAACTCCGACATGAAAACAACAGGAGTTCACATGCTAGCGCACAAGACGGACTGTCTTTACTCAAAGTGTTTATAATCCGAAAGGACCAGCAAGCCACATTTTATGTTTGGACCCATAGGAAATTCACTTGTGTGAGGGACGGGGGACTTACACCACGGGTAGACAATTGCTGTGCCATTTTGCGTAAATTAATATGAGGCCATGTCTGGGAAGGCCTCAACTGGAGGAGTGTTGAAGATCGAATTTCAGTGCCACTCATCATATTCATCAGAAAATCAATAATCAAAATCAGTTACCATATCATGCAAGCCGCTTTAACAAACACACACACACACACACACACACACACACACACACACACACACACACAATAAGCATTTCACACATGCATAAGCAGTTGATTTATTGATCATAGAAATTACCTACTAAACCTTTGTTATTTCCAACCTGCAACAACTGGAAAATATTTTAGTGCTTGGGAGTAAAGTCCCGTTGGTTATAATGAAGAAACTTTGTTGCCATGGAAACCAATTTCTCTTTCAAGATGCCACACGTCAAATTTTAATATCATCGGATGGAAATTGCCAATTTTATGGACATTTGACATTTTTTACTTAATTCACCCTTGTATTTTGCCCTATCACTAAGGAAGGGATGCCCCCATGACTTAGTGTAGTATCAGAAGATGTAATATTGCATGCTGGGTCAAATGGTCATTTGAACTCAATCCAACCACTTTCACAGACGTTATAGCAGAAAAACTATAAAACTATTCAGGAAATTTGGGCCATATTTTTGTTATACTTTTAGCCTACTTTTTCCAAAATGAAATTGCATTTGTTCTGGACCATGGCCAACCTATGTACTTGGATTGGAAATTATTACTGTGATATTCCATGCGCTCAGTTGCTTAGAAACAAAGAAACAAACTAAGACATGGAACTAAACTGCGTACCTCCTAGCATCCTGTGGCATTTCATAATAAGCACCATGCTCACATACAGTATCTCACAAAAGTGAGTACTCTCCTCACATTTCGACAGTTAATTGATTATATCTTTTCAAGGGACAACGTTACAGAAATGAAACCTGAATATATTCTGGAGTAGTCACTGTACAATATGTGTAACAGTGTAGATTTACTGCACTGTTCAAATAAGTGAACAAACGGTCATTATTTCCAAAATGGGTGGCAACAAAGGTGAGGGCACAACCCAATTGGTAATGTTCAACCAAGCAATGAAACCTGTCTTATGCAATATGTTCATGTTTTTGTCTACTCAACTGGGCCATATGTGGTTGTGTAATGTGTTGAAGGTTTAAATTGTGGTGCTTTGGGTGCAGTGCTCTCATTCTGGTCAATGGATGGTCCGCATGGCACCTCAAGGGAAAAAACTCTCTTAGGATCTGAAAAAGAGAATTGTTACTGTCCACAAAGATAGTCTAAGCTACAAGAAGATGTGTGCAGCTCTGGTGAATTCCATGGCTTGGAGAATCAAGGCAGTGCTGGACAACAATGTTGGTCACACTAAATCTTGACACTATGGACACATTTTGGCTTGTTGACGGTGAGGTGTACTCACTTTTGTTGCCACCCATTTTGGAAATGGTGACTGTTTGTTCAATTATTTGGACAGTGCAGTAAATCTACACTGCTATACATATTGTACAATTGCTACTCTAGAATACATTCAGGTTTCATTTCTGTAACGTTGTCCCCTTAAAAGATAAAATAAATTAATTGCTGAAATGTGAGGGGTGTACTCACTTTTGTGAGATACTGTATATGTTCATAAGAAGCACCATGCACACATATGTGTTCGCAATAAGCACCATGCTCACATATAGGTCTTGGAGGTCTCCGAGAATTGAACTTAAATAGATCAGTTAATCAGAAGTATATTTCCCAAAAGCACAGTTTCTAAAAACTGTACATTAACAACTTTTATAGTTGTTAGCATCTGTGCTTTCGGGAAACGTACCCCAGTACTACTGTTGCCATGGCTACGACTGGTATATCTGCTCTGCCACTGTCAGT
Organism: Gymnothorax reevesii; assembly: GCA_029721435.1. Classification (NCBI taxonomy): domain Eukaryota; kingdom Metazoa; phylum Chordata; class Actinopteri; order Anguilliformes; family Muraenidae; genus Gymnothorax; species Gymnothorax reevesii. Next base: position 41,267,318 of record CM056582.1, on the reverse strand, counting down.
AGAGCTGTGGAGAGAAAGCATTAAGCCAACTAAAGTGTTGCTGAAGGCATGTACTGACTGGCAGGGGGTAGGGTTATATGGAGTGGAACCGAAGCAGGAGGCTCTTCTGTTTGGCTTAGTATTTTCTCTACCAGCCATCTGCTCCTGTATGTGCCAGCACAGCTCCTCGCTGGGGGCACTGACACTGCGATGATGAGCCATTGCCTCATGAGTGTGGGCAGCATGATGGCAACTGACACCTGCAGAAAACTGCTTCATGAAAAGGCTGCTCTTGCTGTTCAGGCAGCCAGGACTCAATAATATCTAACTCTTGGTCATTAGACGTGAGAAGAGGAGAGGAATGTTTAAGGTGTTTGGGAAATGATCCAAATGACTTCCTCCCTTTGTAAAGCCCCCCTCATTCTTTACCTCTTGCTCTCGATAGCAGAGCCTTGTGACATGCAGCAAGTCGCAGCCAGGTTTTTTTTCCCTTTTCTTTTTTAGCTGAGCCTTATCTGTTTTTTTTCCCGGTGTAAGCCTCCTGTCGTGTAGCTGAATGTGTGATTGGTCAAAAAAGCTTTTGTTTCCCCTCCCCCAAACATAACGCTCCACATGGCTGTCATATGGCTTTGTTCCTTGGCGATCACATGAAGAGGAGAAATCCCAAAGTGTTTTTCTCTCTAAAAGAGAATCTTTAATTTTAATAATTGCATTTTCTGATTGTTTATTTTGACACTTGTAAAAACAGATGAGACAAAAATCTGAGATTATGTTGTATTCATATCTTCCAGGTTTGGGGGGAAAATAGGAGAGAGAGACAGAAATATGATTTTTTGCTTTATTTGTATAGCATGAGCATTGAGTGAGATGTGAGGGATAGCATGAGCACTGGGTGAGATGTGAGGGATAGCATGAGCATTGGGAGAGATGTGAGGGATAGCATGAGCATTGGGTGAGATGTGAGGGATAGCATGAGCATTGGGAGAGATGTGAGGGATAGCATGAGCATTGGGAGGGATGTGAGAGATAGCATGAGCATTGGGAGAGATGTGAGGGATAGCATGAGCATTGGGAGAGATGCGAGGGATAGCGTGAGCATTGGGAGGGATGTGAGGGATAGCATGAGCATTGGGAGGGATGTGAGGGATAACATGAGATGTGAGGGATAGCATGAGCATTGGGAGGGATGTGAGGGATAACATGAGATGTGAGGGATAGCATGAGAATTGGGAGAGATGTGAGGGATAGCATGATCATTGGGAGGGATGTGAGGGATAGCATGAGCATTGGGTGAGATGTGAGGGATAGCATGAGCATTGGGAGAGATGTGAGGGATAGCATGAGCACTGAGAGAGATGTGAGGGATAGCATGAGCATTGGGAGGGATGTGAGGGATAGCATGAGCATTCGATGAGATGTGAGAGATAGCATGAGCATTGGGAGAGATGTGAGGGATAGCATGAGCATTGGGAGAGATGTGAGGGATAGCATGATCATTGGGAGGGATGTGAGGGATAGCATGAGCATTGGGTGAGATGTGAGAGATAGCATGAGAATTGGGAGAGATGTGAGGGATAGCATGAGCATTGGGAGAGATGTGAGGGATAGCATTAGCATTGGGAGAGATGTGAGGGATAGCATGAGCATTGGGAGGGATGTGAGAGATAGCATGAGCATTGGGATGGATGTGAGGGATAGCATGAGCATTGGGAGGGATGTGAGGGATAACATGAGCATTGGGAGAGATGTGAGGGATAGCATGAGCATTGGAAGAGATGTGAGGGATAGCATGAGCATTGGGAGGGATGTGAGGGATTTTATTGTTTATCTTCATGATATTTTTCTCAAAATATTCACAAAAATCTGACTGCTGATTTATATAACATCATTGACAGAAAAAATAAATTCTTCTCATAAAACAAATACATTTCTCAAAAATATGTGTGTTACTATTATCGGCACCCCTTCATTTAATATTTTGTGCAGCTTCCCTTTGCAAAGATAACAGCTCAAAGACTTTTGTAGTGATGCTTGATGAGGTTGGTAAACACATGGCACAAGACCGTTCCTCCATCGAGAATCTCTGCTGATCTTTCAGATTTTAAAGTTGATGCTTGTGGACTCTCCCTTTAAGCTCACCCACTGATTTTCTCTGGGGTTTAAAAAAGTATTTATTCAAAGTTAACCTTTTACAATGATTGTAGTTCAATATGGAGCTTTGTGAATATTTCAAATGAAAGACCCAGAGCATAAACAGCAACAACTTTTTTTTGCCTTGTTTTGCTCATATTTACTAAAAGTCCCAGTAATTTTGATTAATAATTAATCAAATTTTAATTGATTATTCATTAATCATTTAAGAGGAGCAGAAATACAATGATCACCAAGTCAAGGCATATTCATATACACATACAAGGTGTCCCCAAAGAAATGTCCTCGTCAAACCAGGCAATTTCCTGAAAGGAAATCTCCTTAACTAAAAAACAATCTTCATTTCATTAAAATTGGTCAAGCCAATGTCTTTTTTGCGCAGGTAATTCACACCTTTCTTCCCACAGTATATCTGATTTGCAGTCACTGGCCTAAGTCAATTTCAGCCTGATTGCATAATTACTGTGTCCATGTAAGCCTACTTGAGGTGGGGAACTTCTTTGATACCATTTTGTCCACATGTTTAAATAGTCAAGATGGCTGGCCAACAGTTCACAGCTGAGCAGCATGTCTTCATGGTCCAAACAAAGGAAATGAACTGTAAATAATAATTGTTATTGCAAATTAAGCAAAGTGAAAAAGGAAAAGTGAAATATATATAAAAAATAGTTTCTGATTTTAGTTTACCATCACTTCAAATCGTTATCTGCATGTGTTTGTTATTCATTGGCCTGCTCCTATTCTCCCTCCTGTTATGCCGTTTTGCCAAACGCCTGCACACTATGGTGACTCACTAACCAAATTAGCGTTTTCTCCCTGCTACATGAAAAGGCAGATCAAATATTTGAAAAGGTGATAGTAATACAGCTTTACCATGAACATCAATATTGCTACAAAACATTTCACTGAACATTTCCTATGGTTACTGTTGTGGGAATTTAGATTTTATATTCCTGGTATTACCTTCACAAAGGAACTCAGATGACTCAGAGAAAAAATCATTCGGAGGCAGAGAAGTTAATATCCAAGCCAAAGTCAGTTTACTTTTTCTGCAGAAAAAGGGGAAAAGAGGAAGGGGAAGGGGAAAAAATCTCCGCATACAAGTCAAGTGAACAAAATCAAGGATCCCGACAGTTTCTGATTCTGTGGCTTATACAGGAAAACATTGTGACGTTCCTCTCCCCCCGCACTGATTTACACATCATTATGTAACCTGGAAGACTCTTGCAGTCGCACACTACCCACGTCAAGCCGCCCCTAAGTTATGCGTATACATCTCGCAAAGAAGAGTCAAGCCACCCCTGAGTTATGCGTATACATCTCGCAGAGAAGAGTCAAGCTGCCTCTGAGTTATGTGTATACATCTCGCAAAGAAGAGTCAAGCCGCCCCTGAGTTATGCGTATACATCTCGCAGAGAAGAGTCAAGCTGCCTCTGAGTTATGCGTATACATCTCGCAGAGAAGAGTCAAGCTGCCTCTGAGTTATGCGTATACATCTCGCAGAGAAGAGTCAAGCCGCCCCTGAGTCAAGCCGCCCCTGAGTTATGCGTATGCATCTCGCAGAGAAGAGTCAAGCCGCCCCTGAGTTATGCGTATGCATCTCGCAGAGAAGAGTCAAGCCGCCCCTGAGTTATGCGTATGCATCTCGCAGAGAAGACAGGTGATTCCTCCCTCCTCTCTGACATCTTGTTCACATTCCAAAGCTTCTCCCTTGTACTTCTTCTCCTGTAAACACAAACTTGGCTCCAGATAGGCTATATGCCATGACGCACTGGTCAGATTTATGGAAACGTACAGTTATGCAGGCCTAGGCTAATCAGAAACATGCAAGGGTGCACACTAAGGTCTAAAAGGCTATGGGCCAAAGCAACTTAGGGGCAAGCAAGGATAAACAACTAATAATAATTAAATGACTCAATAAAAATGATTCCACATTTCCCCCCTGTTTATAATTGATTATCCGCCAGCATGCCACTTTTCTCGATTTTCGACATGTCATTCATTCACGGGGAAGACGTTTCATCATATGACCATTACACTCCATCCTTTTGATCAAACAAAACCCCCAACTCAGTTACATCATTATATGATTCCTTCAACTCCTCGGGCAGGGCATACATCTCCTTTTTGTCCTGTAATAGAAACATATGGTACTGTGGATTAGTACTCAATACTATTAATATCATTCTTAATTATGGGAATACCACAGCAACTGCAGAAGAGCAGAACTGCAAATCCCCCAATTTCCCCCTTCTGTACTACTACCCCTCCCCGTGTGTCCTGTGTGTTATAACTTCTTCATGTTGGACATTTCTTAACAAAAAACATTTTAGTAAAGAAGTGATAGTACTTTGAGCTATTGACCCCTTAGTACCCCCTCTTGGTACATGGCACTACCCATGCACCAAATCTACAGCACAATGGAAGAGGGATTTTTGTAATATAGGCTTTCCATTGGGTCCTACCCACCCGCCACCAGTGTATTGTGTTCCATGTAATGTCCATTGACATTTTTCTTGTGGGAGAGCTGCATTATGCTCTGCTCGCAGCAGGTCACACGAAATCGAGTCTTCAGATTGGTGTAATAGGCCCACAAGAGTGTGTTTGGCTGCTGCCCTTGCTTCTCTGTCTGCAAATGCATCAGCCAAACTGATTTGGTAAACATTTTTGGTGTGAGCTATCAGCTCTGTGCTTCTACAGAGTGAGCAGAGGGCCACTATCAACACAGCTATCATGAGTACAGACAGCATATCCAACACATGGGTTGCCTTTATCGACTCTTGATGCCAAACCATCAACAAAGTATTCAATATCAAGTTTTGATAGTGGGGGTGTCCGATTAGTCCTGGACATGCAGTATTATTAGATAAGACTTCTTTTACACAATGGAGAATACATTTTTATTTTTTCCTCTCAATGAATAATGATTAAGCAATCCACCTCAGTCTAGGGTTCTGCTAAAAGCATGGAGGAAATGCACAGTCAGGGCTTATTAGCCCCAACCATTCTTACATTTTCCCACATCATCAGCAGAACCGGGTGGCGTTACTTAAGACCATGTTACAATTTACAAAAAAAGAAAAAATTTTATTCACAAAAATGACAACATATTTATTATTAGTTTTCACTTGGGCTCCTCGCACATAAAGGTAGATCCTTTTATTTTATTGACTTATTCAGAAATAAGTTTAGAAATCGCAAGCAAAGTAATGTGTGATCACGTTACTAGTTACATTTAGTACTTTTTTAATTATATGGTGGTCCACCTTTTGAATTTAGTCTTGCGTTAATACTTCAAATTGTATTTCCCCAAATCTATTTAGAAGGTAAACTTTTAAGCTGAAAACAGTTGAATCCCCAGCTGGCCAGCTTATCACTTTCACCCAAGGTTATTTTCATCTCTTCCCTTCAGCAGTGCTCTCTGTGGAAAAGTTCCAAGAGGAGTTAGAGACAAACAATAATGAAACATTTTGTTTTAATTCAACTCCTTCGGATCCTTTCCTGAAAAAGTTACATAACAGATTAAGGTAATCAGCTACTCAGTTCCTTTGCCATGAAGACACTCGTTGACAATTCCTGTTCAAAATGGAGAAAAGATCTTTAATTGCATTTCTTTGGTCAGAAAAGCTTTCAGTCATATTTGTTCATCATCCTTCTGTTCTCTGACTTCTGTATGTCGTCCTTCCACCTCTCTCTGCTCCCTCATCTGCTTCAGTCAAAAGGGCTCCATTCGCTGCATTGCGCTTCCCCATCTAAAGCTCCATCGAGTCTCTAATCCCACAATAGTTCATTTGATTTCTTTAATATTAATTTAATATGTCCCATTAAATTTCATTATATATATATATATATACACTTTTTTATATTTACTGGCACTTTTCTGATCATTTTACCTGAATTTTTTACCTTCAGATAGCAATCGAAATGTTTCAATGCTTGATAGAAAAACCTCTGCATCAATTGAACTTGGCACACAGTCTCTTATTGTATACAGTGTTAAACAGTACTTTGGCAAATTTTGATCACACTGTGTTATTCTTGTTTCTGCTTTTCCTCCATTTTCTTTCCAGAGATGTGCTTCTAGGACACCAATCACACAGTCTAATTATTTACAGAAAAGTGCTTAGATTTTCTAGCTCTTTAAAATATTTAACAAATTCAAATAGTGTAATTACTTCAGGCTCATAGAGGATATCACTGGTAGTTTTTTTCTGCAATGTATTACTACTCCCAAATTGAGCATTTAAATATTCACTTTGTCCTGCATCTTAAAGAAATTCAGTTGGCCACAACATGAGAAACACTTGTCCATGTTTGTATAATTTACATTCAACTCTTACTTCATCTAAACTTCCCTCTGTTTATAGTTACCAATCGTTTAAGAGGGGTTAGCATTTATTGGGACTTTTGCTCTGTTTCATGAGCAATAATTATTCTGTTTATTTCTGCAACTTTTTCCTTTGACAACTCCAGTCATTAAAATGGCTTAACTCCTACAAATTTGCACTGCTAATATACAATTTTTTCTTGGAATTTTCACTTTTTACCAATCCTGTCATTACAGTAAGGATTCCATAAAATACTGTAAATACTGGCTAATCAACAGGCACCTTAAATTATTCTTGAATAAATGCAAATTTTATTGTAGACATTTATATGAGCACTTCATGGAATGGAATGACAACCTCATTAAATCCAACAAAGACAGAACTAACAAATATGCCAGCAATGCAGTTGTTTACAGACAATCACAGAGTTAGGTTCATTCACATTGATTTCCACACACGCTGTCTGAGCTCAGAGCATATACACACATAAACACACACCTCAGTGCACTTTCCTCTCACACATTCATTCACATTGGAAAAGATCCAAGGCTCTAATTTTTTTATGATCTGACACCATTGTTGCTTCGATAGCATACGCAAACAACGCTCTATTTTACTAAACCCAAATTCCTTTACCCACAATGATTCCCAGAATCATTATGTCAGCGTTCTACACACTCCTCAGTCACAGACCCACAATGATTGCTTGAACCATTATGTCAACTTTCAACAAATTGCCTAATCTCAGTCAAAGTCACGTCAACATTTGTCCCAGAACAGCAGTCCATACAACAACAACGACAACATCAACAACTCCTTACTGTTCGTCCATCCCATAATTGGCAATATTAATTCCTCTGTCTCACACAGCAACTTAGCCGAATTCAGTAAGAATTCCGTCACTCACCCGCACCTACGCCACAAAGTCTGGAAATCTCCCTCCTGGCCTCACTACACGCCCAAGGAGCCTTGCCAGTCGCTCCGGGTTTGACTTTAACGTCTCCCAAGACGACTGTGCACGGTTTTAAGTTGGCGCCGATTCTCCAGGGAGTGCAGGTGAGATATTAGAAGCCCGGACGATGCCCCCAATGTTGTGGGAATTTAGATTTTATATTCCTGGTATTACCTTCACAAAAGAACTCAGATGACTCAGAGAAAAAAATCAGTCGGAGGCAGAGAAGTTAATATCCAAGCCAAAGTCAGTTTATTTTTTCTGCAGAAAAAGGATCCCCGCATCCAAGTCAAGTCAACAAAATCAAGGATCCCAATAGTCTCTGATTCTGTGGCTTATATAGGAAAACACTGACGTTCTTCTCCCCCCGCGCTGATTTACACATCATGATATAATCTGGAAGACTCTTGCAGTCGCGCGCAGCCCACGTCAAGCCGCCCCTGAGTTATGCGTATACATCTCGCAGAGAAGACAGGTGATTCCTCCCTCCTCTTCGGCTTATCTCGTTCACATTCCGAAGCTTCTCCCTTGTACTTCTTCTGTAAGCACAAACTAAGAGAGAGAAAGAACATCTTGCCCTTGGAGCCGCATGGCTCCAGATAGGCTATATGCCATGATGCACTGATCAGATTTATGGAAACCTACAGTTATGCAGGCCTAGGCTAATCAGAAACATGCAAGAGTGCACACTAAGGCCTAAAAGGCTATGAGCCAAAGCAAAGTAGGAGCAAGCAATGATAAACAATTAATAATAATCAAATGAATCAATAAAAATGATTCCACAGTTACTTAACATGATCTATGCCTTTATTAAAAACTTCATGCTACTGGGTTCTATGCAAAACTAAGGGCCTGATTTACTAAGACCTTTAGCACATGCAAAATCTTATCGCCCATAATTGGCCAGGTTACTTGCCTTGCACAAATCATTGGCAAGGTTTCTGATTTTGCACGGGCAAAAAGATTTTGCATGCGCTGAAGGTCTTAGTAAATAAGGTCCTTAGTTTTTTCCTCCTCTCAGAGGAATAGGGAAATAGGTTTCCTCATTTTTTCAAGGGTGCTCACACATAAATAGATGAGGTTCTCGAAGGTCAGAGTGTGATGGCGTTGGTGTTAAGACGCCAAGAGCAGTGGCCCGAAATAAAAGTAAAACCCAGCAGCGTGCTGAGAGGCTAAAACAACTGGAAATCACCAGGCTCGCGGTACCAACGGACCTGACGCCGTCCGTGGTAGCCAAAAGGCGAGCTCAACAAAATGCAAAAGAAAAGGGAAAATAACCCAGATAAATCCCTTACTCACGAACACTATTACTTTTATGCAGCTAAGATCCTGCCTATACTCTCTCTCCTCAAATACCTTACCGGCCAAAGCGTCAAGCACAAAATGACACTCCAGCAACACGAACGAGGAAGGACAGGAGCTTAAATAGAGTCTGGGCAATGCTCCCAATCAATGCCAGCTGGCTAAGGAATCCGACGGTGAGCAAAACGATATCGTTCCGGACAAAAGTAACAAAAGGAGCCAACAAAGCTCCCAAACCATGACAGGATCCCCCCCCCCCCTTCAGGGACAGCTCCAGAAGTCCCCAAGGAACCCCGCGCACGAAAATCTGAAATAAGCAAGGGATCCGCATATCCCTCCCAATCAACCAAGAACTGGACCCCGCGACCAACGCGCCTCTCGGCCAGAATGCGGCGCACGATATAAACCGGCCCGCCCTCAACCATGCGTGGTGGCGGCGAAGGCGTGTCGGCGGGCGCTAGGACGCTAGTGCTAACCGGCTTAACCCCACAACCGACTGACAGCGCCGAATGAACTGGTTAACTGAGGGAATCTCGGAATCGTTCTCAGTCTCTGGGAAAAGTGGGGGTTGGTAACCCACTTGGGGTTCAAACGGGGAAAGCACCGTGGAGGAATTACACAACGAGTTCAGAGAATACTCGGCCCAAGCTAAAAATCGACTTCAAGATGAGGGATTATCCGCTGCCAAACATCGGAGAGTGTTTTTGAAAGACTGATTAGTACGTTCCGTCTGCCCGTTGGTATCCGGGTGAAACCCCGAAGAGAGGCTAACAGTGGCCCCCAACTGCTTACAAAACGCCTGCCAAAATCTGGCCGTAAATTGCGGGCCTCGGTCAGAAACGACATCTTGCGTGAGCCTGTGCAACCGGAACACATTGTTGACCACAAGATGCGCTGTCTCCCGTGCTGAAGGCAGCTTGGGTAGCGTGACAAAATGAGCCGCTTTAGAAAAACGGTCAACCACCACCAAAATGACCTTGTTGCCGTCAGATACAGGCAGCCCCATAACAAAATCTAAAGCAATATGCGACCAAGGGCGCCTGGGAACGGGCAAAGGTCACAGCAAACCAGCGGGAGGGAGATGGGAAGTCTTATTCCTGGAACAGAAGCCACAGGCAGCAACAAACTCCCGAATGTCCCTCATCATCTCTGGCCACCAAAAACTTTGGGCCAGGAACTGCTTGGTCCGATGGGCCCCCGGGTGCCCCACCAAGCAGGAAGAGTGTCCCCACTGGAGAACCTGTGATCTAACGCCATGTGGGACAAATAAACAACCAGGAGGCTCCCCCCCAGGACTGGGATCAGACCTCAATGCCTCCTGAACAACCGCCTCAACCTCCCACTGAATAGGTGCTGCGATCTGGGCAGAAGGAATAACAGGCTCTGGGGTAGGATCGCTATCCATGCGATCGTACATACGAGACAAAGCGTCAGGCTTAATATTTTTAGAGCCTGGGCGGTACGTGAGCATAAAATCAAAGCGGTTAAAAAACAATGACCATCGCGCCTGCCGGGAATTACGCCATTTGGTCTGCTGAATATATTGGAGGTTTTTGTGGTCGGTCCAAACCACAAAAGGGTGCTCAGCTCCCTCCAACCAGTGGCGCCACTCCTCGAGCGCCAGCTTGACCGCTAATAACTCCCGGTCACCAATACTATAATTGCGTTCGGCGGCGGACAAAGACCGGGAGAAGTACGCACATGGGTGAAGCTTATTATCCCAACGAGGGCGCTGGGACAGAATAGCACCCACGCCCACCTCCGAAGCATCTACCTCCACGACAAATGGGAGGGAGGGATCGGGCAAAACCAAAATAGGCTCCGAGCTAAAACGTTTCTTCAATTCCTGAAAAGCAGCATCAGCTGCAGGGGACCAAAAAAACGCCGAGGAGGTATTCTTTTTAGTGAGCGCAATAATGGGGGCAGCAACCGCGCTAAAATTACGAATAAACCTCCTATAAAAGTTTGCAAAACCCAGAAAGCGTTGGACCTCTTTAACACTCTGCGGTACAGGCTAATTCCTGACCGCAGCCACCTTATCTGGGTCCATTCGCACTGAACCCTTAGGGCCAGTTCATACTCTACGCAAGGTACGCGAGCGCGAACGCCAGGCAACGCATCGAGCAACGCAAGGTAGCCATCTTGCGTCCTTGCGTAGCAAAGTGTGTCGTCCAAATTTTTGTAACGCGACGCATCGACGCGTGTATTTCCGTGAGATTCCAATTGGTCGTTGGTCGTTCCAATCTTGGCGTTGGTGTTAAGACGCCAAGAGCAGTGGCCCCAAAATAAGAGTAAAACCCAGCAGCGTGCTGAGAGGCTAAAACAACTGGAAATCACCAGGCTCGCGGTACCAACGGACCTGACGCCGTCCGTGGTAGCCAAAAGGCGAGCTCAACAAAATACAAAAGAAAAGGGAAAATAACCCAGATAAATCCCTTTCTCACGAACACTATTACTTTTATGCAGCTAAGATCCTGCCTATACTCTCTCTCCTCAAATACCTTACCGGCCAAAGCGTCAAGTGCAAAATGACACTCCAGCAACACGAACGAGGAAGGACAGGAGCTTAAATAGAGTCCGGGCAATGCTCCCAATCAATGCCAGCTGGCTAAGGAATCCGACGGGGAGCAAAACGATATCGTCCCGGACGAGAGTAACAAAAGGAGCCAACAAAGCCCCCAAACCATGACACAGAGGTCAGGAAATGTGGAGCGATGTCAAAAGTCTGGACCCACTCTACATGCATTATTCTGGTTTTTGAGGCATTTAAGCATCTGTTAAAAATCTCAAATGGCTTATGGTCAGAGGTGGCCAAACAGTCACCAGTTAACCCCTTAACCTCTGACTTTATCCACATAAGTTTTGCGTGATGTTGATTCAACATTAAAAAAGCATTTTTTTACATCGCAGGACAATGTCACATACACATTCTGTATCTGCTGGTTGCAGAGCTTGATTGAAGCTACATTACACTTATATTGAGAGAAACATTAAAACCCAAGATGCCATGTTTTTATGGCCACAGTATTACATCAAATTGAAAATATTGCATCATCTTCCGCACCATTTTGAGCACATTGTTTTTATTCAAGAGAGATTTCTTTGTTATTTAAATATCAGGAAACGTACTGAATCATAATTTTGGTGTACTGTAACGCTCCAAAGGAGAAGCAAAATACAAGTGCAGCGCATCTTTGGCAACTGCTGTCCTGCGCATGGAACTTTTTCATGATATTTACCCATATCAACCTATACAAACAATTAACAAGTTTTTAACTCCAAACCTTCCTCATCTGACCCTACTCCGTGTTCATCTATCAATATATGAAAGCTTAAGATCCATTCAGTGAGAAAATGGCTCTTTTTGTGATGGCTGGTGAGTTGAGATGCCAAACGCAGCAGCCAGAATAAAAGGAGGACACACAAATGAGAGAGAGAAAAACAAATAAAATAAGAGAGCGAGACTCGCACTTCCAATGGACCTAGATGTCCTCCGAGGCAAGGAAGCAAGGCGAGCTCGACAGGACGAATAGAAAGCGAAAAAACAGAAAGATTCCCTTGCTATCTAGAACTTTTCCTCAAATATGCAACTAAACTTCTCCAACTCCGGCTAAAGTGCAAACATAATACTGACAATCTAGCAAGGGAGATAAGGTGGTACTAGGGCTTCAATAGAATCCGGGCGACGCCCCCAATTAATGCCAGCTGGCCTAGGAATCCGATGGGGAACAAAACGATATCGTCCAGGACGAAAGCAACAAAGAAAGCTCTCAAAGCCTCCAAACCATGACAATTTTCGAAGAAGTTGAGGGGTTGACCCCCCCTGGAATTGAATTAAACTTGGCACTTAGGGAGATATGGTAGTCTCACAAAAAAGCCAAATTATTAGGTCCGTATCTCACTTAGTCTGTTGGTGCCCTATGTGGAAGCCACTAAAGTGGCTCAGTTTTGCTTTTGACACCACATTTTTCATCAAGTATTATGACTTAAGGGTACACAGTACCACAGAGCTTTTTAATCAATGATAATATTATTGAGAGGAAATTGCATTTTATGTTTCTTGTTGAGACCTGGCTGCAGAATGATAGTGCTGCAACTTTCATTGAGGCTTGCCCACCTGACTACAAATTTGTTCAAGCAGCAAGACAAGGAAAGAGGGGAGGTGGCATAGCTGCTATTTATTCCAATAAGTTTAGCTGCTCCGAGATTGATCTCGGTAAATTTGCCTCTTTTGAATACCTTGCGATCCTCTTGAAAGCTGCCTCAGGTGTGCTCACAGCTCATTTTCATAACCCTATTGTGTGTGCGTTGTTGTGTATCGCCCTCCTAAATCGATTGATGGTTTTATGTCAGAATTTTCGGAGTTATTGTCCTCAGTGGTTTTAAAATATGACGGAATCATAATAGCGGGTGATTTTAATTTTCACATGGACGTTCCCTCAGACAGCCTGGCCACTGAATTTTTGAACCTTTCGGAGTGCTTCAACCTAGTCCAGTGGGTGTCTGGCCCCACGCACAAACACGGCCATACTTTGGACTTAGTTTTTACTCTGGGCGTGAATTTGAACGACCTCAAGATCGAGGATCTTTTCATCTCCGATCATTTCGGTGTGTTTTTCGAAATCGAGGCCCCTGTTGCTCAAACCAAAGTGCAGCAATCCTTTCGTTCTCGTGTGGTAACCTCCCACACAGCCTCAAAATTTTCGTCCATTTCTATTGAATTCTTGCTTCAATATAGCGCATGTTACAGAGAGTAATGAAATGCTAAATTTGTTTAATAATATGTGCTTGTCTGCTCTGAATGCTGTTGCGCCTCTCAAAATTAGAACAATACCTGTCCAACAGAATTCACCTTGGATCAGTGATCAGATTCGCAGCCTGAAGAGGGAATGCAGAAAAGCGGAACGGAAGTGGAAGGCCACTAAACAAAATCTTCTTTTTGTACGTATGAAAAGCCTGTTAAAGTCATATAATCAAGAAGTAAAAAATGCTTGAGATAAATTCTTCTCTGAATTAATAGCCGCTAATCAGCATAATGTTAGATTTTTATTCAAAACAATTGACCGTCTGGTGAACCCTCCAGTTGCTGTTGCATCAGCTTCATCCCCCGCTGATTGAGAGAAGTTCTTGAAATTTTTCATTGACAAGATAGCAGTTATATGGTCTAGTATCAGTCATGTTCCATCTGTAACTGTTTCGTGCCCTCGCTTAAACTTGCGAGTTGTTTCGCACCGATTTCTCTGTTGGATCTTTCTGAAACTGTGTCACGTATGAAGCCCTCATCTAGTCCCTTGGATATTATACCCACTAGGCTCTTTAAAGAAGTAATGATAGCTGTCGGCCCTGCCCTGCTTTCCGTGGTTAACAGTTCTCTCTCTACTGGCTGTGTTCCAGACAATTTTAAGATTGCCTGCATTCAACCCCTTCTAAAAAAACTAAATCTTGATCCAGCCATTCTTAGTAATTTTAGACCAATATCAAAACTGCCTTTTATTTCGAAAGTCTTGGAAAAAGTGGTCGCAAAGCAACTTTTAGAGGTGGTGGAAACCAATAATATATTTGAGAAATTTCAATCCGGCTTTAGACGTCAGCACAGTACAGAAACGGCCCTTCTCAGGGTCACTAATGATCTTTTGATGAATGCTGACTCTGGCAACTGCTCATAACTCGTGCTTTTGGACATCAGTGCTGCCTTTGATACAGTTGATCATGTCATCATGATTGATAGGCTGAACAATTGGGTTGGGCTCTCTGGGACAGTTCTGAAATGGTTCTATTCCTATCTGTCGAACAGAAAATTTTTGGTTTCCATCGGTGAACATGTATCCTCGTCTGTACTGCTTACTTCAGGTTTACCTCAAGGCTCAATACATATTGTTTTGTATTTATATGTTACCTCTGGGTTTTATTATTCGTCAGCATAAAATAGGTTTTCACTGTTATGCTGATGACATGCAGTTGTATATTTCAGTAAAATCCTCTAATTTCAGCAATGTGTTGGTGTGGCATGACTGTTTAGCTGATGTTCAAAATTGGTCGTCTAATAATTTTTTGCAGTTAAACTCAAATAAAACCGAAGTCATTATACTTGGTCTGAAGTTGGTGTCGGATAAAATCCAATCATCACTTGGACCTCTTGCTTCTAACATTAGGCCCTCTTCCCGAAATCTCGGTGTGATATTCGATACTGAACTCAAATTTGAGCTCCACGTAAAGAAGCTTGTACAGTCATGCTATTTGCAACTCCGTAACATAGCTAAAATTAGGTCTGTTATGTCATTTGAAGATACGGAAAAAATTATTCATGCTTTTATCTCCTCTAGATTAGACTACTGCAACTCATTATTTACTTGTCTGAATAAGAAATTTTTGAACAAACTGTAAGTGGTTCAAAATTCAGCGGCAAGATTGCTCACTAGAACAAATAAAAGAGCCCACATTACTCCGATTTTGGCATCTTTGCACTGGCTGCCTGTCCAATTCCAAAGATTTTAAAATTCTGTTGATTACCTTCAAAGCACTCCATGGCATGGCACCAGAGTATATAAGTGAACTTTTAAATCCTTACAGACCTAAAAGATTGCTAAGATCCTCCAAGCAAGCATTATTGGCTGTTCCAGAGTCCAAGTTAAAAACAAAGGGTGATCGAGCCTCTCTCTTTTAAAGACTCATTTTTTTAGGCTTGCTTTTGCTGATTTTACGGTTTAAATTCTTTTATGGTTGTGTTTTCATGTACGTCTCCTTCTATTATCTTGATTTCCTTTGATGTTTAATTCCTTGTTTCCCCATTTTGTTTTATTGCTTTTATGTACATGTATTTTACCTGTTTGTGAAGCACCTTGTGCTGTATTGCTTGAAAGGTGCTATATAAATAAAATTTATTATTTATTATTTATTACATGTGTTTTACTTTTCTAATGACCTGTGACACTTCAAGTTATTTGAGAAATCACAGTAAAAATTGAAGATGGGCATGGGAATAAAATAATATCCCAGACATATACCAATCTAGAACGCTTTATTACGTGTTTACTCACAATAAAAGGATCATTTTCAGTTAATAGTACCTTGGTATCTTGCTAGGTTAGAGCAATGAATGGCCGGAAAGATGGTCTTAATAGATTTTCGGTGCATGTTTGCGGTTTATTTTCTCAGTAACCCAGATATGTTTCATGGTGATAAATGTTGTTTGCTGTGCTTCTGGAGCTATATTTTCAGGGATATCAAGCAGTTTTTGGTAGTATCTACACTTTCCAGCTAGACGGAGCCAAAGTTGGAGGAAAACTCAAAACGGACCATTTGCTAGCAGATTTTGCCTATGTTTCGGTGGAATTATTTTGTTTACCCAGCAAGATTGAGATCTGAAATTCTCTGGATACATATTCCCTCTGGGGTAGATTCCAGTATTGGTAGAATCTCCATGGTAGTATTTTCAGTGTAGATGATACTAAACCTCAAAAGTCGGAAGAATTTGCCTCCAGGGGGCACTGAAGGCTGGATGCAAGAACTGGCCATCTCCAGCAATGTACCAAATAATTTTTTTTGAACTGTGATACAGCTGTAATTTATACAATTATAATAATACAGTTATTATATAATTGTGACTTATGTATAAGTCACAGCTATTGAAAATTCAAAAACAATGTACAGTATTTGGTACATTGCTGGGTACTTCCTGGTAGATGGCTGTGCTGACCTTGGACCTGAGACCAACACCAGCAGATGACATGGATCCCCAGACCACCACTGACTGTGGAAACTTTACACTGGACTTCAAGCAACAAGGATTCTGTGCCTCTCCTCTCTTCCTCCTGACTCTGGGACCTTGATTTCCAAATGAAAAGCAAAATTACCTTCATCTGAGAAGGGAACTTTGGACGATTGAGCAGTAGTCCAGTCCTTTTTGTTCTCAGCCCACGAAAGATGCCCCTGACATTGTCTTTGGTTCAAGAGAGGCTTGACTCAAGGAATGTGACAGTTGAAGTCCATGTCCTGGATACGTCTGTATGTGGTGGCTCTTGAAGCACTGACTCCAGCTGCAGTCCACTCCTTGTGAATCTCCACCAAATTCTTGAATGGGCTTCCTGTCACAGTCCTCTCAAGGCTGTGGTTATCCCTGTTGCCTGTGTACCTTTTTCTACCACATTTCTTCCTTCCATTCAATTTGCATTAATGTGCTTGTATACAGCACTCTGTGAATGGCCACCTTCTTTAGCAATGACCTTATGTGTCTTACCATCCTTGTACAGGGTGTCAATAATCGTCTTCTAACGGTCAAGTGAGCAGTCTTCCCCATGACTGTGTAGCCTACTGAACCAGACTGACAGACCATTTAAAGGCTCAGATGTGACACCATGGGTCTTCATTATTCAACTTCTCAATATTCTAATTTTCTGACATACTGAATTTTCTGTGTTCATTAGCTGTCAGTTGTAATTTCAAAGATATAAACGCTTGAAATATATCAGTCTGTGTGTAATGAATCTTTACAATATATGAGTTTCACTTTTTCAATCGAATTCTGAAATAAATCAACTTTTTGATGATTTTTCTAATTTATTGAGATGCACCGGTATAACATGTCTGGTACTGTGTACCCTTAAGTCATGATAGTAGGTGTAAAATGTGGTGTCAACAGCAAAACTTAAGTGGCTTCCAGGTGGCGCTATCGGCAGGTAAAGTGAGATACAGACCTAAAAATTAGGTTTTTTTCTGTGAGACACCCATATCTACCTATGAGCCACGTTTAATTATGCAACATGTAGATCCAACCGAACAATCTGATTGGTCAATTAGACGTTTAGAATGTTCTCAAATGAGCAAGACAGTATGGGTAGCCTGTGCTCAAATGAAAAGTGCCTCATCACTGAAAATATTACTCCACCTATTTTTGTTGCCTACGCCATTTAATTAAATTTTCAATTTGTTTGCATTTGTACATTGAAATGAACATTTAATAAATCAACACATCTGTGAAAACTGTTGTCTTTATTTCAGAGGTAAATGAATTGATAATGGCCTGAAAAGGCGATTAGCGAAATCCCCCGAAAAGTGGGTTTGAAATTATGTAACTCTGTTCAGCCTTAATGTTACTGGTTACTTTTGTTACTTTTGCTGCTTGGCCACATTAATCGGAGCTAACGTTACATTGGTGTGACACACCCCCAGCTGAAATGAAACATCTGCTGGCGAGTTTGTTAAATGACAGATTTTTGTTCTGGCACCGACACTGGAAAGCCGTTGCCTATGTTTAAATATAACCATTAATATAAGTTCGTTCGCAAGCGCTTCGTTTCTAGCCGCATCACTGTCGTGACAGGAATGACTGTTAAGCACACCTTTGTGTGTAATAATGCTTAATTCAATTCCAGGGGATCAACTGCGCACCGAATGTCAGTCTCTCATGGAATGGCTCTTAAGAATCTTATCAAGTTTAGCAAAGCTGTTTTTGGTCAAAACAAACTGTGGTAGAAATTGTCAAACATTTTGGTTTTAAAGGAAAGATACAAGCAGAAATTACCACCCGTTTTATATATATATGTAACGCCCCCTAGATGGTAACCCGACTACACCACCCCTTGAATCATACAGCCTATCAATGCAAGGGAATCTCAATAACGTTGTCACAAATTGGTAGGAGTATAAAAATATATTCTTTATTAAAACATATGCTAGCACAAAACAGTTGGTTGGACACCAGGGAAAAATAAATAAATAGAAAACCCCATGGACAGGATGAAGGGGGGGGGGGGGGGAGGACCTCAGGGTAGGCCAATCGGAAGACTAAGGTTAGACCAGGTCTTAATGACACACGTGGTTTGACACTTCAAAATAATACACAGGCTCAAAATTAGGCCTGTGCTCTAATAAAACGAGACAAGGCAATCAAGAGTTCATCCTACACACTTGCAATCGCTATAGGGTTCGTAGAACACATGCTAAAACACCACAAGGCTATTGACGTGAGAATACTAGAAACCAGCTACCGATAATAGATCACTCACCAAGTAATTAAGAGTTCATCCCACACACACTGTAATTGCTATAGGAACACACACTATGCAACCACTAAAGCTACTGGAGTGAGAGTACTAGAAATCGACCACTGAAGCTAGATCACTCACTGAGTAATTAAGAGTTCATCCTACACGCGCTGCAAGTTCTATAGGGACACACACAATACACTCACTAAAACTACTGGAGTGAAAATACTAAAGGCCTACTAAACTCGGAGGTCTTATTTTCTGGGAAGGGAAAAGAGGGACACTGGGCTTGTAATAAAACAAAAAAAAGAATAAACAAAATAAACACGCTCTAGCCTACGGCGCACATTGACTTGCACATTAGTTACTTAGGCTATACAACCACTCGTTATGCCGGTAGGCTAGAGAAAAAAACGCAAACGATCCATTAGAGGCACCAAACACCAAAAATATAAAAGAGAACAGCAACCAGCAACACTGTAGCTGCAAGGATCTTTTTTAACGCTGGCCAAAAAAAAGGGCTACCAACACTGGTCGAAGATTTCCGTAGAGCGAGTCTCCAACGGCTATAATTATCACGCTGGCAAACACTTGTTGTTGTTAACACCACGCCAGTATTACAATAACACACGCCGACATGCAGCTGTCCTACCCGCATCTGCTCTCCTGTGGACTTGTGATGCTATAACAAACCGGAACCAGCTGTGTTTGATACAAGCTCCTGGGTGAAGGACCCCAGGTGCTTATAAATAATCCTGTCGGGAATATGACCAGCGGCTAAATCAATCACCACCCTCTTCCCCACTTAATAACGTAAGACGTGTGTTTAGAGAAGGCGAAAGAACAGCAAACCGTTACTGGCCCACGGGCTACAATCCACCCCCTCCAACTGAATCGGCGGCCCGACGATGGCGACTCCGAGCCTGCGGCCTTATCCTCACACATTTATCCCAGCCTCTTCGCCATTCCTTATGGAAACGGACCTTGGGAGTCTGTGAGGGTTGGCATGCTGGCCGGCTGTTGCTCGAACCAAGCGTCGTAGGGGTGGGGGCACCTCCTCTGGGACATCATCCTCTAGAGGAAACTCCTGAGACTCTTCCGGATAAAAAATGACTACATCTTCATCCTCACGCATTTCAGCAGATGTTACAGGAGTGGACTCTGCTCCGCTCGTGGCAGGAGTAGCCATTTCCATTGCCGGCTGTAGTGCTTCAGGAACAGCCCTTAGCTCAGCCCTGTGCACCTGTCGTGACGGTCCGTCCCCGTCAATCGGGACCACAGTGTACACTGCCCCAGCTCCTGAAGGCCTCTTTTGTACTTGGAAGACAGCCGGGTTCCAATGGTCCTGGATCTTATTCCTCCCTGGCGGATGGTTTCGCAGGTATACCAGCTGCCCTTCATCAAGTCCAGAATCGTTCACTCCATCATTGTGGTCTTGGTTCCGTCACTGTGCCAACTTCCCCACCCTCTGCTGAACATGTTCTTGGGTCATCTTCAGGCTTTGCCGATGTTCTTGAACCCAATCTTCTAACGTGTTCTCCCCTTGCATTGGCTCCCCGGCCCCCAAAAGGAAATCCACAGGTAATCTGGGATGGTGCCCGAACATGAGGTAGTAGGGGGTATGCCCTGTTGTCTGATGAGGTGTTGAATTATAGGCAAAAGTCAACTGGGTAAGATGGTGAGGCCAGCGGCGTTTCTCAACTGGTGGTAAGGTGCGCAACAGGTCATGCAAGGTGCGATTAAACCTTTCACACTGCCCATTTCCTTGGGGATGGTAAGGGGGAGTTCTGGTCTTCTGGATTCCGTACAGCTGACACAACTGCTGGATCAATAGGCTCTCAAAGTTCCTTCCTTGGTCAGAATGTAAACGTGCTGGGGGGCCGAAACGGTGGAACCACTGCTGAACCAATAGTCGAGCCACCGTAGACGCCCTCTGATCCTTAGTTGGGATTGCTTGGGAATACTTGGTAAATACGTCGGTCAAGATAAGGACATTTTCCTTTCCGTCACTTGCCGGCTCCAACGTGGTGAAGTCCACAGCCAGAATTTCATTCGGCTGAGTGGCCTGAAGCGTTCCCCAATAGGTGCGGACCTTTGGCTGGACGGCCTTTCCCAACACACACCTCTGGCACTGTTGGCACCATCTTTCAACATCCCGCGCCATATTTGGCCAAAAACAGCGGGCCCTCAGTAACTGGAGGGTTCTTTCAGTACCCTGGTGACCCTGCTGGTCATGAACACTACGAAGTCAACAGCTGGAGTATTTCTGGGCCTCCCCCCCGAGCATGTATGAGGCGATAAAGCACCCCTTCCTCCTCAACCAGGCGGTCCCATTGACGCAGCAGGACCTTGCTGGAAGTGGACAATGCCGCTCGCTCCTCTTTCCTTGGCTTCCTCCCTTGTCGACGGTACCTATACACTGGCCCAATCATCGAATCTGTCTCTTGCAACAGCCGCAGATCTTGAGGTGTATGACCTGGTAGTGCCACCACTTCTTGGCACTGGCACTTTGTAGTAGCTTGCTGGATGGTACCTGCCAATGCTCCCAGCAGTGGGACCTCTGTGCCAATGGCAAAGCGCTCCAAGTATTGGCGGGACAAGGCGTCTGCATTCTGATTGTTTCTTCCTGGCCTATACTTGATTGTGAAGTTGAAGGATGCCAGCTCAGAGGCCCACCGCTGTTCAATGGCTCCCAGCTTAGCAGTCTGAAGATGACTTAAAGGGTTGTTGTCGGTCAAGATGGTAAAATGGTTGCCAAGTAAATATTCTCTGATTTTTTCGGTAACAGCCCACTTCAACGCGAGGAGCTCCAACTTCATGGAGCTGTAATTTTCCATATTCCTCTCAGTTGGCTTCAACCCCCTGCTGGCGAATGCAATGGGGCGCAGCTTTCCATCACATTCTTGGGAGAGGACAGCCCCCAGGCTACCATGACTGGCGTCAATCTCAAGAGTAAAAGGCCTCCGAAAGTCTGCATAGGCCAAGACCGGGGTGGTAATAAGCTTCTTCTTTAGCACTTGAAACACGCTTTCACAGGTATTGTCCCACGACGTAGCCAGTGGGACTGGAGGGGTCTTGCCTTTCCGCCTGGGCCCGCTCAACTTCCCCACTAGATGGTGCAAAGGGGCAGCCAACTTAGAGAAACCCTCCACGAATCGGCGATAATAGCTTGCGAACCCAAGGAATGACCGTAGTTCAGCCAAATGCCCGGGACGCCTCCACTCCTTCACCACCTCAATCTTGGCAGGGTCTGTGGCCACTCCTTCTGCTGACACAACATGCCCCAGGTAGCTCACCTGGGGTTGAAAAAAACCGGCACTTGGACAGCTTGACTTTCAGGCCCTGCTTCTGTAGCCTCGCAAAAACTTCTTCCAACCGCTCAAGATGCTGTTGTACAGTAGACGAAAAGATGATAACGTCATCTAGGTAAAGGAGAACAGTCTGATAGCGACGATCGCCAAACATCCTCTCCATCAAACGTTGGAAGGTGCCCGGAGCATTGCAGAGATCAACGGGCATTCGATTGAACTCATAAAGCCCAAATGGAGTACAAAAGGCAGTTTTCGCTTTGTCCTTTTCAGCAACGGGAACCTGATTATAGCCACTGGCGAGGTCAATGGTGGAAAACCACTTTGCTCCTGAGAGGGCATCCAGGGACTCTTCGATCCTCGGGAGAGGGTAGGCGTCACGGCGGGTCTTAGAATTCAACTGTCAGCTGCCGGGTGGCTCACACGGTTAAGGCACTGCGCTGCCGTGCAGAGGTGATCACCACGTCGCGGGTTCGAGCCTCGGCGTACCCACCGGCAGGGGTCGGCAGCTTTTTCAGAGTAGCGCACAATTGGCTATCGCGCTACAGGGTTACAAATTGGGAAGGGACTGCCGGATTTGGGCATTCTATAACAGCTTTGTTCGTTGCTCCAGCGCCTCCTGTTGGCCAGACGGGCGCTCGTCAGGAAGAATTCGGCTTGGTTCATGTCCGGGCATCCTCCGCCCTCGCTCTGAACTTGCGAAGATTCAACCAGCGAGTGTATAAGAATCAGTGGCTGACAGGCACGTGCTTCGAAGGAGAGCCGTGAACTGTTTTCACTATCCTGAGTTGGCAGCAAGGGGTCGCATACGAGCAAGCTTTGTACATAGTTCCCCAATTGGGCATTCCAAATTTGGGTGGGATTGGAGATGCCAAATTTAAAAAAAAAAAAAAAAAAGAATTCAACTGTCTATAGTCTACACATAGGCGCAGTCTCCCATCTTTCTTAGTAACCAAAACAATGGGGGACGAATAAGGACTGGCGCTTTCACGTATGATTTTACTATCAAGAAGCTGTTGGATGTGCGCCTTTACCGTTTCGTACTGAGAAGGTGGTAGACGGCGGTAAGGCTGTCGGACAGGGGCATCATCGATCAGAGGAATCTCATGAGCCACCAAGGAAGTACAGCCCAAATCTCCATCACCCTTGGAAAAAATGTCCTTGTACTGTGCAAATAGGGCTTTAGCCTGGGAGGTTTCTGTCGGATCCAACCCGTCAAAGTCAGTAAAAACCTGGTCAGGGATTTTGGCACATGGGGCTGCCTCCTGAGCAAAGACATAAGCACAGCACTCCTCCCATGAAGGCTTAAACTCAATGCCTTCCACGCTCGCCGAAGTGGCCATCACAGTTTGTACAGTGCCAATGACCCGTCGTGGGGGTAGCCACACTTCAACGTCCCCAACGTTGACGACTGGAGCATATAAAAGACCTTTTTTGGCCGAAACAAGCGCGGGAGACACCAAAAGGCCTTCGGGCAACTGTCCATCTTCAAAGCCCAGTGGCTCAAGCAAAAAATCAGTGGAATCTACTTGGGGACACGTAACAGGCACCAGGGTGAGAGCACCAGCTCCAACACAAATGGGCGACTTCCCCTGTATCTTAACTCTAAAGGGCTGGGAGGCATTGAGGATGGCCTTAATCCTCTCACAATGCCTCAGGGCACGCAAGGTTTCAGGAGCCGCCGACTTAACCGGAAGGGAGTGAAAGAGCCGTGGGCCATGCTGCTCAAAGAGAACCTGATAGCAATCACCAAGCACATTCATTCCTAATATACCTGGGGTGACAGCCTTACGGCTGTGAATAGTTGTGTCTACGGGGTCCCTGACAATCAAAACCCCCCTCGCAGGAATACACTGTCCCAATACTACCACATCCAACTCAATATAGCCTGTGTAAGGTATATCTAAACCGTTCGCTGCTTTAAGGCCCAGCCATTTACAATCCTTCTTCTGTAAGTGAGAAAAATGTTCACGGAAAAAGCTCTCCGTTACAGTTGTAACCATTGATCCAGTGTCAATCAAACATGGTACCAACACACCCCCCATAGCTACATTTAAGACTGGACAATTTCCTACCAACTGGTCAAGAGAAGAGGAATGAACAGAGCCAGGTACCACCCCTCCCAGTGTGTGGCTCTGCACACTGGGGGTTACAAGTTTCCCGCCTGGCTACTGGAATTGCTGGCATGGGGCACTGACTGATTGGTTAAATCATCACGTGGCGTACGAGATGCCAGCCTAGTAGTATTGGAAGGGGGAGCCGACAGGCAATACCGGGCTATATGTCCGGGCTGATCGCACCGGATACAGATAGGTTGCCCATCTGCAGTGCGCTTAAACCGCCCTCCCCCAGGGGGCTGGGAGGCACGAGACCTGTTAATGGGCTGGTTTAGATACTTAACCAATGTGTCTAGTTGGGCTTGCTGTTTTAAGACCAGATCCTTGAACTCAGCCATGTCAGATGACTTTGCAAATGTGTCCTGGGGAGCTTGAGCAAAAGCAGACTCGCACTGACTTGTATAAGCTGCTTCGTTGCCCCGCCCTGAAGGACGGAGACCCCGGTCCCGACCGGTCTGACCCTCCTCCACCCACCTGGTAGCCTCCCGACGTACATCCAACAACGTTAACCTCCCATCAGCCCGCACTGCCCGCTTAAGTTCCCTTCTTAACATGTGATCACGCACATTTTCGCAAAACTGGTCTCTGAGCACTATATCAGGATTAGTGATTGCCTCTCTGTTAGACTGCTTGACCTTCTCCATAAGTTCCAGCAGTGCATGTGAAAACTCAAATAATGATTCATTGTCCTTCTGTTTCCGGTCGAAAAAACGTTGTTGCCAATATACATAAGACTTACTACAACCATACACCTCTTTTAAAATTGTAATAATTTCAACAGGATCTTCCCGGATTGCTACGGGGCGATACTTAATTTCATTTCTGGCTTCCCCTTCGAGATGGTCATATAAAAACAATGCCTTCTCCACCACAGACATACATCTTGACCTTATACAGCTTTTGGCCTCCTCGACCCACTCCTCCACAGATAGCGCTCCTGCCACTGCAGAACCAGAAAATTTAGGGCATCGTCTTTCACAGGGCAGGTAGAATGCTTGCTCTCTTTGGACGGGGAGTGCACCAACTCCATTGCCTGGTGCACTAGTCAGTCTCTGATTTTCAGCTTGAAGCTGAGCAATACGCTCCCGCAGTCGCTGCAACTCCACTGCTGCAGTAGATTCGTCACTGTCGTGGTCCGACATGTCGCCAGTTGCTGTTCTCCATACACACATACAAATGCAAGGTGCCGCTAAAGCTGGGACCAACCAACATTCCAAATATCCTGCCGATTACGCCAGATTGTAACGCCCCCTAGATGGTAACCCGACTACACCACCCCTTGAATCATACAGCCTATCAATGCAAGGGAATCTCAATAACGTTGTCACAAATTGGTAGGAGTATAAAAATATATTCTTTATTAAAACATATGCTAGCACAAAACAGTTGGTTGGACACCAGGGAAAAATAAATAAATAGAAAACCCCATGGACAGGATGAAGGGGGGGGGGAGGACCTCAGGGTAGGCCAATCGGAAGACTAAGGTTAGACCAGGTCTTAATGACACACGTGGTTTGACACTTCAAAATAATACACAGGCTCAAAATTAGGCCTGTGCTCTAATAAAACGAGACAAGGCAATCAAGAGTTCATCCTACACACTTGCAATCGCTATAGGGTTCGTAGAACACATGCTAAAACACCACAAGGCTATTGACGTGAGAATACTAGAAACCAGCTACCGATAATAGATCACTCACCAAGTAATTAAGAGTTCATCCTACACACACTACCAATGCTATAGGAACACACACTATGCAACCACTAAGGCTACTGAAGCGGGAATACAAGAGACCAGCTACCAAGATTAGGTCACTCACCAAGTAATTAAGAGTTCATCCCACACACACTGTAATTGCTATAGGAACACACACAATGCAATCACTAAAGCTACTGGAGTGAGAGTACTAGAAATCAACCACTGAAGCTAGATCACTCACTGAGTAATTAAGAGTTCATCCTACACGCGCTGCAAGTGCTATAGGGACACACACAATACACTCACTAAAACTACTGGAGTGAAAATACTAAAGGCCTACTAAACTCGGAGGTCTTTTTTTCTGGGAAGGGAAAAGAGGGACACTGGGCTTGTAATAAAACAAAAAAAAGAATAAACAAAATAAACACGCTCTAGCCTACGGCGCACATTGACTTGCACATTAGTTACTTAGGCTATACAACCACTCGTTATGCCGGTAGGCTAGAGAAAAAAACGCAAACGATCCATTAGAGGCACCAAACACCAAAAATATAAAAGAGAACAGCAACCAGCAACACTGTTGCTGCAAGGATCTTTTTTAACGCTGGCTAAAAAAGGGCTACGAACACTGGTCGAAGATTTCCGTAGAGCGAGTCTCCAACGGCTATAATTATCGCGCTGGAAAACACTTGTTGTTGTTGTTAACACCACGATAGTATTACAATAACACACGCCGACATGCAGCTGTCCTACCCGCATCTGCTCTCCTGTGGACTTGTGATGCTATAACAAACCGGAACCAGCTGTGTTTGATACAAGCTCCTGGGTGAAGGACCCCAGGTGCTTATAAATAATCCTGTCGGGAATATGACCAGCGGCTAAATCAATCACCACCCTCTTCCCCACTTAATAACGTAAGACGTGTGTTTAGAGAAGGCGAAAGAACAGCAAACCGTTACTGGCCCACGGGCTACATATATATATATATGTTGGGAAAATGAAATTTGCCTAATGATATCAATATTATTAATTTGACGATCCAAAAATATGATATTGTAATATTAATATTAAATATTAATATAAATACCTCGGGGCACCACCCTTCCTCAGTGAAGGGAAAACGATAGCCAATTAATAAAACCTCAGTCTCAATATCCATTAAGCTATTAATTTGGAAATGGATTAATAATTAAATTAATAATTGTAACCAACTTACCCAATCAATAGTTAGATTGAAGTATTCAGAGTTCTAGATAGAAGAGGTTGGCACTTTCACTCTTGCACAATAATAACCACAGCACGTCTTAAAAGAATATTTATTTAAATGAAACAAATAAAACACAATCTAAACTACACTAAACACTATATACACAATGAAGGAGGTGTGTGTGTGTGTGTGTGTGTGTGTGTGCTTGCATGCGCGTGTGCGGGTGTGGGTGAGAGAACAAAGGGATGATCTAAGGTGTGAATGAAGGGGCCTTGCAGACCATGCGAGTGGGGGAAGGCAACCCTACTGTAACAAAGACCAAGTCTTTGTAGCAAAGGAAAGCTAAGAGTTTTAAAGTCAGTTATTATTAAATGACTTAAAATGCTCACTGTTGTTTGTGCGTGTGTGTATTACGTCAAAACGAAGAGGTGTGCGTGTTTTGCATAGGAAAGGCGCCGTGCTAGTCTACAGGAGGTTATTTGCATGCAAATTAACACATCCTGTCCTACTAAAACACAATCCTAAAACAATCACAACTACTATCATTTTAAAAATACACACAGTCAATTTTAGCCTTAAAAGAGGGTTTAAATGCCCAGTTTTTACCAGTCCTTAGTTGAGGAAAGAGGTTTGGAGGTTGCTGGAGGATCCAATCACGGGTGATGTTGATCCGGCTGAAAGAGCGGTTCTGGTGCTGTCCGTGTCTTTGCTGTGGGGAGAGGAGGGAAGCTGGCCACACCTCAAAAGCAAGCTGTTTCTTCAACTCTTGCTGTACTCCTGGTAGCCTGGCAGATTCTTCTGCATGGCCAGTCTATGCTGGGCCTAAGAGGTGGGGGAGGGGTTCCCCAGCCTGAGAAGTCCACAGGGGTCCAGGAGCCTCTCCAAGGGAGAGAGAGAGAGAGTCCAGAGCTGACTCCAAGAGCCAAGAGAGAAAAGAGCCAAGAGAGAGGGGAGCTCCAAGAGAGATAAAATGGTTGACCACTGCTTTTATGTACCTGGCCTGCTGGCGGGAGGGGCTTGCAGGCAGAGAGTGGTCATGGGAAATCCAGGGATCCATTTTGAATTTCCACACATATGAAAGTTTTCCTCCATGTGAGACCCCAACACTTTTCATTTAATTATGCACCAAATGTTCTCAATCGGCAGGCCAGTTCAGCACACAGACTCTTCTGCTACGAAGCCATGCTGTTGTAATAGCTGCAATATGTGGTTATACATTGACCTGCTGAAATGCACAAGGCCTTCCCTGGAATAGATGTCATCTGGAGGGGAGCATATGTTGCTCTCAACAGAACGGCGGCACTTCTGGATCATGCTCAACAATGGCTTCCTTTTTGCATGATAGAGTTTTAGGATGTGGATGGCACGACGGGCTGTGTTTACAGACAGTGGTTTTTTGAAGTATTCCTGGGCCCATTTAGTAATGTCAATGACAGAATCATGCCGGTGAGTGATGCAGTGGCGTCTGAGGGCCCAAAGATCATGGGTATTCAGCAAAGGTCTCTGGCCTTGTCCCTCATGCAGAGAGATTTTTCCAGTTTCTCTGAATATTTTGATGATGTTATGCTCTGTCGATGATGATACCTTCAAAAGTAATGCAGTTTTACATTGGGTAACATTGTATTCCACACTGTTTTTAATCAAGCCTTTACTGGTTGTAGAGCCTCTGGCCATTTTTACTTCTGAGAGACTCTCTAAGACATCACTTTTATAGCCAATCATGTTACACACCTGATGCCAGTTAACTTAATTACTGGCTAAATGTTTTTTCAGCCGATTCTCTTATATATTAATTGCTTTTTCAGCCCTTTTTTTCCTGTGTCCCCACTTTTTTGCGACCTGTTGCAGCCAGAAAATTTGAAATAAGCTTATTTTGTGGATAAAAATGTAAAATGTCTCAGTTTCAACATTTGAAATGTAATCTACGTTCTATTGTTAATAACTTATTGGCTCATGTGATCTGAAAGTCATTGCATTTTGGCTTTATTGACAATTTACACTTCATCCCAACTATTTCAGAATTGGGGTTGTATAAATAAATATTTTTAATGAAAAGAAAGCCATTTAATAATCATGGACACAAAGAAGCAACACATTAGCAAAAAGATAGAGGGCTTCTCCAAATAAGCCACAGCAAACCTTTTAATTGACAGTTCGTTTCAGAATTTTTATCTGGTGCAATTTTGTGCAAATAATTTCTCATGGGTTACCGTGTCCTATTTTGCCTCTTACAAAATTTCAAACATCATTTCAGTACATTGTAGTGCAGTGGCCAAATATTATCAGCGGGGCAAAGCTCCCATTAGCCATCTGCTGGTTTTATCTTTGGATCCCAGCTGTTCAGCACCTGGTTACCTTCCCCTTCCTCACAGTCAAGCCCAGCACACTGTGGTTCTGCTGCTCGGCTCGGCACTGGCAGAGTTCTGCAAGGTGTCAGTTCAGAATGCTTTTATCGAGGCAATATGTGGTGGTCTTGAGCGGAGTATGCTCCTGGGCCAAAAAATGGGCCAAGCCCAAATTGGCAAAATACAGCGCCCTCCATAATTATTGGCACCCCTGGTTAAGATAGGTTCTTTATCTTCTAATAAATTCTGTTTTATTCTAAATGATATAGGACCACAATGAAAAAAGAGGAAAATCCAAACTTAAATTCAAGTGCATTTATTCAGTGGGAAAAAATCCCACATTAAGAAATAATTCTTTTACATCAAATCATGTGTCCCACAATTATTAGAACCCCCAATGTTAATACTTTGTTCAACCCCCTTTTGCCAACAAAACAACACCTAATTTACCCGTATAATGTTTCACAAGATGGGAGAAAACAGAAAGAGGGATCTTCAACCATTCCTCTTTGCACAATCTCTCTAAATCATCCAGCAACCCGGGTCCTCTCCTCTGCACTCTCCTCTTCAGCTCACTCCACAGGATTTCAATGGGGTTGAGGTCTGGGGACGGAGATGGGCATGGGAGGAGCTTGATTCTCTGTCTGGTGAACTATTTCTGTGTAGATTTGGCCTCATGTTTAGGGTCATTATCTTGCTGAAAGACCCAGTGACGACCCATCTTCAGCTTTCGGGCAGAGGCCACCAGATTTTGATTTAATATGTCCAGGTATTTCAAAGCGTTCATGATGCCATGCACCCTAACAATGTTCCCAGGGCCTCTGGAAGAGAAACAGGCCCACAGCATCACCGATCCTCTCCCATACTTCACAGTGGGCATGAGGTGCTTTTCTGCATACTCATCTTTTGTGTTCCGCCAGACTCACTTAGAGCATTTTGACAACAAACACTCTATCTTGGTCTCATCTGACCAAAGCACATGGTCCCAGTTGAAGTCCCAGTACCGCTTAGCGAACTCCAGACGTTTGCATTTATGATTGTGAGTGAGAAAAGGTTTTTTCCGTGCATGCCTCCCAAACAGCTTGTTGGCAAGTAGATAGCGCCTGATGGTTGTTTTGGAGACTTTGTGACCCCAAGATGCTGCCATTTGTTGTAATTCTTCAATAGTGAGCTCTGGAAACTTTTTATTTCTCTTACCATACTCCTCACTGTGCGTGGTGGCAAAATAGCCTTCCATCCTCGTCCAGGCTTGTTTACCACTGTTCCAGTTGTTTTAAAGTTCTTAATGATTCCTCTGACAGTAGATATGGGCAGGTGCAGGCAAGTGGCTATTTTCTTGTAGCCATTGCCTGACTTGTGAAGGTCGACACACATCTGCCTTACTTGAATGGTGTGTTCCTTTGTCTTTCTCATGTTGAAGAGTGGATGAGAGAAATGGCCTCTGTGTCACGTCATATTTATACCCCAGGGAAACAGGAAGTGATAAATTACCAATTAAATGTTCCTAACTTTGTAAACTACTGTAGAAATGACATAAATACTTCAATTACATTTATTTCCTTGGAATTGTCAGGGGTGCCAATAATTGTGGAACAGGTGATTTTATGGAATATAATTATTTCCTAGTCAGGGATTTTTTTCCCCCTCAAAATTCACTTGAGTTGAAGGTTACATTTTTCTACAATTTTAGTGTGAGAGTATGCTTCTGTAATAAAAATTGAATTTATTTTAAGGCTTTTAACGCATCCTAACCAGGGGTGCCAATAATTATGGAGGGCGATGTATTAACCTATCAATGGTCTTAACAACAGATCAATGGTCAGAAAATAAGCAAGAATTAGACAAATGCAGTCAGAGCATTCTTAACATTAGAGAATGAATTCCTGGTGTATTTAAAGGCGACCAAGAATGGTTGAACGGGGTATTTATCCTTGTTCTGTGATGTGACATTTAGACAAAAAATTTTGGTTGGGTCTGTAATGCCTCAGAAGCTTCCTGAAAACCTCTCTCAAAAAGTTATTTTAGGGTGGGGGATTTTGAACACATTGTTTTGCACCTATTTGGCGACCTTTCGTGCTTAACTGGCAACCTCATTATGAAATGCAAGCACTAGACACTGATTGGCTGATTGGCTCTCGCATTCGGAGTGAGTCTCTCGCATTGACGTTTCTGTGCCGTACGTCAGCAAGCATTCAATCAAACTGCACTGAAGAAATTTATTTGCAGAATTTAAGTCCTTGTGCAATAAGTGAATCAGTTTTACATACATTACAGTGGATTTCCCTACTAGTGACACGGAACTCGATTAGGACTCTGGAATTCTCACGCTTGTCTTTACTGAGGGATTGGAAGCAATTAAATTACATAAAGACATTTCAAATGGTCCTATTTTATTTGAACAATTTAAACAATCATGAATCACTTGCATTGCTTCCAATCCCTTAGTAAAGCGAAGAAAGTGATTACACTCTGAAAACGAGACGTAACAAGAGTAATCTTCACGGATTTATTTAGATCTCATCTCAAAGCTGTTGCTGAGTGAGAATCACGTCATACAATGTTGGCTTGACAAGAAAAATGAATATTTTCTATTTTTAAAGTTTTAAAAACAATCTAACAACAACGTGATACTTACAGTTTGCACTGGTTGTTGAGGTTGACGCAAAGTCGGAACTGCTCCACTACATAGTGCAAAACGCTGCGAGAAGCCGGCTTGAAATTGTGCCAGGTTAGCAAAACTTTCAGAGGTGAAATGGACTGAGCAAAGTAACAGTCTGTGGTTGAATGTCGTGGAAATCCGATTAAAAATGAACAGCAGTCACGCATTTTGTGCATTTCTTTCGGTTGGAAGGTTATGGAACGTTTGCACACTGCTTCCACAGCCTGGAAGAGCACACCTCGGTACGCGACTCACCATTTCGCCTTGAACTTCAGGAACACTGCTTGCAATTTACTTTCCATAGGCTGGTGTATGCAAATTATTTTGAAGGGGAGGAAACCTAATGAGTGGGGGGGCAATGAGATACGTATGACATCATATATATTCATTGTTCAGATTGGCCCATTTTCTGGCGGTCATTTTGAAAAGAGTAATTTTTATGAAACAGAGATGTTCAGAATGTCCAGCATTCGTATGTTCTTAAATGCGGGTAAGCCACCTTTAGTCAACATAGAATAAAAAACCGTTTTTACCTTCTCTATGTCACCTTTTTACTTTTACAAGGACTGTGTGTCGTGCTCATTTGTGAATTTAACTTCAATCATCAGTTGCTTAACCTGCGGACTTTACCTTTCCAGACTTACTGTGTAGTGTTTTTGCTAGTTATTAAATCAGGCATATGAACAACCCCAATTCCAAAAATGTTGGGGTGCTGCGTAAATTGTAAATAAGAACAGAATGGAATGATTTGCAAATCTCATAAACCCACATTTTATTCGTAATAGGACATCAGATGCTGAAAGAGAGACATTTTGCCATTTAATGAAAAATATTAGCTCATTTTGAATTTGATGGCAGCAACAGATCTCAAAAAAGTTGGGAGAGGGGAAACAAAAGGCTGGAAAAGGAAGCAGTACTAATAAAAAGCAGCATGAGAAGCATTTTGTAACTAATTAGGTTCATTGGCAAAAGGTCAGCAACATGACTGGGTATAAAATAGAGATGCGCCGAATTTTCGGCCACCGAAAATTTTCGGCCGAAAAAGGCAAAAAAATGCATTTTCGGCTTTCGGTCGAAAGACATAACACCGAATCAATACGGTCGGAACAGAATGCTGTGATGACGCAAGCAAAAACTGTGGCCAGCACGCGCCTGTCTGTATGTTTTAAATCGGGGGACGCGCATCACCGTCACCATGTCATGGCACTAAACTCCACGAGTGCTGAATTGCAATTTCTGTTTGACACTGTCCTGATGCATAGGATAGCAGCTGATGTTGTGTCCGATTCGGTTGCACATTAAATACGTACCACATAAAAACTCAAAGCAATGATGTCCGTAAAAGGCATAGAGTATTCATAGACAATGGCAATATATTCTCAGGGCATTTGTGTACCATCAGTATTCCATAATGTAACTACAACCCCTGGAAAAATATGGAATCACCACACACAGAGGATGTTAATTTGCCTTTTTTCCTTCATAACAAAGAAGCAAATAACACATATGGTATAACAATTATAGTTTATTAGCTTGACATGCAGGCGTCATTTAACATTTCACTTTGAAAGTGAAGGCAAAACACTTGGCAAACGCGCAAACTGCGAAAGATGGCAGAGTATTACAAAGAATCGCTTTACGATGCGTCATCTCATCTGTGATACCTTTCCTGAGAACAAAATGCTTCATCAGCACCCGTAAAGTTATTCTCGGCGCAATTTTTGTAGAATA
Source organism: Gymnothorax reevesii (assembly GCA_029721435.1). Classification (NCBI taxonomy): domain Eukaryota; kingdom Metazoa; phylum Chordata; class Actinopteri; order Anguilliformes; family Muraenidae; genus Gymnothorax; species Gymnothorax reevesii. The sequence goes on along the minus strand of CM056582.1, from coordinate 41,233,557 downwards.
GGGGCAGCATAAATACTTTCTCAAGGGGAATTTGGGAAAAAGATTTGGACACAACGCCGTTGCTTCTAATTTCGCTACTAACAGGATCACGGACAAAGAAACGCATTTCATAAATGCAGTAGCGTCGGTGAACAAACACAACCTTCTTTGAAAGGAAAGGCAATGCACAGTATATTTATAAAGCTGCCTAAAACAACACACGTTTCAAAAACACAATTTGAGGACCTGTTTCAATGATGGAAAGTGAAGCCTGTTTCCGGTGAACAAACGCAACCTTGTTTGAAAGGTAAGGCAACGCACAGTATATTTATCAAGCTGCCTAAAAAAACACACGTTTCAAAAGCACAACCTAAAGACCTGTTTCAGTGATGGAAAGCCTGTTCCCTAGCGATAATGCGGAAGCGAGTTGTCTATTGCAGCCAATTCTCTCTGACCAATCAGTGGGCTGCTGTTGTCGTCACGTAACATATTTTACAATTTTTCAGCAGCCAGTAATAGGCCAGTCAGTTATAGGCCTGTAGATTATTCATGAGTGGGGCCAAGTTAAACATTTTATTTATAATTTTATTTCATTTTATATTGTACTTTGTTGGAATGTCAGTGCTAAATAAATATTTTCATAATTTTGTAATGGATTTATTTTTTGAAGTGTGAATGTTAATTTATGCCATTGCAATGCCTTGATTTTAGTTAGGTAAGTACACAGTCATAGCCATTAATGCAATGGTTCTAAAAATTGGCATAATTTCTTTCGGTGTTTCGGTTTTCGGCCAAGTGTTTTTCATTTTCGATTTCGGCCAAAAATTTTCATTTCAGTGCATCCCGAGTATAAAAAGAGCATTTTAGAGGCGGAGTCTCTCAAAAGTAAAGATGGACAGAGATTCACCAATCTGAAAAAAAAAACTGCATCTAAAAATTGTGGAACAATTTCAGAAAAATGTTCCTCAATGTAAAATTGTGAAGACTTGGAATCTGCAGCATATGATCAAAAGATTCAGAGAATTGGGCGAAATCTTTGTGCGTAAGGGACAACTCCGAGGGCTCTAATTTCCTGGCGCAGCGCAGGTGGCGTAGCGAGGCGCAGCCCGCGCAGTGGTAATTTCGTAAGGCGCAGCCCGGTAGTGGTAATTTCGCGAGGTGCGCAGCCTTCGGTGGACGAAGGTGCGCCGAGATGGGTGTGGCGGCGTAGTAGGTGGAGGTGTCACATATTCATCAAGACGCAGTGACAATTTCGTAGAAAAAGTCTCCGCTGGAGTTGCGCAGAAAATTCGTTTAATTTCCGTGCAGTGGTAATTTGGCTGACCGGCGCAGAGTGCGCACACGTCACTGAAATCTCACAGGCAGGTTTACAGAATGTCAGGTACATTTCAATGCAAGAAACAATTACAGGAAGCACTATTTATTGTAACTATCTGAATAAGGACATAAGTTATAGTATCTATATCGATTGTCCTGATGTCAGATTAAAGGCGGTTGCCACGCGTAATGGAAACTGACCTGGCTTAATCAACGCAGCTGAATCTGTGATGCAAACTAACGACTTCACATCTTTCTCAGCCAACCACAAACTGTATATATATATATATATATATATATATATATATATATATATCGAATGCTTGCGTTCTATGCTCAGTAAAGCCGCTTGCACACTGGACGCGAAACGAATTTTTCGCACGACTGATTACAGACAAAGTCAATGCAAAGACGCGATAGTCGGACAGGGTTTTAATATAGCTCCTTGTCCGAAAGTCATAAAAGTTATAATTTTTCTGAGTATTCCAGGAATTATTAGACGTGCAAACTTGGCTATGTTTGTGTTCGACCTTCACAAAATGCAAATTGATAGCTATCGACTTTTCTTGGTCTTTTTAGCCTATTCATCTGTTTTCGAACAGATTCACGCTTTATTTCCTCAGCAGAGATAAAATAGTGCGTGAGCAAATCAATTCCATGACCACTGACAGAGTGAAGAAATCATCGCATGCACGATCAAGACTGTCCGACACGAAATGCAAATTACTCCATGTCCTGCAGCCAGCAAAAAGTAAAAGTATTGATATGAGAACAGATTTATAACGAAATAAAGAATAAAAATATATCAGCAACAAACGGGATATCCAACAAAGATGACCCGCCAATAAATAAATCGCAGTGTTCATTGGATGCTCTGTTGTTAAAATGTTTCTTTTTATTCTTTATTTCGTTATTAATCTGTTCTAATCATCCTTTTTTCGGCACGGAGACACGGAGGCATTGTACATTGTCTCGCGCCAATGTCGACTCGCTTTACTGAGCAGAGCTTACACAGAAACATTGATTGAAATTCTCAGTACTCGAAGAACTGAGCCCTCTTTTCAAACACTCTCGTTTAATATCTAAAAGAGTCAGTAGATTTGAAGAAATTAAAAACAATAATAGACTGTCGGGCATGGAGATTTATTAAAACCCTGTCAGACTTTTGGACACAAGACGCAATCTGTCAAGCGAAAAATTCGTTTCGCGTCCAGTGTGCAAGCGGCTTAATACTACTAGGCTACTATTATTGTCACTTAGGTTTTATCGTCTTTCGGGGGGGAAAGGAATACAGCCTGATTGCCATGATCTCGCACTGAGTTAAGATCTCATATTGGAAATAAATGTGTAACGTATCTTGCATTGTTGTCCATTCATGTTAATCCCAAAATTTTAAGGGGCAACAGTTTGTAATAATAGGAACGCTATCCATCGTTTCTCTTGCCAATGAGCAATATTTGACTCGGCTGTGTTACACCCAAACACGCCTTCTTTGCCAACTTGCGCTGGAAGGAGGGGCAGAGGCGGGACAGAGGAGTACTTGCGCCAGGCTATGCCGGGCACGAAATTGCCACATACGTCTGGACACACCCCGTTGGCGCGGCGCACCCTCCATTCGCCGCGCCTGCGCCTGGTCTACGAAATTAGAGCCCCGAGAGTCAATACTGAATGCCCGTGATCTTCAGGCCCTCAGATGCCACTACATCAGCCAACGGCATGATTCTGTCATTGACATTACTCAATGGGCCCAGCAATACTTCAAGAAACCACTGTCTGTAAACACAGCCCGCCGTGCCATCCACAGATGCCACCTAAAACTCTATCATGCAAATAGGAAGCCATTGTTGAGCATGGTCCAGAAGTACTGCCGTTCTGTTGAGAGCAACATATGCTCCCCTCCAGATGACATCTATTCCAGGGAAGGCCTTGTGCATTTCAGCAGGTCAATGTATAACCATATATTGCAGCTATTACAACAGCATGGCTTCGTTGCAGAAGAGTCTGTGTGCTGAACTGGCCTGCCGATTGAGAACATTTGGCGCATTATTAAATGAAAAGTCCGCCAAAGGAGACCCAAAACTCTCCAGCAGCTGGAAGCCTGTATTAAACAAGAGTGGGATCAAATTCCGATGGCTAAACTCAAGAAATTTGTCTCCTCAATGCCTAGATGCCTCCACTCTGTGTTAAAAAGAAGAGGGCATGCCACACCATGGTAAACAGGCCCCTGTCCCAACTTTTTTTTGGGACCTGTAGCAGCCATTTAATTTGAAATGAGCTCATTTTGTGGATAAAATTGTAAAATTTCTCAGTTTCAATATTTGCTATGTTATCTCTGTTGTATTGTGAATACAATACTGGCTAGTGTGATTTGAAAGTCATTGAGTTTTGATTTTATTCACAATTTACACTTTGTCCCAACTATTTCAGAATTGGGGTTGTACATACTGTGTGGGTGAATATATTCTGTACCGTGAAAAAATATTTGCCCTCTTCCTGATTTCCTTTTTTTTTGCATATTTTTCACGCTTAAATTTTTCAGATCAAACTAATTTTAAAATTAGACAAAGATAACCCAAGTAAATACAAAAGGCAGTTTTGAAATGATGATTTCATTTATTAAGGGGAAAAAGCTATCCAAACCCACTCAGCCCTATGTGAAAAAGTAATTGCCCCCCTTGTTAAATCATGAATTAACTGTGATTAAACACATTTTTTTAGTTCAATTTCACCAGCTACACTCTGTCAGACATGTTAAATGAAGAAATCACTTAAATAGAACCTGTCTGACAAAGTTAAGCAGGAAAAAGGATCTCAAAAAGCAACACATCATGCAGCAATCTAAAGAAATTCTACACCAGATGAGAAACAAAGTTATTGATATTTTATCAGTTGTGAAAGGGTTACAAAGCCATTTCTAAGGCATTGGGACTCCAGCAAATCACAGTGAGAGCCAATATCCACAAATGGAGAAAACTTGGAACAGTGCTGAACATTCCCAGGAGTGGTCAGCCTACCAAAATTACTCTGATGACGAACTGGCCTGTGTCAAAATCGCTCATGTCCCATTTCTCCCACATCCAACTAATAGACTACAAGAACCAAGTGTTTGCTTACAGTTTAAAGGGAAGCTATTGTCATCATGCTCATGTAATAATGTCAATCAATAGTTTATAATGTATGAAAGGTACGTACAAAATTTCAGTGCTATCCGATAGTGTTCTGTATGGTTTTAAGCCGATTACTTAGTAAATTTTTGATACTTGCAGCCATTTCGTCCAGTCACATGACCAATCTCAATGGAAGTGACATCAGATGTGCGTATTGACAGTAGTAATGTCTGCTTTGTACCCACTGATCAATATAGAATAACAATATATAGCCTTCTTATTCTATATAGATTCTATATAGATCATGTACCTCGTGTTCATTTGGTTTCCTTTGTCCATCATTTCATCGTGAAATGCCGTATTGTATCGCTAAACACTGCACTGTTTCGGATAGAAACAATCCGCGAAATGCCAGATTTCACAAGTTGCCAGCTGGCAAGAAATGGAAGCGCCTACAGATGCAGTGGCTTGCGAAATGTGCACGTTCTGAACCAAAAGATCAACAGGTCCTTGTGTGTAGTGAACATTTCACGTAGCCGGAGGACTACTCGAATAATCTGATAAAGCATTCCATGGGTTTCGCAAGTAAACTGATATTGAATGACGTTGCAGCAACAAGCCTACTAAGACCTATCCCAGCGGGCACACAACGTTGTGACGACGTTGTATTGTAGTTGTACCACAACATTGGATTTCGGTCAGATGAAGGTTGTTTTGCAACAAGCCACAATGTTATGACAACTTCATGGCAACGTCATGACGACATTGTGTTTAGGTTGTGACGACGTTGTATAGTAGTTGTACCACAATGTTGGATTTTGGTCGGATGAAGGTTGTTTTGCAACAAGCCACAATGTTATGACAACTTCATGGTGACGTCATGACGACGTTGTGTTTAGGTTGTGACGACGTTGTATAGTAGTTGTACCACAATGTTGGATTTTGGTCGGATGAAGGTTGTTTTGCTACAAGCCACAACGTTATGACAACTTCATGGTGACGTCATGACAACGTTGTATCAACGTTGTGTTTAGACTGTGAAGACGTTGTATAGTAGTTGTACCACGACGTTGGAATTTGGTCGGATGAAGGTTGCGCATGAGTACCATGAGAAGGGGTTTAGAATGATGCCGGAAAATTTTTGAAAGGAAGGGGTACATGCGGCGTGAGGAAAAAATTTTTTTTGCAGTAATCCTAGTGTTCACCGCTGGGCGCTTGCATTGTGACATTCACTCGGCATCCGTTCTCTCCAATTCCTTCTGACCTTCATTCATTATACATTTTCTTTTTTCTTTCTCTTCTCCATCAATATCGCTGTGAACATAGGTTGAGTTAAGCATTACATTAATGACTGCAGCGGGAATCAAACTGGGGACCCTGAAGGCAAAGTAATCTCAAACGCATTATTAACTGTGATCTTAACCACTATACCAACTGAAAGAGGATATGAAACACTAAATGTAGTTATCCTAATTTAATGAAGGTCTCTCACCATAAAAAGATTATTTATGTTTTACCACTGATGGAGAAAGAAATTTCAAAATCCTGCCGTTTAAGTTCAACTGTCAAAACAAAGGAGGGCACCACAGCTATTGTATTGCCTGATGTGACGTCATCGGAGTGGTTGGCTCAACTTGTCAAGCTAGCGATCGCACTGACGAACTACATCTGTTCATTCAAAATGACAGCAAAAGAGAAGCAAATTAAAATGCGAATTAAATTAAAAAGGAAGGCATTTTTTGCATTGCCCCTGAATGTTCAAATGAATTTTACAGAGTCAAGGATCGGGAGAAACCTATACATTTCCATCATTTGCCACTTAAAGGACTGTTGTGGTTTTTATTCAGACATATTTTCAGATTATGAGGTACCCCCATCCTCAAGTAATTGGACAGAGACAGATTCTTCAGACAATTAGGCTTTATTGAGGCATATTGATAAATGTAAAGCCGAGTTCTCTTTGCGCAAGAAGAACTGATTTCTTACTTTTCACACCCAGTTTTTATACCTTCATCACAGGAAATATCTTCTAAATACGGTCTTTTCGCATTCTCATTCTCGCGCTTCAACTGGACACGCAAATCAAAACACTGCTAGCTAATCCTTCAGGAATTCAAAGCAAAGATAAGCATGCACATCACTACAAAGGACTGGAAAATTACAGTCAAGAGAGGAAAAATACAGCCAGATGAATAGGATACAAGTAGATACATAAATGATTCAATTGATTACGTTTTCAGTAACAACTAATGATTTTACTGAACAAATATTGATCAAAGCTACAGAAACCAAATACATTCTCTGATTATGTTTTTGAATCAACTAAACAGAAGCCTGCTTACTAATCAAAGCTACAGAAGCCCACTGCTTGTGTGTGAGCTGCTCATGCATGTGGGAATTGAATTGCTTGTATGTGTGTCTGTCTGTGTGTGAACTGTTTGTATGTGTGTTCGTGTTTGTGTGCTGCTTAAGCCTGTGCATGTATCTGTGTGCACTGCTCATGTGTGTGTGTTACTGCTGCTTACATAATATGGTTATTGATTATGATTATTGATTATGGTTATTCATCATGGCATTTGTTCTTCTGATGAATAATGAATCTGAGAAATACAATCCTCAACACGACCACCTGTTCTCCGACGTTGGCAAGCTGCACTCAAAAGGAAGGACCCACTAGTTAGCAGCAATGCTAGACTTTGTGGTCATTACTTTGTAGCTGAAGACTACGTGGAGGAAAAGTTTTTTGATGAGGCAGGAGTACTGGTGACTCGCAGACACAACAGGTTGAAACCAGATGCAACTCCCTCAGTGTTTGACTTCTCTTCCTATGATGCACGGAAGACAGACCGTCCCACACAGTCCACTGACGTTAGTTCAGAAGTGGCTGTGGCCCGTATAACGGCGTAACTATATAACAGAACAGAAAGAGATAATACAACCAGCAAATGTTCAACAACCCAGTTCAATCTCAATCATGATCATCCCTTCTATTGCTTATAAAACAATTTCACGGACCGGCCTTCAATGTGTGGCAGATAAACACAACAAAATAAAATGAGGCAAGAGTACCATACACAACCTCCAGAATAATGGCCAGAATAATTTTAAAAGGGGGCACAAATATTTTTGGGGGGTTTTTATGAGTGAGAAGGGGTTTAGAATGATGGGGGGAAAAATTTTAAAAGGAAGGGGTAGACGCGGCGCTAGTAAAAAAAATTTTGCAGTAATTCCGCTTTCCACATCTGTATTGTTCCCTTGTGTCATTTACTCTATGTCCTATTCTCTTGAACTACTTATGTTCTTTTTTCCTCTGTCGATGAGACTGTGAACAAAGGTTTACATGTTAAGTTAGATTACATTAGTGTCTACAGCAGGATTTGAACCAGGAAACCTGTGGAGAAAGCAATGTTAATCACACCATTAACTGTGGCCTTAACCACTACATAATTCTTTTTTCTTTTATTTATTGTTGTCGATGAGGAGACGTTGAGTGAATCCATTTTGATGCCTTTCATGCTGGTGAGTTGCCTGATCTGTTGACACAGGGTAGAATAATTTGAGCAGAACAAACCATTGTTTGTGGCTGAGTTGGGTTAAGGTTAGGGTTTGGAATAGGGATAGCACTCTTTATGAGTGGATTTAACCCCTTTGCGCAGAAGCCAAATCTGGCTGTTTAGGCGTTACCTGATTTAAGGCTTTATAATTCAAGATTGCAGCTTTACAGGCAGAAAAACTTTGGCTCAATTGAGTCTAGACACTTGAAGCATTTAGACTCCCATCGTATTTTAGTTTATTTTTATGATTTTGGTGGAGAAAAGGGGCTGCAAACACAAAATTCTTCATGAAAATTCAACTTTGAATTAGCCAAAAAAATAATAATACTGACAATTGAAAAACTGCTGGGGCTTAAAACTATACATTTCTGGAATCATAAACTTCTTGACCACAATTACACAATTCATCTTGAACATTACATTCTAGATTACCCGTTTGCTATGAGCCAAATTAGACAGCTATCCAGATGTCTCCCCAAAGTCTGAGATCCATCAAAATGGTTCACTGTCAAATCATACATTAATCATATATTTAACACAAATTAACTTTTGGGGCATGAAATTCAGCATGAACTAATGATTGTCTGGTTGAGTTTAGCATGAATTTATCAATATCAGTGCAGTTGAACATCATTGGTTACCAGTAACCTCTCCAAACACAAAACATGCCTTTTCTCCATAATAAAGTGAACAATATTGTCCATTTTTCTTCGAAGTCCCCCAAGGATTAAATAAAGTGCAGATTAAACAGCTATAACATTCACGCTGCAATGATAAGCTAACCGCTCTCACATCCGAGATTTTTTTAACCACTAATTGGAATACTGTTGGCTCACTGTAGCTAAAATGGTTGCTACAGAGTACTAAGTTTTTTCTGCCGCAAGTGATAATTTTTTGAAACTACTGGATCGATACTATGGGGAAGAATATTGACCAGTTTGCACATCAGGCTTAGCTGAGGAGTTTAATTCATGCAACTCCTGAAAAACAGGGATTGGAGGGAAGTTCTCCATACTCTAAATCACGTTTCAGCTCTGCCTGCTTGTGAATATTCAATAGCTGATCCGGGGGGTGCCATCTCGTGGTCGAGTACTGTGACTAAGTGCTTAAGTTTGCATATCTATAGACGCGAGCGTCTACATCTGCAGAAACGGGTTAAGGCTAGGCACAGGAATAGGGATTGCATTCCCTATGAGTTGGGTTAAGGTTAAGGTTAGAGTTAGGAATAGGGATAGCATTCCCTATGAGTTGGGTTAAGGTTAGGGATAAGGATAGCATACCCTGCGAGTTAGGTTAGGGATAGAGATGTTTAGTTTGTTTGGTGAAAAGTGTGAGCGAGAGTGTGCTGGCACGCCGCGAGAAATGCCGCAGCGGTGAAAGGATCTCTCCGTTCAAACGAAGAAATTCAATACTTGCTTGAAGTGTAGGCGTGCGAAAACACAATCCACCACTGGGTATATATATGCTAAACTTTGCGCACATTCGCCATGCTTATGACAGAACAATAGATCAGTGTCGTGACAAATTAAAGAAAATGTGCGCGGTGCCGCAGTCTTGCAGCTCAAGTTATGAGGCATAGAGGCATATTTTTTGTGGTGTGAGGCACAAAAAACATAATCAGCCAAATAGCTACACTAGGGCGAAATTATATAAAAGGTTCTTTTCCTTCTTAATGACTATTTATTGTCGTTAAGGTGGTGCAGCCTTAAATGCACTCGCGTGTGTTTTCTATTTTGAATGGAAAATAAAATGATTGGGTCATTGGGTCATACGTTGCTGCACAGAATTTGTTTCAAGACTATAAAGGGTCATGTAGTAATCAGCAACAAAAAACAAGAAAAATGAGCGATTGCATGGTGTGGAATTTATTGATTGAGTGTCAGCGGTGGCAGATCAAGAGGTCCTTTCTAGAGTAGCAGCAGCAGCTGCGACACCTTAGGTTTTTATCTGGCCAAGTATATATGTGGCGACGTAAACACAGACGGTGTCGACCACTTTACTCAAATTTTAACAGACGACATGATCCTGCTACTGTACGCGCTGTCCCCCAAAGAGTAGTACGCAACACCGAGACGACATCAATAGAATAATATCATAAAGCCAACTTAAGTTCCAAACTTAATGTTGTTAGGCGCAAAGCAAGCTAATAATTACTCAAACAGCGAGTCCAGATGCAAATAAATAAAGCCTCACAATGACACAAACGGCTGGGTGTCGAACACACTAGCGCACGGAAAGTGAGCGCAGCACGCACGTGCCTACGCGATATCGCGAACTATGCATACGCTGGGCAAAGTGCGCATGCCTCAGTATTGTCAACAGTGTCATGGCTGCCACCTTTATAAGCTAGTAGCACGTATAGCCGCTGTAGAAATTAAAGTGTAAATTATCTTTACTGGATGTACGGTCAACGTTTTTCCACACCCGAATACTTCACTTGGTATCTAAACATTAAGGTAAGCCGAGAAAGTTGTTATTTTTTTCGATTTTGCTGGAGGTTGTGTATGGTACTCTTACCTTAAAATATGCGTGGATCGAATGTTAGATTTATGAAACAGCATTTCGATGTTATGGATTATTTACACATTAATTATCAGATATTTTCACATTTTATCTGTCGCTTAAAGCCAGTTCATCACTCACCAGTGAGAACGGCTGGAAATGTATTGCCAGTTAGAAATCCTCATTTCTCGTTGGAGTGGCAAATGCTTCATTAAGAGTGCCAATGAGCAAATATGAGTAACAGGTAATCAAGACAAATCGTGCGAACATCATACATGGTTAATTAAGCCAAATCCTGGGAATATGGCTATTGCTATAATCACATTTTCGGGATGATATGCCTGTCATCTGCTCATCAGTAGCAGAAGCAAACTGGAAATAGTTAAGTTAAGCTTACCAACGTATTTCAGAATGTACACAGCGCCATCTTCTGCAACTAGCCAATCGGAAAGACTTGAAATCTTGAACTTTGGCGTATATCTCACCTGTACTTTGGCCTAGATATGCCAAAATTTAATCACCCGTTCCTTGACTTTATACCCACCTTCTCTGAAAATCTCATAAAAATCGGTGCATTACTTTGAGTTATCTTGCTAACAGACAAACGCTGCTGAAAACATAACCTCCTGGCGGAGGTAATTACAATGAGTGTGCGCGCGCATGTCCGTCGATAATTCTCAAGGCCTAGAATATAGGCCTATGTTTTAAGCAATATAATTCTGTGCCAATGTCCGTAGCCGCTGCTCCAAAGATGGAGCATAGCGCCAAAGTTGTTTCTGGTGTCCTTTGTTTAGCCCAAAGGAAGGTTGAAATTAATGGTCTACCCATTACCACAGGTGTCAGGTTATTATTGTTAATCCACTTAGCCAGCATCCAACTTTGGGAGCCAATATCTTGAAAAACCGAAAACCTGCCCGACTAAATGCCTCCCTTTTTTTTTCTCCACCTCTTAATGTCTGAAAAGGAAATGGGTGAGATGAATTTGGCATTGGTCTGGTTTTTGAAATTGAAATAAGCCTGAATTTGGAATATTATTTTTATTTCTTTATTTTTTTCCTCATTGTACTCAGATTTCCTGTCATTGCATGTATAACCAACATGATTACCAGGTGGCACTTTCACATCTTTAAAAATTTGGGTATCCTCAGGATCAAATAGAGTCATAACAACTTTGGCACATGGAAGCTATTATCCAAAATATTCTGTCAAAAATGGGTATTTTTCCTCAAATGCTCAATCTGGTACCTGACTTGTCTACTTCTAGGTGGCGCTGTAGCCATATCGATAAATATTATGAGCTCAAACTCTGAGATTTTCTGTTTACACAAGTATGGGCACCATTCTGCCACATTTCTTGCAATTCTGAGATGTCAACTCCACCGCCAGTACCACTCTCTCAGAATATGGCTCTTAATACCTTGGAAAACTTGTGATTTTTACAGAACTACCATATTATAAAAATTTGTTTACTTGCTTGAATATTCTTTCTAGATCTTGTAGCGCATGATCACTGCTTAATTTGTCCTTCCAGCCTAAAGAATGTCCCGTTGGAAAAGGTGGAGAGAGAATAAAGCAGCAGCAGATGCCTTTGCTAGACAGAGCAGCAGTGATGAAGAACAAATTTCTTCAGCTGTAGCCTCTTCGGCTGAAAATAGTCACCTGCTCATCGTTTGAGTTTGCTGATGAAATTGAAGCCAGTGCTCAAAATGCTGGGAACATATCTAGTCATTTTGATTCTACTGATGATGAAATTAATGGTGGCGAAAGTGACCAAGATGATTATGAACCACCAGACATCGAGTCATCCACTGATGATGACGCTGATTGAGAAGATGACCCTAATAAACCATATGACTTGTTTGGAAATCTTGCTGAATGGGCGACCAAAAATGCAATAATAAGGAACAGTATCACAGAGCTCTTAGGCATTCTGAGAAATGCTGGCCATGCTGATTTGCCAAAGGATGCAGAACATTGTGAAAGACACCCAGATCTGTAATGGTTGAGGAAAAATGTGGAGGACGGTATTTGTATTTGGGTCTCGAGTATGGCATTCTTCGCATATTATCACACAATCCTGCTGTAATGCCAAAGAACAACTCTGTACCACTAAAAAGTCAATATTGATGGACTTTCTCTGTTTAAATCAAGTCCAAACACAGTGTGGCCCATTCTTGCCAGTTTTGAAAATTGCAGTCCTTTTATAGTTGCTATTTATTATGAAGAAGAGAAACCCAATTCAGTGTCTGATTTTCTGAGTGACTTCATTGTGGAATGGCGTAATCTGGAAAGGAATGGATTCCAGTTTGAAAACCAACCATTAGCTCTATCGTTGCTGTGCTTTATATGTGATGCACCTGCCAGCTGTTTAGTGAAATGTATCAAGGGTCATACAGGCTACAAATCTTGAGTGATGCAGAATACATGGCGGATGGAGAGTAAGAGTGGTATATGACACGGTCGAAGACATTGTAGCTCGAACTGATATGTTCTCAGAGACCGTTTATCGTAATGAAGGATATCAGGTAGAAGTGTCACCCTTATCTGAATGTGGGATAAAATGTGTGTCAGAATTTGTTTTGGATTACATGCATTTGGTGTGCCTTGGAGTTGTTAGATATTTGTTGCACTGAAGAATGGACCAAGATGCTGTAAACTTGGTGCCCAGCAAATAGGCATCATAATAGACAACCTGATTAGTTTTCGAGGGCTTCTTCCAACTGAATTTGTATGTCAACCAAGGAGTCTTGGTGAACTTGAATGTTGGAAGGCCACCGAATATTGACAATTTCCTCTATATACTGGACCATTGGTTCTCGTTAATGGCAATTTCTTTGCTGCTAGACACAAATTCTGACAAAAGAAATAGGAACATTTGCTATGCTGAAAAGCTCCCAGAGTATTGTGTTCAAAACTGCAGGAAGATCTATGGAGAAACCTTCAGTGTCTACAATGTTCATAATCTTCTTCACATTGCCCAAGATGTGCAAAAATTTGGCTGCTAACTAAATAAAATCAGTGGTTTCCTTATTGAAAATCATCCGCAGTCAGTAAAGAAATTAATTAAAACTCAAAGCATCCAATTGCACAAATTGTGTAAATTTTGTTCAGCAGCGAAATTGCTGCATGTTACCTCTCCCCCAGTATCAGTGCGCACTGGCAGGGTAAGACCACAGATCTCTGGAACATAGCAACATTTGTCAGTCGCCAAGCCTTGATCATTTTTATTTTATGATTAACGATCGATTAACAGCATAAAACCTGTGAGTTGCGAGCGAAGTGTTCATGCTATTTCCATCTGTCAGAGAAATAATATCATCATTGCCATAGTTGGGAGGCAGAGCAGAAAAATTGCGCCTGAATAAAAGCTCTCTTTTCATGCCTTACAAAATTTAAATGCTTGTTATTAGAATTATCTGGGTCTGCAGCCTTTATAAAGCAAGCTATATCATTTGTTTCTCTGAACAAGTTTCTTTGACATTCCCGTGTTCTGTCATGGCAGGGACTCCAGAGCATTCCCGACAGCTCATTAGGTTCCGAGCATACATACAATGCATCAGAGGTGTATAATCCAGGTTCAGAAAGTAAAAATCCATCCCAGGATATTGTTCCAGCCACAAAAGGCCTGTCAGTTGGCACTATTCTTCAGCTGGGAGGTAAAATTAGCAAGTGAAATCTGCTGGCAGGAGTTTACGGGTGGAATGAAAACATGGTAGGATTTTTTCTTTCTGACCCCTGGATTATGCACCTCTGCAATGCATGTGTAGCTACGGTCTTCTGTTTCATCATCCCCGCTCACATATTATCACTCAATCAACAGACAAATTAAATAAATAAACTATCATTTTTTAGCGATTATTGAGTAAATCCAGTCGACTCGACACTCAAGACAGCAACAACAATTGAACGACAAGGATAAGCGACTAAATGTGCTACACGGACATGTGATGTCAGGGCCAGACTCGCCGAGAATGGTTATAATTGCGACCTCCGTGGAAAGCCTTGACAGTTCTGCGAAAAGGTGTTATCAAATCAAAATGCCTGGGGGGATGTTACTGATTTTTTCGTGGTAGGCTTAGAAAACGATTCATTAAAATATAGAGTTTTATGGGGTATGTTCAATGACTGAGGTGACCGTTTAAGGTCTGTCTGTGTCCTTGCCATGCACCGTTGTTACCAGCTAGTCACAAAATTAGCTTCATCTGTGAGTGGTTTTAATATTTTGGTGGATATGGGTGGGACAGTAGTTAGCACTGCCACCTCACAGCAAAAAGGTTGTGGGTTTGAATCCGGCCTGGGGCGTTTCTGTGTGGAGTTTGCATGTTCTCCCTGGGTGCATCTCAAACCATAGGCTGCAGCCTTGAATGGCTGCATCTTTTGGGGACGTCACTCAATTCCATCCACCAAATAGATGGGTAATTTCATCTCTGTTCAACAGCTTTGGACCAGGCAAATCATCACTGGTTTCCCTAAACCTAATCTTAACCCCTAACCCTAAACCGAGATCCTAAATTTATCCTTATCCCTGACCCTAAATGTTAGTTTGGCCGATAGAAGTAAGAGACGACCTCCAAAAATGCAGCCTCTGAAGAGTCCCAGTGGGCACATGACATTGATTGAACGTTGATATAACATTGAAGCAACCCCAACAGCGTTTTTTCAACATTGTTTCAACGTTGCGTGCCCACTGGGCTGCAGCCTTTGCTTTGAGATGCACCAGAAGTGCTTTTGTGGGTTTCCTATCACAGTCCAAAGAGGTGCACATTAGGCTAATTGGAAACGCTAAATTGCTAAGTGGTGTGAGAGTAAACGGTATGTGCGCCCTGCGATTGATTGGTTGATTCTGATAAGCCGAAATATACAGCTTATGGTATATTGTTCACGGTTTCTCCCCATCACCTGGCCCTACGATTTTCGCGAAATACCAGACGCCCATAATAAAGAGGTTCAGTTCATTTAAACCCCCCGCCTCAGAGCTCAGTGACCATTTCGTGCCACAGAGACGCCAAAACTAACGGCTGGTGCGGCGTATCTGGACTGGTATTTCCTCCCCGACTCGTCTGGGAGTTGCATCAAGCTGCTGGAGCGATGATGAGTGGACCATATTAAGGGGCGTGTAATTCCTGACAGGTCCTCGTCAAAAAAAGCCTGTCTCTTTCATGCGTTTTGCTGAGGTGAAGACATGTCAGAGGGATGCTTTGATACAATAGCGGATGCCTTTATTTTATGCAAGTGTTCGTAGACGCAGCAGGGCGCATCCGTATCAGTTCTGTTCGCACCCAACCTGATAACTGTACAGCAAATAGTGATCGGGAGCCGCCGTGGTACCCGTCGCCTGAACTTGGGCACCAGAGCTGCTCGCGCGCTCGCGGGCAGATCCCTCTGACTGAATTTGGAAAGCGATGGGTGAAATCTGCTTTATCCACTGCTGGAAACCCAGGCAATGACAAATGCTTTACAACAGGATGGACTTGTCTACGAAAGAAATAGTGGCGTTTATTATTGCATGCTGCTGTTGGTTAGGCCGACACGTTCACGCGGAGGTATGTTTGTGATTTCCTTTATCTCTGATTTGAAGACTAAGGTTAAGATGCTGCTGTGTTTGCCTTGCAATATGTACACTGGCCATTTGATTTGCATGTAATCCTACGTGACACATTTCTGACATTACCAAACGGACATTGCTCCTAAATGACAAAGGGGCCATTTTCTTAGAAAAAACCTAATTTGCTTAGCTGCATAATTTTACCGACCAAATGCTGTTTTCCGATTACACCGCGCAGAGCAGGCTGAAGCCCAGGAGGGATAAGCTGGTTCACACACCAAAAAGGGAGTGAAGGTTTAGGCGTTACACACAGCCACTGCGATTGTACTGAATACACGACCATCAGTCGGCGTAAACCACTTACACGCCTAGCGTATGTTTTTGAAGTGTAGTCCATAGGCTATGCTGGGAATTTATTGGATGCCAAAAAAGAAAATAATGTATCGTGTAGATGGGAATAGATGGAATGCCCACCCAAAAACTGCTTGCTTTTTGCACTTATGTCATTGGTAGACGGGGAGATGGTGAGAACTATGAGGGTAATACCGAATACGGATTTACAAAATCCCCTTTGTCTTCCTTGAGGTATCTTGTGATTTGTGACTGAACACTGTCATTTAAAAGGTAGCCCAGTAGATTCAGTAGAGTAAGTCTTAAAAGAGGGACATTTGCGATAATTCGCAATAGGGCTTTGGCTAATGAAACAGATACATGAGGCATCTTATAGTATTTTTCCTTTTAGAGGTTTGAATGGGAAATGGTTGTGCCATATCATATCATTCCACGATCGTTTCTATTATGGAAGAAAATTTCATTCATTGGCGATGGCGTCGGCAGGGCTTGCAATAGCGACCCTTCCTCGCAATGAAACAAAAAGGTTTTGACTACACTTCAACTGCCTGGCTATGCTTTACCACTGTGAACATCTGCGAAGGCGACGATGCTCCTGAAGGAATTAATCAGACGCACGCGCTACTGTCACTCATAATGAATGTGATTACAATCACACTGCTCCTTACACCGCTCTATCCAGTGCAGATGCAAGTTAAATTTCCTGCTGGAAAGCGAATCTAGCGTGGCTGTATTACAGGCTAAGTCGGTTAGGATTGAAGATTGAGGGAATCCATGTTTTATGACTGCGCGAATGCATCCCATCCTCAAAAGGAAAAGAAAAACAGTATGACTGCAAGTATTGTCGTAATAAACGATAAGCAGAACTTCTGAATGTCGAAAATACACTTTGCAGGCTGCAGCGGATATGCGTGGTATTGTTTTAAATAACTACTCTATAAAAAACAGATTGGTTGAACAATAACTGGTCTAATTGGTTTGGGCTAACGTTGGTTGATTTTTATCAATATATTGCTTGATTTAACCTAAATTATTGTCAAATTAACCAGTATCTTGATTACAGACAACCAATATAATGGTTATCCTGTCAATCAATCCTGCTAGTTTGGGCATCTATCTGTTGAGAGATGCTCAAGCAATCAGGACTGATTGATAAAATAGCCATCATATTATTAATTTGTTGCAAACATTCTGTTAAAAAATAAACCAAGATACTGGATAAAACAACCAAGATATTGATTAAATCAACCAACTTCAGCCCAAATATATTAGATTGGTCTTTTTTTTTTAAACAATCTGTATTCAGTGTATACATGCAGATTGAGTAAATATCAAGTAATGACACTCTATTGTAATGAACCTGTTTTTTTCATATTCCTTTCTCAACTGTGATAATATGGTTGTTGCCTGTTTTGTTATGGCTTTTGTTTGGCTTTTTGCTGTCAAAATCAGCTGATTAGCTGAGATCAAATAATTTTTACTCAGTCATCCCACGCCTGTGTAATGTAATTACCTCTATGTATGGTGTGTGGAACAAGTGAAGGTGCAGCTCTCTCATAAACATCCTAAATGAGATACACCATCCTAAACATCTTACAATTTTGGGGAATAGATAGTGATTAATTCATGCTTGCATTACAAAATAATCTTGATATTGTTGGAGGTATGACACGAAAGGAAGTTCCTTCTCCACAAGTTAAGAAAACCAAGCCTCTGTTCCCTATAAAAATGTCAGGTCTTCCATGGAGGAGGCCTCCGGACACTAGCTGGAACACTGGAGAGCAGTACCTACCATCCTTTAACCTTTATTAATGTGTAATGGAATGAGCTTCATGATGTCCGAAGTGTCCTGAGTGCAATTTACATCATTATAATTAATTGAGTCTGTGACACTTCCCTGTGGCATCTTTTTGGCAAATGACAGCTGTTTAGCCTGCCACCTGCGTCCCTCTAAGGCAACAGGATACAGGACACATTCCACCAATGAAAAAACTGAACTGCTGCCTGCTATCAAGATGACATGCAACTGGGCTTTCAGACAGATTTCACAGTAATTGGCCCCAAAATAATGTTATATATGCATTAAATGCCCTTAAAAAACCTGTGGTGAGTTTCCGAAAGCCTCTTAATGCAAAGAACCTCTTTAAATGACTCTTACGATCGTTCTTTAGATAGCGTGGGTTTCCCAAACATGTTCGTAACCAAAGCGTCTCTTTAGTTCGCTCTAAACTAACCCACGTAATGAGAGAATGTACGTTACTTAAGAATCTCTTAAAAACACTTGTTAATCCTGAGATCAAATGTTTTCGGGAAACCCACCCCTGCTTGGTTGGGGAGCTCACAATGCATGAATTGGTAACCATTCATGTATATGCCAAACTGTTGCAAAATAAGACAAGTAAATTCAATAATTTTTTTCAAGCACAGGTTAACTTATGAGAAACCATGTTTTGGTGATGATCAGTGATGTCACTGATTTCATGTTACATATTAAAATAAAAGATAAAGATCCCACTACTGACTCAACCTTATATTTATTTTCACTCCACATCCAATGGCGGGAAATGGAGACTGATAATTGAGCCGACTGTGAATGTAAATACCAATATTTCAAACGTGCAGTGGTGATTCCCCGGGCCCCACATATAGATGAGCACAGAAATTAAGCTGAGGAGAGTTTTTATAAAAAGCGCATATAAATTGAAGTTTTAACGCACAAGAAAAACCTAATCTTCACCTTCCCAAAATTGTTGTAAGTCTTATCAAACATTGTGAGCGTTATCTCCGTCAAACCCAACTAACGTTCGATTGTCCATGCGGTAAGCGACGTATGCCCAGGACGAGGTAGTAGACAGCTTGATGGAAACGGCTGCAGTAGCTGTTACTTGGAACGTCGCTAAATGGTTTGTGTAATTTTCTGATATTCAGTGATCAATAAATTATTGTGTCTGTCAAGGAATATAATGTAGGAAAAAGGCTATAGAAATGTTGGCAACTGTTATTATGAAATATTTTTCGATCAGTCAAGCAGAATTATGGCGTGGGACCCAGTTATCATGGTATTGATTACATAAATTCACAGTTCACAGAACTAACTGGCAACCAAGTTAAACTTAGTTGGTTATATATAACAAGTAATTTGTATATAACCAAACTCACAAAGAAAAAATGATTATTGCAAGAAATCTGAGAAGAAAATGCTGAAATGAAAACTATTTTAACCTGGTTTCAGATGTTTTAAGTAGGGAACAGCACAAGTTATAGCTGCATATATATTATTAGCTCTATATTGAACTGTATCTCAAACAGTTCTGAAGTTACAGCCACTGGAAATTTTGATTATTTTTTTCCATTTTACCAAACTTTCCTCTCTGTGCAGCTTCAAGCAAGAATATCTCCAAGTGTTTCAAATGTACAGCTTTGAAATCAAGCGTCTTAAGCTAACTTTTTCTGTAGATTATGAAAATGCAGTCAGATTTGCTGTAGCTTGTACCCTTTTCTTCTCTCAAGGCTCTAAAAATGGCCGAAAATCAAAAACCTTAAAAATGACTGCCTCCTTTGAGCTCTATTAACTCAAATGGTAGGCTAAATAGAGCAATTACATTTTTGCAGCTGTAATTTTTGAAATATTTGGCCACACCTAGAGAACAATTGCATTTATCAATACATTGGTAGAGCCAGAACAATTTTGGTGGTTTTGGTTGAGTTCAAAATTTTCTAAAAATTGCTTATATTCACATCCTTTTTTGGGCATGTGGCAGTTATGTAACAATACCATATTTTTACCATGTATTTCTATGTAACTAAAGATGATATGATGAAAATATGGTGTTACCAACCTTCCTTCTTAAGGAACACAAACACAATATAGGTCAACAGAATCTATCTCAGCTTGAGTGTGAAAACGCCAAAATATTTGCTTGAACAAATTTTGTTTAAACATTGAAGAACTGTGAATTATCATCTCCATGAGCACATAGGCAATGCACTTTGAATTTTATATTCCTCATAGGTAAAGCAAAAATCAAACAGCAATGAACATTTAGATTACATTCATCCTAATATTGATCAAGGTTGATTGCGTTATGTTGTCTAATGGTTAATTACCACAAATAATACACTAAGGGACAGGTTGGGAACCCATAGGTTTTTATATCTCCTTTTTGAATAGTGTTGATTGAAATTAGACCAATAAGTTTTGACTTTTATACTATAGGTTAGCTGAAGTTATTCCCAAGTGCAGTTCCCAGATTCCCACTTGCATTTTGACAGAATAAATTACATAATGTCTAATTGCCCCAACTTACCTCTCAGCAAAAAGTTAAATTGATAGCAAACTTTGCGTGAATAGTTAAACGGCTCATTGAAATGCAAGTTAAAATGGATATCTTTTTAAAAATCTAGAAATCTCTGTGCAAATATTGTCTGAAATGTCAAAGTTATTTCTTCAGAGAATTTTTAGCTCAGATTTTTATCTGTGGGTGCATTAGGAAAATGCATTCATCACCGATTAAGTAAAAATTCTGCATTCAATTGTCAGTTAGGTATTTTATCCATGAGATACTACCATAGGAGAAATAGGCTTACCGACCAACAAATTTTGAGTTATCATAACGTGATGAGCTCGATGATACTCTCATCATGGATCATAGGGCAGTCACTTGGAGCTGCCGCGAATCTGCATTCTGTACCAGCGGAATTACTTTATGCATTAATAGTATAAACTGATACATTGTAGGCCTGCTCGCCATGCTGTGCTCGCTTAACTTTGCATGACATATTTTTACTTTACTTGGTTTCCTTTTTCTGCATACTACTTCCATGTCTCATTGCAATGAGTTTTAGTGACCATTGTGACCAGTGTGCTAATCTCTGAACCATCAGACTGCACAATCAAGACTACACAGTCAGTTGAGAATATTCTGTTTTGTTAAACTTCAATTTGTTCATTTTCTATTCTAATAGCTTCTTAATGAAGGTTGTGTGATACATACATGTGGAAAAAAAAAATAGAGTTGCCCCATCAACCCTGAAAGGGGCAGCTGGCCTCAGGAAATGTAACTTGGATTTAGGATGTTCTGTAAAATTGGAGTGAAAACAGGGACAGAAGCTATCAGAGGTTATAAGCTATTGTGTTGCATGTGCCTGATCGCGTTTCTCTTGTTGTCTCCTCAGGCTATACCTGATGACAGCTACTTAAACACGGTGCAAAATGCAGGTAGGTTTGTGTCTAAACACACTAAACATGTTTTACACATTTCATATGCATCAGGCAGGCATACCCAGATGGATATTTTTCAACACGTCCACACACACTGATTCACACTCATGCTCATACTAACCCCTTTAGCCCTTGTGCAAGCGCACACACACACACACACACACACACTCACACACAGAGACGCACACTTGCAAACATTGACATAATACAAACCCCTAATTTATATGCACACACACTTTCTCTTTCTAGGTCTGTTATACTCTCATGGCATTACATCTGTCAGTCAGTCTGTACTGTCAGTGCAGGACAGGTGGATGGCAGGCTTGGAGGTCATAGCTGTAGGCGGTGTGACTTCATTGCGTCAATTAATATAAATGAAATAAAGAAAATTTGATTACATAATGGTGTTTTAGATGTCCAGAGTGGGACTCCTAGGGTGATACAGTCCATTTTGGGTAATGGAGGGCTGAGTACTATTTGTTTATACATTATATCCAGTCAGCTAAATCACAAAGACAAATTGGGTTTTCTGGATTGTTGAAACTGTGTGTGAATTGTGTTACCATTACAACTGTACAGTATTTGAAGAGCTTATCTCTAGGAGTGCACAAGTCCGATATCATAAAATATGAGATAAATTTAAAAGTCAGCCCTATTGGTGGTGAAGAATACTCACCCAAACCACTTTTACTCAAAGAGGTGCTCAAGTCCTGTACATAACGAGTGGGCGAACTGAAAAACCAAAGGTTGTCACCTCATCACTTGAAGGTACTCTTGCAGTTTACGGTGGACTTATGGTTTTGCACATTTTACTGGGTCTGCCAATAAGTTTTCATGAGCGAAAAACTAATATTCTGATCCCCAGTGTTTTTAAAATCTTTAAACCTGGCTCTTGCAAGAAGGAAAAATTGGATGTGCACACGTATGAAAATAAGCCCTCGAGCTGTGTTTTGTTCTACCCTGAATTATTTCTTGTATATAAATGAGCCAGGTCTGTGAGAAGACTGCTCCTAATGTGAAGCTTAACACAGAAACAGCCCTCACAAACTCGACTGCAGGCAACGTCAGATTCTCCCCCCCCCCATCTCCCTGAAAACTGTGTGCACAACTCACCCAAACTGCCATTTATTAGGCTCCAGTATTAGCACATTTTAATTGATGTTGGAGAATTCGTTTTTTTTAATTCCAGTATGGAGATAAAGCTTGTTCCAGGTTGAGACAGGGGAGGGGTGTAGATCTGGGGTCGGTGTTGGGTGGGGTTGGGTGGTCGGTTGCTGATATAGACAGCGTCAAACGGTACTTGCGCTCACCCTCAGACCTCTCAGACCCCTCGTTTCATGATCAGTTTGGGTTGCTGTCCGAAATCTGTCACGCGCAGGCTGTAACCGGATGTGGCCCTCTTGAGCGACCGTAGTCACTCGCGGCTGCCCTAAGCGGGTTTGGTCAGCGATGGTGCCCGTTTTCCATTCTCGAACAGACAGCCGACTGACTGTTGACTGGTGACAGTGTAGAAGATGCACCACCTCTTGGGGGCTGAGACCTGTCCATAACATGCCAAAGGATCTTTTTCTCTCTCCTGTGTCGCAAACCGTTTCTTTATTTAGATGCTGGAGCACTTTTCTTTTTTGTTCGCAGTATCTTGGCTATTGACCACACCCAAAATAATAAGTCAAGCGTCACTTTACACATCACAAATGGCTCAATGTTTTTCATTACTGAAGTGCTTGCCGTGTTCGCGTGGTGTGCTTCAGGATTACAGTGCCACACGCTCTTCTTTAATTCCACTCATATCTCACTGGAAAAGCGATGAAAAACAGTTGATTGCTCAATTCCCCACAAATCCAGGACATACTTCGCCCGTGCATTTTTAATGGCGCTACTTTCAGAATATTACAAGTTATGTTTTTACTGCTGTTTTTTACTTGACAAAATCGTACGATTTCAGTCAGTTGTGTTTGCCATCTGTAAGTCAGTTTGTTTGTGACACAACCTTTTTCCATTTATCAGTCAGTCCTATCGGTGGTGAAGAATACTCACCCAAACCACTTTTACTCAAAGAGGTGCTCAAGTCCTGTACATAACGAGTGGGCGAACTGAAAAACCAAAGGTTGTCACCTCATCATTCGAAGGTACTCTTGCAGTTTACGGTGGACTTATGGTTTTGCACATTTTACTGGGTCTGCCAATAAGTTTTCATGAGCGAAAAACAAATATTCTGATCCCCAGTGTTTTTGAAATCTTTAAACTTGGCTCTAGCAAGAAGGGAAAATTGGATGTGCACACGTATGAAAATAAGCCCTCGAGCTGTGTTTTGTTCTACCCTGAATTATTTCTTGTATATAAATGAGCCAGGTCTGTGAGAAGACTGCTCCTAATGTGAAGCTTAACACAGAAACAGCCCTCACAAACTCGACTGCAGGCAACGTCAGATTCTCCCCCCCCCCATCTCCCTGAAAACTGTGTGCTCAACTCACCCAAACTGCCATTTATTAGGCTCCAGTATTAGCACATTTTAATTGATGTTGGAGAATTCGTTTTTTTTAATTCCAGTATGGAGATAAAGCTTGTTCCAGGTTGAGACAGGGGAGGGGTGTAGATCTGGGGTCGGTGTTGGGTGGGGTGAAAGGTCGGTGATGGGGTGGGGTGTGGTTTTAAAGGGCTCAGCTCAAGCTTTTAAACAGTGTAATGGGTGATCAGTGTTTTCTCTAAAGATGATTTCATGTTGGCTGTGTGTGGCTCATAAACAGCCACTGCTGGAAGAAACACACGCGCACACACACTGAGTGGGCACTGATACCACCTCACACAGAGATCTTCCTCTGCCAGCACTGCAGGCCAACACGCGGTCTGTGCATTTGTTTTGTGTGTGTACCATATCAAATATTCATTGTGCTGGGAACATCATCCAGGGAAAATGGATTATGGGAACAGAATGGAGGATCCTCTCGAGCGCTGTTTCTGCATTAGAGAGAAATGCTCAGTAGGATGGCTGGGAGCTCACAGCCAGCATCAGGGGACATGATGCCACAGCCTCTGCCAAGCGCTCGTTTTGTGCTGCCATCCTGTTCCCAGTGTGTTTTATTGTTTAGCGAGGGAAGTACACTGCCCGGCCTAAAAGAAGTCACACACTCAAATATTTTGTTGGACAGCCTTTAGCTTTGATTATGGCATGCATTCTCCGTAACATCTTTTTGATAAGCTTATGCAATGTCACTGCATTTATTTTTGTCCAGAGTTGCACAAATTTTTCGTCAAGAGCTTGTGATGATGATGGGAGAATCGCACTGCTGCGAAATGTCTTCTCCAGCACATCCCAATGATTCTCAGTGGGGTTATGAACTGGACTCTGTGGTGGCCAATCCATTAGAGAAAATGATGTCTCATGTTCCCTGAACTACTCTTTCACTATTTTAGCTCAATGAATCCTGGTATTGTCTTCTTAGAATATGCCCCTGCCATCTGGGAAGAAAAGAATCCATTTATGGATAAACCTGGTCAATTAGTATATTCAGGAAGTCAGCTGACCTCAATTTTTGGGCATGTGTCCGTGCTGAATCTAAACCTGACCAACTGAAGCAACGGCAGATCAGAATACTGCCCGCACAGGCTGGAAGAGTAAGCGCTAAGCATCATGGGTGCATCACTTCGTCTGCCTCTCTTCTCACCCTAATGCGCCCATCACTCTGGAATAGGGTAAATCTGGACTCATCAGACCACATGACCTGTTTCCTGCCCCTGAGTCCAATCTTTATGCTCCCTGTCAAACTGAGTTGCGCTAAAACAGCTCAGTGCATGGGCAAAAAATGAGTTTTCTGTTGGGGCCGTGTGCACGCCTGTCTTGCTGATATAGACAGCGTCAAACGGTACTTGCGCTCACCCTCAGACCTCTCAGACCCCTCGTTTCATGATCAGTTTGGGTTGCTGTCCGAAATCTGTCACGCGCAGGCTGTAACCGGATGTGGCCCTCTTGAGCGACCGTAGTCACTCGCGGCTGCCCTAAGCGGGTTTGGTCAGCGATGGTGCCCGTTTTCCATTCTCGAACAGACAGCCGACTGACTGTTGACTGGTGACAGTGTAGAAGATGCACCACCTCTTGGGGGCTGAGACCTGTCCATAACATGCCAAAGGATCTTTTTCTCTCTCCTGTGTCGCAAACCGTTTCTTTATTTAGATGCTGGAGCACTTTTCTTTTTTGTTCGCAGTATCTTGGCTATTGACCACACCCAAAATAATAAGTCAAGCGTCACTTTACACATCACAAATGGCTCAATGTTTTTCATTACTGAAGTGCTTGCCGTGTTCGCGTGGTGTGCTTCAGGATTACAGTGCCACACGCTCTTCTTTAATTCCACTCATATCTCACTGGAAAAGCGATGAAAAACAGTTGATTGCTCAATTCCCCACAAATCCAGGACATACTTCGCCCGTGCATTTTTAATGGCGCTACTTTCAGAATATTACAAGTTATGTTTTTACTGCTGTTTTTTACTTGACAATATCGTACGATTTCAGTCAGTTGTGTTTGCCATCTGTAAGTCAGTTTGTTTGTGACACAACCTTTTTCCATTTATCCCGCACCAATCTTAACAAAACTTGGAGATCCGTTAGCATAGGTTAGTGGCCAGAGTCCTATAGTTTTTTTAGTTTCTATGTCAAAGGTCTAGGTCACACAAGAAGTCGAAAGCATATTTTTATCCAAAACCTAATTTGTAATGAAGATAGTGACTTGAATCTAACGCTATTCTTTTTGTCAACGCAATACGGTTCTAGTGTTTAGGTGTCTTTTTTTTTTTTTGATTCAGTTCTTTGGGCAATATGATATATATTTTCACCTTTCTAAATTTTGATTTCGGCAAGTCGTCATTCTAAGAACGACCTTTCATTTTATTGTTTGTCTGTCTAATAGCTGTATAACTCAAAAATTTATGAACAGATTGGCACGAAATTTGGTACGATGGTAGGTGGTAGTCTAAGGATGAGTTGATTTAATTTTGGAAGTGATCCAGAACATATTCTGGATTCTTGATCCAGAAGAACCAATACTACTGACATATGGCATGGAGGAGGCACGCGCACTACCGAGTGCCCTTCTAGTTTGTCCTTTGTCATTATGGCACGCCTGCAATATTTTTCAGAAAGTGAATTCAGAAATTGTTGCACCGCCACCAAATGAGCTGAAACTTGGCATGTATCTTCCTCCTGCCTATGGATACATGAAACTTGTTTGAATTGTTTCTATTTTATTTCAAACATCTTGGAATATTCTTTTAATGCAGCAGTTGAACTGATCAATTTATTTTTTACCTCTAGGGTTTAATCATGTAAAAATAAGAGTCCACACATGTTGCCTGATTTTTAATACAGTGTACATGTAATTTCAAACGCTAAACATTTTCACCCAAGTTGGTATCTAATTGATCATTCAATCAGTTCACAGTATTAATTGAGCCCCTCAGAACAATAGTGGTCTAACTCCATTTTTTATCATTTTGAGAAAACAGCTTCCAAGTTTCGACGTTGTCAAATTCAGCATGCCAGTAAGCATTTAGACCTGTCTTGAAGTGACATCTTTTGAATTTTCGCATTCATGGTCAGAAAGTATTTTGTTGTCAACGTTGACGATTTTTGTTATTTTTGTATATTTCGCTTAAAAACTAAGAATTTTGGAGGTGGAACGAACAATATTCTGGCCCATTATTGCATGAATAGATTTTACCTTTACCATGAAAAATGGGTCTAACTCGGAACATTACTAAATCAGAGATAGACCACTATTTTTCTGAGGGGCTAAATTACAATTATTTATGTCTAGCGATTGACTGAAAATCCAGATTATATCCAAAGAATGATAATAACATTTTACAAGTTTTCAAGAGTAACCAGTCTGAAATTATCCCAGTATACATTATAGTTTAGGGTAATAAGATTACTTTAATATACTGTATGTATTACTAAAATTAATCAATCAATGTGCCCGAGATCAAGTGATAAATACGTATAAAATTTTTTACTTACTCCTGGTCACGGGAGATTTATTGTCCAGATGAGCTACGGTGCCTGTTGCACTATTTTTATTTTTATTATTTCACTGCATCGTGATGAGAGTTTGCAGGGTTTAAATTAATGCAGTATGATGGATTGTGTCAGTTGCTCTGTTATTTTTTTGTTTCCTTTATCTGTTCATCTCTGTCTTCAAGAGTGGCTATTCCAAATTATCTTTTTGGTCTGATTATGGAACTCTGTTAGAAACTTCATTTGCGAGGCCTTGTGACAGAAGATGCTGTTGTCCACAATGGCACCACATGGTTCCCTTTTGGGTTCTCAGAGGGCTTCAATCAGGCTGATTTGAATTTTTCACGCATCTTTCTTACTGCGGATAAGTACAGACAGCTGAGTGTCCCCTGAGTTTTTTAATGTGAACACCAGATAATTACCTCAAGGCAATTTTTTTTTGCTTAAATACTGTGGTCTCCTTCAATTATTGCATGTAAATTATTCAGCATTGAAAGCAGTGCATGTTTTTGTGTGCTTGCACATATGGGTCTGATAGTGTACCGGAAGAATTGTCTGAGAGCATGTTTGCGGTTGGATCCGTATGTGCATATGAGCGAGGGTTTGTGTGTGTATACAGCGCCCTCTGGTTAAGATGTGTTAAGAGCCTTAAAATAAATTCAATTTTCATTGATTGCAGAGGCATACTCTCACACTGAGAGTATTCCACTTCCTAGGAAATAAATGTCATTGAAGTATTTCTGTCATTTCTACAGTAGTTTACAAAGTTGATCAGAGTATCTAGGAACATATAATTAGTCATTCAATACTTTCTGTTTCCCTGGGGTATAAATATGACGTGACACAGAGGCCATTTCTCTTATCCACTCTTCAACATGGGAAAGACAAAGGAACTCACCATTCAAGTAAGGCAGATAGATGTGTGTCGACCTTCACAAGTCAGGCAATGGCTACAAGAAAATAGCCACTCACTGCACCTGCCCATATCTACTGTCAGAAGAATCATTAAGAAGTTTAAAACAACTGGAACAGTGGTAAACAAGCCTGGACGAGGACGCAAGGTTATTTTGCCACCATGCACAGTGAGGAGGATGGTAAGAGAAATAAAAAGTTCCCCAAAGCTCACTGTTAAAGAATGGCAACAAATGGTAGCATCTTGGGGTCACAAAGTCTCCAAAACAACCACAAGTGCTATCTACATGCCAACAAGCTGTTTGGGAGGCATGCACGGAAAAAACCTTTTCTCACTCACAATCATAAAAGCAAATGTCTGGAGTCCGGTAAGCGGTACTGGGACTTCAACTGGGACTGTGTGCTTTGGTCAGATGAGACCAAGATAGAACTTTTTGGCAACAAACACTCTAAGTGGGTCTGACGGAACACAAAAGATGAGTATGCAGAAAAGCACCTCATGCCCACTGTGAAGTATGGGGGAGGATCAGTGATGCTGTGGGTCTGTTTCTCTTCCTGAGGCCCTGGGAACCTTGTTGGGGTGCATGGCATCATGAACGCTTTGAAATACCAGGACATTTTAAATCAAAATCTGGTGGCCTCTGCCCGAAAGCTGAAGATGGGTCGTCACTGGGTCTTTCAGCAAGATAATGACCCAACACATGTGGCCAAATCTACACAGAAATGGTTCACCAGACACAGAATCAAGCTCCTCCCATGACCATGTCAGTCCCCAGGCCTCAACCCCATTGGAAACCTGTGAAGTGAGCTGAAGAGGAGAGTGCAGAGGAGAGGACCCAGGTCGCTGGATGATTTAGAGAGATTGTGCAAAGAGGAATGGTCGAAGATCCCACTTTCTGTATTCTCCCATCTTGTGAAACATTATAGGGGAAGATTAGGCGCAGTTTTGTTGGCAAAAGGGGGTTGTAAAAAGTATTAACATCAGAAGTGCTAATAATTGTGGCACACATTCTTGAATTAAAGGTTGGATTTTGCTATTTTTTCATTGTGATCCTCTATTATTTAGAAAAAAACTGAATTTATTAGAAGCTAAAGAACACATCTTAACCATGGGTGCCAATAATTATGGAGGACGGTGTATGTGTGTGCGTGTGAGTAGGAGTGCATGCTTTTGTATGAGAGAGTGCATGGACTGCATAATATCTGGAGATACTTCAGTGCAATTTTCCTGTGAGGCTTAGCCAACCAGAACTGACCTTCAGCCAGAGAAATTTTGCCCTGTATGCACATTGATATGCTTTGCGAGCCGCAGTTTGGCTCAGAATCAATTGAGCCTTTGTTTCGTAGGGTTTTTTCATTATTTCTACTTTGATATATGCATATATTGTATTTGGCAGGAAAGAAAGAAAATATAAAGGAGTCGTACCACTGCACACTCTGTATCATGCAAAGGTAGGCACTGAGGCAGGAGATAAGAGACATGGAAAACAGTCAGTGAGGTCATGAATTTTGCACTTGTAGTCCTGGTGATGGAGAAGAGAGATCTGGGGATGGAATTCTTTTGTTTGACCTGCAAATGTCACTCATATCCATTTCTGCAGCAATGACAGCAAGTGGCTCTGGGCAGTGAAGACTGCCTTGAGCTGCAGATTCTGTGAAGATCCAGGCTGCACCTAACTGCTATGAAATCCTGCTGGTTCAAACCATACAAAACCTGCTTTTCAGTAAAGGATTGCTGCCTTTCTGCTTGCCGTTCAGCCTTACAAGCGTGAATTATGGACACTGGGCTAGATTTTGACCGGAGTTGAGACCAAGAGATGTGATTGTACTGTATCTGAAGCTGCTTCACAGCACAAAAACTTGGATTTGAAAACTTCTCCTCAGTGATTTTGAACCATTGGTCCTGATTTTCTCCAAATTCCTCATCCACCTGCTGCTTACCTATCGGACAGATGCTCTTCTTGCCGAGGAGAGGAGGGGTTCACACATCTTTGGAATAAATACAGCAGGATGTCTACTTTTGAGATGACTACACTCTCTGTTCTCAAAAGTAATACCATCGCTTCTAGAGTATAAGAATGAAAATGTTTTTTTGCTTCATCCTACAGTATTTACTAAACACATAGTTGAACTGAACATGAAAACCACTCTCAGATTAAGCAAATAACGTTGATTATCTTGTAACAATGGCTCATGCTAAGGTCTGCAGACAGACCTTAGACCGTAAGCGGACAGTCGGTTTTTTTTTTTTGCTGTTGGGTGTGGGAGAAATGGGCTCTGAGTGACTTTGAAATAAGGGCTAAATCGTTATGGCCGTATGAGTGGATCAGAGCCTCTCAGAGGTGGCGATCCCTCTGCGGCGCTCTCGGTCAGCAGTGTTGAGTACCTACTGACAGAGATCCAAGGAGGAACAAATCATGAACCAGCGACAGGGTTTTGGGCACCCAAGACTCATCGATGCACAAGGGCAATGAAGGCTATCCCATCTGATCCAAATAGACAAAAGGGCAACTGTGGCACAAGTAGAAATTTAATGATGCTTGAGGAAGCACACAGTGCTTTACCCCACGCTTTGTATCACGTTTTTTAGCTGTAGATCGGTCAAGTGTCCATTCCAACCCCGGTCTTCCACAAAAACTGCCCACAATGGGCACATAAGCGTCAGAATTGCACCTTGTATTAACTGATGAAAGTCACCTGGTTCAGTGAGTCCCGTTTTCTTTTACATCATGTGCATTGAGTTGGTATGTGTGTACCTTTTGCTTGGGGAAGAGATGGCGCCCGAATGCAATGTAGGAAGAAGACAAGCTGGTAGAAGGAGTGAGATGCTGTGGGAAACTTTTGCTGTGAAACCATGGGTCTGAAAACTGTGGTGCACAACAGACTGACAGAGCTGTTTTAGTGGCATCTGGGGACTTTAAGCAATAGTACTGATAACGGTGAGGCTCCGTGCTGTAAGTTTTTAGAGGTTTCAGACCGCAACTAAATAATTTCAAACGGGATAAAAATTTTGTTCTGCGGAAATGAGATCTTTCATTTATGCTGTGTTCTATCTTCATTCACGCTGACTCAATGACACACACACTGATTTTTACACCATGTCAAAAATCCCCAAGGTGTTACCTTCATTATGATACCAAGATTATTCAAATGGACTCAGTAGTTTGAGGTTAAATGCCATCCATCAAGTCTGTTTTTTGTGAAAATATTACACATCTATACCTCTAAGGTACAAACTGTGGGGTTATAATACAAAAGCCTCAATGTGAATTTTTAAGTATTCCATTACCTGACACATATTTGTGTTTGTTTGTGTGTGTGTGTGTGTGTGTGTGTGTATCCAGCTCCTCTCTCCTGCTCCGAGGGTTTCACTGAGCTCGGCTACTACAATGGCACCGTGTCCCAAACAGACTCAGGATCTCCCTGTCTGAAGTGGACTGAGTTTCCCGACTATGTCCAGCAGTACCCGGGCCGGGGGCTGGGGGAACACAACTACTGCCGTAATCCAGATCGCGAGTCAAACCCCTGGTGCTTCTTCCGCCAGAGCTCTGGGGCCATTGGCTGGGCCTACTGCGACTGCCACCAGGGTGGGGCAATCTCTGCCTTTTCTTTTTCATATCGAGGCAATCTGTTCAGGATATTGCATATTCCGTATGTATGAGGAACACTACCCTCAGTCTGTGTGATATAGATACTGTTTGAGACGCAATAACATTGCCGACTACATCCTGATGACTGCTCTGAAAAGTACCCTGGTTGATGAGATATCACTAATTATTTTATTCCTCACTTTGCAGCTGGTAGATGTGACAATTGAAATAAAACAAATACTCTGGCAGGCAATGGTTTTCTGTCTACTTACAATGGTAAGACAAGGAGTTCCCGGGCGCACTGTGGTATTACTGAGGCAGAAATGGGCGTTATTTTGTAGTGCTGCTACATAACTAGGATTTTCTGTTAAGATGACCACATTGGCAGTTCAACGAGGACGACAACTTTTTTTTTGTCTATGGCACTTAATTACTCATTTAGTTCAACTAGCCTTGAGCGTGGGAATACTGGTTAACATGCATGACTGTGGTTTGTTGTTACGCTGACAATGTTGGCAAAAATGACGACTAAGAAAATATGTCCAGTGTACACGAGGTGCCCAGTCAAAGTGCAAGTCCTGCATTTGACAATTTGAATTGAGAAGTGGAGGAACTTTATTAATGTATTACTGTATGCTTGCGCTTGAAATGCAGTTGACGCTTTGAAAAATCTGAGGTAGTGGAACTTTGAGTCTCCAAGCTGTCAGTGAGGTATTCCAGTGAGGTATTGTCACTTGTAACTGAAAGGACCAGCATTATGGACATTACTTTTCTCCAGTTTAGTGAAACGGCTAAACAACTCAGAGAAGGTTCACTTTGAAGACATCACAGTATAGCAATTAGGCTCTTTTTTTCCACTCCAGCATTTGAAACTTGCGATTTGAAATTCCTGGCAGTTTCTAGGTAACAAACAGAGTTGCTCTGTATAGTTCACGCCCACCTGTGTCCTGGTACCTCCCACAGCCTTGATTACCCTCTTTTTATGCCCCCGCCCTCTAAAGAGGAAAGGGGGCATTATGTCGACACCATGTCCGTCCGTCCGTCCACCCGTCCGTCCATTGTCCGTTAACTTTCCGTTTCCGTGGGATAACTTTAGAATCCCTCTTCGGATTGATGCCATTTCTTAATATTGGGAGTGGCTAGAGGACGGTTCCTTTCGAAAACCAGTGTCGTGTGATATCTAATATGGCCACCACAGCAGCCATCTCAATATGCCCTTGATCAACATACAGGCGGGGGCATATGCCACACTCTGCGTTGCTCTTGTTCTCTCTCTTCTCTTCCTTTTTTGCCTTTTGCACTTTTCATCAAGCAAATATTGCTGAGATCATTATCTTTTGCGGAGAGGGAATGGCAGAAAGTGAATAGCCAAGCAATTACGTATTTTTAAAGAATTTTTGCTGAAGGGATCATAAACCACCCTTCTGGAATATTTGTGAAGAATTTCTGCTGTAACAGTTCATAATCCCTTCTGGAATCTTATAGAAGGAATTTTGGAAATCTAAGAATATAAAGCTTGGAAAAAACAGCATTTGTGGGATTTTCAACATTTGGCCTTCCACTGTGGATTCAATGTGTTATTGTTTTGCTTTTACTGAACATGTTGCGCACGACTGTGTTGCTATATTTATTTATTTAATTATACTGGGAGTCTGATGGAGAGCAAGTTCTGTTTTGCAACAGAGCCCAGTCATGAATCAATAAAAACATGCATTACAACAATAAATTAAAAACAAAAAAAAAACAAAGGAACTACAGAACACATGTACATTCCAGCTTCATGGCATCCAACAACAGACATTTAAAACAATTAAATGAGAAGTTTTTCCAGTTTCAGTGTCTGCTAAAGCTTATTCCATTCCTGTGGGGCATAGTCCATAAAAGCAGTTTTACCCAGTTCAGAATGAACCTGTGGGACGTCTAAAATCAAGAGCACGAAGATATTACTCCCGCCTTCTAAAATTAAGCAGACTGGCAATATATCCAGGCAGCTTACCCAACAACCCCTTGGTAAATATGGTAAATTCACATGGTAAATATACAGGAGACATAGTGTGATTCATCAAGCATCTCCAGAAAAGGTGCGTCTTGTGCTGCCATTAACAGTTGCTAGACCTCCAGAGTATGAGGAAGGCTTGCCCTAGTCCCTGTCATAGCCACTAGGCCCCAGAGAAGGAGCACGCCAATCCAGCTGTTATGGCCAGAAAAGGACCTTCTTTTGCTGCATACAATGGCTGTGAAGCCTTCAGATGCATTGCTTTCCTCGTGTGACTGTGAATCCTCCATCGATGAAGCCTGTCATGGTTATGAGACTACAAGACGATGATGTTCCTTTGTTATCACAATGAAATCCTTTGCTGGCTTCCATAATCACAATCCCTTGAGAGGCAAAGTTCAATCCTGAACCCAGCTCTGGGGGTTCCTATATTCCAGTTCAGAATGGGTTCAGAATGATTGCCTTCCCCTTGAGGTACCCAAAGAAACAATGCTCTCAGTGCAATCCTGAGCATCATCGGGCTCTTGAGATTTTCACCACTGAAATGCAATGTGTCGACAGTTCCCAGGGTGGGCAGATCACAAAAGCGTTCGATTGGCTCAGAGAGAGCTCGTGGTATGGTCACTTCAGGCTCGTAAGGCTTACGTTCTATCGCAGAACCTAGATCTGTCCTGTGCTCCAGCTGGAATTTCCTTGGCGTCATCGTGTATTGGGTGCATGAATGCAGTTAGATCGCACTGCTGCAGCACAGTCAGAGGTTTTGAGTGATTTAGAGTATTGACCCTATCTGCATCCACATGGAGTAGCTGCCTGTCACTTTGTGACCATGGTCTGAACACATTCTGGTTCTGGGCCTTGGTTCTTTTAAAGACCGACAAGGAGAAGATTTAAACCCAGACTACTCAGTTATTGGATGGTTGCGAAGTTGTGCACAATGGATGGCTGTTGGTTGCAGGTGGCCTTCTGCTGGTGTTAATTCACCAGCAATGAGGCGAGAGGGAACACACTGGGTACAGTGGTCTGTCAACAGATGTTCTCAACATATGCACCTCACCCAGCACATAAATGTCCAGGACAGCTGTGCTAGCTACCTTCTGCCACACATACAGGCCCACTATCTGGCAGTTTACAGTATTATGGCTATTTTGTTTGTGAAAAAGGCAGGGTGGCTTTGGTCATCCTCTCTCTGTAAGTTTGCACTGGAATTGTAGTCCCAGACATTTCCGAGTTGAATATTGCCAGATATCTTCCACCCAGAGGTGGATTTGTTCACTTCCAGGTAATAACAGACTGTTCTTCCTCCGAGGAGACTAATGCCCTTTAGGAAACAATACTCTGGCACAGTAGTGCCCTCTGGGCCTTCTTGTTTTTCTCAGTTTCAGCCCTATTCTGTCTCTGCTCTAGAGACATGGCTGGGACAATATGACGTCTTTTGGAACAGTGTAGAATCCAGCCTCATTCAAGGCAAGGTTCTGGGAGTACTGTTTTATGGAACTGTTGGCATTATGAGAGTTTGAAAGAATTTCTTTAACCCTCCTATTCTGTTCAGTTTCAATTTGACCCGACTCAATGTGTCTCTAAAAATATGGTAAGCATACTTTTTTAGGTTAGATTTTTTTCCTAACTTTACAGGTAACACATAAATCTAACTAAAAAACGATTATTTTATGTTCTGTACGCATGTTGTGAGCATTAGTGGTATTAGGGTCATTTTGACCTCAGGATCCAGTATTGCATAAAACTATAATTTTGATCTTGTTTTTGTTGTGATGTCTAAGACTGGGGGCATGTTCAAAGTAATTTCTCATTCATTTCGCATTTGGTCTCATTCATTTTGCCCTTGTCACGTAAAATCAATGTTTATGTGTAAGGGGAGGATGGGGGAGTCGTGTTTTATTTGCTTGGCTATCAAAATGGTCAGTAGAAAGGGATAAATAAGCTGACAGGAGATTGGATCACACTTTCAGTTACAAACAACTTATGTAGTTTTACACTGCAGGGATCAAATTGACCACAAACCAAAAATGGTTTATTAATCTGAACATAACGGGAGGGTTAAGATTACCTCTTTTCAGCAGTCACATCAACAGGGAGACTCAGATCCTTTGAACTCCTTCTTGTGGGCACAGATGATAGTCCTACATATTCCACATGAACTTGTTATTAAGATTCTTATTTGCTACAGCCCATCAAGTTATGAGTTTGGGCTTTTAGCGGGATAGATAGGTTGATATGAAGTATTTAGTCTGTGCTTGTCTGGTGAGAGCTCGCCAACTCAGGCATTTTTTCTTCTGTCTGCCAGTGTCACGCCGGGTTATCGACAACCGGCGCACAAAATAGGTTTGTGTATACCTAGGGGTTTATCACTGGAGTATACAGCAACTTCTTGGACACTGGGGAACAGGGCACCTCTTAAGGGCAACTGCTGCTGCAGTGGTTCTATCAACCTTTTCCTGTTTTTATGACTATTCTATTACTATTATTTGTTACAGCAAACACTTCAATGGGGGTGTTTTCCTGGGCCAAAGAGTTCATTTGGTCCTCATGGTTTGGAGGCGTTAATTGGGGCAGCCTGTCTCTTCAATTGTTGAGCTGAGCGGCATTTTATCTGTTAGTGTTGGTCCTGTGGACCTTCATCCGTTCTAGCGTAAATAAACTTTATCTTATTAGCACACCTGCTTGTCCCCTAATAGTGGGTCTTATGCAGTTCTCCCTTCAGGTATAGCATAAGCAATTGAGTGATTGTTGTTACTTTGAAAGAGAGCAGAAAATGCTAACATCAAAATGTAATTAGCTATGATTCTGTCCTGGTCGAGGCAACAGGGTTAATCGAACGACCTGTGATAACGCACCAAACCAGCTTTATAGATGAGTATTCCAGGAATGGACGGCAGTACCAGTGTGTCTTAAAGGGTATGCACTATACCCGAATGGGGCTATCATTCCTCGTACATATGGAACATTTTGTAATCGTGTGGAGAGATAGAAGCTGATCACACCAAACATGCTTTTTTAGTGTAGAAACAGGAGTTGCGTCTATCCTGATTTTTTGACGCCAACGTTATGAAAAGTGCTGGATCACTGATCTGTACGGAATCACTTGATTACTGATGCAACAGTAAACTGCTTTTGAAGGTTAAAGCAAATGGAAGTGGCCAGGTGGCCATACTGCTTTGTGTGCAAGCAAGCAGACGCAACAGTGTATCTTGTGGCAGTGATGACTCAGTGTGCATCTTTTAGTGCTGCAAACATTTTAAAGGGGATGTGGAAATATAATCCATGGTGGGTAGTGAAGATGGACAGCTGTTAATGGATATGCCACTGGATTCTACCTTAAGGGTAGAATCAGCGAGATAATAGTCATTTTTAGAATACTCTATATTAGTTGCCCTTTGCCTTTAAGTTTCACAAGGTTTCCAAAGAGCAGCTAACATAATTAGTGTCACACATTCTACCTTTGTTCCTCCAATAACAGTGATATGCAACTCCACTTTATTAAAACATATGCTAACAAAGCTATTGTAAGAGCACCTAGCTATTATCGGACACCCATCATGTTACGATGTTACGACTGACTTTACAACTGACTTACCTATTTCACGGCCTGCTTATTTGAAGCAAATTAATATCAATTCTCACTGAAATGCCAGAGCAGCAAAAATATTCATACCAAATTATCTAGCTAGAAGAAATGTACTTCATCCTCGCATTCAGTGATTTTTTTTTTTACAACATCATATCAGTATTGTATTTAAGCATATGAAGATTCATAGAATTCTTCTGGAGTGACAACAAAATAATTACACATACCATAGATAAAGCTTCACATTTTCCACCTCAGGCCATTCAGTTTGCAGCCAAGTTTCAGTATACAATGGTGCATTCCTCAATGAAGAAAGATTAGCTTTGTACTGCATCATTTAAAAGATAAGTAAATAAATACAATCCTTGCAGTAAAGCAAATATAGGACTATTATACACACATTGCATTATACTTTATTATATGATGTTTTACTGTATAGATTTTCCAAAACATTAGCAAATGAAATGTGAAAGATGCATCAAATAATGCCCTATAATCATGATCAATGTCTTTACCATGCCTATTAATGATTCAATCAATTTAATTAAGGTGGATGAAAAGAAAATGAACTGAGCACTGAAAATCAGTTTAGTCATAATTTATATGTGTTACCTTACGGTCAGCTTTAGATGTCTCATGAAAATGTTTAACAAAATAAGTGGGTGCTAAGCAGGGTCCTTGATCCATTTTGGAAAGCTTAACTTCCACAGAATTGAGTGAATGCCAGCTTTTGGGAAATGAGTGGGAAAACCTGAGAAATTGGTGAAAAGAAATACTGCTTTCAAGTGCTCAAAATGTGTTGCAAATGGAAAACACCATCAGGCTGTTTTTATGATTATGGAAAAAAACAAGAAAGTACTTAAATTTGTTGTCTTGGGGCTTTAATTATTTACATTATTTCAACATAACAAGCTGTAAGTTGACGGCTCCACTTTCCCTCTTTTACATACAATCTTTTTTCCGAGTTCATGTTTTAAAAGCTAACCCAATCCATACCAAGTGTACCAATACTTGTATTTTGATGGTAAAATCATTACGGCCAGTCTTAGCCAGCAGTAACAAGGCCATAGGGTGTATATTACTTCTTTAAGCAGCTAGGTAATTTACACTTAATAACAAAGAGCAATCAGTTGTATTAACCCTCTCCAGCCCAATTTATTATTTTGAGATATGAAAAATATTTCATTCATGGAGAAAAGTTCTTATACACTAGTGGCTGCAGGGGGAACTAACATTGTATTTTTGCAATACTGAGCTGGAAGGGTAACTTTATCAAACCATTTCCCATGTGGTCTTTATATTATATAGTCAGTCATCAATTGATTTATTGTTGCAAATTTGCAACATGCGCCTGGAGAGGGTTAAGATGGGTAAAATACTACATAGCTAGCTACCTCTCTGTGACACACTACTTAGCTTTCATATGTGAACGGCTGATTTTGGCAATTTTCCAAAGCTTACATACATTTACCACACAAATTTGCTTCCCAGGACTGTTAGTTACCCTAGCTTATAACGATTATGTATAAATTTTTTGTCCCCCTGTTTGTGAAGGGATGTTTTCTCCCAACCTGAGGTATCTTTCGCTACAATGAAAACTTCTGTGAGATTACCACTGGGCATACGAATATGGGGGCAGGGTTACTTCAACATTATTACGTCACCAGCAATACAGTAATTCTATACACATCAGTGCCCTGCATGCGTCTTTTCTGCGGTTGCAAAGTAACGCTCCTGTCACTAACTTTACAAACATTTTAATTTTACATTTTAACGGTAGCAATTTTAACTGTAACAGTAACAATTTGAACTAACTTGACCGCAAAATCTGGTGTGTTGTTAGTTTTTTTCTTTTTTTGAATTAGGGAAAACTGTTGGCGCTCACTTTTTCACTTGAGAGAAATAAAATTTTTTGAAAAATTAAATTAAATATTAATAATTTAAGAAAATAAATCATTTCTCATAAGGCTAAGACTATGTCAACAGTCACAGCAAAATTTCTTGCCGCGGTCAAGCCAGCCGCCACTCCAGAGAACGTGGTCAAGCTAACCCTCACATCATTTTCCGGTATTCGACACATTATGGTGAGAGCCTGTCAAAGCTGATTTCAAAATGAAAGGAATAATACGATGAACCTGATTTCACATGCATTCAGTTTGTTCATGGTAGATTAATAACTATAAAAATAAAAAATACATCAATAAATACTTTATATAAAATGGATCAAAAATATTACAATTATATGAAAATTCAACATCAGAATTTAAAAAAATTACTGCCTGCAAACTATTTTGGAAAAAATTGAGGCTTTGAGAATCAAGGCTTTTTTTTGGTCAGTTTAATCAATGTTCAGGAATCAAGGTTCCAAATAAAACAAACACAAGGGAGCGGTGACTGCTGACATCGTCACAGACCTGATGTGGGGAGTGAATGCAGAGCCATCAGGGCCGGCTCCTGCCAACCCTTAACATCCTGCTGAACCCTCCAGCTTAATGGGCCACAGGTGGAGCCCTCTAAGGTGGCAGCACAAGAATGTGGAAGGGGAGTGGCTTTAAAGACCAACCCTTACATAAAATGCTCAGTACAAGAGTTTGCAGCACCGCCCAGCAAATGTTGGCTGCGGGAACCCGATTTTTGTGGAAACAGGAGGTTTCTCTTTAATTCTGAACTGAATTTAGGGAGAAAATGGCAAAAATGTGACAAATCAGATGGCTTTTATTTCCAAATTTAGCACCTATCGGTGCTAATATGGTGTAAGTTTCAGACTGAGCTGAGGTACCATGATTCTGAAGTGAAGTTTCTGTGTGGAAAGTGGGAGTTTCTAAATAGCACTTTGTAATTTTTGGTGCTTAAAAGTTGTATTGGTCTTTGGAAATTTATTCTCTGTTATTAAGATACACTATGTGTATCTTACACATTAAAATACATTATTCACTCAACTGACCTGAAAAAGGCCTTGATTTTCAAAGGCTCAATCTGAATTTTTTTTTTTTCATTATTATTCATTTAGAATTTTTAATTTATCTTATATTAATGTATCTATTCTATGTAATGTATTTATTGATGTATTTTTAAAATTTATTTTTAAAGTCATTCATTTCTTATTGACAGACTTACGGACAAATACATTAAATCATGTTCATCGTACAGTTGCTTTTATTTTGAAGTCAGTTCTGACAGCCTTTTACCTTAACCCCTTTGTGCAGAAGCCAAATTTGGCTTTTTATGGGTTACCCACTTTAATGCTGTATAATTCAAGATTTAAGCTTCACAAAGAGGGAAAATGTGGCTCAATTCAGGAAAGACACTTACAGCATTTAGAATTACATTGTATTTCAGTTTATTTTCATGATTTTGGTAGAGAAAATGAGCAGCAAACATAAAAAATCTTCATGAGAATTCACCATTGAAATTGCAAAAAAAATCATTCTGACGATTGAAAAACTGCTGGGGCTTAAAACTATACATTTATGGTATCATAAACTCCTTGAGCACAAGTAGAATTCATCTTCAACATTACATTCTAGATTACCTACATGCTATTAGCCAAATTATACAGCTACCCAAGTGTCTCCCCAAAGTCTCAAAATGATTTGCTGTCAAATCATTAAAAAAATCATGTATTTAACACAATTAAAGCTTTAAGGCATGAAGGCATTTAATATGAACGAATGATTTTCTGGTTGAGTTTAGTATGAATTTATCAATATCAGTGCAGTTGAATATCAGTGGTCACAAGCAACCTCTCCAAATATGAAACATGCCTTTTCTCCATAATAAAGTTTAGAGTTTTGGCCATTTTTCTTCAAAGCCAGCACTAACACGCATTAAATAAACTGCTAATTAAACGGTCAGAACATTCACCCTGTAATGAAAGCTACCAGTCCCCTCTTCAAAGCTCACGAACCCATTTCAACACTTATAAGGAGCAAGTACACCTCACTAACACAGTAATA
Source organism: Gymnothorax reevesii (assembly GCA_029721435.1). NCBI lineage: Eukaryota > Metazoa > Chordata > Actinopteri > Anguilliformes > Muraenidae > Gymnothorax > Gymnothorax reevesii. The sequence continues at coordinate 41,191,932 of CM056582.1, read as the reverse complement.
TCTGAATTCTGAAATATACCTTATTTTAACTGAACAGACACTCCACTTTCAGGGAATATCAAATCCATTGCGTCTCCCGATTCAAAAGAAACGTGCAATGAACGTACCGGGGGTCCACACCAAAATGCACGGGCAGTTCGCGTTTTAAACAGGAAAAAAACCTCGACATTCGACTTTGTTGAGTACATATACATTCCGAAACAGAAAAAACAAACAAACAAAAATAGCAGCCTGACCTTTTCCGTGAATCCCTCCTCCAGAGACATTGACTGTATAAAATAGAGACCGATGAATCCAATAGCAAGAACCCTCCGGTCCTGTTTCATTCGAAATAATTCCAACAGAGCATATCGTTCTCATTTAAATCCTGTAATGTAACTGAACACTTCAAGGCCAGTTTTGCGAAGCGATTTTCTATAAATCCCGTCTATTTTAGCCGCGTAATGTGCATAACGTAGACAGGATACAACCGAGCCTGCTGATACGCATTGGTTTGTATGCTCTGTGTTTGTCCAATCAATGTGTTTCACTTACTCTAAAATGTTTAAACACTCGGGAATTGGATAAGAAACGAGCCAATCAATACATTGTAATCAGGGAAACTTCACGAGGCCATGAAGTGTAACTCTACAATTACGCAGAAGAGCTTGAGTGTATGGTTGAGTGATTGGCTATCAACGCCAGTACTCGGGTGGATATAAGGAAGCGCTGGATTTGGCAATGAAGGAATCTACGCGTAAATCCACGGTAGGGAACTACAATTTTTTTTGTATGGGACAACTGTAATAGGCAATAGAATGTGAGAGAATCAATACCATGTCGATTTTTTTGCCTCAGAAAACTGATTTTTATGAACTACTAATTGGAATACTGTTAGCTCACTGTGGCTAAACTGGTTGCTACTAAGGATAACGATTTTTTCTGTGTCAAGATATCGTTTTTTCAAACTGCTGAATCGACACTATGGGCAAGGATACTGACCAGTTTGCACATCAGGCTTAGCTGAGGAGTTTAATTCATGCAGCTCTCAAAAAACAGGGAGTGGAGTGAACTTCACCGTATTCAGAACCGCGTTCGAGGTCTGCTTGCTTGTGAACATTCAATAACTGATCCGGGTGTGCTATCTAGTGATCGAGTACAGTAACAGCGCACTTCCAATTTGCAGGTCTATAGACGCGGGCATCTACATCTGCAGAAAGGGGTTAATGCCCAGTATATGCACAAGCCGCAAAATGACGCGAGGGTTGGCTGTTTTTTCCGGAGTGGAGGCTGACTTGACCGCAGTGATTTATGTGTGATCTTTGTTTGCAATGGAACCTAATGTTAAGTGAAGATCTGCCACTAATTTGACTGCAGGGAAAAGACTGATTTTGATGTGAGGCCCTTCATTTATCAAACCTACCCGATTGGTCTGCGCCTGTTTGCCTGTTGTCCAGAATTTTTCATTCCACTGTCTGCCTGTTTGTTGGAAGTTATTTTTCTCTGTGAATGGGTAGTAATTCCAGTAGAAAGTCACAACCAGCTCGCCATTTACGCGGCTTTGTTTGCACTTTTTCTCTTCCCGTTCCAAGACTGTAGTGTCTTTGCGTAAAATGGATGGGGTTTTCAAAAATCGGCAAACACAAATAACAAAAACAAATCTGTGCCGCATTTTCGCTTCGCTTCCTGTATGAATGGGCCTTAATTCTAGTATGCTTTCTGACTGTTACCTAGTATGCAAAAACAGCTTCTTGGCTGTCCGTAGAAATACAATATTGCAAGAAATACTGCATTTTATTTCATGCTGTTTGTCATGGCAGAATGTTTAGAGGTTATATTTAGAATAAAAGCTAGAGGATATGCCGTATCCAAAGGCTAAATAACAGAAAGACTGCTGGTGACATGGATACTGTGGTAAATGTGGTAATTATAAAGACGTCCAGTATTTAATGTCTTTTTAGGTAGGTGATGGTGTTTTTCCTCGTAATCTCTTGTGATTTGCAAAGGTGTTGCCAGACTGGTAGGTGGCTCATCCTCCACAAGTGGACGTCTGGAAGTGTATCTGAATGGCCAGTGGGGGGCAGTATGTGACACTCACTGGACAGACCGTGACGCCAGTGTGATCTGCAGACAACTGGGTCTCAGGTTTGAGTTGGTTTTTCTTTCTTTTTTTAGGGCTGTTTACTTTTTCAGACCTTTATCCCAGATTAACCCATTCAGCACCGTGGGCAACCAATTATGTAAGATATCAAAGTTAGATGCTGTTGAAAACCTATCATGTGGCAACTTGTTTAAAGAGCTCCCCAGCGAGAGCTCTTTTAAACAACTTGCTACATGATAGGTTGTCAACAGCTCAGGGGATAACTACATTTTCTTTTTCTTAAAAATGTATTTGGTGCTCAAAGGGTTAAGAGGCTGTTATCTGATCATGATCCCACAATAACCAGTCACCCCACAAGTTATACTCATATATACGTCACCGAGCCTGATACTCCACCAAACCCACCTTCCTCCTTTTGTCCCTAACCACCTGCACAGTAATAACTGTTCAGGTGCATACCCTGCCGAAGCACTTCATTTGGTTTACCAAGGACCATTAAAATTCAGTAATGGTTTGGAAGAGAGAAAGATGGACACTATATTTTGTAGGCTGACTGAAGCATTTCCTTCTTTGACAGTGAGATTGGCACAGCTCTCCAGGACTCTCATTTTGGTGCAGGCTCTGGAATATTCCACTATGAGCGCCTCGGCTGCCGTGGCAACGAAATCTCCATTCTGCAGTGCCAGAGCAGGAAGTTCGTTACTAGTGACTGCAGCCATGGGAATGAAGCTGGAGTTGTGTGCACGCCGCCGGAAGGTACGGGAGAGCGAGAGGGGGTGACGGCGCTGAGCGGGGCAGTGGGGGTCCTGACGAGCCCGAGGGCATGATAACCCCGGGTTGTAGTTCAGAATTATTTGGCTCCTGCAAAAACAGTGCCCTTACATGTTACAGCCCACTGGATTGGACCCCACCCATTACTGCTTAAGGCTATATTAATGTCCCCGAGCGCCGAACGGCGTTTCGGGGATATTATGTTTTTGGTCCGACCGCTGCCGCGCCGCCCTACGTGTTAACACGATAACTTCAGTAATATTTCAATTAGAAATTTCATGATTTGTATATAAGTAAGTATCATATAGAGGAAGAACTGATTCGATTTTGGACAATTTACAATTTCTAGATTGGCCACCAGGGGCCAAAAACTGAAAAATCACTGTTTTTATCATATCTCTGGAAATATTTGTCCGATTGACCTCAAATCAAGTGCAAATGAAAGGTCATGACCTGAGGATGCGTCCCACGATGACATACCTGTTTGGTTAAAAATTTTGACACAAGGTGGAGCTTTGTCACATAAAATTCTCCATTTTTGCCATATCTTTGGAACCATTTGTCCAATTGACATGAAATTATATGCAACTGCAAGGTCATGACCTCACAACGTGTCACATGATGACATCATACCTCTATGGTTCAATGTTTTGTCACCAGGTGGCACTATGTAATGGAAAATTACCATTTTGGCCATATCTTCAGAACCATTTGACCTGAAATTAAATTCAAGTGAAAGTCTATTCAAGGTCTATTCAAGGATTGGGGAATTGGAGGATTGGGGGCGTTCCGGGATATACCCCAAGCCGTCGCCTCCGACGGCATAAGCCTAGTTATTATTATTCTTTTTTTCCCCCAACTTTCTTCTCTGCTAAAAGAATCTGGATCTCTGATCTTATTAGAGCCAGAAACAGCAAACTGTCCATATAGATTCTGAATTTCAGCCACTACTCAGGCAACAAAATTACACCAACTGTGCAAGATTACAGTGCTATATTTGCATGTTTATGCTTGGCTACAAGGCCTGTACTGCATGTCGCAGTTATCTGGCCATAACAACTGTGCCATGTCAAAGTCACTCAGGTCCCACTTCCCTTCAATCAAAACATCAACTATGAAAACTAACTGTTTTCCCACCAAGATTTGTTCATGGACTTTGACATGCGCCATTGTTCTGCAATTTGCTTCATTTGTGAGTGGTCCTTTAATTTTGGCTGAGCAATGTTTAGACTAGAAAATGAATTATGCCTGGCCCAGTCTATGCATCTTGCTTCAAAACACATGAAAACCTGGCTTTGCATACGCAGCAGTAGACTTATTGCTTATGCGGTCATTAGTGTAATTTAGTTAATCACTAAGGCTACGTCAATTTGAAATGACTTTGGACATCAGCAGGCAAAGCAATTCCAGTGCTGTGCCCTTTTTCGTCTCCCTGTGCCAACAGCACACCCCATTCAAATTCATGCATAATGTAAAAAATAATTCTCAGGACTTAAATAACAAAATAATTTCACTGCATTGTCCGATGTCGGCTGCTAGAATATTCCAAGGGGATAGCATTCATTATAACATTGTTTAGCCTGCACAATGATACTAATTATTAGTCCCCTACCGGAAACGGAGGGGACTATAGGATTGCACTCCGTCCATCTGTCAGTCCGTCCGTCAGTATGTCCGTCCGCATTCGTGTCCGCTCCATAGCTTCAATACCGTATGACCTAGGAACATCAAAGTTGGTGTGTGGATGCATCTTGGGGAGAGGTTGTGTCATGTACCCTATTCAGGTCACTTTGACCTACTTTTTAGGAAATTTAATGAGCATACACCAGTAGGGGACTAGTATTGCGCAGCAATACGACATTCGCCAATAGGCGGTGCACTTGTTCCATAATTAATCAAAAATCCCTAAAATTTATGGTTTTGACACCCTTCTTGGCTTTATATCAGTGAAATGATTTGCCCACTCTTGACAGGCTTAATGTAGCGTAAAACTGATGAATTTGGTGGGGAGTGAAATTTGAAAATGGATCATCGGGAGTGAGACAGGATTCCGCATTTATCCAAAGATGCAGCAGCTGGACTGATTGTCACATCTGCGCATTTTAAGGTAAAACGTACAGTCCTATGTTAGACTGAAGAGACAGACAGGCACTACAGGCTATTCTGATCAATTTGATATAGCTTAGCTCCGGTATATTGTCAATTCTCACAAGTGGTACTCAATAATATGACATACATTTACAGTCTATTTTTTTTTATTTGGGAAATCGCTGAGCAAACAGTCCATCATCATTCTCAAGCAGTGCTTGTTATTCCAGCCTCCTCCCACAATGTTTGACGCATCAACCCAAAACCTTTGCCAAGTCTTGTTTGGTCGAAAAGGTGCACGTTCCAGCATTTTGGAATCTTACTGTTGTTATCAGTGTTATTTGACCGAGGATCTACTGAGTTGTCTGTTACTCCGCGAAGCCCTGCAATTAACTTTAAAGCCGCTTTCACACCGCACGCGAAACAATTTTTTGCACAACAGATTACATTCAAAGTCAATGCAAAGACGTTTGCATTGACTTTGAATGTAATCTGTCATGCGAAAAATTCGTTTTGCATCCAGTGTGAAAGCGAATTAACCCTTTGATGCATATGCCTCTCATACGTGAGGTTTTTAGCCCCCCACCCTCCAGGAGGCATCCACCCCTGGAAATGTATTCATGTTACTTATGTGAAGTATTATAGTTTCTGTATCAGTCAACAGATGTCTCTACTAGCGCTCTTCAAATTTCCAAGATGGCTGCTCCCATGAGAAAGAAGTGAGTGTGCGTTTCTAAACTTTTGACCCCCCCAAAGAAGCAAGAGTAGGAAAGTCTTACCCAAAGTAGCGTGTTATACTGTTATATAAGATTGCATAGAACATATAGAAGACATCAAACAAGCTTTACGTTCATGACTTATTGAACAGTAGGCAGTTATATGGCAACCTCACGTGTGAGGTTCATGCACATGAATGCTCTGCAAAAAAAACTCACACGTGAGGTAAAAAATCACCCCCAGCTTTGGTAATCCTTGAAAAAAATCGATGATATTTGGTCTTTCGGTCTGTTAACAAGTAGTAATGCCAAAAATCATCCGTTTTGACCAAGAGGAAAGGTTTCATGCATCAAAGGGTTAACACCTCAGACACTGCAGTTTAGCTAAGCTATCACTCCAGCGTTTTCTTGTGTTAATACGTGCCTCTGATGTATCTGTGTCTGTGCACAGGCACCGATGCTCCCTTAAGGTTAGTGGGAGGCTCCGAGGAGTTTGAAGGCCGGGTGGAGGTGTTCCATGAAGGGCGCTGGGGCACCATCTGTGATGACCAATGGGACGATGTAGATGCAGAGGTGGTGTGTCGACAGCTAGGATTCGGGTGAGCTCTGCTTTCGCCCGGTGTCGCCACACATTTTTATGCATCGCTGATGCGGATCCGTGCTGCACACAGAACGTTGTGACATTTCCCCTGCATTTGTGAGCGCTTTTCACTGGCTGAAAGGCTTAGATGAATGATTAATGATCAATGGTATTTTACACATGTGGATCCATTGGGCGAGATTTGGGAACATGTATAAATAACTAGAGGCTCTCCGAGAGTGCAAACCTCCGAGGCAGCACAGTGGAAATTTGCTGAGTGAACAGGGCTCATAAGGAATTTAAGAATAGGTTCTGTCCCTGATGCAAGACCAATCAACCCACAAAATTTGAGTGATATCAGTAGGAGCGAAGTGCAGTTATCGCGTCATAGGATTTCAGGATGGCTGCCATGGCAGCCGTATATGCAGTTTCTCAAAGCATAGGCTGCATCCTTCGAAGGCTGTATTTTTAGCGGTCATCACTTATTTCCATCTGCCAAATTAACATTTAAGGTTAGGGTTAGGGTTAAATTTAGGGTTAATTTTAGGGTTAGGGTTAGGGGTTCGAGTTAAGGTTAGGGTTATGGAAACTATTGATGACTGGCTTAAACCAAAGCTGTTAAACGGAGATGAATAGATTTCATGTCAGTTTGGCTGGTGGAATTAAGTGACGACCCCTAAAAATGCAGACTTCGAAGGATGCAACCTAGGCTTTGAGATGCAGCCCCTGAAGAGCAAGACCCTACATCGAGGAGAAATGTCCTGTATCGGTCACGAGTTCCCTGCCCCTTCAGGAGACAAGCTGCAGGTCCTGATTGTATTAATTCCAATAGGAAATGGGAACCTGAGCTCAAATTATTACCTATTTATTTGCCCCATCTTCACTGAAGTAAATATTGGACTTACTTTGTACAGGCCGCATATCTTCCAAACATTCTGACACTGCAATGACATTTTTAAGACCAACAGATCAGGAGAACTTTGTTCGAGACCTGTGTCTCTCTCAGCAGCGCTCATGTAACATCTGACAATACAGAAATACAATATGGACTGCGGGAAACCAGGAATAAAAATTTAAAACCTGAAATCATTTTTGTGTTTCTGTGCTCAATCATGCTATTATTGTCATTGAGGTTTTATCATTTTTGAGAGGAAAAGGAATGTATCAGATTGCTATTATCTTGTACTGGCTTGATATCAGATCTTAAACAAGCAGGAAAAGCAGCAAAATAAGGCGCAAATGTTAAATGTGAACCGTATCTTGCGTTGTTGTCCATACATGTTAAAAATGCCGAAACCTTGCCCAGCAATAGGTTGTAATGCTCGAAATGTGCTATTCATATTTTCTTTTCCCAAGGATGCAGACAGGTAAGAAATAAATGAGCAACTGTCGTATTTCATTCCAGTTTCATAACTTTGAATAAACTAGCTGATTTTGTTTCATCTTGCAATGCCCTTCAAGCTCGCTAATGGCAATTAAAGTAAAATACGTTACGTTATTGTGAGTATTATTTTTAATTTAACCTTCATAATACCAGGAAGTCCCACTGGAATATATTAAAAAAAAAATTTAAATAGTGAAAATCCAGACCCAGCCAAATTGTAATGGAGGTTATGCAATGAACGTGTAACAGGCCCGGCGCTAGAACAGGGAATTGTGGGGCCCAGACAAGTCCCTTTATGACAATTAGGATAGTCCTGGCAAGTTCTCAATTATTTTACTTTAGTGACGCGTTTTCCAATTATCATAATCGGTAATTGAAGACATGGTTTCTCTCCATGTGCGATCTAACAGGGATGAAATCTTGGGATAAATTCAGTAGAAATGAGAATTGGGGTGGACAAAACATCCGTTTTAAAGAATTATTAGTCCTGACCTGTTCTCGGTCATTTTCATAATTAACAAAAGGTTCACTCCGCGAGCACTCCACACTCAACAGGTGCTGCTTGTTCTCTCTGATTAGGTAAGACCACAATTATTCATCTGGAGCCGTATTTGCTGAATTTAAATCAATGTTATTCAAAATTGCATACCTGCTCAAATAGCTTGAGCCACGTGCTTTTTATAACCTATTTCACTGCCGAGCGCCCCTTTTTTTCACTAAATACCGAGAGTAATTATGAATAGCGTTGATTTAAATTAAGCAAATAAGCGTCCAGATGAATAATTGTCGTCCTACCTAATCGGGGAGAACAAGCAACACCTGCTAAGTGTGGAGTGCTCTCGGAGTGAACATTTTGTTAATCATGAAAATGACTGAGAGCAGGTTAGGTCTAATTGTGAGGTATCCTTCAGGAACCAGGCGCGAGAACACAGGATTTTACATAAGGTGATTTTATTAAGCGAGGGGGGTAACCCACGCAGGACAGAAGGCAAAAGTACAGAGTCCACAATCCAAAAGTCAAAAAGTCAGGCAAAACAGATTCGGTACACAGGCACAGGTTTGTCAGAGAAGCAAAAATCAAAAACCAGTGGGTGTATCCAAATCGCTACCAGGGCAGCAATCACAAAAAATCGTAATCGGGCAAAAAGGGTTCGTAAACACAGATGCAACGGTAATCCAAGAAAAGCAGAGCCAAAAATCAAAAGTCGGACGGTCCAGTCAGAAGAGTAACGCAATGAGTACAGGGCGGGTAAAGAGCAGCACAGGTAAACACGAGAGACGTTCTGACAAGGAAGTTCTGTCGGGTCACCTAATATATACTCCAGGGAGATCACATGGTACATAGAACACAGGTGCAGGAAATTAGACTAATTACAAGGGGTGGAACAAAAGGGAGAACCTAATCACATAAAATAGGCAAAAGCCAAAACCCAGACAGGGATCACGAGACAATCCTATTGACAAACAAATGGCTCCAGTCTAGGAGTTCTTACATGCATAGATAATGAGAGAGAGGACAGCGCGAAACAGGGGTGAAAGTTCCACAGAAATGCAGCAGAGAAGATTAGGGAAAGACTAGAGGCAGAGACTAGAACAGGGTGAGTGCTGAGAGCTTGTTAATCAATTAGTAAGTGCAGCTATACAATCCCTAGTGCTTGTTAGTAAGTTAGTATTATATACAATATTAGTTGGATAAATAATCTTTGCGAAAACAACAAATTGTTAGTATTGGTTAGTAAAATAGAAAAGTAGAGTGAAAGAAGAAAACGAGAGAGGAAGGAAGGTTGAAATCCAGAAACCATTAAATCACCCGAAAGAGTGGCACGCAATACCGGGGCTGTGAGCAGAGACAAGACAAGAGACCAGACAGGGGGAGACAAAGTGCAATGCATGGTATAAAACATGGACCTGAATGAAGCTATGGTAAAATGCAAAATATGAAAAGACTAAACTAAGACAATACATGAACAACTCTAAGTTACCAAATCACAATACACATATCAAAGAATAGTCAGACATAGGAAAAGATCCAAAACCAAATAAGACATATAATCAAAAGCAGAGCAAGGCAGATCAGAATCATAACACTAATAATTTTTTAAAATGGATGTTTTGTCCACCCCAATTCTCAGTAATATTGAATTTACCCCATGATTTCATCGCTGTTAGATCGCATATGGAGAGAAATTGTGTCTTCAGTTTCCAATTACAATAATTGGAAAACGCCTCAATAAAGGAAAATAATTGAGAACTGGCCAGGACTATCCTTATTGTCATAAAGGGACATGTCTTGGCCCCCCCAATTCCCTGTTCTAGCGCCGGTCCTGACGTGTACAACTCTAAATTCAGCAGAAATACAGTGGCAAATATGTTGCACATAATTAGAGAGGTCGTAAGCTGTAATGTGGATCATGAGACTGACTGAATCATAGCTGAACAGATTTTATGGAAAAAAATGGTAAAGCAGGAGCTTTGACGGAAGACTGAAGTTCCAGGACTGGAGCGAAAAGTAATTAAATGCTATGAAACAGCTATGATTCTGGGTACAAGAAAAGAGCAGGGACTATGATTTTTAGCCACTGGCATGGCTGGATATTTGGAATGGTTAAGTAGGGGGACAGCTGATTTGGTGTCTTAAGAATGTTTTCCATAAGAGGGCACTTATTTCAGTTTCAGACACGTGAAGCATTTATTTTCTTTCATGACAAAAAAATACATTTACGCACAGGTGATGTCATGAGGAATGTAGGACCAGAGATATAAGGAAAGACTAACACTTCTCGGGATAGGAGCAGAGTTAAGGCAGGAAAACCACAAAATACAAGGAGACGATGTGAGAGGCGAAAGGAAATAAATGTTTCACGGTTTTTTTTTGGTTTTTTTTTTTAAATTTGGCATCTCCAATCCCACCCGAATCTGGAATGCTCAATTGGGGACTATGTACAAAGCTTGCTCGTATGCGACCCCTTGCTGCCAACTCAGGATAGTGAGACAGTTCACGGCTCTCCTCCGAAGCACGTGCCTGTCTGCCACTGATTCTTATACACTCATTGGTTGAATCTTCGCAAGTTCAGAACTAGGGCAGAGGATACCCGGACATGAACCAACCCGGAGTCTTCCTGACGAGCGCCCGTCTGGCCAACAGGAGGCACTGGAGCAACGAACAAAGCTGATATATATTGTAGACCCTAATCCGGCAGTCCCTTCCCAATTTGAAATCCTGTAGCGCGATAGCCAATTGTGCGCTACTCTGAAAAAGCTGCCGACCCCTGCCGGTGGGTATGCCGGGGCTCGAACTTGCGACGTGGAAATGTTTCACGGTTAAAATGAATGAATGATTTCTAACTCTTATACCCTACTGACCGGAGTTGATGTCATGTCTTTCCAACGCTTCATGCTATAAAACAATGCTAACAAATCTGTTTTGAATATGTGCTTCTTTTTTTTCTGAACTAAATTTGGATTAACATTATTTATTTCCCACACACATTATCCTGTTCACAACCTATCAACTACTCCAGAGTTAACACTCGTAAGCTCAACTCAAATTTTTAAGCTTGTGTCAAATGACACTCGCGAACGCCCGAGCATGCCAGCTAATTCATATTCATAATGCTAAAAATACAGCTGTCAGGTGTGTAAAAAAATGTCTAATGAAGCAAACTAAATGAAATATAAACGTATCATGCGGATATAAGACAGATTCCAACATTTACTGCGAACATAACTCAATAAACTCAAAGTACTTCCACAGCACTGAGACAGTGACCAGTTTCTTACAGTGGGGGATGTTGGGTCCATCCTAAAATGTCTTTGGCTTCACCGATCGCAGTCAAAATCAATAGGGTCCATCCATGATGTAATAGCGACCCACTCACAAAATTACATTGATATCCGGTCATTATTTTTTAGCTCGCCAGGACGAATGTCCGGAGAGCTATTCTCGTACCCCCGGCGTCCGCGTCCGTCCGCGTGCAGAAAAACTTTAACCTTGCCTATAACTTTTGAACCGTGAGAGACAGGGCTTTCATACTTTGCATGTGTACTCCTTGATGCCAGACCTACCTACCGATGCCAAAATTTCTGACCTTGTGACCTTGACCTTTGACCGACCTTTAGAAAACTTTAACCTTGCCCATAACTTTTGAACCGTGAGAGGTAGGGCTTTCATACTTTGCATGTGTACTTCTTGATGCCAGACCTACCCACCGATGCCAAAATTTCTGACCTTGTGACCTTGACCTTTGACCGACCTTTAGAAAACTTTAACCTTGCCTATAACTTTTGAACCGTGAGAGATGGGGCTTTCATACTTTGCATGTGTACTCCTTGATGCCAGACCTACCTACCGAAGCCAAAATTTCTGACATTGTGACCTTGACCTTTCACCGACCTGTAGAAAACTTTAACCTTGCCCATAACTTTATAACCGTGAGAGACAGGGCTTTCATACTTTGCATGTGTACTCCTTGGTGCAAGACCTACCTACTGATGCCGAAGTTTGACCTGATGACCTTGACCCGACCTTTAAAAAACTTTAACCTTGCCCATAACAAAAACTTTAACCATGTCTATAACTTTTAAACCGTGAGAGACAGGGCTTTCATACTTTGCATGTATACTGCTTGGTGCAAGACCTACGTACTAATGCCGAAATTTTGACCTGGTGACCTTGACCATGACCTTTCCCTGACCTTTTGTACAGTTGAATAAGCAAAGATACTGCACTTCTCAGCAGATTCTGCGTGAAAAGACTGTTAACTAACGAAACACATGTTGTTTTCCAGACACTGTATACAGCAATAATTATGGGTGAAATTTGTCTTTTGCCTTGTTTTTTTCACTTAACATTTTTTTTGCCTTGGCTCAACAATGACTTGTCAGATTGTAATTTAAATTTATTTTCAAACTATCTCAGTAATCAAAATCTGAGTCTGGACTACATCTATGTCATAACAAAAAAAAAATTAACTTTACAATATTCCATACGAAGTAGTATCCTTTTTAAAGCACAGGTAGTAAAACAGTAAATAATGATGGTTGCCCCCCGGCGAGCTTTGTTGTCTTTCTGACAACTCTTGTTGAATTATCTAGTACACAAACAGACGGACGGACGGACGGATGGACAGACCAACACCAGCAAAACATAACCTCTCTGGCAGAGGTAGTAATAATAATAAATTTATTTATATAGCACCTTTCAAGCAACACAGCACAAAGTGCTTTACAAACGGGTGAAAAATAAAAATCAATGGCACGAAGTGGGGGAAGTGAGGGAAGTGAGGGAAATAAACATCAGATTAGGATTTTAAAAGCAGTTTTGTACAAAACAATTTAGTTAGTAAAAGCAAGCCCATAAAAGTAAGTCTAAAAAAGTGTTTTAAAAGAGGATAAAGATTCAGCATTCCTAATAGGAATGGGGTATTGTGTAAAGGGGTGGTTGTATCATGTAATGATGTTGGATCCATTGAGTGGGAGTCGGGAACACACAGAAAGGGGTGGTTGTATTGTGTAATGATGAAAGCCTGAGATTTCAGACTCAATATCTTTAGGTTTAAATGTCAGAAGAGCTGCTGTTGTGGTCTTGAGCTGTATCTGATTTTGAAATGTTGAGTTTAGGTTAACAGGTTGGGCCTGTGAGTTTGAGTTTGCCCAACCTGTTCATATGTGTTTTGTGGACTTGGAGAAGGCATTCGACCGTGTCCCTCGTGGCATTCTGTGGGAGGTGCTTCGGGAGTATGGAGTCCGGGGCCCTCTACTAAGGGCCGTGCAGTCTCTATATGACCGGAGCAGGAGCTTGGTTCGCATTGCCGGCAGTAAGTCAGACCTGTTCCCGGTGAATGTTAGACTCCGGCAGGGCTTCCCTTTGTCACCGGTTCTGTTCATTATTTTTATGGACAGAATTTCTAGGCGCAGCCAGGGGGCAGAGGGAGTTCGGTTTGGGGACCACAGGATCTCATCTCTGCTTTTTGCGGATGATGTTGTCCTGTTGGCTCCTTCGAACCAGGACCTTCAGCATGCACTGGGGCGGTTTGCAGCCGAGTGTGAAGCGGCTGGGATGAGAATCAGCACCTCCAAGTCCGAGGCCATGGTCCTCGACCGGAAAAAGGTGATATGTCCCCTCTGGGTTGGAGGAGAGTTCTTGCCTCAAGTGGAGGAGTTCAAGTATCTCGTGGTGTTGTTCACGAGTGAGGGAAGGATGGAGCATGAGATTGACAGACGGATCGGTGCAGCGGCAGCAGTAATGCGGTCATTGTACCGATCTGTCGTGGTGAAGAAGGAGCTGAGCCGAAAGGCAAAGCTCTCGATTTACCAGTCAATCTACGTTCCTACCCTCACCTATGGCCATGAACTCTGGGTCATGACCGAAAGAACGAGATCTCGGGTACAAGCGGCTGAAATGGGTTTCCTCCGCAGGGTGGCGGGCCGCTCCCTTAGAGATAGGGTGAGGAGCTCTGTCACCCGGGAGGAGCTCAGAGTAGAGCCGCTGCTCCTCCACGTCGAGAGGGGCCAGCTGGGGTGGCTCGGGCATCTTTATCGGATGCCCCCTGGACGCCTTCCTGGGAAGGTGTTCCGGGCATGCCCCACCGGGAGGAGGCCTCGGGGAAGACCCAAGACACGCTGGAGGGACTATGTCTCTCGGCTGGCCAGGGAACGCCTCGGGATACCCCCGGAAGAACTGGAGGAAGTGTCCAGGGAGAGGGAAGTCTGGGCATCCCTGCTTAGACTGCTGCCCCCGCGACCCGGCCCCGGATAAGCGGTAGAAAATGGATGGATGGATGGATGGAGTTTAGGTTTACCAAAGGTAGAGTTTGACATCGTTGTTTGGGGGAGACATGGGGGGGGGGCCTTGGGAGACCCCCCCCACTGAAAGTGGGGAGTTTGGTCGTCACTCCCCCAAGAATCTTTCTGCATTATTTCACTAAAAGCATTGCATTTCTGCATTATTCAGACCATTGCCATTAGGTTGCTATATTCATTATAGGGCCTACCATAAAACTGAAATTAATGGCTCGAGCTTTGATTCACTTCAGTCACGGAACTCATCAGTCCTATTTTCAGGACAGCCATCTATATTGGTCAGGCCTTTAAATCCTTTCGTGCAAAACTCTAGCTCAGCGAAGATGGGATTTACTATCAAATTGTTTCTTTTAACTATTAGGGCTACTTCTTGTTTGAAAATTGGGCTATCGATCGAATTTTCTTATTGATAAAGGCCTAACTGACAATTGAATGCAGAGTTCATCTTTATTGAGGAGGAGGATAAATGTGCCCCAGTCTTTCACGATCTGAAAAATCTTCCTGATGCAACCCGTGATCAAAAACTGAGAAATTTGTAAAAGAAATAACTACTTTTCAGAGGACATTTGGGCAGAGAGTTTGAGATTTTTAAAAAGGTCTTTTTTTTCTTGG
Source organism: Gymnothorax reevesii (assembly GCA_029721435.1). Classification (NCBI taxonomy): domain Eukaryota; kingdom Metazoa; phylum Chordata; class Actinopteri; order Anguilliformes; family Muraenidae; genus Gymnothorax; species Gymnothorax reevesii. The sequence goes on along the minus strand of CM056582.1, from coordinate 41,176,900 downwards.
CATTTTGAGTAGCTTTTTAACATGTTGCGCAAGTGCTAATTTTTTATGAGACTGTGGGTCAATATTTCGCTGCAAGCTTTTTTTTTTTTGCTGACATTCAGATTATTGGACAACATATAATATATATTGTCAAAAAAGTCCTTGGGAATCCGGGAACTGCACATAACATCAGCACCAGCAAAAAGTCAAAGAACATTGGTCATATTTCAAGCAACATGATATTCAACAAGGAGAAATAGAAACTTATGGATTCCCAACCTGACAGCATTAGTACATTTGGTGGTATTAATGATCATTAAGGTAACAGAGTGCAATTAATGTTAATTAATATTAGGATGAATATTATATAAACATTGCATGCAGTATGATCTTGTCTTTCACTGAAAGAAATATTAAATTGCAAGTTCCAATGATCTCTGCTTAGAATAGCCTTGGAGAAATGATATTTGACTATGCTTCATTGTATAAACTAACAAAATTTTTTAAAGCAAGTGTTTTTTGGTAGTCCTTCTATTGAGCAGAGATGGACTCTATTGGCCTATATTTTGTGTGCATTAGGAGGCTGATTTCGCCAAGCAATCACATAAAGTCTTTGATCATTCAAAGTTGACTGACTGATTTATCAGTAGGATGACTAAGGATTTTATGTTCAGTTTACATATCTGTGCGGTGAAATTGAAGCACTGATTACTAAAACCCCATAAGTCAAGTCAAGTGTGACTTATGGGGTTTTAGTAATAGCTGCTTCAATTCTCAGGAAACAGTACAGATGTGTTTACAAAATTGACTGTTCTGAATGTGGCAGTCTACCGCCAGTATTGCTTTCAACACAAACACAGAACACAAAACAACACAAAAAAAAAAAAATGCAAATATGGTGGAGTGAATTCAGATAAATTTAGATTTTTCTAATTAATGGCCAGAAGATGGCCATCAAACAATTTCGTGGCCTTGTTACCTTTTTGTTGTTATTGCGTCTAAATCATTATTATCTACATATAGGCATTTAAGTTGCCTGAATTAATTCTGTGATTCTCAAATGGAAACAACCAGTCAAGTACGCTTACCCTGCATTTAAGTAGTCACTGAATACCCGATTGGCGCACCTCTGTTTTTTATATATTCCAATTCGAAATGTTTTTGAGATCTTTTTTCCTGTTAAATAATTTATTGGGAAGTGGGTTTGATGGGTTTTTCTGGTAATCCCATGATTAAGTTTTATTCAAGGATTGTCGTGAGTTATTTCTGCTGCCCGCAAACTCTGCCAATGGTGTGTACATATGTATATGTGCTTTGTGTAATAAAGAACATGGGGGACTGCAAGCTTGTTGACAATAAAAAAAGAGATGTGGCACATGATAAGTCTCTCTGATGGTCACTCCTCACGATGGTTTAAGCAGCACATGTATATGTAAATGTTTGACGGTCTCTGTCTTTGCAACATACTGTATGTGTTTCTCTGTGTGTTTGTGAGTATGATGGTATTTGTGCTTGTGTGCAGACGGGTTCTATGAATGCAGTACAGTGCACATGATATCTAACATTTTTTTTATTATAAATGTTATATATATATATATATATATATTGGTTTTTTCATTGCTTTCTGCGCTCGTATGTTTTTTTTTTTTTTAACCCTGTAAAGCTTGACCACTAAATAATAGCCAGGAAATTCTTTGAAATTGAAGTATTTATTGGACCTCTGAACAAAACATCAAAAGAATTGAAAAATTAAATATTTATTGTGGAATTTTGTATCTTATTTGGTATTTTTACACAGTGAGGTCAAGTTTCAAAAACTGGTCTCACAGCAAAAAAATGGGGACTACAGTTTTGGGGACTACAGTAACATTATCATACATGAATAAAATTGGGCTCATTAAATCCACAGGAGTCTCAGTTTTACAGTCATACCCACTCTGCCAATTTTCTTATAGCACTATAAAATTCCACGACCATGCTCCAAATTTTAGAGAAAGGGTGGGCACAGGAAATATCATCTAGATCTAGAGTTAAACAGTTTACAACTCCTTTCATTTATAGATCCCCTTTATGAGAAGTGATATTTCAAACTTTCTCAAGTCATTTTCGCCTGCGCGTATGCATTTGGTTGAACGCAGTTTGTGCGGGTGCTTGTGTGCACGAATGGGGTCCGAGTGCGTGCTTACGTGTGGATGCATCCCTGCCCGTTTGCCTCACATTCTCATCTGCGCAGGGGCGTGCCGAAGGCTTGGTCGTGGGCTCACTTTGGCCAGGGCTCTGGGCCCATCCTGCTGGATGCTGTGCAGTGCACTGGGAACGAGCTCTCCCTGGATGAGTGCCCTCATGGAGACTGGGAGCAGCACAACTGTGACCACATGGAGGACGCCGGTGTGTCCTGCAGTCCGTATACAGGTGAGGTCCCCCTACTGCTGTCCCCACTCTCTCCACCTGTCACTTTAGCAATTTACCGTGAGATGTATGCTCAGATCAGTTTTGGGCACTGACTCTGTAGATGTGCTGTTTATAATGTGTGTGTGTGTGTGTGTATATAGATATACATATATATATATATATATATATTTATCATAAAATATATAATGTGGATTTTAAAATCAGTCGCCAGTGACTAAAATGCTGCCAGTCGCCTGTGACTAAAAACGTAGTAATGCTGCTACTTCAACCCCTTTGCGCAGAATACAAATAAGGCCAGTTTTTTTCTTTTATGCATGGCTTTATGACTCAGTATTTGTGCCACAGAGACTCTGGAAAATTATTCCAGTGAAGCAAGACATTTGGAAATTCAATTACAGAATTATTTAGGAATTAAATTTCAAAATTTATGGACCCCTGCGTCTACATCTGTGCAAAGGGGTTTTAAGCTTGTAATCATTGTTTTTAGCTCACCTCATCAGAAGGTTCAAAGTTGAGCTATTGCCGTCGTGCGGCGTCTGTCGTCCATCTGTGAAGTTTATTTAAATAACTTACTCCTAAGTTCTAGCGGCCAGATTTGGACCACACTCTGCACAAGAGTTCCTCTCCTGGCCCTGACCATTGACTGTATAAAACATGGACGTAGCCTTCGTGACGTCACCCATGGGTTTCTGAGTATCCACTCTGAAGCTCATTTGCTCGCCATCTTGGCACATATCTGACTCCGCCTACCTCATGCCTAATCCAAAAATGGGCAAAAAGGTGGACCATTTCTGGAGCAGAGGCTGGCCAAACGGGCGGGCCGAATTGAGCCTTTGCGCTGAAACGCCCTCCTAGCTCAAAGCTACCAAACTAGCGACAGCTTACACTCTAGGCTAAGAAGCCAGCTCAGCTTGATGCTACCTAGTTTGCCATGGCCGAGACACTGGGTCATATCTGTCCGAGTAAAGGAATGGAGCCTGCCAAGTTGCTTATGGTGGCGGGTCCAACACTGTATCCTTAAAGCGGTTGCGAGGCGAACATTGTTCTTATCTGTCAAGCAGTTGCGAGACGAATGCTGTGCACCGGTGGGAAGTTGTGGCAGTTGGCTCTCTGTGTATCAGTATCCCCTTCCGGGGTCCAAGCGGGTGCTTTACATTACATTAGCTTATTAACAAACCTGATTGACCTTTATTTTCCTGCCTCACAGTTGCACATTTTGATCACCAGTATCGTCAACCCACATTTTGACTTTGGTGAGCTGTGGCCAGCATACACAGGGGTAATCAATGCTTACACAGCTGGGTGACTGGCTCCTCGGCTCCATGGTTATCTCATCAGCTGCTCAGCTTATCTATGGCAATCATATAAGCTATTGATACCACTGCGACATGCTAGTTTTCTATTGTGTCATATAATTGAACGTACAACGTACTTTCGGGCCTCGGCAAATAGCCTTTACTCTTAGCGACACAGAGTATAGCTGAACGTGGCTAGTTAGTGACACTATTATTAGTTGCCGTTTGGCTTATTAATTAGGTTAATGTAGCTAGCTAGCTTTTGGATGATGGACTTAATAAAGACACACTTTTAGCGACAGCTAGCTAGCTTGCTGGATAACGTGGGATAAGTTAAATTAGCCATATAGCCAGCAAGCATTTCTGTTTACAATGATATCGCATGGATAATCACACTGAAAATGGAGCAAGTCCATTTTTGTCAAAGCAGCGGCAACTGTAGCTCTATAAGATCTTGCTGTGTGAATCTATTGCATGTATAACTACAGAAATATCCGGATAAGCCCTCCAAATGCTCCGGGAAATCAGTCAGTCCAACCCCTGACTGACACCCTTTGTTCAAAAATATTTTAACCCTAAATTCTGACAATTTCCCGTAATGCGATTACTTCGCTGCATGCCAGTATAATAACTCTGGCAGGTGTACACTCCAGTTGGCACAGTTGGGCATCTTGGGCAAAATGACTCAATGACTCAAATGAGCCTGTCTAGTATAACGGCCCACAGATGACTGGATTAGGTCAAGGTTTAGCGGCTAGGCTAGCTGTGCTAAGGTAACCCCCGCCCTTCAGATAGTCAAGCTAAACCAGGGGTTAGCGGCAGAGCTTGACGTTCCTACTCTACACCCTGGGGCTGTGTAGGCCTGTGCTGTAGCCTAGCCATGTGACAGGACCGGATGAGATGACTTCTGACCATAGACTGTGTAATTCAAGGTTCTGTCGCTCAAAATGGCCACGCCCTTAATCACGGAAAAATTTACGACTTTATATAATGTAAATAGTAACATAACATAAAAAAATTCACTACCCCCACAGTTTTCAAAGAGGGGAAAATTAGCTATTGAGACCAAACCTTTATTTTGAACCAGGCTGTAAACATGTTTTTTTTTTTCTGTAAAATTATACTTTTTAACATGGGGGTCAATGGGGATTGACTCACTTCTGCAGTCAGCCTCAAGTGGCTATTCAAGGAACTGCAGTTTTTGGCACTTTCATATTTGCTTCACTGGTTTTTTTGCCGCTTGGCCCTGACCAAGTGTTCTTATTTTTCTAATTGATTCGGAATCCAATGTGGCTGCCCTGGTCTCCGATTGGCTAATGCATTCTACACTTCTTCTTCAGTGTTGCTGGACAGATTTGGGTCAGTAGTAGTGTATATATATTTGTTCATTTAGTTTATTTATTTATTAATGTATTAATTTCTGCACTGCAAATGTTACCTGTATTTCAATGCATTTAATGCCTAACAAGCACTCTGCCCGTGGGGATCCACGGGTTATATTTTATATAACTTTGTGCAGCATTATGATTTCATCACATGCACCTCTATGATGTCATCATGTTGCTATGGCGTTTCCGTAAAACACCAAGGTGGCTGTCACGCGACCGATTGTTTTTATAGTAACTAAAACTGAGTAACTATCAAGGGGAATATGCTGTGCTGACATTCCGCGTTCAATGGAACACGAAGTCGCCTGCAAGACGGAGCATCATAGCGTCACTCACGTTATGCTGCAGATACGTGCGCGGCGGAGTCTAGCACTGATTGGCTGGACACAGTCGCCTGCAAGACGGAGCCAAACAGCGTTGCTCCCCCTATGCTGTAGATACGCGCCCGGTTGAATATAGCACTGATACGCGCCTGGTGGAGTCTAGCACTGATTGGCCGGAGACAGTCACCAGCAAGACAGAGCCAAATAGCCAAATCCCCCGGTATCCCCCACTCCAGGGGATTCCACCTGTATGTCTATATTATAATGGCGTCGCTCACGTGATGCGGTATATATGCGCCCGACGGAGTCTACCACTGATTGGCAGTACACAGTCACCTTCAAGGTGGAGCCAAACAGCGTCGCTCCCGCTATGCTGCAGATACGCGCCCGATGGAATCTAGCACTGATGCACGCCCGGCAGAGTCTAGCACTGATTGGCCGCACACAGTCACCTTCAAGACTGAGCCAAACAGCGTCGCACCCGCTATGCTGCAGATATGCGCCTGGTGGAATCTAGTAACGAGTGGCCGGACACGCACGCACGCACGCACACACGCACACCACTCGGCTATTATAATATAGATGACATCCTTCAGTTTTTTTTCACGTTTGCATGTGTGATTTTGTGTGCACGAATGTGTGCGCGAATCTCTCTGTGGTGTGTGTGTGTTTGTGTGTGCGTGCGCATGCCTGCTGGCCTGCATTGTGTTTCAGATGGGGTGGTGAGGCTCGTCGGCGCTGATATTCCCTGGGAGGGACGAGTGGAGGTATTCCATAATGGAGACTGGGGGACCGTGTGCAGCACTGGCTGGACTGAGCTACATGCGCGAGTCGTATGTAGTCAGCTGGGCTTTAGGTAAGACTTTGATAAGCTTTCATCTATCACCCCATACCTCTTTCTCAAATGCCTTGCTTGATGGAGGGAAGTGGGGAAAATAAGAGTGAGTCACTCAGGATTGATGGTTTTGTAATTCTGGATATGACCTGCAGGGGGCGAGTGGAGGTTGCAGTGGACGGGGCCTTCGGCAAGGGCAGTGGGCTGATTCTGCTGGACAGTGTGCGATGCTCGGGTTCGGAGCGTTCCCTTCTCGACTGCGAGCACAGCGAGTGGGGGCGGCACGACTGCACCCACCGGCAGGACGTAGCTGTGCGCTGCGAGAGGCATGTGGAGACCAACCAGGTCCTGGGACCCCCACCCAAAGCAGGTGCTGACACCTTCGCTCTGACGCCCTCCCTCTGACCCCCTCGCTCTGACCCCCCTCACTCTGACCCCCCCCGCTCTGACCCCCCTCACTCTGACGTCTGCGCTCTGACCCCTCACTCTGACCCCCTTGCTTTGACCCCCCTCACTCTGACCCCCCCGCTCTGACGCCCGAGCTCTCTCGTCCTCACTCTGACCCCTCACTCTGACACCCTCTCTGTGACGCCCTCTCTCTGACGCCCTCGCTAAATTGTTGGTGTACATCAAGTTCATGTGTAGCTTTGATTCCAGTGCAAATTCATCATGTCTTTGTTCTGACAACCGTGAGCAATTTCAGATCATTTGTCGTCATTCAGAGTTGCATTCGTTTTTGGCTCGAGATCTTATGTTGTCCACCAGACAGTTGAAGCACTCTGTACTCTTCTCCAACACACCCAATAATTTTCATTGTGGTGAAGGGCAGGACTTAATGGTGGCCATTCTGTATGAAAATTATTCCTCATGCTTGTTCCCCTCATTCACTCTTTTCTTCGCGAGATGCAGCCAATAACTTACCCCATCTGAAATACTGTAAGCTCTTTTCCACCACCGATGGAAACATCTTATTTTAAAACTAGAGGCACTCGTAGGGTGCAAACCTCCGCCAAGGTGGCACAATCTAAATCTGCATGAGTGGGAGCAAAGTTGAGTTATCGGGTGTCATAGGATTTCAAGATGGCTACCGTGGCGGCCATATTGTTTCATTGATCGAGGTGAAAATCAATTGGGTCCACCCTTGATGTAATAGCAATGCACCTACAAAATTTCAGCCAAAACCATGCAGGACTTTTTGAGTAATGTTGTTCACAAACAGACAAACAAACAAACGGGCAAAAACATAGCCTCCGCCCCAACTTTGTTAGCGGAGGTAATTAGAAGCTGTGCGCTTCATTAGTTAAAGGGACATTGTGTAGGAATTACTCCCATCCAGCGTTGGAATCGTGTATTACATTCAAAGGAATAATGCACTCTAGCGCCTCACTTTTTAAACACGTATTGCAACTACGACAGCGACCGTGTATCAAAAAGCCTTGTCAACGCTGATGAAACCATGGATGTATTAATAGAACTGGTACTACTGAACCGAAAGCTAGCATATCGAGGGCTGACTGCAATAAACAGTTATGCCCAATACATAAGATCCGGACATAGCTGTTTATTGCGGTCAGCCCTCGATATAATACATGAAGCAGCAAAACACAGTACCGTGAATCGGTGTAAGATATTCAAAGTAATGGTAATAAACAACTCAGCTTAGGTGCATCTCGAACATTTTATATTACGAAAACAAAAAGCAAGTGTTCGCTACATGCACGCTTATAGGATGTCACCTACAACAGTTACCGAATACATACCCGTCATCCAACCCAAGTTAACCAACAACAGCCTTTGCTACCTCACTGTTTATTCTGTAACGTTACACAAAAGACAGGTGAAGCAGTCGAGTCGCTATATAACAAAGCCATTCATCAACTACAATAACTGAAAACACAGGTGTCGTTACACCTGCTCACTTTACCGACTTGCTAATGACATAAGACGGCAGCACGGAATCTCCTGACCAGTGCAACACGCAGAGAACCGCAGCAGTGCAGCTTACGAGAACGCCCTTAGAGATGCTGAATTAATATTTTTTAAATGGTCTCTGCCGCGGAAAAGGCAATTTATAAGAGAAAAATCAGATTGTATATTGATCATTTGCAGTAATAAAAAAAAAATATTCACGGATCTATTAGAGTGTCTTTTTCAATTGTTCCGCATGGAATAATTTCCTTCGCCCCCCCCAATGGCATAACGTCACTTATGCGCTTATCTCTGCGCAGGTAGAACCAAGTTAAAACACATTTGTTCGCGCATTGCTAAACAAGAGTGTTAATCGCTCATTGGAAAAAACTTTTAATACTTTACTACACTCACCCTAGGTAAGCAGACGTTTAGCTGAACTCGCGTAATCAAGCGGTCAGGCGGAGTTGACCACCTTTTATTGTTCGGCATGTTACTAACAGAATGCATTAGGGGAAGTAGGTGTGCATTTAGCAGTATCTCTCGACCACTTGTAGATGCAAAATTACAAACAGAAGACACCGTCGTGAAAATTTAATGTCGGATGAGGCGGACCCTCATGTACTGTCAAAGCACGGACAGGTGTCATTTGTGACAGGAAGGCTGATGCGAAGTCTAACGAAAAGAAGTCTGCTGCATGGACCAGCATCCAGAAACTGATAATTGGAAGGGACACAGACACGTTCTTTATGACAGTTAATCCTGGCTAGTTCTCCATCATATTCCTTCATTGAGGCGTTTTCCAATTATCTTAAGTGGCAACTGAAGACATGATTCATCTCCACATGCGATCTATAACAGCGACACAATCATGGGCTTAATTCGGTACAGAGAAATAATGCAGCCTACTTATTAAAAGGCTAATGCTTCGCCTCGATTGAACTGGTCCGCATTGTAATGACATATCGCCTTTCACTCTCGGTATTGGGTTGATAAAAAAATGTGGCACTCTGCTGTTAAATAGGCTATTAAAAGCGTGCGTGACAGTCGACAGGAATGCAATTTTTATCAACGTAGAGTTAAATGCAGCAAACACGTGTCCAGATGAATGATTGTAGTCTTACTTAACAGGTGCTGCTTGTTCTCTCGGATTAAGCGTGGAGTGCTATCGGAGTGAACCTTTTGTTCATTATGAAAATGACTCAGAACAGGTCAGGACTAATAATTTTTTTAAAATGGATCTTTTGTGCAAGCGAATTCTCAGTTCTGGCTACGCCACTGTATACTGAATTTATCCCACGATTTCATCGCTGTTACATCGCATACGGAGAGAAACAGTGTCTTAGTTGCCATTTATGATCATTGGAAAACGCGTTAAGGAAAGGAAAAAGATTCCCCCCCATTCCCCGTTCGATTTGCGCCACTGCCAACATCATAAAGTGCAATAACGACATTCTTTCCGGACCGCACAAGAAGAAACGTCAGAGAGTAAAAATAACTCTGGCGGCGAATGAAAAATAAAAGTCTGCAGATTAAGATGCACTTAAAAACAGGTGGTGGCACCTTCCCATTGTTAAAACATGGCCATAAAGTGTAGCTTATTCTTTAGTCCTATATGACAAAAATTAAGCACGTTCTAGGAACTGTTTAGCCGTTTCATTCATATATAGGGGATAAGCACCTATCGTGGTTATGAGCCTGTATGTTTACGTGGTTTCAGTAGCTTAAGTCGCGATTAACACCGGCTTTTAGTCACAGAAAATGCCAGCTTCTAAAGTCTACCCACCAGCTTCACCGCCACTAAAAGCCGGTGGGTAACGTTAGGCTTCGAAAGCCGGCGTTTACCGCGATTATGAAAGCTACTGAAACCACGTAAACATATAGTTCCACCTGTAACAATGAGAATGCAGTATTTTAGCAAGATCTACTATCATGTTGCCTATGGTAAAAAGCAACACTGTGTAACAAAACTGAATGAATAGTTGTGTTTAAGCTAATTATGGCGGTATAGCTGACTTACTTGTCGAAGAGAAAGCTGACAATTTCAGCGTCCCTTAGAAAATCTTTCTTCCTCATTAGCTCCTTCCACCTGGGGAAGGCGAGCCCGATGTTCACCCTTGTTTTTTTTTGAGCGAGCCGGTCGCGCTGCCTTTTCAATTCTCTTTTTCGTTTTTTTTTTTTTTTTTGCGGATGAGGATTCGGTCTCCTGTGCTGATGCTGTACATGTATGTTCCTGCATTATGCTGCAGTAGTAGCCTACTGATTTTCAATGTCGCCACGATAGCCTCTCTTCCTGATTTCCTCCGGTGTCTCAATCGCTATGCACTGGCTGGCAGGGCAAACGCGGATTTATCCCGAGTTTGGTGCCATTAGTCCCTTGCCAGAGGCAACAGTTTCAAGATGGCTGACTGTCATGGCGCCCCCCTACCAGCTTCCCCGCCCAATGTAGAAACAAGTGTAAATTTCTTCGTTTACGAGAATATATCAGATTATTAGCAGAGGTCATAATTCACCGATGATGACATATATATGAATGCAGAATTAGATTTTGGCAAATAAAAAAAATGTAAATGTTACACATTGTCCCTTTAAGGTTAAAATAATTATTGCCAGCTGAAATATATTAATCGCTGCAATAAAAATTCTTTCATAGTATTTGCGAATTTAAATCCAAATGGCAACTTTTCTTTGGACAGGCAGTGCAGTTTTTGTCATTCATGAGTTATTGCATGTGTTCAGTGTGTGAATGCTCCGATCCTTGATGCATTTTTTAACCCATTTATGCCTAGCGTCCTCACATGAGGACTGTTAAGAAAAAGTGTCCTGTTTGAATGACTATTAGAGTGGTATTTTGAAGTATAATAACATAAAAAAGTTAAAAAAAAAGAAAATTCAGACATAAATGGGTTATTCACGCAATTCACGCATATTCTGTTATAAAGCAAAATATTGCAGACATGCTCATGCAGCACAGATTGTGAATGTGGTCATGTGGTTTATTCCCCAGGTCTGCTGGTCCGGCTGGTGGGGGGCCAGAGCAGGAAGGAGGGGCGGGTGGAGGTGCTGATGGCGGGACAGTGGGGCAGTGTCTGTGACGACGGCTGGAATGACCTCAACGCTGCAGTGGTCTGCAGGCAGCTGGGATACAGGTGTTGCAGGAGTGTCAATAATAATATTAGCAATAATCTGCATGAAAAATGGTCAATGCCGTGGGATGTGATGCATAGCAGTCACCTGAGAGAGTGTTTTTTACATAGCTCAGTAAAGGAGTTCCTAATTTCAATAAAGTCATTGTTTCTCTGAAACCCATAAGATGATTTCTGATGGCATTTTATTTTATAATAAGACATGTAGGAGTTTCCCCACTTCATCATTGCTCTCATAATACCAAGGCTGATGGCCTGACTGGTTTAGCTTATATTTACCATGATAGGCTGAAATAAAAAGTATGTGGAGCATCTATATTTGCTGTTGTTGGAGCTACTTTGAATGTGCGGGACGTGGTGCCACAGTGGTTAAGTTTGCTGGACTTGGAATCAAAAGGTCCTGAATTCAAGTCCTGGCCATGGCCTTCTTTACTTTAAATCACCACTTTACTGCCACAGTGTGCCCCCCCCCCCCCCCCCCGCCCTCGTTCCACCCAGGTGCACAGTGGGGTCCCAGCAAGTTGTCAGACTTGTGATGGACCAGCATCCCATCCAGGGGGAACAGCGATACTCCTAGTCTCTTCATGCTACAGAAACTGGGGTTAAAGGGACTATGTCAGCCGGGGCGCTTGGGCGTGACGAAGCAAAACTTCTTGAAAGCGTTAGGCTAACTGTTTCAAGATCGTAGGAGATTTTGTGTATGCCTTTCAATCTGTTTATATCGCGCTCATCCTTGAGAAGTTTGATGAAATTTGATGAAACTCTCGCTGTTAATTGTAGAGCCTGTTCGTAGCACCAGTTTGTCATAGTTTGAGTTTTTGTGGCGTTATTATTGCTCTTAAGTTGGCCTACGTTGATTGTTGTGTTGTCCCATGGCAGCCGTCGAACTGGAAGCCGTCACAAAAGGATCTATGACAGCTGCATATCAAACCAAATGTTGTGACAAACAGGTTCTGTGAACATTAAAGACAGTTGCTTGAAAAAAATTTCACCAAACTTCTTAAGGATGCACGCGATGCAAACAGATTTAAACTCCACCACAGATTCACCGGTTTACCTTACCTCACACTTTCAATGTGTTTTCGCCCAAAAAAATATGGATAGTATAATTTGTTGTTCGTGGGTTTCGGCAAAGATAAATGCGGTTACTCTAGCAATTTAGCGTTTGCAGGCCATCTGCTGTATTTAAAACAGCGATAAAGGTACGCTTCACACACGTACTAATAAGCTTGGGGTTTGCATTTCTGCTCCCTTGATATTGCAGTACATGTGTGAAAATGTTTATCGACTGGACTCTTCTACGCTTGGGCCCCAGCTGACATAGTCCCTTTAGACACTGGCCTAATGAGCCACGAGGCTCAGGACAGACTTACTTTGAATGGCATGAAGGAGAGATCAGCAATGACGCATTACTTTCACTCTGATATCCGAATATAAATCTGGCTACATCTCCAAGAGACCAACTCCCAACTGAGCTCTTTTTGAATTGTTGACTGGAACCACAAACAACTGACTGCCACTACCTCCAATGTGATCTATTTCTCTATTTCCTACTTTCTCTGGTTCTCTCTGACCTTCTGACTGCACTTCATGATGCATCTTTACCCATTTCTCTGTCTGCTGGGTGTAATAACCAGCGGGCTCTCCAAGGCACGCACAATGGCGTACTTCGGAGAAGGTCGCGGGCCAATACACCTGGATAATGTGCGGTGCACGGGCAAGGAGGCGAGCCTGGGGGAGTGTCCTGCACAGCGACAGGATGCACACGACTGCCGGCACGGCGAGGACGCTGGTGTCAGCTGTGATCACGCCCCGGCCTCAGCTGAAGACGGCAGTGCAGAGAAGCGGACATGCGGCCTGCGGCCCAGTACCCTGCACCACATGAAGAGTTCCACTGGGAAGGACAAGCCATCCAGGTGATGCTTGTGCACATACATGCACATGCTGCACAACTCGTTAGCTTCATCAATGTGTTCGCATAAGCATATATGCGTTGGGAGTGCTTTCCCTCTGAAACACACACGCAGCCAGATGTAAAATCAATGGAACTAGATAGCCACAAACATGCGACATAATGTCGCAAATACACACAATGGGTGAGGTCAAGTTTTAGGGTTAACGAAACCCCTTGAGTAAAGTTAACACCCGTTTAACACTAGCCCCCAGATGACACCTAAACTCGACCTCAACAGGAAGATTTAGTCAATCTGGTGTTTACTGTGGGTTTACACCGAATTAATACAGGATTTACCCAACTTCTGTGCCAAAGTGTTATCTCAATCCCAGAAAGCTGCATAAACACCATGCATACTCATTTAAAATGTACAGGGTGTTGAGTTAACCTCTAGAGGTTAACACTTTACTGAGGCCAAGTTTTAGGGTTAGTGCAGGGCTGCCAACTCTCATGCATTCGCAGCGAGAATTAGTGGCATATTCACGTTCCTGTGCCGTAGTCAGAATTATTCAATCAGCGCGTTTGTAAGAGATTCTCAGGTGGAATTGAAGTCCTTGTGCATGGAGGTTTATCAGTTTCACATGCGTTATGGTGGATTACACCCAAGTAACATTCGTGTCATGTCAGTGTTATTCATTTGTTAATCCCATCAAAGGATTATTCAAGTGTTTACAGTTCGGGTTAACAATAACACTAACACTAATCCTAAATGAATCCTTAACTCTGAAACTTGACCTCACCCAATGTCACAAATACATGCAATGCACACACAGAGACAGACAGAAGACTTTGTAGCATTTTTAGAAAACTGCTATTTTTTCATGGGAAAAGTAAGCATAGAAGTGCTTTATTATTTATTTTTGTTTTATTAATGTGTTATTATTATTTATTAATTTATTAATGTGTCTTGTGATGGAAGTTAAAGCACTATACTATGATGCAATTAAATCTGAGAAAAAATAATCTTGTATAACAGTGATTTGGTGGATTATTTAGCGAAACGTAATATATCCGCAGATGTGCATTTTGAAGTCAAATGCCAGCCAGTCAATATCGTAGATGTAAACATTTCAATGTTTCCATAACAATCCGTAACTCTTGTTCAGGAGTGGTACACCGTCCTATTTATGAATCTGCTGCTCAGTGCGACCAAAAACTCGGTCACTGTGGTTGAAAGCTATGTCCACTGATGGGAAATACATTCTCAAGGGATAAATTAGGGAATCTTTTTTATCTGCTTAGCTTCCACCTTAGAAATGACACTCATACACTGACCAAAACTTTCAACGCAACACTCAGGTTTATTGCAACACGTAATTTTCTTACGATAAATTTAACAATACATAACAAATATTAAGATTCAAATCAAAAACACAGTTTTAGAGTCAGGAATGAAGAACAGATTTTTCCTGGTTTCCAATTCATTGCGTCAGTTGAAGGTGCAATTCTGTATCAGCGAAGTCAGTATCTTGTATTGCCTTCTCTGGCGTCACACACAGCCTGGATTCTGTGATACATGGAGTCAATCAAATGCCGAATTTCAGCCTGTGTGATGCAATCCCATTCCTCCTGGAGTGCTTGACGCAACTTTTGGACTGTGGCTGTTTCTGGATCACGTCTTCTCACCCGGCAATCCAGAATATCCCATAGATGTTCTATAGGGTTTAAATCTGGGGAATACGCAGGCCAATCAAGACACTGAACATTACTCTGCCTCAGGTAGTCCTGACAGACTCTGGCGACATGTGGTCTCGCGTTATCCTGTTGCAGCGTTAGGCGATAGCGATGGATGAGTGGAACTGCGACAGGGGTAAGGATATTGTCACGGTAACGGGCCACACTGAGGTTTCCATCGATGAAAATGATGTCTGTCTTGAGTCCACTGCTTATTCCAGCCCAAACCATCTCACTGGGTCCACCCCAGCGGTCATGCTGCAGGATGGTAGTGTCAGTATAACGTTTCCGTCGCCTATGCCTTACACGCAGTCTTCCGTCAGACGCACTCAACTTGAACCTCGATTCATCGGAAAAGAGCACCCTGTTCCACCTGAGAGCATTCAAGCCCAAATGTGCCCTTGACCATCACAGACGGACGCGGCGACGTGCAGGAGTCAACGCCAAACCATGGCGGAGACGTCGGCTTCACGCAGGCTATTGCGTACGGTTTGGTCGCTAATCCAGTTCTGGTGACGACCTCTGGTCTGAGCAGCAGTGACTGTAGCTGGCAGGAAGCGATTGCGCAGGTGCTGGAGGCGAATATGGCGATCCTGTTGAGGGGTGGTGACATGTGGTCTGTGGTCAATCACCGGTGCTTCCTGTTTCTTTATACTGGCTCCAGAGACATGATATGGTCAACACGTGGACGCCCAGGTTCCTTGCAACCTGTCTTTGCGACATTCCACCAGTGAGCATACCAACGGCTCACTCTCACTGATTTTGACCCAGGCGCGGCATGGTCACATGTTGACCCAGGATAATGCAAAGGAATATTTGAGTTGCCAATTGCTACGGTTATTTATTGACCAAATTCTCGAAGGATTGGTCAATGAGTTCTACTCAACCTGACGGGATTGGCAAAATTCTAAACAATGTGCAATCAAGCGGAACGAGCTGTCCACGCGACAAAATCGAAACAATTTTCTGAGCTTTTAAGTTGTAGTTGATGTATCATGGCTCAAAACCAATATCCCATTTTATGTACACCAAATATTTAAAAATTGTATGTGTTGCATTGGAAGTTTTGGTCAGTATACTTTTGTGTTTAAGTTTGGCCCGAAACAAGAGTCGCAAAACAATCAGAGCCTGTTGGCAGTGCCGGATTCTCCATGGCTATTTGGCTATGCAGATATGTCGCGGCTAGCAGAAAAACTGGCTGGCGTTTATTGCTCTTTGGATTGAAAGCTGATGTTCAAGCAGGCTAAACTCTGGTGTATATATATATTGTTTTGCCAAGGGCTGAAGCTGACATGACTACCGGCCTGTCAATAATGCATCTCCTTGCAACGGCAGTTCAAAAGTTGGGAAAGGGGCATTCATTGCGTTTTGCAATGAAACTCTTTGTGACAGTTGATGGGTCCTGTCACGAGAAATGCCTCCTAATAAGTACGCGCCCTTGCGACCTTGCCAACGAGCCCGGCTCTTTGGCGATGTGGTCAGCGCTGGGACTCTTACCCTGGAGTCTGGGGTTCAATCCTTCACCCGGGCTGTCCTTTGGCCTGCCACGTCTTCATGTGTCTTTCGATCTCTATCGCGTACACACACAGAGTATATGTATTGTAGAAGGCGAGTACATACTGCATATTGATAAAGGTGAAGCCAGAACTTGGCTCTGTTCAAGGCTTTCACTAAAGATCTGGTTGAATAGTATTGCAGCACAGAATGGGTAATCCAATATTGTAAGCCAAAACCAGTCCAATTCAAATTCAAATTCAAAAAACTTTATTTGTCCCCAGGGGGCAATTCAAGGCACACAGAGCAGCATGACAAGCAATACGAGAGGTAAGATGAAAGTAAGAGAGAAAAAAAAAAAAATTATAATAAAAATAAATTAATATTTGTGTATGTACAGTAGGTGCATCGAATATAATAATAATAAGGTGCATGTCGGGAGGTAATTGTGCTTAAAAACAATTGAAAGAATCATACACAAGAAAGAACAATAAACAAAGATCTCAAGAGGACCTAGAATTGCTTGTTACTTGGCACAGAGAAGAGTGGCTAACAAACGTGCAGAGACAGACAGACAGAGAGGAGAGTATAATGGCAGATAAGTGGCTGATTGAAATGGGGAATGGGTGAGTGTGAGCGATGATAGCATGCAGGGAGGTGTGGCTGCAAACAAGGATATGAGGTGAGCTTATAAAAATACAGAAAGGGGAAGGCTAGCATGGAGTGCAGGGAATTAAAACAGAAAGTATTTGTAAAGTGACAAGTGAACGAAAGCAAATGAACTAATACATAGAATTGCTAAATTAACCCTAGAACACCATCGTGGGGAGATTTCCACCCACCTATTTTTCATTGGGTGTGTTACATAAACAGGTTAGTGTTATAGGGTTAAACACAGTGAATGTATAAACATTATTAAAAAAATTATAAAGACAAAGAAATACTGGAATGTTGTTTAAAACGTGAATAAAAACGGAGTACCAGAACTTGCAAATCCTTTTTGACCTACATTCAATTGAGTACACTAAAAGACAAGATATTTAGGGCTCTAATTTCGTAGACCAGGCGCAGGAGGGTGCGCCGCGCCAACGGGGTGTGTCCAGGCGTATGTGGCAATTTCGTGCCCGGCGTAGCCTGGCGCAAGTACTCCTCTGTCCCGCCTCTGCCCCTCCTTCCAGCGCAAGTTGGCAAAGAAGGCGTGTTTGGGTATAACACAGCCGAGTCAAATCTTCACCAGTCAAATGAGCTCCTCACCTCACATTTATTGTGTTAGAATATAGAAGGCGACACAGCCGAGTCAAATCTTGCTCACTCGCAAGAGAAACGATGGATAGCGTGTTCCTATTATTACAAACATGCATATACAACAAAGCAAGATACGTTACACATTTATTTCCAATATGTGATCTTAACTCAGTACGAGATCATAGCAATCAGGCTGCATTCCTTTCCCCCACTAAAGACGACAAAACATAAGTGACAATAATAGTAGCCGAGTATTAAGCCGCTTGCACACTGGACGCGAAAAGAATTTTTCGCTCGACAGATTGCGTCTTGTGTCCAAAGGTCTGACAGGGTTTTAATAAATCGTCGTGTCCGACAGTCTATTATTGTTTTTAATTTCTTCAAATCTACTAACTTTTTTAAATATTACACGTGAATGTTTGATAAGAGGGTTCAGTTCTTCAAGATGAGTACCGAGAATTTCAATCAATGTTTCTGTTTAAGCTCCGCTCAATAAAGCGAGTAGACATTGGCGCGAGACAATGTACAATGCCTCCGTGTCTGACAGCCAAAAAAAGGGACGATTAGAACAGATTGATAATGTAATAAAGAATAAAAAGAAACATTTTAACAACAGAGCATCCAATGAACACTGCGATTTATTTATTGGCGGGTCATCTTTGTTTGATATCACGTTTGTTGCTGATATATTTTTATTCTTTATTTCGTTATAAATCTGTTCTCATATCAATACTTTTACTTTTTGCTGGCTGCTGGACATGGAGTATTTTGCATTTCGTGTCGGACAGTCTTGATCGTGCATGCGATGATTTCTTCACTCTGTCAGTGGTCATGGAATTGATTTGCTCAAGCACTATTTTATCTCTGCTGTGGAAATAAAGCGTGAATCTGTTCGATCCATCTGACTAATTTTCAAAAGAAAGACCAAATAAATACTGATGTCTATCTTCAACGGAAGAAAACAGATGAATAGGCAAAAAAGAAAAGTCGATAGCTATCAATTTGCATTTTGTGAAGGCCGAACACAAACATAGCCAAGTTTGCACGTCTAATAATACCTGGAATACTCAGAAAAATTAGAACTTTTATGACTCTCAGACACGGAGCTATATTAAAACCCTTTCCGACTATCGCGTCTTTGCATTGACTTTGTCTGTAATCAGTCGTGCGAAAAATTTGTTTCGCGTCCAGTGTGCAAGCGGCTTTAATGAGCATAGAACGCAAGCATTCGATAAATATATATTATTCAGTTTGTAGTTGGCTGAGAAAGATGTGAAGTCGTTAGTTTGCATCACAGATTCAGTTGCGTTGATTAAGCCAGGTCAAGTTTCCATTACGCGTGGCAACCGCCTGACATCAGGACAATCGATATAGATACTATAATTTATGTCCTTATTCAGATATTTACATTAAATAGTGCTTCCTGTAATTATTTCTTGCATTGAAATGTGCCTGACATTCTGTAAACCTGCCTGTTAGATTTCGGTGACGTGTGCACTCTGCGCCGGTCAGCCAAATAACCACTGCACGGAAATTAAACCAGGTTGGAGCTGGCGGGTTTTCTGCGCAACTTCAGCGGTGACTTTTTCTACGAAATTGTCACTGCGTCTTGATGAATGTGTGACACCTCCCCCTACTACGCCGCCACACCCATCTCGGCGCACCTTCGTCCACTGAAGGCTGCGCACCTCACAAAATTACCACTGCGCAAGCTGTGCCTCGCTACGCCACCTGCGCTGCGCCAGGAAATTAGAGCCCATTATGTTCAAACTGATTTTGATTTTTTGAAAATATTCACTCATATTGAATTTGATGCCTTCAACATGTTCCAGAGAAGCTGGGACAAGGGCAACAAAAAACTGGGAAATTTGAGGAAAGCTCAAAAAACATTTGTTTGGAACATTCCACGGGTGAACAGGTTGGTTGGAAACAGGTGAGTGTCATGCTTAAGTATAAAATTAGCATCCCCGAAAGGCTCAGTCGTTCACTAGCAAGGATTGGGCGAGGTTTACCACTTTATGAACAACTGCGTGAGCAAATAGGTCAGTTTTAGAATAATGTTTCTCAATGTGCAATTGCAAGGAATTTAGGGATTCCATCATCTACAGTTCATAATATCATCAGAAGATTCAGAGGATCTGGAGAAATCTCTACACATAAGCGGCAAGGCCGAAAGCCAACATTGAAAGGCCATGACCATCGACCCCTCAGGCGGCACTGCATTAAAAACTGACATCATTCTGTAAAGGATATTCCCATGTGGGCTCAGGAACACTATGGAAAACCATTGTCATTTAACACAGTTCGCTGCTACATCTGCAAGTACAAGTTAAAACTCTACCATGGAAAGCGAAAGCCATATATCAACAACACCCAGAAACCCTGCCAGCTTCTCTGGGCCCGAGCTCATCTGAGATGGACTGTGGCAAAGTGTAAATGTGTGCTGTGGTCTGACGAGTCCACATTTCAATTTGTTTTTGGAAATCATGGACGTCGTGTCTTTTGAGCTAAAGAAGAAAAGGACCTTCCAGATTGTTATCAGCGCAAAAGTCAAAAGCCTGCATCTGTGATGGTATGAGAATGTGTTAGTGCCCATGGCATGGGTAACTTGCACATCTGTGAAGGCACCATCGATGCTGAAAGGTACATACACTTTTTGGAGCAACATATGCTGTCATCCAAGCAACATGTTTTTCAGGGACGTCCTTGCTTACTTCAGCAAGACAATGCCAAGCCACATTCTGCAAGTGTTACAACAGCGTGGCTTCATACTAAAAGACTGCGGGTAATAGACTGGCCTGCCTGCAGACCTGTTTCCCATTGAAAATGTGTGGCGTATTATGAAGTGCAAACTAAAAAAACAGAGACCCCAGACTGTTGAGCAACTGAAGTCATACATCAAGCAAAAATGGGAAAGAATTCCTCCTACAAAGCTTCTAACATTAGTGTCCACAGTTCCCAAACACTTATTGAGTGTTGTTAAAAGGAAAGGTGATGTAACACAGTGGTAAACATGCCCCTGTCCCAGTCTTTTTGGAATTTGTTGCAGGCATCAAATTCAAAATGAGTGAATATTTAAAAAAAAAAAGAAAAGTTTATCAGTTTGAACATTAGATATCTTGTCTTTGTAGTGTATTCAATTGAATACAGGTCGAATAGGACTCGCAAATCATTGTATTCTGTTTTTATTCACGTTCTACACAACATCCCAACTTCATTGGAATTGGGTTTTATATATTGTATAAATGTAAGTGTATATATTGTATTTTTCTTTTTCCCATGTGTAATATCTTCCTTATGAACCTAGTTTGTCTGTATTACATAGCCTGGTTATTGTATTTTTCATTTTACTTCCAGTTTTTCTGTATTTATTAATCACTGCTGTTATTTATGTATTGCTTTATTTTCTTTGTTATTATTGCCAGTTCCCATTTCTGTTCTAAGTGTCTTTTTTCTTTTCACTCCTGCTGTAGGACTCCCCATTCTGTATGTTAATGTGTTCATTTCATTGCCTTGTTTGTATCCCCACCCCTTGTCATGTATCCTTGTTCTCCCTGCACCTGATTTGAGTTCTCCCTCTTGATTTGTTTCCTTGATAAGTTCCCCATTTTCCCAGTCGGTTTGTGAGTCTGTTTTTTTTCTTGAGCAACTTATGAGCTGGCTGTATTCTGAGTGTTTTTCCAGTTCTGATTACTTTCTGTTCACGGTTTTATGTTTACTTAGCCCTCAGTGTATTATGATATTCCTGGTTATAATTTTGGCTGGTTTCCCGATTTATGATCTTCTCTACTGCCTGGGTTGGTGTTTTCACTGTTTTGCTTTCAAACCTCCGCCTGTTTACTGACCCTAATTTGGATTTGTCTTAGTGTTGCTATACTCCTGACTGTAAACGTACCGGACTGTACAACCTCTCCTGCATTCTCAAAAAAGTGTATGAAATTGATCCTCTGTCAGCTCCAAAGTCCTGGGCCCCCTTTTTGTCACACGTCTTATTGTTCACATTAAAGGTTCCCTATTATGCTGTATTTAGTTGTTTAAAATATGTCCAATCCGTCTTTAAAATAATAAAAATTCAGTTCCAAAAAAAACCGCACACATCCAGGCCTAGTGAGACCTTTTCTCTCACCCCGTCTGTGCCGGCTTGAAACACAAGCTGTTTGGAGTGGGTGGGGAGGCTA
The DNA here is from genome assembly GCA_029721435.1 of Gymnothorax reevesii. Taxonomy (NCBI): domain Eukaryota; kingdom Metazoa; phylum Chordata; class Actinopteri; order Anguilliformes; family Muraenidae; genus Gymnothorax; species Gymnothorax reevesii. The sequence continues at coordinate 41,155,069 of CM056582.1, read as the reverse complement.
TGCTCGTGAGGCACTGCTCTGATTGACTGCCTGGCCGTTTGATTCGTGGGGATGGTGCAGACCTGAAAAATCAAGAAACCAAGATGGCAGATATTTCAGGACAGCTCTTCGCGGCATTTCTGTGAGGCCGAACTTGTTTGATCCTGAATCCAACGCTGAATGTGAGGAGGAAGCAATTGGAAGTATTGCAGCAACATTTGCAGCAGGATTTCAATGAGTGGCAAGTTGAAATTTTAGTATTTTGCTCGTACTGTCTGGTGTTACATTCATGTGATTGCATATGTAGACATGTTATATACCCACTTAGCTATCCGGAGGAAACTTTGCTAAAAGCTCCTGTCAACCATTTCCACCAAAAGGAAATGCAATTCCGATATCAAGCTACTGAAACACGGTGTAAAAACGGTGTAAGCGTTGCTTATGTGGAGCAAGCGAATCGATAACTTCAACCGAAAAAAAAATCTGTATCCGATCTCCATTTTTTTTCAGGTTTTGATTAGCCTGAACAATTTTCAAAGGTGGATGAAATTACACCAAGGCAATGCAGAGAAATCGTTTGTTATACCAGACACATTATAGTGTGTTTCACGATTGCTTTCACCGCAGTAGGATTATAGAGCTAAAACCACACCACGGCAAAGTACCCGGCTGACCCCGGTCATGGATAAGTAAAACGATCATTTCACAGCAGCAGTAAACAAACCCAAACACGTACCCTAAGCTCTGCAAAGCCTACGTCTGGTCCAACAGCAGCCTTATCAGCCCAACTTTGCCGACACGCACAACACCTCTCCAGTTAGCTTCAAGTGTAACAGCTACGGTCAGGTGACATTATGATGAAACTACCACCTTAATGCTAATCAAAGTGACACAAGCATACCAATCTGAATTACTACATATAAATTAACCAGGAGCATTTTTTAAGTAGCACGGAATGCAAACTAACATACTGCAGTAACCACTCGGTCATCATAACGACAGAGATAAACGTTACCCTGCAATACATATTTTACTGACAGGAAGTTCCGTTATCGTGAACATTTGCATCATGCATCCAAATTACGAACAAGTATAAAAAGTTAGCTTCAAATGAGGTTTATATTTACACACCTACTGTTGAATGCTCCCTGATATTACTCTTGCATATTTAGGACAAAAACATTGGCAACAGTATCTTAGCTACATTACCCATTTTCCTTTCTCTTTTTGTTTTTCACATGGTAATAGGTATGTTATACATCATGTTTCAACAATGTGCAAACCTATAAGCTACATTACCCGCAATGCTACAGCCACATTCAACTGGCTATCACGTTAGGTAGGCCTATACAGTAAAGCAACACAAAATAGTAAAACTTACTGCCTCTGCGCCTATGAGTCATGGACAGTTCCTACCGATCCAGGCATCATCTTCAGATAATTTACAAAGCCTGCGTTTGAGGCCAGTTGTAAGTTCTGCTAGCTACCCGGAACACGTTAGCTTCATTTACATTATTTAGTGTTATATCATGACTTTCAGCTTGTGCCTCAGAGCGCTCGGTCAATGCATCTGCTCCAGGTTTGAGAAGCAGCCGAGACGCATATCCAGCGTCGAGTTATTCTATATTGACAAAGCTGTCTTCAGTGAAATGCGGAGCACAAACAGTTAACGTTCCCTTTGAGTAAAAAAATCTTCCCACTGATTTCTGGTGGCATCGTCTTTTGAAAGAGAAAATAGTTGTGCTTTTTTTTCGCATCCAAAAAAACATGGATGAGCAGCACTGGGAGACATACTGACAAAACTGCATCTCAAATGATCCGCGGTTCTTCTTCTTGTTTTGTATTTCTTGCAGTGTAGATGCTACTAGGGCGTAAAATGAGCCGCGGTTGATTGTGCCTGCAAGACTAATTTCTGGGGTGGGCAGGTCTTGACTCTGGCCAGGTCTGTACTAATTGGACAGCACAACCTAACTTCAGGTTTTGCCCAGATCTCCTGAAGACCTCAGGACGAGCTGTTCAGAGAGGAAATCACGTTCACGAAATCACGTTCTCGTATTACTGCAAAGCCCATGTATCTTGTGTTTAGAAACTTTACAGAGGTTGAGTATGGACAACCAACATTACAACATTACTTGTATGTATTAAAAGAAGGATCAGCATAATAGGTCTCCTTTAATGAAAAGATTGCTGACTTTGTTGCTGCCTGTTCTCATGTCTCCTCCCAGGGGTGCGTGGCCATGGCAGGCCTCCCTCTGGCTGAAGCCACATGCTAAAGGGAGCCATCCGCTGTGCAGCGCTACGCTCATCAACCCCTGCTGGGCCCTCACTGCCGCTCACTGCTTCAACAGGTCAGGGACTTTCTCAGGGTCAGAACTGCCTCTTTTCTTGTGAAAATCACAACAGCTATGGTGATTTGTAGTAGTAGACACTAGGCAGGCTAAATGTTTTCTGTATTCAGGACATTCCTTCTTTTTGGGAAACTATACGCCCAACTATGACCTGTTTATCATTAAAAATGTCTTCATACTTTTGTTCCACATAGTGCACTATTTATAATCAAATGACCAGCCTGTTCTTTGGTTCATAATGCCTGCCCTTGTCCAATTTTTCAAAAATTCAGCCCTTCTTTTTGTTTTTTTCTGCTGAAAATATCTCAGAGACAAAGTGAACCATCGCCCCCTCCTTCCTTTCTCCCTGCTACCACTTGGTTAATTTTGTCTGAAGTCCAGTCTCATCTCATCAGTGAACATATTATGGTTTGACATCTGTTTTTCAACCCTGTCTGTCGCTGTCTCAGGTTTGGGAGAGATCCCTCGCACTACATACTGAGGCTCGGTGACTACCACATCTCGGAGCAGGATGGGTCTGAACGAGGCCTGAACCTGGAGCAAATTGTGGTCCACAGGAAGTACGAGATCCAGGGCAGGGAGCATAATGTTGCTCTTATCAGGCTGCGTGGTGAGGAGGACAGCTGTGTAATCTTCGACCCCCACACCAATGCTGTCTGTCTGCCCACCATCGGCAGCAAATGGGGAAAAAAGCCAGCGACCTGTCTCATCATGGGCTGGGGTCTCACAGGTCAGCCAATCTCGCGATATTGAATGACACTCACCTTTTTAAGTGTGGAGGTTTTCTGGATGCAGTTTAAAAATTTTAAGGCGGTGTTCTTGTACTCTACTGCATCTGTGTACCAGCAGTCACGGTTTAATCAGAATTAGAATGTTCATTTTAGTACATGTTTGGGTCTTACATTTTAAATGCTAACTGCCATAGTGACTGACAAATGTAACATTCGTGCAACCATAGGCACTGATTTGGGTAGGGACGGTCGGGACATATCCAACTTTCAGACAAATCAAAAATATCCCATCCAACTCTACATCAGGGGGGAAAATGAATGAAATGTGGAATCGTAAATCAAAGATGATCCAGTCCGTCGTAATGCTTGGATTGTGGCTTTGTCCAATTCATAGATTGTCACCGGTCCAATTTGAAGTATATACAGTATGTCGGCTACAGACGCATTACTAACATTGTTTCAGAAACACCACTGTGGACAGGACTGTGAACTGCCTTGCTATAGTAGTTATATATATATCCATCTACTTGATTTCAATATCCACGCTACAAGAACTGCGCTGGTCTCAGGAGAGAGCTGAGGACAATTGTTGCGAATAGTGAAGGGTGTGGAAAGTGAACTAATTTTAAACATTAGTTAACATTTGCGTAGTGGATGAACAGTGGCAGAAACACTGACAGTACAATTGCACATGATAGAAATGGAATCCTTTTTATAATTGAACTTATGTCTTTAGCGATCTGACTGCTATGGTGGTCTGAAGGAATTTTGAAAGTGTTAGTACTAAACTCAATTAAATTCTGTCAACGTGATAAACATATTTGCTACAAATAAGTGTATCCGTTAGTTATGCACATGACAGTGAAAACAAATATTTCTGTCATGGGAAGTAGTATCCTTAAGATTTCAATTTGCCAATGTTTACTAATCATGTAAATATTTAGGTGGTCTATGTTGGATAATTGATTTTTTTTACTGAAACTGATTGCATACAGGGTGCATAATGTTTCGAAGGTTGTTATTTTACTTGATACATGATTGACTGAAATCATGACTTACATGATATTGACAAGTAAATACCCTGAAAAATTCCATTTTGTGACAAGAGGAAACTTTTTTTGTGCTTTTCAATATAGAAACACTCCTTTTAAGGTGAAAAGGTAAAAGTGTTCGGAAATATCCAACTTACACAATAAGAAAATACAGTTGACACATGGTTCTGGAACAGTCAGGGTCATGCTTCATTAGAATTTTTTTTTTAAAGACTTCCTATCATACCAATATAATATTATAGTAATATTTTTCTAGCATTACTTGTTATAAGCTGTAGTTTACAGTGATAAATGCATGTGTGCTGTGGTCTCATAATGGAGGACTAAAGTTGAGTGTCACGAAAGTAATGAAAATGCTGGACAGAAAATGTCACTTACGTGATCAGGCGCACCGTAAGGGGGGGTAACCATAGATGATTCTAGGGGCCCAGCATTCACAGGGGCCTCACAGAGGATACTGTTATTATTATAAACATTTGTCAACAAAATATATGGACAGTTTAATTTTACATTTTAATTTTTGTAATAACTTGATGAAATTAAAGTAAATTTGTTGTTTGTTTCTCAAATATCAACTTCTTTAGAATAATTTGTGCTTATGCGCCCAAGTTACGCTACTGTCTCAACTGGCTGTGGGCCCTTTTAGTTCAGACTAGTGGTGAACTGACAAGAACAAGACAGGCAGGATGCTGAAGTCAGGTGCTAGAAAAGGAAAGGAAAGACAGCTGAGAGAGAGAAGAAAGGTTGACAGTCGGGGACCCTTTTTTATTCAAAAGAAAGGTATATTTACATATCTGGCTATTAACAAACTTACTAGCTAAATGGCCAGGAGTTTGGCTACTGCCTGGATGAAAAATTCATTTGCACTGTCATTCATGAATACCCTGGGCCCTTGCGACAGAATGAGATTAGGTTACTTTTGCCCTCATTAAGAGAAAAATGAGTTCCGTCATCGTGACTAATCGTAGCTACTTAAAAATAGCCCACTGGCAACACAGTAGGCTAGATTGCTAAAGGTGCATTTCGGAAAAATACAATGTCAATTTCCAGTCTTTTTAAAACATGAACTTAATCGGGGGATCAAAGCAAATAATCCTACCAAAAAACTTTGTCCTACGACGTATATTCGCTGTCTATTTTGTGAGAACAAATTCTACTCGACCAAACAGATAGATTTCTCCAAACACTACATCTCCCGCCACTAGGTGACATTAAAATTTGAATTCTTTTATATCAGACAAGAAAGTGTAGTTCTGAATTCATGCCTTGACATGTTTTGACGGGAACACCCATCTTCCTCAGAAGTGTCGCATGAGGCGAACTCAAAACTAGGTGACATTCTTTGTCTATTCTTTTCAGATGTCACGTAGAGTGTCTGAAGATGTGGTCAGTTCCTAAATACAGATCCTACAGCCTTTAGATCATTCTCAAGAAAGCTTCAAAAATACAGTACAAAAAATGTAATAAAATGTTAAAACTCAACATTTTTCACATATTTTTTTCTTGCTATAAAAAAAAAAACGAAACAGTGGAGCAACTTGAAATTATAATAGTTATGTCCCACAGAGATGTACTGTATGACAAAAATAAATAATCGCATGTATCATCTCAGACTTGGTAAGAAATAATGGCTCATTTCACATTGGACTCATGTACGCCTTTGCATGAATGGACCCTTATAACAGTTGTAAACTTGTATTCAGAAATCAAATAAAATGTTTTGGGATAAAAAATTGTAAAACAAGTTCATGAATATGGCATCTGTCTATGAAAATTATGGAGGCAATGCGCCAAGCATCATAAAAAACAAAGAACCTCAGGATAATCTCTGTATGTAGAAAAGGCAGTATGTGCACTCAGTCTATTGCAAAAAAATTTTCCAGCTTGCGCGTTATGCTTGCTTGCATTACGTATGTGTCCCTACCAAATTACACATTAAACCTACGCCCTTGTGTGCAACGTTCTGGCTAACCTGAGCAGCTGTACTATAGTACAAGTTAACGGCAATTCCAGGCTAACTTGAGGACGACTGACAGGGGAGACTTGAAAGAGGAACCAGGAACAGATATCAACAAAAAATATTTGCAAAGACATATTTAAAAGAGGCAGTAAACCCGGCAAAATAGTAACACTCGCAAATAGCAGGCAATACACTGGGAGACACATCAGACTGGACTGTAAGGAATACTCTGAAAGACAGAAGTTACAGTTGAGGTCAAAAATTTGCTTGCAGCTGGACATAAATGTAATATTATCTAAGACGTGAAATGTCAATGGTCCCATTGGCATAAAATTTCTGAATTATACCTTTCACAAGTTACTTTACTACACCAGACATAATTTGACCAAATTCAATCAAAATCTATGAATTTGGGCTATGTTTATTTGAGCAAGTCGAATCATTGATTGGTCAAAAGTTTGCATACACTTCAGTAATTCTGCTATGTTGTTGTTTGTGACAGTATAAGCCCTGCTTGATATCTCTCAGTTAATGTTATTATTATGCAGAGGCTATTTCAGGTGCTAATTTTATGTGGTAATTGGATAATCACTGATTTAGGACTCATTATATAAACAGCATTTCCAAATAGTTTTTCTTCACTGGGTTGAAATGGGGTCGTCTAAACAGTACAGTGAAGATCTGAGAAAGAAGGTTATCAATTATCACAAGAATGGAATGTCACCAGGAGCCACTACAGAACAATTAAAGATGCCAAGATCATCAGTACAGAGAATAGTTGGGCGATTCAAGACACGGAAGGTTACATGTCCATTACCAAGAAGCGGAAGAAAGGCGAAATTGACAGCAACTGACAAAAGAGGAGTGGTCAGGATGGTGAGGCGAAACCCCCAGTTGACCAAGAAGGAGATCTGAAGGGATCAGGAGGAGGCTGGGGTGAAAGTATCAGCGAGCACGGTGAAGAGGACACGGCACGAAGTAGGGCTCCGAGGCTGTCAGGCTAGAAAAAAGCCACAGCTGCAAAAGCGCCATGTGAAATCTGGTCTCCAGTATGCAGATACACATATGGAGAAAGGGGCTGACTTTTGGAGTAAGTGTTTATGGAGCGAAGAGACAAAGACAGAATTATTCAGCCGCAATGATGCCAGGTATGTCTGGAGAGAAGTTGGAGAGGCCATAAACCCGAAGAATACTGTGGCGACAGTCAAGCAGGGGGGTGGAAGTCTAATGTTGTTGGGCTGTTTCTCTGCCAGTGGAACAGCAGCATTGTGCAAAGTCGAGGGCATTATGAAAAAAGAAGATTACGTCAATTTTTTAGAGGAACATATGAAGGCGTCGGTGAGAAGTCTGAAACTGGGTTGAAATTGGGTCTTCCAGCATAACAACGACCCCAAACGTCCCTCCAAATTGGTGCATGAATGGCTATCCAAAAGAGAATTAAGGTTCTTGAGTGGCCATCTCGGAGCCCGGACCTGAACCCAATTGAAAACCTCTGGATGGAGCTGAAGAGGCGAGTTCACAGAAGAAGACCATCAAATTTAGATATTTTCAAAATTTGCTAGAGTAGCTGGCCGAAGGAGGGGCCAGGCTGGGACTTGAATCTCCAGACTCCCAGGTATGAGTCATGCGCGCTGACCACATCGCCAAAGAGCTAGGCTTGTTGGCAAGGTAGCCAGGGCATGTACTTATTAGGAGACACTTCCAGTGACAGGACCCTTCAACTGTCACACTAGGAAGAATGGTCGAAAATACCAGCTGAGATATGCCAGACACTTGTGCTAAATTATAATGAAAGACTAATTGCTGTAAAGCAAGCCAAAGGCTATGTCACTAAATATTAAAACAGTGTATGCATATTTTAAACCCATGCTAGTTTTCAGTGTTGTTATTTTTGTGTCTTGTGTGATATTTAAATGAAATTAAAGGGTTGACACGTCTCAGAATGTTTTAAGATACTGAAAATATGTTTTTACCAAATACAATATAAACACAATGAAGGAAACCCCAGGGTGAATACTACAGGCCCAGCTGTATGCAAATTTTTGACCCCAATTGTATGTAGACAGGGGTAACGAGCCACAGATATGGAGCAGGAGAGCGGTAATTGAGGAGGCTGAGCACAGAACGAGACCATAAGGTAAGGAGAAGTGAAGTAAAGAGGAAACAGGACACGAGGAGTAACAGTACACGAGAAGCTCAAGGGAAACTAAAAGCATGGATAAAGAAAAATCAATGAAATAATCAGACAATGAATAACAAACTTTATTTAATTGGTTAAGTATGTTATTGCTCGCTTGCAGTAAAAATGGCCTGCCAATATATCCTGTGTTGGCCGACCTGAAGCTGTATTGGCCGAGTAGCACGTGCACGAGTAACCATTGGCTACTGACATTCGCTCTCTTCAAAGAAACAGACAGCAGTCGCAGACCTAGCATTTATTTCTTTAATGAGTCTTGAAGTCGCGTACTTCAGAAGTCATAGTCATAATATTGTCATGATTGCACAACAGATGTAACCATTTCATAAAAATGCTTATTTTCGCATTGCCTTGGTATTGGCCTTTGGGTCGCGGTATTACGGCGACAATACAGCAACCCTCAGGCCAATACCAAAGCAGTATGGGAATAACCCATTAATAACTTGTCAAAATACAAAAAAAAGACAAAACCCGGGGAGCCAATGAAGAGAACACAAAGCTGGTGAGGACTCAGGCAGAGTAGTAGGAAAAGGGCACTGCTCCATTTATATAACTGATGTGATGTTGTAAGGGTGTCAGTACAATTTAAAGCAAAAAAATGTAAAAATTTAAAGGACTTCCTTCTCTCATTTTCTCTGCCACTTGCCAAACAATGCTGTAATGCCATGACTGTATTTACAAATGGCGCAGCTTCTCATACCTTATTGCATAATGAGGCCAGACTTTTTTTTCTTTTTTTTAAGCTCCGCTGTGACGACAGTCAGCGGAGCTTTTCTAATGCTAAGTTGTCCGCCGTCTGTCCGTCTGTCTGTTCGGCGTCAACTTTTCGCTTCAAATTTGAATATCTCAAAAACTGTCCGATAACTTTTTTCTAATTTGGTGCGAGCCTTCCTAATGATATTCTGAATATTCACTGTGAAAATTTGAAAATTCTACGTCCCGGTTTTTGAGAAATTCTGCACTTTGGACTTTGAAAATTGGTGTTTTTGCTCATGTTTTCAGTCTTTCATTAATATCTCGAAAACTGATGTATTTTGACATGAGGCAGGTCGCTGTGGAAAATGGCCACACTGCATCAAAATCCAAGATGGCCGCGGCCATTTTTGTAAAAACAATGTTATCGAGATAACGTGAAAAATATGTGTCATGGAAGTTCTGATTTGGTAAGCTGATGTATCTTGACCTGAGGCAGGTCGCTATTGAAAATTGCCATGCTGCATTAAAATTCAAGATGGCCGCCGCCATTTTTGTAAAAACAATGTTATCGAGATAACGCAAAAAAATGTGTCGTAGGAAGTTCTGATTTGGTACGCTGATGTATCTTGACCCAAGGCAGGTTGCTATTGAAAATGGCAATCCAAAATCCATCTTGACCTATTGCATATTCTTATTGAAAATCATATCACAACATCAGACAAAAAATGGCCACCAAACTACGTTATCGAGATTACTCGCAAAATAATTGTCTGACCCAAGGCAGGTCATTATTGAAGATGAGTGTGCTATGCCAAAATCCTTTCCCTTTATCTTTTCCATATGGCTGCATCTATCTATCTATCATCATCATCATCGTAACAATTCACCATCACTGAATCAATGCAAATTTTATTCACCAAAGCATACTTCCACTTAACACCCACACAGCGACGAGGGTCAGTGACTTCGCACTTGTTCTAAGAAAAAAAAAAAGGCATTTCTTCTGCGAGTTTCCTTGTAAACTAGTTTCCTGACTGGGCAGCGGTAATAAGAGACTTGTTATCGAGGTTCTCGGCATTTACAATGATACTAGTTAATGCTGTGGTTTTCATTCAGAGATATTTTCATCTCAAGGTTCCCCCATTTTCAAACAATTGGAGAGGCAGATTCTTCAGAAAGTTAGGCTTTATTGAGGCATAATGATGAATATAAAGCCCAGTTCTTTATGCACAAGAAGAACTGACATTCTGCTTTTCACACCCAAGTTTAATACCTTCATCACAGGAAATATCTTCCAGAAATGCTTCAATGGTTCAATAACGTAATGTCTTCTTCTTACTTGTTTTTCATTAGTGAAATCATGTGGTGTCTGCATGTTACTTGTCATGCCGTCGCCCTCCAAAGAGGAAAGGGGCATTATGTCGACAACATGTCCGTCCGTCGTCAGTTAACTTTTCGTTTCCGTGTAATAACTATAGAATCCCTTGTCGGATTGATGCCATTTCTTAATGGCGTATTGGGAGTGGCTAGAGGAAGGTTCTTGAGTGGCCTTCTGTACATGTTCTTCAACTGTCTCAGTCAGGGGCATATGCCATGCCTTGCATGCTCTTGTCTCATTAGTTGGCATCCTTTGCAAAATAACAACTTCAAGGCTACTTGTTTCAGAGGATTTTTTGTTGGGTCTTAGGTTGTCCCAGAGACAGGCAAACAAAAACACTGCCCACTTGCCTTAAAAACTGCAACCAAAAGATAACAACCCTCTTCCAGTGTAATACTGGAGCATGTAATAACTAAACAATTTCTGATGAATGATGGTAAATAATGCTGATGACTGAACAGATAGCCTGAATCAACTGAACAGATGTCAATCAAAGCTACATACAACTGCTTGTTTATGTGTGTGTGTCTGTCTGTGCATGAGTCTGTGTGCGTTTGCCTGTGCGTGTGTCTGTGTGTTACTGCTGCTTACATAATGTGGTTACTGATTATGATTATTGATTATGGTTATTAATTCACTTAGATCCTTCAAACCTCCCTCTCCCAGGGTGCATTATGAGGCTTGATCCCTTTCCACAGAGATTTTCGCCCAGGCTCCTCAGGTTGAGAACTCTGCCCTCCGGTGTCTTCTTTTCAAAGCCCACCGATCACAGAAGCACCACTCGCCTACTAACGCATTCGCTTTTGGCTTGTGGTGGCCTGACTGTACATTGAGCCAAGGGAGGCGGCAACCCTCTCCGTGGTCTTTCTGCTATCTGCGACCCGACCGGCTGGTGACCCAGTCGATAGCGATCCCCAAATCCTGTAGTGGTTACCAGCCGCCGAGGTGGGAATCGCTAGTCTGGTCCTTATCCCACTTCGCAATGGGAATAGAAACTTTGACCGTTTTCACCAGCCTCGCCTGTTCACAGAGGTCATCTCCAACGCCCCTCTGCAAGGTTTGGGCTGTCGCCCACGTACGACATGTTGCCCTCAACTTACATGCGACAAACACGCTGACTAGATGGTACCACGGCTGTATGTGAAGTCATACTTGACTGGAGAGGGGGGCCATCAATCCTCTCTCCTGCACTATAAACCATCCTTAACGTGCCCTTGGAACTTTGCAGTTCTGCTACCGCCTGTTAACTACAAGATTTGGGGGGCCCAATCCCCTACCCTATGGTTATTGATTTACTGATGGTTATGATGAGAAATATTGAAATATGGTCCTCAACATTAACAAGTGCCCCATCCTAGATCATACTGCTTGAGAAAATAAACCTGGCCTGACAGAACGAGATCTGGCATAATATTACCGAACAAATGGATTTTTAGATAGACTGGAAATATACCACTTTGTTTCCAAACAAACCGAATAGAAAAATATCAATCACCTAGGGGTGCGTTTCCCGAAATCACAGATGCTAACTTGCGTCGTAGGAACCATTGACAATGAATGGACAAACTCTGTAAGCCGCTAACTCCGTTAGGAACTACACTTTTGGTAAATGCAATGGGCGATAAAACAGAAATGGCGCTTCAAGCTGACTCTTCTTGTTATTGGTCAGAAAAAGGCCAGAAATCATAACACTGAATGATTATCATTGATATTTACCAAAATATTAACCAGATCATATTTGTTTACATGGGTTCCAGCAGGTGGCACGCCCATCACAAAATGGCCGTAAGCTCTTCACACATTGACTGATCAGGGACGAATAACGTAGCGCCTCTAGTTTATATATCTTGTTGTTAGACGGAGCCTTCAGAGGATCTGTGCAAAAAGCTTCTTTCCCAAGCGCGTCCTCGCTAAGCCATCAGCTGTTGATAAATCGTTGCTGTGGTATGCGTCACTCATTTAACCAATCAACACCGAAATACAATGTTTTAAAGACACGGGTTGAGTCCAAAATCACTCATTACTTTATATAGTGCTGTATAGAGTGGGTTTGCCATTTTTTAGTGCTGTCTGAATTGTTCGGTAGAATTAATATCCCCTCTTTAGTGAACTCAATATATCCTACAATCCACCGCAAAATATAGTGAACATCCGATGGTCACTAACCCAGCTATATGTCCCATCATCCACTGCACACCGACTGAAAAGCTCCAAAAGATGCAGGCTGCTTGAAAATGGGCACGAGACATTTTTAGCTGCGACCAAGCAGCTCTATGAACGCTTCTGTCTGTCTGTCTGTCCGTCTGTGCCATCTTTTTGACCATTGTTCCTGTCGTCGTATCATCATGAAATTTTCAGGAGTTATTGACCTTCACCAAAGTGATGTCCACGCACAAGGTCGAGCTCAAAGGTCAAGTTCACAGAGGTCACGACCTTGTTTGCGGGTTTTCGTGCTGTAACTCCAGTTAGAATTCATGGATCGCTATGAAATTTTGTAAATAGCTCCTAGGCATAGAGGCGGTGTTCCCTATTGTTTTTCAAGGTCATCTGTCAAATTCCAAGGTCATAAAGGCAAAAAAAGTGTCAATTTTGCCCGATTTGACGGTTTTCGCACCGTAACTCAAGTTTAATTCAATGAATGGCTCCGAAATCTTACAACAAGCTTCTTGGTATAGAGGAGGGGTTATCTATTCATTTTCAAGGTCATCTGTCGAATCCCAAGGTCACACCGGTCAAAAAAGTGTCGATTTTGCTCCGATTTCACAGTTTTCGCACCGTAACTCCACTTTAACTTGATGGATAACTATTACATCTTAGAACAAGCTTCTTGGTACAGAGGAAGGGTCCCCTATTGATTTTCAAGGTCATTTTGCCAATTTCAAGATCACACTTGTACAAGAAACCACCAGTCATGGACACTACGCCACGTGACGGATGCTAGGCGAGGTCGCAGCTATTAGATCCTTCTGATCTACTTGTTCAACTTCAGGTGCAAATTTTTTTTTTCCCCAATTGGAAACCAAGCAGCACAGGAGACCCATTATTATACTGGATATTTTAATAAGAACAGTGCACGTAATGTAAAGATGAGAGAGAGATTTCAAACGGATATTCAGGTACAATTGAAACAAATAATGATGTTAGAGAACAGGAAAATAGAAGATGTCATTAAAAATTTCAGGCAAATTGTATTATTTAAAGGATAATGGTAAACAAAAAAGTGGGAAATATACTCCATTCGTTGATTACAAAAATACGTCCAAATCCTTCAGTTGAAGTTGAACAGGTACGATTTAATTTTGGGACAGCAATGACACTATTAACAGCGGCAAAACGAGCCGGGTAGTATCCGAAAGCATTTCTTCCCTCTGCCAATGAGCTCACTATATAGTCACCTACATAGTGAGTCCCATTATAGCAGGGCTCCTCAAATCATGGTCCTCGAGGGCTGAGAACTGCTGATTTTCCACCTTCCCTTTACCTGGAAGTCAGGTGAGATGACAATCTGGCCAATCAGCAGCATTAATTGTTCACTTAATTGCCTGGAAGGTAGGAAAACCAGGACTGTATTTGGATTTGAGGGCCGGATTTGAAGAGCCCTGCCTTATAGTGAGTTGGGAATAGCGAATGAGTGAGTGATTTCGGACACAGCCACGGTGTTATCATCATACTATAACTAAATCAGTGCAGAAAAAAATAATTAAGAAAAGGCTAAATAATCAAGTAAAATTCTCTTCACCTTGTCTGGTCATTTCATTGTTTTTTAGTCAGAGCCTGATTGCTCCAGTAAATTGGCTTGTGGCAATGAGGTGTCTGACAGTCGGTCATGGAGGGGAAAAGGCAGTGACTGAATGCAGAGGTGGTGATGTTTCAGTCTAATAAGATTATTCAGGTGCTGCCAATTTTGTCATTAATAACAAGAGCAACGCAGAAAGTGGCATATGCCTGTTGTTCATCAAGGGTATATTGAGATGGCTGCTGTGGCGGCCATATTAGATATCGCACAATGCTGGTTTTCGAAAGGAACCTTCCTCTAGCCACTCCCAATACGCCATTAAGAAATGGCATCAATCCAACGAGGGATTCTATAGTTATCCCACAGAAACAAAAAGTTAACGGACGACGGGCGGACATGGTGCCGACATAATGCCCCCTTTCCTCTTTAGAGGGCGGGGGCATAATAAAAAGTAATTACCTGATCATTTTCTAATTATTGTAAGTTAATTGGATTAATATTATCAATGTGATGTTATCATGTTTGAATTAATTTAATACACCATCATTCCAAATCAGGGCATAAAATACAAATATTTACTGGACCACAATGGAAATAAGTGTTCTCACTTTGTGTTATCCATGTTTTTTAGTGTACTCTATATTCATGCATTTTTTATACTATTTTACGAAATAAATTCAAATCAAATAATCATGAAATAAGCACTGTATTCGAAAGCACTTGGGCATTTTATGCTCTATAAGAACGGACGGCTGCGAGAGGGGTCTTAATGGGGTTCTTTGCTGTGAACGAGTTATCTAGATCTCTGATTAGTAAAGAGCAAACAAGATGTTTTAGTTACAAACATGTTTGGGAAACCCATGATCTCTTAAGAACGATTGGAAGAGTCGTTTAAAGAGGTTCTTGGCGTTAAAAGGCTTTCGGGAAACCCACCACAGTTCAATGATGCTTTATTTGAGTGGCTGTGTTGTAACAATTCCACTGCAGTGGAAAGAATTGTTGCATATGCTAACAAATAAAGGCCCGGTTTACACTTGGTTTTAACATGCGTTTTGAGTGATCAGATCACAAGTGGTCACCACTTGTGACACACACCTCCAAAGGCACATTCAGATCTGATCACTCAAACTACTTGTGGAGCTGGTATTGTATGCATCTGACCACATATGCTTATGAGTGTAAATACTAATCTGTCCAGATGTGTCCCTGACGAGGACATAATCGGAACAACGTCATGAATGTTGGCCACGGGCTTGTGATAAAACGGCGCCAATGCTGGAGCAGTGTGTAAAACAAGAGGAAGAAGATGCCGTTAAATGTGAAAAATGGAGAGAAGCACTGATGTTCCTGGTTGGACTACAAGCAAAACCAAATTCCTCATCGCTATTTGGGCTGAGGATTTAGTCCAAAGAAAGCTGGGCGACTCCTATCGGATCCGTACCGAGTTTGTGCCAATGTTGTTATATGACATATTAACTGAGTCTTAGCGGAAGCTACGCAGTAAGCAACAAAATCTGATCACAAGTGGTCAACTGAACACCAAGTGTAAACACCATGAGCCTGATTTGCTAACACCTTTAGCACATGCAAAACCTTTTTGCCTGTGCAAAACCAGAAACCTTGCTACTGATTGGTGCAAGGCAAGCACCCTGGCCAATCATGGGCAATGTTATTGGTTTTGCACTGGCAAAAATATTTTGCATGTGCTAAAGGATTTAGTAAATCAGGCGCCATGTGTCTCGCCTGACCACTCATGATCCCAAAACGCATGTTAAAACCAAGAGTAAGCGCGCCCATTGTTGAAGTGGAGCAGAGCGCATAAGTTAAATAAAATATTTTATCATTGATTTATGAATTATTCTTTTATCTGCATCTACCGGCAACCTTCAGTTGAATGATAATCCCAGTAAGAACAGTAATAAGATTCAACTCACACATGGTTTTCTGAAGAGGTGAAATAATAGACTATCTTGTTTGTTTTTTCTGAAGAGATTAAATAATGGAGTGTTTTGTGTGTTTTTTCTGGAGAGATGAAATAATAGTGTTTTGTGTGTTTTTTCGGAAGAGATTAAATAATGGAGTGTTTTGTGTGTTTTTTCTGGAGAGATGAAATAATAGTGTTTTGTGTGTTTTTTCGGAAGAGATTAAATAATGGAGTGTTTTGTGTGTTTTTTCTGGAGAGATGAAATAATAGTGTTTTGTGTGTTTTCTCTGAAGAGATGAAATAATAGTATTTTGTGTTTTTTCGGAAGAGATTAAATAATGGAGTGTTTTGTGTGTTTTTTCTGAAGAGATGAAATAAGTGTTTTGTGTGTTTCCCTCTGGCAGACGCAGGGCATTCCCACACCCTTCGGCCTGCCTGGGTCCCCCTGCTGCCCTCCACAGTGTGTAAGAAGCGGTACGGGGAGCATTTCACCAGTCACATGCTCTGTGCAGGCGATCTCACGGGCCGCCGGCGACTGGGCGGCTGCCACGGCGACAGTGCAGGCCCTCTGCTTTGCCAGGGCGACGATGGACGATGGAACCTCATTGGGGTCTCCATCAGGGGTCAAAGTTGCAGCGACCCCACCCTTCCTGGGGTTTACAGCCGCACCAGCAGGTTCCTGCACTGGATCGAACACACTGTGCATGGCCCTGCCAAAATCTGAGCAGCCATTGGTTCAGGCTGGGCCATGTGACTTCCACAGTTGAGGAAGGGGTTATGGAGGTTGTTGTGCACTCCTGGGCTTGGCTTCATGTTCGGCACCAAAACTTGATCATAGAACAGCTCTTTTTTAGATTTACTTCGAGACATTTTCTCTTTCCTTTACTGAAAAACTGTGTGTCTATGTGCCGTCTAAAACCTATAATATTGGTACTGTCTCGTGAATTGTTTTTCATGGTACGGACATGCAATTTCTTCGCTTTATACTGGAAATTCACTTTACTTTGAGAAAAGGTGAATATTTTTCATTATATGAAGCATTGTTTTGGTGCAATCATGAGACCAGACCCAATATTGCAGTGGAGAGCAGTGTCATTCCTGAGAAAATCTGCGGGTCAATCTGATTTTCCCAGGTGATGAAGTTAGAACGTGTTGTTTTTCCTGTCATACAAACACTCTTTGTGTGCATGTGTCACAAAGCTCTCAGTGATAACAAAAGGTGTTCGGTTCTTGGCTTGATAGCTTGACATTTTGCCGATCTGTGCTCATTGTATCATGGGGATTGCTGGGTGAGGGGGGGGAAGTACTTTCTGCTGAAACCTGGAAAGTGTTCCTTTAATATTTTGAATTTTCCTTTCACGTTTGCTCCTAGAAACACAAACCAGTACCAGTACTGGAAATTATTCTGACCAGACTGGCGTATCGTTAGTAGAGGGGCACTCATATGATTTGTCCAGAAGTTAGACGAATCGTGCATGCTTTTTCTGAAACCTGTCTGACATGCTCGCCTGGCACTGCCAGGCCACTTCACGAATGCAAATTACTCTGGCACCTGTCGATTTATTTTCTATTTCCAAGGGGCATTATCGACTGGCTCAGACCAAAATGGCCCTGCAAGCAACTGGATGGACTTACAAACAATGAGAGCAAGGACATGTGGACAGCTCAGCAAAGAAGAAATGCAAGATTGTTTGCTAATCATGGTATAGGGATGCTAGCTCGCTACTTCTAATGTTAATACAAAGAGCTGCGTGAATTGCAACCTGCTGCTTTATTTGTATTGGCATTCATAATGTCAACTCAAGACTTCTATTAACATTTTCATGTTTGCTTCCATAAGTACTGGCTGACTGCGAGGCTAGGCTGCCATTTCCAACATCCAATACATGTGGCTTCCATTCACACATAATACACTCACATTGGCATGGCATTATTTGGCCAGTATCCAACACTTTAAGTTACCTTAGGTGCGTAACATGAACAATTGCCACCGGCTTTTTCCTGTGGGTTTTGTTGTTCTTTTTTCTAGCAATGATTGGGGCCAGTTGGTAAATTAAACTAAATTTTTTTGAAAGTATTGAAGATTGTTTTTATTAACTATTTTTATTAACTGATTAGCTTAAGAGAAAATATCCAGGCCAGTTTGTTTCATACTTCTGCGATTGCAGATTCCACAGATTGTTCAACATCAGTGCCAACACTCTTGATTACGAATGAAAATTCTTTCATTTCATTGTATCAACCCCATTTTATATTTGGTAATCGGTTTTGATTGGTCTGACCAAAACTTGATCAGATGGAAATCTGTCTGAACGAGAGGGAGACCATCTGCTTCCCAGGCTACTGACATGCACATACCATTGGTAGTTCCACCTGAGCCTTCTGGTGGCCCTTTCCTGCTTACATATGTGCCTGTTATTTTATTCCTAACGATTTCCCCGATATAGTTTTTAGACTTGTATGTGTTGGTGTGCATACAACTGTTGAGTCAGAAGTGCTCTGTGTTGTTATATGACAGCACGGAAATTATTACCTGGTGCCCTGAGATCACAAGGGATTAAAATATTAGCCATAGGGGGCCTTAAACCAAACTTCGTTGTTGCTAAGGCACCCCGTCTTCCTCTTGTGTCTGCACCCTATGCTTGGAGACCAGCTGATTTTATCTGGGATTCCAGCAATAGGTCATGCATCTTCAAGTAAGGAACACACATATCCTTCTTTGACATCACAATGTATCGTTCAATGTGCATTCACTATCTGGGAGATGACGTGGAATTGTTGTTCTATTTTATATTTGGAACTCATCGAATTTTTTTACCAGTGACTGGCCCATAGTTGCTTGGACTGCTGAAAACTAACTGCTGTAAATGAATGTCAGGTCGATATTTTAACTACAAAGCCGAGTTGATATTTTCTGTCCCATCTCACATCTACTGCTGCCATAGCTTCTGTGAGACCTGCTCCATGCCCATTAATCCAGCTTCGCTCATGTGTATTGTTTTGTTTGGTGAGGTTGATTTTCTAACAGAAACACTGGCAGTGTCTACTGTTTTAAAAAAGAAAACTCTCTCTTAGAGGTTTTTGAATTTGAGGCCTTTCTGTTGCTGTCTTCTTCAAAACATCTGAGGAAAGACTCTACTTATAGGAGCGGATTGTTTCAGAAACCTGAGAGACCAGTGTAAGCTCCAGCCAGTGATGTCTTGTCCACTGAAATTTGAGGAGGCAGAAAAATTCCTTATATCTAATTAGTAGTCTTGACCTGTTCTCAATCATTTTCCTTGATTAACAAGGTGTTTAATGATTAAAATTATCCATTGGCAGTTAAACACACCGCTTCCTTCTTAATGCCATGTTTTATTACTTTACAAAAATATATAAATTACTCAGTCAACTTTAGGTGTTTGCTTTTTGTACATCCTGCAATGCAGGCTCTCTAACCTGTTCTTCTTGAATTCATGATTGTTTCAATTACAACAAAGAAAACAAAGATGAGCAAATATCCACATTTGAATACTGCCAATTGAAATGCAATTTTGCTTTGAAACAAGGCGTGTTGTTTCTCATCTTACCTTAACGAGGAGAACTGGCCACATCAGAGGATGCTGAGTGTTTCCAGACATCATGTAATGGTAATTTAAATAAATCATTGAAATTAGGTCGAGACCAATCATTATATCCCCGAACGCCGAAATTCCTATAGAGGAAGAAATGATTCGATTTTGGACAATTTACAATTTCTAGATTGGCCACCAGGGGCCAAAAACTGAAAAAAATCAGTTTTTATCATATCTCAGGAAATATTTGTCTGATTGACCTCAAATCAAGTGCAAATGAAAGGTCATGACCTGAGGATATGTCCCACGATGACATTATACCTATTTGGTTCAAATGTTTGACACAAGGTGGAGCTTTGTCACATAAAATTCACCATTTTTGCTATATCTTTGGAACTATTAGTCCAATTGACATGAAACTATGTGCAACTGCAAGGTCATGACCTCACAACATGTCACGTGATAACATCATACCTACATGGTTTTTGCCACCAGGTGGCGCTTTGTGATGAAAAATTACCATTTTGGCCATACCTTCAGAACCATTTGTCCGATTGACCTGAAGTTAATTTCAAATGCAAGTCTATTCAAGTTCTATTCAAGGATTGGGGAATTGGAGGATTGGGGGCGTTCGGGGATATACCCCCAGCCGTCGCCTCCGACGGCATAAGCCTAGTTATTTTAAGCTCATGTTGTGCCCCTCTTCTATTTTCAGCTCACCCGTCAGCATTTGTTCCAACCATCGATAAACCAAAAATGATTTCACTCTTTTTCTCCTATTATATCAAGCAAATGGGAGCAAAACTCAATTTTCATGGCGTATGGAATCATGGTCTGTCGAGAAAGCTGGAATATATATGTTATTTACCGTTTGATTTATTTGTCTGAATAGGAAAATACAGAAATGAGACAGCATTTGTTATTCTTCATAGTGCAAAGAAAAATAATCACAATGTCTTTTTTATTATCTCTTTTGTCTTTGTAATTGCTTTTATCTTTGAAGTGCATTTGACAGAGCTCAAAGTGACCAAATGTCAGGGTCTCTATGCCTGTACAATGTTGTTTTAGCAGTACTAGCATTTCTAATGTAATTATCTTCAACAGTAAATGAATGTGCAAATAAGTATTGAATTGGAATGAACAGCTCTGTCATTGAGTAAATTCGTAATGGGTTGAGGTTGAACTCTCATTTTTGAGAACCATGTCTTACACAGATAATAGCAGTATACGCTGCCAATGATTTTTTCACTAATCTCATAGAAAATACATTTGCATGGTTCTGTGTAGATTTTTTGGTTTTTAACATTATATACAGTAGTTGCTGCACTATTGTTTTGAATGTGGGTTGCCCAAACTTTAATGACCTGGTACATGGGATAGTTAATTGAAAATTTTGCTTGTGGACAAAGGGATGTACTTGTAAATGTGATGTGTTTACCTGTTGGTTTTCTTGTGCTGTTTGTACTAGTTTGATTCATTAGGCTAGCATTAACTTTTTTCATTCATAATTGTTCTTTAATAATTCTGGAGAATTAAAATAGAAAAATCATAGCACTTACAGGTTCCTTGTAAATAAATTAAGTGCTGTATGTATTGCCCAGTTGGTGGCAATAATGGACTTCTGAAAGAAATGTGGATTTGCACCATTTTGACTTTCCTGAAATGTAATGTGAAAAAAAAAAAAAATCAGCTCCACTCTAAAGATCACCACTCTCCTGCTATTATACATGTGCTGGACCATCACCACTCTTATGCTCTTATACATGTGCTGCACTTATAGTGCTTGTCTGATAGCAACAGGGATTCATAACAATTTTGAGAGCCCCTTAGGACGCACATCACTGGCCAAATCGAAAGTTATTCTGTTATTTTGTCAAATTTATCTTCAGCTTATTCTGTCAATTGAATTTCTATACATTATTTTCCATGTTTTTGGGCACACTTTTGCCGCTTTCTATCAGTAATCTCTTTATCGAAGTATGTGTCTCTCGTGTTTCGTGACGCACTCAACAGTATTTCAGTGGCTATGCGAGTGATTGGGGGTGGGGGTGGGGGTTTGCTAATTCTTTGGGAGGGTGCTACCTAAATATGTGAAAATCTTTGCTACTCCCAGCTTGTTTCTAGTTTCACTGGCTGTGTAGAAAGCTGTCAATGTTTCCATGTGAGAAGTAGCTAGTTGCTCGTACTTGTGATGACAGATGAATTTTCAAACTCATCATTGGTGAGAAACATTTTTCCTGTGTGAAAATATACATGAAATAGACCCTGGGTTATGTTTTTGTTGTCTGAATGGTTTGTCTTCCTCTTGTGATGACCACTAAAACACCTTATTTGACATGTGATTTTATTACCCACTTATTTTATTTTTAAAGGGGCGTTATCATTCAATATGGTTTGCTGATGAAATCATTCCCAGATAATACATTCAACTTCTAACCTTTTTCAGGTGATTCAGCCCCCATTGAATTCAAATATTGAACAAAGGGTGTAAGCAAACAGGCTATTATCCCTTAAATGGGGCGCACCATTTTATTAGAGCAATCTCTTTTTCGACCCTTAGTGGTGACGTTACTCCAGCTGCTCAGCATATACCCTTCACACAGTTCACACAGTACAATTGCTGTCTTTCCACCGCAATATTTGTGAAATGAGCTACCTAGCGAGCGTGCAAGGAGTATCTTTCCATATCCATTAGTTGGTTAGCTGGCTGGCTATTCAGTGTTGACTGAATTTAAAAACCAAGGCATGTTTAACCATGACTGTCTCATTATGGTGTATCATTGATGTAGCTCAGTACAAACATACAAACAAGCCTGCAACGAATACAAAATTGACTGAACTCGTTAAATAACTTTCGTATGTCACGCTTACCCGTGTACGGTCCTCTATATCATGTATATGCCTGGGGTAAGCTACTGTACTGCACAGTGAGCTTGTGCCATTTGACATGTATGTTTCAGTCATGCAGACATAGTCAAGGTCTATGTCTGGAAATCTAACATAACACATTCTATTGAGGTAGACGATTTGTATGAATAGCTGGAAATCGCACAAAAGATGCTTATGTTCAAGTATCATCATCACAATGCAATACAGATTAAAATGACAGCCAAAACAAGGGTAGAGAGCCGGGATGACATCACTATATACAGCGCCCCTAGAGATATTTCCTCAAAAATACCGTCTGCTAGAAGTGTCATGGCGCATTCCATGAACTTAGCAAAACCATCCAAACAATTCGAAAGGATCACCCCACATTAAAAATTTCCAACACGTGATTGATTTTGTGTATTAAAGCAGCTATTGAGTGTGACTTGCTGTACTATGATAATGTCCCTTTAAGGAGGTAACTACCCATCATTTTCATGAAAAAGTCAAAATTTAAGAAAAAAATGTTTTTATCCTCACAGGCTACCCTACTGAATACACTTTCAAGTCAGCTAATTAGTAGTTTGATTAATAACTCTATTTTTGCAGAAAAAGGGTTTTTTAAATTATTTTGTGTGAAAGGTTTATTTACATTCTTATTATATACAACCCGAATTCCGAAATAGTTGCTGTACTCGCCTGCCTGCAATCCTGACCTTTAACTGATTGAGATCATTTGGCGCATAATTAAACAAAAAGTCTGTCAAAGGAGACCCAAAACTCCCCAGAAGCTGGAAGCCTGTATTAAACAAGAGTGGAATCAAATTTCAATGGCTAAACTAAAGAAACTTGTCTCCTTAATGCCTAGACACCTCCACTCTATTAAAAAGAAGAGGGGATGCAACACCATGGTAAACAGGCCACTTTCCCAAATTTTTGAGACCTGTAGCAGCCATCAAATTTGATACGAGCTCATTTTATGGATAAAATGTAAAAATTTCTCAGTTTAAACATTTGCAATGTTATCTCTGTCCTATTGTGTATAAAATACTGGCTGGTGTGATTTGAAAGTCATTGCGTTTGATTTTATTCACAATTTACACTTTGTCCCAACTATTTCGGAGTTGGGGTTGTAGATATGAGGCTGTAAGTCTCGATATTTGAAATTAAAATGACATTTTTCTTATTAAAAGATATGTAGCGATCTCTCACACAAATGTATATAATATTGATCAATACAAGATTTAGTAGTTATTAATTCATATTTATATAGAGTGGCAAGTGTGTCCTGTCCATAACACACGTTGACACCCCTGTCAAATTCATCGGTTCAGATATTTTTTTTTGAAAATTCCAGAATGATATTCCTTTGATGTAAGGGTTCATCACTGGATGGCTGAATTTGAAGAATATTACCTAAAGAGAACTTATGATTTAACTGCTTTACCAAAAAACACGTCGCAATCTGTCTTGTCCGTAACAGTTTTTCTTTTATGTAATTAAATGTATTAATTACCGTTGATGACATTCATTTTTATATCCTCTGAAGTACTCCAAGAGTACTTCAAATTCAGCCATTCATACAATTCAGAGGACCAATTCACGAATTTCAAAGGGACTATCCGAGAGAAGCTGCTCTCGGTGTGGAAGCCTGAGCTCTGACACTGCGGTCATATTTGAGGCTTCCTAGTTAGTGCGGTTTGAGACCTTATATTCAATTGGGCTCTATATGTCGCCCATGGGTTTGGAGTTTGAACTACGAATGGACAGACTTACTACATTCAAACATCAGTAATGTATCAGTAATTAAAACTTACTGTTGTGTGCTTTTCCATCCGCCACCATTGTTTGAAAAGTTTCTGCATATCCATAGGACGGAAGACGGATTTTCACCGCATACCTGCACATTGTTAATGGAGACTTCCTTGTTCTAGAGAGAGATTCCTATTTCAAACGTCATTGGTGTAGACACTTTTCACTCAAACATGTCTGACTAATGGGGAAGCATTCGCCCACGACGGGATATGTGTCAAAATGATTCAATCAAAAAAAAAAAAAAAACCGACTACAACACTTTTTTCACATCAGTCTAAGAAAAAAAAGTGGTTGATTGCAAAAATAAAATTGAGACCCAAAAAAATTCATTTGAACACTTTTTTTCTTTGATTGAAGTGATATTTTTTGGGATTAAATAATAAAGACACAAATGTCCTACTCATAATCTGGAACAAAAAAGAAAAACTGTTCAAATGCTATTTTTTGGGTCTCAATTTTATTTTTGCATTCAAACATCTTTTTGTCTTTGATTGAAAATGTTTTTTTGGTTGAAGCAACTTTTTTATTGAATAATAAAGACACAAATGTACTCTCATATCCACCCGACACAGAAATACGTGCAATATCGACATCTTGGGCTCTAATTTCTTGGTGCAGTGCAGGTGGCGTAGCGAGGCGCAGCCCGCGCAGTGGTAATTTCGTACGGCGCAGCCCGTGTAGTGGTAATTTCGTGAGGTGCGCAGCCTTTGGTAGACGAAGGTGCGCCGAGATGGGTGTGGCAGCGTAGTAGGGGGAGGTGTCACATATTCATCAAGACGCTGTGACAATTTCGTAGAAAACGTCTCCGCTGGAGTTGCGCATGAATTTCGCCAGCTCCAACCTGGTTTAATTTCCGTGCAGTGGTAATTTGGCTGATCGCGGGCAGTGCGCACATTTCACAGAAATCTCACAGGCAGGTTTCCAGAATGTCAGGCACATTTCAATACATAAATAATATCAGGAAGCACTATTTAATGTAACTATCTGAGTAAGGACATAAATTATAGTATCTACATCGATTGTCCTGATGTCAGACTAAAGGCGGTTGGCAAACGTAATGGAAACTTGACCTGGCTTAATCAGCGCAGCTGAATCTGTGATGCAAACTAACGACTTCACATCTTTCTCAGCCAACCACAAACACATATATATATATATATATTGCATGCTTGCGTTCTGTACTCAGTAAAGCCTCTTGCACACTGGACACGAAACGTTTTTTTTCGCACGACTGATTAAAGGCAAAGTCAATGCAAAGACACGATAGTCGGACAGGGTATTAATATAGCTCCGTGTCCGAAAGTCATAAAAGTTCAAATTTTTCAGAGTATTCCAGGAATTATTACACGTGCAAACTTGGCCATGTTTGTGTTCGACCTTCACAGAATGCAAATTGATAGCTATCAACTTTTCTTGGTCTTTTTAGCCTATTCGTCTGTTTTCTTCCGTTGAAGATAGACAGCAGTCTTTATTCGGTTTTTCTTTTGAAAATTAGTCAGATGGATCGAACAGATTCACGCTCAATTTCCCCACCAGAGATAAAATAGTACTTGTAGTCAGTGAGCAAATCAATTCCATGACCATTGACAGAGTGAATAAATTATCGCATGCACGATCAAGACTGTCCGATGCGAAATGCAAATTACTCCATGTCCAGCAGCCAGCAAAAAGTAAGATGAGAACAGATTTATAATGAAATAAAGAATAAAATATATCACCAATACACGGAACTTCCAAAAAGATGACCTGCAAATAAATAAATCACAGTGTTCATTGGATGTTCTGTTGTTTAATTTTTCTTTTTATTCTTTACTTCGTTATCAATCTGTTGTAATCGTCCTCTTTTTTTTTTTTTTTTTTGGCTGCCAGACACGAAGGCATTGTACATTGTCGACTCACTTTATTGAGCAGAGCTCAAACAGAAACTTTGATTGAAATTCTCGTACACATCTTGAAGAACTAAGCCCTCTTATCAAAACATTCACGTTTAATATCTAAAAGAGTCAGTAGATTTGAAGAAATTAAAAACAATAAACAAACATTCCGACCAACATATCTTTTT
The DNA here is from genome assembly GCA_029721435.1 of Gymnothorax reevesii. Taxonomy (NCBI): domain Eukaryota; kingdom Metazoa; phylum Chordata; class Actinopteri; order Anguilliformes; family Muraenidae; genus Gymnothorax; species Gymnothorax reevesii. The sequence goes on along the minus strand of CM056582.1, from coordinate 41,128,769 downwards.
TGGCAAGATAAACACACTGTCGGACACAGAGATATATTAAAACCCTGTCAGACTTTCGGACACAAGACACTGCGTTCAACGCAATCTGTCGAGCGAAAAATTCCTTTTGTGTGCAAGCGGCTTAATACTCGGCTACTATTATTGTCACTTTGGTTTTTATCGTCTTTAGTTGGGGAATGGAATACAGCCTGATTGCTATGATCTCGTACTTGCATTTTTGTGCATGCATGTTAATCCCAAAATTTTTAGCAGCAACAGTTTGTAATTATAGGAACATGCTATCAATCGTTTCTCTTGCCAATTAGCAAGATTTGACTCGGCTGTGTTGCCTTCTTTGCCAACTTGCGCTGGAAGGGGGGGCAGAGGCGGGACAGAGGAGTACTTGCGCCAGGCTACGCCGGGCACGAAATTGCAACATACGCCTGGACACACCCCGTTGGCGCGGGGTAGTAGGGGGAGGTGTAACATATTCATTACTTTACAGGTTTTTAGCAGACGCTCTTATCCAGAGCGACGTACAAAAGTGCACAATATCAGTGCAAAAGTGCAGAGCTCCTAGGAGACAAGTACAAGTGCTAAAAGTAAGTGACAGATCATTTTGTTGTTTTGGCCAACCACGTCTCCATGTCCACTGTCCTGAAACGGATGTCTGCACGCCGACCGTGGTTCCTCTGGCTCTGCACCATCCTGGTCTATGCGACTGTTGTTCACCATCGCTATCCTGGATCCTGGCTAACGGCTAACACCCGGGCTCCGGCCAACATGATTGACATCTCTGCGCCGCCTCGGAGCCTCCACCACAGCGCTGCTCTATCGGGTCAGCTTGGATTACCACGCCGACCCCGATATGTCCACCGAGGATCTGGACGGCGGCTTGTAATATCCAAACGCGGCGACCACGGTGACCAACAGCACTCCATCGCTTCCTTCTGGTCTGTAGTACGCACCGACGCACATCGATGCCGTCATCAGAGCGCCGACCAGTCATCATCAAAATACTGGAGCCCGAAAATCCGGTCGATCAGAAAACCCGGAGTGGATCACAGCGCCCTCCGCCCTCTCAATAAACTGGACTCCATAAACCACTCCACACTGGAATTATTAAACATCCAATCACTTACGAATAAATCTGGACTCATCCACGACCACATCAGTGAGAAAGGGATAGACATTCTTTGTCTCACTGAGACTTGGCAACAGCCAGGTGTATACTCTGCCCTCAACGAGGCCTGCCCCCCCAGATTTAACTATCTCTGTAAGGCCCGTACAACAGGCCGGGGGGGCGGCCTCGCCGTTTTGCACCGTAGCACCTTTCACACCTCCATTCTGTCTGTCCCTACCTTCAGCTCTTTTGAACATCTGGTTTTTAAATGCAAACACATCACTACCACAACAATAGCACTCATCTACCGTCCACCAAAACCGCATTCATTGTTCTTCTCTGAATTCCATGATTTCCTTATTTCACTCTGCACTTCACATACAAATATTCTGATTCTAGGTGACTTCAATATCCACATGGACTCTCACTCCTGCCGCCTGGCTGCCGAATTCAAACATGTCCTGGACTCCATCAACCTCCACCAACTCATCACTGGTCCCACCCACACTAAAGGACACACACTGGACCTTGTCATCACAGACTCTATCCCTATTTCTGACATTCACATCCAAGACATTGGCATCTCTGACCACCAGGCAATTTCCTTTAGGATCCCTCTCCCCTCCCCCCCCACCAAACCACAACGTCAAATTTCTTTCAGGAACATCAGAAACATTGACTCCACCTCTCTCAGTCAACATCTTCAGGTCCTTTCTACTCCCCCAAACTCATCTGTCAGTGATCTCATGGACTTTTATAACAACAACCTGGCGTCCATCCTGGATTTCCACGCTCCACTAAGAACCCGGACTGTCACCTTCACCCGTTCTGCTCCCTGGTTCACCCATGACCTGCGAAAAATGAAAAGGACTGGCCGAGTCCTGGAGCGGGCGTTTGTTACATCTGGGCTGACGGTGCATAAGTTGGCCTACCGGGAATATCGCAGGACATACGCCACAGCACTGTCCAAGGCCAGATCATCATATTACTCCAGCATTATCAACAATAACCCAGGTAACTCTAAACAACTCTTCACTACTGTCAGACACCTTCTAAATCCACAAACCCCGCCACACCACAACCAAACAGTCACTCAGTGCAACAAATTTATTGACTTCTTCACCTCCAAAATTGACAGTATCCGATCATCTCTCACAAATCCCAACAGTACATTTCCACTCAACGACATTTCACCTACCTCACTACCCCTATCACGTTTCTCCCCCACAATGCAGCAGGAGGTCGAGAAAATAATCCATAACTCCAAACCATCCACATGCTCCCTTGATCCCATCCCCTCCCCTCTGCTTAAAGCACACAGTCATTCCATTAGCCCTCTCATAACCACAATCATCAACCTCTCACTCCATACCGGCCTTGTTCCGGCCAGCCTTAAAACTGCCATCATCAAGCCCCTCCTCAAAAAACCCACTCTTGACCCTGAACCCCTGTCAAATTACAGACCCATCTCCAATCTGCCTTTCATCTCCAAAATTTTAGAAAGAGTCATTTCCAGTCAACTTCACAACCACCTCAACTCTAACAGCCTATATGAAAAATTTCAATCTGGTTTCCGTCCCTCCCACAGCACAGAGTCAGCGCTCATCAGAGTCACCAATGACCTCTTGATGACCTCTGACTCCGGTGCTACTTCCCTCCTTATCCTTCTCGACCTCTCTGCTGCATTTGACACTATTGATCATCACATCCTCCTCCACCGCCTTCAACACTACATTGGCATTTCCGGTACCGCCCTCCAGTGGTTCCGTTCTTATCTCACAGGAAGGACCGAGTATGTTGCTCTGGGGGACGTTAAATCTCGCCCCCACTTTGTCACGTGTGGGGTACCCCAGGGCTCCGTGCTCGGTCCAACCCTCTTCACCATATACATGCTCCCCCTCGGCTGTGTCGTCAGCAGGCATGGAATACAATTCCATTGCTATGCTGACGACACTCAGCTTTACTTCAAGGTCACGCCCTCCTTCACATCCCCCTCCTCCATCACTAAACTGGACTCCTGCCTGGAGGAGATCAAGGCATGGATGAGTAAAAACTTCCTGCAGCTGAACAGTTCCAAAACTGAAGCCATACAGATCGGCACCCCTCACCAGCTCCGCTCCTCCCCTATTTCCTCTGTCTCCTTGCTTGGTCACAACATTTCCCTCTCTCCTTCTGTAACTAATTTGGGGGTCAGATTTGACTCCCATCTTAGCTTTGACAACCACATCACCCATATTTGCAAAACTTCCTTTTTTCACCTCCGTAACATCGCCAAACTCAGACCATCTCTCTCCCGTTCTGCTGCAGAGAAACTCGTCCATGCCTTTGTCTCCTCCAGGTTGGACTACTGTAACGCACTCCTCATCGGGATCCCTGGCAAGAGTCTCCAAAGGCTCCAATACGTTCAGAACAGCGCTGCCAGGGTCCTGATGAGGGTGCGTAAACATGAGCACATCACCCCTATCCTCCACTCTCTGCACTGGCTCCCCATCCACCTCCGCATTCAATACAAAATCCTCCTCCACACCCACCACTGTGTGCATGGTGCAGCCCCCACTTATCTCACTGAACTCCTCACCCCACATACCTCAGACAGAACCCGGTCAGGCCAAATGCACCGTCTGCGCCCGCCCAGGACTCGGCTTAAAACCATGGGCGACAGAGCCTTTGGGACTACTGCTCCCCGTCTGTGGAACGCCCTTCCTGACCATCTTAGGGCTCCACAGATGGTGGATGCTTTTAAAAAAGGCCTGAAAACCTTCCTTTTTAGTAAAGCTTTTACAGCTTAATTTTACCCCCATGTTTGGTTTTTACTTTTGCTTTTACTTTTACTTTTTACTTTGCTATTTCCTGGATTTTATTTTTTTCTTGATTATTAATTTATCAGTTACCTTGTTTGTTGCTTTTTGTGCACTTTGCGATTTGTTTTACAAATGTAAAGTGCATTATAAATAAAATGTATTATTATTATTATTATTATTATTTTCCATTGTTACAGATCTAAACCAATAACAAAAGGGCAAGGTCTAGTGAACAAAATGGCAACAAGGTCAAGTGCAACAAAGGTAAGTGCAACAAAGGGGCAGAGTCAAGTGCGAGAAAAGGGCAACAGGTCAAGTGTAACAAAGGGGCAGGAAAATCAAGTAAACCAACAATAAAATAGGGTGCAACAAAATGAAGGGCAACCAAATCAAGCGGTAACAAAATCTGGAAAAAAGATAAACAAAATTAAGTGCAGCAAGATCGTCTAAGGGCAACAAATTAAGGGAAGTAGGGACAGGATTCAGGGCTGTGGAGTAGGGGAAAGGTGGAGCCTGAAGAGGTGGGTTTTCAGGCGGCGCTTGAAGGTGCTCAAGGATTCTGCTGTTCTGACCTCGATAGGTAGATCATTCCACCAGCGAGGTACCAGGACAGACATCAGCCTTGAGCGCGAAGGGTAGGAGCGAAGAGGGGGAGGAGCCAGGTGACCAGAAGTAGCAGAGCGGAGTGCTCTGGCAGGGGTGTAAGGTCTGAACAGTCTCTGGATGTAGGCTGGAGCTGTTTTGTTGACTCCCTGGTTGGCTAGCACCAAAGTCTTGAATTTGATGCGAGCGGCAACAGGGAGCCAGTGGAGCCTTGTGAGCAGGGGGGTGACGTGGGAGTATCTCGGGAGGTTGTGGACCAGGCGAGCTGCAGCGTTCTGGATGAGCTGCAGGGATCTGATGGCAGATGCTGGGAGGCTGGCGAGGAGGGAGTTGCAGTAGTCCAGGCAGGAGAGGATCAGCGCTTGGACTAGGAGCTGGGTTGGTGAGGAAGGGCCGGACTCTACGGATGTTGTAGAGGAAGAACCTGCAGGTCCGAGTCACTGCTGCGATGTTCACAGCAGAGGAGAGCCTGTCGTCAAACAGGACCCCAAGGTTCTTCACACTCCACGAGGGGGAGAGGGTGGTATCCCCCAGGGTGATGGTCAGGTCCAGGAGAGGGGAGGATGGAGCAGGGATGTAGATCATCTCCATCTTGGTTGGGTTGAGCTTCAGGTGATGGTTGTCCATCCACTTCTGGATGTCTTGTAGGCAGGCGAAGATGCGGGCGGAGACCTGGGTATCAGGGGTAAAAGAGAAAAAGTTGAGTGTTGTCAGCATAAAAGTGATATGATAAACTATGAGCAGAAATGACAGGACAGAGAGACTGGAGATATAGAGAAAAGAGGATTGGGCCAAGAACTGAGCCTTGGGGGACGCCTGTGGTAAGGGGCGGGATGTTGATACTTCACCAGCCAAGGCAACCTGGTTGGAGCGACTGGAGAGGTACGACTTCAACCAGATGAGGGCTGTGCCACAGATCCCCAGTGCAGACAGGGAAGAGAGGAGGATGGAGTGGTCGACAGTGTTGAATGCGGCAGAGAGGTTGAGGAGGATCAGGATGGATGAAAGAGCGTGCAGTGTGAAGCACCTCACTGACGGAGATGAGTGCGGTCTCCGTGGAGTGGGGAGCTCTGAATCCCAATTGGAGGGAGTCCATGAGGTTGTTTTCTGCAAGAAAAGAGGAGAGTTTGTTAGCAACAGCACGTTCAAGGGTTTTTGACAGGAAGGGGAGGAGGGAGACTGGGCGGAAGTTCTGAATGACTGAGGGGTCAAGGGAGGGTTTTTTCAGGAGAGGGGGGTAATGGTAGCATTATTATTCACTATGACGCTGTGAAAATTTTGTGACAAAAGGCTCTGCCGAAAGTGCTCAGAGAGCTCGCCAGCTCCAACCTGGTTTACTTTCTGTGCAGTGATAATTTGGTTGACCGGCGCACAGTGCGCACACGTCACTGAAACTTCACTGGCTGGTTTCCAGCATGTCAGGCACATTTCAATGGAATAAATAATTATAGCAGCCACTATTTAATGTAACCAACAGAATCAGCACATAAATTATAGTATCTAAATCGATTGCCTTGATGTCAAATCGAAGGCGGTTGGTACGTGTAATGGAAACTTGACCTGACAGCCCACAGTGTCAGTGCATTCACTGTGGCATGTTGCACGCTACACAACATAGCTGTACGCCATGGATGTCACTTTGACCTCACACAGGAGACATAACAAGACTTGAGACTGAGAGAGGCCGAACTGGATGTGCCGTATCAGCAGGGAGAGCAGCAGCGCCCATGGGAGAGGAGACCACCTGGCGACCACCTATATTTGTGTCTTTGCATTGACTTTGAATGTAATCTGTTGTGCGAAAAATTTGTTTGGCATCCAGTGTGCAAGCGGCTTAATACTATTATTGTCACTTAGGTTTATTGTTTTTAGTGGGGGAAAGGAATACAGTTTGATTGCTATGATCTCGTACTACGTTAAGATCACAAATTGAAAATAAATGTGTAACGTATCTTGCATTGTTGTGCATGCATGTTTATACCAAAATTTTACGCAGCAACAGGGTGTAATAATTGGAACAGGCTATCCATCGTTTCTCTACCCAATGATGAAGGCAGAAGAAATAAATGAGCGACTGTCGTATTTCATTCCAACTTCATAAGTTTGAATGATCTGACGTAGTTTCGTTTTGAAATTCCATTCAAGTTCGGTAATGGTAATAATTTGTGAATGCCCTAGCTATTCAGCTAACTCGTAATGCTTAATATTGATGTGAGTGGTGCAGAAAACATGCTTGAAGCAGCAAAGTAAAATGCAACATTAACGCATCATGCAGAATATAGGACAGAGGCTTCTTTATTCCAGCATTTTAAAGGCAAGGAGAGGAGCTCATTTGATTGGTGAAGACTTGACTCAGCAGTGTTAAACCCACTCATGCCTTCTCTCTTCCCGCTTTGCCACTTGCGCCGGCAGATGGGACAGAGGCAGGACAGGGGAGTACTTGCGCGGGGCTGCGCCGAATACGAAATTGCAAAATACGCCTGGATACACCCACTTGGCGTGGCGCTCCCCCCATTCGCCGAGCCTGCGCCTGGTCAACGAATTTAGAGCCTATGTTCTCAATTAATTATATCGTTGGCTCCAATGTGAGTTGTGTTCAATGTGAGTAATGTTCTGAGAGATTATAGTTGGGCATACCAAAATGGCGGCATGGTTACTTCAAAATTATGACGTCATCAGCTATCCAGTTATCCAGCTATAGATCAGTCCTTATACCATGGTCTGGGTGAATACTCTTTTCTGATGGGCTGGCAGGTATTGATTAAAACCGTGGAACGGTACAGGTAGTTAGACCTACGGAAGTTTTACCATTCAAAATTCATCTGCTAGCTAACCTCTAACCATACCCACATTAGAGCGCTGGCATTTGGCTAGGTATAACAGAAACCTAGCTACTCATTTATCTCCAGTAAATTTGATGGCGTGAGATAAGTTACGTGCTGCGTGGCGGTTAACAATAGGTGCTCCAGCGATAATGACTGTAAATACACTGCCTGGCCAAAAAAAAAGTCGCACACTCAAATATTTAGTTGGAACCCCTGTAGCTTTGATTACAGTGCATATTCGTCTTGTCATTGTTTTGTCAACTATATGCAATGCCAGAACATTTCTTTTCGATCAGAAATGCCATGATTTTTGTCCAAGATCTTGTCTTCTCGACATAATGGTTGAGCCACTCGGTGGTCTTGAGTACATCCCAATAACTTTCATTATGTTCAAGGTCAGGACTTTGTGGTGGAAAATTTGTTTGTGAAAATGATTCCTCCTGCTTGGTTTTGTCATTCATGGGTTTCTTTGCTAAATACAGGCCAATAACTTGCCCGTTTTGAAATACTGTAACATCTTTTCCACCATCAGGGAATGTGTTTTCCGACATGATTTTGTAAGAAATGAATAGCGACGCATTTCATCAGTCAGGGTTAAAATGATTATTGCCACCTGAAACATATTAATAACCGCAATAATGATCCAATTTTAGAATTTGTTCATGAACTTTCAAACGGTGACTTTTTTTTTTTGGCCTGGCAGTGTATTAAAGCAGCGAAGTAATCGCGCTTTATTCATTACACAATAGTAATTTTGTACGGTTACAAAGGAAGCTAAGGTGTCCACTTCATGTATCAGCTACTGCTGACAGTTCGCAAGCTACATGCTATGACAATAGACTTGTCAGTACCCTATCCATACCTCCTGTCTGATCAGTTCTGTGCATGCGCAATACCAGTAGGGGAGAGCGGGTAAAGTTGAGCATAAGGGTAAATTCAGCCACCCCTTGTGTCAAGGAACCATAAACAAAAATGAGCATGAGACCAAATATTTAGGAGGAATACATCCTTTTATGGAGTCTGTGAAGGTAAGATACACATGGCAAATGTGGTTTAACATTTATGTCCAAAAAAACATTTGTTCACTCGTGAAAGTGAATTTAGTTTACCATAAGTCTCTTGAGGATTGTGCTTAGACCAAAACAGATAATTTTATATTTGTTTTGTACATCAGTTTGGGTATCTATGAGCTAGAACATGAAGCAGTAAACCTGGCATGAAAGTACACTATTTTATCTGTGGGGGCCAATTACTTCAATATGGTGGCTCTGGGGTAAGTTGAGCCATTTAGCCAGGGGCAAGTCGAACCACTCGGGCCTATGTTAAAATGTTTTTATTTTACAGATTTTTTTTCTTTTTTTAAAAATTATTTTTATTGGAGATTGTAGCAGATACAGGAGGATGGTATATACAGATGCTTGAGATCTCTCATTTTTTGTTAAAATACTTTTAAATGCAATAATAATAAAAAAGTTATTGAAGGCCTACTTGTTAAATTGTGTTTTATAAATAAACAAGAATTTGAAGATGTGACACTTATTTCATTCAGTACAGACATTTTTCACTGTGGAATATTGTAATTCAGGGAGAGGGAGAATCAGAAGGATGGAGGGTGAAGTCAGCTCAATTTACCCTGGTACTGTGCTCAACTTACCCCATACACAAGGTAAGTTGTGCCACAAGACAACTTTTTTGAACATGCTATACAATCAAAACAGTTATACTTACACTCATAAAGATTGTTTGTAGGGGTGCACAACATCCTGAAATATATGCTGGTATATTAGTTCGCAACACAACTATAATTGACTTGATGTAGGAATCCTGAATATGAAAAGTGGTTAAACTTACCCAGCTTTCCCTACACAAGGGCATGGAATTCATGCTCCATTTTTTCCACACGTGTTAACAATTTACTTGATGGCAGACAGTGACTAAACTTTAACAACATCATAGTATACAAATTCACAACAACACAAGGATATTTTAGAAAGAATATTTTTCATTTCATGGTTCTTCAAGTAGCCAGTAACTTCTTTTTCACTTTTAAGGTCATAGCTACAACTTTTTCATCAAAACGATTAATTTTTCAAAAATAATACATCAACAGAACGTCTAGAGGGGTGCAGAATAAGAGTGTTAATTTTACTGAAAAAAAAATATCATAGAAATAATTTTTTTAATTAAATTTCACGGGTCCAAAATATATAAATATTTACATTTGGATACGTTGGCAACGTCGACATGAAATGATCTCTGTGCCAACAGTATTAGTACGTTGATGTCACGTGAAGCGGAGCTCAGAGGTTGGTGGATCTTGAGAAAGCTCTGGAGAAATGGCATCGTCCCGGGCTCAATTTTTTTTTTTCTACCCATTATATCCTTTGCCCTTTTTTGACTCCTCTGATTGGCTGCTTGTTTGATGTCATCAAATATTTATACACACGCACATGTATTGGCGAACACGTGTTTACTATAATGTTCAAGGATCAACCAGGCTCAGATGAATTTCTCAGAATGACTAGTGAATGAAGTATGATTAATGCATAGATTAACCATCAGTGGCCTCGTGCACTGCTCTCACCAGCACATTTCTAAATATCACAATCAGATGTCACGCAACATTACTGTAGATCATATGATATATGATGTATGTTCATGTTATCCCCAGAAGGGGCCGCATCGCTCTTAGCTTATGTGAGTGTCCAGATTTCAGGGTTCTGTTAGTTCTGCCTGGCTGATAGCTCAGCGATACTTCTTGCACACGCTGAGAGTTCAATAAAGACGACATGCTTTGTCAGTACCAGCCTGTGTGGTCTCTGACTCACACATACTCATCATCGAAAACGATTACATGGTGTCAGAAGACGGTACGGACTTATCGCCAGTGAGTAAACAGATTTTTTTTCGACGGGCCTGTTGCTCCGTGCCATCCTAACTAAATAGCTGATGGACGTGGTGATTGCTGAACGTCATGGTGGAGGGATTTCGCCGGCCAGACTCTGTTGTTTTTGAGGACAACATTGCCGAAAACTGGCGCATTTTTGAACAGGAGTATGACATTTTTATTGCTGCAGCACACCCAGATAAGCCTGCAAAGACACGGGCTTACATCCTCCTCAACCTCGCCGGCCCCGAGGCCATTGAACGCGTACGCTCTTTCGTATACGCGGCTGAGGTGCGCGCGAGTGGAGACGATGGAGCGGTGATCACCCCAGTGGAGTCCAGAGAGGATCCGGACTGCCCTAAGAGAAAGTTCAGAGAAATGGGCAACCCCCAGGGAAACAGGACAATGGACAGACACAGATTTTATTCACAGAATCAAAAACAAGGTGACTTGAAAATAAAAGCTAAAAGTTGCCACTTTGGAGATTTGACTGACAAACTTATCTGTGATTGTATTGTGTGTGGCATTACCAATGACTCCTTAAGAAAGTCCTTGTTGAGAGACAGTGAATTGACTCTGGCCAAAGCTATATCAGTCTGTCGTATCCATGAAATGACCGAGGAGAATAGTCGGACTCTTGCAACTCAGGCTACCAATGTTGATGCACTTAAGCCATTCTCCAATAAGAAGCAACAGTTTGGACCCCAGACACCCTCTCATACCATAAGCAAATGCAGCAACTGTGGGGGTAGTCATGCGGCCAAAAGGGACAGATGTCCTGCTTTTGGACAGCAGTGCCACAAGTGTAATAAGATTAACCATTTTAAAGAATGTTGCAAATCCAAACCAGGGGACCAAAATAAACCACACAGGAAGGGCCCCAGAAGGCCAGTGCACGAAGTGACCTTGAAACAGTCCACGGTGTGTGCAGATGATGTTATCCGTCAAATCGACAGTGTTGCCTCACAGGTTGATGAAAGGGACGAGGGGTTTGTCATAGTGCAACTTAATGGCAAATCCACTGAGTTAAAAGTTGACACTGGAGCAAAATGTAACGTGCTTCCACATAAGACTTTTTAACAAATGACTAAAAGTGAGAAAGTCATCCTGCAGGAGGCAAATACTAACCTTGTAGCTTATGGAGGAGCTAGGATTGAAACAAAAGGCCTAGTCATGTTGTCATGCTGTCTAAAGGAACAATATCACACTTTGCCTTTCTTCTTAGTGGACTCAGATGTGCAGCTATTGCTGGGATTCCGTAGATGTGTGGATATGGGGATCGTCAAAAAGAGCCCCGATGCCCACCTTGTCACCACGGGCAACACAGATTTCAGAGCACAAACTCTCAAACTGTACAAGGATGTTTTCAATGACGAACTCGGGCAGTTTCCAGTCACATATTCCATGACGCTGCATTCCAATGTACAACTCGTGGTGCGGCCAGCCCACCGCATACCTGTAGCAATGCAAGAGAGTGTTAAAGCGGAACTCAAACACATGCAAAGCATGAGTGTTATCACACCTGTCTCAGAGCCCACAGACTGGGTTTCCTCTATATTGGTAGCACATAAAAAGAACAAGCAAGAAATCAGGCTTAGCATCAATCCAAAAGACCTCAATACAGCTCTCAAAAGACCTCACCACCCCATGCGTAGTGTAGAGGTCGCAGCGCAGATGTCCGGGGCAACTGTGTTTTCTGTCCTGGATGCGAAGAACTCCTTCTGGTAGATTCCTCTCGACTGGAAATCCTCAATGCTGACAACATTCAGTACTCCGTTTGGGCGGTGCAGGTTCCTGCGCATGCCCTTTGGCATTAACTCTGCCAGCTAGGTGTTCCAGCGCACGATGGAACAGCCATTCACCGGCTGTCCATGCTCAGTCATTGTTGACGACATCATCATCGGAGGTTGTGACATAGCTGATCATGACGCAAACCTGAAAAAAGTGCTTGATCGAGTGAGAGAGGTCAACCCCAAGCTCAATCCAGAAAAGTGCAGGTTTTGTTTGGACCAAGTAGGCTATGGAGGCCATGTCTTCACAAGCGAGGGCCTCAAAGCTGATCCCTCTAAAACGGCTGCTATCACCACCATGCCTGTCCTCACTGATGTCACTTCACTACAACGTTTTCTGGGCATGGGAAATTACCTTGCAAAATACATTCCCAACTTCAGTGACATTACAGCTCCCCTGAGAAGCCTGATACACAAGGACACACTGTGGTGTTGGCTCCAACAGCACCAGGAGGCATTTGACCACCTAAAGTCATGCCTGTCAAACCCCCCAGTTTTGGCGTACTACGACGTCAGGGAGCCAGTCACAGTCACTTGTGATGCATTGTGCTATGGGCTCGGAGCAGCATGTCTACAAAATGGTAAGCCAGTCCCCTTTTCATCACGCACCCTCACAGATACAGAGACAAGATACGCCCAGATTGAAAAGGAGTACAAAATTCAAAGACTATGTGTACGGAAAATCCATCATAGTGGAAACTGACCACCTGCCTTTGGTGACAATAATGAAGAAGCCCATTCACACAGCTCCTGCCCGTCTCCAAAGGATGCTACTCCGCCTGCAGAGCTATGACATCACTTTGGTGTACAAAAGGGCAAACACATGTACTTGGCTGACACACTCTCTAGAGCTCCAAGTGCACAAGCCTCTCAGAGCCCTACAGAGGAGAATGAGTACGAAGTGATGTCAGTGAGTTACATTTCCACAGCCCGCTTGGAAGAACTCAGACGGCGCACGGCCGAGGATGAAGAACTACAAACCCTCTGTGCAGTCATTCAAAATGGATGGCCCACCAAAGAGAGTCATCTCAAGCCTGCACTAATCCCCTTTTTTCCCTACAGAGATGAGCTCACAGTGGATGACGGTGTTATAATGGAAGGCCACAAAGCAGTCATTCCCCACTCTCTGCGCAGGGAGTACATAGACATCATGCACAAAGGCCATCTTGGCATCGAAGCAACCAAGTGCAGAGTCAGAGGCATAATATTCTGGCCTGCTATGTCAAATGACATCACCAAAGAGTTACTCACCTGGGCAGTGTGCAACAGCACCAAGTCACACCAACAAAAGGAACCTCTGCAGCTCCATCCTGTCCCAGATCTCCCGTGGTCCATTGTAGCCACAGACATGTTTGAATGGCGTGGTAAACACTACCAAGTCCTCGTGGATTCATACTTTGGCTGGTTTGAGGTCGACCTGCTCAACGATCTAACATCGTCAGCAGTAATATCCAAATTAAAGAGGCACTTCTCAGTCCATGGTGTACCACACACTCTCCACTCTGATAATGCTAGACAGTACACCAGTCAGCAGTTCAAGGATTTTGCCAGGCAATGGGACTTTATCCACACTACCAGCAGCCCTGAATTCCTACAATCCAATGGGCTCGCAGAGAGAGCTGCGCGCAGTGCCAAGCAGGTGATGGAGAGATCTCACAGAGATGGATCAGACGTTTTTCTCAACATTCTGAATCTCAGAAATATTCCCCGTGATTCGACACTGGGCTCCCCCGCGGAACGCCTGATGTCGCGTCAAACACGCACAGCTATTCCAGTGTGTACTAAACTGCTAGAACCAGCACCAAAAGACAGTCAGCAAGTCAGAGCCCAGCTACTCAACAAAAGGCTAACTCTAAAACCCCAACATGACAAGTCAAGTCGTCCGCTGTAGCCTTTAGCAGAAGGACAGGTGGTTCGCATGCAGACACCCAAAGGACATGACCAGTTAGGGATCGTAAAGGAGAGAAGCAGGGAGCCACGTTCCTACGTTATCCAGTCAAATGGGAAGATGTACAGGAGAAACCGCCGGCACATCCTGCCTGTTGCAGAGCCGCCACCACCACAGCCCCACGACGAGGATCAGGACTCATTGAACACTAGTCATCATGCTGTGGACAGTGCCCCTCTCACACTACACACACCAGAACCAAACACCATGCAATTGCAACGTACTTCCCCCTCCCAGTTAACATGCACTACACATTCACCCACAGAGAACAATGCATACTACACAACACGTGCAGGTCGCATCTGTAGACCAAATCCTAAATATTTGCAGTGATGAAAAAACATGATGTTTGCAATATGCGTGCAATGTTGATTGAGTATGTGCACTAAGTTGGTTTTTAAAAAGCGCTAATTTTGATCTCATTTTTTTGTGTCAAATAAGCTCAAGTGTTACATTCCAGCCACCTCGATTTAAAGTTGGGTTGTTTTTTCAGTTCATTTAGGTGTATCCTAAGATTAGTGCTAAAAGTCTGAAGTCACATAGTAATGTTGTGTTTGTGTTTACACTGAATTTGTGCTGCTTTGTTTTTTTGTGAGGGATGTGAGCTAAAGGAAAGGGATGTAGCTCATATGATATATGATGTATATACATGTTATGCCCAGCAGGGGCCGCATCGCTCTTAGCTTATGTGAGTATCCAGATTTCAGGGTTCTGTTAGTTCTACCCATAGATCTTGCATACGCTGAGAGTTCAGTAAAGACGACACGCTTTGTCAGTACCAGCCTGTGTGATCTCTGACTCACACATATTCATCACCGAAAACGATTACAATTACGACAGCAGCGAATGTAAGAAGTGAAAGAATTCAGCCTTAAAACAACCAGTAACGGCAAAATACAGGCATGTTCATAAGTTGTTTTCAGCAGCCAATCATAGGTGCCAAAAAAATGGCAATGGACATAATGGGTAGAAAAAACGATTCTCGTCTCGGCATTCTTCAGTCAGCTGTTAAGTTAGTGATCTAAACATGCTTTACAAGGAGATTGTGACAGTGTGTAATGGTGTTATATAGGCACACAGACAGGACTTATGATCTTTAATAATTAATATACCACGAAAGACTCCTGATTTGACATCTCTCTTTTTCTACGTCCACCTCCGGTATTTGGCATACCTGGCAACCAGTACAATTGAAGGTTGGTGGGAGAGTGGGCGAGTGTGAGTGCGACACGGTGACACCTACTGGCTAGGAGGAATTAAACTTGTAGCAATCACCTTTAATGAGGACCTAACATGCTGATCCCTCTTTTCATACATATTAGTAATATTATAATGTTGGTTGTCCGTGCTCAACCTCTGAAAAGTTTCTAAACATAAGATAGAGGGATTTTGCCAAAATCCAAGAACGTGATTTTGTGAGCGTGATTTCCTCTCTGAACAGATCCTCCTGAGATCTGGGCAAAACCTGACGTCAAGTTGTGCCGTCCAATTAGTACAGACCTAGCCAGAGCCAACCACTGCGCTGGACCTGCCCACACTGGAAACTATTCTAGCAGGCACTGCCAACGGCAGATCATACTATGCCTTAATAGTGTCTACACTTTTGGAAATACAAAAGAAGAACTGGAGATCATTTGAGGTGCAATTTTGTCAGTATCTCTCCCAAAGCTACTTGTCGGTTTACTTTTGGACGCAAAGAAAACCAAATATTTCTCTTCCAGAAGACGATGTCACCCGGCATCAGTGGGTAGCTTTTTTGATTGCTGGCAGCAAACGGCCATGGCCAAAGGGAACGTTAGCTGCTTGTGCTCAGTATTTCAGCAAAGACAGCTTTGTCAAAGGATAATTCAACACAGGATAAGCGTTTCAGCTGCTTCTCAAACATGAAGCAGTTGCATTGATCAAGCGCTCGGAGCCACAGGCTGTAAGTAACCATATAACAGCAAATCATGTAAGTGAAGCTAACGTGTTACGGGTGGCTAGCAGGACCGCTAGCGATAGTTAGCACTAACAACTGGCCTCAAACACAGGCTTTGTAAAATATCTGAAGATAAAGCCTGTATCAATTGTGACTGTCCGTGACTCACAGACAAAGAAGCTGTAAGTTGCTTTTACTGCATAAGCCAACCTGACGTGATAGCTAGTTGATTGTGGCTGTAGCACAGCGGCTAACATAGCCAAGTTGCTGTTGCAATGTTTGTGTCCTAAATATGCAAGAGTGATATCGGGGGAAATTCTACACGTAGTGTGTGAACATAAACTTCATTTGAAGCTAACTTTTAATACTTGTGTGTAATTTGGATGCTTGTAAATTGGAACTTGCTGTCTGTAAAACCTGTGTTGCAAGGGTTTGTCTCTGTGGTTATGACCGCTCGGTTACAAGCTACTGCATGTTAGTTTGACTGCCATGGTAATTAAAAATGCTCCTGGTTAACATAAATGCAGTCATTCTGATCGGGGTGCTTATGTTACTTCATCAATGTGGCAGTTTCATCATAACGTTGCCCGATTGTAGCCACTACAGTTAGTGATTGCTTCACTTATCCATGACCGGGATTACCTAGATACTTCACAAATGTCTGGGCAAGCTCTCTGGTGCAACCATGAAAGCAAAGCGATACGCAGAAGCTCTACCGGTTCAGAAATGATTTCTCTGCACTACCTTGACATAATTTCATCCCCCTTAAGAAATTGTTGTGGCTAATAAAAAGCCGAAAAAGGCGGAGATTAAATAGGTCATTCTTTTCTGTAGAAGTGGTCAATTCGCTAGCTCCACATAAGTAACTTGTCCGCGCTAACGGAACTTACGGTCTGCAAAACCTGCGTTATGTTCATAACATAACCAAGCTCTCTCTAGCTGTTGCGTACTATCCATAAAGCTGCTTTCACATAAGACGCGAAACAAATTTTTCGCGCGACAGATTACATTCAAAGTCATGACCGCTTATCAGTGACCGCATGTTATTTTGCGCGGTCTGCCAATTAAAAATGCTCCTGGTTAACTTATATGCTGCAATTCGGATCGGTATGCTTGTGTTACTTCGGTAAGCATCAATGTGGCAATTTCATCATAACGTTGCCTAATTGTAACCATTACAGTTGAATCTAACCGGAGAGGAGCTGTATGTGTCTGCCTAGTTGGGTTGCAGTTAGACCAGATGTAGATTTTGCAGAGCTTGGGGTGCATTTTTGGGTGCTTATGAAACGATCGCTTAACTTATCCATGACCGGGGTCAGCCTGATACATCTCTAATGGCTGGGCAAGTTCTCTGATACTACCGGTGAAAGCAACAGGGAAGCGCACAGGCTGTAACGTGTTCGGTATGACAAACACTGCATTGCCATCGATTGAATATTAAGTTCTTTCCTGTAAAAGTGATCGATTCCCTAGCTCCACATAAGTAATGGTTCAACGCAGACGGAACTTACGGTCTGTAAAACCTGTATTATGTTCATGACATAACTGGAGCTCTGTCTAGCTCTCGCACGCTATCCATAATGCACCCATTTTCCGCGAGGAAAAACTGGTCATTCTGAAGCAATAAGTAAACCATTACCACGGGCAATTTCCGAAAAAGGCCATTTAGCTTGGAGCTTTCGCCCCTCAGTCATATACCAGCATGGAAGCTGTTCGTTTCTCCACGCTAACAACACTTCACAGCTATGCACACGAACCAGCAGGTCCTAATACACACCAAAGCAGTCCATAAGCTGTTGGTCCACTTTTAGCTGCCCCTCACTGTCCATGTTTCCCTCTAAACTCAGACCTACCGGATTTCTACGATCTCCGGTCTACCCTTGGGCATGTCAACCCGTTCTACAAATGTGTCTATATGGGGTGGATTCTAGCCTCCCCTGCATCCTAGCTATAGAGTAGAAAAACCGCTGTACTCACCAACTGTTGCCGTAGCAAACAGTAACCGATAGTAAATTTGTACTAGAGCTGCCAGACTTTCACACTGCGTCCTCCACTTTCGCTGATGCATTTATTAGAACAAGTTAATTTCATTAGATCTATACATATGTCCTGCGTTTGAGAGCAGAATTTCCCAGCTGATTCCTTTCCTCAGATGGCGGAATTCCCGGAAGGGAAAACTGCGTTCTGCTTCTTCGTCCCAATGCATTTCAATGTGGAGAGGTACGGCAGTCCCCATTCCAAGCCCTGTCCTAAGCTAACCCTAACCCTAACCTCTAACTTGGATGGACTTGAGGCACTAGAAATATCCGTGCTCCAGACAAACAACAAGTGGACACCGGAGGACAGACGTAGGACTGAAAAACATTGGATCATAAAACACTTTGTTCCCAAGAGGACTCAACAAACGCACTTAAAACTCCAGCTCAGGAGAGACCAAATTCTTCCTATATAAAGGCTCCAGTACACTGAATGGCCTGAGCAAACTTTTCTTTCCCGAGGGGCCCTCATAAGGGGAAACTAGGGAAAGGAAGATTGTTTTCCTAAACCCTAACCCCAACCTCTAACCCTTCCCCTAACCATAATCCCGAATCCTTATCCTAATCTCTAGACACTGCGATTAATTTTACTGCATCATATTATAACTAGGGTTACACACAATGCAAAAAAAATAATAATTAGGGGGCGGAGAACTGGAAAACTTAGATGATTTATGAAAAAAAAAATAATTATCACACTTTAAAAAGCTACCAGAGTTCAAATTTAGGCCCCCTATTTTGTGGTATATAGCTTGCAGCAGCTGAACTGTATTTCATACTTTGATGATGAAATTTTGCAATTAATTCACGGTTTTCATGCATGCCAATTCCCGCGGATCATATTCCAACAGATCCAGTCGAGGTGGTCATCAGAAACGAGCTACGCTTCATATAACGCAACTGAGGAAAGGACATCTCATGTCCCTTAAAACACACATTGGGCATTGTCGTAAATATGAGTTAAACAATGCACATGTACATGCACAGAACGTTTGCGCGTGCGCAGAACCGATCGGGTAGGAGGTACGGATAGGGCACCCACAGCCTTTGATAGCAACGGTATTGATTGCAATACTAGTTGATAACAACGCATTGCACGTTCTTTTGCGCATACAAACACTGTAGCAAGAAGTCCACTGATAAAAGCTGTACAAGTAACGACTGATTTAATGAGACACAAACAAGACAGAAGGATTAATAAACAGAATATTTCTGCATCTTTGACTCTGTTAATACAGGGTGCAGCCATCTTAAACTCTGAACTCGGGGCAGGTGAAGTTCTTCCGACTTTTCGAGATGGATATCCGACTACAGGGGCCCTGCAATCAGATATCAATGCAAAAATTGCCATCCATCGATCAGGGCGTGTTCCAGTTAAAAATTCTGACTGGGAGCTTAGAAAATAGAAATCCCGAAGAGCAACAATAAATTATTCACACCTTGACAAAAAAGGAATTATTTTATTTTCGTCTGTGCAAATATAGTATGGATTATAAGTCAGAATTGAAATGAAAAAATACTACTGTCGTTTCATTATTGTTAGAGGTCAGGCGATTTTACCCATAAAATGCTACCACTCTGTTAATGTTAATATTAATGTATTATTTTACTACTGACTGTAATCGAACACCCTCCCTTAATGGCAAACCTCCTGGCTAACAAATTCTGGTTCCCTGAACATTCTGCCAACATTATTTTTTGGTTGTGGGAACGTTCCTTGAAGGTTTGTTTGGTTGTCTTGTGGTTCGCCAGGAAAGTTTTCCTGACGTAAATACGTTAGTTTTTGGTTGCATGTTTTGGTTCCCCTAACATTCTCCCAACGTTCTCCTAACCTTCATAATGTGGGAACCTTTGGGCAACCTTTACTGAATGTTCCATTTTGGTTGTAGGAACATTCCCCAAACCATAAAGCTTACAAATTCTGGTTCCCTGAATGTTCTGGGAAGGTTATTTTTTTAGTGATGTGATGTTCTGGGCCGAGGCTTCGAAACGTGTGCCGGGTAATACAGGAATTATTTTGAGAACCGCATATCGAGGCGTGTATTGATGACGTATGCGATGACCTCAGAAAGCCTCGCCAGCTGGCCATACCTCATGACCGGTTCATGAAGTGGTTTGCAATTTGGCACGCGATTCGAAAGAAATAGGACTATAAAACGCGATGGGGATCCCTGACATTTTGTGGATTCTGACCGATAGAATTTCTGATTGTGTGTTGACCATCAAAAATCCTTTTTTGTTTGCAATGGAGCTGCCAAGAAAGAAAAGGATTTCCCCAGTGTAGGAACATTTTGATCTTATTTCTCCCAACAAGGTATGTGTATTAATAACTGCAGATGCATTTCTGCCAGTGAAAGACTTTTCCAAAGCAGGGGAAATATTATCCAAACAAAATAAATTGCCTGACCCCCAATACCGTGGAAATACTTTTATTCCTGAACAAAAACCAATAGTCTCACCCCAAGCACATTCACTTCCCACATTCCAAAGTCTCACCCCGAGCACATTAGGCCCGTTTCCACTGAAGAAGTTCCTGGTAGTATTTGGGGGGCAGAAATTACTACAGGAACGTCCTCTCACTCGGCCCTCTCAACAGCCCTGTCTCCACCGAGAGGGCGAAGTAGTAAGTCTTTTAAAAATGCTGGCTATTTTGTTGCTTACTTTTGACGTCACATCCCACCCTGAGTAAATCAAGTCAGCGCCGAGTAAACCCAAAGCCCCACCCAGGAGTTTTTCAGGGCCGTTCAGAGTGCCTACTTCAAGACAGGGACTTTTTTAGCCCTGTAAAAGTTCCGGTTCTCTGTCCTTTGGGGATGGTTCCAGCGGTGGAGACACGCAACAACGGCCCCAGCCTCGGCCCCGTAAAGTTAGCCTGAAGTTCCTGCGGTGGAAACAGGCCTATTCACTGCCCAAATCCCAGAGTCTCACCCTACATTCACTGCCCTCACCCTGAAGTTACAAAAGCATGCTCATTGCCCTCACTCCAGTTAAACAGATCATTTCTACTTTACAAAATTGCTCTTTTTTCAAAATTATTGTTTATTGATCAGCAAAATAGAGACCATATGGTAACATGAGTGCATTGCATATTTCTTGGCATCATTGATGGTTTAATTCACTGGCATTTTGCAAAATAGGACGCACTTTAAACTATTGTCATCTGTGATGTTTTTGCCTGTTTTACACTCTTTGTCCAGTAAATGGCGGAGTAAGCAAATGAAGCCTCAAGAAGCGTTGCTCATTAGTGAACCATTTTGGGAGAAGCCTTCAATGTTCCATGAAGCTTCATCTCGCCATCACTAATGTTATTTATTCATTTGATTGTGGGAACGTTCCCTGAAGGTTGTTTGGTTGTCCTGTAGTTCCCCAGGACAGTTTTTCTGGTTGCATGTTTTGGTTTCCCTACTGTTCTCCAAACGTTCTCCTAACTTTCACAATGAGGTGAAACTTTGCGCAACCTTTACAGAGCTGTAGCCGCTACTTGGCCTACTTAACTACCACAAGCCGCGAGTGGTGAAATATAGAAGATTGTTTGCGATGCTTATAATGCTGAAGAAAAAAACTCAGATCCACAAACGTACGTGCGTTTCACTATTCTTTGTGCACGAAACTGTAGCATGGCGAAAGGCTTAGAAGACAAAAACGGGAGCATTAAAGAAGAGTTCAGTGAAGCAGCCAACAGAAGATATGCTCTTCCTACTCACCACCTCTCCATACCACCACACCAGTGCACAAGTGCGAAATATTTGGCTGAGGATTTATCGGACCCCTGAAATTCTAGTACGGGAAGTGACGAAGCCATAAGGCCCAAAGTTTTCACTACAATACAGGATCTTGAGCGAAACTCAGAAAAGTGGAAGAAGGTTTCTAAGTATATCACGTAGAAGAAACAAACCAATTTCGGGGAAAAGAGTGTGTTTTCATACATCGCCTGTTTTCGCGCTAATTGTCAATGGCTTTAACTTCGTACGTAATGTTCAACGCGATAGCCTTTTCATAGAAGTTTTTAAACATTGCAAATTGCTAACATGAATTATTGTTTTGTGCTGATATCCCAAAATCCCAAGATGAACTTTGCGCGTTGTATAGATTCAAAACTAGTAGTTAGTATACAAAAGTTGGACTCTCCATGCCCTCATCTCTGCATCTGCATCCAGTCAAGTAACGCTAGAAGAAAGCCCTGGCTGATCTATTAAAATCATCATTCTAACTTTACCTGTATCTGATCCTTACTTAATTATGAGATTGTGCTAAGAACTGCCGCTGAAAGTTACAATTTCTTTCTCTTTCACCTAACCTTACCAACAGTTGAGATGTACCATTTGCTTTGAAAGCAGTATTTTAATAATAATAACCCCTGTGACCCTACTGACCTGATGCTATGCTGGCTCATTGCTTCTCTTATTGTTTAAAAAAAAAAAAAACATGCATAAAATCGTGCATCATCTTGTAGAAAGCAATACTCTTCTGCTTTGTTTCACTATCACTGTGTTTAAATGGTCTTCTGTAGGGCAGTGAAATTTATGGAGGCATTGAAATCATAGACTGTATAAAAAGATGGACACAGCACCTTAGTCTGAAACATGAAGCCAGTGCGGAAGTGCTGTAAAATGCCATTCTATTTAAAGGCCAGCAGATGGGGACGTCGGTGGTTGCAAAAAGAAGTTCAATTCTTTGGAAGTCTATGAGAAAATGACCCTACTTTCACACCTAATTTTTCCTTTAAATAATGATTTTTCACTTCAATTTATCGTAGCTATAGCAAGTTTTTGTAAATTATGGTCCCATATAGACTAGAATGAAGGATAAAGCCAGAATATGCTTTAGGGGCGTGGCTCTGGTCCTCGTCCGATACAGTCAGATCCAGAGCCATGGTCCTCCCCGGATCTTCAGTACATGCTCTCGTCCAATATAAAGCGCATCCGGTTTCAAAATGACAACATGGCGCAATTCAAATTGCCAGAATCTAGGCTTCCTTTATGGTATGCTGAAACCAATGGGTGACGTCATGGTAGCTTTCTCCATCTTTTTATGCAGTCTATGGTTGCAATAAATTTCAGCAGAGTATAGCATACATATAATGATAAACGACTGATACAGACAATTACCAATAAAACAACGTTATCATTTAAAAAAATGTTAGATAGATAGATAGATAGATAGATAGATAGATAGATAGAAAATTTATTGTCCTTACGGAAATTTGTTAGTTACACTATTTACTTTTAAAGAGTGCTACTCACTCTTGGTTGTACTGACTTATTTGTGAAGAAATATGTCACACTTTGTTCTGTAAAAAACATGTACTCACAAGAAATTAATGCAAAAGAATTATTTTTTATTATTCAAACATTCAGCAGCCTAATCTGTGTTGAAAAGTACAGAACAATCTGATCACGGACCAGGTACTTTCATGCTTTACCCAGATGCATAAACACACCACCAGTCTTCCTGCATTCCATAGTACATAAAACATATAGAATACAAAATACAACCACAACTAGGCTTATGCCGTTGGATGCGACGGCTTGGGGTATATCACCGAATGCCCCCAATCCTCCAATTCCCCGATCCTTGAATAGACCCAATACAATATAAAGCCCCTCAGGTCATGACCTTTCATCTGAACTTAATTTCTGGTCAATCGGACAAATGGTCCTGAAGACATGGCCAAAATGGAAATTTTTCCATCACAAAGCGCTACCTGGTGGCAAAATATTGAACCATACGGGTATGATGTCATCATGTGACACGTTGTGAGGTTATGTGAGGTGAGCTTGCAGTTGCACATAGTTTCATGTCAATTGGACAAATAGTTCCAAAGATATGGCAAAAATGGTGAATTTTATGTGACAAAGCTCCACCTTGTGTCAAAATTTTGAACCTAACAGGTATAATGTCATCGTGGGACACATCCTCAGGTCACGACCTTTCATTTGCGCTTGATTTGAGGTCAATCGGACAAATATTTCCAGAGATATGATAAAAACAGTTATTTTTTTTCAATTTTTGGCCCCTGGTGGCCAGTCTAGAAATTGTAAATTGTCCAAAATCGAATCAGTTCTTCGTCATTATGATACTTACCTATATGCAAAACATGAAATTTCTAATTGAAATATTACTGAAGTTATTGCGTTAACACGTAGGGCGGCGCGGCGGTCGGATCAAAAACATAATATCCCCGGTACGCCGTTCGGCGTTCGGGGATATAGAAATTCCTGTTTAAATATGATATAACATGGGAGATGGCAGCAAGTTGTAATCTTGTCTTGGTCTAGTTTTTACACACAAGGAAATGTTTGCCATAAGGCCATCTGTAACTGGGTAAAGCATGAAAGTACCTGGTCCGTGATCAGATTGTTCTGTACTTTTCAGCACAGATTTTGCTGCTGAATATTTGAATAACAAAAAATTGTTCTTTTGCATTAATTTCTTGCGAGTACATGTTTTTTACAGAACAAAGTGCATCATATTTCTTCATCGATATGTCAGTACGACCAAAAGTGTGTAGCATTCTTTAAAAGTAAATTTTTTTTATAATGATAACATTTTTATGGCAATTGTCTGTATCAGTAGTTTATTATTATATGTATGCTATACTCTGCTCAAGTTTATTGCAACAAGTTTTACAATGCCTCCATAAATTTCACTACCCCAAAGAAGCCTATTTAAACACCAGTGACAGAGAGTATTGCTTTCTACAAGATGATACACGATTTAATGCATGTTTTTTAAAACAATAAGAGAAGCAAGGAGCCAGCATAGCATCAGGTCAGTCGGGGGGCAGGGGTTATTATTGCAAAATGCTACTTTAAAAGCAACTGGTACAATTCAACTGATGGAAGGTTAGGTGAAAGAGAAAGAAATTGCAACTTTCTGCATCAGTTCTTTGCACAATCTCCTAATTAAGTAAGGATTAAATACAGGTAAAGTTAGAATGAAGATTTCAGTAGATTGGACTGGGCTTTCTTCTAGTGTGACTTAATTGGATGCAGATGCAGAGATGAGAGCTGGAGAGTAGTCTGACCTTTTTATAGTACTAGTTTTGAATCTATACAACAAGCGAAGTGTATTTTGGGATATCAAGACAAAACAATAATTCATGTTAGCTATTTGCAGTGTTTAAAAACTTGTATTCAAAGGCTATTTCGTTGAACATTACGTACAAAGTTAAAGCCATTCACATTTCGCGCGAAAACAGGCAATGAATGAAAACGCATTCCTTTCCCCGAAATTGGGTTGTTTCTTGTATGTGATATACTTAGAAACCCTCTCTTCTTCCACTTTTCTGAGATTTCGCTCAAGATCGTCAGTTGTCGGGAAATCTTTGGGACTTCTGGCTTCGTCGCCTCCAGTAGGCTACTAGAATTTCAGGGGTCTGATAAATCCCGAGCCGCAGGGGCTAGGCTATGCATCTTCCGGATTGGTTTCCTGTGTGTATAGGATCTATGCTGCATTCCATTTGGCCCGTAATTTGGAAGCATAGACTACAGAAAAGATAGACGCAGCACCCCGGTCTGAAAAGTGAGGCTGATGCGGACATCTCAAAAATTTGCATTATATTTAATGGCCGGCTGATGGCAACGTCGGTGGTCGCAGAAAAAAGTTCAATGGTAACTGCTTTTAAGTATCTGGGAATCATTATTGACCAAAAGTTGTCTTTCCAGCCACATATTGAAAATCTGGTATCAAAGTTGAGACTTAAATTAGGTTTTTTCTTTCGAAAAAAATCTTGTTTCTCCCTTCCAGCACGGAAACATTTGATCTCGGTTTTTACCCCTTTTGGATTATGCCGACTTGCTTTTTATGAATGCTCCAGTTCAGTGCCTTAAGAAGCTTGATATTGTATATCACTGTGCATTACGCTTTGTCAGCCTTACACATCATTGTACACTGTATGATGCAGCTAAACTGCCTTCTTTATATATCCGCAGAGCTTCCCATTGGTTGATTTTTATTTACAAATCTGTGATTGGGTTACTGCCATCTTACTTATGTTCATATATGTGTAGGAACCATAATCAGTATAGCCTGCGGTCACAAAATATTGTGCAAATGCTGGTACCCAAGGTTCAAACTGAACTTGGAAAAAAGCTTTTCAATATGCTGCCCCCTCGACCTGGAATGATATACAGAAGGAACTTCAATTGTCAGAGCTGGTTACCCTAGCAAGATTTAAGTCAATCATAAAGGAACGGGAATCTGACAGTTTTGGGAAATGTGATTGTGTCTAATCCTTTTCTTTAAAGCCAATAGTTTTTTTATTGAATTTAAGCCTATTATTATAATTTATTTGTGATTTCATGTTTTATACTGCATATTTTTGTTGCTCATATATACTGTGTGATTGTACTTGTCTAGCTGTAATGTTGATTTTTGTTACTGTTGAAATTGCTTCATGCTGCCGTCTTGGCCCGGTCACTCTTGGAAAAGAGATTTTAATCTCACCGAGTCTTTACCTGGTTAAATAAAGGATAAATAAATAATGCTATTGAAGTCTATGAGAAAATGACGCTACTATGCCACCTGATTTATAATTTCATTAATGATTTTCCATATCATTTTATGGTATCTATCGCAAGTTTCAAGTCTCCTTCGATATATTGTGATGTTCATTTTTGTAAATTATGGTCCCAAATAGATTAGAATAAAGGATAAAGCCTGAATATGCATTAGGGGCGTGGCTATCCTCTGGTCCTCGTCCGATTCGGTCAGATCTAACGTTAAGGATTACCGCTCTTGATCGTTACGGCTGCTAGAGGGCAGCCAACTCACTAGAGCGTTAATCCCTTCCTACCTGCCAGCGGGTCGCGCGGTCACACCATGACCGCCCAATCAGCCGGCGAGCCGGGTCTGACGTCACGTCACTTCCCAGTCGAAGGAGAGACAAAAGTTTGTTTCTGCAAATCTTTGTGTGTGTAGCTGTAGGAGAAGCGGAGTTTTGTGACATTTTCTCTAAAATCTGTCCGGTATTTGCTCGGATACCAGTAGGGTCTAGGAAAATTGATTGCAATCGCAGTCTTTTATCACCGTACTCAGTATTGTCAACTACTCTGCGCACCACTGGCTGTGAAAAAATGTCATATTCAGTGCCCAAGCGATTAACACCCACTTTATCACCTCTATCAGAAACTGAATTGGCTATTACGGTAACAATTACGTCTAATCTGCTTATCGAACTGTGAAAGTTTACTTCTCCCGCCAAATGTCAACACGACCCACAATGCATTATACCGACAAGTCAACACTGAGGCTTACATTGACGCTTGCGAACCGCTGTGAGGCTATAGTGCGTATAGGCGTTAGTGAAGCGACCGGACGCATTGGAGCGGAACCGAACGGCTATATCATATAGGTTAGGTCAGATCCAAAGCCATGGTCCTCCTCGGATCTTCAATTCACACTCTCGTCCGAAAGGAATCACATCCGTTTGCAAAATGACCAAATGGCGCAATTCAAATTGCCAAAATCGAGGCTTCCGAAATGGTACGCTGAAACCAATGGATGACGTCACGGTTGCTTCGTCCATCTTTTTAGGTGCGTTCGAGCGCGTCTGAGGCATCCTTGGTCTGAGGTAAGCCGGCTGCGCGAGATTCCTGAAAAATTACGCGAGAATCTTGCCGAAGTTGCGCAATAAGCCCTCCAAACCTCGCGATGGCTGCAGCTATCGCAGGGTTTGGAGGGCTTATCCCACAACTTCGGCAAGATTCTCGCGTAATATTTCGGGAATCTCGCGCAGCCGGTGTTCAGTGGCGAAAAACCTCGCCGTGCCGAAAAGCCTAATTGCAATTAACAGGTCTGGGCAAACGAGGCTTTTTGGCACGGGACATTGTGCGTGCCGATATACCTCGAGGTTTTCCAGCACTGAACATCGGCTTACTTGCAGATGCGCTCGAACGCTCCCTTTATACAGTCTATGGTTGGAAGTCGGGGCTGGGAATGACGTCATACCCGAGCTGACTGCGTTCCAATCAGTAAGTAGAAAAGTTGAAATGGGGTCAGTGCGTTGTCCTCTGGCCAGTATAGCCTTATAATTGACGCATAGCCTAGCTACTGGACTGTGAAATAAACTCTCATGATGGGGTTCTGTGCAATAATTTTAAAATAAACTGTTTGATTCTTATTCAGGCGAACTTTATCGAGGACAGTTTGAGGGCAGTCGAGCGGTAAAGGGAACGGTTACTGAAGGCCCTCGGAACACCACTGCTAATAATACAGAGATTTTCTGGCTTACAAGTACATTTCTCTTACTTACCAGCAAACACAAAATAGGCCTAATTGCCATTAATTCGAGCGTTGTCATATGTTACTGAAATCGTTGTGCTTTCGTTATTTGGACGTCTCACGGAGGCTGTATACGCGCACTTAATTTTGTCGAGGCCATGTAGCTTCAGGCCTGTGGCTGGCAGTTAAGAACTGGAATCCAGACATCTGAAAAATCCGGATGACGAATTTCTCCTGATTGGAAATAGCAGGATAATGACCAGCATGGGAGGGGCGGGGTGGTGGTGGATGTGTGAATTCCGTAGGTTTTCTGTTGTTGCCTCTAAATTGTTGGCCATTAGTAGCCTATCAGATTTCAGGGAAATTTAATCCACTTTCACCTCGCGGAGGGAGTGCGCTAGGAAAATGTTGGGACCGCCGAAATGAAAAGGAGCGAATATACCAGCCATTTCAGGCTCGCGCAAACACGGCGGAGACCCCAAACATGGAGGACCTAGTTTCTAAAAAGAACTGCAATGCGGCAGTGTGGCAATATTTTGGTTTTAAGGGTGACGAAAATGGTCAGCCCGTGGATTTAAATGAGGCTATATGTCGGATGTGCCGTCGACGTGTTTTGACCAAACAGGGCAACACCACGAATTTACGCTCTCATCTTAAAGCCCATCACTCCGAGGAGTTCGCTCAGCTGCAAGACTCAGCCGCCGATGAATCCATACAGCGAATGGGAAGTCATCAGCATACACCGGGGGCTTTTGCCAACACTAAACTTGCGCGAAACAGTTTCAGATGGAATGAAATCACCACTGCAGTGACTCGCTACTTGGTTAAAGGTATGTTGCCATTTCACACTGTGGAGAAAAGTTCTTTCAGGGACATGATCAGCGCTTTGGATCGCCAGTACGAGTTACCAAGCCGCAAGTATTTCTCGAAGTCGGCCGTCCCTGACTTATACAAGAAAGTTAGAGAAGAAGTAGGGTTGGTGCTGGGGAAAACTGAGTTCTTCTCTTTGACGGTTGACTTGTGGTCCAGTGTGGATAGGACTCGTAATATGTCAGTGATGGCGCATTTCATCACACCAGAGTGGACATGGCAGTCAATGTGTTTGGACACATCATTGTTTCCTGAAAGCCGTACAGCCGAAAATTTGGCGGAGAGCTTTCGCGCTGCATTGGAGGAATGGAGGTTATCGGAAAGCAAATTGACCTGCATTACGTCAGACGACGCATCAAACATTAAATCTACTGTTACGGATGTGTTGGGGTGGCAGTGGCTCGGTTGCTTTGGTCACAATCTTAATTTGGCGGCGACGAATTTTCTGAAGAGCCCGAGACAGCGACGTATTGAAAGAGTTCTGGGGATTTGCCGCTCGCTGGTCGCCACCTTTTCGAATAATTCGCAGAAGAAGTGGGCCCTCCTCAAAGCCCAGCAGGATCTAACACTTCCAGCGCACTCCCTAATGACGGTATTTTAATTTTTATTATTATTACTGCTACTATTATTTTTGTTCTTGATGTTGATGCATTGTTTACATCTTAATCAGGCTTGATGCTGACTGGTATGGTATACCCTTCTGCAGGATTGCACCACATATTGGGGATCCCAACAAAAAATGATCGACCGCGTACTGGAGCAGGCTCCCGCTATCATGCGTGTGCTGGCAGAAGATCGGCACACTGATCCACTTTCTTGGCAGGATGTTGAAGTTCTGGAAGCCATAAATAAAGCCCTGAAACCGATTGCTGAATTAACTGACATTCTGTTGGAAGAAGAGTACGTTACCTTGTCTTCACTGCTTCCAATGCTGCAGCTTATTCATAATGACACTTTGAAGAAATCTGAGGAAGATGTCCCCTTGACAAAGGATATTAAGCGTGCTGTCCTCACTGAGCTAGAATCCAAATACGACTGCGAATCAACCAAGACACTAATGCGGGCCGCAACATTCCTGGATCCCAGATTCCGTGGTGAACACTTTGACTCAGACATGCTAGCAGAGACGAAGGCCGGTCTAAAGAAGGAGATCATAATGCTTGAACAGCAGAGCCAGATTGTCTGGGTGAAAGAAGAGGAGAATGAAGAGGTGCAAATGGAAGTGCAGGGTCCGAGAGCAAAGAGGCGGTCTCTGGGCAGTGTCCTCAGTAAAGCTCCTCTGATTCCCATCCCAGCCTCTGTAGAGGAGCGCGCTGATGCTGAGCTGACCTCCTACGGACAGGAGCATGTGATACCAGGGGAAGCTGATCCTTTTGCTTGGTGGTCAAGCAACGAAGGACGCTTCCCTTTTTTGGCAAAAATTGCCAGGAAGTATCTATGTGTGTGTGCCACGAGTATACCATCAAAGCGTGTTTTCAGCAGTTCCGGAAACATCGTGGCTCCTTTGTGTTCGAATCTGAAACCAGACAAGGTCAACATGCTTGTCTTCCTGGCCAAGAACGCGTAGACAGGCTGTAAATGCAACCGTGTGTGGGACGTCTCTTGGCCATAAATGGTGCATAGTAAATGCCATTTATTTAGTTTAGGATATTTTTGCGTTGTTTTGATTTTTTTTTTACATTACAATTATTGTTAGTTTCTTCCATGCTAGTTTATACATTTTGATGCAGCCTATTTGATAAGAGCAAAGTCTGTACCATTAGCACAAGATTTGAGCCATTGAACTAAAATTATCCTCTGCCAGTATCTGTGAGTCAGCCTTTTGTTCTTATAAAGCCATTTACTGTATTGGACCTCATTGGTGGCAGCAACATTAGAATGTTTCCATGTGATGACTGCATAAACGCTGTGCTCTGCTATCTTGAATCCAGAAGTAATCAAACCTGGGTCAAGAATTACCAGAAAAGACTTTTCTTCTTTTGATGGAATTTTGCTGAATAAATTGTTTGTTTTGATATAAAACAGTTGTGTTTGAGTTCAGCATTGGCAGTTAAACATTTTTTGAAATCCAGCAGTAACCCATACATGAGATTATGTATTTAAAAGTTTGGAGTCACTGAGAATTTTATTAGTCGGTAAAGTATATGAATACTTTTTTACCCCTCAGCCCGACCCGGGCACGAGGGGTATTGTCGTCTCTTCGGCGGGCGGGCGGCTGCCAATTTTGTCCGGGCTATTTCTCTGTAACCACTTGGGTCAGGAAGTTCATAAGGCATATGTGGACTCCCCATGGGGGGTAGGTGTGCCTTGTCGAGGTTTCGTCCCAGTTTGACCTTTGACCTTGCAGCAGTAACCTTCGGGGCTGAGGGATATTGCCCGCTTCAGCGAGGCCCATTTTTATTCCGTCATTGTATCATTGTGTTTATTTAAAATGCAGTCATACTGCTGTGATTGCATAGGCCCCATTTTCAGTTGCCTTCATTGCAGTAGCAAATCATAGTATTGCTTCATCGTTAACTAACTCTGCCAGTGTGCTTTTCATGTTTAAGATAATGCTCTGCTTCAGTCTGTGCATTAAATGCAGCAGAAGCTGCGCAATTATCTTCCCGTTAGTTGCTGCACTGTGTAGACAGCTGGTATTTGCTATGTTCATCTTTAGTTTAAAAATGACTGAAAAGAAAGAGCTTTCTCCTTGTCATTCAGTTATTTTTGGAGATGAAGTCCATTTCATGTGAGATAGAAAATCAAGATTTCATGAAAAAGTGCAATACTGTCTTGTAAAGTGCAGTCTGGGTGTTAACGGGAAAGAAGACCTACCTGAGACAAACTCATGATGTGTAGTGACCCTGAGATTAGCCAAACATTATTGGAACTGTCATTTGCATTTTTTTTTTTCTTTTGGTCAGATAAGACAAAAATGTCACCTTTTTTTAGCTATGCAGCATGTCTTCTGGGAAAAACTGCTGGGTAGCTGTGTACAGTGAAAAACACCTGGTACCTCTGGATTGCTGATACTTCAGGGCGATTTTGGAGCTAGAGGTCCAGGGGGGCATAATTGATGATGTAGTGCACAGGCTTTCATGAGGCCTCCCCATGTATGCTGTATTTATTTCCCACCAAAAGAGCAGTTGCTGGACTAATGTGTTTCATTTATTTTGTAATTCTTTTCTTGAATTTAACAAGAAAACTATTCTGGCATGGCAGCTTATTATCTGGTTTGTTTTTGAATTTTTCATCATGTTCCAAGGGTTTGGTTGTTATGGCCCAGAGTTCTCGCTTTTATCAATTTAAAGCCTTTAGATTTAACTTGGTCTGTAATTTCCATGGTTAGAAATTACCTATTTATTTGTAATGATGTTCTGTATTTCACTATTAGAACAACATGAACATTTCAAATGTTATCAATAATGGGCTTTATGCACAGCGCTACTAATTCCTGAACTTAAGGCAGCGCTTTATTTCCTGTCTGACATGATTGGACAAACTGATCAATCCAGGTGGGCCTGACCTCAGTAGTCACAATAACAAGGGGGCTCCTTGATGACAGGGTTGGAAACCACTGCTTTAAAATAATGTCTAGTACTGCCTATAATTTATTTGGTAACTGTGACTATATTTGGTCACTGTCTGAGCATTTTCCCTACACCATGTCAAGTTGTCGACAGATGACATTATGCCGATACGGACTATAGGTTTGGTCATAATGGTAGAGTGAGAACTTACTCATTTCGGTGACAAGTACGTGGTGTCATTTGTTTATGTTTTCCAGTGGGACAGCTTTTTACAGCAAGGTATGGTGACTGTGCTGCTAAAACAGGCGTAGGTGTCGCCGAAATTATCTTCATTCGCAGAGGAGTTCTGAAATGCCGCTCTTGCTGGAAAAAAAAATGACCGTCGCTGAGTGCCAGTGCATTGACCTAATTATAATTATTTTTCTGTTTTGAATTTAGCACACTTTTGTAGCTGTTAGATTGCATGGGGGAGAGAAGCCGTGTCTTTAATTGTAGCTTGATTATTACGATAATTGGAAAACATGTTAATAAAGGAAAATGATTGAGAACTTGCTTGGACTAATTTTTATCAGAAATGGACGTATGTTTGCCCCCAAATTTTCAGTTCCGGTGCCGGCCCTGGCATAAAGTATCTGTATTTTTGAGAAAGAACATAAAACATCCTTGCCATGCTGTAAGATCCTTGGGCATTTCGTCTCCACCAGAACTTCCTCAGGAGAGTGCGCATGCGCAGATGGTTCGTCTCTGGGTTTGTTACAGGCCGTGTGACTTAATGAGTTGGTTCTGGGGAGAATCTAATAACTTTGAAGTATCGTGGTGCAAAGTTTTGCAGAAATGTGACGTTTTCGATTTTGTGGTGCAGGTTATTTGAAAAAGGTAGCCATCTGACCAACTTTTGTGACAGCCTGGCCATTGTCTTTGGTAGGCCTGATTATTAAGCCACTTAATAAGCTGTCCCACTATTTGACCAATCCAAATATTCTGCCATATTGGTGAAAATGATCTTTTCTTGTCCCCAGAATCATGGCTGTTGCCCAGCATTTGATTATTTTTCGCTCCAGTCCTGGAACAATCTTCGGTCAAAGCTGCAGCATTACCACTTTGTTTTTGTAAAATCAGCTCAGGTGTTAACTCTGTCAAGGAGGTAATGTTTTTGCTGGCAAAGGTTTGTCTGACTGTCTATTAGTGTACAAGATAACTCAAATCGTAATGAGTGGATATCTCTGAAATTTTGTGGGCAGGTTGCCCACAAGCTGACCATTTGCTACACTCCTGAGTTAGTCCTGAGTTTTCTTCCCTGGGTTGGTGAGGGAGCACTGAGTCATGGAAGCACCATGACACTGATGCACCTGTGACGTAGAAATCAAATCATGCAGTATAGCAATTTTACGCAATATCTGAAGACATTATAAAAACAACTTAACCAAGCAAATCAACCTCACCCTCAGTACAAGCTGAAGCAGGGCTCATACTCTTAGACTTGTCAGATGTTGGAGTACTGATAGTCCTTGAGTTGGGAACATGGCGCTGAGCACTGCGGCTCCACGCCTTCAGTATCACACTGCCTGATACTGGACTGATCCTCTTGGAACCAAGACTGATGGGAACAGGGGCTGGTATGAGCTCAGAGCTTGACGTGTCCTTGGGCTCCAATGCACTTGCTGTTTTCAGTGGTTTTTTTTGTCTTATATAATATCACATATATCATAAGCACAGAGTAAATCTCATTTTATTTCTCCAGGTCTCCGCTTTGCCCTTCAGTTGCTGAACTTTGTGCTCATTCTGCTGGATCTGATGACCGCAGGTTCGCAGGCCCTTCTTGTGGGTCAGATGCCTGTGCTTCTCCCAGGAGAGTCGGGATGTCAAAGTCACCACAGCCCCTGCCTGGCTTCTCTCACCCCACACGAAGCTCCCACATCTGGACAATCCTGAAGAGATGTGATACTCCCTTTTTATGTGCCAGACCATGCAGCAGTCTGTGCCTCATTGTGGAGTGATGCTGTGTTGAATTGGAATGAAAAAGGTGCCAGTACTCTGAATCAGCAGCTCCGAAAGAACAAAACCGAACCAAAACCTTACTGTAGAACCGCATTATACTCCGCCCCAACCCAGCAGACACCACTAGATATCTTAACCAGTATTACTTAAGGTCCCACATTCTCAATTTCTAAGTAGATCTTCAATAATGTCATGAGAAATTATGAATTTAATACCAAATAACTAACATTCATATGAAATATTATATTGGTGATATTGATAAAATATTGCAGGAAAAAAATAAGAGTAGCTGCAACAGAACTACAGCTTTCGCAAACTGGTTGTCAAAGTGGTACATGGTACGAGAATATTCCACTCATTAGAATCCTTTTATTTGTAGTGTATTATGCTTTTTACAGAAATCAGGCCATTTCCAAGCAAGCCAATTTTAGGAAGTGAACCAATATGCATATAATTATGGACCGAGTGAACATTTAAATTACCTGGCAGAATGACACACGTAACATGGCGGGACAGATTTTTGTAAGTTTAATGTTAACTGACAGGCAAGCCTACACAAGTCAATAATGTTGAATACAAACCAACTGAATAATGGACAATACGTCAGTGTTTCCCACAGGTTCATCGGTTACTTGTGCTGGTGGCTGTACAAACTAAGTGCATCAAAAACAGTCATGAGTGGAAAAAACCGCCCCACTAGAAGCATTGTTTGACGAGCCATTCGTTGTTCTTACAGAAATAAATTTGGGTCGTTGTCTGGGGAAAATCACTTTCGTTTCGCAGTGCTGGCACAATGAAGCCAAGCCAGCATCCTCAAAATCGTACTGTTTTCAGTTACAAGTGACGACTGGCTAAATAAAGATTTTGGAATGCTCTGTATGCACGTAAATTCTCGGGATGCGGTAAAATCAACTTCAACTTCAAAGAACTTTATTTATCCGTTAGGAACTTCATTTGTGCAGAGCATCAGTGCGTGTACAGTTCACATAACCAGGAAACACAACACAATATACCACAAGCAATCAACAAATAAACAGTGAAATTGGAGAGAAGAAAGAAGAAAGCCTGTCAGCATGATAAACACGGGTAGGATAAAAAACAATTGTTAAAATATAGTCAATCAATCAATAAATAAGTAAATAAATAAAAGCAGCAATCCCTGGTCGGGTTAAAGGATTCACATGTACACATACTTACACAAGTACACACATACTGTAAGTCAGGCATTCATGAGCCGGATGGATGTGGGCACAAAGCTTGACATGGCTCTCTTAGTCCTGAATGTGAGTGATCTGTATCTCAGACCTGAGGGTAGCAGACTGTAATGGCTGTGCAGTGTGTGAGTGATGTCTGAGGCTATGTGTACCTTTTAATTTAACCCTTCTGTTGTAAATGTGGATGAGTGGTTCCTGCTCCAGACCAATTATTTTACTGCTCGTCGTTATGATTTTGTTTAGTGGGTTGCGATGGATGTTAGATAGTGAACCAAACCAGGCTGATATGTTGAAGGCGATTACGGATTCAATGAAACATTTGTAAAAAGCTGTCAGGACTGACTGATGAACCTGGAGTCTGCGGAGCTTTCTCAAGAAGAAGAGACGCTGCTGACATTTGGAGAAGATGGTTTCAGTGTTTGATTGGAAAGTGAGTCTGTGATCAATTATTGTCCCAAGGTATCTGTATGACTCAACCCTCTCTACCAGCTGGTTGTTGAGTGACAGAGTGGAGATGATGGTGGGGTTCTTGCGGAAGTCGACAACCACTTCCTTAGTTTTTGAAGGGTTGAGATCGAGGCAGTTCCTCCTGCACCACTCTGCAAAAATATCCATCTCAGACTGTAGCAGTCCTGGCGTGTTTGTAGTGTCCATGATCACAGTGTCATCAGAGTATTTAATGTATGTTATACCTGGATTAGTGCTCCTGCAGTCATCGGTGTACAGAGTGTACAAAACAGGTGAGATTACAGAGCCCTGTGGGGCTCCCGTGGAAACCGACCTGGATGAGCTGAGGTGACCATTGACTCTGACCCTCTGTTGCCTGTCAGTCAGGAAGGAGAGGATCCAGAGGATCAGGTGCGTATTGACATCCATCTGAAGTAGCTTATGTCCCATCAGGTGAGGTTGCACAGTGTTAAAATGTTGCATTTTGGGTAGACGTGTCTTTATAAAATATATAATTGGCTTGAATTTCACTCATTGTGGAGTGATGGCAGTAAACCGCGGTTTGATCTACCAAGCTTTTGGTCATGAGCCCTTAGCACTTTCTACAAATATGGAAAATTAATTTAAGCAGTTTCTGTGGTATGGTGTACCTTTGGTGCTAGCTCATTACATACCAAGTCACAACTCATCTGATCAGAGAAATGAGGAAATTCTAATCCTAAAACAAACAAAGCTGTTCCTCAGTTGAAGGGCATTTTATAGTAAAACCGAAGTAAGCAAATTATTTTCTGTTTAAACCTGTGTGGTTTAGCTCTTGATTGCTGATGTATCTACAGCATTGATCAACAACAGTCAGAGCAACAGCAACCATGACCAGCATGTAGTTATTACAATAGCAGGCAGGCATAGTCCTCACTCTGATTGGTGGAAAAATAAGTGGCTGTTCTATCTTGGACAAAACAAAGGCCTGAAGTATATTATACAAGTTTAATGTCAAAAATAAATGCAAGTTAATTGAAATTTTATTCAAACACATTGTACGTCAAGTCAAGTAAGACTTTGGTGTTTTGTTAATTTATTTTAATGCAGATTATCTTTGGCGTTACACTCATTGTTACATTTGGTTTTTTTGGTCTGATTTTTTTTTAAACAAATACATATAAAACACCCTTTTACACATAATCAGACGCATACAATCTTGCTTCACATCCCGTACACTCATACACACACATCCTGCACACGTACACACACATCCCACGCACACATACACACACACATCCCGCACACAAATACACACACATCCCGCACACACATATGCACACATCCTGCACACGCATACACACACATCCCACACACACATCCCGCACACGCATACACACACATCCCGCGCACATACACACACCCATACACATTGATCATCAAACAGGTACAGGTACTTTTTTTAGTTAGGCTTCCTTGTTCTTCTTCATTCTTCATTTCTATTATTGGTATTCACATTTTTGCTGTTTTATTGGTTGATGGTGTCTCAACCATCTCCTGGCTCTGCACATGTGCAGGCTTGAGAAATGGTTTGAAGGTCATTTTTTTTGTTCCCAGAGACTTGGCTGTGGTCATCTGCATCTGCATATAAGGGAAGGCAAAATTCATCTGATCAGAAATGTCACACTGAGAGTTAGTGGTGGTGTTCATTGAGGAGAGACCAGTAGACTTACGTTCACGAGGTTGTTCTCCAGTGACTGTCGGATGCGCTTCGAGTTGAGGCTGAGCACTCCGCAGTAAAGAAGTGGTTTCCCTCTCACGATTACAGAGACCTGCTTCTTCAAAACCTGGACTTCAGACCATTGCTTCTGTGTAACATGAGACAGAAATGCAAGAAGTTGCCAAACAAAACTACTTTAACCAACAATGCAATTCAATCAGGAACTCCATTGAGAGCAGACGGCACATTGAACTGGAGAACAACAGGGATATTACATGAGGAACAGATGCATAACCCATCAGTGAAAAATTCAAATAAGATTGTGGTCTGAAAGGGGGAAATTGATGTTCTGTTCCTAACCCAAACTCAAAGCTAGCTTTTGTACAAACCAGAACTTTGCCAAATTTTAGCACTTTCCTTGAAAGAAAACAAATCGTCACCTATTTTTAACTAGATGAAGATCAGAATTTCCACCATAGCTACTAATCCTCAATACATCGATGATACATTTACAAACCATTTCAGTGAGTTTAACAGATCCAACCGCTGTTTTCCACACCTGTTTTGAGACTGCAAAATGGAGAAACATTTTGGAGGTGTGTGATATCTGCCCTTTCGGATTGGGTTTAAACTCCTCTAAATGCAGAGCTGAGCCTGTGTTGAATGACTATCTGACAGGTTCTCTCTTCTAAAAAAGGATCTGTTTTTGGCTAACTCCAGCAAAGAACTTTTATTCAATTTTCAACTGAGAAATGACATGGTTCTTTAACTGTGGCATGTGCATTATTTTGCCTATTTTTATTATGTAAGAAATGTCAATGAACTTTGGTCATAAAGAACTGATTGTGTACTTCTGTAATTTGACTTCATTGGGCTATTGTTCAAAAGAA
Organism: Gymnothorax reevesii; assembly: GCA_029721435.1. NCBI lineage: Eukaryota > Metazoa > Chordata > Actinopteri > Anguilliformes > Muraenidae > Gymnothorax > Gymnothorax reevesii. The sequence goes on along the minus strand of CM056582.1, from coordinate 41,090,005 downwards.
GTCTGTGGATCCTCACCGGGCAAGTTAACCAGGGTGGATAGGGCTCCCAATCCATAGGCTCTGGTGCACTGTCGTGCAATGCTGGGCCTTGGAAGAATCGGGGCTCCCACAGTTGCTGACTTTTCAGGAGCAAACTTTTTGCCCACAGCTGCGTGAAGGAGACCAAAAAAAAATCATTAAAGCAGGTCATTTTATATAAGACTCAGCCTCGCGCTACCAAAAACAAACAAACAATTCACACAATACAGAGTTGTACCCAAGGGTCCACTACTATATGACTGGAAATTATTTTTGTTTATTTTAGTGAGTTAATTCCAATGCTAGTAAAATTTCATTATTTTTTCAAAAACAAATAAGATGATGCACTATAAAAAGCATCATACTTCTTACTTTTCTGGTTTGTAAATAGATGATGAGAGTGAAACTCACTCTCACCTTGTTTACCTTCTCCAGAAAACCAAGCTCGTGGGGTGGAGGCAAGTATCCCCTGCTGGTGCCCTATGGAACAGCGGTGTTACACTCGGAGCACATTTTTGAAAATATGTTGCCAAAATATTATAAAGACCTTTGGCTAAAGACCTTTAGCCAATGTTCATCATTGGTTCAGTGTTTTTATGAACATTATATATTTTTTAATAGTAAATGAAATTTTACATCTCACTACTTTACCAGCGGAACAATGTGAATACAGTGACTGTATGATGCAGAAATGTACATTTAGAATTTGTCTGCTAGGTAGCTGATAACTGCTCTCCTTTCTTTCTGGTAGTGAAACATACTGCTTTTCTAAAGGTCCGGATGATGATGGGGCGTTGCTGATCAGAGGACCGTCGCAAATCTGGCCTGCTTGCCTTCACCTTTGCCCCGTGCTGAATAAAACCCTGCCCCCTGGGGTGAGACGAAGGCCACCTCCAAAACGACAGGATCCCTCGTACAGGATCTGCCACACTGAGGATGAAGGACCGCTGAATGTGGATGGAGAGAGAGAGATGGGAGGAATTATAGAATGGTGAGAAAAGGCAGGGAAGGAAGTCTGGCGAACAATGTAAACAAGGATAATGGTATATACCAATCTGGCAAGAGTTTCTATGGTAAATGAAGATTTTTCACAACCTTTTAGCCTAATACTTTGCATCATATAAACTTTTTGTGACGAGAGAAAATTAATGGATAACAGCCAAAATATCCCCACAAAAATGTCATGGTAGCTGTGAATGTTGGTTCTTATTAATATTTTGATACTCAGCAACTGATATGACATTCTAGTCACAACTTGCTCAGAAAAGAAAAAGAAAACAAGCAAAATTATCAGCCCAAAAAAAGACAGGTAGAAAACAACCAAGTTCCCATGAGTAAAACAATCTCCCAGTAATGGAGTTTTCATGTTAACTTCTAATGTGGAGTAAAGGAATGTTAAATAAATAACTTTTCAATTGTTTCCATTTTCACCATAATTGAAACACAAAGCAGGTGGGATTCATTGTCATTTACTTTGCCTTTGAACTCTTCCATATCTAGTATAGCTAGTTTTATTGACCCAGTCAATGATTATAAAAATTAAAAGCCTATTTATTCTTCAGAGTATAAAGTACTTACTGTGACACAAAGTAAGTGATACCACGTAAATTTAGTGGTCTCCCACATGACCTATTCAAATCTGAGGCTTTCTCACAATTATCTTGCTGTTGCTATTCAGCTGCTTCATAACAAAATGAAATGCAGAAATGATGTCCAATGTTGGCCACTGGCAGGGTTCTATGATTGCTGATGTCACAGTGTCAAGGCCACCAGAATTCCGCAGACCTCACATATGTTGCCATGAGTTACTAACAGTGTTTTTGGATTTGCATTCAAATAAAAATAAGAGCAACTACTTCATATAATAACAACAATGACAACGACAACAACAATAATAATATTAAGTCTGCACCAGGATTAATTGGACAGTGACACTGTTGTGATTCTGCATGTCAAGTTCTGTGCCTGGCCTTGCCATGTTTAGGATTTCTGTGTTTAGTGACCACTGCCTGCCCTTTGACCATTCCTAGGATCATGTATTGTGTTTTTGGAAATTTAGATTTCATGTTTTATTATTTTTTCATGCCTCAGTTTTCATGCCATGTTTTCATTTCCATGCATTACACTTCGTCTACCCTGTCTTGTCTTGTGTAGGTCTTTGCCCACGGTCCCTAGTCTTGCGTGCCACTCGTTCGGGTGATTTATTGGTTTCTGGGTTTTCAATCTTCCTTCATTATCTCGTGTGCTTCCTTCCTCTCTCTTTTACTATCTACTAACCACACTAACAGTTTGTTGTTTTCGATAATTACTAACCCTAATTAACATTGTATATTTTTACTAACTTACTAACATGCACTCGGGATTGTATAGCTGCACATACTAATTGACTAACGATCTCTCAGCAGTCGCTCAATTCTAATCTCCGCCCTCCTTGCCTATCCCTAATTATCTCTGCTGCAGTTTTCCATTTATACTTTGTGCTTTCCTTTTCTTTTATCTTGGCACTTTAGTACTTCTTAACCAGAGATGTTGTTTTGTTCTTAGGTTTGTCTTGTGATCCCTGTCTGCGTTTTGGCTACAGCCAAATTCATGTAATTAGTTTATTCCTCATGTGTCTCTCCCTGATCATTGTTACCATTGATTGCACCTGTTCTCCCTGGTCATGTGTTTACCCCGGGTGTGTATATAAGATGTCTGTTTGGTTCACTTTCTTGTCAGATCGTTCTCCCTAGTTTTCTTGTGCCACGTTTCTCGCCTTGATTTCTCAGAGTTTATCTTTCTGACTGGACCGTCCTTGATATTGAGCTTTGCCTATTCCATGTACTTTTGCCGCATTCTTGTTTTTTGACCTCTTTTGTCTGACTACGATTTTTGTGATTGGTGCCCTGTGTATGACTCTGGATTTCGCCCTTTGGATTCTGATTTTGGATTGCGGACTTTGTACTGTTGCCAGCTCTGTTGGGGTTTCCCCCTTCAGAAATAAAACCTCCTTTTGCATTTTACTGGAGTTTGCTCTTGGTTCATTTCGTAAAAACCTCAGACACATTTTTCTTTTTATTCTATGCTCTAGCACATTGAGTTTGAAAGGTTAAAATGACAAGTCAGTTTTAATTACCTCACAAAATCTGATAAACCCATCAAGCTGCAGGAGAGTGACCATAATGTGTTGTTCTGGTAGCTTATAATGTCATTACATTAACAACTTTTCTCAAGAGTTTCTTACATTCCTTGACAAACAATATGGAAACACTTTCTCCAAAATCATCTTTTAAATATTGATCCCCAAGAAAAAAAACAACCAAATGTTTAATAAAATACTTACTGTGACGCAAAGTAAGTGGTACAATGTAAATTTAGTGGTCTCCCACATGACCTATTCAAATCTGAGGCTTTCTCTCAATTATCTTGCTGTTGCAATTCAGCTGCTTCATAAAATGAAATGCAGAAATGATGTCCAATGTTGGCCACTGGCAGGGTTCTATGATCACTGATGTCACAGTGTCAAGGCCACCAGAATTCCGCAGACCTCACATATGTTGCCATGAGTTACTAACAGTGTTTTTGAATTTGCATTCAAATAAAAATAAGAGTAAAAACTTCTAATAATAACAATAATAAATACAGTGAGCACTATAATTCATTTGACAATGAGACATTTTTAGTTCCTCCGCCGCGGAGGATTTTTATGTTTTTGCCGCTGTCATTTAAAATCTGGTCCCCCCCCCCCCCACGTGACTTCTGTCGTCATACGCGCATCGCATCGAATGACGTGTATTGCGAGATTTTGATATCGCTGACTGCTGTACAGTAGAATTGTGGTATGCCTCTTTGTTGTCCCCCGCCGCGCAGAACTCGCGAAGGGGCAGGACATAGTATTCACAACCGTCCGTCCGTCCGTACGTCCCGAATCCTTGTCAGCGAGATATCTCAAGAACGAATTGACGGATTTTCTTCAAATTTGAGGTCAAAATGTATTAGCTGACACCCCAGCGCCAGTCAATTTTGGTGACCTTCGCGCCATTCTCAAGGTCACACCGAGAGATTTTTCACACTGATAGCCTTGTCAGCGAGATATCTCAGGAACGAATCGACGGATTTACTTCAAATTTGATGTCAACATGTATTAGGGCGATACCCCGGCGCCAGTTGATTTCGGTGACCTTCACGCCATTCTCAAGGTCACACCGAGAGACTGTGGATTTTCACACTGATAGCCTTGTCAGCGAGATATCTCAAGAACTAATCAACAGATTTACTTCAAATTTAATGTCAACATGAATTACTGTGAAACCCCAGCGCCAGTCGATTTTGGTGACCTTCGCGCCGTTCTCAAGGTCATCCCGAGAGATTGGGGATTTTCACACTGATAGCCTTGTCAGCGAGATATCTCAAGAACGAATTGACGGATTTACTTCAACTTTTATGTCAACATATACTAGTGTGACACCTCGGCGCCAGTCAATTTTGGTGACCTTTGCGCCATTCTCAAGGTCGCACCGAGAGATTGTGTATTTTCACACTGATAGCGTTGTCAGCGAGATATCTCAAGAAGGAATCCACGGATTTTCTTCAAATCTTATGTCAACATGTATTAGGGTGATACCCCGGCGCTAGTCGATTTCGATGACCTTCGCGCCGTTCTCAAGGTCACACCGAGAGATTGTGGATTTTCACACTGATGGCCTTGTCAGCGAAATATCTCAAGAACGAATCGACGGGTTTACTTCAAGTCTTATGTCAACACGTATTAGTGTGATACCCTGGCGCCAGTCGATTTTGGTGACCTTCGCGCCATTCTCAAGGTCACACCGAGAGATTGTGGATTTTCACACTGATAGCGTTGTCAGCGAGATATCTCAAGAATGAATCCAGGGATTTTCTTCAAATCTTATGTCAACATGTATTAGGGTGATACCCCGGCGCCAGTCCATTTTGGTGACCTTAGCGCCATTCTCAAGGTCACACCGAGAAACAGTTCTTTTTGACTCGATTTCACATTTTGTGGCGGGGGACAAAGACACGTTAGTGTCAAATACTTGTTGTAAATACATTGTGCTTAAAAAAACAATAGAATTGTGGCTGTGTGCATGTGGTACACTGTAGCCTTTTTAGCAAGCTAGCTGGCTTGTTGGCTAGTAGGCTAGGCAGCTGGCAAGCTTGCTATACTAGTGTGCTAGCTAACAAACATTATGGAGTTTGTCGTCAGGCAACGAGCTAGCTAGCCTGCGATTATTATTGTGGAGGCGAACTGTGACCTTATTAGCAAGCTGGCTTGCGCGCTAAACTGGTTTGCGAGCTACATCATTGAAGAGGTCGCATCACTTTAGCAAGCAAACTAGCTAGCTCGTTACACTGGTGTGCAAGTTGTAATATTTAAGACTTTATCACTTTAGCTTGCTAGCTAGCAGTTATTACAGTAGCATACATGCCAACTCTCTTCCGCTTTTAGGACGATTTTTTTTTAGCATGAAACGAAATGCCCTGAAAGCGGTAGTCTACCGACAATAGCGGTAGAGTTGGCATGTATGCAGTAGAAGCGAACTGTGGCTTTATTAGCAGCTAGCTAGCTAGCTTGCTACACAGGTGTGCTAGCTATAACATTCAAGAGTTTGTCACTTTTGCTTGCTAGTGGTTATTACAGATGAAGCGTAATGCAGCCTTATTAGCCAGCAAGCTGGCTAGTTATTTCAGTATTAGCAAACGACTGTATAACGCCCGCTAACGTGACTTCTGTATTAATCATAGAGTTTAAATGCTATGCTGGCTTATTTATTTCCGATAATACGTGTGACTATGAAAATCACGTGGATGACTCAAGCGGTGTGATGCCAATTGACGAGTAAAATTCAACGTAAGTCACGTGGGGGACCAGATTTTACACTACACCGGTGGTGTTCTGTCTGTGTAAGAAATAACTCAAAAAGTAATCAACGGATATATGACATTTTGTGGGTGTGCTGCTAATACATTGTTCATCAGGGATGGACCCTTTTGATTTGACCGATTGGTCAAATCAAAAACGTTTTAGGAAGGAAGATCTCTCATGCCCAATATACCGCAACTGGTCTCACTATCAGTCTCTTAAGTCGTGGGAGTATTGTGAGCGTTGCGTTCGCAGTAAATATTGGAATATACAAGCATCTGTCATATCTGCATGATGCGCTTATATTTCATTCTACATTGTTTTATTAGCCTGCTTGACCAAAAGGCCCAAAGGAGCTTATGCTATGCTCGAGGTCTTTAGTGGTGGTCGTGTATAAACTTTTGGCTTGTCTGCACTATAGCGTCTTCTGTTCTTCGATCCTTTTCATATTTCACATGTGTATGTATGGTCATAAGGTCTAGACCAAGTTCGATTTTGAGCCGAATTAGACCAATACTTTTGCCAATAGTGGGAGTTCCATTTTGGCCATGTTTGGCTAAGCGGGCGCATTGGCTTTGCCACTATTTTTCAGCTGTTATGGCCCCAATTTATGACATATCAGACAGCAAGAAATGACCGACAATTTTTTAGACTTTTATAGATTTAATTAAACCAACTTGGACCAAGATTGAAATATCCAAAAAAAAAAAAAAAGATGGTTACAGTCCCTTGGTAATTGAGATAGGGTTGCTATGTTGCGATGTCCTGGGACAGGAAAATGCTCCAACACAGGCAAAAATCCACAAAAAGAGCTTCACAGGTCTTGTAAAGAGTGACCAAGCGGCAACCTACGGGGCTGAAAAGTGAAGCAAATACGGAAGTGCCAAAAGCTGCAGTTCTTTGAATGGCCACTTGAGGCTGGCTACAGAAAGGGGTCAATCCCCATTGACCCCCATGTTAAAAACCTCAAGTTCAGAAAATTAAACATGTTTACAGCCTGGTTCAAAATACAGTTTTGTGATATGGAATCAGTTATACACCAGAAGCGGGGTGAAGGGAAATGAGGATTTATTCAAAACAAAATAAAACAGGCACGAGGGCCAACAAAAAACTTGGCCCAAAGGGTTGCAAAAAGACAAACAAAGGTAAGCTACACAGAGCTGGGAAACTAAATTGCAAAAACGGCAAGAACGAAAAACACTGGAAACTCCAGGCAGAAATCCAAGAACGAAAATAAACAACAAGACTAGGGCTATATACACAAGGACTAAGAACAAGACTTGGAAGCATGAACATGAGCGACAAAACTTGCACATGAAACGAGACTTGAGACACTGTCTGCCAGCCAACTTCCACCGCATCCAGATAAAGGCTGAGAAATCAAGACACATGAAGGGCAACACCTGGAGAAGGAGAAACAAGAGGCATGGCAAGATCATGACATGGACAGAGATTGGATGACAAGACTTGCTCATTAAGAGAATGAGCGTGCTCAGCTTAAGTACCAATTAAGTATGCAGTTTGAAAGCAGCATGATAGTTCAGAACAGAAAAGCACAGCAAGATCTTGAAATAGCAAAGCAGGAATCATGACAATAAACTCCCTGTCTAAATTAGTAGTATTAGTAATGTGCCCATCTAAGAATTACACCACCCAGTGAGTGTTAGTAAATGTTAGTAACTTAAAAACAGTTAATTGCCAATTAAGCTTACAGAGCCCCGAATCAGCACAGCACAGAAGGAAGGGTGAAATACCAAAGCCAACCATAGCTCAGAAATGTGCAACAACGAAGGCACGGGGCGGAACGCAGACAAGCGGTGGAGTGGATTGGCAGACCTGGCATGAAACAAAACATGGAAAAGTAAAAACCTGGACAAGGAGCATGAATAATGAAATGTAAAATCCTGAAACAAGAAACTGTTAAAACTGTCATGAACTATGAAACTATGGAACATGAAACTGTTAAAACCATAAATGCTGTCCTGGCCAAAGGCCAGGACCCCAGAACACAACAGTTTTGGTCTCAATGAATAATTTTCCCCTCCGTAAAAACTGTGGGGGGAGTGAATTTTTTTGTCACTCCACTATTTACATTATATGAAGCCTTAAATGTTTTGCATAATTAAGGGCGTGGCCACCTTGAGTGACAGAACTTTGACTTACACAGTCTGTGGGCAGGCATCGTCTCATCCGATTATGTCGTGGCTAATTGACAAAACTGGATATTTAACATGGCACACAGGCTAGCTTAGGACTGCATTTCAGCCAAGGTTAGCATCCTAAAGTGGGTTTGGCTGGGCAGTCATTTACTAACTAATGTTGGCCATATTGTGTTTTCCAAATTGAGATAAAGCACTGAAACAAAATGCCTCCACATGTAGATGACTGGTTTTGACAACTTCTCAAAAATGGCCATTTTGTGACTTTACATTCCTTCACGCATTGAAAAATTTTGAATGACCAGTATCTTCAACCAGTCTCATACATTAATCTAATTTAATATAACTTTACATACAACATCTTTTTGACATAAACTAGTATGGCATTTCATGACAGCCTTTACCTGACTTCCAATGGGGATGGCAGACCAGTTGAGTTTCAGGTTCAGCTGAACCTCTAGTTCCCCAAGATCAGTGGTGCTCTATCATGTGCCGTGAGGAGTTGAGAGTATGCAGGTTTTCATTCCAACCAATCATTACACTTAATTACACTAATTGGTTCCCTCCTTTCTGCTTGAAGGCATGGTAATTATTAAAAACAGGTGTACTTATTGATTGGGAAGGACACTCTGTCCTTTATGGTTCATGATTGGGCACATCTGTCATCAATGCTCACCAGAAACGGTCAATTCACTTCATCCTCTGTCTCCCCAAACCTCTATCAAGTGCTTAAATTCTAAGAGCTCCCCATTTCAGACCTAAAATATTTAAGCTAAACTTGCCCTTGCCACTCAATCACAGACCGTGCCCTAATGAGAAAGTCCTTAAGAAGGTGAGTTATGATTTACTGTGTCTGGCCCACTGACCACACTGAATTCTGAGGATGGAAGAGACTAGATGGACAAGTGTTAATCTTGATTCTCCAGTCACCTGCAAATATCTTTTGTGAATTTCATGGATGACCTCTTCCTGGGGGGCAGTGACCTGGATAGTGGTCAGATCTCTGAGCCAGTCATGCAAGTTAAGGCAAAAAGTTTAAAAGTTGATTTTGTCTCTACCTCACCAGTTTGTATTGCTTGAAGGGTTGCGCAGTTCTGATTTCTAGCTCACCTGGACCAAAGTTCTGGTGGACTTATGCCATGGACCGTCTGTCTGTCATCAACGTCGTCCTTAAACACTTTCTTCTCTAAAACCTCTGGACCTATAAAGCTGAAACGTGGCACATGTTCCTACCTGTGAGGACGCCAAAGTTTGTTCATCTGATTTCAAATAAGACTGAATATGAATTCAAATATGCAATTTTGAAGCAGTTTTTCAGGCGATGAAGCTGATATTTCATGTGTGTGGATAAAAGCAAGCCCTAAAACATATCTTACAGGTTTCGTGAAATTTGGACGTTTGAGCTTGGCGCTCTGACCACACCCACTTCCAAAGGTGTTTACTTAAAACATCATCCTATCCAAATCCACCAGACCTACAAAGCTGAAACTTGGCACATACTGTATTTTCCTGCCCATGAGGAGACCAAAGTTTGTTCATGGCGTTATATAACAGCCTGTACAAGTATAAACAATCCAGGTGAGCTACAGTGCCTGTAGCACTATTTTTGGCATAATACACTGATGGACTTTAAAAACTTATAACTGTAATTGTTGCGAAACTGATTCAAATTTGTAACCATTTATTGAATTTACCCATAACAAAAACTTAGACAAAATATCAGATAAAATTAAAAAAAAAAATAACCAACAATGACAAGTTTAATGACAAAGATCAACTCCAATCTCTGTACAGAGTATGACCATCACATGCCTGCAGCAAAGCCATCACTTGTCTTGGCATGGACAGCACCATTCTGTTGAGCTGTTGCAGGGGAATGGCCTGCCACTCCAGAGGCCGGGGCGATTTGCGCTTCTCGAAGCAGAAGAGTTATCCTCCGATTGTTCACTTTGCTCTCTTCTCTTCCGAGAAGAGTTTACTTGTCTTCCGTTTATCGAGTAGAAGCAGGCAGAAGATTGGCGCTCTCTTCTAAAACCAAATGGCATCTGCATTAATTTTTTCCGTACTGCAGCTGACCGACACTGACCGTAGTTCCCATGTGCAGCCATTGCACTTCTAATGGATTTGCACTTGCGTTGCAGGGCTTACTAGGGCAAATACTATTGGCAGTTTACTTCTATATGTGTCTCTCTTCTCTAATTCCTCTAATTGCACAGCCATTATAAGCTGTTGCCTGTTTTGTGCCGCCATATCTCTTCCTTCTGGCTCTTCGATCTATAATTAGATGATGTGTCTTCTGGAAGGGTATTCCAGAAGGCGAAGTGTGTCAAATCATTCTGGTCTCAGAAGAAGGGCTTCTTGGAGCTCCACCCTCGTCCTGGGCGCTGGAGTGCGTTGCCGAGCCCGCCGATCGAACAGGTCCCACAAATGCTCGATGCACTTCATGTCAGGGCTGAAAGGTGGCCGTTCCATGACTTGCACACCATTCTGGGCCAGGAGCTGCTGGGCCACACAGAGTGAGTGAGGTTGTGCGTTGACTTGCATGAACGTGACCTCAGGGTGGTCTTTGATGTACGGCACGACGTGCGGTCTGATGACAAGGACACAGTAGCAGGCTGCATTAAGATTTTGTTTATGACCAGGTCGGACCTACAGCCACACCGAATGGCACCCCAGAAAATCTCTGAGTCTCCTCCAAAGCCATCTGTCTCAGCAATGCAGGGGACCACGTATCTCTCTCCACATCGTCTGTAGACCTTCTGTCTTCCATAATGTCGGTACAGACAAAATCTGGACTCGTCACAGAAGACAACATTCCTCCAGAATCGGTTGGGGACTGGTGTCTGACCATATTCTTCAGCCCAGCGAAGCCTGGTAGCCCTGCGTCGTGCATCAAGCTGCATTCCAACACATGCCCTGTGGGCTCTGATCCCTCGCTCTGCAAGTCGGCGACTCACTGTTCTTCTGCTGATCATTGGTCTGTGGATTCCTAGGGTCTCCTGAGCCATTCTGGTGCAGGTTCAAAACCAATCTCTCGGGTGGACGAGGCGGATCTGATTGTCCTGGGCTGGGGTCGTGATTCTTGGCTGACCAGATCGGGGTCGATCATTGGTGCTTCTAGTCTCCTGGTAACGAGCCACAAGGTTAGTGATTGTGGGTTGGCTTTACCCCAAAACGCTGGGCGATGTGATTTTCGGATGTTCCAGGCATCCACAGCCCAATGGCTTGATCACGTTGGGGTCTGGAAAGGCGAGGCATGGCGCACGCAGTGTCTTTGAACAAATGCTCTCGGCTTCTGGCCTTAATGACCTCAAGGATTGTTTTAAGGCATTTGACAGCATTGCAGTTGTGATCAGTGAAGCCGGACGAGGTTACATCACTAATTCCTCAAATCCTGCACCACAGACACAAACTAACAGTGTGCAGTGTTGTGTCTCCTTACTCAAAGACAACTGCATGTCAATTATGTAATCATCCAATTAAAGTTCACCTAACCCAACTTAACTATTTCTGTCTGGTCAGACTTAAAAGTTTTTAAAGTCCATCAGTGTAGTTTGGCTCACATCAACTGCCGAAAGCAAATGTCCTTATTTTCACTAAGAAAAAAAAATGACAGGCTTTATTTTAAAATAAAAATGCTTTCCTGTGGGTGCAGTGTGTAAGTGAGTCTATAAGCAGCAGAGTCTGCTCAGCCTTCTGTGTCACACATCTGGTTCTTGTGCATTAGCAGGGACAGCAGGCATTTCTTACATTCAGAATTCACCAGTCCACCTCTACCATTTTTACGCTTAATTTCTGTTCACTGCCATAGTTTCTCATGGTAAACGATTATGGCAGTTTATAACATTTTGGATCTGTTCCTGTCCCACTCACCTCATAGCCTGAGAGGTGAATTCTGGGTCCGCTGTAGCTTTTCCCTTCTATCACCTGATTAACAATCACACAGTATTTTTGCGGAATGGACAGGATCAATATATACCAATATCAGTTCAGACCTGACAATGACAAAGTACTAAATAGGCTACAATGTGAAGTTCTTATGATTGCAGTTATCTGGATAGTTAATTTGGGAGGAAATTTTTAATTTTCTCTGAATTCTAGCCTATTTTTGTCCCCCGCCGCGTGGAACGCGCAAAGCGGTGGGACTTTTGTATTCATGATCGTCCGTCCGTATGTCCCGAATCCTTGTCAGCGAGATATCTCAAAAACGAATTGACGGATTTTCTTCAAATTTCATGTCAACATGTATTAGGGTGATACCCCGGCGCCTGTCGATTTTGGTGACCTTTGCATCACTCTCAAGGTCACACCGAGAGATTGCTCATTTTGACACGATTTCACATTTTGTGGCGAGGGACAAAGACACGTTAGTGGCAAATACTTGTCTCTCATTTTTTTGCTCCAAATATTATAAAAAATGAATTGGTATTTCTCCTACAGTAGCACTTGACTTAGGCTACTTTCAGACGGCAAGTCTTGATGCACAATTCGGATTTTTTGGAGAAATTCAATTCTTTTGTGTGCTTGTTCATATTACAAATTATATGCGCCTTCTATCCATTTTGAATATGAACTGAATGCGACCCTGAAGTGACCAGAAGAGGTCCTTAGGTGATACGTGACCACGCAGCCACACACTGTGGACGGAAGTAAATATGGACCCATCTCGTCTCTGCATTTCAATGACGTGCAGGTCGGATAAATGCGACCTGGCCGTTCAGACAGCAGTGGCATTGCAAAATATCAGATGCGTACCAGATTTAGGACCACATATGAAAGTGGCCTGGGTCGCATTAAAAAAAAATCAGATTTGTTCTGTTCAAACTTCTTATAACAGATCGGATACAGGTCACATATGGGCAAAAAAATCGGATTTGGGCCACATTTGCCTGCTGTCTGAACGTTGCCTTAGTTTTAAGTATAAAGGGTGCATTTAAAGTGGTCAGCGACTTCTGAAGCGAACAAATCTATCACCAAACGCAAAATATAAAGATATTCAATTTGATGCAAACTGTTTGACTGAGTAAGCCCAGCAATTAAGTTTATGCACATCTGTGCTGTCTCATCAGCATTTTATGGGTAACGATTCAGCAAATGGATTATTTGATTGCTAATGAAGCGAAGAGCGTGGGACAGGTTAAGAGTAATCCTGTGGCAAAAGGTGAGGATTCTGCCTACCCAGTCTTGCTTGTGACAAAACATCTTTTGTCCCTTTCTTTTTGGGTCTCTGTAACACATCCTGAGTGGTCTTGACTCTCTTGCAGGACGGTGCGAAGGGGACACGTCTCCGTCGCGGAGATAGCGGCCCTCCCCTCTGCCCTGCGATCACGTGAGCCAGCCCAGGTCGGCGGCGGCGGACCTCCCCTGGGGGCTCGCCCATACCCCGCCCAGCGCTCAGCTCCGTCGGCTACAGCAGCACCAGCAGCAGCTCCTGCAGCTCCAGCTGAGCCGGGAGAGACGCCGGCGGGGGGAGGGAAACGGGGCGGAGGAGGAGGAGGGAAAGCCGAGTCCGCCGGAGGAGGCGGTTGAAGAGGAAGGGACGGGGAGGCGGTTCGAGCTGGAGGAGGACGAGCCCCCGAGTCGGCGGGAGGAAGAGGAGCGCGATGAAGAGGAGGAGGAGGAGCGGCAGAGGCAGGAGCAGCAGAGGCAGCTGGAGCAGCAGAGACGGGACCTCCTCCAGCTGCAGCTCCACCGCCAGCAGCAGCGCTCCCTGCAGGCGGAGGAGCAGAAGCGCAGGAGGCACATTCAGCTCTGGCAGCAGGAGCTGGAGCAGCAGCAGCAGGCGAAGCCCCCGTCCTCCGCACTGCTGTCCCCCTCCTCGGGCCTCTGCACCATCTACGAGGCTATGGAGTCCATCGACGAGGAGGAGGTGGAGGAGGTGGAGGAGCTGGTGAAGGGAAGAGAACAGGAGCAGGCGAGTGAAGAGACGGAAGAGAGAGGGGAAGATTCCCCCTCGCGCACGACCCCGGACGCGCTGGATTCGCCCGTAAGGCCGGACTCGCCTCGGCGTTTGGAGAGAGAGCAGCACTAGGGCTCTGTCCAGGGGCAAACTCCCCAGGACCCCCCCTCCCCCGGCACCCTGCCCCGTCCTCCGCTGGACCTGGACTGGAGTAAGAAGGTGGGCATCATCCAGCAGCTGATCAACGAGACCCTCCTGCTGACGGGGGATGGCTGCCAGCCCCTCCTGCTGCTGCCGGGGGGAGGCGGAGGTACCCTGAGCCCCCTGGAGAGCAGCCTGTGGCCCACTCTACTGCCCCCCCTCACCCCACCCTCTGCCACGGTCACCTCGGTCAGCAGCTTCTCTCCGGAGGACCAGGGCAGCTCGCCCCAGGGAGAGTGGACGGTGGTGGAGCTGGAGACCCATCACTGAAACACTGCAGCGCCCCCTTTGGCAATCCCACACACTACACGCAGCGATGGCGCATCCACTGGGCCATTCCTGCTGCGCCAACCTGTCGGATGCACATGGAACTCATTTATCCTGTTGCGGGGGGGAGGTTGAATATACAAAATGGCCATGCCATTTGTTTTACTGAGTTTAAGTTATCCCTTCATCTAAATGAAAAGCCAGGGATCTCCCTAAATGACACGGAATAACACGGGTTTGAGAAGGATGCTACTGATGAACTATTTTTACCCAGAAAAGATGTGCTCTGAAGGGATTGGTCCTCATGTAAATTGTTCTTGAACTTTTGACTGTTAAGTCTCGACACTGGTGGGGATTCGAAGTCGGTTTGTAATGCAGCAGTTGTAGCGAGAATCATTTCAATGAAAGAAGTAACTATGGTATGACATGGATGAAAAAAATTGCACTTGATAATTTTTCCCTTATGGTACGACACAACATTATGGCAAAGGTTTCTGGTCTTAGGTTTGCACTGGAAGTTGGTTCTATGATAACTATTTATTGACTTTAAGTCTTTCATTCTAAATTTGATTCTAAAGTGTTTTCATCTCGGGATAACGTTCTTAAATGACATGCTTTTCTGCAGTCCGATTGGTTTCATAGGATCAATGCTTTTTTTGATAGCGTTGAGATGAGCACTGGAGCCAGAATGCTTAAAATAGGTGGTTTGCCCGAATATTGGGAACAGTATCATTGATTGGATGGCAGGACTCTGGTAAGCACAGTTATGCAAATATAGAAGTACACCCTTGAAGAGAAAATCAATATTGTGAGGGGGTGGGGGGTGGGACTTGTCGTACTTCATATGCTTCTGTCATTGGGACATGGGAGTGTCAATCTGGCGCGGCCTGTCAGGTTGGCTTCCTGTGGCTTCTCATGGATAATGACGTCATGTGTAATACGAAAGGAAAACATGGGGATTAGTTTGAAGGAACTGCACTGATATGCAGTAATGAAAGGGCTATACACAGTGGAAAACCCAGAGCCAAGCTTATGCTGGACCATAGTGTAGTACTCCAGATGAATGAACTAAGAGGGGAAGGTGGGTGGAGCGCAGAAAACTAATTTAATTTGTTTCGGTGTCGGTAAAGTGAGATTCCTACTTACAGCATAACACACTGACATAGAAGTTCCAGAACATTCCAATTGCAAGTGCTCAAGAACTAGAAAGTCCTGTTTTCTTCAATTCAGTTAGTTATTTTATTGACGCTTTTATCCAAAGCAACGTACAGTTGACGATACGAAGCTGGGGCCAGTACCCCTCTGGAGCCATGTGGCGTTAAGGGCTTTACTGAAGGGCCGACAGCTCCTCTAATCTTATTACGGCTACGCAGTGGCTCGAACCACTAACCTAATGTTTAATTTGTTCGCACCTAGGTTATCGTCTACCCCATCAAGAAATCCTTGAGCATCAAAGTGAGTGATATGGAACATGCTAATTTATTGACATGGTATTTTATCTTTGTGGTGCTTCCGGTATAAGCTGTTGGATTCTGTGGCAGATGTAGCATGGTACAGCATGGAGAATTAATCTCAAAACACTGGTATATCCTGCCTCCCTATTGGCAGCCAATCAGGGACATAGTCAGGTTCAAGGACTTGTCACTGGAGCATTTCTGCCTCCTCACTGAGGGAGCATTTTTATTTATCTACTTGAGATGTACTGTGAGGAAATTAGGAATCGTACGATTGGGTGAGCGATGCAGCTTGTTCTTTCATTTCATCAAAAAAAAATTGTAGGAAGCTGCTTTGTATGGCTTTCTTATGCTTTATTTAGTTTCAGAATATGGTGAAATGGTTAAATGGCCATTTGTGGCAAGTACTGCTCAATCACTGATTATTGCCATGAAATCTCTTTAGTCATGGCTGCCCACCCTGCTGGGTATCCTGTGATTGGCTGTAGTGTGACCCAATGAGGGATGACTTGGCAGAGGTGTTATCCTGTCTCCCTGTTTGTCGTCCTGTAGGAGCTCTCTATGTAGCAAACTCTGTTAGCATGCTAACTGTACTGCTCTGCAGCTAGCCTTGTGGACCTATGCACTGTACTGAATGCATATATGACTTAGAGGAATCACGCAAACAGGCAATTGAGCCAAACCTGGCTCGCCAAGTATTGCCATTCATGTGCCTGCTTGAGAGTCTGATGTACTATAAGATTCCTAACCAATTTACTCGCCTGAGTACACCCGTACGTTGGGAGTTGCTGCCAATTTACATGACCCAAATCAAATTGGAGCAGCTGTTATCATATCAGAGGAATTGTTAGTAATGGCCTCAAAACCTTTGAACTTTAGACTGCCACTGTGACTGACTGAGTGAAGCATATCTGGCCACTTCATTATCTGTGAAGGTAACAGTGTTTGTCCTTTCAAGCAAGGCCATTGATTCAAGCTTCCACAAGTTTGCGTCTTTCATTTCATCATGCTGAAGTGTTGACCATAATTCCTCACGGCGGGTGATTCATTCGGTTTCGTGTTTTATTCAAATGTGACCCAAAAGTGATTCTGTAGTTGAATGCTGCACTGCTGAAATATATGTCCTGTAGTTATATTTTAACTTTGATTGTGTGTTGTCTACAAACTGGAGTCAGTTCTGCAGTTTGGTATCTTGCTAATCTGGACTAGCGAGACGCTCCGCTGATTCTCAAGTGCCGTCAGTGAGCGCACAAATGAAATTATTAGCCAATCTAGCTAGCATGTTTTTGGGGGAGGTGGGAAATGAAGTCCCTGAAACTCAGTGCAGTCAGGCACTGTGGCCTCTGCACCTTTAACCTTGCCTCAGGCTCTTGGAATCTTAAGCTGTGTTTCCTCTCTCGAGTTTGAAAAAGACTAGCTCTTTTCAAATCCTGAGTGACCAATCTGTTCGCAGTGTTGTTGCCTTCTATGGTATTGGGTGAGCTACGAAGCACTGCCACTTGCACTATGGTGTTACAGATTGGCTTTTTACCAATGTGAAGGATTGGTAAATGTGGTTTTCCTTCTTGGATCCAAAGTGGCACGCACAGTGCATTTGCTGGTGGGAGAAAAAAAGCTGAACTTTTTCTGTTTTAACTCTAGTTTTATGGTTTGAATTTTCTATCAAAAGGGACATTTTTATTGAGCTAGTTTATTACATATTCGCTATATCGCTTGCTTTATTTTGCATTCTAGAAGTTTGAGGAGATGTGAAGTAGTTTTATGATAAATTATGAATTATTTATAGGTTATTAGGCATGAATAAATCATCTTAGAATATTACATTTCAAGGGGTACATTTTTTGAGGAATATTTATTTAAATTTCAGGATGTAGCTTCAATGTTTATGTGCACTAGATGTGGCTATTGGCTTGACTTATTTTGTAATGGCTGTCCGAATAGTTCAGTGTTCTAAGTATGCAAATATGGTCCATCAGTTATTTCTGTCAGTTCAAGATTTGGATGAATATTTGGGATTTATTCACCAATTACTGGACTGATTAAATTCTCACAATGAAATATGTGATTAATGTAGTATGCAGTACGTAGTATGTACTAGTTGATAGAGTTGAATGTTCCTGGAAAGAATACTCTAATTTATCCTCCCATTGCGGTATTGTACACATTTATCAATATCCCTCTTTACGTGTTACAGTGGAAAGAGGCACCTGTTATGTGCAGTGGGAAACGGTACAAACTGCTGCACAGAAATGGTGCATCTTAACCCACTGATAGGTGTATTATCAAAATGACATTTTGCAATATTGAGCCCATACTGTTATATTTTGTTTTTTTTATGTCTGAGATATTTAAAAGAATATAATTCTGAATGAAGAATTGTTGAAACATGAAGCTGTGCAGTGCAGCCTAATTCGAAGGATTTTCTTTTAGCACATGATAATTACTCGGGCCCAAGAAGTAAATTCTTACCTTTTGTCTCTTCAAGGAAGTAATTTACTCTTTGAGTATTTTTGTTTTCTGGAAATAAAATGTTTTTTTTTTTTTCTGTGTATTGTTACTTTAAAACATTTGCCATTGTTCTGCTGTAAATTTGGTAATTGACAATGTTGTTTCTGTTATGTGTAAAGAAATGTTCTTCCAGACTCCTCGCATGTCTTGTGTTTCTGTGCCAAACATTATGTGTTTACGTGAGCTTTACATCCAAGACCATCTGCTTTTCTGCTTGACATTCCAGCACGTTAACACTTAGCCTGCGGGCTTCGGTTAGCCCATGCCTTTAGCATTTTGCCAACACTGTTCATGTGGCCCATTGCTTTGGCATTCAGCCAACACTCAACATTAAGCTTGTTGCTTTCAACTTCAGCATAAGCTCTTCATTTCGCCCATAGCTTTAGCGTTTAGCCTGCACTCCTTATGTCACCCACTGGTGTAGTATGTGGCCTGCACTGTTCATGTGGTCCATTACTTCAGCATTCAGCCCACACTCTTAATTTAACCTATTGCTTTGGGCTTAATCATACACGCTACATTTAGCTCATTGTTTTAGCATTGAGCCAACATGCTGTATTTA
Organism: Gymnothorax reevesii; assembly: GCA_029721435.1. Lineage (NCBI taxonomy): Eukaryota > Metazoa > Chordata > Actinopteri > Anguilliformes > Muraenidae > Gymnothorax > Gymnothorax reevesii. Next base: position 41,071,074 of record CM056582.1, on the reverse strand, counting down.
GCCTATACTTTAGATTTAGCCCATTGGTTTAGCATTTAGCCTACACTTCATTTGGCCCATTGCTTTAGGTTTTAGGTTACGCTTGTCATTTGGTTCATTGCTTTAGCATTTATCCTACCATCTTATTCTCAGTTTTTTTCACAATTAGTGTATAAAGGCAGATTCATCCATCCTTACCAACACCACTTCTTCCTCACTTAGGCACCAGCTCAACCGCGACCCATCCCAGCTGATTGGGCGAAAGGCAGGGACCCACATTGGACAGCTCTCCAGTCGATCTAAGGGCTCACACACCATTATCACACCTCTCACTCCCACCTGTGGGCAATTCAGAGTCTCAAATTAGCCTAATGTGCATTTTTGGACTGTGAGTGGAAACCAGAGTACCTGGAGGAAACCGATGCGAACACGGGGAGAACATGAAACTTTACGTGGAAAGGCCTCAGGCGGAATTCGAATCTGCTGCCTTGCCGACCACAAAGGAGCATGTTTTCTGAAATTATTCAATTTAAATATCTTGATTCAGGGGGATAATGTTAGTGTCTCAGCTCTGAATCCCACGCAGCCCAGTTGCTGAAAATGACACGCTTGACTACTGCTTTAAGTATGGGGGCCATTTTGTGAAATCCTGCTTTTTTGTTTTTTGGTTTTTTTTTAGAACCTTAAATGAAACTCGCCTTATATTTACAGATGATAGGGAAGATTTATTCTTCGAGCGTTTAATTAAGACAACTGGCAATATTTTGAATAAAAGGACTAGGCAAAAAACAGAATGTGCGAATGTTAACCCTATAAGTGCTTAATTTTTACTCACCCTATCCCTTCAAACGTTAATCATTCATTATTTACCATTTAGTTGACAAATGGCCTTCAGAAGGACTCACGGGTACCTGCGAACCCTTCTGAGGGTCATTGCCAACTAGAAATTGACATTATTGTTGACCTTTTGAGGCTGAAATCTGAATTTTTTTGCCTTGTCTGACAAGAGCAATGACTGGCACTTTGAGGGTTAACAGTGAACATTCAATGGACTGAAAATGAGCAGATTGAGTATATCCAACACAGAAATTTTGATTGACAGAAACATTATCTTCTAAATTAAAGCCGCGCATGTGCTCCCCATTACACTTCCATTTACCAGCTACGAAACACGGGATATAATGTAATAAGCTCCTCATTGGTGCATCAGAGAGGCCTAGGCTTTGTGCCTGTGTGCGCGCACGAGTGTGAAGTGGGGTCTTTGTGCTGTAGCCTTGGCTTTCCTGATGCAATGGCACCCCCTGGAGGTATTCTGTGGCTGTGCAGGCAGAAGGCTCAGACGCGACAGGTACTTGTAGTGGCCCGCAGGTACAGAGCACTACTCCTGAGAGTACACAGTGGCGACGGAGTACAGGAGAACAAGGTTGACTATAGGACTGTCATTGCCTGAAATTTTTTTCCAAACCAACGAATCACCCCAAATACCTTTTATCGGTCAACAATAACCACCAATGTTTTCTATTACCAGATGCTGATGGTGTACAAACAAGCTGTCTATAACCTATAGCTCCGCAAGCTTAATCCTGAAATCTTTGTTAATTCAACTTCGTTCAAAAATGAGGCTGTGTAATAAGCCTTGAAAAATATGGCTGGTATGTTAAATGTCTTACGGACTTTTCCATGAAGGAACGAACAGTTAGTTGTAACATGACCAGATTTCTTGCAATAATTGCAAACTAGACCACTTTTGTCACTGTCAGCTCTCACACTTTGATCAGAGCTGTTACTGGATTTCTGAGCACCATCACCAGATTTGTCGTTGTCTTTGGGTTACCTTTTTTCTGAAATTTGGACCATCTATTATTACTGCTGGACTGAAATTTGGACTTATGTGTGAGAACATATTTGTCTGGAAATTTGACAGCTGATTGCAAATTCAGTGCTTGCTTCTCATTAAGGTAGGTCTTAATATCATCCTTAACACAATTCTTGAATTCTTCAACTAACATCATCTCTTTTAGAGAGTTGAAATCATCCTTGACCTCCATAGAAGTACACCAGCGCTCAAAGCAAACCTTTTTCTTGTTAGCAAATTCCTCAAAAGTCTGATTGTCAGATTTCTTCAGACCTCTGAATTTCTGTCGGTAAGCCTCTGGAACCAACTCATAAGCTGTGAAAATAACCTTTTTGACAACCTCATAATCAGAGGAATCATCTGCAGACAAAGCTGAATAGGCTTGTTGAGCTTTAACCTTGAGGACAGTTTGCAACATCAGAGGCCAGTGTTCCTTTGGCCACTGACAACTCTTAGCTACCTTCTCGAAGCACTGGAAATACTTATCAACCTCCTTCTCCGAGAATGGAGGCACCAGCTTTACCTCCTGGCTCGCACGAAATTTGTTTTCAGCTTCCATTTTGATTTTTAGTATCTCCGCTTGGAGCCTTTCTTCTCTGTCTAACTTCTGTAAATCGAAATCTCTCTGTCTCTGTCTCTCTTTCTGCTCTTTCCTCTTTCTCCTTCGCTGATTTTTCTAACTCAAACTGCCTTTCTTTCCCTCTTTCTACCCAGACAAAATTTTAAAACTTTAACAGATTTATACCTACTCTGACCAAGATTGAAATATTTTTGAAAAATGAGATATTTACAGTCCCTTGGTAATTGAGATGGAGAAGCTATGTTGCGATGTCTTGGGACAGAAATATGCTCCAACACAGGCAAAAATCCAAAAACAGGCAAAAACACAGTTCTTGTAAAGAGTGACAGGTCTGGTGAAACGTATCCTTCCACTATTTCTCCTTGCAATTTCTCCTACTACTTTACTCTCTCGATTTTTCTCCTTATATACTCTTTTCCAGCCCCCTCCCATCTTCCAGACATTTTTCAATTCGCTGGAACTTTCCCCTCTGAGGCATGCTCAGGACATGCCCAAAACCTAGCTCCAGACTGGCTTAATAAAAAAAATGTCAATACTGCCATCTAGTGGGGTTCTTTTTTTCAACATTACACAGCATTTTGCAAAACTGCTAACGGCAATACTTTGGATTACAAATATGAGTTAGTTGGCGAGGTGGGGCGTTCGCAAATGTTCTTCGACATGAGCTTATAAATTTGTGTTTGGCTGGCAAGCATTAGCTCTGCAGTAGTTGTTTGGTTTTGAACAGGATAATGTGTGTAGGAAATAAACAACATTAATCCGAATTTTGTTCTGAAAAAGAAAAATCAACAAAAACCGGAGGCCCATATTCAAAACAGATTTGTCAGCCTTTATGGAAGAGGATATTCGTCCCATGGCGGTTCAGCACGAAAGATCACAAAGCGGGGCGGATAAAATATTAAATCTCTTCTTGGCCCAACTGCGTACCACCACCCCACCATGGTGCGAATAGCAGAACTGCTTCTCTTGTCGGCCCATTGTGGGGCAGATAGCCGATCTCTTTCCCCCAATTAACCCCGCTGTGGGGCGAATAGGCAGTTCCTTATAATTATTGTATTCTTGGTGATGGGATTGCCAATTCCTCTCACCGAGTTGGATTCAACAGTTGACTTGGATTAAGTTTCTACTTTTCATAACTAAACACAGCAGTAAAGATGTCCTGTTGATTAGGTTTTATAGTGCTTTTGGTAACATTTTGCAGAATATACTTTGCATCGATTTATATATCTAATTACACTTGTCATATCATCTTAACCCTGTAATGCAGTGGTTCCCAACCCAGTCCTCAAGGACCCCCTGTCCTGCAGGTTTTTGTTGCAGCATTACTTTTGCACTCCATATCCATTTAAGGCCCGATGCACCTTCATGCACAACCTGTTCAGGTAGATCTTTTTCAACCAATCAGCATGACGCCCTTAAATGGATCAGGTGTGAAAGAGTCGAGCTGGAGCAAAAACCTGCAGGCAGGGGTCAGGCACACCTGGATTGATAGGTTTGTCCAATAATGTAAGATGGGAAATAAAATGCTGCCTACAGTTCAGGAAGTAGTGGGGCTGTGCATAAAGCCAATTGTCATGCATAGTCATTTCAGCTCATAAAATTCCTTGAGGGAGTCACCAATCCCTTTGAACAGAAGCATATTATTTTAAAAATTGTCAGTTTGTTCAGTTACTGGGATTGACTCTGTGGTAATAAGAAAAACCAGCATATGCAGCAGGCCCCCGGACCACATTAATGCTTCTATTCACATAATGAATTTTACAAACTGGATTTTTTAGGCAAGCGTGTGGTTTCCTCTGCCGGGGGGTCAAACTTTGCCATCGCTGGACCGCACACAAGATCATGATCCCTTATAAGGCCAGATTTTGGTAGTGAAGAGGTATGGTGAAAATTCTCTATTGTATCTCCCCAACGACAATAGTCGGGAGGTACTATGGTTTAGTTCCGGAGCCGCTGCCGCCACCGCCACGCCAGGAGAAATTTTCTGTTCCAGGCGCTGGAAGCGACAATCATTACAGAAATTTTTTTCTAATTTTGCACAGGCGAAGATATTTATTTGCCAATGCTCAAGACCGCTTTCTGGCTATAGTGGACGTCCAGTGTGGCTGCCGGCGGCCATTTTTTCTGAAATTTGGGGATCGGGGAGATCCATGACTCGGTCCCTGTGGCGACTGAGTTATCTAGTTGGGTTTCTCCCCCACAAAAAAATTTTTAATTCTGGTCTCCCAAAAACAATAGAAGCAGTGATAGTTGCAAATGGTGTACATACAGAATCCTGAAAAATATGTCTATGAAAAGTATGTGTTACATATTTACTTGATGCTCTATTCTTTGTTCCTGAAAAATAAAAAGCTTGCAGGTAATGACCATTTTCACTCCAAGGTAAATTGAAGAAAGGGTGGTCGTTAACTTTTGCCTGCACAGAGAAGTTCTAGCATTTATGTTATGGTGTGGGAAGTAACCTCATGTGCACCCGTATAGACAGGCTGCAGGTGGCCTCTTAGGCTCTCCCCTGTTGGTGGGTAAACATAATAAGCGTGATTCTTTGGGATTGACTGTGGCCCCCTCACCCCACCGGCTCCCTGTGAGGGGCAGCTGGTCACAGTAACAACTGATTTGTGTTGATCTAGTTATATGCCTGGCTCTGGATGTCATAATCTTGCTGTAACTGTGTTTCAGAGGGTAAGTCACTCAGCATTCCTTGTGCCCATACTATTGCCCAGCTGTCAGGACGTACCTGATGCAATTTTTAAAAAAGAATCCCAGGTAGCAAGCTAACGTTGGCCCAACGTGATTTTGGTTGGTAATCTCAAGACAATGTTGGCCCAACGTTGGCATAACATTGTCAAGGTCTGTAACTGTTTGGAAACTTTGTCAATGTTGGCCCAACGTTGGCATAACGTTGCCAAGGTTGGTAATTGTTTGCAAATTTTAGGCCACCATGCCAATGTTGGCCCAACGTTGACATAACATTGTCAAGGTCTGTAACTGTTTGGAAACTTTGTCAATGTTGGCCCAACGTTGGCATAACGTTGCCAAGGTTGGTAATTGTTTGCAAATTTTAGGCCACCATGCCAATGTTGGCCCAACGTTGGCATAACATTGTCAAGGTCGGTAACTGTTTGGAAACTTTGTCAACGTTGGCCCAACGTTGGCATAATGTTGCAAAGGTTGATAATTGTTTGCAAATTTTAGGCCACCGTGCCAATGTTGGCCCAACGTTGGCATAACATTGTCAAGGTCGGTTATGGTTTTGAAACTTCACCGGGTAAAGTTGAGAAGAGCTAGAAGATTGCAGCAAGATTGGCATGCTTAAAATCTTAAGTGTTACGGCCAAAATGTTGATGAAAGCTGGACTTTGTTAGGGTTTCTCCTGAGGCGCGCCGGGGTCCACTCAGCTCCACTGATGACCGCTAGCCACTTCTTGGGGCTTTAGGGCTGCCAGCCTTCCTGCTTCTGCCTCTTCCTTTTCCAGCCACAATGATGAAGTTGAAATAAAAAAGTGGTCTTGTAGAATTTTGAGAATTTATTTAGGAGGATGATGTGATGAGAAGAGTTGTAGGCAGAGAAATCTTAAGTCCAGTAGAAATCTACAGTTGAAATTTTGTCCACGTTTACTCGATGTTGTGCAATGCTCAGCTGCACTGCTCAGATCACTATAGCCAATCAATGCAACTTTCCAACCAACGTTGCACTCCACTGGGGTCTGCTGAGCTCCTCTGCATGATAGCGAGCTGCGTCCAGTACAAGATTTTTTGCACTCTTGAGTGCAAATTCTCTGACGTTTGGCTCTTTTTTTTTTTCCCACCATTCAGCTGTGCTGATGGCCTACGCCGACTGTGTGATTCTGCCTTAAATGTTTGGAAACTGCAAACGTCAGGCTGACATTGGCATAATGTTTGCAACGCTGGCAAATTTTTGGACACCTTGCCAACCTGGGATGATGATTGTAACATTGGCTTTTTACCCCTCAGCTCGACATGGGCACAAGGGGTATTGTCGTCCCTTCGGCGGGCGGGCGGGCGTCCGCCAATTTTGTCCGGGCTATTTCTCTGTAATCACTTGGGTTAGAAAGTTCATATTGCATATGTGGACTCACCATGGGGGGTAGGTGTGCCTTTGAGGATTTGTCCCAGTTTGACCTTTGACCTTGCAGCAGTGACCTTCGGGGCTGAGGGGTATTGCCCGCTTCAGCAAGGCCCATTTTTTAATTTTGCCATTGATCCTGGAGGTATATGATAACATTTAAACAATACAGGTGCATCTCAAAAAAATTGAATATCATGAAAAAGTCTATTTTTTTTACTGCAACTTTCATATATTTAAGATTAATTACATGTAAATTGAAGTGTTACACTCAATACTTGGTCAGGGCTCATCTTGCATGTATGACTGCATCATGCGTCGTGGCATGGTGGCGATCAGCCTGTTGCACTGGTGAGGTGTTATGAAAGCCCAGGTTGCTTTGATGGAAGTCTTCAGCTCAACTGTACTGTATACAAAGTTTGTTATTAACACTCCAAAGTATCCCAGATAGCAATAATTCTGGCTGTAGTTTTGCATGCATGTGGCAATTTTGTGATGGGGTAAGCAAGGTCAAGGCCTTTGGCTGACCTGTGGTATGATTCTGGTTTACCATAAGAGATAGAATAGCACCAGTGTAAAGCCAGCCACTGGCTGAGTGATGGCATAGGTCTGGTTGACCAGAATACTTAGTCAAGAGCGGGAGGGGACATCGTCTCATGATGTACCCTGATACATTTTTTCATCATTTTATGAGGCCCAAAGATTGAGCAAAGATGGGAAATTTTCAGAAGTTTGCTCCCAGAGGAGTTTTGGGTGAGGTTTGGCCAACTTTCATTTAGATTCTGACATTTCAAACTTGGGCCATTTAGGGGCTGTACATCCTTCCAAAACTTAACCAAACAGCTCGCCACATTTGGGCCACAATTGGGGAAAAATGATTGAGCCAGCTGGGATTTCACTTTCTTTTTAGGTCAAAACTAAAACAAATCTATCAGAGGATAGTCATATATGACACCTAAAGCTTGAAAAAACTGTTATCTTCTTGATTAGCGGAGGGATCTGTTCTGAACTCTTGACTAAGATGGTAGAGTCATCTGGCAACTCAGTTATGTACACATGATTTCCACACACATTTAAGGGCTCTTTGTCATGGGTATTTCTTTTGGAAATAGACAACAATTCTGCAACGTAGGGCCGCTATCACAGCACCCTGGGCCTCAATAACACCTAGCAGTGCCACAGGCTGATCGCCTCCATGCCACGATGCATGATGCAGTCATTCATGCAAGCGGAGCCCCGACCAATTATTGAGTGTATAAACAAAGACATTTTTTAGAATGTAGACTACTGTAGATTGCATTATCAATCCATTTTTTAAACGATTATTATGTGGCATTCTAATATTTTGAGATACTGGACTTTTGTTTTTCATAAACTTTAAGCCGTAATCATCAAAATTTTAAATTTAAAAAGGGTTTTAAATATTTCACTTTATGTGTAAATAATCAAATGTATGAAGGTTTCACTTTTTGAGCACAACTAAAGAAAAAAAACGAACTTTTGCAAGATATCCTTATTTTTTCAGATACACCTGTAGCCTGCAAAACGTCTTCCACATAAGGGAAAGGAATGGGATGTGTGTCACATTTCTGAGATGAATTGCAAGACAATGTTGAGATATATATACATTTTTTATCAGTTGCCTCGGGATTCCGTAAGCCTACTTTAATCTGTTTCAGCAAGTGGCACAGAAACTAAATTATAATACGTCATATCACAGCGACCGTGAAAAAAATGTGTCGACCTCATTTCGGATACCGTTACATTCGGCAAGATACTTTAGAACAGCGGAACACAGAGGTGATTGCAACTGGTCTGCTGCCATCTCCGCCCTGTAAACCAACGAAGAACACGCGGGAGCTTCACTTGGAACTCCAACATTATGGTGAGTTTTCAATTTAACCTTACAATTTCTGATAGATGACGAATTAGCATATCCATAGTCGATAACATTTCACAGATTTATGCAGCGATTTCAATCTTGTAACTGAATGGGTTATGACCCTTACGAACACGATTCTGATATCAATTCGCTTTTTCACCGGAATACTGATTTTGCAGTGCTTCTCGCCTATCCTATGAAGTACTCAGAATCTCTTATTGTAGCTACAAATGCCACAACGTGTTCACATCTAGACGAAAATCAGAGGGGCCACGTGCCAACTTTTAAGGGCGCGACGACACAACTAGCTGTTTGCGCGAGCCAACAAATTCCGTTAAACGACGTTGGCTAACGAGTTCTCTCCGCTGTCAGCTAAGGTAATACTCAGCCAGATTGCGTTGCTTATTATATGAATTTTAATGAGAATTATTTCTTAGTGATTTGTGTATAAATATTATATAATCTACTTATAATAATTAGAAACTTGGGACAACAATCTGTTCGGTATTTATTATTTCTCATAGGCTATTGTTTTGATTTTCGTTGACTGCCGAGTGTCGACTTGCTTTGGCGAGCTTGTGGCTTGGCAGTAATCTTAGCAAGCGGCATCACCGCCTAGCTGTGCCGTCATTTAAAAAAAAAAAATTCAAACTTTTAGGCTTTCAGAAATTTTCAAGCAAATGTTACCCGCACTAACTTATGGCGGAAAAACTGTACTCGGAAAGAACAATTAAACGCCACGCAAAAAGACTGGTTCAAGAGCAGCTGAGTAACATTTTGATTGATTACTCAAGACCAAAAACAGAAAACACACTGTCGGAGGGTTACATAGAGGTGGATCCACAATGCGAAAATTACAATGCAGAAACGCAATTTCAGAAACAGTCTTACTATAATGGTGAATTTGATGGTGATGCTGACAGCAGTGATTTTGACTATTCTGATTCAGAGTCCAACATAGGCAGGATATCAGATTGTGAGTCCAGTGATGAAGCGTCTGATGATGAGGTAGCCTCTCCTTCCCTAAGAGATGAGCTAAAGGAATGGGCTGCCATGAGCAACACACCCCTTTGTCATGTTAACAGTTTGTTGGGGATATTGAAAAAATACTTCCCAAGCCTCCCTAAAGATGCGCGCACTCTTTTAGGTACTCCCACTAAGTACACAGTTGAAGAGATTGCAGGTGGCACCATGTACAGTTTTGGAATTGAAAAAGGTGTAAGCACTGTTTTAGAAGCCATGGAATCTTTGCCAAATTGTGTGACATTACAATTTAACATAGATGGCCTACCATTATTTAAGAATAGCTGTGAGCAACTCTGGCCCATACTTGGAATTGTTGAGGAGGATGAGAGTAAGGCCCCCTTTGTAATCAGTTTGTTTCTGGGAAAAAAGAAACCCATGAATGTAAATGATTACTTGCAAGGATTTGCTGTAGAACTGGAAAGGCTGCTGAATGAGGGTCTCGTTGTGAAGGGTAGGGTGTTAAAAGTCCACATTTCAAAGTTTGTGTGTGATGCCCCGGCCAGGGCCTTTGTCAAAAATATAAAGGCCCACAATTCATACCATGGTTGTGAGAAATGCACTCAAGAGGGTTTCTGGGAACACAACCGAATGACATTCCCAGATACTGCTGCCCCTTTAAGAACTGATGAGACTTTCATCATGCAGTCTGATGAACACCACCATAGAGGTGTGAGTGTCCTTCAGGGGATGGTGGGCATGGTCTCTCAGTTTCCACTGGATTTCATGCATCTTGTTTGCTTGGGGGTGATGAAAACATTAATGAAACTTTGGACAAAGGGTCCTCTTCCCACTCGACTAGGGATGCAACAGATACAGCTGATATCAGCATGCATTCTGAGTTTCATGGTGCACATGCCAAGAGAGTTTGTGCGAAAGGGGAGATCCCTTTTAGAAATGGACAGGTGGAAGGCCACTGAATTCAGGAATTTTCTACTTTACACAGGGCCTGTAGCCTTATGGGGGCATATGCCTGAAGAGTTATATCATAACTTTCTTATTCTGCATGTTGCAATCACCATTTTATGCTGTCCCCACCTATGCTCTAAGTTCTGCGACTTTGCTGGGCAATTATTGGTCATATATGTTCAGAATTTCAAGTCAATTTATGGGAATTATGTGGTGTATAACATTCATGGATTAGTCCATTTAGCCAGTGATGCCAGGCAGTTTGGGGCACTTCATTCTTTCTCAGCATTCCCATTTGAGAATTTTCTACAGGCACTGAAAAAGACCATACGAGGTACAAAAAATCTTCTGCAGCAAGTCGTAAGGAGGATTTCTGAGAGACAGGACTATTTTAGGAAAGGTGGAGTAGTCAGATCAAAAATTGGGTGCAAAAATCAGCACAGAGAAGGGCCTCTGCCACCTAGTATGAATGAATTCTCACTACAGGCAAGGCAGTACAAACAATATGAACTAACTGGGATGCGAGTCTCTATTAGCACAGGTGACAATGCCATTATGGCGAATGGTGACATTTTCATTGTCAAAAATATTGTATCGCTTGGAAGCACCGCATATTAAATTTGCCTCAAGTTTCAAAGTAAGTCAGCTTTTTTCAACTATCCTGTAGATTCAATGAAGCTGAATATAGCATTCGTAAAAAACCTAGGAACAGTCCTGATCACAGTCCCTACAGATCACCCAATGTCTAAAGTTGTTTTGTTGCCACACAAAGATGGGTTTGTGTCATACCCTTTACTCCACACAGTGAAAGATTAGTATTTTCTAAAATATTCTGGCTCCCCTTACCAAATTGATCATATCACATTAATCTTATCTTCATTTGTTCTTATCTTGTTAAATATTAGATGTATTCGATTGCGATTTTTACGGAAACAAACGAAACCGAAATCATCGCAAGCAACTGGCTGAGTTCAGATAAAAAAGTGTCATTTTGGCCACCATATAAGAATACTGAAAAATGTAAGAAAGCAGTTGAATTGCAAGCAATGCCTGATGAGGAATGGAGTGAATTTGAAGTACAGTGGATCAGCCAATACGATAAGTAGTTAATAATAATAATAATAATAATAAAAATAATAATATTATCATGCAATAATACATAAGGAGCACCGTACTGTGAGATAAGACCAAGTGCTGTAGATCAGCACAGCAGTACCAACTTCATGGTAAAGTGGAACTGGGTAATTTCATGCCAAATGGTCAGATTTTTGGAAAGTTGGGAACTTGGATGGTGCCAACCCTGTAAGGACTTGAAATCAATATTTTTTTGGATGTAGCCAAATTCCCACTGACCATGTAGTATGGAATGACCCAACGTCAGGTGTATTATTGCAAATATACAACAGTTTTACCAACACATTTATAAATTTGAGTAAAACCCAATGAATGAAAATTCTACTTTTTAAAAACTGCCATTTTAAAGAATGAACAGGGTTTCTGAAGTGTTGCTAGGTTATGATTTTTTTTGCTAGCTTGTGTCTCATCATGAGGTAATGGCACTCCTTGTCCCTCTGCCAATCACAGTCCAAGGTTGGAACGAACTGTTATACAATAAATGAATAATAATAATTTCATTTTTTTGCTGCATCTACCTCATTGCTCTTGCAATAACATGATTCATGTCTGCTCTGTCCAAACATGCTGTAGACACATATGAAAAGGCAAGAAAAAAAATACACAAGTTTGCAAAAGGGAGAGGCATCGAATCAACTGACGAGGACAGCATGAGAGTGAGAGTGTAAGTCAACCAAATGGGATTGTTGGGTGATACCGGTGAATTTTTCTAGCCCAAAGAATGGATCAACTCTATTAAAGCTATCTTTAAACGGTCACACATACCCACACTCAAAAAGGCAAATGCAAATGGCGTACTGCTCCATTTGTGTAAGATGGAAATTGACAGGTGGAAGGCAACCAAATTCAAATTCTTTTTTCCTTCACACAAGCTGAAGATACCGATTCTGGTTTTTGATTGGTACCCTAATGAAATCACGGAGAGGATCAGCATGGTTTAACTTTAGATCACCTCTTCCAAGATGCTTTGAGAAGGGTAGGGGGTAGCTGTCTAAGGAAGAAAACCAGTCATTTAAAAGGAATATAACATTACTGATTCGAGCTTTAATATCGATTGTTATTTGCTGAGCAATCCCTACCCTTGAAAATTATCCAAGTAATCTGGTAACTTTTTTATTTGTCCTATTGGTCTTGCACCTATATCCATTATTTTTTGAAGGTAGCAGTACGCCTTTCCAGATTGTTCTAGAGAAATAGAGTCCCTTGTTGTAATAAGATAAATCTGCATGGAGTTTTTTTTTTCTTTTCAACAGGCCATCATCCAGATATGGGCCACAAAATGGATACCATGGCATCTTGCAAAATGGTATGCCACTTATCTATTTGTTGACAATTCACGTGTCAGTTTTTGGGGATAAAATAAAAAAGGCAGGTGATTGCAATGTTTTGAGTGCAGGAGGGGGCAGGATGTAGCCTGGGTAAGATTCATGCAGCTGTGTGGCCCTTGAACAAGGCCAATTAACCCAGTAGTGCTCCAGGGGGATTGTCCCCTGCTTAATCATATCAACTGTAAATCACGTTGAATAAAAGCTTCAACTAAATAACAAATTTCAAGTTAAATTTCCAGTGTATCCAGTGCTTGCATAATCGTGATTATTTCATCCATGTGAATGTTTTTGTCAGTCAAAATAGCTCCAATTGTTCATAAGTTGCAGCTCCATTCCAAGCTTAGTTGCCATTTTGAACCCAGTGAAAAGATCTGCACTGCAAAAAATGAAAGATTAAAATACTAGGGAAGATTAATTTACTTATATAAAAAAGGAACTGGTTACCTTTAAAATAATAGATATGACCAAAACAAACAGGACCAAATAAATGTTTTCTCTGATAACGCTTGCAAGACCGTTTGAAGGCTAGGATGAACATAAAATGCCAAAGTGATCGTTGGAAAACTTTCAAAGCCAGGTTTGGAGATATTTCAGACGAAGATGTGGCCACACATTTGCTGGGTACACAAGTAAACTTGAGACCCACTGGTGCAAAGCGCTCGATTTCCCTATATTCCTCGCACTTTTAGACCGCTCAGAGTAGTCTACTTGAAATGGTGCTATATTTGTAACTAGGCACATTTATAATAATTTCTAGAGGCTTTCTGGCAGTACAGTAGACAGTTCTGAGAATAATGTGTTATTCTCGCCAATTCTGGTGTTGGTTTCGGGTCGCTTTGTTTTCATTAGCAATAGTGTTTTTCTAGCTTTTGTGAAGAAATACAGCATGAAAATGAGGTAAAGGCCAATACCGATGCTAATGAGATGTCGAATCCCACTTGTGTAGTACTGCTTTAGCCATTAATATGTGTTATATCCATGTTTGTATGGCACACGAAAAAAGACGAGCTCAAAAACTGGTGATAGCACCATATTTCCTGAACATTTAGGCATGCCGTTTAATTTTGCTCACATTTTTCCATGCCTGATTGCATTTTATGTTAAACCTGTTTGTGTTAACGAAGGAGAAGTCAATGATTATTGAAACATATTAAAGCAGTGCATTTACATTTCTGACTTTGCTTCAATCTTTCTTTTTGTTTAGTAGCACGAAAACTGAACACATCAGTCTAATACACCAAAATCACCTGCGATCACTTCTCATTGACTCCCTTGATGAAAGCAGGTTACATCTGGCGTTTCAGTAGGACCATTAGAAAATGCTTACATACCATGTGTAGTGAAGCGTGCAGTCATGTTAAGGTCTGGTAGGGAAAACACTAGGAACTCGGAAACAAGGACACAAAGGGGGATGAGACGCCATATGCAGGGATCCAAAAATATTTATTAAATAAAACCAGAAAACTCGAAAGGGGAAAACGGGGCACTATGGCCAGCGGAAACACCGTGCAACTGCACTGAACGAAGGAGAACTCAGGAATCTAAAACTAAGAGAAGGGAACACCAGGGGGCAGACTCGGGAACTGACTGAGGCAGACTCGGGAACTGACAGGGGCAGACTCGGGATGGAGCAACTCGGGATAGGGGCAGACTAGGGAACTGACAGGAGCAGACTTGGGAACTGACGGGCAACTCGGAATAGGGGCTACTCGGAAGGGGGAACTCGGGAAGCTTGGGAATGGGGGAGCTCGGGACAGAGGCTGGAGACAAAAATTAGAGGGCTGGCACAGGACGAGAAGACGGGCACAGCTGGCAAGTGGCTGACTCGGAAGGCACAGCTGGCCGGGAGAAGGGTAGGGGAAAACATCAGGAGGGGGCAGACAAGGACGACTGGAACATCTCGGGGCGGCAACAGGAACAGCTTGGAGCGGCGACACTATCGTCTTGGAGTGGCGACAGGGATGTCTTGGAGCGGCGACAGGAACATCTTGGAGCGCCGACAGGAACAGCTTGGAGCGGCGACAGGAACAGCTTGGGGCTCGGGAGACATCAGGGAGCACCAGGGGGCTCAGAGACAACAGGCAGGGCGGACAGGACTGGACGGCACAGCTGGCAGACTGGCACAGCTGGCAGGAAGAAGGCTCTGGAAACAACAGGCGGGGGGCAGACTCAGACGGAACTGGAGCGGGAACGGCAGGGAGGGCAGGCTGGGTGGGGCATGATGGTTGGAGAACACAGAGAAGATAATGGGGACCAGAGGGAAAGTGCACAGGGGCAAGGAGTGGTGAGGCGCGGGCGAGCGAGCGAAGTCAGATCTGAGACTGGCTGCTTGCTGGAGACAGATATAGGGCAGGGGCACGGGCAGACACAGGTGCAGAAACTTAATATAATTAACAAAGGGTGGAACATGAGGGAAACCTAATTACATGAAACAGATAAACATTAAAACTCAGACGAGGATCACAAGACAATCCCAAAGACGGGATAAGCTGAATAAATATTTCACAGTGCATAGAAAGAGACAGGACAGATAAGATAAATGCAGAAGGTTCTGCAGGAAAACACAGCAAAGCCAGTGAAAGAAAAGCAAGAGGCGGAAACTAGAACAGGGCGAATGCTGAGAGATCATTAGTCAATTAGTAAGTGCAGCTATACAATCCCGGGTGCTCGTTAGTATGTTAGTCTAATATACAATGTTAGTTTGTTATTTTCTAGAATTTACTAACCAAACTGTCAGTAGGGGTTAGTAATATAGAAAAGCAAGGGGAAATTAGAAAACGAGAAAGGAAGGAAGGCTGAAACCCAGAATCCATTAAATCACCTGAAATAGTGTCACAATCCATTAAGACAGAAAACTGATACAAACAATGACGCGACCGGGGAGAAAGCAAAGACAGTACATGGGTAAGACGTGGACTGGAATAACACGGGGGAGGAATGAAATGTGAAACACTAAGACATGGACTAAAAACCAACATCACCAAAATAATATAAACCTAAAATTGACTAACCAAACACACAAACCCACAGAACACAACAAGTCATGCAAATCGCTCATGCTTATTACCCCCCCTCGCGGGCCGACAGGCCCCAAAAGGGGGGTCTAGTGGAGATCTGCGTACGTATGTACGTCCGTCCGTCCAAACATTTTGCACTATATCTCGGAAGCTCCTGGGCCGAATCCAACCAAACTTGGTACCACAATACTTTGGGGTGGGGGAAGGGTGGCCATGGTGACCTTGACCTAATTTGCATAATAATTAGGTCATGGGGTTAATAAGTGCAAAAATCACATTTATGGCCATTGTTAGCTGAGTGATGAAGTTAGGTGGCTGAAATCTTTACAGCAGCTAGTGCTTCTCCTTGCACATTTGTCAAACTGGCTGATAGGGGGCATGCATGAAGTATTAAATTGTAATTCTCAATCAGTGGAGTATGCAGGTGCATGTGACTTTAAAGTTCAGAAAGATGCGACGGGGGGTTCGCCGCAGCAACGGCTTTCTTGTTAATTAGTAGGTAGGTCCAAACGGTTGCGTTCCCTTAGCCGCAATGGCTGATCATAATGGTTGAGTGATTGCTTTCTTTCTGAGTTTATCCTTGTTGGGTGTTGAGGACGACATTAAAAGTTGAACAGAAGTCTTTTTATTGGAACAACCTGACAAATTATGCAAAAAATTAAAAGCTCAGGGAACGGACAGTTTACCTTTAAGACTTAACACACTTATTTCTATCACCATTTTTCTTAGTAACACAAAAACTTAGCCCTTGATTTTAGAAAATTTTGACTAGCTTGCCAGTGGGATAAGCAAATTATAACTTGTTAAGCAAATAACTTCAAGCTTCCATTTGCTTGACAAGTTAAACTTGTTTATCCCATTGGCAAGCTAGTCAAAATTATCTCAAATGAAGGGCAAATTTTTTGTGAAAAATGGTGATAGAAATAAGGATTTAAGTCTTAAAATAAGTAAGGGTCTCTGAAGCAACCCTTCCCATAGAGTGCTGTCTGGTTATTTCTGGGCGGTTCTTTATTCATGATTTTTGGGCAAGTATTTGTGCTTTGACAAGTCAGTCTAGCAAGAGAGCAAATTAGACATGGGAGGTGTTTCTCTGTTAAGAGGTTGTTTATATAACTGCTAGCTCAGTGTGACATCTGGCCATTGCTAGACTTTAACAGATGCAAAAGGCAATCAAAAGCCTAGATTCAAGACTAGATGCTGAAAGCTTTCTTATACATGCACTACGGAAGCAATTGTATACAATTGACTATTCAGAATAGGCTGAGAAAAGGGGGGGAGGGGTATGTATAAAAATGTATGTGACTGCAATACGCAGCACCTGATATGAAAATGCCCTTAAATTAAAAGGGGACAGTCTGCACTTTAATCTCACATTGTTTCATGCCATATCCAATGTGCTCAATTACTGAGCCAAGGCTGGAATATTGTATTTACCAACGAGCAGCTTGGACAGGAACTATCCTATATATACTGCTAATTTATGCTCATATTGTTAGGGTCAAGTTTAATCAACGTTCTAATTTCGCATTGCTTGGCCTGCTAGCTTACCTATTGTACCTATTGTAATAGCGGCTGGCTGACTAGTAACTTACAGAATATACTTGAACGGTTGCAAAGTATTTCCTTGTGTTGACTGGACTGTGAAACAGCCAGTTACATTTCATTTCATGTTATGTTAACTTAAAGAGAAGACGAATTTACCATTTGATTTTAATTCTTCTTCTTGCATTTTACACTTCTAGATCAAAAACGCAAGAAGGCATGTTCTAAATCTAAGGGGACTCGTTGCCCCCTTCCTGTTGTGCCACCCTTTCCACATTCAAAGAGGAGCTCTGTTGAAAGTCCTCCTTTCCAGAGGCCTAACAAGAGGCAGTGTTTGGATGCACCAGCCTCAACATCATTCTCCTCTTCACCGCTCCCCATTGCCACTCCTCTGCCTGGACCATCAACCACTCACCACCTCAATGGTATAAGTAGGACTGGCAGTATTATTGTTTTGAGCATTTCCATTAAAATGTTAACCTCCGCATGAAAAAATGCAATGGGGACAGAAGCACATTAACATCACATTTTAAACCAAATTACCTGTAAGGTGTCTAGAGACCACAAAAAAATTTTCAGCTCATTCTGTAAATGCTTGATCCCCCAACCCAACCGCCAAACATGAAGAGTGCCCCCAAAAACCTTTTTTTTTTTTGCCAAAAAAGTTAAGCGGTGGGACATAGTATTCACGAACGTCCGTCCGTCCGTACTTCCCGAATTCTTGTCAGCGAGATATCTCAAGAACAAATTGACGGATTTTCTTCAAATTTCATGTAAACATGTATTAGTCTGATACCCCGGCGCCAGTCAATTTCGGTGACCTTCGCGTCATTCTCAAGGTCACACCGAGAGATTGTGCATTTTCTCACTGATAGCGTTGTCAGCGAGATATCTCAAGAATGAATCAACAGATTTACTTCAAATTTCATGTCAACATGTATTAGGGTGATACCCCGGCGCCAGTCGATTTTGGTGACCTTCGCGTCACTCTCAAGGTCACACCGAGAGATTGCTCATTTTGACACGATTTCACATTTTGTGATGGGGGACAAAGACACTTTAGTGGCAAATACTTGTTTTTTTCTTGTTTTTTAAGAGCGATTTTTTGCAGTGTATGTAGAATAACTACTGACAATCCTTTCTCAAACTTTCCAAATTAAACACGAAAGTTTGCAAGTTCCCTAGTGCAAATCTCTAGCTAGCTCTCCTGCAGAAATCTAACATTCAAGCAGCGAGGGGCAGCAACCTTCAGGTTTAGATAGACCTGAAGCCAGGTGCTGCTGATAAGCAATCAACCAGCTTGAGAAAGAATGTGGTGAAGCAATTTGATGTCGTTCACGACGAGACAAGTAAAAACGGAATACACTCTTCCTTCCAACAGGAGGCCAACAAACAAATTCCCAATTTAGATCCTTGCAGCGCTTGAGCCAATTGTGTGCTGCTATAAAACCCACTAACCACTGCCGGTACTGGCGCAGCCCCAGGGATCGAACCCAGGTTGCCAGCTCACATCTGCGAATGCCAAGCAACTGCCATAGCTGCGCGAGCCACGGCGGCTCATAGAACAGTTTCTAAGGATTATGTCTAACAGTCATTTAAGCAGACCATCTTGCTCCAATGGACAGCCTGGTACATCGTTTGAAAGTCAACAAAGTTCTGTTTCTCAATGTCCTTTTTCACTCTTTGCTTTGATAAATGATCCCACAAAGTAGCCCATGGTCAAATACTATGACATCTAGCTAGGATGTTGCAAATATTTTGTCTGAACTGGTCTTATAAGAGATTCTGCAGCACATTCTGCCTGTAATTAGATATCTTTTTGTCTTTCAGAGGTTGTTCTTCAAACTTTGGAGGAAATTAAAATCCAGGTAAGGCAGAACACTCTTCTCCTGCAAGCCATCACGAAGAACAGTGTGAGAGAGGAGCCAGGCAAGTTACCTGAGGAGAACTTTGGACTACCTTTGAGGACCATGGCAGATGTCCAGGCTTTGGAGAAGAGGCTGGCTGGAAGTGCAGACTGCCAGCGTTCTCTGGTAAATACTGTCACCTTGCTAAAATAATGACCCAAGTCATATTTTAAAGTTTTTCAAAAACAAAAAATTGAACCAAATATATTACCATGAAGAGCCGATGTAGGCAAAATATCATTTTGGTTAGAAATAACTTGACAATTTTTTTTGCCTAAATCAGCTGTTCATGAAGGTGTGTTTTTTTTTTCAGTTTTTTTGGAAAACTTGAAAATATGACCCAGGCCATTATCTTAGGAAGGCAAAGATGGAAAGCGATTATGACTCCGGACTTCCCGTGCTTCTCTTTACTCAGGGATTGGAAACAATGCATGTGTTTCATGATCGTTTAAATTGTTTAAATGAAATAAAGACCATTTGAGACGTCTTTATGCAATTCCATTGCTTTCAATCCCTCAGTAAAGACAAGCTTTAGAATTCCCAGGTCATTGGTGGGGAAATCCATTGTAAATGCATGTGAAACTGATTAACTTAATGCGCAATGACTTAATTCCGTGAGTGAATTTCTTCAGTGCACATGGATTGAATAATTGCTGAATATGGCACAGGAAAGTGAATGCCACTAAGAGGCGAGATTCACGTCTCATGCATGAGACTTGGCATCTCTGTAATTCAAAGTTAAGGTTTGGTGTAACCCTAAAATTCACCAAAATTTGAGACGTGTAAAATCTAAAACTGTGGACTGTCTGGACTCAGAATACATTCCTAATTGTTATTAAATAATAAAAAAACAATGCGGAAATCAAAGTACCCAAACACAGGGAGAATATAAAACTCTACCAAGAAAGGCTCCAGGGCAGGACTTGAACCTGCAATCTCCTTGCCACGCAACAACCACTGCGCCACCCTAATGTCATTGTTAATAGTCTTCAAATATGGTATCATTTCAAGTTTCACTTTGGTTCCAAACATTCAGACTTGCCATCCCATATTTTTAAGTAGATAACGGATTTTGGGTGGCGTGTTGGTTAGCACTGCCGCTTCACAGTATGAGGGTTGCAGGTTTGAGTCCTGGTCTGGCGCCTTTCTGCATGGAGATTGTGTTCGGGTACTACTATTGCCAAGTTGTTTTTTGGATTATTATCCCCCGCCCCGCAATATAGCATTGGGCTCCGTCCGTAAAATTGAGGCGGCAGGGGATATTCCCATGTTAGTGGCAAAAACTTGTTTAATAACAATCTGCCGCTGTTGGTCTATTGAAGGCCAGTTCGTCAAACTTCTGAAAGGCTGAGCTCAGCTGCCGACAGTGGACCACTATAGTAATGCTGTCTGGGTAGTGAATCAACAGACTATGAGAGAGCCTTTTGTTTCTAAACCTACTCGAACGTGACCGAAATAGAACCGCGCTGTGATGCCGACTTTTGTATAACCAACAAGGTGGCCAACTTCCGGTGTTCACCAAAAATGCAAATTAGCTGTGACATCACGTGCAGTCAAAGAATATCTTTTTATTATAGGAATATTTTTTCCCTAAATAACTCAATGCATAAAATTTGAAATACATATTTGACTCAAGTATGATTCTCAAAGATCTATAAATAAACTTTTTATGTCCTTGTATATCTTTTTGATCCGATATCTCGCCAGCTTTGGTGGCGTTACAGCCAAGGCCATAATACACAGAGTCATGGCGGAGCTTATGAGCAATGAACTGGCCAAACAGTTCAATTGGAAAGGAAGAGGGGATAAAAGCCCCTTTGGGATTTTATGGCTGGCGAAGATTGTAAAAGGTAACTAATAAAAAGCCTTCGGACAATTCTGCCTTTCTGTCTCTATGTCTCATCTGCACACACATCAGCAATCACCACCCTCTATCCTTTCTTTTCTGTTTCATATCCCCACGCATAGTCTGTCTCACACACACATACACTATGAATTACAGGTGAGATTAACAAAAAGATCAATCCTGTCCCTGCCTGCTCCATTTATTTTAACAGAGGTAGCAAAGCGCCAGTCAGTGACTGCCATTGATGCGGAGGAGAGAGTCAAGTCTTGGCTGGTGACAGGGGTGGGGGGAGAAAGAGGAGAACTGACAAAAGAGGTATGTTGATAAATGCTATGTGGCACAAGGACCTGTTTTGAAACCCCTGGCATAAGTTATGGAATCAGCACACTTGTATCAATTGATAGGCTAGCTCTCTTCTTGGAGCAAGTACTTCCCTTCAATTAGCCAAATCCAACAGCTCATTAAGGTCTGCAAACTCTCCGTTTTAACTGCCGACTCACGCTCGCATTTTTTTTTTTTTTTAGAAATCATAGTCGCTAATGACGTTAGTAACTTGCACAGCTCTACCAAATACAGTCAGTGGATTTTACAGTGTAACTTTGCATCAGTGCTTTGGGGAGATGGGCCCAGTATGTTTGCTGTGTAGCTAACTAACAGTCAGGGGCCTCGGTAGTTACACGTCTGCTTTGCTGGTTATGAGGGAGTATGCCGGCCGCTCTTGCCCACTTGTGGTGCCAGGTCTGAAAGTCATGCAGTAAGCAACAGTAAATTCTTGTTTAGCTACATTCAAAGTTGCTATTAGCTCTTTAACTGATAAATTTTAACACTGGCTAGCTGGCTGGCAGAGATGGGGACTCGAGTTTGTGAGTCGCACTTAAGTGGCACACACAGAGGCTTCAGACTTGGACTCGTGCTCAAAAGACAATCGTTGTTTTCTTTTTTCCTTTCTATTTTTTTTTGGGGGGGGGGGGGCATATTAACATTGGGGAAACTGAAACATCTGACGAGCTTAATGTCATTCCTTCCTTTTTGACATGGTAACCATATTACACATCGGATGCGCGCCTCGCGGCCTCACACACTTGTACCTCAGATGACACTATGGTGACTGACACACCTGCAGCTGCTGCTGTACCCTTTGTAATTACGTTTGGTTATAAAAACTTCAAACAAGACGGCACCAACAAAAGAAGCTCTGACTGCAAAGTCTGCAGTACCAAGATTAAGGACACTGGATCAACCACATCAAATTTTATCAGGCACCTGAAAACTCACCTGGATAGGTCAGTCACACAGGGGCAGCTGGTCACAGTAACAACTGATTTGTGTTGATCTAGTTATATGCCTGGCTCTGGATGTCATAATCTTGCTGTAACTGTGTTTCAGAGGGTAAGTCACTCAGCAGTCCTTGTGCCCATACTATTGCCCAGCTGTCAGGACGTACCTGATGCAAATTTTAAAAAAGAATTGCACCTGCTTTTTATCACAATTTTGGTTTCAGGTCAGTTTGCAAAGTTCTTTAACTCATTCCCTACGGAATACTTTTATATAAAATTGTCGCGTTTGCACGGAATACATCTCCCGAAAATGACTGTATAAACACACGTTTAGTCACACTTCTGTATTTTCAAAATAAAGGTTTTTAGCTGGTTCGAATGCAAATGTCAATCTAGCAGTGTCATTTTGGGTATTTGTAACATCATTCCTATTGTCGTTTTGGTTGCTTGCTACGTGACGCGAGTGCTCCTCGACCACGACCTGTGCTGGCTCGGCCCCCCTCCTGTGGTTGAAGTACAGGTGGCCCCTCACCGCGATCATCAACTGATTTCGTGTTTTCATCGAACTGCGAATGGTCGATGTTGCTATTACTGCTGTCAGATTGACGCGATACTTATGTATTATGCATGTTTTCAACGGAACTCCGAATGACGTCATTCACGCCGCTGGCACCGGCTTACCGGAATGGTAGAATTTGCCGCGCTGTTGGCAGCAGCTTGCCATAGGGAATGAGTTCATTTCTGCTCACTTGAAATCATCATGATATTGGTTTAAGAAGGCGCTATTCGCCCCGCAGCGCTTCTGCGCAAAACTTCAAAGAGTGGGGCGGATTATAAAATGAAATCTCTTATCGGCCCAGCTGCGGGGCAAATAGCAGAAGTGCTTCTGTTATCTGCCATGTGGTGGTGCGAATAGCAGAACTGCTTCACTTATCGGTCCCCCTGCGGGGCACATAGCTGATGTATTTCCCTCAACTCACCCCACTGCGGGGCGAAGAGCCACTTCCATTGGTACATGCCTTATATCCGGGGTGGTCCGCTTGAGTGGTTTGATGTGGGCTGTTTCTCTGATAAAAGGCTCTGCTCGTTCTTTGACAGTGATAAAATCCAGTGACTGTTTTAATTCGTGGTCTAAACCGGGCAGCAAAACCAGTTCGCACCAGGTGTGTGTGCGCGTGTGTGTGCGAGCTTGTGCATTGCGTGCCAATATGCATCTGGTTACCATACCTGTCTTTGCACCAGTCAAAGTGACTTTGTAGCCTACTTGCTGTAGAGTTTGCACATTTTAAAGTGTCTGGTTTAATGAGCTGGAGTGACTTGTATGGGGATGTGTTTTTGAGCACTGAGCAGCACAAGCATGTGCTTGTGTGTTTACACGTCTGCCTTTGCGTCACGGTGGACGTAAAACCGAGGGGGTGGAAAACATCCCTTGAAACGGATGAGATTAGTGACCCGATTTCAATCTTTTTCTTGGTCAACGTATTAGTTTCCATTATAATGAAATGTTTAGGCGAGTGAATATTAAATTCTCTAAAATGTTTAATTCACATGCCTTAATAGGCAACTCTTCACAAAAAAACCACTGTGGATTTTCCGCGTTAAATTTTGTCACATCCTAAGCAAGTCGTCAAACATGTGCGTGGTGATTGTTTAACTGAAAAAAGATTGACACGCGCTCTTTTTTTGCGTTCAACGAGTGGGTTTGATTTCTCGTCTTAATGAAGACGATTAGCTACACCTGAGAGGGGAGAGTTCAAGTCGCTTTTACCAGGGAAATTGACTGGAAACAGATCACGACTAATAAGCAGTTTAAAGACACGTTTATCGCCCTCCTTGTTCTCTGTCCACCGCCGCCACTGCTTTGTGTGTATACATGTGCAAGTATTTTTGCTCTCGTGTGATTTTGTTTTTCTGCTGTCTGTGTGTGGTTTAAGATCAAACTTAAAATGAGCAGATTTTTTTTTTAATTGTATTGTTTTCAATTTAATATAAAGTTTAAATGATTTATATATCATTGCATTTTGTTTTCATGTACATTTTACACAGTGCACCAAATTCTTTGAGAATGTGGCACTTGCCAAATAATGCTTTGCACATCACCATTCTCTCACCACTGTGAAATGGACAGATGCCAAGATTACCTACAGCAGACATGTTAGCATGGGCTTAACAACCCCCCCCCCCCAGACTTTTTGGTTTGGTTTGTTAATTGTGTGAATTTGAAGGACCAGTAACGATGACCTTCCCATTGATTTATGCCTGGGGAATCACGAGATGTTCAGTGATCTGCCAGTCCGAGGCATGCTGGACAGCTTGTGGACTCTGCATGACCATTTCTGCCCATCTTAGACTGTGGCCTATAAGCCAGTTCTATCCATCTTAGTCTGTGGCCTGCTGAAATGGTCAGCAGGCAATTTGAAGGCAACTCTTGTGAAGGGATTCCTGGGCTGCGTTCAAATCCGAAATAAGATACTCCCTTCACTTCTTCCCTCCACTCGAGTGAGCCCTCCGAATGACGTAGCAGGCGAGTAAGCCCTTCCCGAGTGAGAAAGGGCAATAGAGGGGAATTAGGGGGAGGCTTGTTGAAAATCGGATTGGAACGACCCTCGCTGCGTTTCTTCCGCACCTCGACATTTTTTTTTTTTTTTTTCCGCACCTCGACATTTGTCAACAAGCCAACGGGAAGTTCGTGTTACCATGGAGCCGACGGAGTAAGTTCCCTATACGTTTTACCTTTACAGTTCACGCGGAAGCGTATCGCATGTTTATGGCAAGTAGAAGACTGCGTGCTCATTTGATTTATGCGGCACTTGTAACTGTTTAATGGAAAATAAAACCGCTTTCATCCCGGACGCGAAACGATTTTTTAGCATGACATATTGCATTCAAAGTCAATGCAAAGACGCGAATACGCGAGTTTCGTGGTTACCATGAAAGTAATCTGCCGCGCGTAAAATTCATTTCCCGTACAGTGTGAAAGCGGCTTTTAGCTCCTCAACAGTCCTCGTGGATGCTATAGGCTAGCTACAGCAAAAATAGGTGTGCAATGCACGGAATACCCCTCAGCCCGATGTCGAAGTTTTTGGAGACGCCAGCCCAACCGCACCAAGGATAGCAATACCCCGTCAGTCTTGAGGGCTGAGGGATAATAAAAATGAAGGTAAATTCAAATGCTTCAAAAATAATGTGAAAACAATGCCCCTCGCCCCCAAACTTCACTGTTTGCATATCACTGTCATAAATTAATCGCTACTCGAGCACAATTCTTACATTTGTATGGTAATTTCCCTGCCACAATTAACCCTTTTACCAGCAGGAAAAAAGGCGGACATGAAATTTCGACCGAGGGAGAAGGAGCAAAGTATTCTGGGCAATATCAAAGCTCGGAGGGATGTTCATTGTTGGCTTCGTTTGAGGGAGGATAATCGAGGGCTTGAGCAAATGAAAATGCGCCTTTCCCTCCGCAAAACCGGATTGGAACGACCCTACAAGTGGCAGCCAATTTTCATCCGGGATTTTTTGGGGATTCCCCCCTCGATTTGAGGGCGAGTGAACATGACGAAGCAAGCATTTTTTCGGATTGGAACGCAGCCCTGGTCCTACCTAAGGTAAAGAGTTTGAAGGCTGCTCTCGTTAAGAAAATAAAAATTACAAAGCCTTTTTGATTGGGGTTTGGAAGCAAACATGGCAAATTCTCAAGCAAAGGAGAGTCTCAATTTTTGAGAGACAACACTTTTCATCTTCAAAGAGTTCTGAGAGTTTTATGTTTCCTGTATACCACACACCCACATCCATATTCTCATGCCCCCACTTTCTTAATAAGAAGGCCCATGGGTGAATAAAGCTGCTAAAATGAAGAATCCCTCCCATTGATTCTCTGACCGGAATCCAGTCTGTATCGCCCTAACTCTACCCAGCAGTCTGAAATTCAGAGGTCCCTACACCTCTATTATATGGTCCTTCGAGCCGGATCAGAGTTATCAGACGATATGGATAAAGCAGCTGCAGATGCACCAGAGCCTACCGGACGCCCTCACAGAGAAAGGCATCTCCCTGCACACTTGGCTGATTATGATGTTGGCTATCCAGCTCAGACGGATCATCCTTCAACGACACCACCCCGCGCCCATAGCCGGCGGAGTGGCAAGACAAGGACACCATCCAAGGGAGGCAAAGCTAACTCCAGCTCCAGCTCAAGTGTGCTCTCCATCCCAAGATCTGTGGGCAAGTTCCCTAGCCAAGCTCTTTCCAGCATCCAAGCAGCTATACTAGAAGAAAGGATAAAGCGAATGGAGCTAGAGGAGCTACGTCGCCAGATAGACGAGGACCACAAGGCTGACCTCGAGTGCCAGCGCCTAGATGCAAGGGCCAAAGAAGCTCAGCGCCTCCAAGAGGAAGCTCATCAGGCTAGGGAAGCTTTAACTAAACAGCTGGACAGACGGCGGCGCCTGAAGAAGGCCGAAAATGAGTTGGAGGTAGCTAAGATCATAACCTCTTTACTGCAAGAGGGAGATGGTGCCCCAGCATCAGACCCAGTGTCATTGGCTCCTAGTTTCCTGTCCCTACCCATGGCATCCCATCCAGCTGGAGCAAATACGCCTCCTCCTCCAAACCTCAGAGCGTCCACGCCACAGCTCCAACATCCTAATCCTCCATCGGTTCTGGCGCCTTCACCTAGGCAGCTTCCCTCTTCTATAGCACCCATTGTAACATGCCCCTCTCCAGTACCAGTGTTACCACCCACTGCAGCAGCAGCCATTCATGTGGAGCCTTCTGCGATGCCAACTGTAGCTCCTGTGGCACCATCAGCTACAACCATTCCACTAACAAACCAAGGGCAAGCTGCTTCCATATACCCTCCACTTGTGCACTACCCCCCTGTAGAACTTGTTGGACGGAGCCCCACATCTGCTCACGCCATGCCATACCTGAGTCAGGGTCTGACAAGGTCTGATCCAACCCTAATGGGCCCTTATGCTGCTGCAGGCCAGGCAGAAGTGCGACATCTTGGACAAACACCGTCTGACCCAACCCTAATGGGCCCTTATGCTGCTGCAGGCCAGACAGCAGCGCCACCCCTTGGGCAAACACCAGCCCCTGGAATAGAACTGCTGCTCGCATCATCATATGGCATTCCTAAGCCAACTCTGCCTGTCTTCGAGAGTGGCAGGGAGAGTGAATTTGCTCTGCTGAAGATGGCACTGGATAACCTGCTGAGCAGCCACACCCACCTGAGCGAGCAATACAAGTATCAAGTGCTACTGGGTCATCTTAAGCTACCCAGCGCACTGCAGCTTGCGAAGGCCTATATGCATGACCTTAGGCCTTACAGTACAGCACTACAGGCACTCCTAGAGAAGTATGGGCAACCAAGGCAGCTTATTCAGTGCGAGCTAGGTGCCATCCTGAATGCCCCTGCTATCAAATTTGGAGATGCTGATGCTTTTGATGCCTTCGCATTGTCAGTCCAGTCGCTGGTGGGCATGTTGAGAACCCTTGAAGGGCGGAACGGTTATGAGCTCAGGTGCGGATCTCATGTCGACCGTCTCTTGAGCAAGATGCCACCCACCTACCGGGACGGATTTGTGGAATATTGCCTCAGCCGCGGCATCCTGCAGACAGGCACAGACCAAACCTACACCCTGCCCGATCTAGCCGCATGGTTGCAGATCAAGGCTCAGGCTAAGCGCATCTCCAGCCGTGCTGCTGCTCTGTACCAAGTTGATAGCTCCAAGCTTGTGAGGAAAGAGAAACGCTCAACTCGACCAAAGGAAAAGGCTCTGGCAGTTCTGCTCAGCGAAAGGGAAGAGCTAAGTCCGCCAGAGTCTACCCACGCGAAGTCCATCTCCAAACCCAAGCCATACTGTCCGCATTGCGATAATAAAGAGCACTTCTTGAACTCCTGTACTGAATTCAAGAAACTGACCACCAGCCAGATCGTGAAGTGGATCAAAGAAGGGAAACGGTGTTGGAAGTGTGGACGAAGCCACAAAGCAGAAACTTGCACCCTAAAGCGCCCATGCAAAACCTGCAAGGAGGTACACCTCACCGTCCTGCACGATGCGGTCCTAGACACTCAGAGTTCCATCCTAATGGTCAGCACACCCCCAACTAAGATCTATCTTGATCGTCCCAATCGTTCACCAAAGGTGATGTTGAAGGTGGTAAAAGTTTTCCTTCACAATGGGAACAAAGCTATGGAGACTTATGCTGTCCTAGACGATGGTTCGGAGCGGAGCATTGTCCTTCCTCAGGTTGTGCAGCAACTCAATCTCCGGCTGCAGTCAGAGACTCTCTCCTTGAGAACAGTCCATCAGAATGTTGAACATCTCAAGGGGGCTTCTGTTACCTTGGAGGTATCCTCACTGCACAAACCAAGTGAGAGGTACCAGATATCACAGGCCTTCACAGCTAACGGCTTGTGCCTGAGTGAACATTCTTACCCTGTTACAGTGCTACAGAAGCGATACAAACATCTGAAGGGTTTACCTTTACCTCCAATTGACCACGCCCAACCGCTGGTGCTGATAGGTTCAGACCTGCCACATCTACTGATGCCCATACAGCCAGTGTGCGCAGGACCACCTGGTGGGCCCATTGCTGTTTGCACACGCTTGGGTTGGTCACTCCAAGGCCCTACTAGCATGATCAAGCACCAGTGGGCAGAACAACAATGCCTCCGAATCTCCACCATCTCCCCCCCTAGTGAGCTCCTTAGTCATGTGGAGCGCCTTTGGCAGATGGACATGCTTCCCTACGTGAGTGAGAAGGTAGCTACCCGGTCTAAGGAGGATCAACAAGCCCTCACTTTGCTGCAAACCTCCACCACCCGAGTGGATGTGGACGGCATCTATCGTTATGCTACCCCCCTGCTCCGAAGGTCACTGGCTGCCACTCTCCAAGCTCCGAAAGAAGCTGTGTTGCCCAGCTTGCGTAGCACTGAACGCAGACTGGCTAAGGACCCCAGTCGTGCAGAGACCTATTGCAAAGAGATCCATAAGCTTGAGGACGCTGGATACGTGATAAAATTATCCCAAGAGGAAGCCAGCCAAACTACCGAATCCTGGTTTATTCCGCATCACATGGTGCACCATAATGGCAAGGACAGAGTCATTTTTAATTGTTCCTTCCAATATCAAGGGCAGTCACTGAATGACAATCTCCTCCCTGGACCGGTCCTGGGTCCCTCCTTGCTGGGTGTCCTCCTTAGGTTTCGACAACATGCTGTAGCAGTGAGTGGTGACATCAAAGAGATGTTTCACCAGATCCAGCCTGCTGCCAACTGACAAGTCAGTTTTGCGATTTATCTGGAGAGCCCTGCGGAGGACAGAAGAGCCAAGTATCTATGAGTGGCAAGTTCTACCATTTGGAACCACCTGCAGTCCTTGCTGTGCCATTTATGCTCTGCAACGTCATGCCCAGGACAATGGCAGTGATGACCCTGGTCTTGTAGAGACCGTGGAACTATCGTTCTATGTGGACAACTGCCTTCACAGCACCCACACCACAGAGGAAGCTAGAGATTTAGTCAATAGGCTACGTCAGCTACTCGCCAGTGGAGGCTTTGAAATTCGCCAGTGGGCGAGTAACATACTATCAGTTATTGACCACCTTCCTTCTGAGGCTAGATCGGAGAAGAGCGAGATGTGGCTCTCCAAGAGCAGTACCGACCTCCAGGCACCCACTTTGGGGCTGCGGTGGAACTGTCTCAGTGATAGTCTGGGGTACAAGCAACGCCCTATCGAGACGCTACCCTCCACAATGCGAAACCTCTACAAAATACTGGCAGGTCAATATGATCCGCTTGGGTTCATCATACCCTTCTCCACAAAAGCTAAGGTGCTCATCCAAGACCTATGGAAGAAAGGCCTAGGCTGGGATGACCCAATCAGCCCTCAGAGCCTGCTGGATCGGTGGTTCACCTGGGAAAGGGAGATTCCAAACCTACGGTACCTAGAGTTCCCCCGCGCATATGCTCCACCGTGTGCAGACACAGTTACAGCTACCCAAGAACTGCATATCTTCCGTGATGCCTCTGAGCGAGCATATGGCTCAGTTGCCTACATGCGCATTGTGGATGATCAGAACCAGGTTCATGTTTCCTTTGTGCTGGCGAGGTCACGGGTCGCCCCAAGGAAACAACTATCAATGCCTCGCCTGGAGTTAAGCGCAGCACTCACTGGAGCTCAGCTGGCCAGCACCCTTCAGGCTGAGCTCACAGTGCCGATCCTGCGATTAACCCTCTGGTCTGACTCCACCACAGTCCTGTATTGGCTCAGATCACAGTCTTGCCGGTACAAGGTCTTTGTTGGAACCCGTGTCACTGAGATTCAGAACCTGACGGAGGTGGACAGCTGGAGATATGTGGATTCGGCAGACAACCCAGCAGATGACCTCACCCGGGGTTTGACTCTGGAAAAACTGACTCAACCCCATCGGTGGCATCAAGGACCGCCTTTCCTCCATCAGTCTCCCGATCAGTGGCCGGTAACACCTTCCACTGATTCCGAGCCTGATGACAGCGAGCTGAAGAAATCTGCTCTCATTGGCACAATGTCTATTCCTCCGAGCCTGCACCTTCCCGATGCTTGCAGGTTCCCCTCCTGGAAGGAACTTGTGCAAGCCGCAACCCAGTCCCTTCATGGGGCGGCTGATACCCACTCTAGCTTACCTATTAATGCAGCTGATTACATAACTGCTGAGAGGCTTCTCCTGGCACAAGCCCAGAGAGATTCCTTTCCGGAGGAGGTCAAGGCTCTGAAGTCAAATCGGCTTCTCCCATCTGATAGTCGACTGGCAACTTTATCTCCTGAGTACGACAATGCCACAGGTCTGCTCCGAGTTGGTGGCAGACTCCGCCACGTGGAGGGTCTAGAGATGGATGCCATTCACCCCATTGTCCTAGACCCACAACATCCACTTACGAAGCTGCTAATCAAAGAATTTGACCAGAACCTCCATCATCCTGGGGCAGAGAGAGTACTGGCTGAGCTTCGCCGCAGATACTGGATCCTGCGGGGACGAGAAGTCATTAGGAAGCACCAGCATTCTTGCCGAGACTGTCAGCATTGGCGAGCTAAACCTGATATCCCCAAAATGGCTGATCTTCCGCCCTCTCGGCTGCGCCTGTACAAGCCACCATTCTATTCGACCGGAATGGACTGTTTCGGTCCCTTCACCGTCCGAATTGGACGCCGCCAGGAGAAGAGATGGGGAATCATTTACAAATGTATGACGACCCGATGTGTACACCTAGACCTTCTTGAAAGCCTGGATAGCGACTCCTTTTTGATGTCACTAAGGTGATTTATAGCGAGACGAGGCAAGCCATACGAGTTATTATCTGATAATGGCGCCAACTTTGTTGGCGGGGAACGGGAGCTGCGTGAGGCTTTCACTTCTATGGCCCCTCACCTGCAGGAACAGTTGGCGGCACAGCAGATTTCATGTCGATTCAATCCGCCAAGTGCTCCTCACTTTGGTGGGACCTGGGAGAGAGAGGTGAAATCCATTAAGGTTGCTCTCAAAGTCATCCTCAAAGACCAAGCCGTGACCGAAATGGTACTTCGTACAGTTCTCATAGAAGTAGAAGGTATGTTCAATGCCAAACCGCTGGGATATCTGTCGTCCGATGTTGCAGATCCAGAACCGGTCACCCCAAGTATCCTGCTCATGGGACGTCGTGACTCCTCCTTACCTCAAGCCCTGTACGACTCCGCCAACCTCCTGGGAAAGCGCCGTTGGAGACACAGCCAAGTATTGGCAGATCACTTTTGGTCTGCCTTCATTCGCTATTATTTGCCCAGTCTACAGGAGAGACGAAGGTCGACAGCAGATGGCAAGGAACTGACCGTAGACCAAATTGTGCTCATCATAGATCCACAACTCCCACATGCCCTTTGGCTTGTAGGAAAAGTGACACACACGTACCCTGGGGCAGATGGACGAGTTCGGACAGCAGCCGTTCAGGTAAAAGGCAAGACATACATTCGCCCAGTTGCCCGATTGATCCAGCTCCCAAAACTCATTGATGAAGAAGACCAGAGCCAGCAGCTTTCTCCTAAGGTACAACTGTCCTAGCAGACATTTGGGGGCGGCTGTGTGAGAAAGCCTGTTGGTCATGCTGCGCGGATCAGGTGATGACGTCACTCCTCGCACGCATTCGTGCTGTGCTTCTTGTTTAGTACTGCCTGAGCTATGAGGAAACCGTCAGAATTTCGTCGCTCTGCTGTGATTGCAATTATCGTGCGTAAATGAGTACAATGTAAGTACTTATAGCGATTGTTATGTTAGTGTTGGTGATTGTTAGTTATCATTTCGCTGGAATCACCAAGTGTGTCGGGAGCTCGTGGTTTAACGGCAGTATTAATTTAGCAGTTTATTCGTCATTTAGCGGCTAGTTCGGCTAGGTTGCTGTCAACGTAAATGACCGCATATGTGTAACTTAGCAGTGAAAATTGCCTATGTGTTTATGTTAATTATGAAGTTATGCACCTTGTTCATACTTCATACTATCAGTTATTCCATTGATGAAAGACTATTGATGTTAATGCTCTCTTCCAATAGCCAATGTGTTACAAATATTACACTGCATGCTACTGTTTGTAGCCTTTGATTATTGTGAACCTGTGTTCTTCAGTTAAACTAAAATAGCAGCTAATGATACTGTGAAGATGAGAATTTATGTCATTTAATTAACTTGCATACATTGTTATCATGATGCATTCAGGTACTGTAATGTTTTTCCTTTTATGTTTCCTGTAGACCACACACCCACATCCATATTCTCATGCCCCCACTTTCTTAATAAGAAGGCCCATGGGTAAATAAAGAATCCAGTCTGTATCGCCCTAACTCTACCCAGCAGTCTGAAATTCAGAGGTCCCTACACCTCTATTATACTGTTGCTGCTTTAAATTTTGGGATTTACATGCATGGACAGCAATGCAAGATACGTAACACATTTATTTTCAATATGTGATCTTAACTCAGTACAACATCATAGCAATCAGGCTGTATTCCTTTCCCCCACTAAAAAGGATAAAACCTTAGTGACAATAATAGTAGCCTAGTATTAAGCTGCTTGCACACAGAACGATAGCTATCAATTTGCATTTTCTGAAGGTCGAACACAAACATGGCCAAGTTTTCCTGGAATACTTGAACTTTTATGACTTTCGGACACTGAGCTATATTAAAACCCTGTCCGACTATCGCGTCTTTGCATTGACTTTGACTGTAATCAGTCGTGCAAAAAATTTGTTTTGCGTCCAGTTAGCAAGCGGCTTTACTGAGTATAGAACGCAAGCATTTTATATATATATTAGGCAATTTGTGGTTGGCTGAGAAAGATGTGAAGTCGTTAGTTTGCACCACAGATTCAGCTGCATTGATAAAGCCAGATCAAGTTTCCATTACGCGTGCCAACCGCCATTAATCTGACATCAGGACAATCGATATAGATACTATAATTTATGTCCTTATTCAGACAGTGCTTCCTGTAATTATTTATTGCATTGACATGTGCCTGACATTGTGGAAACCTGCCTGCGAGGTTTCGGTGATGTGTGCGCACTGTGCGCCGATCATCCAAATTACCACTACACAGAATGTAAACCAGGCTGGAGCTGGCGAGCTTTTTGCGCAACTCCAGCAGAGACTTTTTCTACGAAATTGTCACTGCGCCTTGATGAATATGTGACACCTCCCCCTACTACGCCACCACACCCATCTCGGCGCACGTCTGTCTACCAAATTGCCAAAGCGGCTGCACATGGAGTTGCACCAGTAACCACTGTGCGGGCTGCGCTGGATGAAATTACCACTGCGTGCAGTGCGCCACACTATGCAGCGCTGTGCCAAGAAATTAGAGCCCTTCATTTCAAAACCTCAAATAAGATTTAATATCAAAGACATCCTGTGTAATATACAAAATACAGTTTTAAGCAATCATTTCATTCATTTGGAGGAAAAGAAAAAGCCTGCACCACTTAAAAAAAGCAATTCCCCCTTAGTTACATAATCAACCAGGGGTGCGTTTCCCGAAATCACAGATGCTAACTTACATAGTTGGCCCCACTGACTGTGAATGGATGCGCTATGTAAGTTGCTAATGTACTTAGCAACTACACTTTTGGGAAACGCACCCCAGTTATCCAAATTTATTGATATTTGTTTTAAATAAGACCAAAACCTTTTAAGCAACGTGAAGTAGGCTGATAGGTCTCACCAAGCAGTATACTGTGCAGTGATCAAATGAAATTCTGGAAGATGTAAGGAAGAAAGTTAATGAACCATGTTTGTCTGGTTAAATTTGCGAAGCCACTTCTTAGTTTTTGCCCAGTATTGGACCAATACCCAAACTGAATATTGGACTGGTATAGCCATAGTTATTAGGTCACATCTTTTTGCGGGAGTGTGCTCATTAATTACCTCTCAGTTACGATGTACACCCTAATGACCAGCATGTAATATTGTTATAATGGCATTGGCGAGATGTAAGTGAAGCTTTGCAAAGAATTTCATCTTGCCCACGCACTGAGGTGTTAATGAAGCCTTGGGCCAATTCTGATTCTTGCTGTCCCCTCACTTGGTGCGGTGCGATTTTGTCTCAAGGCGTATGCTGTGCCTGGACATGTTAGACATGTTAGGTCAAAAATGGGAGCCAAGCACCCCATCTGATGCAGACCTGCCAACATGTACGCATTTTGCGTACAACGTACGCATTTTGACATCAAAGTACGCTGGTACGAGTTGAGACTATTTGAGTACGCATATCGCTGGATCTCTCCAGTTTCAGTTTAAGCGTCAGTTTAAGTTGACACACTCATCAGTTGATGTCCGGTGAGCAGAAGTGCGTATGCATAACGTAAATATTTCGACCAATCAGAGAGTGCGTGTGCCTCACCTTCCCTCCCAACCACGGCCCTCTCGGAAAAAACCTCGCTTCGATTTGAGTTTAGTCTCGTTCCCAAGTTATAGGCTGCAAACCCTCTTCGCCACACCTCTGGGTCATCATATGTTGAAAATACACCCAATTCAAACATCGGTGAAATGGTAAATTCTACTATGGATGCAGCGAATCCTGTATTTTGATTAGTAGAATACCTACGGTAGAATACATGGCGCTGCTTGAAGAGCTGACGTTCGATTATAATGCCGTTTCACTGCGTATTAATCTCATAGTCACGAAAAGTGAACGCCATTTACTTTAGTTTGAGATATATTCGCTTTTATTTGGGTTTGTGTTTGCAGAAATACTGTGAAACGGCCTGAAACAATGAAATGTAATAACGAAGTTCGCAAAAGGCTTTCTGACATTCTGTTTAATGTTCCACATGATTGCCTCCAAAGGCAGCGTTTGATACGCTGTTTCAAATGCACCACTAATGGCGCTTTTCCACTACTTGGTGCGGGCTCTACGCTACTCTACTCGGTACCGGATATTTTTCTGGGAGGTTGTTTTCGTTGAGTGGATAGTACTGCCTCTGTGAAGCTGGTCATCATAGTGGCGCAGCACGAAACTTCTGCGATGTCATCCTCAATACGACACACAATGTAGCTACAGTTATATCAAGTTTACATTTATTCCATCGATTTTGTTAAAGATTTTTGTGTTCAAATCCGGTATTGTATTTTCTGAATTGAATTGCATTTTCTATTTGACATTGTCGTGTCCAATTCAGTTGCCCGTAAAATTGCGTGCCACCCCACTACGCAACGCAGTGAAATCCGTAAAAGGCATGGAAAGCGAATGTATATTTCACTCTAAAGTTCACGGCAAAACAAA
The DNA here is from genome assembly GCA_029721435.1 of Gymnothorax reevesii. Taxonomy (NCBI): domain Eukaryota; kingdom Metazoa; phylum Chordata; class Actinopteri; order Anguilliformes; family Muraenidae; genus Gymnothorax; species Gymnothorax reevesii. The sequence goes on along the minus strand of CM056582.1, from coordinate 41,034,920 downwards.
TGAATTGTTGAAGTATGGGATAATTAAGTGATCATTGCAGAGCAGAGTTCCTCGTTGCAAATCGCAGGACGTGGCAGCCATCAGAATTAATCGCTTATGCGTCATCTCATTTGTGATAACTTGAAGAGAAAAATGATTCGTTGACATCCGTCATGTTTTTTTTTCTGTGCGATTTTATTAAAACGAGGCTTGATAGCAGAACTTTCTGAAGGGGAATTAGTTAGGGAACATAATTGGACACAAGACCGTCACTTAATTTCGCCATGAACGGGCCACAAGCAAAGAGAAACACATTTCCTGAATGTAGCTTTGATGAATAAGCGAAACCGTGTTTGAAAGGTAAGGCAACGCACAGTGTATCGAACAAGATGTCTATAACGGTATAATTCTATGATTATTATAACTGATTATTAAAACTCCTCAATCTAACTTGAATGAGAGGTCGACGACAGAGTCGTCTTTCGCAGTGACGATATACTCTGACAATCAGTAGGCCTTAGTGTGTCACATCACTTTTTAGTTCCTAGTACCCGGTTGGCTTTTTTGGAACCCCGGGAGAGCAGGTACCAGAAAAGGTGGTACCAGTTGGTACTTTTTTCTAATGGAAAAGCAAAAGAGGCGAGTAGAGTAGAGCCGGTACCGCGTAGTGGAAAAGGGCCATAAGATGAGAATGATGGAAAGTTAAACAGTGCAAGTGTTTAATGCCTGGCAAATTGTATTTGTTTTGATATTTTTGCCCATTTATTGAATTAATTAATTGATTGATTTGCAATGAATGTCCTCTGTTGACTTGCTTTTCTGGCAACATTTTCAGTTATTATTGTCTATGGATTACGCAGTTATTTTATGTGTAACTAAGAAAAGCAAAGTACTACATTTCAAATTCATTTTTACTGCTCTTCTGACAAAAAAATTCGCTGGCTGTTTGAAGTAAATTGTATCTCTATGCAATTTTATTTACCAGTAGGGTGGGAGGTGATGAGGGGGGGGGGGGGTGCGGGTCAGGTTGTACTCATAAATTTTCTTCAAGGTTGGCAGGTCTGCTGATGGGTTGTTCATTGTAATTTTCCACCTCTCCCTCTGAAGGCCCCACCAGTCATTGGGAAGTAGGGTTAATATCATAATCTGGTTACAGTAATGGAAGTGAGGGTCAGCTTCAAAATGTAGAATTCGACGAAGGCAGAAGGAATACTGAACAAAAAACACATTTTCAGAATGATAATTTTCACTAAAAGGTTTGAAAACGCCCTTAACAACATGGGACAATGTAATTGCCTCCATAAATTTAGTTACTTGTTTTCCCCATTAGTTGTTTTTGGATTTGATATTGAATTTAAACTGCTTGACCGTGAGAAACAAAGACTGGGTGAATGCAACCAGAGCTGGAATGTTCTGGAGAGGAATGGAGGGGGGTGAATCAGGGAACGTGTGAGTGAACAGGAGCATATTATGGCTATTGTTTTCCTATCAGCTCTGTGATTCTTTGCCATATATAAACTGTCAGACTTTTATCAGCCTAAAGCCATACTACCTGATAGGATGCTTGTTGTATTAATTTTCCCCAAAGACATTCTGAGATTTTAAAGGATTATCTGCAGTAGGTTTCCTTTTTCCTATTTCAGTGCGTAACAGCAAGCAAATTCACAAAATCACACCTCAGCAGGCATCGCTAGGTATCATTTTTAGCCCGCTTGGCCTCTAGGCCAGTGGTGTGGTTCGATGCCTTTGTGGAGGTCTGTAGTGCGTCCGTAAATATTTTGCCTTGTCAGAACTATAGCGCCTTCAGCTTTTCACAGATACTTTTCAATTTTTATATGCGTGTATATGGGATGGAAATCTAGGCCAAGTTCAATTTTGACCATGTTTGGCCAAGCGGGCACAATGGCTTTGCCACTTTTTTTTTTGTTTATGCGTGCGTGCGTGCGTGCGTGTGTGTGTGTGTGTGTGTGTGTGTGTCTGGATGGGGAAAGCAATAGACTGCAGCATTGAACCTTCCATTGCTCTGAGAGACTCCTGCAAAATCATGCCTGGGTTTGTCTTCTGAAATAGAACCCAATTGTCAATTAAATTCATTTGACTGGTTTAGGTAGAAACTAAGGAGTGAAAAATACTTTTTCAAATTGGGCTAGGTAGTATTGGTTAACTTTTCTCCTTCAACATATCATTTTAAAACTACATTTTGTGTTTACTCTGGTTATCTTTGTCAAATATTAAACTTAACTTGATGATCTGAAACATGTAAGCGTGAAGGGGGCAAATACTTTTTTGCAGCACCGCAGAATGCTTTCATTTGTACACAGATCTCAAACTAAAATTTGCCATTTAAAAATATTTTTCTCAATTTTTCCTGGTTTGCATTCTACTGTAAGAAAACATACAAATAGTGAATAGACACCACCCAACCTGATTTGTCTCTGTGTAACCGTGGAGGACTTGTATACTGTATATTGTGAAAATTCTCATGTATTTATCTATGAAAAATGAATAGTGGCTGCTGCTCCAGCTTTGTGTCCCCTGCCATGGAGTGGATGGGGATACAGGAATGAGTATTGTCCTCCTGCATCCAGTCCATCCGTCCGTCATGCTTCTTTTCTTGGGCCAGAACTAAATTTGTTCAGTATTCCTTTATGAAATTTCATATATGGATGCATCTTATTGTGCAGATATGCCTTTTCATACTTTAATACTCTCCATCCTGTTGTCCTTCTGTTTGTCCCTTCACCACTTTTCTTTCCGGGTCAGATATTAGCCACCCTGTGGTGGGGGATCTGAGTATTTCTTACTTTTTAAAGTAATAAGCGTGTGTTCCCACACTCGCGCACGCGCATGCGCAGTAACATATGCTCACAAACACATACACACTGCTGTGGTGTAGCCAAAAATGAAAATTGGGTTTGCACAGAACGTCCCTTAGCAATTATTAGCCCTGACTTTTTCTTAATCATTTTCCATTGTTTGCATGTCTTCCGATTATTATATATGGCAAATAAAGACACAGTTTCTTTTTTAATGTGATCTTAGGACAACTAAATAATGACCAAAATTCCATTCAGGAAAATAATTAATTTACTCATAAAAAGCCTGATACGCGACGGAAGGTTAACTGGAATGGAACTTCCACGCTACTTTCTCTAACAATTCAGGTGACCTAACCTGCCATTCATGACCATTTAAAATGCTTAAATTATGTCAACTTATGAAGATTTGAAAATATCTCAACTTATGAAGATTTGCAAAATACTGAATAAGGCTAATTGAAGTGCACCAAATTGTGTGTTCAAATGAATGGCTGTTGTTATACCTTAACGAGGGGAACTAGCAACATCTGACAGTGTGGAGTGTTTTCGAAGTGGATATACAGTTAATTTGGAAAAATGATGCAGAACAAGTCAAGACTTAGGCCCGTATTCAGAAACGACACTCACACACACCCTCCACTCACCATATAGTGAGTACGATTGAAATGTAACTGGAGTGTGAGAAAGAGATTGACTGACCACTAACTGAGAGAGCGGTCCCACTCCTCGCCAATTACTATTCATAAACGCCACTCGAGCATAACTGACAGTAGTAGGAACTGGGTACCGCAGGCGATGCGTCGGCTGCTGCAAAGGGACGCTCAATCCTCACCCTTAAGCAGTGGCGGTTTTACACGGGGGCCTACAGAGGCCTGTGCCCCCCCGCCGATGTCCTGTGCCCCCTTGCTGGCCCCTGTGCTGAATGAATTATACTCTATATTTTTTTACGATGATATGCGCTAGCGCCAACACCGGACCTAATGTCACTCAACATTCTACACGGACTGATTAGAGCGACGCACCAAAGTGTGCTGGCTACCTGCGTTTGCTTTCACTGATCTCAATACGTTGGCTTGGATTTGAATATGTGCGCGGCAACCAGTAAAAGCAACCTGTTGCAAGAGACGAAAGTAAGCTATACGACTGCACCTTAAAAAGTAATTTGTTGTAGACGTGGCCCTGTTACTGTTGTTCCCCATTCCAGCAACGAAAGTTTATTGTCAAGTTTGTAAATGTGTCTTAGAATTACGTTACGAATCACAATCGGCAAAGTACTTATGAAAAGTTCCACACGATGGTGTGACGTTAACCACTAACCTCATTTAACTAGGCTGTTCCATTTTTTAAAATAATATGCTACGAAGAAAATTAATCAACAGTAGCCTATCTGCCCGTGCGAAATAGGGATTGTTATTCGTGGAATGAGATGTATGCACCGCTGTACTTTTTTTTTTTTCTAAGACTGTCATGAAACGAGGAAGGGATATCGCCATTTATTTTTTTTAAAAATGGAATAACAGGAAAACAAATAAATCATTTATATGGCAATATTTGCCTAGTATCAGTGCAATTCACAAACCTATAATTATATTTCAGTTGACCGCAGCATTTTTCCAATTAATATTTTCAATCAATCACTCCACTGTAATATTGGCTTCCATAAATGGAAATGGCAGATTATTGTGTCTGAGAGAGTGGAGGGTATATATATATATGTGTGTGTGTGTTGATTTCATTATTTCATTTCATTACAGTAACTAGCACCAGTTGTTTTGTTAGTACTATTTTGTTACATTTGGGGGCTGCCAAGCTGTCACGGAATTACAGTCCCATTACATTTTGGGTTGTAACTCTACAACCAAATAAGATAAAATCAAGTATGATATGTCATATTGAAGGTATTAACTTGTTCTTTAATATTATTAACTGAAAATATATTTTTTTGAGAAATTTTCATTGAAGAAACAAGCAAAAACTACTCCGTCACGGAATTACACAAAATTGACGTGGTTTTTTTAATGTTGTGTTTAACTATCCAGAAAGTGATGTTCCTATCATAGTTAAGCTATGAAACTTCAGTATGTTCATATTTAAGGTGTTTTTTGTTAATACTGTAAGTTATAGAAACAAATATTGACTTTAACTCTGCTTTATGGGCAAGAAATTTAAAAAATTCAATGTCACGGAATTACAAGAGGCAAATTGTCACGGAATGACAACAATAGTATTAATTAGTTTCAATGTATTAATTTCAATATATCATAAATATATACATAATTATTTACATTTTTACAGTTTAGCAATATATTACAATGAGTTTCCGCTTATAATGACCAATCATAATACATACTTCAAAAATCTTTTTAAATCTCCATGTCAACATTGGCTTGGCGGCCCCCATTTGTATGAATAAACACCTTTTCAAAACTAGCTTCAATCCACAGAGAGCCTACTGTATATTTGTCATTTTGATTTATGTTGGAAGAACTATCACTCCTCAATTACCAGATCCTTCTAAGTTGCTCTGTCTGTCACTAATTAAAGTCAGCATGACATGCACACCTGTGTGAGCTGCTGTGTATTCAGGCACTGGCAGCATATTTTGTAAATAAGTGTGAAGACTGGACTCCCAAGTCAGTGGCCATGAATACAGAGGAGTTTGTACAAATGTTACTTGTGTGCTGTGGTTCTGATAGGCCCAATAACAGATGAGGAGTTTTGTTTTCTAAGAAGGAGTCGCCCATTCATAAGGGCATAAGCCATTTGATTTGTCTGATACTTCACACAATATGTTGTATTTTATTTTCCATTTTTGATGGCCATCAGTCAATGCATTTTTTCTTCATGAACAAATCTTCAGCATGATTTTATAGGCTAAAGCAAAATAGAAGTTTTTAATGTTTTAATATCGTTGTTGTTGCTTTTTTAAAATATTTTTGGGCTTTTTGCCTTTATTCACACATGAAAGTTTAGTGAGCCAGGGAGTGAGTGGTGTTGCAGCACATCTCTGCTGCAGGCCCATGTCTAGGGCCATCATTGTTGTTTTTAATGTGCCCCTCTGATTACACACTGGCCCCACCTGGGCCCCCCCAGTAAAATTTGTCTAGAACCGCCACTGCCCTTCAGTGCTGAATGACCTAAACCTGTCGCAGTTTACTTTTCTTGATTAGAAAGTTTCTCAGACAAATCGGTAAAAAGACAAACACATTTATTTTTGATAGCGTTGTTACACATTGCTTCACAAAATTGAGGCATTTCTTTAGCACGCAAATGATGACGTAAAATATCAGCAAGTCTTCACAAATTCTGTGGTCACTTGGCTCGCGAAAGGCGCAGGACAGCCCGCGAGGCTCACTAAGCCACAAGCTGTGAAACATTCCAGACATTACCCTCTACATGCAGCAATTAAGAATGTAGAAAAGAATGGATTCTCGCGACTTACAGCTACATGAGCCTCGCAGACCAATCCCCACGCGCCCCACGAGCCAGTTGGGCCAGAATTTTCCAACCCACGAGTAAAGAAAAGCGCGAGAAATCCGAATGCGTGAGAGTTGACAGAGATGCGTCATTAATGAAAACTGGCCACACCTGATAATGTTGAGAGTTTTCGGAGTTTCTGCAATGGTAATTTAACTGAATTGCAAACAGGGCAATAATTTTCAATGCTCGTTCTAACTTAACAAGTAGAACTGGCGACACATGATAATCCTTTGGATTTTTGGAGTTCAAGTAGGCCTAAATAAAATTTTATTAAATGATCGAAAAAAAGGTCATATCCAATCATTATTTTTAAGGAATGGTTTTGAGCTTCCCCAATTGCCAGTTCACCAGTAGCTACTGGTGGGTACACAAATGCTAACCTCGAGTACACCACAGTGCAGTTCGTAAACACTGAAACCAGGCGGTCAGTAAGTTACCGGCATCGTTATCATCTTTAGATTTAAAATTTGCATAGTTGCGATTGCGTCGAGCACGTGGCTGTAAATGATCCAGAGTTTCTAATGTTTGTAACCACCTGAAAGCCATGACAACGAAATATCGGCGCAAGTTAGTGCGGCTCTAGGGAGGTGTTCCCTGCACTCTACCTTCACTCAGTAAAAGACGCTATTTTCAGTGTGAGTGAGCTCCCTTAAAGCAAGTGAGTGTTAGGACAACCTCTGACTCATTAAGTATAACCTGACACTAACTAAGTTTTAGTACTCACACTTAATTAGTGTGAGTGTCGCTTCTGAATACGGGCCTAATAATTGTTTTAAAGGGATGTTCCGAGCAAACCCAATTTTCAGTTCTGGTGACGGTACTGGCAGACTGTAGTGGCATGCATTACGGTGGACAAATGAAAAATTTATTCAGGATTTCTGAGATCCCGGATATAACTGCCCCAAGCCACAGTGCATATAATACAGAGGGTGAATGGCATATTTTAGCAGAAGACTGTGACTTTAAACATTTCTCTTTGGGGTTATTTTGCACAGGAATATTATAGAACCTGCTCTGGAGATGGAACCATGGGAAAGGAGGGGTTCATAGGAAAAAATAAGGGAGTTACAGTGGAGAGGGAGGGGGAGAATGGGAGAAATAAGGGAGTTATAGTGGAGAGGGTGGGAGAGATAGGGAGAAATAAGGGAGTTATCGTGGAGAGGGTGGGAGTGACGGGGAGAAATACGGGAGTTATGGTGGAGAGCGTGGGGCAGATGGGGAGAAATAAGGGAGTTATGGCAGAGAGGGTGGGAGACATGGGGAGAAATCAGGGAGTTATCGTGGAAAATGTGGGATAGATGGGGAGAAATAAGGGAGTTATGGTGGAGAGAGTGGAGCAGATGGGGACAAATAAGGGAATTACGATGGAGAGGGTGGGAGAGATGAGGAGAAATCAGGCAGTTATGGTAGAGAGAGTGGGGTGCTAGGGAGAAATAAGGGAGTTATGGCGGAGAGGGTGGGGTTGATGGGGAGAAATAAGGGAGTCACAGTGGAGAGGGTGGGAGAAATGGGAAGAAATCAGGGTGTTATGGTGGAGAGAGTGGGGGTGATGGGGGAAATAAGGGAGTTAAGGTTGAGTGGGTGGGAGACATGGGGAGAAATTAGGGTGTTATGGTGGAGAGGGTGGGAGACATGGGGAGAAATTAGGGTGTTATCGTGGAAAATGTGGGAGTGATGGGGAAAAATAAAGGAGAGATGGGGAGAAATAAGGGAGTTATGGTGGAGAGGGTGGGAGTGATGGGGGAAATAAGAGAGTCACCGTGGAGAGGGTGGGAGAGATGGGGAGAAATCAGGGTGTTATGGTGGAGAGAGTGGGGGTGATGGGGAGAAATAAGGGAGTTAAGGTGGAGTGGGTGGGAGACATGGGGAGAAGTCAGGGTGTTATGGTGGAGAGGGTGGGAGTGATGGGGAGAAATAAGGAAGTTAGTTATGGTGGACAGGGTGGGAGAGATGGGGAGAGATCAGGGTGTTATGGTGGAGAGAGTGGGGGTGATGGGGAGAAATAAGGGAGTTATGGTGGAGAGAGTGGGGCAGATGGGGAGAAATAAGGGAGTTATGGTGGAGAGGGTGGGAGAGATCGGGAGAAAGAAGGGAATTATGGTGGAGAGGATGGGAGAGATGGGGAGAAATAAGGAAGTTATGGTGGACAGGGTGGGATTGATGGGGATAAATAAGGGAGTTTAGCTGGAGAGGGTGGGAGAAATGGGGAGAAAGACTCTTCTCCATAAAGAGTGGGAGTACTGCTGAGCCTCAGTCACAGCCATTGAAAGATTCAATCGAAGAATATGGCCAGAGGCAGAGAACAAGTGCCAATATATGGGGGAGTGATCAGTGGGAATTCATGGGCTGTAATTGTACACTTCAGTGTGTCTCAGCCTGAAAGCGAGCAGGGGAGGGACAGAAGAGTGACTGAGTAGTTGGGGGGGAAAGGTTTATAGGTACAGGTGCAACTCATCTCATATTTTTCTCTCTCTTTGTTCCTCTCTTACACTTACACACACAAGCATAGCAGGGGGGACCACCTTTCCATCTCTCAGATCCAGTATTGTTTGATATTTAATATATGTACCCAAGTCCTGCTCCAGATAATTCTTTAAGCCCAGTTTGCCTTCAGGTTGGATGCGTCCATCAGAAACAATTATAGTTTGAAAGGTATCTTACTTCCCTCGCTGAGATCACACAGCATGTTTCTTGATCTTGGGCCATTTTCATTAGAAGCTGTAAGTTTTCTTTATTCTGTTTTTTTTCTTTGGCTTTGTGTAAGTTTTCTTTCCCAGAAATGGATGAACAAAGCTATTTTTATTGAGCAAGACCACTTGAAGACGTTTTTGATTATGCAAAACGGACGCATTGCTTCCACTGTGCTTGTACCCTTAGGAGTCTGTTCTGAGCCTGGTCTATGATGAGGGAGAGCTGATGCGAGTTTTGAATGTAAATTGCATTGCAATGCCAGCATTCATGCAGGCATGAAAACCAATATTCCAGCCTAGTTAACGCAACATAGGAAAGATACGCGTTCTTTTCAGCAGACTAAATGCAGAAGCGCAATCCTTAGAATTTCTGCCATCTTCTGTCTATAAATGTTGTATTCAGGCAGTGTACATCTGACACTAAAAACAGAATTGATTTCTGCCCACTCAAGGGACTTCACTTAATTGTGTGCTTTGCCAGTTCAATTACCCTCAAAAAAACAAAGGGTCATATTTAACAATATTTGTTTGTTTTTTTTTTGCTGTTGTTTGTTTCTGAGGCACCGGCTGGCTGCTATTACTGCATTTGAGGACTATGGGACTGCCTGTGCTGATTTGCCATGAGGTTCTGCATATCTGAGTGTCTGCTTTTTTAGCTGAACCCCTAAGCTGAGATATGAGCATGGGTGGTATGCAAAAGGAAAGTAACTTTTCTCTATGTGCAGCCTGTGGGTGCTTTTCATTATGCCAGGTTATGCTTCCTCCCGTGACGTCCTCTCTTCTTCAATGACCCGGAAATCCTTCTGCCTTCCCCATCTTGGAGGATCTTCCCATCCCTTAAATGTACACCGAGGAGCTTAAAAGCGAGAAAACACAGGTGTATCCTCCTCAGAAGGCCTCTATCTAGTGGTGTGACGTTTATATGCCGCAGCTCGACGTGTGATGTCGCTTCATGGAGCGAAGGATTTCTCATTTGTCAGCTTTCAACTCCTCTGTCCTTGCAGTGCTTGCTGGCATCTCTCTCTCCGATCCTCACTGGGAGGAGCTACGATGCGATGAAGACACTGAAGTGAGGGAGGCGAGGAGACACATTAGCATGATGAAAATCATGTTGGGTTATGGCAGGGGCTCCAACTATGGTCTGTGAGATCCACAGTGTCTCATGGTTAGTTCATCTTATGAAATGAGCAACTAGTTTAGTCTGAAACCATGTCAGTGAAGGTAGGGTAAATGTTTCCAGTCCTGCCGCTGGAGGTTTTAATGCCAAACCTGACAAAGCAGGCAGAAAAAAGCAATTAGAGAGTTTCTAATTAGTTAAGTCAGGTGAGATAAAATGAATGGATGGATATGAAAGCTTACAGAGTAGGAGAATTGGAACAGGGTATCCACTCTGATCTCAAACATTGGCAAGTCAGCATTGGCTACCAACAGGCAGTTTCAGTCAGCTTTTCATCAGAACAATGGAGGCTATTAGCATTAACAGCAAATCTCTGCCACCAATCAGTGTAACTCTTAATCAAAGAATAGCGACTGGGAGTGGGCGATCAAGAGCTATTCCAGACAAGAGGACTTCATTAACACTAGAATAGGCTGTTTAGGCTTGGCCGGTGGGACATCTGACCTCCTATTGATTGCAGGACTTTATGCATCCTGCCTTTGCTAGATATGTCTGAAATAGGGTATTTAACACCAAGCGGCTCTTGTGATTCAAATGACTAAAAATCATTTTAGGCAGTTGTGGTTGAAAGCTTTGGCATTTAAAATCAGCCTATCACTCCTTGTACTTCTAATAAACTTCAAGATTGGAATGTCTCAGATTTCTGACCGTTTGTTTCAACTGCTTTAAACTCTTTGTTGAGTTGATTTCTTTGGACTTTTTTTTACAATTAATATTGCAAGGCTGTGTTCTAAAACTTCTTTGCTTTGAATTGCCAGTGGTGAATGTTACACTAGCATTAAAATGTTAATGTGAGAACATTATCATCTCATTTGTGGTCTCACACCTTAAAGAGTTAAAGGCCGTTTCATTGCATTGAAAACCAACAATTTTTGTCCTGGCAACCTAATTAGATATTGTGTTGATGGAAAACATTTGCTGAAAACATTTTATTTTCCTGCCAGTCAGACTGCAGTCGCGTATAAATGGGGGCTCACACTGTGGGCACCTGCTCTGTGCTACATATAAGACCGCGGTGCTGGGCTCCTGGAGCAGACAGTGTTACGCCAGTGTCAGTTTTGAACAGGACATGTACAGTTCAGAGCCTCTTGATCCACTGATGTCACTAAAATTCAGCGGCCAGGAGTGTGCGGTCATTAGCAATCTGTCTGCACTCGAGTCAAGAAACCTACATTATTAAAAGGCCATCTTTATTTGTCCCTTGTTGCAGGGTTTCAGACCTTGTTCTGAAACAAAGTGTGTGCCTGCGTTTTTTGTTATTGTGTGTGCTTGTGTGCATGTGTATGCACTTGTATATAGAGATGCACCGAATTTTCGGCCACCGAAAATTTTTGAACGAAAAAGGCAAGTAAAATGCATTTTCGGTTTTTTTTTTGCCGAAAGACCTTTAACACCGAAACATTACAGCCGAAACAGAATGTTCTGATGAAGCAAGCAAAAACTGCGGCCAGCACGCGCCTGTCTGTATGTTTTAAATCGGGGGACACGCACCACCGTCACCACGTTATGGCACTAAACTCCGTGAGTGCTGAATTGCAATTTCTGTTTGACACTGTCCTGATGGACAGGGTAGCAGCTGGTGTTGTGTCCGATTCGGTTGCACATTAAATACTTACCGCATAAAAACTCAAAGCAATGATATCCGTAAAAGGCATAGAGTATTCATAGACATTGGCAATATATTCTCAAGGCATTTGTGTAACATCAGTATTCCATAATGTAACTACAACCCCTGGAAAAATATGGAATCACTTCACACGGATGTTAATTGGCCTCTTTTCCTTCATAACAAAGAAGCAAATAACACGTATGATATAACAATTATTGTTTATTAGCTTGACATGCAGGCGTCATTTAACATTTCACCTTGAAAGTGAAGGGAAAACACGAAGCAAACGCGCAAATCGCGGGAGATGGCAGAGTATTAGAATGTATCACTTTACAATGCGTCATCTCATCTGTGATACCTTTCCCTTTCCTGAGAACAAAATGCTTCATCAGCACCCGTAAAGTTATTCACTGCGCAATTTTTGCAGAATAGGGGCAGCATAATAACTTTCTCAAGGGGACCCGGGGAAACAGAATTGGACACAACGCCGTTGCTTCTAATTTCGCCATGATCACAGACAAAGAAAGGCATTTCATAAATGCAGTAGCTTTGGTGAACAAATGCAACCTTCTTTAAAAGGTAAGGCAACACACAGTATATTTATCAAGCTGCCTAAAACAACACACGTTTCAAAAACACAATTTGAGGACCTGTTTCAATGATGGAAAGTGAAGCCTGTTTCCTAGTGATAATGCGGAAGCAAGTTGTCTATCGCAGCCAATTCTCTCTGACCAATCAGTGGGCTGCTGCTGTTGTCGTCACGTAACATATTTTACAATTTTTCAGCAGCCAGTAATGGGCCAGTCAGTTATAGGCCTGTAGGTTATTCATGAGCGGGGCCATGTTAAACATTTTATTTATAATTTTATTTTATATTGTGCTTTGTTGGAATGTCATTGCTAAAAAAATATTTTCATAATTTTGTAATAGATTTATTTTTTGAAGCGTGAAAGTTAATTTATGCCATTGCAATGCCTTCACTTTAGTTAGTTAAGTATGCAGTCATAGCCATAAATGCAATGGTACTAAAAATTGGCATAATTTCTTTCGGTGTTTCGGTTTTCGGCCAAGTGTTTCTCATTTTCAGTTTCGGCCAAAAATTTTCATTTCGGTGCATCCCTACTTGTATATGTACTTTTATTTATTGACAGTGTATGTGTTCATTGGAGTGTAATGTAAAAGACACAGAAGCATGCTCTCATATGCTCCAGTCTGTTCATACATGTGTTTCTGTGTGATGTGTCTGTGGAGGATTGAAGGCTGAACATTTGTATAGCTTGTCAGAAGCAGATGAATTAAATTCCTGCTGCATGGACAACATGAATTGGCTTAATCAGTAACCTCTGCATTAGTGCAAATTCTGCGGTAAATCCTTTTTTAGATGCTGTTTGTTTCTGCCTGCCTCCAAGCACAGCTGAGGACACATAGGCCTTTCCCTGCGTATGTGATGTGTGAACTGCTGTGCATTTACTGCGGAGAAGTAATTGGTTATGGTAGCATTAGCCCATACTCTTTTTACTATCATTATCATTTTAAAGATCAAACACTCCTCTTGGACAAGTCCGAAAGGTCTGCTAAACGTGCTCATGACTGATCGGTAGCATTACTGCATAAATAACAACTGCGTCCTCATTTTTAGAAAGGAAAAATAGAACATTCGCCTGTGATATCAACACAATTTTATTCTTTGTCTTCAATCTTGGCAGCTTTCTGCCATGCTCTTATAACCAATTTCAGTCTCCTCATGCTTGCTTCCCCACACCATCTCAATTTTTTTTCACCGGTAGTCAGTGAAGTACTAAAATTTGTTTATTGGATCTTCAGATTCTGCAAATACAGACTTTGTATGCTTGTGGGTGAATGATTTCAGAGCATTGCTGTAAGCCAGTATGCCAGAGGCAATTAATTAAAGTTACCCCCAAAATTTGTTGAAGCTATTGGAGTGGAGCGTGTTCAGAATAGTGCCCCCTGTTGGAGAGCTGAGATATTAGCTGCACTTCCACTTTTACGCGTCTGCCAAACGTAGTTGGAGAGTTTGTTACCTTTTTAAAAGAGTTTAATTAGGAATTTTGGCACATTACATATTTCACAGTATTACAAAATACATGCAAAGGGGAGGAAGTCAATTCACTAATAAACACATCAATAAAATAATTACAGGTCCAAAAGTGTCCATGGAGTTTTTCTGTCTCCAGCCATACCCAGGGATCAGCGCCTTCTTAAGTACATTATTATTTATTTCACCACCACTTCACTGTTGATTACAGTCTGGTTGATGTTCATTTTACATCTTTTTTTCCATATTTTTGAATTTACAATACAGATGATTAACCAATAGAGTTGTTTTGTCTCTTCTGGTAAATTTTCTTTAAAGACACCAACCATTATCAATTTCATGTTCACAGCGAAACTCAGACCAATGTGCAATTACTTTTTCATATTTCTTTTGTTCTGTAGAAATTGATCAAAAGATGTTCAATTGTTTCATTTTCTACACAATTTGCCATTGGACAGGTTTTCGTAGTGACAAGGCAACTCCATTTAACAATCGCGCACAGGCAATCTCCTCACAGATATCAGCCAAGTTGAATCCCTGAAATTTTCAGACAGCATTTAGAATTAACATTTTTATTACATATTTTCCAGTAGAGTTTATCATTCACCATTCCACCAAACAGATGATTATTAATCAATTTATAAATAATTTTATTTGGGAGTCCACACCGATCAATTTGAAGGTCTTTGAACTTAAACTCATTTATGGGGATTTTATTTTTAACAAGCTGGCCGTGAGGCCCACGGTCTCCCGTCGCCAAAATAAATATGTACCCGGTGACTTTAAAGGAGGTCAATTCTGTTCAACCTGAAAATGGATATTTTGTAAAAGATGGCAAAGAACTGGATCCATAAAATTTGACCATCAGGTTAGAGAGAATGCTGCAAAACACCGCAGTGAACAATTTTGAGCTTGCAAATCAAGTTAGAAAAAAAAACAGGTCAAGTACCAATAGTTGACCTGCGAATTGCAAGGTCAAAAATAATAGGTCAAGGTCACGGATATTAAAGAGGTAAATGGTTCATAATGTAATCTTCTGATATGCACAACGTGGGGTCTGTAATCCATTTTATTCTTGAGTTATTGTGTTATTGCCACTTTTTGGATGGACGGACGGTCAGACGGATGGATGGAAGGACGCACGGACGGACACACACGCACAGACGGGGCGCATTTCTATGTCTCCCTTTCGCCAGAGGCGATGGGAGACAAAAAAGGCACCTCTTTTCTGGCTCCACCTTTCTTTTTTTAGTCAAGTTTTGACATCTCCCACCCAGCCAGCCCCCCATTTTATACCACAGGGAATATTTTTACAAAAAGCTATTTTTAACTTGCAACCAAGTTTATCAGCTCCTAGTCCTCCCTGTTCTCTGCACAACTGCACATTTCAGGGTGGCCTTTTATTGTGGACAGTCTAAGGTACACCTGTGCACTAATCATGGTGTCTGATGAGCATCTGGATGTGGCACACCTGTGAGGTGGGATGGATTGTCTCAGCAAAGCAAAAGTGCTCACTATCACACAGATTTGTGAACAGTGTTTGAGAGAAATGGTAATATTGTGTATCTGGAATGAATTTTAGATCTTTGAGTCCATCTCATGACAAATGGGAGCAAAAACAAAAGTGTTGCGTTTATATTTTTGTTGAGCGTTTATATTTTTGTTGAGTAGTTTTCACTAAATCTCTCTTGCTCGTTTCATCATAAATTATGTCACCTTGTTCATTTTGGATGCCATTTAATAGCCTATTTTCCTTAAAGCTTCTTATATTAACAAATTACATTTACCGCATTAACTGAGCCAAACACGTTGGGGTAATGACCAGATTGTACCTGGGCATTCAAGTAGACTTCATCATTTAATTTTATTAGTTCCAATTTGAATTCACGCAAAGAATTTCTCCTGTAACGTTTATTTCTCTTTTGACTTCAGAATAATGTACTCAACCATTAGTGATTTGTATTTTTCATTTCTTTCATGATTAAGAACCTTACATTTAAATAAAAAAACTCCTTCATCCTATTCTTCAATAAACCCCATAAATCCACATCGGATTTTATAAAAATTCTCAATTCATCAGTTTTTACCAATTTCAGCTTTCAGTTCAGAGAGCAATTTGTTGTTTCTTAAGCACTGTGTATTCAATTTCCAGTATCCCTGTTTCTCATTAGGACCCATTCGAAGCCAAGAGACAACAGCCAAATGATCAGAATTGACCAAAAATTCAGTTTTATACTCGCAAACAGAACATTTCCAGGATACATAAAAACAATCAATTCATGTTTTATGACCAGACTCAATTCTCACATACCCAACCTCATTTAGATAGAGGACTTGGAGGACATCTTGCAAATCATGTCTCTCATAATTTTTCTTTCTTTACGCTTTGCCTTCTCAAGACATTTTGAAAACCGTAGTTGACTCGCGGTCATTTGCCTCTGTCACAGTATTAAAATCACCTCATAATATTAGGGGAGAGGGAGGTTAGTTGGAATGTGGGGTAATGTGTTGCATCCCTGAAGATGCAAAGAATTTATTGAAGACTTTGCTGCCATCTTGTGGGAGCCTATCACACTACCCTTCAGCCATATTGGTATCTACACCATGCTTGAAGTTCCTGTGCTAAGAGAGATTTGTATGTATGAGATTTGTAAGATAATTTTTGCATCTTAGGGTAAAATTTTTACCTTTAGGAAATATCCACTCTGTTCAGTTCACATAATAGCCATGAATGAACCCTACTGCGAGTTGATTGTTTGGAGGAATGTAAACAAAATGGGACAACAAATAATTTGCCTGTGCTAATGTATGTTGTGTACACTGCATGTGTTGTGGTGATTATGGCATGGGGCTACTTGGAAAATGATGTGGGGAGCTAGTTGGAACTTTTCCCAACAAACCCCGCTGTTCATCACGAGTAGACTGGTACATGTCACTGCACTTATGCTCAAAACTGATCACATTAAATAGCTTTCTGTTCTTAAATAGGCCTGATCAAAAAGCACAGCCACTAAAAAAATACCCTGATTTCTTCTTTAGTTCTTAGCAATATTGTCTTCAATTTTAATTAAGTTTTATATTTTTAGAATGAATTTAGAATGAATGAAAAAAAATAAGTTCATATATTTTATGTAGTTAGTAAGTTTCATTAAATAGATAACTAAACTAATGGTCTAATGATTATTTAGTGTCCAGCTGCAGATTAAGACTTGCCTAGGGCATGTAGGGTCACTCAAGAATTATGTGGGTGAGGCACATCCAAATTTTGGTAGTTTAGGGTCCTTGATTATTCCTCAACACATATATTTTCATCAGTACCACTCCAAGGGAGTAAAAAGTATTAGACCATATGTCAAGATAATTCATGATGTACCCTTCACTAACTTCCAACCAGCCCCATGGCATGTTCAAGACTTATTGTTTATATGAACCTCTTTGAACATTGCTGAACTTTATTGCTGAGATTGTTGTACACATAGACATGTATAAAAACAACATGCAGTTGTTATGAGCTCTTTAATATTTATTTTGCCTTCCTCTTAATTGAATG
Organism: Gymnothorax reevesii; assembly: GCA_029721435.1. Classification (NCBI taxonomy): domain Eukaryota; kingdom Metazoa; phylum Chordata; class Actinopteri; order Anguilliformes; family Muraenidae; genus Gymnothorax; species Gymnothorax reevesii. The sequence goes on along the minus strand of CM056582.1, from coordinate 41,017,560 downwards.
TTTCCCACTTCCAGAGGGGGTGGTGCTTTCTAAGGCCGCCGATTGCAAGAGCCAGTTGGAGACTAGCTCTTCTACTTTCTACCTAGCGTTCACGTACTGAGAGTATTTTAATTGCCTTCTGTGTTGGCTCGGTTTGCCTTTGGACTTACGATTCTCGCCTTGCCCTTTATTTGGTTTGTTTTTGTTGGTTGACCCTTGGCCTGTCCCATTTCGACTCAAATTCTAGTGCTTGGGTTTTGGTCTGGTTGCTTGGTGAATTCTCGGAGTTTGACCTCAGTTTCCGTATCTGACTACCCCTCTAGTCTTTCCCCTTTTGCATGCTGTTAGGTTTACTCTGGATAGTTAACATGCTCCCAGCTGGATCTCACAGTCCTTGTATCAGGGCATTTCTTTGTGATTTTGCTTTGTTATTTAACCTTTGTTATTTTTGAAGGTGATTCTGGGCAGAAACTAGTTTCCATGGGGGTTACACTATTCGTTCTCTCAGTCTCCATTTGCGGACTGAGAGTTCAGGAGTTCAGTGTTTAAAAGCCGCCCTGGGGCCAGTGAACCTTTGAAGATTAGCTGTAGGAATAGTTTCTCTCTGGTTAGGCAGTTAGGGACCGGAGTTACTGATCAACGTGCAATTGGTGCCTATTACAGTTCTCCCTGCCCGTCCTTCCCTCATTTCTCTACCGGTTGTTGCCTGCCCTAGACCGGGTCGTAACATAGTAGAATTTACGATAACACTTTACTTGAAGGTATCGTCATAAGAGTGACATGACACAGTCATTAATGTGTCATAAACATTATAACAATGTCATAAACGTTGTCAGTAAGTGTCATTAGGTTTTTGAGATGACAAGTTGACATTGTTTGGGTTGTCTTGATTATGACAGCTTCGTCATAAGAGTGACATGACACTGTCATAAATGTTACATGACACGTGACAGTTATGACAGTGTCATGTCACTCTTATAACGGTACCTTCAAGTAAAGAGTAACCAAATTTTCAATATAACCATATTTTGAAAATAAAAAGTTTTGTGAAATCTGTTCCAACTAACCCCCCTCTCCCCTACATGCAAACCAGTACAAAATTATTCATATAGTTTGTTAAAAATAGGTATTTTCCCAGCTCTATCTGCTGGCGAATACACATTCACAATTCTCAATTTTTGATTCTTAACATAGCAGTCACTAAGCAGAATTCGGCCAGGTATAATCTTGTGAACCTTTATAATTTCAGAACTTATTTCTTCCCCACCCTCAACACCGCACAGGCGGGGTGGGGGTTTACCTCACTAAATTTTCTGAAACAAACATGTAACGTTTAAAATAGAGACACGGTTCAAAATAAAATGAACTGGGAATGGAATCCTGCCCAATATCTAAATATAGCCTGTGGTGCGTAATGTCATTCACCGAATACGGAAGTCGGGCAAGCGAACAACTGGAGGCAACGTTACTTACGTAGTTCGTCCATTCACTGTCAATGGCTCCAACTATGTAAGTTCGCACCTGTTCTTTCTAGAAGCGCATTCCTGGCTAGGCAGAGCAGACCCAGCAATAGCAACAATGGCTCTGAAAAAATTAACTTCACCATCAACAGCTAACGGGGAGACACAGATAAGGGGCAGTCCAGATAACACAAAACCACAAAAATAACAGCCCTTTTTTCGTTTGCGCTTAGCCAGCTACAGAAATGCAAAAGCAACGTGTTCAATGCTCGAATCAGGCAGGGTAACTATGAAGACATCTTATTCATGCTTTAATTTGTGACCCCTGTGACAGGTTTGTAACGGCAAGCTAGCTTGTTAGCAGTTCGTTAACCTACTTTATAATACACTAGTTGTATAATTCTTTGGTAGAATTTGATATTCCGCTTATGTTATTAGGATTTTCTTTCGCAGCGGCTGCGATTCATTTGTCCGGTATTGTTCATGTTTGTTCGGAAGTAGGCATTTTTAGATGGCAAATGTGATGCGATACCACTTGTTTTAAACCTCGCAGTGTATGTATATTATGTTGATGTTCGAGAATAATGCCAAGGGAACAAAGCCTGTGAAGACCACTAAAGGAGTTTTGTACACTTATCGCTGCCTGTAGGTCTACACATGAATCAGAAGGCAGCAGGTTAACCAGGTTACCTGGGCGTAAGTCGCAGCCCGGGACGGGGGAGAAAGGGATGAGTGTAACTAAATTTACCGCTCGTCATTCGCCCATTCATTTAGTGTAATCAGTTAATATTCATCGATATATATATGCCTCGGGAGGGGTAATTCAATTTTTAAACTACCTTTGAGCACACATTTCCGCTTAATTCCATGGATAAAAAATGAATAACAAGCAGTTTAGTGCACAGAGATATAAGAAAACTTGAGTGGACGCCGCGTGGGCTGGGCCAAAGCGCTGACAGCAGAATAGCTCCGCCATCTTGGGTATGTATAAATGCCCGATGAGACACATGTAAACAGTAGGCTGAACGTGGGTGTAGACTTTTTTTTTTTTCTCCTTTGAGGGGGGTGGAGACTTTTTTCCTTATTCTTTTTATATATTTTCAAACTTAAAAATGACACGAATAAGGAATTGTTATTGAACAACAATTTTTATGCTCCATTATTTGGCAAAGCTAAAGAATTATTGCCTTACCCTTTATATTCGCTCAGTTCAAAGAAAAAGCGTTCGGGTGATTCTCGCGTTACGAACTGATGCTATTCTCGACTGTCGTCTTCGGTTTTATTTACTTATTTAAATTTTTAATCCCTGACCAAACCATTAGCCCTATCAGGCAAATATTTTATGCATATGAAAATATAATTCATATTATATAAATGATACTTCATCATAGCAGGCATACATGTGAAATGAGAGGTCTTTGTTTGTGTTGACATTTTTGCATGTCGCATGAGCACACTCAGTGGGCGTGTCCTCTGTTGAAAGAAAATAAAGTCATCTCTCGATATACCTCCCACCGTTATGCCATATTCACTAAATGCCAGCTGGACCACCTGCATAAGAATCTTCAAAGCATTCGCTTCCGCCATGTGCCTCCCTTCGTACCAGTATCGTTAAACCGATATATTTTCCGAACGCTGTACCGCCAGCTTATTCGAATAAAACTATGTAATGTTACCACCATGTTTTCAATTGCGAAATATACTGCATATCCCAGGACAAATCATAGATCTGGTGACTGGATGGCCTTCGTCTTCTAACTTACATACTGGCCGTATCATCATCAGGCAATGCCAAAGCATCGAACGACTTTCGAAGGCTCCCAAGATAGCAAGCTCCTCTGCACTGGATCTGCCCCGGCTCTGAGCCGGATTAGCCGGAGCCGGGGCAGATCCGGAACGGAGGTGCTTGCTAGCTGGGTCAGAGCATTGCACAATGCCTAGCTTACTTAGAAAAGGAAGCCAAAAATGTTAAACTGTGGTGAGTTTGCAGTTATCGATATCGTAGAATGCCGTCATGTACATACTGTACACAAACCGTTGTAGCTAAGGCCATTTTCGCTGAACCGCCAGCTGGACCTTGGTGCCAAAGTGGGCGGTATAACGACAGCAGACTTTAATTGAATTACAAAATTAGATACATGACAATGTGTAGTAGTAGTAGCAGCAGAGGTAATTGTGGTGGTATATTTCGAACTGTACATGTATGTAATAATAAATATGAGAAATACATCACACTTTTGTACAGTCAGAGGACACACAGTTTTAACTTTAATTCAGTCAGGACAACTCACGTTTAATGAAATAGAACAATTTATTCATGGATATGAGCATTACATTGTATTTTGGCGGCAGTTCTGCTCTGGAGGAATAATCTACTTAGGCACAGCAAACATACAAACAGTCAGGAACAGAAATCAAAATCCCCCCGATGTGAGCAGAACCAAACAGGTGGAGGCTGGGGTGGAGGCGGCAAGCAAAAACCAAACAGCATGTTGCATAGCATGAAGCGTCATTGCGAACAGCAGCGGAAGCAAGTGAGCTTGACGTCTTTCAAATAGACCGCTGTATGACCTTGTGATGTGTATCCTCCAATTGTTCGCCTGCTGGTGCTGACATGCTGGTAGCTTACCAGGCTGCTGTCAGCTGACGTAGATCTTCTCGAGTTTCCTGCCTGAACTAGTTACACTCATTTCAGTCAGGACAACTCACGTTTAATGAAATAGAACAATTTATTCATGGATATGAGCATTACATTGTATTTTGGCGGCAGTTCTGCTCTGGAGGACTAATCTACTCAGGCACAGCAAACATACAAACATAGTCAGGAACAGAAATCAAAATCCCCCAAAACAGCAACCACCGCCAAGTGGCTAAACCATGTATACAGTGGAGCACCCACTGCCTCCTGAATGACCATGAAATCCATAGAGATATCCAGGGTCAAAACATTGACTACTAAAGGCTGCCAAGTATTTAGTGTAGTTTTACTATCATCAATGCAGATAACCTGGATCAGAATGGACATATGATCATTAATGTACATTACCTCACCATGTGTAGCCTGGTTCCACTGCGGGGACCCGTTAGGCTCGTTTCCTCGAGAACACACCGCTTGGTGCCCTCACATCTGTACTTGCGGGCAGGGCCTCACTGTTAGTCTGGATGCTTGGCCAGATCCTCTAGAGAATAGGCGCATGCCGCTCCCTCTAGTGCACGTCTGCAACCCCTTCAGATGCGGGAGGCAAGATGAAGCATCATCTTGGTCGAGAAAACATTCTACCTAGTGAGAAAAACTATGTGTACAGCCGGAGCACCCACTGCCTCCTGGATAACCAGGAAGTCCATAGAGATATCCAGGGTCAAACATTGGCTGCTAAAGGCTGCCCAGCCTTTAGCGCACGTCTGCTGCCACCAACGCAGATTACCTGGATCAAAATGGACATTCTACCATTAATGTACATGACCTCCCATGTGTTGCCTGGTTCCACTGCGGGGACCCGTTAGGCACGTTCTCCAAGGAACACACCGCTTGGTGCCCTCACATCTGTACTTGCGGGCAGGGCCTCACTGTTAGTCTGGATGCTTGGCCAGATCCTCTAGAGAATAGGCGCACGCCGCTCCCTCTAGTGCACGTCTGCAACCCTTACAGATGCGGGAGGCAAGATGAACATCATCTTGGTCCTGAAGAACATTCTACCTAGTGAGAAAAACTATGTGTACAGCCGGAGCACCCACTGCCTCCTGGATAACCAGGAAGTCCATAGAGATATCCAGGGTCAAACATTGGCTGCTAAAGGCAGCCCAGCCTTTAGCGCACGTCTGCTACCACCAATGCAGATTGCCTGGATCAAGTATGGACATTCTACCATTAAGTATGGCCAGCCAACCACCTGCGCAAGCAATTTATTATTTTTAATTCAATTCAAATTTTTCTATTCAATTATTTGTATAGCGCTTTTCACAGTCTATCACAAAGACGCTTTATGTTGAGCGGTTAAATAAATGAAAGGGCAGTGCCCAACCTAATCCCCACTAGAGCAAAATGAGGCAAAAAACTCCCGGTAGGGAGAAAAATCCTCAAACAGTGGTGAGAAAAAACTCCCCAGTGGGAAGAAATCTCAGGAGGAACCTGGCTATAGTGGGGGAGCCCATCCTCCGCGGGCTAGCTAATTAAAGCAATAATAGAATAAAATGGCATCAAAACAGTGGTGTCTAGCTCCAGGAAGTGGGATGTCGAGGAAGGAGCTGAACTGGATCCGGACCAGATTAGGACAGCAGCACAGCAGCAACTTCAGCTCAGATGGTCCAGGACTCCGTAGTGGAGGGAAAGATCCTCAGAAAGAGACACAGAGGAAAAAAGGGGGGTGAGGCACTGGATAAAACTACTGCATAAATAGAAATACTGTCCTGTCTCAAGTGCCAAGTAAGAATTTAGGAACAATTTGTAATAAACAGTCAACATCCCTCCATCCCCTTGTTGCATTATAATTCTACCAGAAAGAAACCATCAAGTACCTTTAACCCTAGGTTTAAGAGCAAGTAATGATTCATCATACTTCAAAACCCCCAAAACCACAAAGTTTCATGAGGACAATTCTGGTCCTGAAAGGCCGGTGGGTAATGAAGGTTGTATTTCTTCCAATTTCAATGACTAATTGAATAAAAGGGGTTATATACAAAAACAGATTTGCTCATGCAGTAGAGAGAATGTTTCACATAGAGGAATGAATAAATAAATAACTTGGCACCCTTTTTTTTGGGGGGGGGGGGGGGGGGTCGATCTTGTGAAATTAGAGATGCCGCAGAAACTTCAGATTTTAAAAGTGCTTTTGCCAGTAAGGCACTTAACTAATTAAAGGCCAGAAAGGGAGCAAAAACTGGGACAGATATGGCCCTCATTCCCCAAACTCTAAAATACGAGTATTCTCCCTTTAAGATAGTCAATCCGAGCGGAATGTGATGTACTATGATTATGCATGCACATTAATTTGGTGCAATTTCAAGCAGTAATCCAAACCTAGCACATTAACATCACCTAGGCATTTTCAGGGATTTCTAGCACCCAAAGGAACCTTGATATTAGGTCTGGTCTGAGGCATGATGAAAAAGTCAAAGCTACCAGCAGCATCATTTTACAGACCCTGCATGTTCACAGCTTTGTGTTCATGCGTGTCACGCGCTTAAATTTGTTAGGAGATAACAGAGTAGGCCTGGTGGTTTTAATATGACATACTAACATGTCATCTAATTCTTAAAATTCAGAAGATGAAGCTGAAGCTTCAGAATCAGACCAACATTCAACGGAACATAATTCCAGCCATCTTTTTCATCTTATCATCTTTAACGGTGCTTTCTTTGAGTTAGTTGTTTCTTCTGTATTGAAGTGTTGATTTTAATTATTATGATATGAGCTCTTCGTCCTCCATGAGGCGCTGTTTAAGTAGTGCTGCGTCGGGTCCTGCCATGAGGACGAAAACGGAGGAATAGCGGAGTTCAGCCGTTTAGAAGGAACACCGAGGACGCACCATGGGGCGCATGCGATGTCCCGTGTCTGTAGCAGCCGAACTTCAGCCGTATTAATGGAAACAGCTTAATGCTCTGGTACTGAACAAACCATAGACGGAAACGACCATTCATGCTCAGTTGGGTCTTAGGCGCATTTACAATGGACAAAACATTACTCGACTCGATAAATCATGTATGCATTCGACTGTTAAAAAATAAATGCGGACTAATTTTGCATACAATTGAGGCAATGACTTGGTGTTTTTTTTTTTTTTTTTTTAAATAAATAAATCGGTTGGCCAGAAAGATTGTAGAATTGAGGAAACAGGAATTCTTCGCGCCGCGTAGTCGTATGAGTGAGTATTCATAAGGTTTCCACCGTTACTTGTTAACAATAACAGCAATCCGGGCAGTAGTCAACATTGTTGCCCATATACCCCGTTAATGTTTGCTGTCAACCATCCATCTGCAACAATGAATCACCACGACGCAAACCACTTTCTGACATTATGTTCACTGATGATCATCCGAACATCACGATATAACCACACCAATTCAACAGGCATAAAAGCATGGAATTTAGCGATTTTCAGGTCCCTGACGTGATCCGCAAACTACAGCCCGAGCGCGACTGCCATGCAAGTTCGCAATTTAAGAATTAAATCCTAGTACAAAACGCTTCACAGAAAAACTAGGGCTAGGAATAAAAGTACCATCTTCTCTGTGAGGCAAAACAAACACTAGGTCAGCACACAATTCATGAATCTTGAAGGAAAAGATCGCATAAGTATCCATGCACTGCCCTCGTGCTATTAAAGTCCAGTGTTTGTATTTTATTAATTTATTTAATTTAAGAGAGACAGGGACATGCTTAGCAACTAAAAGGAACAAATTTATATCCACAATTAAGCGGCCTTCAGTCAACAATGTAGCACATAAAGCAGAATTAATCGCAAATTTTAAAATTACCTGCATATTTGGATTCCAGGGTTGCACAGAAGCTGCCGATGTGGTAAACGGACCCCGTCGGTTTGGAGAAATTGGCGTTCCGCGTCTAGACAGGAACCAGGTCTCCAACTGAATCAGTCCATAGACCGTCATTTTGACTTATAGGAGGAACTCACTTGAATCAGAATTATCTTGAGTTTTCGATTTGAAAATAGCGTTTGAGGGGCGTTCACGCGCACTTCACCAGTCGCAACTCTAACAAGATAAAATATGATTGCAGCAGTAGGCTAATTCAATTTCATCAGGCGCCCATTACTCCTGGAACACAGAGAATACACGCCAAAAGCCAAGAAGAAGCACAAGCAACAACATATTGTAAACTTAGCAGAAACAGAATCGCAGCATAATAACCAAAAAGGCAGCAAAAGCAATCTGCGTAGCGAGGGACTGCTGCAAGCGCCAGTATAAACATCAAGCAAAAACCAAACAGCATGTTGCATAGCATGAAGCGTCATTGCGAACAGCAGCGGAAGCAAGTGAGCGTGACGTCTTTCAAATAGACCGCTGTATGACCTCGTGATGTGTATCCTCCAATTGTTCGCCTGCTGGTGCTGACATGCTGGTAGCTTACCAGGCTGCTGTCAGCTGACGTAGCTCTTCTCGAGTTTCCTGCCTGAACTAGTTACACTCATAAATGCCAATGACTGTAATCTACACTCTCTTAAATCACCCTACTGTCTTAAGCCATACTAAACAAAAGCAGTTCTATAATATATACAAGTCCTACAAAGGACCTACTTCGTCACATACCAGTAAAGCGAGCATGGTCACACCAACACTTATGCAAAAGACTGCTCCGATATACATACCCAAGATGGCAGTGGTATGCCGCATCGGAAGTGACAGGATTGTCCACTCTAGTTTTCTTCTTTCTCTGTGGTTTAGTGTGTCTGGTTTTCAATGGTTCTCTATGGCAGATGCCTGATGCTAGCCTGAAGTCCGCATCACGTGACGATTATTCACGTTTTTCATGACGTCATCCGGGCGGCAAGCCATTGATCGCGTTATGTTATGTTTTACCGAAAAGACAGTTCAAATACTGCCTGTTTTACCCCTTCCACTCATCCTCGCGACACTTGGACACCTGGGTTTCATTGGTTTGTTTGTCTGTTAATTGATGAGATGAACACAACTGATTAAACCAAAAGAGAAGGCACAAATGAAGTATTAGAATGATGTGGTCTAGACAACATATAAATAAATTCAAAATTAGCTAATATTTTTCATGAAATGTGTGGGTATTGACAGAACGACCTGGGGATTGAATCCGGGTCTCCGGTGTAGCAGGCAGACGATTTACCACAAGACCACGGGATGGACTCAATTGCAGAGAGAGGCAGACAAGGCAGGTCAGTTCAGGGGTTTTACTGAGTCAAAAAGAGTTTCAACAAAGGCACCATTAGGCAGGCTCCGCTCACAGTTTGGAAGTCCAAAAAAAAATTCTCAGTTTCAAAAAGGTACAAAAAGGCTCAGATAAGCAGTAAATAAGAAAAAGTCCAGCAAAAAGGTCCAAAGCTCAGAAGTTTCAAAGTTAGGGTTCTTCCCAAAACAAAGTTCTCAAAACAAGTCCAAGGTCCATAAACACAAAATCAAGGAGTCCAAAAAGTACTAGAGAAAATGCTGGAGAGATTTTACAAGACGTGCCAACTTCAGGTTAACAATTCCAAGACTGAGCACAGGACAATAAACTGAGCAGGTATTTAATGGGAGTCCAACGATATACAGGTGGCTGCAATCAACATCAAATCAAACAAAACATGACTAAGGTTAACATGACTCAGCACACAGAAATGGGCACAATGAGGACATCTGGTGGTGAGAGTTCAGAAAATGTCCCAAAACCTCACAGGTATAAGTTTGGGAATTAGAAAAGGTTAATTTGCATATCATCCCCAATCACAAGGAATGGCGGAAATAGCAAATGGGAGTCTGAAGTGAAAATTGCCGAAATATGTGCGGAGGGCAAAATTAATTGTGTGGAAGCACTGCCATTGATATTTACCAACGGGAATTCAGGATGGAGAAACCTGCTGTTGTATCGTGAACAGAGGTTCATTAATCATACTTAAACAGCAAAACATGGAAGAAGGGGGATCAACTTCATGCCTCGTCAATCACAACAATACAGGACAGACTGGTTCTTGACACAATGATTGCAGAATCATATGAAGTGTGTTCAAGGATTAAAAGGTAACACTAACATTGGGTAAAAGAGGGGGGTGTTTCGTTGTGACTGTTATTCAAAAAGGACCCAATGAGTGTCGGAAACAGCATGGAAACCTGGCAAATATTCAAGGTGGCCCAGTTGACTTTCCAATTGGAAATCCTCTCTGTGAATGGGCACAATGACAGCAGGGGCCAAGTCGGATGTGCTGGAAAGATGATCCAGGTCACTGTGCATCATATGCGCAAGTAGCCTCTCCACAGCGAAGGCCCTCTACGATGCGCAAAGCACCTGGGTTGAAGAGTTACACTATACAACCAACTCAAACACACACATCTTTTAGCTGAATAATATCATGCTTAGCTGCTGCTAAGTGAAAAGGCCAACAACCTCTCTTCGGCCAGCTGATTCGACGCTTCAGACGTCAGGATTGGGACAAGAGGGGACATTATCCTGCTTAGGACATATAATGTATAATCATGAAGTGTAAAATCTCATTATCCTGCTTATAAGTGATAATATAGTCATGAACTATGCTTTAAGTTTAGTATTCACTTAATATACCCATGGCTGGTCTTAGTTTATTCTCGTTCTTGCATAAGTAATCTCTGTTGCTGAGTTAAGTTGAATTCCAGGAAAATCAGACCACACTGATGTTGTTGTGAACGATAACCGCTACAATCTGCTTAGTTGCAGATTTGAGGTGTGACATGCTGGCACATCCAGCAATTCTATGTTCCAGAGTGGTAAGGAAACTTAAATCCCTCCAAAAATCAAATGTTCAATAGTTGGCACTAAGGGCGAGTTGTGCTTCACTCCAGAGATGGGTAAGATCTCCAAAGAGGAACAACCTAAGGCAGGGGTGAATCGACTGCTCCAAATAAAGTATACAACAAGAGTTGTCAGAAAGACAACAAAGCTCGCCGGGGCAAGGTTAAAGTTTTTCTGCATGCGGACGGATGCAGACGCGGACGCCAGGGGTAGGACAATAGCTCTCCAGACGTTACTCGTCCCAGCGAGCTAAAAATGAAACAAAGATTGCGGTAACTATTCCATCCTCACCTGAGCGGATCGCCATCTCTGCTCCCTGAAAACCCGGCACGTTCCAGGCTTCCTCAATTCAATTCAATTCAATTTATTTTGTATAGCGCTTTTCACAGAGACTGTCACAAAGACGCTTTACAGTGAGAGTTTAAAGAAATAAAAAGGCAGTGCCCAGCCTATTCCCCACTACAGCAAATGAGGCAAAAAACTCCCAGTAGGGAGAAAAATCCTCCAACAGTGGTGAGAAAAAACTCCCCAGTGGGAAGAAATCTCAGGAGGAACCCGGCCATAGTGGGGGAGCCCATCCTCCGCGGGCTAGCTAATTAAGAACAAAAAGTAAAATGGAGTGAACGACAGAGGAGTTCCATTTAAGTCCATCTAAAGTGGCAACGGTAGCTTCAGAAAGTGGCAAGTCGAGGATGGTGCAGGACTGGACCAGGGCCAAACCGGATCGGATCAGGACAGCAGCAGCCAGCGCTCATGGTGAGGGACAGGGCTCATACGGTCCAGGACTCAGGGAAGTGGAGGGAAGATCCTCGTAAAGAGACACAGAAGAAAGGGGTGTGAGGCACTGGATAACTACTGCATGATAATAAAAGTACCGTCCTCTGGCATGTGCCAAGTGAGAAGTTATAAGGAGACTGGTCAGGAAACAGTCAACACCCCTCCATCCACTTCCTGCAGCACAGAGGCCCAACACTTATTCCAGGCTGTTAGATCACTTTTCATTTTCTAAACAATAGTACCATATGGACCTCCCCGGTGACTAAGGCTATAGCAGAGGCCCTGAATTCCATCCGACCAAGGCTGTGTAATTTTTCAATCAGATACCACCAACACCATGTGGACCTACTCGGTGACTAAGGCCGTAGCAAGCCCCACCGGTGCCGTGTAAGTGCTATCTCAGTGCCACCGGTTCCACATGGATTTGCGTAACACTACACCAGTACCATATGGACCTCCCCGGTGACTAAGGCTGTAACAAGCCCCACTGGCACCGTTAATGCATGCTCAGTGCCACCGGTTCCACATGGATTTACTTAACTCAGGCTTCCAATATCTTATGAACCCATCAACTAGGTTTTAGTCAGTCCCATCCGAGCCAAGTAATGTTTTATACATAATGATCTAATCATGATCTAATCATAGGCTTGACTAAAAAGGTAAGTTTTTAGCCTACTCTTGAACACAGAGACCGTGTCTGAGGCCCGAATGTCCGTTGGGAGATTGTTCCACAAGATTGGGGCTTTGTAGGAGAATGCTCTCCCTCCAGATGTAACTCTAGATATAGTTGGAATTTTCAAATATCCAGCACCTTGTGAATGAAGTAATCTTGGAGGGGAGTAAGGAATGAGAAGTGCACTAAGATATTCTGGGGCCAAATCATTTAAGGCTTTGTAGGTAAGCAGTAGAATTTTATATTCAATTCTAAATTTGACAGGCAGCCAGTGAAGATTTTTGAGTACTGGGCTAATGTGGTCATATTTCTTCCTCCTGGTCAGAACCCTAGCAGCAGCATTCTGCACTAATTGAAGGCGATTCAGGATAGAACTGGTGCAGCCTGACAGTAAAACGTTACAGTAATCCAGCCGAGAGGACACAAATGCATGAACCATTTTTTCGGCGTCCTGAAGAGACAGCATTTTTCTCAGCTTAGATATATTTCTAAGATGAAAGAAAGCCACTTTTATGATGTTGTTAATGTGACAGTGCAGAGAGAGATCTGAATCAAGGGTGACACCAAGGTTTTTAACAACAGCTTTTGCAGAAACCCGGAGACTGTCGACGTTGAGAGAAAACTTGAGGAATGTGTCTCTGAGTGATTTGGGACCAATTACCAATATTTCAGTTTTATCTGGATTTAAAGAGAGAAAATTCTGTGTCATCCATGCTTTAACGGCTTTAAGACACATCTCTAATCTAGTTAGTGGATCGATTTCACCTGGTTTAAAAGATATATAAAGCTGCGTGTCATCTGCATAACAATGGTACTTCACGTCATAACTACTTATGATGCTTCCAAGGGGAAGCATGTATAAGGAAAACAGCAGAGGGCCCAGAACAGATCCTTGAGGTATTCCAAAGTACACCTTGGAATACTCAGAGGAATTACCATTTACTCTGACAAACTGACATCTATCAGAAAGATAGGACTTAAACCATGAAAGGGCGAGTCCAGAAATACCAACCAGATTTTCTAGCCTGTGAAGAAGAATATGGTGGTCTATCGTGTCGAAGGCAGCACTTAGATCTAGTAGGACAAGGACAGAGATGCGGCCACAGTCCATGGAGAGGAGTAGATCATTCATTACTACAGTGAGGGCTGTTTCAGTGCTATGATGTTTTCTAAAGCCAGATTGAAACCTATCATTTACCTTATTCGTTTGCAAGAAGCAAGTGAGCTGTTGGGCAACACATTTCTCAAGGATCTTGGATAGAAATGGAAGGTTTGAGATCGGCCTATAATTGGCCAAAACTGTTGGATCTAAATTTGGTTTTTTGAGTAGAGGCTTAATTTCAGCAATCTTAAATGAAGTCGGAATCAAACCTGAAATCAGGGAAGAATTGATTATGTGCAGAATTTGACTGCCAAGAATGGGCAGGAGTTCCTTCAGTAACTTACTTGGGACGGGATCTAAGAGGCAAGTTGTTGATTTGGAAGTAGCGACCAGTTTGGCAAGTTCGCTCGGGGATATGGGAGAGAATGAATTAAATTGGTTTATATGCATAGCATGAGGTTTTAAGTTAAGGCCTTCACCAACTGCCAGGGAAGCACTAATATTTTCTCTAATTTCAATTATTTTGCCACTAAAGAATTTTAAAAAATCATCACTGCTGCAGGATGGTGGAATTTGAGGGGAACTTGCAGCATGGTTGTTTGTTAATTTGGCCACTGTTTTGAACAAGAATCGAGGGTCATTTTTATTTTCCTGTATAAGATTTGCAAAATATGACGACCTAGCAACAGACAAAGCCTGCTTATACACAACAAGGCTCTCTTTCCAAGCACAGTGGAATACCTGGAGTTTAGTGCAGCGCCATTTGCGTTCTAGTTGACGGGATTTTTGCTTTAGAGTCCGCGTCCGGTCAGTGTACCATGGGGCTGGTCTCTTATTCTGAGTAGCCTTTTTAAATTTCAATGGGGCAACTACATCAAGTGTACTACGGAGGGCATTAGCAAACTTACCTGCCATTTCATCAATACAGAGGGGGCTGGCTGGATAATCAAGATAAGTTGGTAGTACTTCAATGAATTGTGAAGATGTTGCGGCAGTAAAAGTACGACTTGCGTACATCCTATTTTCTAATAATACAGGGTGGGCCAATTGTAGACTGGATGTTAAAAGAAAATGGTCCGATAAGCTGGGATTGTGTGAATGGATGTCAACTTTGGCAATCTCAACACCAAAGCTTAAGATCAGGTCTAAAGTATGACCATGAATATGTGTTGGGCCAATTACACTCTGAGTGAAGCCAACCGATTCCACAAGATTAGTAAAGATGGATGTAGAAGAATTATCTACCCTCTCGAAATGCAACACTCGGGCGGACGGACTGTCCAGAGGAGTCTTGCCCGCGGAGGATTGGAGCCTCTCCCTGATGACGGCCGGACAGATTTGGAGGCTGTTCGGTCGACCGGAGGCGTATCTGTTTGTGAGCAGGGAGAATGCTTTTTGGCCTCTTTAGTTCTCCCTGAGGCTGATCAACAACCCTCCCCTGGGGGTGGATGCGTTGGCCCATCCAGTTTGGCCGGCCAGCCTGGTGTCTGCGTTCACGCCCCGGCGGCTACTGATGCCTTTGCTCCACAGGGTGTGGGAACAGCACCTGCCCATGATTATTGTGGCACCAGTGAATCCGGGCGCTAAGTGGTTTCTGGATCTCAACCAGCTGGCGGTAGCAGGCCTGTGGAGGATTTTGGACCTTCCCTCAACCTTGATTTGGGCGCCGGGTGCCACTTTCTCCCGCCCCCCTCATGGCCTAGCAATTGAAAGGGTGAGGTTGAGTGAATTGGGCTGACCTGATGCGGTGGTGTCTACAATTCAGATTGCACGTGCTCCAGCCACATCCAAGGTTTATGCGGCCTGTTGGCTAGTTTTTGCTGACTGGTGTCAAACAAGAAGCTTGGATCCACTGTTATGTATGCATATTTTGTGTACAGCACTGTATATCATTTGTAAGTGGAGATTTGTTAGGTACTATTTATGCTGCCTTACTGGTCAGCTATCTGTTCATTTTGTTCATCATTTGGCACCCACAGTATATTTTTTGCAACACATGATCTGATGCAATACCACTTGTTTGTGATGAAATAGACTAGTGCCTTCAAGAAATTTCTGGCATCTTCTTACCTGGAGAGGGCCAGATCACCCAGGAATTCTGTAGATCTGTCCAGAATGTTCCTAGTCTTTATAAATGCTTCAGATTTACCGTTGCTTACAGTTAAGGCCCCTATATACTCAATGTTAAAAATGGATGCGGATACGGACAGAGCCTTCTGTTCAAACTTCGCATTCATTTAGTCCGTATTTCTGCACGTTTCTTCAAAGCTTCCTGATACGGGCCAAACGGAGCAGTACCACCGGACCTCGTGGGGGCAGTGTAGCTTTTGGTAGAAGATCTTTAAATTTGAGCGAGAAACGAAAAAGAAAACTCACCGAAGATATGGCTACGTCTGAATAGTTAAAAATTACGGACTATCCACTTAT
Organism: Gymnothorax reevesii; assembly: GCA_029721435.1. Lineage (NCBI taxonomy): Eukaryota > Metazoa > Chordata > Actinopteri > Anguilliformes > Muraenidae > Gymnothorax > Gymnothorax reevesii. The sequence continues at coordinate 41,001,694 of CM056582.1, read as the reverse complement.
TCCTAACCACATTTCTTTAACCTTTTAGGAAAATATCATAAGGTAAAAGGAAGGTGTAAAGGGGAATTCTTAACTGCTGAGGAAGACAACCGCACTCAGTAGAAAATCTGAATGCACTTATTCTCAGCCGTGTAATCATGAGCCTCCTGCCCATCATATACATTTCTTTACGATTGGCTTAATGAATGGTCGCTGTTTTAAATATTGCTGCTGCGCAGAATTGTAGGATAGCAATATCTTTTTTTTTTTTTTTTTAAAGAATGGTTCTGTGTATGTACTCTATGCTGAAGGAGGTAAATTAGGAAGCACTGAGACGCCTTTCCATAAAATTTAAATAATTCAAATACACTTATCATGGCTGCCCAGTAATTATTTCCAGATCATTTTTAGGAGTTAGGAACCTTTCTAGGCAATAAACAAATAAATAACTAAACTATTCGGACGCAGCCTATGTTTTTTATTGTCCGTTTCACTCTGAGCTGCCCCCTAGTGGATTTACAACTGAACATCCATGCCAACGCTAAAGACGCATGGAAGTATGTGGGCAGAGACATTTAAGATGTTTCGAACGGACGTCTCTATTTTCGTACGTAAAGGGAGCATAAATGAGCCTTTGCAATTTCAACCATGGAAACAGGACTATTTTTCAAGCAGTGGACTATTTTTTCAAGCGGAAGCAAGTAAAACTTTTGTAAATCAATAAAGTCATATTTAGATCAACACTTTACGTCAAACTCTTGATTTCTGTCGTGAGTAGCCGTGTAATAAGCGGGATAATGTCAAGCGAGCCAGTCACTATAGGGAAATAAACCAGTTTATTTCTCTATAGTGACCGGCTCGCTCTACATTATCCCTTACATATGTCTATGATACGGCTTCCCGTAAATTATTAGGATTTCCTTCCAATTACGTGGATTATGGATTTAGAGAGATAAAGATATACCACTGATTTATATAAAAATAACTGAATTGTTGACGTGATAGAGAACTGCAATGGGAGGTTGAAGCAAGTGGAGGTGGTCGAGCGGCCATTTTACTATGCCCGGTAGTGAGCAACCGTTATATACACGGCTCAAAAAAATAAAGGGAACACTTAAACAACACAATGTAACTCCAAGTCAATCACACTTCTGTGAAATCAAACTGTCCACTTAGGAAGCAACACTGATTGACAATCAATTTCACATGCTGTTGTGCAAATGGAATGGACAAAAGGTGGAAATTATAGGCAATTAGCAAGACACCCCCAATAAAGGAGTGGTTCAGCAGGTGGTGACCACAGACCACTTCTCAGTTCCTATGCTTTCTGGCTGATGTTTTGGTCACTTTTGAATGCTGGCAGTGCTTTCACTCAAGTGGTAGCATCAGACGGACTCTACAACCCACACAAGTGCCACAGGTAGTGCAGCTCATCCAGGATGGCACATCAATGTGAACTGTGGCAACAAGGTTTGCTGTGTCTGTCAGCGTAGTGTCCAGAGCATGGAGGCGCTACCAGGAGACCGGCCAGTACATCAGGAGACGTGAAGGAGGCTGTAGGAGGGTAACAACCCAGGACCGCTACCTCCGCCTTTGTGCAAGGATGAACAGGAGGAGCACTGCTAGAGCCCTGCAAAATGACCTCCAGCAGGCCACAAATGTGCATGTGTCTGCTCTAACAGTCAGAAACCGACTCCATGAGGATGGTATGAGGGCCCGAAGTCCACAGGTGGGGGTTGTGCTTACAGCCCAACACCATGCAAGACGTTTGGCATTTGCCAGAGAACACAAAGATTGGCAAACTCGCCACTGGCGCCCTGTGCTCTCACAGATGAAAGCAGGTTCACACTGAGCACACTTGACAGACGTGACAGAGTCTGGAGACGCCGTGGAGAACATTCTGCTGCCTGCAACATCCTCCAGCATGACCGGTTTGGCAGTGGGTCAGTAATGGTGTGGGGTGGCATTTCTTTGGGGGGCCGCACAGCCCTCCACGTGCTCGCCAGAGGTAGCCTGACTGCTATTAGACACCAAGATGAGATCCTCAGACTCCTTGTGAAACCATATGCTGGTGCGGTTGGCCCTGGGTTCCTCCTAATGCAAGACAATGCTAGACCTCATGTGTCTGGAGTGTGTCAGCAATTCCTGCAAGACGAAGGCAGTGATGCTATGGACTGGTCCACCCGTTCCCCAGACCTGAATCCAATTGAGCGCATCCGGGACATCATGTCTCGCTCCATCCACCAGCGCCACGTTACACCACAGACTGTCCAGGAGTTGGCGGATGCTTTAGTCCAGGTCTGGGAGGAGATCCGTCAGGAGACCATCCGCCACCTCATCAGGAGCATGCCCAGGCGTTGTAGGGAGGTCATAGAGGCACTTGGAGGCCACACACACTACTAAGCCTCATTTTGACTTGTTTAAAGGACATTACATCCAAGTTGGATCAGCCTGTAGTGTGTTTTTCCACTTTAATTTTGAGTGTGACTCCAAAACCAGACCTCCATGGGTTAATAAATTTGATTTCCATTGATAATTTTTGTGCGATTTTGTCATCAGCACATTTTACTATGTAAAGAACAAAGTATTTAACCCCTTTGTGCAGAAGCCAAATTTGGCTATTTATGGGTTACCCACTTTAATGCTGTATAATTCAAGATTTAAGCTTCATAAAGAGGAAAAATGTGGCTCAATTAAGAAAAGACACTTACAGCATTTAGAATTACATTGTATTTCAGTTTATTTTCATGATTTTGGTCGAGAAAATGAGCTGCAAACATGAAAAATCTTCATGAGAATTCACTATTGAAATTGCAAAAAAAAAAAATAATTCTGAGGATTGAAAAACTGCTGGGGCTTAAAACTTTACATTTCTGGTATCATAAACTCCTTGAGCACAAGTAGAATGCATCTTCAACATTACATTCTAGATTACCTACATGCTATTAGCCAAATTATACAGCTATCCAAGTGTCTCCCCAAAGTCTCAAAATTATTTCCTGTCAAATCATAGTAAAATCATGTATATAACACAAATAAAGTTTTAAAGCATGAAATTTAATATGAACAAATGATTTTCTGGTTGAGTTTAGCATGAATTTATCAATCTCAGTGCAGTTGAATATCAGTGGTCACCAGTAACCTCTCCAAACACAAAACATGCCTTTTCTCCGTAATAAAGTTTTTTGTCCATTTTTCTTCTAAGTCTCCCAGGCCAGCACAAACACGGATTGCATTTTATAAACTGCTGATTAAACAGTCATAACATTCACCCTGTAATGGAAGTTACCAGTTCCCAAACTCACGACCTCATTTCAACCCTTATAAAGGAACAAGTACAACTCACTAACTCAGTAATATCTGAATTCTGAAATATGCCTTATTTTAACAGAACAGACATTCCACTTTCAGGGAACATCACGCAATATATATTCCTCCCAAGATTCAACAGAACGGTGCAATGATCGTACCAGGGGGTCCACCTAAATGCATGGGCAGTTCATTTTTAAACAGGAAAATACGTCGGCATTCGACTTTGTTGAGTACGGTATACATTCCAAAACAGAAAGCAAAACTAGCAGCCTACCGTTTTTAACAAATCCCTCCACCAGAGACAAGATGTATCGAGTAGAAGGAACCCTACGGTCCTGTTTCATTTGAAATAATTCCCATTGACCATGTCCTCATCTTATTTAAATCCTCTAAATATAACTGCACAAGGCCAATTTTGCGCATCTTTTTTTCTATATACACTCAACAAAAATATAAACGCAACACTTTTGTTTTTGCTCCCATTTGTCATGAGATGGACTCAAAGATCTAAAATTCATTCCAGATACACAATATTACCATTTCTCTCAAACATTGTTCACAAATCTGTCTAAATGTGTGATAGAGAGCACTTTTGCTTTGCTGAGACAATCCATCCCACCTCACAGGTGTGCCACATCAAGATGCTCATCAGACACCATGATTAGTGCACAGGTGTACCTTAGACTGTCCACAATAAAAGGCCACCCTGAAATGTGCAGTTTTTGCTTTATTGGGGGTCTAGGGACTCAGAACCAGTCAGTATCTGGTGTGACCACCATTTGCCTCATGCAGTGCAACACATCTTCTTTGCATAGAGTTTATCAGATTGTCAATTGTGGCCTGTGGAATGTTAGTCCACTCCTCTTCAATGGCTGTGCGAAGTTGCTGGATATTAGTGGGAACTGGTACGCGCTGTCGTATACGCCGGTCAAGCACATCCCAAACATGCTCAATGGGTGACATGTCCGGTGAGTATGCTGGCCATGCAAGAACTGGGACATTTTCAGCTTCCAAGAATTGTGTACAGATCCTTGCAACATGGGGCCGTGCATTATCTTGCTGAAACATGAGGTGATGTTCATGGATGTATGGCACAACAATGGGCCTCAGGATCTCATCACGGTATCTCTGTGCATTCAAAATGCCATCAATAAAATGCACCTGTGTTCTTCGTCCATTACAGATGCCTGCCCATACCATAACCCCACCACCACCATGGGCCACTCGATCCACAACATTGACATCAGCAAAGCGCTCACCCACACGACGCCACACACGCTGTCTGCCATCTGCCCTGAACAATGTAAACCGAGATTCATCCGTGAAGAGAGCACCTCTCCAACGTGCCAGACACCATCGAATGTGAGCATTTGCCCACTCAAGTCTGTTACGGCGACGATCTGGAGTCAGGTTAAGACCCCGATGAGGACGACGAGCATGCAGTTGAGCTTCCCTGAGACGGTTTCTGACCAATTGTTTCAGGAGCTGTCTGAGTAGCTGGTCTCAGACGATCTTGGAGGTGAACCTGCTGGATGTGGAGGTCCAGGGCTGGTATGGTTACACGTGGTCTGCGGTTGTGAGGCCGGTTGGATGTACTGCCATATTCTCTGAAACGCCTTTGGAGACGGCTTATGGTGGAGAAATGAATATTCAATGCCCGAGCGACAGATCTGGTTGACATTCCTGCTGTCAGCATACCAATTGCACGCTCCCTCAATGCTTGCGCCATCTGTGGCATTTTGCTGTGACACAAAACTGCACATTTCAGAGTGGCCTTTTATTGTGGGCAGTATAAGGTACACCTGTGCACTAATCATGGTGTCTGATGAGCATCTTGATGTGGCAAACCTGTGAGGTGGGATGGATTGTCTCAGCAAAGCAAAAGTGCTCACTATCACACATTTAGACAGATTTGTGAACAATGTTTGAGAGAAATGGCAATATTGTGTATCTGGAATGAATTTTAGATCTTTGAGTCCATCTCATGACAAATGGGAGCAAAAACAAAAGTGTTGCGTTTATATTTTTGTTGAGTGTATATATAGATAAATCGCGTCTGTTTCAGCCGCTTAATACGCGCAACGTAAACAGGATAAAACTGAGCCTGCTGATACGCATAGGCTTGTATGCTCTGTGTTTGTCCAATCAATATGTTTCACTTACTGTAGAACGTTTAAACACTCGGGAATTGGATAAGAAACGAGCCAATCAATACGTTGTTACCGCGGAAGTTTCACGAGGCCGTGAAGTTAGGCAGAAGAGCTTGAATGTATTATTGAGTGATTGGCTATCAACGTCAGTACTCGGGTGGATGTAAGGAAGCGCTGGATTTGTCAATGAAGGAATCTACACGAAAATCCACGGTAGGGAACTATGCATTTTTTGCATTTGATGACTGTAATTGACAGAAGAATGTGAGAGAATCAATACCATGTCGAATTTTTTGCTTCAGAAAACAGATTTTTCTGAACCACTAATTGGAATGCCGGTGGCTCACTGTTGCTAAAGTGGTTGCTACATAGGAAAACTATTTTTTCTGTCGCAAAAGATCATTTCTAAAAACTGCTGGATCGATGCTATGGGCAAGGATATTGACCAGTTTACACATCAGGCTTAGTTGAGGAGTTTAATTCATGCCACTCTCGAAAAACAGGAAGTTGAGTGAACTTCCCATATTCAAAACCGCGTTCGAGGTCTGCTTGCTTGTGAATATTCAATAACTGATCCAGGGGTGCCATCTAGTGATCGAGTACAGTAACAGCGTGCTTAAATTTGCAGGTCTATAGACACAGGCGTCTACATCTGCAGAAAGGGGTTAATAATAACAATATTTCATTCATTCAGATCTAGGATGTGTTATTTTAGTGTTCCCTTTATTTTTTCAGCAGTGTAGTATTCTATGGCTGAGAAGCGCTGATGTGCAGCCTTGCAATGCGGAGCAATATTTTTTGGGGGTTGTGGCGAGACAATGCACTGGCTGAAGTGAAGACGGATACACATAAATGAATTTCAACGAATATATTGCTTATTATTAGCCACTGGAGATCTACCTGAACTAATGTGTCAATGTTAGCCCAGCTAACAGTTATTATTGGAACAATTCAAATTAATGTTCGCTAACGTGATCCATCAGGTTAGCCTAAAGCAACCTAGATTACCGAACTGAAGTTAATCAAATCAATGTCACGCGGCATAAATTAGATAATTCAGTAAAACTGCTGTGTAATGTTGTCTATAATATTAGACCAGACTAACTTGACAATAAAACCAGGTGTTGACTGGTCTAATCATTATGGCAAATTTATGTCAGCTCTAAAAAAGGCTAATGTTCTGCTGACACTCAATTACCATTGACAGACAAATTTAATTCTGCCAGGTTATCAATGTGGATGTAACGTTAGAGCTACTTAAATAATGTGATTCACACTCGACAATGAATGGCAGGCAGTTTTACATACATCTCCACAACACACAACTCATATATATATAGATATATTCTTTTATATATACACACACACATCAGTGAGAAATACGGATTTTTAATCCCAGGCACGAAGCAAATCAGTCGCGAGGCGTAGCTGGTATTGGAATCATACAGTGGCGATTTCGCCAGAGTTCAGTGTTGCAGCGTTTCGCGGTGCAAACTAGCTCGGTTTTCCTGTGGGCCGCTGTGATTGGCTGCACTACTCCGTTCTAACAAGAGCCAATCACAGCAATCCAGGGGATGCATATAAGCAGGCTGATCAGCGGCCTGAGCGGTGTGTGTAATGTGCTCTGTTACTGAGAGGTTGTGCCATTCTGAGAGGCAATTGTTGTGTTTTCATGAGTATGGCAGAAGAATTAAAGTGAAGCTCCACTTCTGGGGCGATGCGATAACCCCAGACCCTGACTCTGCGTCCATTTATTGGAGAAACCGCTACAGTGGTATCAGAAGTGGGATGCTGCGAACTGCGGTGAGAAATCCGGCGGATGGAGGTGGAGATAGCAAGCCGGGGTCGGCGGACCAGCCCCGCGGTAGTTGTGGCAGAAGAGACCCACATCCCCGCTGCGCCTGGGAGAGCAAAGGCGGCAGTCAGTGCCGCAGGGGGAAGTCAAGCTGCTGCGATTCAGCGGCTCCTCCCCATGGGAGCCGTATGGCGCGCAGATGACAATCATCGCCCAACACAGAGGGTAGACGGAGGCGGAGACGATGATGCGTCTGGTGGCAGCACTGGAGGGGCCAGCACTGCAGACTCTACTAGACCTGAGTGCAAACGAACAAAGCAGCTTATCGACGCTGATCACCGCACTTGAACAGCGCTACAGGTGCCGTGAGTCTACAGAGCTGTATCGAAAGCAGCTGACGGGTATCGTCGACAATCCGGAGAAAGTTTGGGAGCTGTGGCGGCCGACCTGTGCCTTCACGCTCACCTGGAGTAGCCAAACCTTGGGTACCTAGGCCAAGACGAGCTGGCGCTGCACGCATTTCTTCAGGCTCTCGCACCGGAGAAGCTCCGCCACCACGTTGCCCTCACAGCGCCTGGCTCTCTTCGATGAGGCGCTGAAGGAGGCCGACAAGCGGCGGCCATCATGGGGGAAGCCGACGCAGCCGAGCAGGGCAGGCCACGCCTCCAGGTCCGTGTGGTGTAGTGCAGGGAGGAGACGGAGAAGGTGCGCTGGATTCGCACTTTGCCAAATTCGCAGCGGCGTTGCTACCACTGCGATGAGCGGGGACACATCACCCGCTACTGCCCTGCCCCAACACAGAAGCATTCAGGGCCCCAGCCGTTGGGAAACGAACCGGGGGTGATATTCAAATTTATGAGTTGTGACCTTGAAATGAAGGTCAAGATCTCCAAAACAGCATGGTACCTTTCCCCCACTGAGATGAACCTAGGTACCAAATACGAGAAGAATCTATTCAATAGTTCTTAAGATATTCAAATTTATGCTTTGTGACCTTGAAATGAAAGTCAAGGTCACCATAACTGCATGGTACCTTCCTCCCACTGAGATAAACCTAGATATCACATACGAAAAGAATCTAGTCAATGTACGTATGGACGAACACGGAGCCCAATACTATATCCCCCGGTTCACGGTAATCGCACGGCGGGGGATTAAAAAAATAAATTAATTAAAAAAACTTTTAAAAGTCTTACGGATTTTTAAAGGATTTCACAGATATTAACTAGTGGTAATTCAGGTGCAAACCTGAGGTGGTTGACATGTATGGATACATGGAGACAAGTTGACAATGTCCCTTTTTTAATTGAACCCCCTTTAAACTCAGCATGGCACGATTTCACTTCAAAAACCGGCTTGTTGTCTAAATGCCATGGAATCTGTCACGGTCTACATCTCAAAGCAGCTTATGCAAGACTTCAACTGCAGCTACTACCTAGGCTAGCTAGCTAGCTACATTTTTGCTGCTCGCTAGCCTTTGTAGCCAAGGCTTGAGTGCATCGCTGAAGAGGCCTATATATAATTAAGTCTACTCGCCTCTTCCACGATGCACTCCAACCTTGACAGCACAGGTCAGCGAGCAACAAAAACGTAGCAAGTTAGCTAGCCAAGTTCGTTCCTGCAGTTGCTGCCCAGAGTATAAGTACATTTTTAAAGAGATGTCAATCGTGACAGATTCCATGACATTTACAAGCCTGCATACATAGTGAAATCGTGCCACGCAGCATTCAAAGGCAATTCAATTAAAATGGGACGTTAATGTCAACTTACCTCCATGAAACGTCAGTTCAGCACTCAGTTTTCCGTCGTAGAGCACTTACAGTGGGAGGGAGGGACCTGTGTGTGTGTACAGCCATGCTGTCAGTTCAAACCAAACCCACCAATAGCCGCTCTCCTCTCATTTGTCAGCATAGATCCCGCCCATTTCGTCCAATTCACTGTGAAAGTAAAGAGAAATGATTTGTAACCAAAACTTTTTAACCTGAAAGCAAAGAGGAAAGAGAAAACAAAAAGTCTACTTCATAAGCTAAATTCTCATGTCTGTAACCAAATCCGCCTAAACTGTAACCGATAATTTTCTTGTTTTTACATTTGAAATTTGGTCTCAAAAGTTTTTTTGCTTGCATGATAAAGACGCTAAAATACCTTTATACTGTAGTTTAAGGGCGTGAAAAAGCTAGATTTGGACTCGCCTTGTGGACTATGTGGGGTAGAAAATGCTGTAACTTAACTATTAGCTGACTTATGGCATGGGACCCATTCTGTTTTTTCTCAAAATGGGACAGCATCTACTTAAAGGTCACTGTGTCCACATACTTTGGCCTATCATCAAGTGCTTGAACTCCTTTGAAACCAGAGACCAGAGATAATTTTTCGGAATAGTCAAAATGACTCTGTTTTACTGTCAAAGAGGAACAGAGGGTAGAATGTTGGTTTTTCTTCCATGTGGATTTTTACATCTCTGGAAATGACCCCATTACAGCACTCTAGGTCACTTATTTCTTCATGGAAACACAACTCTGGCCCACTTGTGAAGCTAAGTGTCAAAGGAAATTACTTTACAATGAACTATGACCCTTAGAGAGCCATTTTTGTGTGGGAATGCACATGCGTTTTGCACAGTGTCCTTTTTGGAGTCTCCCTCTCTCCCTCTCACGCACACTCACAGATTGCATCCCCTCCCCCTGTACTTTTAACTTTCTACTCTTCCCCAGGTAACTCGATTCACATTCTACACATACATGCTACACATCATTGGAAAATCCTCATTATGTATTGTAATTACGTTAGGATAAAAATAAGCATAGTTTATATCGTTTTGTTCATATAAGCATAATGATTAGGCTACTCACCATTCAAAATCGGGGTCCTTCCCTCCCAAGAAATCTATGAAACCCTCAGAATCCTCAGAGGTTTCACTTTCCTTGATTTCTTTTATTTCTTCCTCAATATCACTTTCTCTCTTTTCCTCTTCCTTTGCCCCTTCTTCCTCGGTGAGTTTTATTTTTCCTTGTCGTTCAGGCATTTTGGCGCAAAATACGAAAGTTTTGCGGAGGCGCAAGACCGCTATAATAGAGCTTCTTTATGCCCTGGCGTCCAACGAGAAATGCACACTCAATTTCTTAGGTTTTCCGAGGCACTGAGGCGAAGTTGGAAACCTCGTTGGAAAGGTCTCCTCATTGGCTACAAGGACATCTTGGTCCCATCTTCATAGCATGTAATTTGACTGAGCAACCGTCAATCAAATCAAGTTAGTGTGATTTCAATCATGCAACACTTGGGCCGCATTCTTCTCAAGGATGTTTTATATTTCACTGGATATACAATTGGAAAATGGTCGCCCATTCATCTCAATGGAAATTGCTCAGTGGCGCAGAAATCCTTTTTTTTTTTTTAATTTATTTATTTATTTTTTTTATGAATAATATAACTACAAAACATACAAACTCTTGTTGAGGAATAAACATATCCATTATACAAAAGATTCACTGAAAAAAAAAAAAAAGCTCAAAAGAGTTGAACAAGACCTAGGGGCATATTGTAATGTGAATATAGGCCACTGGATGGCAGTATTTACCTTTTTTTTTGTTAAGCTCAGACTGGAGTCATGTCCTGGACATGTCTGGGGCAAGTCTCAGAAAATAAAAAAAAAGAGGTCTAAATGTGGGTGGGGTCTGCAAAAGAGTATATAAGGAAAAGAATTGAGACAGTAAAGTAGTAGGAGAAATTGCAAGGAGAAGGATACATGTGACCAGACCTGTCATTTCTGTTCAAGACCTGTGAAGTTTCTTTTGTGGATTTTTGCCTGTGTTTGAGCATTTTTTTTCCTTACCCAGGACATCACCAAGCCACCCCAACAAAAAGGGACTGTAAATATTTCTGTTTTTCTTGTAAATCAATCTTGGTTATTAGTTGTAGGTTAGTATTAGTCTTTGTCTGTTGATTAAATGTGTTCAAGTTTTTAAAACTGTTTCTGTCATCCCTTGCTGTTGCTGTAGCTGTTGTGTTGTAAATTGTAATAACAAATTGGGGCCATAACAATATATAATTCCTTCCAAAAATAAATAAATAAATAAAAAACACCCATAAAGAAGTTAACCATGCTGGTGAAAAGGATTAAACTAATAATGACCTGGAAATTTCCTGAGTAATTATCTTGGCAGAATTCCAATCCCTTATTTTAAGTAAAGCAGCATAGTATGCTTTAAATTCATTAATAAAACATGCAAATGAAGGTTTACTACCTTTCCATTTGCTACAGTGGATGTGATATTTTGCTAGGAGTAAGACAATATTAATGACATTTGAAACAGATGGGCTTAAGTTATCCATATATAATAAAATGCAGGTACCGCAAAATGAAGGTATCTTTAATTTGAGACATGCCCAGCTCATGACATCAGACCAAAACTGTTGAGATACAGGGCATGAAAAAAACAGATGTTCCAAGGTTTCATCAGTGGAATTACAAAAACTACACAGATCTACTTCAAATTTAAATCTTTCCTTCAGCATTAAGGCAACTGGATATATTTTATTAATTATTTTGAAGTGAGTCTCTTTGACTTTTGGGGAGACAGGCCATTTCATAAATTTCGAGTGAGCATTAGTCATAACGGATTGATTATCCACATCAAATTTTTTGAATATCGCTCTGTTATAATCATTGTAGATCTTTTGTTACAAAGCTTCCTTAATTAGCTTATTGTTGCATTTAACAGATAAATTACAATTATTTACTTTTAAAGCTGGTAAAGATGTAGTCATATCAGAAAATAAATAAGTATTATTGATTAACTGAACCAAGGGTGCAGGAATCACTCTGCAAATATTCATGAAATCCTTGTAGGAACATCTAACATTATACTTCTCAACAAAGACTGAGAAGTTCAAAAATGTACCATTACAGTCTAGTATGTCTTTAACAAAAATAATGCCCTTTTTGTACCATTCCTTTCTGAATATTGATTTTCTGCCCAATGTGATAACTCTGTTATTCCATAGCGTAGATCCATGGGGAGAGAAATTATGATTGAATATCAACTTCCAAAACTGAAGAATTTGCCTATGAAAATTTGATAATTTAACTGGGATCTTGTTAACCTCAAAATCACATTTTAAAAGAAATCGAAGCCCACCAAGATGCTGAAATATCGAGCGTGGAATATGAAACCACATAGAATTTGGTTGCATGAAAAAAGCTTTTAACCATTTGATCTTAAGTGTACCAACCATTGCTTCAAAGTCTAGGGCATTAATGCCACCTTTATCAGTTTCTTTAACAAGTTGGGATCTTTTAATGTAGTGAGTTTTGTTTTTCCACAAGAACTGGAAAATAATCGAGTTAGTTTTCTGAATACTTTTGGGGGATATATACGTAGAGTGACAAGGATAAATAACTCTGGAAATGCCCTCCGTCTTAGTCAACAGGCTTCTTCCAAAAATAGTCAAGTCCCTAGCTAACCACCGGCTAAGACTTTTTTCCATATCTAAAACTCTGTTTGAAATGTTAATCTCCTCTCTCCTAATTGTGTTTTTGGACAATAGTATTCCAAGATATTTGACCTCATTTACAACTCGGATTGATGCAATATTATTATGAGCACAAGTATGAATGGGAAGTATCTCACACTTCTTTGTATTTAGTTGAAGACCGGAAGCTCTGGAAAACACAGAAATTGTATTGAGGGCGATTTTAACCATGGAATTGTTTTTTTTTAAAAATGCCGTGTCGTCAGCAAACTGACTAGTTTTATATTCCCGACCAAAAATCTTAATTCCTTTTAATTCAAGGCTATTATTAACGAGTAAAGTAAGTAATTGAGTGGTTAGAATAAACAATTTGGGAGAAATTGGACATCCTTGTCGGATGCCACGCTGCACTTTAAATCTGGAGGTAAGTCCTGGGTTTAAGGAAACCAAGCTATAAATATCGCTATAAAACATCTTCATAATCTTACAAAAGTTTTCGCCAAAACCCAAAAATTTTAAGGCTTTTAGAAGAAAAGAATGTTCAATTGTATCAAATGCCTTGTAGAAATCTAGAAATAGAATCAAACAATCGCTGTCAATACAATCACAATAATCAAGCATATCTAGTACAAGCCTAATATGGTTATGTATTTTTCTCCCTTGAATAAATGCTGATTGACATTCATCGATGATGTCTCTTAATCCTCTATTTAGTCGATCCGCAAAAACGTGGGCTAAAATTTTGTAGTCGTTACATAATAAAGTGATAGGTCTCCAATTATCTAAGAGAAGTAAATCTTTATTAGGTTTTGGAATTAGGGTAATTACCCCTTGTTTCATTGAAGAAGAAAGGTTACCAGTTTGGATACATTCCAAAAGAGCATTGTATAACATTACTCTAATATCCCCCCAGAAGAATTTGTAGAAAGCAATGGTTAACCCATCTAAACCAGGTGATTTTCCAGAGGGCATCTTCTGTATAACCTCGTCTAATTCTTCAATTTTAAGATTTTCCTCCATAAATTGCTTGAAATCAGTATTGATGGTTTTGTTAAATTTTGTGATGGTATTTAGGAAGAAAAGACATTCTAATCAGAATAATTAGATTTGTACAGATTGCAATAAAAATCTGAAATTTCCCTATTAATTTGCGCTTGGTCTTCAATAATAGATCCATTTATCATCAATTTGTGAATTTTTTTTTTAGACTGCCTATGTTTCTCAAGGTTCAAGAAATAGGAGGTATTTTTCTCCCCTTCCTCAATCCAGTGGGCTCTCGAGCGTATAAAAGCACCCTTTGCTTTATCTAAATAAAAATGATCTAGTTCGCTTTGTAACTTATTTAATTCTGCCAGTTCTTCCCTTGATAGCGTAGTTTTGTTACAAAGAGTATTAATATTAGAAATCATTCTTTGTTGTTTTTGTTTTTTCAATTTTGAAGAATTTTTACCAGTTAAAATTGCCAGTTCTCTTATTTTAAATTTGAGCCACTCCCATTTACTAACAGAAGACATCTCCAGAGCATCAATCTCGAAAACAAGCTGTTTAACACCATTACAAAAAGAAGAGTTGTCCGACAAAGTGTCATTGAATTTCCAAATAGGATTCAAACCAGGTTCAGATCTTGAAAGCAAAAGAGTTAAAGAGATAACACAATGATCAGTCAAAGGTAAAGCGGAAATATCACAATTTTTAACACAGTTTACTAAAGGAGCAGAAATTAGCCAGTAGTCCAATCTAGAGCTCTGACTGTTGCCAGATGCATTAAACCAGGTAAAGTGCTTGATTTTAGGATTTCTCATCCTCCAGTAATCAACTAAACATGCACTATTAATCAAGTCAGCTATAAGTTCGTCATATTTGTGGCATTGTGGGTGACGATCTAACCAAAGATCAGGCACCAGGTTAAAATCACCTCCAATTACAATTTTGTTAGTTGAATAAGATCCCATACATTCCTTCATCAATTTACACAAATCTGAGATAAATGTTTTGCTTTTACCCCTCTCATTGTAACCATAGACACAAATCAAAATAATTTTTTCACCATTAATGTCCACTATCACCATTAACCAGTGACCATTGGGGTCACCAGTTTTTCACTACTTTTCCAGGAAATCTATTCAATAAAATCATAACACCAGCTGAGTGTGAAGATCCATGGCTGCAGAAAATGGTATCAGCCCACTGCAGCTTCCAAAAATTAACATCCTCCTCAACAGAATGGGTTTCTTGTAAAAAAACACAATTAGCTTTTTGCTCCTTACAAAAAAGAAAAATACCCTTACGCTTCTCGTTGTTTTTTAGCCCCCAAGCATTGAGTGAAATGAAGGATAACAGAACTATGGATTATCCTTGGATAAAGCACAAAAAATTGAGGATGCACAGGAATGAGTCATTATGTCCTTACCAGATGACAAGGCACAACTTAGTACTCAGAACTAACCAAATCAGGTATTGAACAACATCCTAAAGAAAAAGTTAAGGTGGGAAAAGATTTTTTTCCCCCTTTTACCTATAACCTAGGGTCTACTCTTTGATTGTTAATCAGTGCATTTCCTTCTTTCAGAAAGGCCCTCTGGCCTCTCTTCCTTGCTTCCTGAACCAATGGCCATAATTTGGAACGAGCCTCTCTGTCCTCCTTGGAAAAATCCTCCTTAAAGTAGATATGCATCTCCTTGCAGACCTTGGCTTCTCTGGACCGCTTTCATACCTCATCATGCACTGATCTCATCACAAACTGAATAATAATTTACCTTGGAATGGGATTTGAAGTGGCAGCATTGCCTTTTTGGCCCAGGTGATGTACCGTGTCAACAGTCTCCCGTAGACGCTCCACAGAAATGGAGATAACTCTCATCAAAATTCCGATGACGCAGTCTTTGGTGTCTTCCCCGTCTTTATTAGATAGACTGTTTAACCTCAGTTTTCATCGTCTTTTATATCGGGCTTGTTCAGCAACTGATTCCTTGAGCCGCTGGTTTTCTTCTTGGAGCTCCGTTACTGTCTTCAGCAGCCCTTCAATGCTTTGCTTATTTCCCTTAATGGCTTCGGTGTTGGCCTCGACTCTTATTTCAAACTTTTTCAAAAGTTCAGTTTGCTGATCCATTTTTGTTGTCAACGCTTGCACTGCAAGCAGAATAGTCTCGCACACGCTTTCGTCTGAGGAATTTTGGTTGCCTCTCCTTTGTTTTTTGGGGAGGGGAGATTTCACTGGAGTGTGTGCCATATTAATTTTACATTCCTTCAGAGTTTGTTGATCAATTTCGATGTCGGCTAAATCATCGTCATCGCACGCCTCCTGAAGCGCAGCCAGGTTATAGTTATGGTCATTCATCACGACGTTAGCTATCTCCTTAGTAGCCTCCCTCGTCCAGATTTTCTCGTAAATAACAAAGTCCCAAACTCGCCTCCAATGGCGGCCAAAACAAAGTACAGGCTGTTATATGAATTCGTTCTGAGTCACAAGTTGCGTGAAATTCACATTCAAGGACTATATACACACTACTTTCACCAACACCTGCAATGCACGTCTGCTCATTCCGCCATCTTGGATTCCCCCCAGTGGCGCAGCAATCCGAGATGGGGGCCAAGCTTCCGGAGCCACGCGGACATGCGCTGTGTGAGTTTTGCTCACACATGCGTAGTGTGGGGCTTATGAACGCGCTGGTATCCGAGGTGTCCATGACAACGGCTCGGGCTCGTGGAACTCCGACCTAGGGTGCGTGTTCACAATCACTTTTCACCGGAAATGGAAGTCTGACCACTGCAGACTGCGCCCTGACGAAACCTAGCCGCCGGTAAAGGATTAATTATGGTTTGAGATACTATTTTAAAACACAAATGCAATAAGAAATGTTAAAAACGACTTTGACAGGGAAGTAATACTATTGATTTCAACTCAAAAATCTCGGCAAAATAGTTGACTTGCTGTTGTGTAACTTTAATATGTCATTGCTTAGGGGTCCGCTTCCCAAAATCACAGGTGCTAACTTCCATAGTTGGAACCACTGACTGAATGGACGTATAAATTTCTGCAACTACGCTATTGGGAAAAGCGCCCCAGGCTCGTGTTCTCTTTAGTTCAACGTCGAATAACCACATTATCGGAGTCAGATGATTTTTGCTCGTCTGCGTGCGAATTCCATTATCTTTTCGGGATTCAAGACAATAAACCGAACACACAACACAACACACTTCACGTGCCTTATAAACCGATATGTTTTAAAGTCAGGAGCTTTAAACTTTTGTCAATTCTGGTAAGCTAATATACTTTTAGCTTACGTAACTTATAACCATTCCGTGGAGTATAGTAAGATGTGGGTCTACCGTGAAATGTTACACACGCTGTACTGCGTTATTTTTACCTTTGTTTTAAAGCTCCTTTTTCTGTCCTTCCCATGATATCTGCCTCTTGGAGTGCACTGAACAGTTCATAAATGAATTTCTGCATGTCAGTGAACCAGAGGCCGTGCCTTTCTATCCACCCCCAAAGCCCTTTCCAATAAAGTCTGTCTCGATTATAATTTTAATACCGTCTCTACGTTTCATTTCTAAGTGCGAGTTAACATCGATTGTATTTGTGGTAGATTTTATGATAATGGCTGGCTCTGCGAAAGTTAAGCATTAAACCCCTTTTGATTTTGAGTACTTGAGTTCATCTTCAAATGTTAAGCAGAGCTGGCAAAAAACAAAAACTGACAAAACACAAATAATTCTTATTTTATTTGTGTGTGTGTGTGTGTGTGCATCAGAGCATTGCAATACCATTTACTCCTCTCCAGTGCCCTGTATTTGATTTTTTAAAAGTTATGTAGATTTTATATTAATCTAAAATCATAAGTTGTAAACGGGACGGGGCCCTATGGGATCACTTTTCTGTTCTGAATGTGCATATTTACGCTACCAACTGTTGCATTCTTTTAGGTCTCGTATTATTTTCATTCAGATGAAAATCTGCCACACCGTCGAATCTACCTGCATCACTCCGGTTGATCTCAGATGCTGCTCACGAACATTAGATGTTCGGATTTAGTATACTCTGACGTCTCCACCTACCCAAATCTTTAATCTAATAAAGGCTGTACCACAAAAAATGTGTATGCATGTTCAGTGCTTTCATGGATGTTCGGATCATGCACAAAAAAAAATAATAAACATTTTGGATGTCATCTGTCAAGTTGCTGAAAAGTTTCGTCGTCAAGTATGAAGGTCAGTAAATAATTTTAGGCTGAAGAATGGTTAATAAATGGTTTGCTAAGCAGTGTTCGAACTGAATTTATGTATTGCTATAAATGCACTCATATGGACATTACGTTAGATGCTACACAGCTGACACATGATGCATGATGCATCAAAATACAGAAATGTGAATTGGTGTTATTCAAAGTAATGGAAATATGCAACTCATTACAATGATAACCATAAACTATGAAAAAGTGAGGTGAGTTTTAGCTGCGTATACATGCTCCTAGGATATCACAACAGCGGCCTTAGCTTACTGTACATTTTGCGGCACTACATAACGGAGTGTGGCAATCGAGTAGGCCTATATTACGGCCATTCATCAAATAAAATAAAATGTATAAAATATTTGCACCGTAACGCCAGCTCGCTTTATTGACTTGACCACATATAGAATGTTCATCACAGACGGACGGCAAGGAATGCGCATTGTTCCACCCACTTGGCTCGGATCATGAAAAAAAATAGTTATCATTTTGGATCTCATAAGTCAAGTTGCCGAAAAGTTTCGTCATCATGTATGAAGGTCGGTGAGTAATTTAACAACGAAGAATGGTTAGGCTGATGAATGGATCGCCAAGCAGTGTTCGAAATGAATTTATATACTGCTATAAATGCACATTACGTTGTGTTAGATGCTACTCAGCTGACATGCATAACGCATCAAAATAGAGTGATGCGAATTAGTGCTATTCGAAGTAATGGAGATACACAATGCAGTTAATGGATTTAACCATTTCATTTTAATTTGAATAAGTAAGGTGAGTGTTGGCTGCGTACATGGTTCTAGGATGTCACAACAGCGGCCTAAGCTTACTGTACATTTTCTCACGCTGCATGAAGTGCAGCAATCGGGGTGCTACATATTATTACGTATTACGGCCATTCATCAATTAAAATGGCAAAAATATACTGAGCAACAAAAGAAACGCAAGTTAGCTAACTTAGTTAGTTAATGTGCTCTTATGGTTACCCAGATAGCAAGCACCTTCGCTCCGGATCTGCCCTGGCTCCAGCTGATCCGTCTCAGAGCCGGGGCAAATCTGGAGCGGAGGAGCTTGCTATCTGAGTACTCATAGTTACCGCAAAACAAAGAAAAGTTTGATAAAAAGAGTGTAAATGCGCACAAGCTAGTAATACATTTGATTTTCAATAATTACGCGCAAACTTATTTTCCCGTTTGCCTTTAATTAACTTGCGTTTCTTTTGTCGCTCAATACATATGCTCCGTAACTTGCCAGCTCACTTCACCGACTTACGTCTTTAATGTTGAACAGACAGATGGCAAGGAGAGCCCATTGCTCCACCCATTCGCTGCAGTGATAAATTCGGAGGAGCGGGAATGTGCTTACAAATGAGGACCCGCTGGTGTTCGCATAGCCTGAATATAAATAAAAGATTTTGTCTTTGCCGAGAAACGAGGCATTAATGATTTAAAAGAGAAAAATTAACCGTTTCGGTATCGATAATTTGTGGCGGTCAAAAAAAATTATTCACGGATTTATCAGCGTGTCTTTTTCAATTATTCCCTATGGAGAAATTTCTTTTTGGCCCCCATGGCATCACGTGACCTGCAATATCACATTCGCCGCTAGGACCATGGAGGATTATGTTGTCGACCCAATTTGTGCGTCCAGATCTCCTTATCGGTTCATGGCCGTGTTCGAAACCGCACTCTACGGTCTACATACTACTCTCCCTACACACTAGTCACACTACTCGGTTCTCCCTACGAGCGAACCCTTCCTTCTTTTCCTTCTTTTGAATTATATGGTTAATTGCACACCAATTTGTGTATTACCGCCATCATCTGTGTGGTATAAAATAATGATTTACGAACGAACCCGTTTGAGAAATTAATATTTTCCATTGTGATCTATAAAATAAAATCCTCTTAACCAAACAATACGCGGAAGACCAAAGGGGGAAAAATGTGCATTCGTTTTGAGGGGATTGAAACAGGATGTTTAGCCAACCTGACTTTAGCCAACTTAAAATAGCAGTTTTCGACATTTCGGCATTTCGCCGTTATGCCTTACCTGCTGAAGATGCGGCCAAGGACACAACGGAGTCAATCGGCCCGCCGAAAGCGTTTCATCTGTGCGCTTACGAATATTCATCAGAGGTAAGATACCATTTAAAAACAAGTTTCTACTTTCACTCAGCTTACTTACTCCCAGTGGATGATGTGAACAGATGAGAGTGAAATGTTAACCTGGCTTCAACCAAAAAACAGTTGTCAACCAAAGAATGACCACAAAGAAAGTATTCTTTAAATTACCATTTAATTTTAATTATCATGCATAATGTTATCGTATTTCTACTTGAAACAAAACTTAAACCCAAACAGTTACGTATAATGAGCAGAATGCGCCAAATGCTCTGCAAATGAAATTGTAGGGAAAAAGTAGCCTAAATTCACAATTCACATTAACCCCTTGGCGCAGTTATATACACCTGAATTCATGAATACCGAAATGTAATGGCTAAATTAATTCTGTAATTGAATTTTTGAATGTTTTACTTCAATTGAACCATTTTGGCCAGTATCTGCAATACAAATACTGAGTGATGAAGCATTAATTAAGCTCTTGCACAACAGGGAAAAAAACTCCTTTATTTGTATTCTGCATAAAGGGGAACATTTGAGCTCAGATATATTAAAATATGATACAAAATAATCAGATGGCAAATGTGAATCTTTAAAAAACAGTCAAAATGCAATAATTTCATAGAAATATTCCAATGAGAAATTTAATAAATTACTTCAATCACTTTTCTTTAAAGTTTAATAAATAATTACATTATCATATAGTTTAAGAAAATGGCTCTGTAACTAATTGCATTAAATAGTTAACAATGTAAATGAAATTATTTAACAACATTCAATACATAGTCCAGTTAATAATTTAAAATATTGTCCTTTATAGTTGGGTTCGAGAGGGCCATACTGCAGGGTGAATCCCCAGGGTCCCCTGTTGCGCCTGTATTTTGAGGGAGGTGACCTGCGGAAGGACTTTCGCCCATGAAGGTCATTGCTGGAGAGCCTTATCCATCTCTTGGGAGAGAACGATGGGAGAAGTCGATAGAGGTGCTGGTGTTTGTGTACTGGCTGGCCTTTGGAACGTCCCAACGGGTCGCGCCAGAGGCCTTTGACATTCCCCGCACCACATGCCATGACATGATCCACCGGGTCAGTAAGGGCATCCAGGGGGTTTCCAGGAGGCTCATCCACCTCCCCACCCCAGAAAAGCTGCAGGAGATTGGAGCCGGGTTCCAGCAGCTGTCTGGTTCCCCAGCCTTTGGTTGGGTGGGTTGGAGCATTGATGGCTGCCATGTCCACATTGGTCCACCTGGGCTGTTTGCAGTGGACTATTACAACAGGAAGCTGTTCAACTCGGTCCAGTTCCAGGCCATCTGCAACCACAAGGGTCGCTTTCTGGATGTGGTGGTGGGCTATTCTGGCTGCGTCCATGATGCCCGGGTCCTGAGGTACAGCCCCTTGTATGGTCACCAACTGTACCCACCTCCTGGATGGTGTCTGCTGAGCGATGGCGGATTCCCGTGCTTGGCAGAGCCATTCCAGGTGCCAGTCCGGAATCCTGTGGAGACCAGGTACAACACCAGGCTGTCCAGGGCACGGTCCGTGGTGGAGAGGGCAGTTGGGGTCCTCAAGACCAGGTGGCAGTTAATTTTCCTGAAGGCACTGGAGGCGAAGGTGGAGTTTGTGCCTGAGGTCATCTGTGCCTGCCTTTTCCTGCACAATTTCTGCCTCGAAAACGGGGATGTCTTGGAGCCTGAGGTCAAAGACGAGGATGACGGGGATGATGGCGATGATACTGATGATGTTGAAGCCCACGAGCCACTCCAGCGGTCCAGGGACACCCTCAGGGACAGACTTGCAGCATAAGTGTTTGCTTCTGATGTTCCCATTGCAGTGCTGCAAGAACATGATTTTTGTTAGTTTTTTTTTTTTTGGTTTGTGTTACTCTGCCCAGGGAGTTCTTAGTTCCTGATTTATCTAAAATATAAAGAGTGATTCACCCCTGGTGTACATAGTTGTCTTATAGTTCTTTAATTATTGCCTCTTAAAAATCCAACCCCTCGTCCGAGTCATAAGAGCTGGAAACAGGTAAAGTATAGGACTGCCAGGCAGGGAGAAGTGGGTGGGTTTAGTGGGTGCTTTAACCACCTGGGCTGATACAGTAACCATGAAGTCCTGTCTTGATCTACCTGGAAACGCGCTGGCTAACAGGGCTCTGGTAAAACTATGTAGACCAATCACCTGCTTAGCGGATAAGTCATGATTACAGAAACATTGCTGGAAGACCTATGGCTAAGTGTAGAAGTCAAAGGTCTCTCCCTCAAACATGGTGCTGGACAATGACAGCTAAAAAGAAGTTGCTCAATTCATGTATGATCGTTGCCACCTGAAAAAGAGGGGTTTTTAGTGAAGTTAGTCAACAGGTTGATATTTCACTTTTTCATGTTCCCTTGCAATATTTAATGCATTTCTGCAGAGCAAAAAACAGACGCAACACCTTCCATTATTATTTAGGTTCTCTCACAGTTTTTTCTCTCGTGCTAGGCTGTTATGCAAAATCAGACCAGAGTAATGTAAAAGTATATGAAAATACACCATGCAATAAACCAGCTGGTCACAACTCTGATATCACTTGTTGTCGCTTACATTTTCATGGTCACTTGAAAATCAACAACGCTGCCTTTTTCCCTCAACTTTATTTACTTTTTCCCAACTCAGAACAGAATTATACAAAAAGCATTTTTTGTTAAAATTTTGATTAAGCTCACGATCCCCATCATCGTCTTGTTTAATTTGTGTTGACTGCAGTGCATATGATTTTTCAACTTACTTTATATTTCTGTTTGAGGTTCTCCCAATTCTGTTTTATCCACCGTAGCTCCACCTTGCCCTCCAGGCCATGCTCCTTTATTAACATTCTACAGAAACATAACATCGGTGACATCGACCTAAGTGAATATAAGCATTTCCTAACGTTGCAATACACCGATAATATTATTTACATACTGAAATCCTCTGACCGCCGCATTGGGAAGAGCGCCACATTGCAGGCTCTCCACGAGATGAGGCGCCCTGAATCTTCATCTGCCCCTATAAGAAACGGACAAACGAGCAACATGTGCGTAGTTAGATTCAACATGCTGACAGTATATAACCGGACGGAAACGTTCTTTGCAACTCTGAAATAATTCATTCAATACACCTTCAGCTGAATATTATTTTACCAAATATCCGTATTACACATAAAGAATTTTACTCACGTTTGTATTGACGCTGCTCCTGGCTGGTGCCGTGTCGTCTCCCACAGGTTACGATGTTTTGCAGTTAAAGTGGCTTCTTATTATTTCTCGGCGAGTTTTTTCTTGGCAGTTTACGTCGCGTTGCATCTTGGGCAATTTGTGTATGAATAGTGTGCATATGATGCACCCACAAAATATCTGCACGATCTAGTATACATCCGGGAACTTCTTCCGGACTCAAACTCACTCCCCACGCATCAGTGAACACCCTACCCCCTACCTCTGACGTAATTGCCAGTGTTAATGTACGAAGTTTCAAGCACAGGTAATTGAATAGTGAGCTTGCGATGCACCCACGAAATATTTTCCCGCTCTAGCATACATCCGGAAACTTTTCGCGGTCACAAAACACTCCCCACGAATAAAAACACCATGTCCCCTTAATCTGACGTCATCGGTAGTGCGAGCAGTGCGAGTAGTACGTTAGTGCGCGGTTTCGAACACGGCCCATGATTCTTCTCTGTACTTCTGTTCTTGTGAACTTGAGAAACGTCATCCCTCTGAGACCATGGCTGCATCCCAATTCAGAGGCTGCATCCTTCGACGGACCTTGCCTTCGCGGTCTACATGTACAGTCTCAATTCAAAGTTCGCATCTCGACGAGAACGGTTACCAGTCCCGGAAGTGTATTTGATACGCCAATTTTTCGAGGATGCATCGGATGGTAACTTGTGTGAACTTGACAGCACCATATCCCAGAATTCTATTTCGGCATCTAAGCGGGATGCTCCTGAGAGAGAAGGGCAGGGTTACGTTTCCTGGAAGCGTAGTTGCTAACTAAATTAGCAACTTACATAGTTCGTCCATTCACAGTCAATGGGTCTAACTATTAAGTCAGCATCTGTGATTTCGGGAAATGCACCCCAGTATCGATAAAGCTGCTTTCACACCGGAAGCGAAATGAATTTTTCCTCGACAGATGTACATTGAAATCAATACAAAGACGCATAATCGCGTCTTTGCATTGACTTTGAATGTAATCTGTCGGTATTCGTTCGCTGTTTCTAAGCTAAATACTATTCTGCTCATTTTCAGGCGAGGAACTATTATCTGAGTACATTTGGAATATTGGCAGGGTTCCCACGCGTCCTGGAAAACCTGGAAAATGATTGACCAATTTTCCAGTCATGGAAAACACATGGAAAATGGCGAAAAAAGTAAAATGTCCTGGAAAAGCTTGAGTTGTCCTGGAAAATTATTTTTCCTCCCTCTGCTTCTCTCTTCCTTGGGGGTGAATGCCTGCACAGCGCCCCAAGTGACCCAAATCAAATTGCATATTCCCTTAGCAGTTCTGCTGCCCAGTGTTTGACTTTGTTGCTAGATTTACCGACTTTTCAGACCCAAGTAAGGATTTATTTTGTCCAAGGAAGCACCAAAACTAGCGACTTTCAGTTCATGAGTGATGCCATCGCTGTATATCGAGTGTGAGGTGTTTCTCCCTCTCTCTGTATCTTCTGTTGAGTGACAGAGGAGCAGTGGAGAGCTATAGTGGGCGTGCCGTCACTTTTGGCTGTGCGCTCTGAGATGAAATGCATCTCTGGTTTCAGTAGAGCCACAGCAACCATGACTACAGCTTCGAGAAAGTGACGGGTAACAGGTAGTCTTACTGGGCCACGTTTCACTCAGTATTTCAGACTTGCTCCATTGTCCCATTGGGCATTAGGAATTATATTAAAATACTGTGTTTGTGCACAGAGAGCAGAGCTCCGACTTTCATGCAGTTATTAGCTAGCTACTTTGCAATGAAAGTAATTTAGATGTCAACATCCAAGTGGGATCTTATATATCCATGAGTGAGATGCACACCCCATAGCCTAAATGAGGAACGAAGGCAGTGAAAACTGAAGACTTGAATGTTCATTTGAACAATGTTGTTAGCGTAGTAAGCATTTATGGACATCTGTCACACACACACAAACGCATTTCTGTGAAGGTGAAGACGTACGAACACCTGCCAATCAGAGGCAGAGCAGGAAGAAGCAGCCGGCACTTCACACTGTTCTGTTAGTGTAAATAATGCGAGAAAAGAGGGGAAGGAGAAAAAACATCGGAGTAGAAATTTCTTTGCAAAGTGGAGGTTTGGAGACAGAGGTGTGCCCAGTATCTCAGATATGACGCCGAGGCGCAGGTCAGTGCTGTACAGGATGTAGCCGGTATGCTAACGAAAACGGCAGAAACAACTCGTCCACCCCAAAGCTTGGGGGTGGAATTTATTAGTATATGTTGGGATAACTTGACTCGTACTGTGGAAGCTGAAAAAGTCCTGGAAAAGTCCTGGAAAAAAATTTCAAGAAAAGAGTGGGAACCCTGATTGGCTGCTTTTCAATGTTTTATGTCGAATATGCTCCAGTGTTTTTGTCGTAGAGAAACTCCGCAACAGCCGGCAGAACGTAGCTAACCCTGAACTAGCTCACGCTCACAGACCCCTCTCCCTCCACAGATGACATTACTGGGTGAAAAAAAGGATGTACTTGGAGAAAGTCGCAGCTCACTGGCTGGCGTATTGCGTAATACTAACGAGAACGCATCGTCTCAAACCGTCGACAGCGTTCTGAGTGTTCGTAGCCTTGGAAGTGCACTCTTCCCAGAACGACTAGCGAGTAGTGGCGGGCGGATCGATCCAAATATTGATAATATCGATACCAACGTTGGTGTTAATATTGAATGATACCAGGGTAAAAAGATCGATACTCTAGTTTTGTTTTCTCTCCTGCATGCACTGACTGGTGCGGTTGAACAAAGGGGCTACCTGGCTGTCCATGTGCTTTCAAGAGCTAATCCTGTCACAGGGTGGAGCACGCACTTTGCACCTCCTCCCCCACTTGTGTTTTGATGTTGCGCTGTCATGTGTCTCAGCGGCACCAGGCAAACAACATATACGGTATAAGAAGATGGACACAGCACTCGGGTCTGAAAACTGAGCCAAATGCGGAAATCTCAAAAATTTGCATTCTAGTTAATGGTCAGCAGATGGCGACGTCGGTGGTTGCAGAAAGAAGTTCAATGCAATGAAGTCTATGAGAAAATGACTCTACTTTCCCACCAGATTTATAAATCATGATTTTCCACATTACTTTATTGTATCTATCGCAAGTTTCCAAGTCTCCTTCAATATATCATGATGTTCATTTTTGTAAATTATGGTCCCAAACAGACTAGAACAAGAGTCATCAGAAGATGACATATCCCCCCAGCCCCTCATTATCAATCCTACACCTTCAAAGAAATTCAAACAAGAATGTTGAGGTGATTTTTCCTCTGCAATGATCTGGAAGTATGTACTGGCAACATCTAGCAAAGACTATGAAGCACACGTTGGCGACGGCAATAAAAAAAACAGGGTCATTATAGTGTTTTAGTTCTGCTCCGGAAACAAACCCAGCCCTGCGACTGAGTCCAAATCCATGTCGCTTCCGTGGAAAGGGGGGAAAAAAAATAATTTCAGAAATTTGAAAATATGAAAAGGCACCACTTCAGTACTTCGGTAATGCACATACAAAGTTTCAGAAAGATATAATGAACGGTTTTTGAGTTCTGCTCCGGATACGAACTAGGCCTGATGTGCACTCAGTCCAGATTTGTTTTCATGGAAACAAAAATAAGAATCCCAAAATTTCCAAAGTAGCAAAAGGCACATTTAAACTATACAAATAATACATGTACTGAGTTTGGTGGGGATTTCTTGCATAGTTTCCGAGTTCTGCTCCAGAAACAAAATGATTACAGAGGGACGGATGGATAGACGGACAGGTGGACGGGGCGATGCCTATATCCCCCCGGATACTATGCCGGGGGATAATAATAAAGGATAAATGTGGCTATCTTCTGGTCCTTGTCTGATACGGTCAGATCCAACCATAGATCCACTCCTCGCTTCTCCCCGGATATTCTGTACACGCTCTTTTCCAATAGTAATCAGATCCGGTTTCAAAATGACAAAATGGCGCAATTCAAATTGCCAAAATCAAGGCTTCCTCAGTGGTTCTGAACAAAAAGGTTTATCATGATAATTAAGTATTTTGTAGTCACCTGTAAACTTTGCCCATATTCTGGCCAAGGTTTTTATAAAATAATCCAAAGGAAAAATCACAGAAACACCTAAAAGTCAGTAGTTTGATGATACATCAACCTTAGAAATTAAAAGTATCGGTATCAGCAATACTGGCCCTGTATTTACTTGGTATCGTATCGATGCCAAGTCTTGCAGTATCGCCCACCACTACTAGCGAGAATGTTCTTCCCAAGAATGCAAGTTCGTTCTTAGCATTCTTGGAACTGAGAAACGGCCTCGCTTTCAAGACTAGTAACTTGACAACGATAGGTGCGACAGACATGCATGTCGTGGCTACGTAATCGTGAGAGTCTAACAAACACAGCGAGCTGTGTCAATCCAGTGTAAATACTATTCAAAATGTCTTGTTTTTTTACCAGAGAAAAGTTCACGGTTTTTTTTTTTTAATCACGAAACTGTTTTGTTTGAGTTGGATAATGCATCTACCAAACGTAATAACAGCAAAACACGGTGGATATTCGAATTTGCTGGGTTGTTATGGACATTTCAAGACCAAGCATGCCAGGGCCGGATACAGGTTTCTTAGAATTGTATCACCATAGCTACAAAGAAAAGGACCAT
Organism: Gymnothorax reevesii; assembly: GCA_029721435.1. Taxonomy (NCBI): domain Eukaryota; kingdom Metazoa; phylum Chordata; class Actinopteri; order Anguilliformes; family Muraenidae; genus Gymnothorax; species Gymnothorax reevesii. Next base: position 40,973,766 of record CM056582.1, on the reverse strand, counting down.
TATCTGTCAAATATATGTTTAATTATTAGAGAAATGTGGACAAACTGCTCAAGATGAGGCTGCAAGGTACGGTAAAGTAAAATGCAGAGATCAATGCTGAATAAAGAGAAAGAAATTGTAGTTCTGATATGCTTTTATGATTAAGGATGTGATGCTATATAGCCTATTAAATGATCCTCATACATAAACAGTATGCTATGTAACTGGCAATATTATTCACAAAATAGCAACCTTATTTGTCAAAGAAATGTGTCATTATTGAGAAAGTGTAAATGGGGTTCAATGCAGACCCTGATTAGTGAAATCAGGTGCAACAACAGTAAGCTGCTTTTCCACCGGACGCGAAACAAATTTTTTACACAACAGATTACATTCAAAGTCAATGCAAAGACGCAAATACATGCGAAACGCATTGACTTTGCATTGACGCGCGTCTTTGCATGAACTTGCATGAACTTTGCAATACGAACGATGTTTGTGGCGATATGTCGCATTTGAACTTGGTTCAGACAAGCTGGTTTACATGACTGGGGCTCAGAGATAATGTAGGCCTAGTGAAATTGCTGGGCTGATCCCAAAGTATCTTTGCCGATTTTCTGGTCAAAAGTTAACCACAATTGACGCAGGATCTTATTGGAATGATTGGGCGACGATAAGCCTTCACACACGTTGTAACGTAGCCAGATGAACCACAAATACGCGTAAATTGTTAATGCATTTGCACGCACCGCAGCAGAATGTAAAACAAGAAATACTCTGACAGATTGAAGTAAATCTGTCATGTTTCACCGTCATTTAAATTTCATAATGTAATTAACAAAACATATCCAAATAAATCAGACTGTCAACCAATTTAAATCGTTAATTGAGCAGATCAACTGTTTGATTGCAAATTGAGCAAAGCAAATGGGAAGGGGGTGAGAGCAATTGTCGGGAAGATGATTTTGCAGACCTTAACTATGTTTATTTCAGCACGTAATTTACCTGAATGCGTTTGCGAGATTTTTCCCAGTTTTTCATTTGGTCGGGCTGCGTGCTAATGCAATTACAATTTCTACACGTCACATTCGATACGCTTAAACAAAATGTTTTCCACCTTCGCTTTAGGCTATTTAGACACTCAAAAGCAACCAAAATAAACAGCAATTAATTACTTTATTTGAAATCTTGTTCAGTTATCAAATAAACAATGCTCCAAATTTGCGTTTGCCTGAATATGTGTGCCAAGTCTTCGCTGCATTTGTCTATTGCGTGCAATGCAAAAATAATTTCTCACTTTCACGTCCGATATGCTTTACAAATTTTTTCCGCTTCGTGTATATTTTGAAACGCTTAAAACCCAAGGTCATCTTAAAATGGTTTATTTTTAAGGAATCTTCATAATGATAGGCTATGTAAAAATTCTACAAGAGGTGGAATTAAGAGGTCTGCTATTTATTCAGATTGACACTCTTTCAATCTAACACAGCAGCCGGGTTAGATCTGTCTGCTTCTCATTATCTCTTCTTAATCATTATTGGCCACATATTGGTTTTGATCAATCAGTTGGCTGAATAAACGGCTTGACTGCAAGTTAGGCAAAGTAGGCTACAAGAGAATTGATTAAAGGTTTAGCTAATTATGCCGAGCCGATTGGAGGCTGTCCAACCTCGACGGAAATTGGCGGACTTCAAATCACAGTTTTCTTCCCGGAATCATTTCAAATGACTGCATTAGGTAGGCTATATGTCATAGAAAAGGTAATAAGCAATCTCGTCTGTCTGCCTCATCGTGGCAATTACTTTTATTTCGCTCGCGATAACCGCGATTCCGTATATCGTGCAGCTCTAGTAACACGGTCAAAATGTCAGCCTTGTCAAGCGATTGTTTCAGTTACACCAAAGGTTACCACACTGACTGCATGTAGTGCTCAATCCAAACCTAGCCTGTACAGTCACGAGAGCAAAGTATGCGGTAGCCACACATAATAAGGATGGAGGCATGTGTCCTGCTGCTGCCGGATTTTTATACGGTATATGATAATGGCTGGCGAATGATAAGCTTACCGATCTATTCTGTAGATGATACCGTTAATAACTGAGTAATGTCATTCTAGTCAGGCGATTATTTACACAGCTCACCGCATGTTACATTAACTTAACGTTAGCAGCTGAACAGCCAGCCTGGACAGCTAACATACCAAGCTACTTAAATACTCTCACCTTTTTTTTTTCCAAAGAATTTTGTAATTTTCTGGGCCCCTGCTCTGCTGGCCTCTCTCCCTCCCTCGCTCTATCCTTTTCTGGTGTCCAGATTTGTTTGCGTGGGCGGCGCGTACTGCTGACTGTCGTACTTTGTGAACCCAGCAAGCAAAAACGCCCAGACAATTTTCCAAGGGGAGCACGAAGCATGGGCCGAACCATTTTTTAAGAATATTGCATGCCTTTTTGGCTTTGTTATTAACTCTGGTGCATTAGTATGAATAGCAGTTTGGTGTATGCATAATAATTTAGTCAAGGCGGTTTCTGTGGGTTTTGTGGGCCCAAATAGGCTGTGGACCTTTCCCCCCTATACGACGGCCCAGGTGCCAGGGGCCCTGAAGGGTGACGGCAGTAACAGCCCCAACACGAGAAAAGTAACTAGCATCAGTCCGCGGATTCTACAGGTAGCCGACACGAGTTCTTGCGAATTCAACACAAATTCAGTGCAAATATTGTTTTCAATGTTCCCCGCACTTGCGATAATAAATTTACAAGTGCCCCGTCCTAGATCGTACTGCAGGAGAAAATAAACCCAATCTGACAGAACGTGATCGGTCATCATAATATTACCATACCTAAGGGGTTTTAAACAGCGTACCACTGTTTCCAAACAGTCATAATGGAAAAATATCAATCGCTCAGGGGTGTGTTTACCGAAATCACAGATGTTAACTTCCGTCGTACGAATCATTGACAATGATTGGACAAAAAGTGTACGCTGCTAACTTCTTTAGCAACTACACTTTTGGTAAACGCAATGATCGGTAATAGACAGAAATGGCGGTTCAAGCCAACTCTTCTCTAGTTATTGGTCAGAAAAGGCTGCATAATGATTATTACTGATATTTACCGAAATATTAACCAGAGCATATTTGTTTAGGGGAGACTGGGGTAAGATTAGCCATTTTTCATATTTAGGAGCACTACATCAAAGCAATCATAGTTTTGTCAGTAACTGTTATATCTGCATATATTTCAGGATGTTGTGCATCCCTTCAAACAAACAGAATGAGTTTGAACAAGACTGTTTCAATAATATTGAATGTTCAAAAAAAGTGGTCTCGTGGCACAACTTACCCCGTGAATGGGGTAAGTTGAGCATACGAGCGGGGTAAATTGAGCCATAACCTTACTTCCTCCCATGGTCCTCCCCACCTCCATCACACCCCTCCCTCACCTTCTCCCTCCCTTAATAAGTCACTTCTTCACATTCATGTGTATTTTTATTTATTATACACAATTGTCCTATGGCTAAGCCCCACCCTCAAATGCAATGAGCCAATAACAGTGCGTATTCTCTCCCCATATACCTGGACATTCTGAGCCTAAACTTCCATTGAAATGCATTATGGAAACTGAATCGTTCGCTTTTATGGGGTTTTAAAATGTTTCTAAGTTAAAAAAAAAAAGGTCAAACGCTGTGCTTGGGGTAAATTTTACTCCGATACGAGGTATCCCGGGAGGCTGGGCGATGGGGTGTATTTTATACCCTTCCCAAAGCCACATCATAACCGAGAGAAGTGTCTTTTCTGGATAAAGCTGCTTTCACACCGGACGCCTAACATTCAAAGTCATTGCAAAGACGCGAATACACGCTTATTGGCGTGTTTGTATTGACTTTGATTGTAATCTGTCTGCGAAAAATTTGTTTTGCGTACGGTGTGAAAGCAGCTTAAAGCTTTGTGGAAGACCACACCATCAGCTTTAAGTAGCTAACGAAGGTCAACAAGATTGTCTACATTTGTTCCAAGCTAAGTCAACATTGTGTTTAAGGCGACATCTTGTCACTTCGCTGGAGATTAATGTAAAGTTATCTTTTACATCGGTAAGTTCCCTAACAATAGCTAAAGTTAGTAAACTCTGTGGCTAACTTCAGTGCTGATGGACGTTGGCTTAACAGGAGCTCCAGGCTGCGTTGCTCACCATGTCACCTTGTTTACTTAAATAGAGTTCAGTCACGGCAGGTTAGATTTCTTAAATTCGGAAGCAATAATAATATGTAAATTAAATTCACTACCCTGCGGTGCATGAACAATGCTGATCCTCTATCTTGTTGTGTGAGAGGGTGATGGAAACGAGATGCGGTGGATCGCGTTTGCATTGAGACCTGAAAATTTTAGTTACTAATTTAAACTTTTCGCTGACCTTCTCCACTCAAAATTCATTAATGTATCCCTCCAATGCATAGTTTAACCCTTTTGCTGACTTCTTGAGGATATTTAAAGCCTTCTATCGCAAAAATTCATCGATAGCATCCTGAAAAATATCTCCGACTGTGATACCAGCCATTAGCACCTGTTCTAAAATTATGATTGTTTGTCCTAGTCAGTGGAGGGGCCGGGGCTTAGCCATAGGTCAATTCAACAGGTACAGTAACTTCCTTGGTGGCTCTTTCAAGAATGTCAGTGGTGGCTCCCCTGCTTGTTCTGCGCTTATATACCCGAGGCATGATGTCCACTTTGTAATCATACAAAAGCAGAATCTTGATTTAGTATTTGAGACATAGAGGCTACAGCCAAAATACACTTGAGTGTACTGGCTCAACTTACCCCCACCGGCTCAACTTACCCCAGAGCTACCATTTTGACTTTATTAGTCCCCACAGCTAAAATGGCACACTTTTATGCAAGGTTTATGACCTCATGTTGTAGCTCATAGATACAACAATTGATGTATAAAACAAATTTAAAATGATATGTTTTGGTCTAAACACAATTCACATGAAACTTATGATAGAGTAAATTCACTTTCAAGAGTGAAAAATGGTTATTTTGAAATGAATGTCTAACCATTTTACCCATGTGGTTCTTACCTTCAGACTCCATTAAATGATGCCTTCCTCCTAAGTATTTGGTCACATGATCAATGTTTTTTACAGTCTCCTAGCAAAAAGGGGTGGCTCAACTTACCCTTTGGCTCAACTTACCCCAGTCTCCTCTACATGGAATCTGGCAGTCAGCTCTGCACACATCGACTGATCTGGAATGAACAATGTTGCACCTCTGGTTTATATATCTCGTTGCCTTCTGTGCTGAAGAGTGGAGAAATTATGGCAAGCCATTTTAACATATAATAGCGAAGTTTGACTATCCGGGATTAACATTGCAGATATCAACAACGTAATTTTGACTCGTCGTAATTACATTGTGACTAGTCAGAATTTTCATTCAAGATATCTATAATGTCATTTGGCGAGTGAGAACTACAGTTAGAGATATCTGTAATTTCGTTTTGACTAGTCACAACTAAATTACAGATATCTACTAGCAGGGACGTCACTGAAAGCGACACTCGACTCGTCACACATTCTAACTGACAATTGTAGATATCTACAATTCAGTTTTGACTAGGCAGAATGAAGATTAAAGATATCTCAAACGTCATTATGACCAGTCAGAATTTTTGTGCAGCGTTTCCTATCGTTAGCGGAAGAAATGGCGGTTGCTGTTGTGGATAAGATTGATAGAAAATGCCATAAAATAGAAAGAGCTTATCACCGCAGAGTTAGGTCATGAGAGACTTACAGCGTATTGAATATTTGTTGTCTCGCTCCAGACACACTTGAGGACCTACGACAAAGTCTGGATAGTGTCAGAACACTGATCTCTCCCCGTTCATTGCGGTCAAGCTATCGCCAGTTCGAAAAACAATGGTCAAACTATCACCGCTGAAAATTTGATGCAGAGATACAGCGGTCAGCGCGGTAGTAAGGTCACGTGATACAATAGCTGTCAAAAATTGGCTTGTTGAAAGAAATACCGAGGCTTCTTCAACAAAAGAATGCGTGTATTTTGTTCAGGAAAACATAGAGAACAACTTCCATAGTTGTGTTTGAAAAGGATTTTTAATCATTTATTTTTTCAATAAATTGTTGATATTTTGTGCAGATTGAAATGTGAGATTTCCCTCACAGCAAGAAGGTTGTGGGTTTCGAATCTGCCCTGGGCCCTTTCTGTGTGGAGTTTGCATGTTCTCCCCGTGTTCGCGTGGGTTTTCTCCGGGTACTCCGGTTTCCTCCCACAGTCCAAAGACATGCATATCAGGTTAATTGGAGACACTAAATTGCCCAAAGGTATGAGTGTGAGAGTGAATGGTCTGTGAATGGTGTGCGTCCTGCAATGGATTGGCAAGCTGTCCAGGGGTGAGGGTGGGTCCCTGCCTTTGCCCGTAGTCAGCTGGGATAGACTCCAGCTCGCCCCGCGACCCTAGTGAGGAATAAGCAGGTATAGAAAATGAATGAATGAATGAAAGAAATGTGAGATTTTGGAGAACTGCTGTTATCCCAGATGATGAAAAATTTCATATCACCGTAATAATGTTTTATTAAAGGCAAAAAAAACAAAAAATTCAGAAAATTCAAGCGGGGACCATAATATCGTGTAATTCAAAATGTTTGTGGAAATTAGTGGGCCCAAACCATACTGCACATGCTGTAGTAAAAGCTTATTGAAAAAAGAGAGAATGCATGGGTGAATCATCAAAAAAAAAAAAAACAGCCATCAAAGTATACGCTTTGTAATTGGATGCAACTAAATGGGGGCGTGTCTGAGGGCCTGGAATGGTTAAAACTGAAAAACTTCATGAAAATTAGCACTTGCATAACACTCAATGCATTCCAGTTCAGGTTGTCGGAATAGGAATAGATTCCATGTTGGATATAATAAATTAATGGCTATCAAAATTGGTATTGTGCATGTACGAATGCTGATGATTGAATTGGGGGGTCATGTTTGAGGGCCTCTTGTTCCTGCAAATCAAAAAGTTTGTGAAAAATTACACTTGCATATCCTACTACATGGATCCTACTATAAGCACATTTAATATGAGGAGATTCTGTGGTGGAATTATTTAATAGATGGCCATCAAAGTTGGTAGTGTGCAATGTGCAAATGCAGACATTTGGATGGGGGCATCATACTTGAGGGCCTCTAATTCCTGCAAATCAAAAAGTTTGTGAAAAATGACTCTTGCATATCATACTACATGGATCCTACTATAAGCCCAAAGAATATGAAGAGAGATTCTGTGGAGGAATTTTGAAATAAATGGCCCTAAATTTTGATACTGTGTAATGTGCCAATGCAGACAATTGGATGGCGTGTCATTTTTGAGGGCCTCTAGTTCCTGCAAATAAAAAGTTTGTGAAAACTATCACATGTATATCATGATACATAAATCCTACTATAAGCCCACAGAATATGAAGAGATTCTGTCGAGGAATTTTGAAATAAATGGCCAACAAAGTTGATTGTGTAATGTGCCATTGCAGACAATTGGAAGGGGTGTCATTTTTGAGGGTTTATAATTCCTGAAAATAGTTTGTGAAAATTAAGACTTGTCCACTATATTACATAGATTCTCCTATAAGTCCAAAGAATCTGAAGAGATTCTGTGGCGGAATTTTGAAATAAATGGCCATTAAATTTGATACTGTGTAATGTGCCAATGCTGACAATTGGATGCTGTTTTATGTATTTTAGAACATGCATGTGTAAATTTTATTCTTCAACGCATTCATGCACGACAACATCTTAATAGAAAAATAACTGAAATATCAAAACAGAGAATCAGAGGGTTCTTCATTGGTGAAATTATGAACATATGGTCGCCAAAACAAACCATTTATCGGGCGAGCAAATTAGTCCAATCTATTTTCAGTCATGTTTATGTTTAGGTTAAGATTTATTTTGCAAGCCATACATGGATATTCCTGGTGAAGGGGAAGGTTAAGAGGGTAAATAGACCTAAGAAGACAAATGAATAGTTTGGTGAAAACATACAATTGTAATTGTGTTTATAACAAAAACCATCAAATGTAGGTGGGCCGCAGGACCGAGTACGGCAAGTTCAAGCTGACACACTTTTTTCAATCAAAGCAGTACAAAGTACTTCAGGTGATGCACATTGATAAAAAAATTGCCGGTACATTGTGCTGACACTTGATGTAAAATATTATAAGTAATATTGTATGCAAATTCTTTTTGATACATTATTGATATTAATACAAAGTCATCCATTCAATGTAATTCATGGTCACCCATTCCATTGTCTTTATTCTCACACAGAAAAGTGCCTAATTTGATGGCCATTTATTTAATAATTCCGCCATGGAGTCTCTTCATTTTCAATGTGCAGAAATTACAGGCTGTCAAAAATCACCCCCATTCAACTGGCGACATGCGTACATTGCAAGAGTAAGTGTAAGAGTAATTTGATGACCATTTATTTAAGAATTCCACAGTGGAATCTCTGTATTCAGTTTTTTATTATAATAGAAAAGATTTAGTGCAGCAGGCAAGTGTTATTTTTCTAAAAGTTTTTGATTTGCAGGCATTACAGACCCTGAAACGTGGCCCGACATTCAATCATCTCCTTTCGCACACTGCAACAGTTCTGACATGGATGCTCATTTTTTTCATAATTCTATCATAGATTAGAATCTCTTCATATTCAGTCATTTTTTATTACAGTGCATGTAGTATGGTCAGGAATTGTTATTTTTCACAAACTTTTTGATTTGCAGGAACTAGAGGCCCTCAAGTATGCCTTCCCCACCCCGCCATCCAATTGTCTGAATTCGCACATTGCGCACTACTAACTTTGATGGCCATTTATTCAAAAATTCCGCCACAGAATCTCTTCATATTCTTTGGGCTTATAGTAGGATCTATGTAATATAGTGTGACAGTCTTATTTTTCACAAACTATTTTATTTGCTGGAATTATAAGCCCTCAAACACGACCCCCCGATACAATCATCTGGATTCGCACATGCACAGTACCAATTTTGATAGCTATTAATTTACTATATCCAACATGGAATCTCTTCTTATTGCGACATCCTGAACTGGAATGCATGCAGTGTTGTATGCAAGTGCTAATTTTCATGAAGTTTGTCAGTTTTAACCATTACAGGCCCTTAGACACGCCCCCATTTAGTTGTGTCCAATTGGAAAGCACATACTTCGATGGCTGTTTTTCTGATTATTCACCAATGCATTCTCTCTTTATTGAGTACGCTTTTACTACAGGGTGTGCAGTATTGTTTGGGCCCACTCATTTCCACAAACATTTTGAATTACACAATATTATGATCCCCGCTTAAATTTTCTCGTTTTTTGTCCACCTAAAATGATCAAATCTAATGGCAATTCCTTCATTAATGCCAGAGTAAAATCTACTTCTTTTCTTTTTCTTTTGCTATAATTAAAACATTATTTCAGTGATATGCAATTATTCATCATCTGGAGTAACAGCAGCTCACCAAAATCTGACATTTCAATCTGCACAAAATATAAATTATTTATTGAAAAAATTAAAAATAAAAATCATTTTCAAACCAAAATATGGAAGTTGTTCACGATGTTTTCCTGAACAAAATACACGCATTCTTTCGTTGAATAAGCCTCGGTATTTCTTTCAACAAGCCGATTTTTGACAGCTATTGTATCACGTGACCTTACTACCGCGCTGTCCGCTGTATTTGCGCATCAAATTTTTAGCGGTGATAGTTTGACCGTTGTTTTCCGAACTGGTGATAACTTGACCGCAGTATTTGACAGCTCCTGTCGTGGACGGGCTGCGGCATTACAGACACGCTCAAAAACAACTTCGGCCTCTGCTTGCTCTGACGTAGCGTTTGAATGCAGCTTTGAATCGGCACGCGGCGCCGCTTCCGCTTGCCGTAATTTTCTGGCTTACAGATATCTGCGACGTCATTTCGCCTAGTCAATACTAATTCAGGGTATCTTTAATTACCTTTCGCTAGGCAGTGAAAGATATTTCCAATTTGAGCTATCTCTAATCAAATTTCTCTCCGTGATATCTGGAACTTGATAGTAGATATCTACAATTGAATTATGAGTATCCCAAATTCTAGTTTGAGATATCTACTAATTAATTTTGACTAGACATAACCAGTTAAAGATATCTACAATGTCACTCTGACTAGGCAAAGCTTAAATTAAGTATCTACATAGGACAATGTAGATATCTTGAATTGAGGGCAATTCAAGATATCTTGGACTGGACTGGAATTACTACTAGTCATAATTCAGTGGTAGATATCCGTAATTCACTTTACGGATATCTGCAACTGAAATGTAGATATCTGTAATGAGAAACCCCATTCACATGTATGGAAAAAGTGACGTCATTTATCCTAGGAAGAAGGACGTTGTAGATATCTTAAATGACAATTGGATGGGAAGAATGTCATTGTAGATATCTGAAATGCTCTTTTTGACTCGGAAGAATTGAATTGTGGATATCTGCAATACATATTCAGTCTAGCTATTACCAGTGAAGTTGGCTCGTTGTGTAAATCGTAAATAAAAACAGAATACAATGATTTACAAATCCTTTTCAACCTATATTCAATTGAATACACTGCAAAGACAAGTTAATTAATGTTCGGACAGGTAAACCTTGTAATTTCTTGCAAATATGAGCTCATTCGGAATTTCATGCCTGCAACATGTTTCAAAAAAGCTGGCACAAGTGGCAAAAAGGACTGAGAGAGTTGAGGAATGCTCATCCAACACTTATTTGGAACATCCCACAGGTGAACGAGCTAATTGGGAACAGGTGGGTGCCATGATTGGGAATAAAAGCAGCTTCCCTGAAATACTCAGTCATTCACAAACAAGGATGGGGCAAGGGTCACCACTTAGTGAACAAATGCGTGAGCTGATAGTCGAACAGTTTAAAAACAACATTCCTCAACGAGCTATTGCTAGAAATTGAGGGATTTCATCACCATAATATCGTCAAAGGGTTCAGAGAATCTGGAGAAATCACTGCACGTAAGCGACAAGGCCGAAAACCAATATTGATTGCCCGTGACCTTTGATCCCTCAGGCGGTACTGCATCAAAAACCGGCATCAGTGTGTAAAGGACGTCACCACATGGGCTCAGGAACACTTCAGAAAACCACTGTCTGTAACTACAGTTCGTCGCTACATCTGCAAGTGCAAGTTAAAACTCTACAATGCAAAGCGAAAGCCATTTATCAACAGCAGCCAAAAACACCGCCGGCTTCGCTGGGGCCAAGCTCATCTAAGATGGACTGATGCAAAGTGGAAAAGTGTTCTGTGGTCTGACGAGTCCACATTTCAAATTGTTTTAGGAAACTGTGGACGTCGTGTCCTCCGGACCAAAGAGGAAAAGAACCATCCGGACTGTTATAGACGCAAAGTTCAAAAGCCAGCATCTGTGATGGTATGGGGGTGTATTAGTGCCCAAGGCATGGGCAAATTACACATATGTGAAGGCACCATTAATGCTGAAAGGTACATACAGGTTTTGGAGCAACATATGTTGCCATCCAAGCAACGTCTTTTTCATGGACGCCCCTGCTTATTTCAGCAAGACAATGCCAAGCCACATTCTGCATGTGTTACAACAGCATGGCTCCGTAGTAAAAGAGTGCGGGTACTAGACTGGCCTGCCTGTAGTCCAGACCTGTCTCCCATTGAAAATGTGTGGCGCATTATAAAGCGTAAAATACGACAACAGAGACCCCGGACTGTTGAACAACTTCAGCTGTACTTCAAGCAAGAATGGGAAAGAGTTCCACCTGAAAGGCTTCAAAAATCGGTCTCCTCAGTTCCCAAAAGTTTACTGAGTGTCGTGAAAAGGAAAGGCGATGTAACACAGTGGTAAAAAGGCCCCCGTGCCAACTTTTTTGCAATGTGTTGCTGCCTTTAAATTCTAAGTTAATGATTATTTGCAAAAAAAAAAAAAAAAAAGTGTCTCAGTTTGAACAATAAACATCTTGTCTTTGCAGTGTATTCAATTGAATATAAGTTGAAAAGGATTTGCAAATCATTGTATTCTGTTTTTATCTACGATTTACATAACGTGCCAACTTCACTGGTTTTGGGTTTTGTAAATGCTAAAACGGCTTGCCATAAGAATCACCCTTGTGACGTCACGCATCGCCCTTCCGGGAGGCTGCATGGCAGCTCAGTAGTGGCCTTAGGACTGCCACACAAAAACGCTCACAACTTTTTCATAAATGGTAAAGTATGCCTGAAAATTTTCTTATGGGCTCTCAATATTACAAGCTATCAACCGATGCATGTATGTACGTTCTGTCGTCTATTACTTTAAAATATAGAGGCTCTAGAAAAAAATTCAGAGAAGAGTGACAAACTTAATTCCAGGTTTAAAAGATGAAAGCTATGAAAAGAGGCCGAAGACCCTTAATCTCTTTAGTCTTACGAAAAGGAGACTTGGGGCTGATCTACTTGAGGTCTTCAAATATATTAAAGGGTATTAAGAAAGTGAATTATGTAGGATCACTGACGCCAAGTTTTTTTAGTAGAACTCAGGGGTCATAAATGGAAGTTGGCCAAGGATAAATTTAACACTGATATAAGGAAATTTTTTTTTACCCAGAGAGTAATCTCAGTGTGGAATAACTTGCCTGATCATATTGTTGAGGCAGAAACCTTGGGAATTTTCAAGAGCAGGCTTGACTTATTGCTAGATACCATTGCGTCATTAAGTATTGGAAGCGATAGATTTACTATAGTAATAAAAAACTGACGAGCCAAGTTGGGCTGAATGGCATGTTCTCGCCACTCATGTTTTGTTCTGTTAAGCAGTTTTTGAGAAATCGATCGGACAACATTTGCAGTGGTAAATTTTCTAAGTTCAAAGTATGGAAAACAAAAGTAATTTTTGAAAAAAATCATCTCATTCTAACATGAAACTTGGGATTGCACCTGTCCATGCAGTGTAGAATGCATGGCTGCAATTTGAAGACAATCTGATGAGTGGTTTTTGAGAAATCGGTTGGACAAATTCGGACGGACGGATGGAATTCTTTAGTATATACTATGAAAAAACAACTCAGTGAGGTAACTTTAAATCTCTAACATTTTATGATGAAAAAGTAAAGTACAGTAGCTATGTACATTGCAGTAGGATGTCACATTAAATTTCAGTACTAACCGAATACAAGCTTAGTAGCTAGCTAGCTGATGAAAAGCAGCTTTGACTTTCTGCACATTCTGTACTAAAGGCTATGTCTAGCTATCAAGTTGCTACATAACAAACCTTTTCATCATCTTAAAGACATGAAAACATTTGTATCGTGATGAGCTTCACTCACGGTGACATCACTGTTCTGAATACAACGATTAATAACAACCGCAGAGAACCATGCCGAGAACTCACATTAGGCAAGGTCCCACTGGTTTTCGCATAGTCTGAATAAAAACACAACCTTTTGTCACTACTGAGGGAAAGGGCGCCAATGATTTAATCGTGAAAAATAAATAGACGGTGTACTGATCATGGGTAGTTGTAAAAAAAAAAAAATAAATAAAAAAAAAAAAAAAAGAAGGTTTTATCATGAATTTAGCAGACTGTCTTTTCTAATGATTCCCTATGGAAAAATGTATCCTTCCATGGCATCAGGTTGACTGCAGAGCCCATGTTAGTGTGCGGCCCAGCCCCGTTTCAGGGGTCCTATCATAATCACATTCAAATTTTAAACTAGATGAGCGAATGTGTGCGCAGATGACCAAGATTCTCAAATAACTTCATATGCATCTGTATATTGATTGCAGTATAACGGCAAATAAACAATCAATTATCATTCGGGAAATTATCATTTTTACGATCACAAACCATTTTGTAGGAAAAGCTAATACTCTCAGGAGTCAAACAGTAATTCACGAAGAATTCTAGGACACTGTACAAAAGCAGTTATGGGAAATTACATCTTGCCATGTGTCCTTTTCAGCCACGAACTCCAACCAGACGAGTTCCACATTCTGGCAGAGAAACTGTGCTAATTAGTCATTTCAGGTGATCAGAGCAAAACACTGGGAGGATTTTTACTTAGTAACCCTGGATTTTCCACCTCGACCTTAACTGTTAATGGGTACAACTGCCACTGATAAGATCCCATTCATTGTACCCCCCCCAAGTACTGTCTTAGTTTTGCAGCTCAACCCCAAATCATTGCAGTTGAGCCACACACTCATATGCATCCAGCCATCCTCTCCATAGTGTGGAGACAGCTGGGGACAATAGATTGCAGATACCCCGTCTTACCAGAGAAATCATTTGCGTGCAACTGGCGTCCTTGAAGTAACACTGTAAACATCAGAAAACACTGATGCAAATAGATAGTCCGGTCACCAGCAACTGCATGGGTGTAGCCCCCGAAAGCTTGCTTCTGCCCTTTTTTTTTTGCATTATTGAGCCAATATTGTCGCCATTTCAACCAAAATCGATGGGTGTCATAACTGAAGCATAACCAGCCTACCAAATATGAAAGTAAACGGTAAAAAATTACAGCCTGTACTGCATCCACAAGAAGTGTCTACGGACGCGGTGGCGGCGGCGGAGACGACAAGCCTGAATCCATAGTCGCCGCCTGACTCCGTCCGGGGGCTACAATGAATTCTGTCACCATTTTCAAGTGCGCTGCAGTAGAGGCACAGTGCCCAAGACATTTCTGCAAACTCATACCCCTGCCAAGAGAACATATTGTCTTCTCCCTTTCCCCCCCCTTGGTGTTGATCCTGTTTAAGGAGCCATCTTTGTCAGCCTTCTGGCACTGCTCGTCAGAGGGTAGGGTTGACATAAGTTATGAAAAGCACACATTCGCATGAAGAAGCCTGTGAATTCGGCAGATACCCGGCAGAAACTCAGCCAGTCATGTCTTGTTCGACAATCAGCTCAGTCTCAGGAGGTGCTCTGCCCTTCGCTTGAGAGGCACTGAGGAGAGTACAGGGGTGACCCTCAAATGAGGTGGCCAATTAGAATATGCAACAAAGCACACGACAGCTTGGCGCCAGTGCTGTGCAGTGCTCAACATAAGAATTCAAGAAATCAGGCTCATAGAAAATGGAATATTTAATGAAGCCTGAAAATAAGTGCCAAATGGTCAGGTAATTAAGTAGTTTGTGATTATTTCCATGTCTCCACACGCAATTCCACGTGCTGCTTCTGAAATTTATCAGATGCTTTTGCCAAATGGTGACTCAGTCCTCTATGTTAACTAGCCTAGTTCCTTAATCATTACTCCAGCTTGCCAACAAGCCATAAAATTAGGAATCCCCATCTGGATACTGCAAACAGTGACTCATTCCAAGTATGTGTCTTCCATTTCCTCCTTTCATTCTGTGCTCGGTCCAGAAAATTGAGGTTCACTGCAACAAGGAAGTTTACAGTCCATTAGATGTCCCCTCAAGGTGGAAGGAGCCAGGAGTGAGGAGTCTCCCAAAGATATGAAGAGCAACGAAACCAGAGTGCATCCTCCGCATCATAATGATGTTTCATTTGCGGAGTATAAATTATCGACCACCTCTCCTCCCCATCTGCCACGCAACAGATGTTTGCATTAAACTGAAGTTTAAAGGGCAAGGGCCCAGCCAATCACAGAACACAGAGGAACATCAAAGTTTCCCTCAGGTGTGTGGAACTGACAGGTGTCACGAAACTTGAAACTGAACATTGGAGAGTGTCTTTCCAAATCCCCACATTTTTTATTGAAGAGCCTAGTGCTAAAAGTACTTAAGCCACATTTTCACACGTTGTGAGGTAAGGATGGGAAAACATGTTTTGTGGTCTCCTCAGTTGATTTTCTCAAAATAGACACGTGTTCTCATTTTTAGCACTAGGCTCTTAAATTTTAAAGACTTCCACACCATTTTACATGTTTTCAGTAGATTCTAAAAATATGGTTAGTACTGTAATTTCGTGCTACAAAGCTATAAAATGTCCCCATCCTGGAGGAAATATTGAAAGCCATTATATTTTCTCTCCAAATACATCCATCTTTGCAAATTGAGGTTTGAAAGACAGTCAGTTAAACTTGCTAACAAATTTTAAGTTTGTATATTTAGCATAGCAGCGAAGCTAACCAGAAACTGCTATCCAGCAGAATTCAGTACGCCTCGATTTAGGTCGTTACTCGAGACAGCAAAGGCCCTTACAGAACCATATAAAAGTCACAGACAATATCTCGAGTGAAATTTTGATGTGGGAAGTACAACATCGACTGAAGATTACTCCAGGACATGTACAGAACACAGTGGGTTTTAAGGGGTTTTGAGTTCAAGTTCTACTGAAGATTTTTCAGTGAAAATGGGTTGCCTTCACCTAACAGATTGACAGACTGACAAAAAGTTTAAGTCCTGACTAGGGTGGAACATTTTGACTGTACAGCACATGATATTTGAAGCAGGAAATGAATTCAAGAGAAGGTGCGCATATTAAGATGGACCCTCCTCTGATAAAGGATTCAGTGACAATGGTGAACAGAAGCTCATCCTTATAGCGGTACTGGAAGATACTACTGAAGATTCCGAATTGCTGAAATCTTTCCTAGAGCCACTGAAGCTACCTCCAGCCAAATTCTTGCTTTGCGCCAATCTGAAGATCTGTACAGTCAAAATGCTCCACCCTAATGAGGACTTCAGGTTTTTGTCAGCAACGAAAGGCATAAACTAAGCTATGCATGTCCCAGTCATTAAGTACATCGTGGGCCTCATGATGTAACTGATGACAGGGGGAAAGCTGTTTCGTGTGATCAGTAATACGGAAAATGAAATTATATTTACACGGTCCACTGATTCTTCTGAATTGTGCCTTAGGCTAGGAAAATTAATTGGTTGCTATGGCAACCACCAATTGGTGATAAATTAACAATGATGGTACAAATAGCTTTTTTTCAACAAAAGAAAGCAATAAAGTGAATTGGAATCATCTGCCCAATATTTCGACCATCAGTTATGCAATAAAATCTCTAAATTTCAAAAAAGTCACTTTCTCAAAAAATTCCCTACGGACTTTTTTTCGTTTCTACACCATGTCAATCTGTTAGGTGAAGGCAACCTATTTTCGCTAAAAAATCTCCAGGAGAATTTTTTGAATTCATAAGGCCTTAAAACCCCTGTGAGAACAGAAGACGCAGCCTGTCCTGGTGTCACATTCAATGTGGGTTTACAGACTGATCCCAGAGCCCAGCTCGCCGTCCCGCAGACACAGCCCAGAAAGGAATCAAAACGGATGTTGTTAAATGTCATTTTTATTAAATATTTTCAGATCCAAGGTTTCATTAATAACAAAGCTATCATGAAGACCTACTAACATTCAAACACTTGATAGTTTTAAATTCATGATTTATTATGATCATGCAAAATCCAGCATCCAATTTAGAACTCAAAGAGAATATTCATCTGTAGCCCCAATAATATACTGATACAATGCAATAAATTTACTAATAAGGATGGGAACATACCAAGCTAAGGCTTTTATTTTTTATTTTTATTTATTTTTTCAATTTGATACATAATTTATATCGGAGATGGAGCAGGTTTTATTTTTACCTCAGAGATGCAACTAACATACATTTTATTTTTTTTTAATCAACACATACAGTGAAAAATATTAACCAGAAAGTAGACATGCATAATTCCTCCACTTGTAAAACTGCATATATAGCCGTCCTCTTTTTATCTTGTCTGGCTTTTAAGAATCAAGTATTTTTGGCGAAATTGGTTTGGGGGGGGGCATGGGGGTCCAATTTCTGATTTAAACCTGCTTGTGTTTTTGATTGCAGATCACATCTATCACGACTTTACACACAGTGGGTGTCCGTCACTTCACCAAGCAAAGCAGTCTAGTGTCCCACAGAGCACATACACATTTTCAGGGGAAATAAAGACACAGAGTTAGGTGAATGATGGCTTGGTGACAGTAGTGAGTCGAATGCATGGTGCTGATGCGACATGATTTCGACAAGTGTGTGTGTGTAGGGCGGGTGTCACAGCTAGACCAAATACACCTTTACATAAAAAGTGAGTTATTCAGAGGAGACCTCTGTCTGCTGACAATTTCTAAAGCACGATTACACAATACAAAATCAGGGGAAGCTCCTCAACACACACGACAATTCCACAAAGTAATGACTCAATAACAGGAGAATGTGAGCACTTCTAATGTTTCATCACGCGTTACACTGGCACCATTCGAAGGGAGCTCACTGTGCAGGTGTGTTTATGTGCGCCTGTATGTCTGCCATTGCCTTTGCAAATATTTTCTGGCATGCAGAAGTTTCTGGTATCGTCTTCTGACACTTCCCATTGCCTTTCCAGAACCCCACGGTCTGCCTTGGTAATTTGTATTTAACAGGGCAAAGAAAGTGTGTGCGAGTGTGTTCGCAGGTGGGCACGTGCAGCATACAAGGTATCAAAAGCACACAGCCCAGTATGATTGTGTATCCGCATAAACAGCACACGTGTATAGGGCATACAAGGACACTGGCGTGCATGTGTGTGTGTGCATGAGACAGGTGTAGCATGTGTGTGGTGCATGCAAGGACACTGCTGTGCATGTGTGTGTGTGTGCATGAGACAGGTGTAGCATGTGTGTGGTGCATGCAAGGACACTGCTGTGCATGTGTGTGTGCATGAGATGGTGTGCGTGAGGGCGCAGATTTGGAGACAAGCAAGAGAGTCCAGGGTAAGAGCACGGGGGCGTGGCCCAACCTCAGCTCCATCCTCTGCTCCACCCACAACTTCAATGACAATTAAAATCAAAACAATAGCCACACGACGCAATTACATTAAGAACAACACTGCAGAAGTACAAGGTAACAAAGTCAACAGCGTCAATGAAAGAAACTGGTGGGGGCGGAGCCTAGTCAACGCGATCGATCACATGGGTCAGTTCGACAACCGTTTAAACTGTTGACAGGGCTTTAAGACCTGCCCATCCCTCGTGCAAGCAGCAGCCACGCGCCTCAGAGCTGCTCGGCTGCACACACCTCCTGAGCAAACAAAGGACACACACCGTGGTGTGCATTGAGCCCGCAGCACATACAGAAGGGACAGCCGACAGGCAAAATGGACAGACAACAGTAACTGTGTTGCACCCAGCCACACCCCCTCTCCCTGGCTCCGCCCTTACCACACTGAAGAGGGAGTGGCCCTAGCTTGTAGCGGGGTGGGGGGGGCAACCTGAAGTTGCAGGAAGAGCACCGCTCACTGTGAGCAGAACAGCATCTAGTCTCTTGTATGTGCAAAAACAGTTCTGGCCATTTTTAAATCTCATAATTTTTTTGTTTTAATACTTCAAATTTTAAATTGTATCAAAAAATAGCTTTAAGAATGTAATTTCGAATAACACATTTTTATGTGAGCAGCGAATAGTTTGTGTTATGTGCCCCTCAGTCCCCAGGACAGGAGGGAGGGGAATTCAGTGGAAAGAGATGG
The DNA here is from genome assembly GCA_029721435.1 of Gymnothorax reevesii. Classification (NCBI taxonomy): domain Eukaryota; kingdom Metazoa; phylum Chordata; class Actinopteri; order Anguilliformes; family Muraenidae; genus Gymnothorax; species Gymnothorax reevesii. The sequence continues at coordinate 40,954,285 of CM056582.1, read as the reverse complement.
GAGAAAAGGAGATGGGGGCCCAACTCAAGAGACCAGCCCAAGATGGCATTTAAACCCCCCCCAATAATCTGAAGTGAGGCAGCAGTCTCTCTCCAACCGAACAGTGTGTGCTTCCTGCAACCTCAGGTTTAGTGTGGGAGGGGATGGGTGGGAGTGCTCTGATTGGCTAGAGGCCCGCACACACAGTTAGTTTGTGCCTTTTTATATACATATTCATAGACATACAGACTTATAAACAAGTAGTCAAAAAAACGCAGCCAAGATGAGCAGCCCCGAGGGGGCGGAGCACGATAGAGGCCGATGCAGGCCGACGAGCACGCCGATCGCCATCGCCTTTCCCGAGCCGCTCCTCCCTCGAAAGTGAAGCCAACTTTCATTTTCTCCCCTCCTATACTTATTTTACATGTAATATATAGTTTAAATATTAATAATTACAAAATCCCCCCTTTCTGTTAAAATTAATTCACTTGAAACACTATATACTGTCAAATACATTATCATTCAGAGGTAAAAAAACAGAAAGAGTTCCAGTAACACAACTGAACACTTAGAAACTTACTCTGCCCGCTACACCCTTCCGTCCCCCCAAAAACTGTAACAGTGCAAAAAAATAATGACATGCCTAACATCTATACTTTGGTGCTTGTACTTTTGATATTAAGCTTCATGTTTAAGCTTTTTAAAACTTCTCACATTTCACTCAACCTCTGCATCCAAAATATAAACACGCCCACTGTATTTAAGTTTCAAGATTAAAATAAAAAACATCGCGGACCTAGCATTCAACTGTTGCAGTACACGCAATATATATATATTTTTTTTTCAGCTTTCTTTGAAATGATCATGGAACTCCTACTTCAGTACTTGCGTGCTTTTAGCCAGCAGTTTCTCTGAGATTTTTTTTTCTTTATTTTTTACACTATATAAGTAGATATACACTCAAAACCCCTCCTGGACACCTTAAAATGGGCGAAACGATGGATCCATAGAATTACGACGAGGCGGCGCCCCCCTCTGGGCGAGAGATGCATGCACGGTCCGAGGGGCGGAGCCACTGCCATGGCCGACTCCCAGTGTCTTATCGAGGTTTGGACTGGATCAGTGGTGTTTGTCTTTTTCTTCTTCTTTTTTTTTATATGTTTTTCCTTTTTCGAAACTTCCACAGGTCTCATCCAGCCAGCCCCCAGACTCCAATGCGGCCAAGGAGAAGAAATACTCCCATCAGCTAAAGACTCCAAGCTGACAGAGAGAAAAAGAAGGGAGAGGGGACGAAATGAGACAAGACACAGTCAAAAAAAAATAATTCCTCAGATTAGAAATGCAGTATATGCCCATGACACTAAACCCTTCTTAAAACATAACAGTAAATCTCCCAGGTGTCAGTTCTTGCACCAATGAGGCCAAAACGCACCACTGTTAAAAGAGTGACCCCATCATGACAAACAAAAAAACTAAAATACAAACCGAAAACCATTGAAGTTGGCACGTTGTGTAAATCGTAAATAAAAACAGAATACAATGATTTGCAAATCTTTTTCATCCTTTATTCAATTGAATACACTGCAAAGACAAGTTACTTCATGTTCGAACAGGTAAACTTTGTAATTTTTTTGCAAATATTAGCTCATTTGGAATTTGATGCCAGCAACATGTTTCAAAAAAGCTGGCACAAGTGGCAAAAAAGACAGAGAGAGTTGAGGAATGCTCATCAAACACTTATTTGGAACATCCCACAGGTGAATGGGCTAATTGGGAACAGGTGGGTGCCATGATTGGGTATAAAAGCAGCTTCCCTTAAATGCTCAGTCATTTACAAACAAGGATGGGGCGAGGGTCACTACTTAGTGAACAAATGCGTGAGCTGATTGTCGACAGTCGAACAGTTTAAAAACAACATTCCTCAACGAGCTATTGCAAGAAATTTAGGGATTTCATCATCTACGGTCCGTAATATCGTCAAAAGGTTCAGAGAATCTGGAGAAATCACTGCAGGTAAGCGAAAAGGCCGAAAACCAACATTGAATGCTCGTGACCTTCGATCCCTCAGGCGGTACTGCATCAAAAACCGACATTAGTGTGTAAAGGACATCACCACACGGGCTCAGGAACACTTCAGAAAACCACTGTCAGTAACTACAGTTCGTCGCTACATCTGCAAGTGCAAGTTAAAACTCTACAATGCAAAGCGAAAGCCATTTATTAACAGCACCCAAAAACGCCGCCAGCTTCGCTGGGCCCAAGCTCATCTAAGATGGACGGATGCAAAGTGGAAAAGTGTTCCGTGGTCTGACGAGTCCACATTTCAAATTGCTTTTGGAAACTGTGGACGTCGTGTCCTCCGGACCAAAGAGGAAAAGAACCATCCGGACTGTTATAGGCGCAAAGTTCAAAAGCCAGCATCTGTGATGGGGGTGTATAGTGCCCAAGGCATGGGCAACTTACACATATGTGAAGGCACCATTAATGCTGAAAGGTAAATATAGGTTTTGGAGCAACATATGTTGCCATCCAAGCAACATCTTTTTCATGGATGCCCCTGCTTGTTTCAGCAAGACAATGCCAAGCCACATTCTGCACGTTACAACAGCATGGCTCTGTAGTAAAAGAGTGCGGGTACTAGACTGGCCTGCCTATTTCCACCTGAAAAGCTTCAAAAATCGGTCTCCTCAGTTCCCAAAAGTTTACTGAGTGTCATTAAAAGGAAAGGCGATGTAACACAGTGGTAAAAAGGCCCCTGTGCCAACTTTTTTGCAATGTGTTGCTGCCTTTAAATTCTAAGTTAATGATTATTTGCAAAAAAAAAAAAAAAGTTTCTCAGTTTGAACAATAAACATCTTGTCTTTGCAGTGTATTCAACTGCATATAAGTTGAAAAGGATTTGCAAATCATTGCATTCTGTTTTTATCGATGATTTACATAATGTGCCAACTTCACTGGTTTTGGGTTTTGTAGTTACAGTATATCTGTTTTAACCACAACCTGTAAATTGTACTGTCAAATCCTTTGATAAATGTTTGCTGTGCCAAAAAGATCCACTCGGGGTCAGCCTTGCCATAGGATTCAATTTTAACAGTTCAATTAACGGTTGATTACAACCGAACATACCAATATGGCCGCTTGGTAGCCTAAACCTTCCGACGCAGTTTACTAGTGCCTCAGCTATCCAGTGATTCTATACAGATCAGTGGTACCAAATTGTGATCACAGTCAGCTGCTGATATCCCCAGCTGCCCCCAGCCCAACTGTTTCTGGAATGTGTTATAGGCCTGAATTGCAGCAATGGATGCATATTTACAAATAAAATAAAGTTGACCAGGCAAAAGGTTACAAATCTTGTCTTCACAGAGTTTGCAATAAAATTCAAGTCAAAGGAAATCAATGAATCACTGCTTTCAGTTTTTGTGTGCATTTTCCATACCATTCCAACTTTTTTTTTTTTTCCAAGTTGCAGCATAAACAAACAATGTATTGGGCTTTCTAACAGTACTGAATGTGTGTGTTTGTGCGCTAGTGTGTTAGTGTTCGCGTGTGTGTCTGCACACGTGTGAATGTGTGTGTGTGTGCGTGTGCGTGTGTGTGTGTGTGTGTGTGCGTGTGCGTGTGTGTGTGTGTGTGCGCGCGTGTGTGTGTGTGTGTGCATAAGCACCTGTGCAGGGGACAATCACTGTAAAGGCGCAGCAGGAGCTCCAGAACAGTGGAAGTGGACATTGAGCCACTTGGAGTCACGACGGTGCCAGACTCGCGTCTCCTCTGATTGGCTGGTACGCGGCCGGCCCTGGCTGTCGATGAACTGCGTCAGGCGGATATATGCGATGCAAGCAGCGTCATCCCCGATCAAATGGACGTGCGGGTTCAGGATGGTGGTGTGAACTGGCTTGCTGTTTTTACTCAGAACTTCAGGGGGCACACAAGAGCATGAATTACCATCAAAACAAGACAAGGGGATGATTCTACAAATGCGAACAGATAAGGCTAAGTACAAACAAGTATTGGCCACTAACGTGTCTTTGTCCCCCGCCACAAAATGTGAAATCGTGTCAAAATGAGCAATCTCTCGGTGTGACCTTGAGAGTGACAAGAAGGTCACCAAAATCTACTGGTGCCGGGTTATCACCCTAATACACTGCCCGGCCAAAAAAAATGTCACTGTTTGGAAATTAATGAACAAATTCTATTATTGGATCATTGTTGCGGTTACTAATATGTTTCAGCTGGCAATAATCATTTTTACCCTGACTGATGAAGCGCGTCGCTACTGATTTCTTAAAAAATCATGTTAGAAGACACGTGCTGATGGTGGAAAAGATATTACAGTATTTCAGAGCGGGCGAGTTATTGGCCTGTATTTAGCAAAGAAAACCATGAATAACAAAAACAAGTATGAGGAATCATTTTCACAAACAAATTTGCCACCACAAAGTCCTGACCTTAAACACATTAAAAGTTATTGGGATGTGCTCAAGAAAGACCAGTGAGTGGTTCAACCATTATGTCGAGAAGACAAGATCTCGGCCAAAAGTTATGGCATTTCTGAATCGAAAATAAATGTTCTGGAGTTGCATATAGTTGTCAAAACAATGACAAGACGAACATGCACTGTAGTCAAAGCTACAGGGGTTTCAACTAAATATTTGAGTTTGGGACTTTTTTTTTGGCCAGGCAGTGTACACGTTGACATCAAATTTGAAGAAAATCCGTCAATTCGTTCTTGAGATATCTCGCTGACAAGGATTCAGGACAGACGGACAGACGGACGGTCGTGAATACTATGTCCCGCCGCTTCGCGCGTTCCGCACGGCGGGGAACAAATATTCAATTACTTTTTTTGCAAAAAAATTCACATAAGCCATAAGGGGGGGGGGTGTCAGGAGCACGCATTCAACTGGATTTATTCCTACACAAAAGGAAATGACAAACTAAAATTTGAACGTACCTTTGAAGAGAACAGTTTATTTTCTGAGTCGCCACATCCATTACTGTTTACAGACCAGGGATTGACACTCAATCAATAGCTTATAAATTCCATAGCTAAACAGAGGAATTTCAGCTTATTACGCTGTGCCAGAGAAGAACTGGTGTTTTGAGCCATTGGGCAGCTCCCACTGGAATCGATGCAGGCAGTTAGCAGAAGCTATCCTGTATCTCAGTGGCAGGGGTGCTCATACGGCAGGCTGAAACTGGCGACCACTAAGGGAAAATAAATATACAATACTTCTCCTGTGATTCCAGAAAAGCTATGAGAATGCACAGATCCCTTGGTGTTATTCTATTCACCAAACAGCACTCATTAACCATAACAATCAACCTGCGGCACTACCCAGTGAGAGATAGCACCTCACTCTTCCACATATAGCCAAAGGAGAGAGCAAACCCTACATGCATGTGCTCCACGTGAGGGGCAGGTGTAAGAGTGTGCTAGTAAAACAACAGAGGACTCACTCGCAGTTCTCAAAGAACCAACAGAAGGCTCACTCACGGTTCTCAAAGAACCAACAGAGGGCTCACTCGCAGTTTTCAAAGAACCAACCAGAGGGCTCACTCACGGTTCTCAAAGTAGAATTTGTGAAAGTCCATGCCCTCCACCAGGTTTCCAAGAGCTTCTGGTTCAAATGAAGTCAACCCAGGGTCACAAATTCTCCTAAAAAAAGAGATAAGAAGGGAAATTACACTGGTGCCCCATCTGCAATGCAGATGCCATAGACTAATGATCTTTTCCCCTGGCCCAGGCAGATGGCACACACCTGCGGCCTGTTCCTCCTTTCCTTTCCACTATTTTAGACTGGCACCTAATTTTAGTCCAAATAAATGGGTGAGGTGAGCTGAGCTGAGCTGAAAGTGTTATCGACAGCTACAACTGATCAAATCAGTGAAAAAAAAAAAAAAAATCTAATGATATAAACAGGCCCAGTAACCATTTGAAAATAATAATGAAAGTCAGTGTTACAGATTTTTACGGAGCTGGCCATACCAAAGATCAAAACCATGCTCGTAGAGGCTGAAAACCTTTCAAACACTGATGGACTCTTTAGCTACAAGTTGCAGCATTGGCCCAATGATCACAAGAAGTATGACTGACTGCTGAGATGGAGATGTTACAGGGAACAGAAGAGTTCCTGGGGCCAGATGTATGATGCTTGCATGGTGAACGCTGAGACGGCATTTGAAAGGTATAGTGCAGTGAATACATACTTTGCCTCCTTCGAATTTCTATTTTTGTTCAATTGTCATATTTAATGTTTCAGATCATCCATCTAATTTCGTTATAAGACAAAGACAATGCGAGTAAACACTTCTCCAGCTTCTAAATGATCATTTATTGAAGGCAAAGAGTCATTCAAAATCTACATCACACAATAATTGCACCATAAACCAGATAACTGTGTGTGCCACCCTTGCCAGCAACACCTAAAATCAGACGTTTCCAAGAACGTGCAAGGAGTCATTTACAACACTGTGCCAGAATTTTGACTAACTCTTCTTTGCAGAATTGTTTTAATTCAGCGACATTGGAGAGTTTTTGAGCATGAACCACCTGTTTAAGGTCATGCCACAGCATCTCAATCAAATTCAAGTCAGGGATTTGACCAGGACATTCCAAAACCTGCACTTTGTTTATTTTCAGCTATTCAGAGGTGGACATCCTTGTGTGTTTTAGATCTTTGCCCTGCTGCTAAACTCAACTACGCTTGAGCTTTAGATCATGAGGTGATGATCCAATATTCTCCTTCAGGATTTTCTGGTAGAAAGCATAATTCATCGCTCCATCAATTACGGCAAGTCACCTAACTTGGGCTGGCAGTAATCATGCCTGGGTATTTCTAGGAAAATTGAACCCAATTATCAATTAAATTTGTTTAGTTGTTTGATTTGGTAACTTAGGAGGCAATTATATTCTCACCCAAGTCCAGGGAGGCTTGGATAGCTTTTTTTTTACTTCAATAATGGAAATTATCATTTAAAACCTGCATTTCATTGATGATCTGAAACATTTTTGTGTGACAAATCTGCCAAAATAGAAGAAATCAACAAGGGGCAAATACTTTTTCAGAACACTGTTGCAGTTCTCCAGCTGCATAGTGAAAATGTGTCGTGCTGAGCCAGTGCTATACTTACGTGTACGCTTCAAAGTCTCCATTATTGACTGCTTCAATCAGCTGCTCCGTAATTTTGATTATCTCCTGCTTACGAGCTTCAGAGGGGGAGAGAGAGAGGCAAAGAGAGGGAAACAAGATAGAAAGGAGAAAAGGGTGAGGGTAGAGTTAGTCAGTTGGCAGGTCTAAAATGTTCAGGAAAATAGAGGATCTTACACAAGTAGGCGTGTCATATGAAAGTTATGAAATGAGTTGAGTAAATTTGGCATTTGTTGCAAACTTTAAACCCAAAATTTATTCAAGGAGTTTCAAAACTTTCATATGACATTACCAAGAGTATAAGATTCTATTTATCATATAACTGAATCATGTAATTTAATAGAAAACAATCTTGATTTCCATTAGCACTGTAATGGGAATTCCCATTATGTTAGCACTAAGCCAACACCACCACTCCGATATTCCGTAAGTCACCAAGTCACAGACATTCACAGTTGAACTAGCCATGGTTTTTAAAATCACAGTCAACTAAGTAGCTAGCCAGCCAACAAACCAACATTGCATAATGTCTATGGAAAGGTACTCTGTGCACACTGGCTAGCTAGCTCAGTAACAATAATTTAGGAATGAGAGTGGCACTTGGCTGGTTCGCTATGGTGCTCAGCTCTTCTGATTTAACCAACGTTACACTTTGTATTCAGCTTGGCTAAATGCTAAGAGCGTGACGTAACAGAAAATGTTTTCCCCCTGCTCCCAGCCAAGGAAATTTTTGTAGAAGTGATATTAACCTAGGGTAATATCAAAAATAGGCGTGCAATGCACAGAATACCCCTCAGCCCGATGTCAAAGTTTTTGGAGACGCCCGCCTGCCCGCCATCTGACCGCCCGCCCGCCCAACCGCATGAAGGATAGCAATACCCCGTCAGCCTAGAACATGCTAGGATCCCAGCAGATCTAGTTTTGTTATAACACGAACACATTGGGCTAACAATAACAAGCGCAGATTTACCCTCGAGCAGTTTTTTTATTGCAAAATATCAAAGGTAAGAATTTTTTTCTGCTCATCTCTGTAGACTGTAAAGTGTATGCCTGCTGTTCTTTCAATGTGGTGTCGGTTTAAAATGACAGGGCTCATATCGTTGCATTCTGCGGACTTTCCTCTTTTATTTGAGGTATCGTTTTTATGTGCAGCACAAATTCAGCAAAAATCCTGGGGATTCAGCACTGATATGATTTTATCCTATGTTCTGCTGCATGCTTATTTACTTGCTTGGTGCTTGAATTGTGTTCGGTTGAGGTAAAAACGGTTTATATGAGCTCTTGGCCGAATTTCTTTGCGAAATGTGGATATGCCGCTTGACAATGTCGCGATTTGAAAAAATGCTGTATTTATAATGCGTAATAACCGTCCCTGGTACCGGGGTTCTTAAGGATCTCAGTTCTTCAAGGAACAGTCCACCGTATTTTCATAATGAAATATGTTTTTCTATTAAATGAGACGAGATGATACGTACCTCTCCGAGCTTTGAGCGATCACCCAGTCAGCCAGACGGGCTGCCACTCCTGTTAGCATTTGTAGCTAGACTCATTGTGGTCAACGGTATTTTTCGGGGCTGTAGTTAGATGCGACCAAAGTCTTCCACGTTTTTCCTGTTTACATAGGTTTATATGACCAGTGACATGAGTTCGGGTTCAGGGACGCAAATCCAAAAGTGGCTTTTTCTATGCTGTGGGAAGTGTGTACTATAATGACAGACGTAGTAACACCTTCTGCGCGCTTCGACAGCGCATTGATACCTTCACTTCTGAATTCTTTTCTCTCCCACGACCCCCCCTACTTCCGTAAATACAACCAACGTGACTGCACTGCACTACTTGGTACACAGTCAGGAAGCCAGAGCATGCAGAAAATTATACGTAAGGGATAATTAACGAGAAGGTGTGCATTCCACGGTTTTAATGCAAGACGCGGAGTTCGCGTCGGGTGGTTGCCTCCGCGAAGAGCATTAAAACCGTGGAATGCTCACCTTCGAGTTGATTATCCCGCTAATACCATGGTCATTTGCCAGCAATATCAAACCGCAGCATTAATCTGAAACGGAGATTATGCATAACCCAACATTATGCGCGATTATGCGGACTGTAGCTTATTTGCTACCCACAATTACAATTAACTTATGACGGTTTCCGCATCGTCAACAATGAGTGCATCTGTATTCTGACTTTTTCGGCATGGAACGTCTGCGTTCATGAGCTGTGACATAATCCATCCGTCCTTTTTCTTCAATCATGGAGATAGACTTCCTCACAAAGGGGCACCATTTGATTCGATTAAGTGTGTTTTCTTCCCAGGTATTATGGTTTATAGCAGTTTACTTCACGTGACGTTTAAGCACGTCTTTGAAGCGGAGTTTCTGACCCCCCGGCTTCCTTTTTCCATCACACAACTCTCAATAAAAGATAAAAGACAGCTTTAGGCAAAGGTTCATCAGGCATTCATCTTACATGGCCAATCCATCGTAGGCGAGAAGCTGTGATATGGGCTTCTGCACCTACAGTCCCAGCACTTTTGAGAACCTCCACATCTGGTATCTTCTCTTCCCATTTTATGTGTAGAATGTGCTGGAGATGCCCGAGTTGTATCCTTATCAGCTTTTTTAAATGCCTGCGATATAATGTAATTGTTTCAGTTGAGTAAAGCAAGGATGGCAGAACAGCAGCATTATACACTTAAATCTTGGTAGCCATTTTGAGGTCATGACAGGACCAGAGTCGCTTTTGTAATGAGTTGGCATTTGTGACCGCCCTTCCCAAATACCCAAATAAGTAAAAGAATCAGTGCTTCTCAATGCTACTCCATTGACAAAAATGTCAGGTGGAATGGTCCCGCCGGAGCTGTACAAAGGAGGGGGCTGGAATAAAAGTTCTGTTTTTGAAACATTGATCTTCAACCCAAACGAGGTAGCGGCAGATTAGAAACTATCTATGATTTCTTGTATGTCATCAGCATTGTTAGCAACCAGGGTAGAGTCATCGGCATATGTAGAAGTTCTCTAACACATAACTCTTTTGTTTTTGTAGCCTTGACAGACTGAATAGTTTACCATCAGAACGAGTCCTGATGCATACACCTATAGGTAAGTTGAGGGACAGGGTCTCCAAAACGGCTGCAAGATATAGCGTAAACAGTGTTGGACCAAGTATACACCCCTGTTTCACTCCGTGGTTGCTGGTTAAAGCTTCACTGATGTTCCCTCCAATAGCCACTTAGCCTAACATGTCCTCATGAAACACTATCTCGTTGGAGATGGCAAAAGCCATGCCTGCATCTCTCCTTTCTTTACATTTCCTAATCCAAAAACAGTATGTGTTCTTTCTTGGATTTGTTCTTGGCCCTCAATCCTTGTCTCCTGAAGAGTAGCAGGAGAGTAGCAATGTCAATTCTGTATCTTGCTAACTCTTCGGTTATTAGTGCTGTTCTTCTATCCGGATTTGAATCATTGTCTAGCATAGTCCAGACATTCCATGTTGCGACAGCCAGTTTCATCTTACACTTCTTACCGCACTAGAAGGGACCTGCTGGCTGCGGTTAGCCAGCCAGGTGAGTTTTTGAGCAAGCTTTCTTTACCTCACCTTTTCAAGGTACTTCCCTTGGTTGGGTGGGCAGTGCTATCCCTAAAGAGGGCTGCTCGGACACTCACACAGCTGCCTCAACCTTGTTGTTGCTCAGTCAACATGGTAGCGACCATCTAGTGTGAGTCGCCTATGTGTAGAGTTTGTGCTGGCAGCAACCAGCTTCCCATGCCTGCTGCCTTCACATGCGCCTCATCGCCGCAGGTCTTTCCACGCCTTCCAAAACTGCCCTCTCAACACGCCTTGCACAGTAATTAAGGCAGGCGGCATTGGGCCCCCACCGACTGCCTCTCTGGACTCCCAAATCCAATCTCAAGTGGTGTACATGAGTGCAAAAAACTTGATGGGTGGGAAAGTTGCCCAACAGTGACAGCTAACTAGTCTAGTGATGCCATCCGTTGACCAACACTGAGTTCTTCCGCATGCCACCAGGGCAGCTGTGTCATTGACCCAGAAAGAACTAATCTGCCACAAAACCACCATAAAGCGCCCTGCTGCCAGCGCCCATGTTTGGATGCAGTCTTAAGTCATGCCCAGGACATACCTGTAACCCTTGGTGGGGAGGCAAGATGGTACTGTCACTCACCCAAGGTGAGTCCTCAGACAAGAGGAGGCTAGACTGGCTCCAAGCCAGGTCTAGCCACTGCCCTCTAGGACACTGAAGCAGTATTTTAGGAGCATTCGTAGGACTTTCAATTCTGTTCCATACGGCCCCTCAAAGACAAATTAATACGATCACAAATGCCCACACCACTCCACACACATACGCACACAAGCATATATTCTCACATACAGTGAGAGAAAGTGAGTGAAACATGATAAAGACTGAAGAACAGAGAAGTGACTAACTTGAGACATCAAGAGAAGAAAAGAGGCAGGAGTGAGGGTGAAGGCACACTCTGAACTGGCAGAGTCTCTATTACACAGGTCAAGATAAATATATTTTCTGCTAATATCTTACAGGCATATAGTAATAATTATAGCTTGCTCTATTTTTTCAACAAATGAACTACACTGTTTTTTTGGCAAGATAACTCGACTCTTCAATTAATTTAAACTGGGTCATCAACTCATTCTCCAGCAAGCTATCATGTCAACGTATAATGGCTTGGCAATTTGGCTAGTGACACAAACCAACAAAAATATAGGATACTGGCGGTCCCAGAAGCACCCGCCGTTAAGATAAACAAAATGTTTAAGTTTTTGTTGACGGACGCACGCATGGACGGATGCACGCGCGGATAGGGTCCTATAGCATAGCTCTCGTGCCACTTGGGCGGCAGGAGCAAATTAGGAGCCTGTAACTGAAATAGTTGATGAGATACAGCAAAATGTCAAAGTTTTTGGTGATATTCTTTGGCCAGCGACCTTAAAAAAATAGGCCAAGGTCACCTTTAGGAAAGTCATTTGTAGGCCTTTATGAGATGCATGTCCAGTAAAAATTAGGAGCCTTTAACTGAAATGGTTGATGATAAAGCAAAATGTTGAAGTTTTTGGTGATATTTTTAGGACAGTGACCTTGAAAAAATAGGCCAATGTCACCTTTAGGCACGTCATTTGTAGACAGCGAGCGCGGGAGCTAAAAATGAACAGGACTGCAGTAACAAACAGGGAGATGAAGGGGAGGTCAGCAGCATGGAGCAGTCAATAACTGGATAGAGAGTAATGAAACGTCTGTAGGTAGAGGGGAATGTGCTGGTAAGGAGGAGCTAGAGACTCTGCAGACCACAGATTGGTCAGACAGAATTGTCACTGGATCATAAATTTGTGTGACAAAGGAATCCATGCAAAAACAATCAGGCATATTTAGAACTCTTCACAAAAGACCTCAAGAGTTTTCCCTTCTGTAAGATTAAAAAAAAAAAAACAATTGAAAAGATATCTACTTCGCTGTGGATGGCCACTGAGGGCCAGACATTCCTCAGCATTTTGGTCGACGACCAAATTGAACAGTGCATTCCAATAATGAGCCGCAGATTTAGGGGTAGGAGCAGGCAAGCTGACGCAATCGAACTGAACTGAATCTTAGCGTCAGACTAGCTGACGCAATCGAACCGCACTGAATCGTAGCGTCAGGCTAGCGGATACAATCGAACCGCACTGAATCGTAACTTCAGGCTAGCTGACGCAATCGAACCGAACTGAATCGTGGCGTCAGGCTAGCTGATGCAATCGAACCGCACTGAATCGTAGTGTCAGGCTAGCGGATGCAATTGAACCGCACTGAATCGTAGTGTCAGCGAGATGATGCAATCGAACTGAACTGAATTATAGCATCAGGCTAGCTGACGTAATCGAACCGAACTGAATCGTAGCGTCAGGCTAGCTGACGCAATCGAACCGCACTGAATTGTAGTGTCAGGCTAGCTGATGCAATCGAACCGCACTGAATCTTAACTTCAGGCTAGCTGATGCAATCAAACCGCACTGACTCGTAGCGTCAGGCTAGCTGATGCAATCAAACCTCACTGAATCGTAACTTCAGGCTAGCTGACGCAATCGAACCGCACTGAATCGTACTGTCAGACTAGCTGATGCAATCGAACCGCACTGAATTGTAGCATCAGGCTAGCGGACGCAATCCAACCGAACTGAATCGTAGCGTCAGGCTAGCTGATGCAATCAAACCTCACTGAATCGTAACTTAAGGCTAGCTGACGCAATCGAACCAAACTGAATCGTAGCGTCAGGCTAGCTGATGCAATTGAACTGCACTGAATCGTAACTTCAGGCTAGCTGACGCAATAGAACTGCACTGAATCGTAACTTCAGGCTAGCTGACGCAATCGAACCACACTAAATCGTACTGTCAGACTAGCTGATGCAATCGAACCGCACTGAATTGTAGCATCAGGCTAGCTGACGCAATCCAACCGAACTGAATCGTAACTTCAGGCTAGCTGACGCAATCGAACCGCACTGAATTGTAGTGTCAGGCTAGCTGATGCAATCAAACCGCACTGAATCGTAACTTCAGGCTAGCTGACGCAATCGAACCGCACTGAATTGTAGTGTCAGGCTAGCTGAAGCAGTCGAACCGCACTGATTCGTAACTTAAGGCTAGCTGACGCAATCGAAAAAAAACTGAATCGTAGCGTCAGGCTAGCTGATGCAATCGAACTGCACAGAATCGTAACTTCAGGCTAGCTGATGCAATCGAACTGCACTGAATTGTAGCATCAGGCTAGCTGACGCAATCCAACCGAACTGAATGACGCAATCAAAGTGAACTAAATCGTAGCATCAGGCTAGCTGATTCAATCGAACGGCACGGAATTGTAGCGTCAGGCTAGCTGATGCAATTGAACCGCACTGAATTGTAAAACCGCACTGAACCGTAGTGTCAGGCTAGCTGATGCAATTGAACCGCACTGAATTGTAGCATCAGGCTAGCTGATGCAATCGAACCGCACTGAATTGTAGCATCAGGCTAGCTGATGCAATCCAACCGCACTGAATTGTAGCATCAGGCTAGCTGACGCAATCCAACCGCACTGAATCGTAACTTCAGGCTAGCTGATGCAATTGAATCGCACCGAATTGTAGCGTCAGGCTAGCGTCGAACCGAACTGAATCGTAGCGTCAGGCTAGCGTCGAACCGAACTGAATCGTAGCGTCAGGCTAGCTGACCCAATCGTACCACATGGAATCGTAACTTCAGGCTAGCTGTCGCAATTGAATCGCACTGAATTGTAGCGTCTGGCTAGCTGATCCAATCGAACCACCCCGAATCGTAACTTCAGGCTAGCTGACGCAATTGAATCGCACTGAATCATAGCGTCAGACTAGCTGATCCAAAAGAACCACACTGAATCGCAGCGTCAGGCCAGCTGATCCAAACGAACCACACTGAATCGTAGCGTCAAGCTAGCTGATGCAATCAAACCGCACTGAATCGTAACTTCAGGCTAGCTGACGCAATCGAACCGCACTGAATTGTAGTGTCAGGCTAGCTGATGCAGTCAAACCGCACTGAATCTTAACTTCAGGCTAGCTGACGCAATCGAACTGCACTGACTCGTAGCGTCAGGCTAGCTGATGCAATCGAACCGCACTGATTCGTAACTTAAGGCTAGCTGACGCAATCGAAGAAAAACTGAATCCTAGCGTCAGGCTAGCTGATGCAATCGAACTGCACAGAATCGTAACTTCAGGCTAGCTGATGCAATCGAACTGCACTGAATTGTAGCATCAGGCTAGCTGACGCAATCCAACCGAACTGAATGACGCAATCAAAGTGAACTAAATCGTAGCATCAGGCTAGCTGATCCAATCAAACGGCACTGAATTGTAGCGTCAGGCTAGCTGATGCAATTGAACCGCACTGAATTGTAGCGTCAGGCTAGCGTCGAACCGAACTGAATCGTAGCGTCAGGCTAGCTGACGCAATCGAACCGAACTGAATCGTAGCGTCAGGCTAGCTGACCCAATCGTACCACACGGAATCGTAACTTCAGGCTAGCTGACGCAATTGAATCGCACTGAATTGTAGCGTCTGGCTAGCTGATCCAATCAAACCACCCCGAATCGTAACTTCAGGCTAGCTGACGCAATTGAATCGCACTGAATCATAGCGTCAGACTAGCTGATCCAAACGAACCGCACTGAATTGTAGCATCAGGCTAGCGGACGCAATCCAACCGAACTGAATCGTAGCGTCAGGCTAGCTGATGCAATCGAACCGCACTGAATCGTAACTTCAGGCTAGCTGATGCAATCAAACCGCACTGAATCGTAACTTCAGGCTAGCTGACGCAATCGAACCGCACTGAATCTTAACTTCAGGCTAGCTGACGCAATTGAACTGCACTGACTCGTAGTGTCAGGCTAGCTGATGCAATCGAAAAAAAACTGAATCGTAGCGTCAGGCTAGCTGATGCAATCGGACTGCACTGAATCGTAACTTCAGGCTAGCTGATGCAATCGAACTGCACTGAATCGTACTATCAGACTAGCTGACGCAATCCAACCGAACTGATTGACGCAATCAAAGTGAACTAAATCGTAGCATCAGGCTAGCTGATCCAATCAAACGGCACTGAATTGTAGCGTCAGGCTAGCTGATGCAATTGAACCGCACTGAATTGTAGCGTCAGGCTAGCGTCGAACCGAACTGAATCGTAGCGTCAGGCTAGCTGACGCAATCGAACCGAACTGAATCGTAGCGTCAGGCTAGCTGACCCAATCGTACCACACGGAATCGTAACTTCAGGCTAGCTGACGCAATTGAATCGCACTGAATTGTAGCGTCTGGCTAGCTGACGCAATCGAACCGAACTGAATCGTAGCGTCAGGCTAGCTGACCCAATCGTACCACACGGAATCGTAACTTCAGGCTAGCTGACGCAATTGAATCGCACTGAATTGTAGCGTCTGGCTAGCTGATCCAATCAAACCACCCCGAATCGTAACTTCAGGCTAGCTGACGCAATTGAATCGCACTGAATCATAGCGTCAGACTAGCTGATCCAAACGAACCACACTTAATCGCAGCGTCAGGCCAGCTGATCCAAACGAACCACACTGAATCGTAGCGTCAAGCTAGCTGATGCAATCAAACCGCACTGAATCGTAACTTCAGGCTAGCTGACGCAATCGAACCGCACTGAATTGTAGTGTCAGGCTAGCTGATGCAGTCGAACCGCACTGAATCTTAACTTCAGGCTAGCTGACGCAATCGAACTGCACTGACTCGTAGCGTCAGGCTAGCTGATGCAATCGAACCGCACTGATTCGTAACTTAAGGCTAGCTGACGCAATCGAAAAAAAACTGAATCCTAGCGTCAGGCTAGCTGATGCAATCGAACTGCACAGAATCGTAACTTCAGGCTAGCTGATGCAATCGAACTGCACTGAATTGTAGCATCAGGCTAGCTGACGCAATCCAACCGAACTGATTGACGCAATCAAAGTGAACTAAATCGTAGCATCAGGCTAGCTGATCCAATCAAACGGCACTGAATTGTAGCGTCAGGCTAGCTGATGCAATTGAACCGCACTGAATTGTAGCGTCAGGCTAGCGTCGAACCGAACTGAATCGTAGCGTCAGGCTAGCTGACGCAATCGAACCGAACTGAATCGTAGCGTCAGGCTAGCTGACCCAATCGTACCACACGGAATCGTAACTTCAGGCTAGCTGACGCAATTGAATCGCACTGAATTGTAGCGTCTGGCTAGCTGATCCAATCGAACCACCCCGAATCGTAACTTCAGGCTAGCTGACGCATTTGAATCGCATTGAATCATAGCGTCAGACTAGCTGATCCAAAGGAACCACACTTAATCGCAGCGTCAGGCCAGCTGATCCAAACGAACCACACTGAATCGTAGCGTCAAGCTAGCTGATCCAATCGAACCACCCTGAATCGTAACTTCAGGCTAGCTGACGCAATTGAACCACCCTGAATCATTGCATCTGGCTAGCTGATCCAATCGAACCACACTGAATCGCAGCGTCAGGCTAGCTGATCCAAACGAACCACACTGAATCGTAGCGTCGAGCTAGCTGATCCAAACGAACCGCACTGAATCGTAGCGTCAGGCCAGCTGATGCAATTGAACCACCCTGAATCGTAACTTCAGGCTAGCTGACTCAATTGAACCACCCTGAATCATAGGGTCAGGCTAGCTGATCCAAACGAACCACACTGAATCGTAGCGTCAGGCTAGCTGATCCAATCGAACCACACTGAATCATAGCGTCAGGCAGCTGATGCAATCGAACCACACTGAATCATAGCATTAAGAGGAAAAGCACCAACAGTAACTCCGGAGACTCCAGTAAATCCCAGACTTACAGGTGGTGTCAGGGAGTGACAGATTACCACCGAGAGGGCCAGAGTGCTGGAGATGAATTTGGACTAAATTCACTTAAACTTTTTGTACATGCAAAACCTTTTAGCACTTGGAAAACCAACTTTGCCAGTGATTGGAGCAAAACAAATACCCTGTTCACTATTTTTAGCATGTGATAAAAGGTTTTAAAAATCTCTGAAATGGTAAGCAAGTCACATCACAGCTAAATGATAACAAAACAAAAAATGTATAAATTAGTAAAGAGAGGGATACACTAAAGTCTTGAAGATTCAAAATCCATTAAAGAAGAAAAAGCAATGCCAAGAAAAATCTAACATCTGCCAACTTCATCTACTGTGTAGCAATTTGTTAGTTTCATTTACAAAACCCAAAACCAGTGAAGTTGGCATGTTGTGCAAATCGTAAATAAAAACAGAATACAATGATTTGCAAATCCTTTTCAACCGATATTCAATTGAATACACTGCAAAGACAAGTTACTTAATGTTCGAACAGGTAAACTTTTTAATTTTTTGCAAATATTAGCTCATTTGGAATTTGATGCCTGCAACATGTTTCAAAAAAGCTGGCACAAGTGGCAAAAAAGACTGAGAGAGTTGAGGAATGCTCATCAAACACTTATTTGGAACATCCCACAGGTGAACGGGCTAATTGGGAACAGGTGGGTGGCATGATTGGGTATAAAAGCAGCTTCCCTGAAATGCTCAGTCATTCACAAACAAAGATGGGGCAAGGGTCACCACTTCGTGAACAAATGCGTGAGCTGATTGTCCAACAGTTTAAAAACAACATTCCTCAACGAGCTATTGCAAGAAATTTAGGGATTTCATCATCTACGGTCCGTAATATCGTCAAAAGGTTCAGAGAATCTGGAGAAATCACTGCACGTAAGCTACAAGGCCGAAAACCAACATTGAATGCCCGTGACCTTCTATCCCTCAGGCAGTCCTGCATCAAAAACCGACATCAGTGTGTAAAGGACATCACCACATGGGCTCAGGAACACTTCAGAAAACCACTGTCAGTAACTACAGTTCGTCGCTACATCTGCAAGTGCAAGTTAAAACTCTACAATGCAGAGCGAAAGCCATTTATCAACAGCACCCAGAAATGCCGCCGGCTTCGCTGGGCCCAAGCTCATCTAAGATGGACTGATGCAAAGTGGAAAAGTGTTCTGTGGTCTGACGAGTCCACATTTCAAATTGTTTTTGGAAACTGTGGACGTCGTGTCCTCCGGACCAAAGAGGAAAAGAACCATCCGGATTGTTATAGGCGCAAAGTTCAAAAGCCAGCATCTGTGATGGTATGGGGATGTATTAGTGCTCAAGGCATGGGCAACTTACACATATGTGAAGGCACCATTAATGCTGAAAGGTACATACAGGTTTTGGAGCAACATATGTTGCCATCCAAGCAATATCTTTTTCATTAACTTTTTCAAGTTAATGATTATTTGCAAAAAAAAAAAAAAAGTTTCTCAGTTTGAACATTAAACTTTGCAGTGTATTCAATTGAATATAAGTTGAAAAGGATTTGCAAATCACTGTATTCTGTTTTTATCTACGACAGGGTTTCCCAAACCTCTCCTGCAGTACCCTTTGTCCTGCCTGCTTTGAATCTCTCCCTGCTCAAGCACAGGTGATTCAAATGATCTACTCATTATCAAGCAGCTTCTGGGGTTAATTATGACCTGATCATTTGAATCACCTGTGCTGGAGGAGGGAGAGATCTAAAGCAGGCAGGACAAGGGGTACTGCAGGAGAGGTTTGGGAAACCCTAATCTACGATTTACATAACGTGCCAACTTCACAGGTTTTGGGTTTTGTAATTAGCAAAATAGACTGATATGGATTGCTAAAAAGATTTGACACAAATCGTTATGTTTAAAAAAAGTACTAAAATAATCTTATCTAACAAGATCATTTAAATCATTGTGCATTTTCACAATCTCACATTCTGAATGCTCTGTATGAGTACACACAAATGAATTTAGAAATAGAAACTTTCAGATGTTGCTTAATCTCAGGAGGAGATTTCTCTTTATAATACGCTATAAACCACGTAATGTGAATTCAAATTAAATTCATGATAAACAAATTGAATCTGGCAGAGAGAAGACCGAGGTGAGATCAACAAGTATACAGGGATCGGAGGGAGAGGTGAAGATGAAACTACACAGTATTTAGAGACTCAGCAGCTGAAGGTTTCAGCCAGGAAGGTGAATGGGACGTCAGACGGGGAGGGGGTTAAGTCTACATCTCGCTAAAAGAGAACGGACACAAAACAATGGAGCTAAAAGTAAGGGATTTTAGACGAAGAGGTGCGGGATCTGCAACCACACACTTACAGGAGGGCGCAGACGCGGGCGATCCCTCATTCCCGCTGCAATCGCTCCGCACCTTGTTGTTGCTGCCGGCTGCCTGGCCGGGAACGGCCACTATTCATGCCCCCGCAGAAACAGAGCAGGAGTTAGAGAGGGTGTGGCACCATAAACTACTTAAGGACATCACTTAATTATCTGAACCGGTAGTTTTTACACATTTACAAGTCAAGGTAATATACACAGAGGCCAATTCAGCTGATTATGATCTTTCAAACTGTGCTGCAACGCCGGAATTTGATGCAGGTTTACAGCTGAGATGTGGATTCTATGGCAGCAGCCGAGTACAACTTCTGCTGCCATGGATGTTTACATTTCTTCACCAAATGTACGAGTGGTCGAGACTAGTAGATGAATGCTACAAATCAAGAAAGTTCTCATTACTTCCTGCTGAATAAATTTAATCTGATCCAACTCAAAATTGTTACATTAATTTATCTTCAAAGACAGTAGCGTAAAAGGAAATTAATTCAGCTGGTCCTCCCGAAAATTTCTTCTGTGCATAAGGTTTAGACTCCTGTGACAATGGGTAATTACAGACTTGTTTCATATCGGCAAAGTGACTTCCAGGATCTAATGCATCCAAGAAGTTCTCTCAGCCAGCTCAATGCATGTTTTCAGCTTCACCTCCACAATATTGCCAGCAAAGGCTCTTACTTTGCATCCAGGTCTTTGTTCTCAAGAAAGAACATTGCATTCAGAGTTTGCAGACCACTAGCCATTGCTGGCTCCTACATCACATTCAAACCCCTGCTATTTCCAGATGCTGAACTGTCACAAATGAAAAGCAAAACTTTGCGAGCCCTGCGGTCTTTGTCCATTCTGAGTAACACAGACATTAATTCGCGTCGCTGTGCTACTGCACAACTAATAAAGTGAACAGCAACAAAACAAATAACTTAGACTGACTTTTACAACCAATAGATGTGTCTTTGTTAGAACATTGAGTAACACTGCTGAAGGGAGAGGCTAGAACTCTCAGTGCATTAGAAAAGAGATCCCAGCTGACATATAGGTCATCCATTATTCACAGCTTTCCTATGGCTCTACTAAGACTTGCCTACTGCCATCCCTGGATATCACCACGAATGAAAATGGACAGGAGAGGCCAGAGAGAGACCGAGCAAATTTTCCTGGCATTAGCTGTAGTTTGGCATAGTCTTAATTCAGATCATTGCTGCTCAGGTCTTTGCAGTCCACAAGTCATTGCAGGATCACTCATTGTTTGGAGACCACTGCTGACCACAAGCCATTGCTGGCTTGGTAGTATGTAAGCTGTTCAAGTCTTTATAGGCCACAAGCCATTGCTGGCTTGGTAGTATGTAAGCTGTACAAGTCTTTATAGGCCACAAGCCATTGCTGGCTCACTCATTGCATAAAGGTCATTTTAGACCACAAGTCATTGCTAGCTTGCTCATTGCATGAAGGTCATCACCAGAAGCAATTATGGCAAGTCATCGGTTTGTGCTCCTCTTTATACTGTTAAACCGCTAACAGGTTTGTTAGACATTGTCCCAAGAAAGCTCCATACCAAATTTCAAGCAAATGTGCACAGCGGTTTCAGAGAAGAAGACCTTTAAAGATTTTGCTAAAGGATTATGGTCACCATCCCGATCACAACAATGAGGCCAGAGTCTGTGCGTTCACAATAGCTCACTGCCTATCGGCTGGTGAGCTAAAAGTTGTGTAGTGGGTGGAGTTTGGCTCAGAGCTGGGAGTGGAGCAACACCTTTAAAAAGAGGCCGTGTACTTTTTTTTCAGGACCACCCAAAAGCCCTGAGGATCATTGACAGCAACTGCAATGAATGACAGGATATCTATTCTCCTAATAAAGAAAACCTTGTCACAATAACTGCAATGAATGACAGGATATCTATTCTCCTAATAAATAAAACCTTGTCACAATAACTGCAATGAATGACAGGATATCTATTCTCTTAATAAAAAAACCTTGTCACAATAACTGCTGTGAATGACAGGATATCTATTCTCCTAATAAAGAAAACCTCCTCAAAGTAACTGCAATGAATGACAGGATATCCATTTTCCTAATGAAGAAAAAACCTTGTCACAATAACTGCAATGAATGACAGGATACCTATTCTCCTAATAAAAAAAACCTCGTCACAATAATTGCAATGAATGACAGGATATCTATTCTCCTAATAAAAAAACCTTGTCACAATAACTGCAATGAATGACAGGATATCTATTCTCCTAATAAAAAAACCTTGTCACAATAACTGCAATGAATGACAGGATATCTATTCTCCTAATAAAAAACCTTGTCACAATAACTGCAGTGAATGACAGGATATCTATTCTCCTAATAAAGAAAACCTCGTCACAATAGATGGCCAGATGAAGAACACCCTCCAGGAAGCAGGCAAATCACTCTTCAAGCCAACAGCCGAGAAAAGATGACACCGGAGTAAATGCAGGGGACTCCCCATGAGATGCAACCCCTTGGTAAGCCTCAACAACAGGAAGACCACATTACGGTTTACCATAAAAATCTAAAAAAGTCATCACTCTGCTGCTCCATCATACTTCCCTGCTGCTAGTTAGCATCTCACCTCCACCCCAGCATCCACCTGTGTGCTCTGAATCTCCCCTTGGGCAGGGAACACCCAGACAATCCCTGCTGTCTTCTCCCCAAGCTCAGTGGGCTGCAGGCTGTGTCAGGGTCACAGCCTCGAAGCCAGACTATCATTGTATCAATTCTTTTCTACTGCTATTGACGATTTCTAACTGATTTGGCCGACAGAAATAAACTAATAGCATGGTATCTGCATAGCGTAGCCGTTTTCCCTCCCATCCCCTTCCAGTACAGAAGCCTGAGACATGTGAACTCACATATTACCAAAGCTGCTCCACACACGACTGAACTTTCATAGACCTGAGGCTGATCTGAAGATGGAAGTAACCCACAAATATAGCCATCAAGAGCATGTTGACTTGTACACTACTGAAGCAGGCCAGAAGATGGATTATACTTGATTATGGAAACTTGCATACACTTAAAGTTGATCCAAAGATGGTAGTCACAATGCGGCCGTTAAGAACATGCCTAATTACATATTACTGACGCTGACCTGAAGAAGGTAATCACACATAATCACAGCTGCCAGGAATGTGAACGTTTATACCACTAAGGCTGACCTGAAGATGGTAGAAACACAACTATAGCCATTAAGAATAAGTCAACATGCACACTCCTGAGGCTGACCAGAAGATGGTAGTCACACCCAACTGTAGCTATTAAAAAAAATGTGAATATGTCAACTTGAATATTACTGAAGCTGATCAGACCATATGAACACACTACTGAAGCATCATTCCATCATAACTCACCTCCAACATCTCAGTTCATGTCATGGATTTTCATGCAAAAATTAAATCAAAAATAAATCAAAAGAAAACTTCTATTAAATTCATGGAACCTTGCAAAATGTCAAAGCTCTGTTCCGAATACATTTTTCATTACGAATTTATGACAATAGGCCCTTTGTTTTGAACTTGATAATTTTATGATTGACTTAATGAATTTTTGCAATTCACTGTATGCATTTTCCACGCCTTACCAATTAATTACGTTTCACTGGATTGGGCTGAAATTTGCACTGTGATCATCCAAGAAACCCGAAGGAATATTTTATAGTGTAATCATGTAAATAGTCATGGCTTCATATTTCACAGCAATCAAATTAATTAAAATGAATAATTTTTATCCAAAACAAAATTGTCTAATTTTCAAAAATTGATATCTCTACTAGTTTCCATATAAGGAGAGATTTTGATTAACATTTAATAATTAAACCTTGTAACAGGAAAACCCCACTTTTAATTAATTCCCTATGGAAGACTTTTATACTGTACAATATTGTTGCTTTTGTATGGAATATTTTTCCCAAAAAGTACAAAATATAAAATATAAAGTATTGACCCATGACCGCCATCGTCAACTGATTTCATGTTTTATCAGACTGCGAATGGTCATCCACGCCGCCGGTAGGAAATGGTAGAATTCGCTGCGCCGTTGGCAGCAGCTTGCCGTAGGGAATGAGTTAAAAGACATTTTAAAAAGTGAAAAAGTAAAAATATAAAAATTTAAAAAGTTTTTATAAATAACTTTTAAAAAGTTTTAAAAAACTTTAAAAATTTATAGTAAAGGCTTTTAAAAATTTTGTGGTAAAATCACACGACGTTTCACGCAACTTCGCGTCAGATTTGGGCAATCTGTGGTGTTGCAACAGGTTCTTTCCAATGGAACTGTTTTTATGTTCAGTGATGCGTTGGTGAAGATGATGTGAGGTATAGCCAACATAATTTTCAGTATTGAAGAAATGCAGATCAAAATTTGACTGTTTGGTCTTTGAAATGTTCCTCATTAAGGAGCTCAAACCAAAATTAAACGTCCATTAGTGCAGAGCTCTTTACGTGACATGCATGTGACAGTCATCCCCCTCCTTTTTTCCTTTTCTATTTATGCTCCGCAAACATCCACTAGTTTCCGCATCTTATTCTATGAAGTATTAATATACTTCAGTCAAATCTCCATGTTATTTGTTCCCACGTAAATGACGAAGTGCCATGGATCCTGCTAAATTTACCTTCCCAGCTGAAAAATTCCTTTTTAAAATATTTTAACTGTATTTTCCCAAGAAGGATTATGTTTATTTCCTATCAAGATTTTGGGAAAGTGTTAATGTTCATTGCATATTAATTTAAAAAAATGGAACATGTTATATTACTCCTTCAAAATGTAATAGTTTTCTGTAAATGAGCACTTCTAACACTTGTAACATTTTACCAAAAAGTACTTCTGAAGATGCAAATAAACGGTGGCATCTTTTGCCAAGTCAGAGCATGAACTTATCAACCTCAGTACTTCCTTGTGTTCTCCCATCTAAGCCAAACTTGAAAAATCAACTTTTCCATTAGAATGAGCTGTATTGTGATGTTTGGCTACTTCTGGGCTTTTTCCAATAGAGCAGGGTTCCATGATCTCACCACCACAAACTGCTTAATGATTAAATGAATTATGATTGCATTCCATTAAATACTCCTTGTATGCTGCAATCCATTTTGCAATTTTTCACCCAAAATCTGTTTCAGGTGGGATTAGCCCACATTTTCTTTATTGTTTTTGAATGCGATGAATTGGTAAAATCAGAAATTGAATAAGAAAATTTGAAACTGAAAAATAATGTGCATTGATCTAACAAACTAAACATTTCTTCCAAACACATGGAACAAGCTGACATCACCGAGTTCACAACAAACCAAACCATTACAAGTTACAACTTGGAAAATTCCTAAACCCAATGAGACGCAGGTTCCATAGGTACCACACAAGGATAGAAACACTTGAAGTCAACATAGTACTGTTATCAACCCACAAAATAACACCATAGAATGTAATATTACAGCCAGTGAAAAGAACAAAAAATAGCAATTTTATAAAGAGGGCTTTTCAGCTCCAAAGCTATATTAAGCAAGACCTCTGGTAAAACTCTTTTAAGATACCGAGAAAATCTGCTGAAGTCCGACATGTATAAATCTCTCTGGTCATTATGCAAAGGTAAATACCTTCCAAATGCACCCTGAATTGGGATAAAATGGCTAAAATTTAATTTCCACATATCCATCTAGGTCCACTTAAAAAAAAAATATATGTACATATATTTTTTTTTCACAGATTCATATACAATCCTATGCTATGAATGAAGAGAAATGGTTACGTTTGTTTCATTGTTTATTCACTCTGACAGGGAAGTGCAATTATTGTTGTTGCAGCTTGAAAGCTATGCAAGTGAATTTCAGCCCAACGCAGAGCAGCACGGCTGGTACAAGTGAGCTATCCAAGCTATAGTAATAGCCTATATGGAAGCCTAAAAAGCTGCTATGTCACAATCCAACCCAGTGAAAAATAAGTAATGAGCAAAACTAAGAATACACAGACAAAGATTTGCAAAATGATGAAATTTAGCTCCTATGGCCAAACCTCAAAAATTCTAGACAAAAAACAGATTTGGAGTAGAGCTACAGGGGTTTTCCAAGGTCCTGAGAATTTAATGGAAGTTTTCACATGATATTTAAAAAAAAAAAAAACACCATGATGTGAAATGGGAAAAGATTTGAATTCTGGGTGAGTTGGCATGGAATGACTTGAATCAGATGTGCAAACTCATACATTATAGAAGATGAACAGGACATGTGAGCTCACACATTCCTGTAGCTGATCTGAACGCAAGAACTCAATACTAGTCAAGCTGAGAGGGATGTGGAAACAGGGAACTGGTGCAACACTGGAGCAGGTAAGATGATGGTACCCAAACGCTGTTGCTGTTCAGAAGAAGGGAAAATCACACACCACTGAACAGCTCATTCGATGTGAACCCATATAAAACTCAACCTGCTCAGAACATCCAAAGACACACAACTGAACCAGAGAAACTCATACGAAGCATTTTTATCCTGTATATAGAATATAAATTACTTATTTCTATTACATTTTTCTCTGTAAAACAAAAATTCAGCCACTGATGAGGAATAAGTTTGACTCAATTCTTAGATTTGTCAATAAGCTAAGAAAATTTCACTGTCAAAGCATATGGTAGCTTATAATAAACCCTTATTTTTTTCTTGAGAAGAAGAAGAAATAAAGACTCATTATAAGATTAAATGACTCATTAAGAGACACGTTTGCAGTGTGAAGCCACTAACTGCTGAATCTGGCCAGAACACCAGCAGACACACTGAACCACTGCTGAAGTGGTCCTGCGCATGTTAATTCATCCGCTCCAGAAGCTGCCCAGGAAATGCAAAGCCAGATCCTTCTGAACCTGCCAGAACATGTGACCCATGCATGACAAAATTCTGCCCAAGGCTGACCTGCTAGAGACCTTGCGACAGAAGACATGAGTCCTCATACTGCAGAATCCAGGCTGTTCATTGGAACAAAGCACTTAGTCTCATCCACAAAAAATCCTGGTTTCCAAGCAACAGGGCCTTCTCATGCCACCCCAAACGCCCCAATCCCTCCCCCGCTTCTGTCCGACATCCCAGCACAGGATGGGGAAAGAGTGACCAAGCACAGTCAGCAGCATCTAGCTAAAGCAGCGCTGGCTAGGTGACAGAGAAGAGGGAAGGGCTTTATGTACCTTTCCTACCTTTCACTTCCTCTTCTTCTGTGGTGTTACAGCTCTCTGAAGAGCCCTGAAGGGAGACAGAGAGGGAGGGAGAGATTGGGAGAGAATGAAAAAGAAATAAAACAAAAGAGATTATGGAAAAAGCGACAAGACAGACAACCAGAGATGGGATGATAGAGCACAGGATCCCAAGCAGAGACAGTGGAGCATGAAGTTGAAGACTTCGACCTGTTCCATACACTGATTGGGGGGGAAGCCTACCTTGGTCCCATCAGCAGGGTTGTGCACCACAGTGGTCTGTGGTTCCTAAAGGAAGGAGAAAAGTGTTAGGCAGAGTTTAAGGATATGGAGGGGCTGTACCAGCAGCTCAGCACTGGGGGTATGAGTGCGGTAATAATTCAGGGGAATCTGCCTTATCAGAGAGAGGTGCCAAAGAGTCACACTGGCTGACATGGAATGAGAAAATATTGCTTGTACAGAGATTTCCAGGGAAAACTGTGTAGGTTAATGCGTATGTGTGCGTGTGCATGTATGAGTGTTTATGATTGTGGACACATGAGAGATTGAATCACTCAGTCAGTCAGTCAGTCAGAAAACAGGTTGAAGGTTCTGGATTGGTAAGCGAGTGAGCGCACATGTACTGAGTGAATTTGCGTGTACACGGGTGGGTTGGTATGGGGCTAAAAGGGTGACTGTTTTAGTGAGCCATCTACAATGCCACAGGATGATCACCATGGAAATGCCACATGTTGCACAACAATGCATCTATAGCCCCAGTCAGACTACATGAAATGTGTAGTTTCACTTCCCGATATTTTACTTCTCGTAGTTTGGACAGTCTGACCGCAAACTTCTCGAAAACTTGCGAACGAAACTTCCCACGAAACTGCCCACTCCAATTTGTGAAGTTTTCGGTGGTCTGGCCAAGCTATCTTGAAACTATGCTAGTTTGTCACGTGATTAATACCATCTGCTGCCATGCCGTCTGCTTGTTTATATTTTTTGCTGGTGTACTCGTATGTACGTTCTACTCATCAAGCCAGCCTGCATGCTACAATTTGGTAGTGTCATGATTTTACCAAGTTAATGTTGAAAAAACACACATCACTATACTCAGGTTATTTTGCCTGTGGCAAATGTAGCTGAAGGGTCTCCACAGCCCTTCATGTTCTTCATGTCTACAACAATGTTTGATCTCCAGCCAAATCATAGCTGAATATAAAATCCATCCCATTTTAAGAATTCCTTGAGCTCACTTAAGGTTATTATACACCAGGGGCGTGACGAATAAAAAAAGACGAAAAAGCAAATGATTCACCTCCGAATATTTCGCATCAGAAGTATTCATACCGGCAACAACGCGAAGTAGTTAATCAATAAAAGGTTTGAAAAGATTTCCGGCAGCTCATCCTTTGTGGGTGAAAACACTTGTGGACCCTGGCCCCTGTAAATCTACCTTCAAGGAAAGGACACATTCTCCAAAGTCTGATGCGATCGGGTTTATTTCAAGTCGCTCAAAGTGAAATACAAAACCCAGGCTGCGCAAACCACATAGCATTCATTCTTCTTCAATCACCCGACACAGACTGACCACTGACTGTTCGAACCCTCTTACCTATTACCCTTTTGACACATTCCTCTAGGTGGGATTAAACGTGACTCATCCCACCTTATCCAACATTATTACTTTCTGATTGTTTCATTGTCATATAGCAACCCTCCATCCTCAGTTACAACCTTGCCATTACATCATAGTGCAAATAAATTTTTGGCCACCGGAGATGCTCAAAGACCATATCTGATCCTCCTGAACCTAAGGTTCACTTGAGGGCCAGTGTGGAGGCCCAAGTTGGCTGGATTCCTGGATATTTCTGGAATAAACTGGAGTGAGCCGGCTCATATGATGAAGCTGCTTATTGGTTGACAACCAATATGATAATTCCGGAAGATTAGCTCATCTAGCCAGCCTTGGCTTGTCTGCTAGAGGCCTTCTTATCTTGCTTTTTTGACAGATTTATGAGTTTTTGTTTCTCCTCAGCTCAACAGTCTTGCAGCAGTTCTAAGGGGCCATAAGAACCTGGCTGAGTTCTCTCTGTTGAGCTGTGATTATGCTAATACTCTGAATTTAGAGCATTTTGGGATATTTTTCCCACCACACCTTCAAATCAAATTATGGATTTCATACCATTCGGTGATGAAAATCTCGTCCTTATTCTCCTCACTCGCCGAAAGAATGTATAAATTTAAAGTGTACTTAAATACAGGATCTCCGAACCTCTTTCCCCGCGGCCTGCGTAGAATTTGCCATTATATGGATAGATTGTAAAGTGAGTTACGCTGCGAGACAGATGAAATTATAGTCCAGCAGATGGAAGCAGAAGACAGGCTATTGACTATAGGCTATAGGAGTTAATCAAGAAGGAGCATTATTGTAAAGTATGAGTTTCTTTGATTTTGTTCTTCGTCTTCTCTGCCTAGATTCTTCTTCTACTTACTCTTTGTTTGCCGTTCTCGCCTTGCGAAAGAATCAACCTCAATCCGAAAAATAATTACTTCGCCTTTTCGCCTCATTATATTCACCTTTAATGTGAAAGCACTCATAGTAAAAACGGTTCTAAAAAAATATATCTCAGTGCAAATTTATTGCACTAAAAAAATACCACCGGTGTGTCAAGACCTTCATTTGAAGGGAGAAGACGGCAACTAAAAGAATAAAATAAAAAAAAGGAATTTGACACGATCAAACCAGAAGATCAAGTTGGTACGACAGACCTAATTTGCATTGCATTTCCTGCATCAGATTCGCTGTACCATTTCCTTGACAACAGAGGATCAGCATGGTTTTTGCCATTGCGGAGCATGTGCGATAGCGGCTTAAGCTACAAGTACGCATCGCTCAAACTTCACAAAGTTTGTCGGTAGTGTGATCGCGCACTTGCAACTTCCGGAAGTGATCGAGAAGTAAACTTCGAGTAGTCTGACCAGGGCTCATGCGTAGTTTCACTTACTGGTATTTTTATTTCTCGTAGTTTGGATAATCTGACTGCAAACTAGCGAAACATCCCGCAAAACTTCCTTCTCCAACTTGAGAAGCTTCTTGCTTCCCACAAAACTTCTCAAAGTTTTCGGTGATCAGGCCAAGCTGTATAGAAACTATGCTTAGCTTGTCACGTGATTAATACCATCTACTGCCATGCCATTGTTGTGTAAAATCTTCCCCCCCCCCCCATAAAAAATAGTCCCACAATGCATCAAATAACATGTATTACAAGATTATCATATAGCTCACTATTGAAATAGCACAGAATTAATTGAATTGTGGCTGCACGCATGTGGTATATCCAAGCCTTATTAGCAATCTAGCTGGCTAGCTCGCTACACAGGTGTCTAAGCGAATCATTAAACAGTTTGTTATCACTTACGTTAGCAAACTAGCGATTATAATAGAAGAATCTGACTCTTACCTTACTAGCAAGTTAGCTGCCTGGCTTGCTACACTGGTGTGCCAGCTAATCATTAAATGGTTTATCACTTTATCTAGCAAGCTAGCTAGCAATTATTACAGTAGAAGGGACCTGTTGCCTTATTATCATGCTAGCTAGTTTGTTACTTCAGTACAATCAAACAATTTTCTAAAAGTCTGCCAACGTCTGTACTAACCATTGCGTTTAAATGCTAGGGATTGCCTTATTTATTTCAAAGAATAATTTGTTACTACAGAAATCACGTAGATGACTCAAATGACGGAATCTGATGCAAACTGAGCATAATATGCGACGGAAGTCATGTGAGGGGACCAGAGATCGCACAACATCATCTGTTTGTTTACATTTTTTGCGCAGTGTTCATATACTCAGCAACAAAAGTTTCTGTGACACCATTTATGTGTATGTTATAAATGACACGCAAAGATCTCAATGCAATCAATATGTTTATTTAACAGGAGAAACATTGACTTTTCAGTGCCAACGTCACTCAAAACGAAAAATGTCATTTTCATGCGTCATGAAGCACTTGTCTGACGTCTAACCAATTGTGACCTTCACACTTCAATACCGGGTGTGACTTCCTCGTGCCATGATGCAAGCAACGCATCTCCGGCGCATGGACCGAATCAGATGTGCCAGAAATTGCTGTGGGATGTCATTCCAAATCTGACGTAGACGTTGTCGCAATTCCTGGAGTGTAGCTGGCGGGTTATCCAACCGCCGCAAACGTCGATCCATCTCGTCCCAAAGATGCTCGATTGGGGACATGTCTGGGGATCTGGCTGGCCATGGCAGGACATTGACATGTTGTTGCATCAGATACTGCTGTACAATCCTTGCAACGTGTGGTCTGGCGTTATCATGTTGCAGCGTTATTCCGGGACCATGTTGCATCAAAAACGGTACCACCAATGGCCGTAGCACTTCATCGCGATATCTTTGACCTCTCAGATTTCCATCAATAACAAGCAAATCTGTTCTGTTTCTAGCCGTGATCCCTCCCCAAATCATGACACTACCACCTCCAAAACGATCAAATTCCTGAACACAGTTGTTGGCATAACGTTCTCCACGTCGACGGTATACACGTAAATGACCATCACATCGGTTAAGCATGAATCTTGATTCATCAGTGAAGAGTACAAGATCCCACTGACGTTGGATCCACCGTCGATGTTGTTGTGCCCACTGTAGACGCAGTCGTCGGTGTTGTACTGTGAGTATTGGACGTCTTGCTGGCCGACGTGGGACAATGCCAAAATGACGGAGACGGCGACGGATTGTCTGTGCAGACAGTCGCCTCAAACCAGGTATCGTTCTTGCAGTTATGGTTGCAGGTTGGAATCGATTTCGGAGATGGGTTGTTCGAATCCAGTTGTCCTGTCTGGGAGTGGTTACTCGTGGACAGCCGCTGCGAGGACGGTCTCTGACATGTCTTGTCTGCTGATGACGCTGCCATAAGTTCCAAATGGTGTTTCGGTGGACATTCAAGCGATGAGCAACTTCCCTCTGCGAGGTTCCGGATTCAATCATCCCAATGGCCCTCCACCGATTATTTTCAGACAGTCTTGGCATTTAGAGGGTAGAGTTCCTGATCCGAAATGGCTGTGTTTTCGATAAGTGATGCTTCCGTCGTTCATCAGGCACAATGTGAACATTCCAAAAATTCTCCTCTTTTATTGCCATCCACAAGCATGATTTACGCACATTTTCACGTGCAAAGTCATTTTCTCGCATTTTCATGATTTCCATTTCAATGTTGTGTTTACGTGTACTGTTTCAGTCTGATATCACCATGTATGACAATTTCATAATTGCGTTATGAAAAATAATTAACAATATTGGTGTCACAGAAACTTTTGTTGCTGAGTATATATGTTTTACTCATCAAGTTAGCCTGCATGCTATTGATCGTGTCGTGATTTTACAGAGTTACTGTTGAAGAGAGGTACAGCGAGAGATACGGAGCTAGTGAGAAACACGCATATCATTATTGTTAGGTCATTTTGCCTGTGAAGAATTTAGCCGAACAGTCTCCTCTGCCTTTCATGATCTGCACGTCTAAAACGACGTTTGATCTCCTGCAGAATCAAATCCATCCCATTTTCAGAATTCCTCAAGCTGACTGAAGGTCTTTATACACCGGGGGCGTGAGGAATAAACGGAACTAAAAAGCGAATGATTCGCTTCTGAATATTTCACATCAAAAGTATTCATACCGGCAGTAATGCTAACTTGCAACAGTTGATCAATAAAAGGTTCGATTTGATTTGCGGCAAATCATCCTTCAAATGAAACTATGGATTCAACATCATTCGGGGATGAAAATCCTGTCATCATCCTCCTCACTCGGTAAAAGAAGAGGAATATATTCAAATTGTACTTAAAGGATCTCCGAACCCCTTTCACTGCTCCCTGTATAGAATTTGCCATAATTTGGATAGATTGTAAGGTGAGTTATGTTGTGAGACTGTTAAAATCATAGTCCAGTGAATGGCAGCAGTAGACAGGCTACTGATTATAGGCTAGAGTAGTTAATCAAGGAGCATTATTACCTCTGCCAGGAGGCAGGAGGTTATGCGATCGGTGCCGTTTGTTTGTTTGTCTGTTTGTTCGTGAACAACCTGCAGGATACAGTTTTGGTCTCGTTATCACCAAAATTTAGCAATCGGTAGGCCTCACCCCAGAATAGAGGCCTATTGAATTTTACCTTCATACGTCAAAGGTCAAGGTAAAAAAAAATTCCTGAAAATTGTGGGCGGAAGTACTTGCGCTCTGAGCACAGCTCTAGTTGATAAGCATGAGTTTGGTTGCCTGTGCTCTCGTCGTCACTGTGGCCTGGATTCTTCTTCTACTTCCAAATTGTTTGCCGTTTTAGCCATGCGAAAGCTCATAAAAATCAACCTCAATCCGAAAAATAATCACTTCGCCTTTTCACCGCATAATATTCACCTTCAATGTGAAAGCACTCATAACATGAACAACAGTTTGAAAAAAATATATATTGCCGTGTAAATTTATTGCACAACAAAAATACCCCTGAGTGTCAAGACCTTTATTTGAAGGGAGAAAACAGCACCTAAAACAAAAAAAATTAACACAATCAAACGCAAATATCATGCACAGGTTGGTACGAGGCACCACGCAGGTACAGCATGCATAATATCAGATTCGTTGTACTTTTTCCATGACAGCTGAGGATGGGCGCGGTTTCTGCCATTGCTGGGTAGTGGCCCAAACTACGAGTAGTTTGCCATTGCTCAATCTTCAAGAAGTTTGTTGGAAGTGTGATCGTGCATTTGAAACTTTGGGAAGTGATTGAGAAGTAAACTTTGCATAGTGTCACCGAGGCCTATAATGCACTACGTCATTCACTACACAGCATTCCGCTTGCTAGAGATTCACAACATGCATCACATGGCACTGTTCTCAAAGGCCACTTTAGAGAGTCCATCCAACTTAACAGGAGATTAAGGGCAAATGCATTGACTGATCCATACATGACCACCACATATACATTGACTGATGACCGTCTACAGGGTAGACTTCACAACTGCAAGCCCACACTCTTTGTTAAAGGAGTAGGGGGCAGAGATGGGGCATGGAATTTGCAGGGCTTCACATCACATTCAGGAAGTTGGTGGTCAGCATCAATGGGAAAACTCTCACCCATTTGCTCCCTGTTCATGTGACTGGAAGCGCCTTGATTTTTTTTCTCCCCAACACTGACATTTTGGAAACCGACAAGCCATATTTTCTCATTAACTTCAACACTACACCTGAGAAACTGGTTTTCATGGCAGATCCCATAAACACATCTGTAATGGAAGAAGGGTGAAAGAAAGTACGCAAAGCTATTTAAGCTCATTACTGAGTATGCCCCTTAAAAGTGTTCACTGGCTCTCACCCAAAGTTCGACACCAGGGAAGAGTCTGCTTCCTATTTTTGGTCCGATGATATCTAGAGTAGGAACTAAATGGTTTTATTATCTAATCTGTATCAACCCTTTAGTGAAAGGGGACTATAACTTCCACTAGAGGTGCTGGCTGATAATTCTTCCCATAGCTCATTGAGGTTGCAGTGATGAGTTTGTTTCGACAGATGTGGGCATTTTTTATTGATTTCCTGACTGCTTTCTTTAGATGGGAACAGACCAATAAAATGTTTTCCGTACACCTGAGGGATTTACGACGCAAAGGAACATCAGAGAAGGAGATAATGACTTCTGTGGCTCCCACACCTGGGCTGTAGATACATGTAAGCCCTAAAAATCAAAAGTCTAAATAAGCTAAACTGAGAAAGCCTCCAAATGCATTATCTGCACTTTTGCAGGCGGATGGGCAATCTTACACAATGTGAGGGAACAGAATTGGCTTGTTTTTGGGTTCTGCTCTCATTAAAAAGCAACTATCTAATCTTGTGAACAAGGACAGATACTCCAGTTTGAATGGATAATGTACCAATGCAAGGTTTCCCCCAGTGTACTACAGGCCTATTTTGCCCCCCTGCCAGGCTTAGAATCGTTTATGTATGTATTTATTTAATTTTTAGTAAATTCCAGTCACACTGGCATGGTTAGTGACAGGGAACATGCTTCGTTGGAAAGCGGTAAGGCGACATCTTTTGGTCAACACGTGATCTCATCAAGTCTGCGAACAGATAGGCTTACTGGTAAACAACACTGGTTTCCCCAATCTGATGGATCCCCGAAACCACCTAGATTATGCCCTGCACTCATTATAAAATATCACGAGAGATTAGCTAAACCCGTGGTAGTTTAACCCGGCTAAACCCGTGGCACTTAATTGATGAATGAAAGCAGTTGATTATGTGCTTAACTCATCTCACCTGCTGTCTTAGGTTTAAATAAGGTGGAGAAAACCAAACTCTGCACACCCTGCGCTGTTAGCTATACTCCTGCACTGAAGGATTAATAAACCAATCAATCAATTACCAGGAACCACCCACAAGACTCAGAGCCAATTAAGCAGAAATGCAGGTTGTGACTGCAGTCTACGTGGAAACCAAGATTTGTCAATGTAGTTGGACATTTAGCATAGTTGTAATGCGTAGAGTAGAAGTAGAAATACAAAGTAAAGATAAAAGTTAATAGGACAGGGGTAGCAAGCCCTGATCCCGGAGAGCCACAGCGTGTGAAGAGTTTGGTTTTCTCTACTAGGGGTGTCAACGTTTACAATTTTTTCAACACGTGTACACGGGACTTCTAACCGACGTGTACCTGGTTACACGTTGGAGATTTGAGCTTTTTCTATCGCAGTTGCGCTATATAACCACAGAAAGTAAAATGAGTTGAAAATAAAATCCTCTATCATTCTGACAGATAAGAAAACGTACAAGTGAAAGCTGAAAAGGGTTAACCTTGCTTAATCATCGTTTTAACTATTGCTCACGTTTGTACTTTTTTTTAAACTTAAAGTGCAAACCCTCTCTGGCAAAGGGAGCAGCGTCTGAATTTTAATATACGTCTCATAGTAAAAGTAATGTGGAATTGGCGAGAGAAAGCAACTCAAAAAGAAGCCAAAGTAAGCTGAAGTGAGAGGAAAAAACTTCACCTTTTTATCCACAAAGTTAAAAAAGTAGAGGGGGACTCTCACAATTATTCACTAAAATTGGCGAAAAAAAAATGTTTTCTTCCTCCTCTTTAGACGTGAGGATGTATGATCAGGTCGTGAAAAGCCGACAGAACACCAACCAACAATATAACGTACAACAACACGCAACAATATAGCCTAAAATAACAAGCCATTAACAGTTTTTGTTTTCAGCTGCACGACATTTGAAGATGAGCGCTGCGCTCTTCTCAAGTCCTCCGCAGCCTATTCTTGAAGTGGCGCGACACTGGCTGTGGCTGCGGGGTTTTTTTTTTTGTTTTTTTTTTTTTTATATCAAGGCAACATTGCGCCCCGTGCATCTGTATGTGCTAGTGGGAACATTTAAGTGCATAGTAAGTAAATGTTATTATCTGAAGCTTTCAGGCAACATTATCACCCCTAAAAATAGGCGACTATATGTATTGGTGAGAAATGAACGAGGAGTAAGAGGAGGAAAAAATGACGTGTACACCGTTATTGATTTTTCTAAACGGTTATGATTTGTTATCCGTGTAACCATTTACACATGTAAATGTTGACACCCCTACTCTCTACCCTATTTAAACCTAAGACACTAAGAGAGATGAGTTAAGTGTGTAATCAACTGCTTTCATTCATCAATTAAGTACTGAGAAACACTAAAAACCAGCAGACACTGCGTCTCTCTGGGACCAGGGTTCACCGCCACTGAGCTAAACAACTGGCCACTGCTGCAACGTCTTCACGTTACAATAGCTTGCGTAATAACTGCTAAGCTGGCAGTTCTGCCAGTATGTTCATGGTTAAATAGCCTGCGTACTGTTTAGCTGGCAGTCCTGCCAGTATGTTCACGGTTCAATAGCTTGCATACTGCTTAGCTGGGAGTCCTGCCAGCATGTTCACAGTTAAATAGCTTGCGTACTGCTTAGCTGGCAGTCCTTCCAGTATGTTCACGGTTATAGCGACAAAAATCGCTTGCCGGCTGATCACCTTGGCAAAAGGGTCCAAGGCCGAAAATGGTACAACTGCGCATGCCAACCAGAAGTCACGGCCAAATAGCCAAAGAAATGTAAAATTGGTTCACGGCAGAATATCCACTGCCTTTTGTTTATTATTTATTATAATGAATCATTTTGTTACATGCGATCAGAATTTTACAGCTTGCTTTAAGATTCATTTGCTGTTTGGACTTTATTCAAGTATTTTTTTTGTGGTTGTTAGCATTTCAAGACTACTGATTTATACTAATCTGCGATAGTTGATGTTTATATGTTGAATGAATATCTTATAATGACACATGATTACGTAGGCATATTCTCAGATTTCCAATCAAATTCTAACACTGATTCAATGCAGGGCCCCAGTGGAGTCTCACCCTATAAACTCTACTACTCCATTCATGAATCTGTTATGTATAGGGCCCTGCCATCAGCCAGCTGGCCTGTATCGGGCCCCCATCAAAAAAAAAGAAAAGAAAAAAAAACAACAACACTTTTTAGTCGCCGGTGGGCCGCTGGACCCCCTGAAAAGAAAACTGCCACTGGGAAACCCTGCAATGGTACACTATGTATAAGCCTAGGTCTCCTGGACTGTTAGGAGATGAGGGATGGGTTATGAACCTAGGTCTCCTGGACTGTTATGAGATGAGGGATGGGTTATGAGCCTAGGTCTCCTGGACTGTTATGAGATGAGGGATTGGTTATGAGCCTAGGTCTCCTGGACTGTTATGAGATGAGGGATGGGTTATGAACCTAGGTCTCCTGGACAGTTATGAGATGAGGGATGGGTTATGAGCCTAGGTCTCCTGGACTATCAGGAGATGAGCGATGGGTTATGAGCTTAGGTCTCCCGGACTGTTACGAGATGAGGAATGGGTTATGAGCCCAAGTCTCCCGGACAGTTAAGAGATGAGCGATGGGTTGGTCCAACAGACAACAGCTTCTGAAACAATGAATCGTCCACTTCGAAAAGAGGTTCCGAGGTACATTATGTAGGCCTTGGTGCCTGTTTCAGATATCCAGAGTAACAATTAGTTTACATTGAAACACGTTGCATAATGTCCTGAGGCACCAAAGTCAGCTATTTTTTTATTTTTATTATGTTTTATTCTAGTTTAAAACTTGTTATTCCTTTAATCTGATATTGCTGTTCGTGACTTTTGTGTATTTTTATGTGTGCCGTTTGTCTTTAACCTTCCATTGTAATTATTTTATTGTAATTAGGGCTCCCCTGCAAAAGAGACCTGTGTCTCAGTGGGACGTCCCTGCAATAAAGGTTATTGATTAATTGATTGATGTAAGTAGAGTTCCAAAATGACCACTGAATATCAAGGTTCAAACTGACAGCAATCATGGATGAAACAGCAATCCTAGAATGCTAGTCTATTCCCTTTCCCCACATCACATGACCGATGACATCACATGTGAACTGCAATGCACGCATGGAGCTGGGAACACAGCGGACAAGCACCAAAAAACAGAAGCAATGTCACATAAGGAAGACGGGTGGCTAATGGACTAGACACAGGCAGGAGAAGGGTGTGGAGGTGGTAAACAACCAATCAAACGCAAATGGGTAAAATCATAATTTGGAGAAAAAAACATTTTTAAATGATGTAAATCGGAGGCACATGCTGCAGCCACAGCAAACAGCCAGTGAAAGTAAGCAGGCTCAGAGGAGATACCATTGGTGTTGAGGACGCACTGTCCTTGTTGCTGCTTACAACGTTGTTTTTATTGTTGTTCGTCTGTGGCTTTTTGAGGCAAAGAATCAGGAAGGAAAAGAAAAAAAAAAAGGTTAGTATGTTTAACACAAGTCAAAGCACAGACAACCACCAAGAATAGCTCCAAGACCCCAGCGTCCAAAACCATGACTACGATCTCATTGCGTGAGACGGACTGTCTGGTGATAATAAAGGGCAAGAAGTGCCATTGAACACTCCCAATCGCTAAACATGTTCCCAGCTAAGCCCCAGCTTCCATGAGCAAATTCCTGCGTGGATGCAGAGCTGGCTGCCTTTATATGAGGCACATTCATAAATCCCCCTTGACGTGAAGGGAGGGAGATTAGTTTTTGTCTAAAAAACTTCCTTACAGCAGAAGTGCAAGGGATAGTTTTTGACTTGATACCTAGATCTCCACGAATCCCCCTAAAATATAAGTATGAATCCCAGGGGACTGGAGGAGAATGACAGTGTGAAAAGATGAAAGACAGGGAATATTGAGCTCACTCCTTTTCCGAAACCACAGAATCAGATTCCCGTTAGTCTAATGTCCATCAGTGCTATGAAAAGGCATTTGCCTGAAATTCTTCTATTTTTGCTTTTGTCACATTTAAATGTTTGCAATCATCCAACTCAATTTAATACAAAACAAAGATAAGTGAGTAAACACACAGTGCAGCATTTATATGATTATTTAATGTACTGAGGTGCCACCCTCGGTGGAAACAACTCCATTTAAATGTTTGCAATAAGTGGCAATGAGTCTACTGCATTGCTTTGAAGGAATTTTGACTCATGTCTATTCACAGAATTAGTTTAACTCAGCCACATTGGAGGGTTTTTCGAATATGTTTAAGGCCACGCCACACTATCTGAATTGGATTCAAGTCATAATTTTGACTAGACCACTCCAAAACCTTCATTTTGTTGCTTCGGAGCCATTCAGAAGTGAATTTGCTTTTGCGCTTCAGATCTTTGTTCTGCTGCAGAACCGAACTGCGTTTGAGCTTTAGATCACAAACTGCTGGCCAGATATTCTTCCTCAGGATTTTCTGGTAGAGAGCAGAATTCACGATTCCATCAATTATGTCAAGTCGACCAGGTCATGAAGCAGCAAATCATCGCACTACTACCACCCTGTTTGACAGCTGGTAAGATATTCCTACAAAGGTATGCTGGGTAAGCTTTGCACCAGGTGTAACAGGACCCATGTCTACCAAAAAGTTTCAATTTAGACTCACCAGTTCACAGATCATCATCCCATAAGTCTTAGGGGTCATCAAGATGTTTTTTGGCAAATGTGAGTTCAGCCTTTCTGTACTTTTTGGTCGGCAGTGATTTTCGTCTTGTCTTCCAGTCTCTTTGTTAATATGGAATCATGAACACGGACCTTAACTGAGGCAAGTGAGGCCTTTAGTTTCTTAGATTTTAGGTTGGGTTCTTTCATGACGACCTGGATAAGTCGTCAATGCACTCTTCAGGGGATTCCAGCAGGCTGGTCACTGTGCTCGGTTTTCTCCATTTGTAGGACATGGCTCTCACTGTGGTTTGCAAGAGTCCCAGAGTCTTAGAGATGGACTTGTAATGCTTTCCAGACTGATTCAAGTCGACAACTTTGTTTCTCATCTGTTCTTAAACTTATGTTGAGTGTGGCATCATGTGCAGCTTTTTACCTTCATCATATTGAGACCCCATTCATGTGATGTTTAAATTCAACTGGGCACCTATGTGTGCACTAAAGTTGATCACAATTATCAGTTAAAGTCATTTAATCAGCAGATTGAGTACCTAAGTGGGTAATTACATTTTCACATAGGGCCAGGTCGGGTTGCATAGATTTTTCCTTCAAAAAATGAAATAATTTCAAAACTTTATTTTGAGTTGAATCAGATGATCTTTGTCTCATAATAAAATTAGTTTGATGATCGGAGACTCTTAAATGTGACAAATATGCAAAAATAGAAGAACCTAAGAAGGGGGCACATTTTTGTTACAGCACCGCAGTTACAACTCGAGTCTTGTATTGATCAGTTTAACATCTCTGTTCATTACATCAGTAATGAGTGGATTCGGATGACGTTGAATTCACTGAGTTGCTGCCTGTCATACCTCAGTAAGACAAATGAGAGCATCCCATTATTGTGTTTCCTCCCAGAACTGAGAGGATATGTCCCATAATAAGAAAATGTATGAAAGACAAATTGCAGAGGGGGCAAAAACTCTAAGCACTTCTTTCAGTACTGTAGCAAAAACAGGAAAGTCAAAGAGGAGGTTCAGTGCATAAAAAATAAATATGGATCGCTGCTATATGATAACAAAGATATTGCGGATACCTTTGACAGTTACTTTGTTGAGAATTTTACCTCAGAGGGGGTTTTTATTCGGCCAGGGGGCATGTCCAATGCTCAAGATTATTTAGCAGAAATTGAGGTTAGGGATAAAGAAGTGTTAGACAAGTAGCATAAACTAAAGGCAGATAAGGCGGTGGGTCCTAATGGCTTATATCCAAGAGTGCTCAGGGAAGTTAGTGAGATCATCTTTAAGCCACTATCCGCCATCTTCAGACAGTCTTTAGAAACTGGAGAAATACCAATTGATTGGAAGCAGGGCAATATAATTCCGATATATAATAAAGGGGACCGTGCTGAGCCAGGAAATTACAGGCCAGTCAGTTTCACTTACATTACATGCAAAATACTGGAATCTATCATAAAAGACAAGCTGGAATTATTTCTTGAACATAATAATATCTTGAGGGATAGCCAACATGGTTTCCGTAAGAGAAGGTCATGCCTGACAAACCCTCTAGAATTCTTTGAAGAGGCCACCAAGACTTATTATCAGAGCAGGGCTTATGACATCAAATGCTTGGATTTTCAGAAAGCATTTGATACAGTACCACATAAGAGACTCATTTTTAAAAAGAGCTCCATTGGAGTTACAGGAGGTATCCAGAAGTGGATTCAAAACTAGTTACAGGACAGAACACGAAGAGTGGTGGTCAGTGGTATCTCATCTGAGCTAGGTATGGTTGGACCTTGATATGAAGATTGAGAGCAAATTAGTTAAATTTGTCAATGATACTACAAAAGTAAATTGGGAAGTTCGGCAGACAGTTTAGAGTCCACTAAAGTGATTCAGGATGATTTGGAAAGAATCTAGAATTGGGCAGAAATGTGGCAAATGAAATTTAATGCAGTGAAATGTAAAGTTGTACACGTAGGTAATAAAAACATTACGTGGGATTACTTCATGGGAGGTTTAAAACTGGAATGTGCTCCACACAAAAAAGATCAGGGTTTGTTGACCAAACCCTCACAGGGCTCTAGCCATTGTCCGTAGTTAAAAAAGCCAATCGGATGCTGGAATACATTGCCAAAAGTATTGAGTACAAATCCAAGGAGGTGATGCTTCTTTTGTACAACACATTCGTCAGACCACATCTGGAGTATTGTGTACAGTTCTGGGGTCCATAGTTTAAGAAAGATATAAAGGCTCTAGAAAAAGTTCAGAGAAGAGCCACTAAGCTAATTCCGGGTATAAAAGATGAAAGCTATGAGAAGAGGCTGAAGATCCTAAATCTCTTTAGTCTTAGGAAAATGAGACTAAGGGCTGATCTGATTGAGGTCTTTAAATATGTTAAAGGGATTAACAAAGTGAATTATGGAGGATTCCTTTGACCAAGTGCTGTTAGTAGAACTTGAGGTCACAAATGGAAGTTGACCAAAGGTAAATTTAGCACTGATATTCAGAAATATTTCTTCACCCAAAGAGTAATTTCGATGTTGAATAGCTTGCCTAACCATATTGTTGAGGCAGAGACCTTGGGAGTTTCCAAGAGCAGGCTTGACTTAAATCTAGATACCATTGAGTCATTGAGTATCTGAAGTGATATATTAACAATAGTATAAAGAAACTGACGAGCCTAGTTGGGCTGAATGGCCCATCTCGCCATTCGTGTTACGTTATGTTAAAACCTCTTTAATTTCAACCCTTCAAAGGTAGCAGTGAATATTTAAAAGTCACATGAATTCAATGTACTCGTAACTACGATTGGATCCAGAATCAAAGAATTGGCTTAACCAGGGTAATCCACAATAATGATGACCACTGCAACTAAAGGAACAAACTTTATTTGTGCCTTTGGTATGGATGTACAGTTACAGAAACATAAGCACACCCATATGCAAAACATCCCCCACAATATGGTGTACGCAAAGCAGCCACT
The DNA here is from genome assembly GCA_029721435.1 of Gymnothorax reevesii. Taxonomy (NCBI): domain Eukaryota; kingdom Metazoa; phylum Chordata; class Actinopteri; order Anguilliformes; family Muraenidae; genus Gymnothorax; species Gymnothorax reevesii. Next base: position 40,911,182 of record CM056582.1, on the reverse strand, counting down.
GTACCCAGACGCAGACTTTACATTGAGGGAACCTGGGGAATGCAGGTCTTCATTATATGTGAGCAGCAGCTTGTGACGGCCATTACGGACCAAAGCTGGTAATGGCAGGGCAGCAGCCTCACATTCAGAGGGGGGCACTGGAGTTACGCAGTACTTCATCCAGCTTTTCAGCCAAAGGGAAGCTCTGTGATCCACCCTTTTCTCACAGCAGACCAGATCTAATAATGCCACCCAGTGCTTTACCCTTCAGGTACAGGACAGTCCCCCTAAATGGGTTTCCCATACCTCCGTCAGCTCATTTGAAAGAACAAATCAGACCTGGGGGTTGATGGTAGCGGGTTAGTCAGTGCCCATATAGTGTCATCAAAGAGTCAGATGGCAGACGGGCAAAACAGTAACATCCTCACATTCCCGTGCGGTTTGTCAATCTAGCTACAGTGTTTGTTCAAGGTTGCAAACCAGTTCATAGAGGGACCCACACTTACACCATAGCCTGATAGACACTTAGCATAGCTTATGATTACAAAATTAACAAAGGGCTGTTTGGATGCGCTTCATCCAAAGCGCTTCAATTTGGATGCAATGTGTAGCAGCCGCCTCTAGAACAGTCTTCATACCGGACGGCTGAGCAGGAGAGTCGAGAGCCAACTTTAGAGAGAGCCTATGAAAGGGCGGACTGGAAGATGGGTCGCACCCAGGATTAGTCAGCAGAGATGGGAAGAATAAGGGAGGGATAACATTAGTGACAGTGACAGAGTAGAGGAAATGGCAAAAAAGAGAGCAGGACAGATCAAGGGTGAGCGAGAGAGAGAGGAAATCTTAGCAGGGGGTTAGAAGCTGAAAAAAAGAAAAACAGAGTAAACGAGAGAAAACTGTGGCTAAAGACAAAGGTGCTCAAGAGAAAAGAAACATGGAGCTCTTACCTTCACACCATCAGCTTTTTTGTTTAACAAGCTTTTGCAGGCTAGGAGACAAAATTGAAGACTCCATTAGCACAAAAAAATGACCTCGAATCTCGAATAAACAGAGCATTCATCTTTGATTTAAAGGCATCCGCCTCGCACGATCCATGCCTGCCGAGCAACATGGTGTTCTTCTCTCAATCAAAAACAGATTTTCCCCAGACTTGATTACTTGGAGACAAATTGTACCATATCCTCCTATCCCCATTATGCCATCTTTATGACAATTTCCCAAAATTCCCCCAATGGCCATTACAGCACTATTCCTATTCCCTCCGTTACTCTAATGACACAGATTATTGACAGTCCTGACAGCAAGTGGCCAACGAGGCTGCTCTGTGGCCATCTTATCGTTTCACAGCACCGGACACGAGCCGCTGAATCAGGCAGCCAGCAGACAGATGAACGTGAAGACAATCAACACAAGGGGAGTAAAACATGAACACAAGGAGCAGCTACAAGTGCTAACGGTGAAATTTCCTTCAAAAACTCAAATTTCAGTGTGCGTGGACTGACTCATCTAACTGAGGCAGTATAAACCTGCATACGCCAATATCCTGAGCAGCCTGACGCAGCACTTTGATCATTCTCAGATGATCAGCTGGGTATAATGGGTACGTAGTTCTGCACAGATGGTAAAGACAGACTTAAGACCAGATACAACATGCAAACTACACCAAATTCATCATTTATACCGTTTCTGATGTTTAAATTTTCTCTGAATTTTTCCAGGTTTTCTTTTACCCCAGGTAAGTAAATGGACATTAGCGCCCCTGATTGGCCAGACTGTCTTTACACCTGACTCCCAGGAAAAGGGAGGGTGGAAAACCAGCAGTTCTCGGACCTCAAGGACCGTGATTTGAGGACCGGGTCCCCAAGGGATGCAAAGCTAGAGGTCATACCAGTAATGGTTTATGAAGTAAATCACAGCGCAAATAACTAGTGCCTTGGATTTGCTATAACTAGCTGTATGTGCCACCACAACAGACCAGTGCGATTACTGAAGTTTCGGTGCCAAGGCTCATTTAGGGGGTGGGTTTGCATCATGTCAGTTCTGCTCAAACACTGACGGGCCTGACAGAGGCCTGCCCCCACATGAGTGAAAGAAACACTGAACTGATTCAAGAATACAAAGACAGTCATGTTTGCAGAATCAGGGACCTGACAACTTGGTTTAATTCTCTGCAATGTTCCAGCAACTATCACTGGCCAATAAAAGAAGTAAGAACAGCTACATGAAATATAGCATGTCCACCATAAACATGCAGTTAATTAGATGGATTTGGGTTTTATGAAATGCACTGGCTCTTTCATAACAGCATGAGCGCTAACCCCCTGTGATTGCCGTCGTGCAGAAACACTCAAACCGCCACTTCGCATGCACTTGAAGCCATGAGCTTTTCCTGCCAAGTCTACACTTTCTAGCGGTAAACATTCTTACCTTCCAAAAAGAAGGAAGGATAAAATAGAGAGGGGAAAAAGGAAAGATAAACAGATAAGTTATAATATCAAAAAACAAAACTGAATTTACATTAATCCTTTTCGATGTTCTTGTGTTCTCAGGCTTCCACCAGGTCATGCGGCAGTTGAAATGAGATGAAGGTACAAGTGTTTCATGCATTTCCGCAACAGAAACTACAAATCCTGTGATTCATCATCTCAATCAAATGCACTGCGCCAAGTAGGGAAGGCAAAACTTCCATGGAGAAAAGGTAGAACTATGGCTGAAGTCCACACTAAGCAATGTCAGGCAGCGAAAAAGCAAAATTGCTGATTTGTTATTTTGCCATAAAACAGCCTGTACTGTTACCATAAAGCCCCAAACCAGGTGAGCAAACCTGAAAAGAGCTCATGCCACTGGAAGCATACAGCAGACGGAGAAATGAGGGAAAATAATCACAAACGTGCCGTATCTCCGGGTGAGCAAATGTTAAGAGCTTAAAATGTAAACAGAGGTCAGAAACACCCAAAAACAAGCAGAATTGGGGAAAACAAAGTGGCTAGCTGCTTCCAATGCTTCTTCGATGTCCACAAGTCCATGGTGAACGGTCCCACAGTCCACCAGGCGCCGTGACATCGAGCTGTGTGACACAGCCCTTATTCTTCACTTACTAGATGATCCTGTTCTCTTTGGAAGGAAACCCTCAGAAACTGAGGGCTCAGATGCAAAGGTTCATTAATGACTCGGCGCGCAAACAATGCTATTACAATTACTTATAATCACATTACTGAATATGGTCAAAGCAAGAGACACATTGGGCTCAATGAGTCAATGATCGAGGGCGAAGACAGTTATAATGCGCAAATTCCTTAGCTCAGGCTGCTACAGAAGTTCTTAAATCAAACATGGCTGTTACCAAGTTTAGTACTTGGAGAGTGAAATAAAGGCCAGTCTCCTCCCAGCCTTAGTCCAGGCCAAGCATACTTCACAGCTACTGAAACGGCGTCTGCCCGTTAGATGGCCTGGTGTACGTCGACCGGTTTGCAGTCCTTCCCCAGGTCAGACGGTGGCAGCAAGCCAACCCCGCTCCTGCCAACTCCTGAAGCCCCACCCCAACTCCACGAGAATCCTCCAGCAGCCCACACAGAGCCCCTTCACCCGACTGGGGAGGGGGGGGGGGGGGGGGGGTGAATGGTGAGGTTGCGGCTCAGCAGTGACCAGAACTGATAATGGAACCACAGCTGCATGGGCCTAGCATGTGCCATCAATAGCTACGACTTTTGTCAATGAAGTTACAGTATCAAATCAGAGAAAGTCAGGACAGTATGTTAAAATAAAAACTGAAAGCAGTGATTCGTAAATTATCTTTGACCTGTTTTACACTGAAAACTATACAATTGCATTTTATTTGATGTTTTGCCACATGAATTTCAATGGAATTTTCAAAATAAACCCTTATTATGCCCCCGCCATATTTGGCAAGGGCATATAAGTTACCCTTGTGTGTCCGTCCATCCATCTGTATGGAAGTACAGCATGTTGTTTATCTGGTTCGCCTTGAAAACTAGTGTACAGAATTCAACAAACTTCGTAAATCCAGAAAATAGTAGATGAAATACAGGCACTCAAACTCATAAAAAGCCTTTATTTGTGAAAATAAAGGCTTTTTACTTCTACTGCTTCGAAGCGTTTGAGTGCCTGGATTTCATCTATTTTTTGGATTGATAGATATTTTTTTTTTCTCCAGAGACCCAAGAGCACCAACTTTTCAATATTACTCTTTTACTCACACCAGCGCTTTGTGGTTTTCTTGATTATAAAAGCTTTGGTAAATGCCATTTTCATAGGTTTTTTTTCTTTTTTGGGTTCACAAAATTGGATAATTTAATAATGTTATGTATGAATATTTTTTGTAAAGCACTGTATATCATTTGTGAATGGAGATTTGTTACATGCTGTTTTCGGTGCCTTGCTGGTCAGCTATTTATTTTGTTCTTCAGCACCCTCTGGTGGTGTGTATGTAGCAAAACATGATCTGATGTAATATCATTTGTAATGGATTAGTACTTTCTAGAAGCTTCTGGTATCTTCCTGCCTTGAGGGGGCGGGATTACCTAGGAATCCTGTAGATCTTTCCAGAATGTTGCTAGTCTATATAAATGCTGTGATCTTAGACAGACCAGAGCAGAGCAAGGCAGAGTTTTTGTTTTGGCAACAGAGTTACATAGTGGCATTAGAGTCTTATGAGAGGATTGAACAATGGATTATTAGTAGAGTTTTTTTTTTTTTTTAATCAGTGAAGAATATATACAACCCTTATTTAACCAGGGAAGTCCCATTGAGATTGAAATCTCTTTTTCAAGGGAGCCCTGGGGGTAGAGGTGGGGAGGGAGAGGAGGAATTGCACAGTCAATTAGATCAGGGGATGATTAGGTGGCAGATCGAATGAGCCAGGTTGGGACTTTAGCCATGACACCGGGGAACCCCCTACTCTTATCGAAGAGTGTCATAGGATCTTTAATGACCACTGTGAGTCAGGACCTCGGTTTAACGTCTCATCCGAAAGACGGATGTCTCATCTGAAAGACGGATGTTTGTTTTAGTCATCATTGCTGGTTTTCTTTGTTGTGATTTTCAAATCATCACAATAATTTTACGGGCTTCACAAACCCTCAGTGGCAGGGGCATCTATTAAAACAAATTTTCACTTCAAATTAGCAACAAGCTCATTTAAATATCTGGGGGTGGTCGTCACGAGGAATGCTGCCAGTTTGTTTAAATTAAACTTCAAGCCATTGTACAATCATACAATTCATGAACTAGAAAAAAACATTTTCTTAACCTCATTACTAGTCCTAAATTGCCCTAAATCACAACTTTTTTGGAATGATTTACAGGCCAAAATGGCAGAAATGGACGTATATTTACAAATAAAACAAGGCCGACACTGTCAACCCTGACAGCTAAGGGTATATCAACGAAACCCCCAAGCGAAAGCTCCCAAAAAAATAGCCCAGCTACAGTACTGCCCCAGACAGCCTTATGAAATGATTGCTAACTGAACCCAATTTCATCTTATATATGTTCTGACCACCTGTATTTATTCATTAATACGGGAAAATACATGTAACTATTTTTCATGTGGCCAGTAATTAATTATTATCTCTTGATATTTTAGGTGTAGTATTTAGCGGTTATTTATCACGACGGAAAAAATCAAATGGCAAAATCTAAAGGTGATATTGCTTCACTATCAGGCAATATGCTAGAACTCAGGTGTTCCAGGAAATGAATTATTTAATTAATTTCTAATGATACAAAGCCCAAAATCAAACCAGTTCTAGTCTTGATAAGATCTAAAGGCATATAAAATTTGAAAAGTATCTATAAAATCGTTTGAGTTATCGTGCTAGCACGAAAGATCTACAGCAAACACGGACACTGTGGATGCAGACGAGACTGCAATGTTGATTCTATAGTACTGACTTGCATTACAAAGAATAAAATGACAAAATTTCAAGCTGATTTTCCTTACATATCAGGCAATATGATACTCAGGTCTGAAAGGATATTAATGGGTTAATGTATGTATTATTACTCATAATACAAAGCTCAGAATCAATCCTGTTCGTCGTCTTGATGAGATGTACAGGCATATAAAATTTGAAAAGAATCTATACAAACCTTTTTGAGTTATCGCGTTAACACAAAGAATCTGCGGCAGACACAGCGAACGCGGATGCACATGTCGAGGCAATGACGATTCCATAATATCAGCTAAACAATTTTGCCGACATAATAAACTGTACCAAACAAAGCATTAAATATCTTGTCTTCATACTGTCTGTGATTAAATATAAGTCAAAACGAGACAGTCCAGTCGCCCATGACTGCATGGGTGCAGCCCTGAGAGCTCACTTGTCCAGCCTGCACTGCGTCCGCAAGGAAATCTGTTTCAGCGCAAATACTGTCGCCATGGCAGCGAAAATCGATGGGTGTCATAAGTGAAGTATAAAACATGTCCATACCAAATATTAATCGGTCAAAATTACAGCCTGTACAGCGTCGACAAGAAGGTGTCTGCAGGCACTGACACGGCAGGGGCGAAGACGACAAGCATAAATCCATAGTAGCCGCCCGACTTCGTCTGGGGTCTACAATAAATTTAGAAATCACTGCTTTCTTTTTTTAGGTACATCCCCCAAACTGTCCAAACTTTTTCTGAGGAATTGTTGCATTAGCAGCACATGAGCACAGCGTCCCACCCCACAAGGACAGGAAGCGCACAGTAGGCCCAATGCAAGGGGAGCAGCTCAAAGCTGAAATAACACATGCAAACACTGACCATGCACACTTCCTACAACAGCTGACTGAATATTTCCATAGCGATTAAAATAAATGTTGCACCGTAGTATTTCTCAAACTCTCACCTACGGGGAAGTGAATTTAAATATAGAGCAGCAGCAAAAGGTGTTATCAATATTACCTGGACTGACCAAAGCAAATTTTTTCACTCACTTCAAAGGATAAATGGTTTCATTAAAGCCGAGATGGAGGGTGGAGAACAGCCAGGTTCAAAGCCTCGTCATCACTCAGGAAAAACCAGCAGTCAAGCTAAAAAGCGAAAATACTTCTGCGTTTTGGCCGTGTGTGTGTGCGCGCCGTGTGTGTGTGTCGCGGAAGGACCTGGCTAGGCAGCTGTTCAAGGGTATAATTCTTACTTTTACCAAAATGGGCCTTGTTGCGTCACTAAAATTAGCTTCACAGGACGGGGACACCTCAGTACTTTTCGAGACTGAAGTCCCAGACAGCACAAAGTCTCAACACATCCAACAGAGGTCTTGCATACGTATCAGTGACAGCAGAAGGCATGTGCATGAGATGAGTATCAGTCCATCCCCTCGTGTGCGTGTATGCAGTAGCTGCATGGCATGCCGGCAGGGTTCAGTTGCTCTGTAGCTGCATGCCGGCAGGGGTCAGTTGTTCTGCAGCTGCATGCCAGCAGGGGTCAGTGCTCGGGAGTTGCATGCTCGCAGGCTGCAGTAGGGGGTGGGGAGATGGGCACTGGGTTCCCCGTGGCGCTGGGACGTACCTTCCTTGGCCAGCGCTGCAGTGCTGCTGGTGGCGGCAGCAGGGCTGGTATGCTGCCGGCCCACTATTGGACAGAGAGGTGTTCAGTTTGGATCTGCACAAACAAAGCCCCCTATGGCTAAAAGGTACTGCCAGCGTCCTCCCAGAGTCAATCAGCCTATCAGAACCTGTGGAGACGACCCGAGTTCTGGCTTGCTTAGCCCCTCTACTTAGCTTGTATGCACTTCCTGTATGATGCCATCTTGTACAAGTATATCTTGAGCTCCACACACCTCCTGCCTGTTGTAGCACAAGCTCACCTTTACGTAGTTTCCCTAACAGGATAGGGCAGACAGCAAGGAACAGAAAACTCGTCTGAGGGGCTGAGGGACAGATCTGGGGAGATGGCTCGAGCTCAGCTCGAGGGATGGGGAGAGGTGAGGTCGCCTGAATGATTTCTGATACAATTTAAGAGGGCAACATTACTGCAGAGCACATTGTTTTGTAGCTAAACCTTTCCAAGGATCACTACTGGTTCCCACAGTGGAGTGGTCAGTATGCTCGTATCCACAATCTTTCTCTGACAGTATTCACCTTTAACAAATGCCAGCACTGTGGAATACTTCACCACCGTTCAGTACCAAATCCAGATGATCACAAACTGCATTCAGCGAGTACCTAGCAAGGATGACAGCACTGACATTCCCCTCTGGTCGAGATTTCTGCCAGCCATTTTAATTCCTGAAACAACTAGCGGCAATGGATCTTTCGGTATGATAGACAAAATGTTTGTGATAGTCTGTCTGTCTCTCTTTCGAGAACTGCCTGAGTTCATTCTCCAGCATTCTTAATGTTTTAATTGACTCTTGACCATTTACACAATGCAAGAATTGCCTAATTATTTTTTTTAAATTTCATGATGTAATTTCTATGTTCATTCAATCAATCCATCACTCCGGTTTTAACAGTCACTACAACAGGGTAACCCATTTATTAGGAGTGTAACGGTGCACGTATTTGTACTGATCCATTCGGCACAGGACGTTTGGTTCTGTTTTCGGATGAACCGAAATAGTCCAGCTTTAAACGCGTGATGTGAGGCAGAATAACAATTGTGTACAAACTTCAATTCGCAGCTCCAAGTCTTTCCCCCGCTGAGGTACAGAAGGAAGTTGTCGAAGCAAGCCGAGCAATTTGCCTTATTCCGAACCAAAAAGTCATGTGATGTGCCCGAGAATTCTGGCTTAAATTTGTGTGCACATTCACACACAATTGAAGGGGTGCAAACATTGATCGGCAATTGAGGCGGCATCATTGAAGATCATACCATCCAACCACAACTCCATTGTTTCCTCTGGTAAGGTTAGGTATTAATTCCTCACACTTTGTAATCAGCTGTGAGTGCATATATAAGCCCATATACCAAAACAAAGTGAAAACAAATTCAACAAAACAAATTCAAGTTTCTGAAGGCAAGAGCTTTTAATGCAGAGCCCCAAGATTTGATCGTGTTTTGGATGGAACTTGAACAAGCATGAAGATTGTCATGGATTTAAGTGGTTGAATGAAAAACAAATGCAAATGCTAAAGCCAGGGCTTCAGAATCCACCACGATCCTTCAGCGGTACGTTTCACAACAGCCAGTCGCTATGTTAGCAGCTTAGCTATATAGTGCGAACCAGAGCTGAAATAGTTGATAAAAGGGCATTTGGGAAACCACCCCAGGGCTGTTGTTTGGGAACGCTACGGTTTCCTAGAGAAGCCGTACTGTTTCCTCGTGGTGGTCGGTCACAAGTGGACAGGGAAAAGAGAACATACTACAATTATTTAACTGAAGCAGTTGCTGGCATTATGTCGAACAGATTGAGACATTCACGTCATCCATCCATTCATCCATTTTCTGCTGCTTATCCAGGGCCGGGTTGCAGGATAACAGACTGAGCAGACAGGGCCAGGGGCCGGGGGCCAGGGGCCGGGGGCCGGGCCCCCCCCCCCCCCACCTTCTCCAACTCCACCTGGGGGACCCCAAGCCTGGGAGATTTAATCCCTCCAGCGTGTCCTTGGCCTGCCTCGGGGCCTCCTCACAGTTGGACATGCACGGAAAACCTCTAATGGAGGCGTCCAGGGGGCATCCGGACTAGATGTCTGAACCACCTAAACTGACTTCTCTCGACGCGGAGGAGCGGCGATTCTACTCTGAGCCCCTCCCGGATTTCTGAGCTCCTCACCCTCTCTTTAAGGGTCAGCCCAGCCACCCAACGGAGCAAGCTCATTTCAGCTGCTTGTATTCACAATCTTACTCTTCCGGTCACTACCCAAAGCCTGTGACCATAGGTGAGGGTTGGAACATTGATTGATCAGTAAATCGAGAGCCTTGCTTTTACGCTCAGCTCCTTCACCACAATTGCCCAGTACAATGTTTGCTTCACTGTAGATGCTGCGGCGATCCGTCTGTCAATCTCATGCTCCATCCAACCCTCACTTGTGGATCAGACCCCAAACTTGAACTCCTCCACTTGGGTACCTTTTTCCGGGAGAAAACCATAGCCTCAGATTTGGAGGTGCTGATCCTCATCCCGACCGCTTCACACTCAGCTGCAAATAGCTCCAGTGTGCGTTGGATGTCACAGCGTGATGAACTGAACAGGACCACATCATCTGCAAACAGCAGAGATGCTATCCTAAGGCCACCAAATTGGACATCCTCCAAACTTCGGCTGCGCCTTGATATCCTGTCCATGAAAATCATGAACAAAATAGGAGACATGGCTCACCCTTGGCGGAGTCCAACATTAACTGGAAACGAGTGCGACTTAATCCCAAGAATGTGGACAACTCCAGCTTTGGTTGTACTGGGACTAAATTGCTCAAATTAACGGCACTAGAGCCCTATACTCCTGCAGCATCCCGCACAGGATACCTCGTGGGACACAGTCATAAGCCTTCTCCAAATCCACAAAACACATGTAGACAGGATAAGCAAATTCCCATGACCCCTCCAGTATCTGTGCTAGGGTAAAATGTTAGTACACTGTTCCATGGTTGAAACAGAACCCGCATTGCTCCTCCTGAATCCACGTTCGACAATCGGGTGGAGTCTCCTTTCCAGCACCCTGGCATAGACATTTCTTGGGAGGCTGAGCAGTATGATCCGCCTATGATTGGAGCACACCCTCCGGTCCCCCTTTTTAAAAATGGGAACAAGCACCCCAGTTTGCCAGTCCACAGGCACCATACCAAACATCAACGCGACATTGAAAAGGCGCGTCAATCATGAAAGCCCAACACTGTCCAGGTGTCTTCAGCATCTCAGGGCAAATTATCGTCCACCCCAGGTGACTTGACACTGCTGAGCTTTTAAAACACCTCAGTGACTTCCATCAGGGAAATGGGCAATGACTCGCCCAAGTCCTCTGGCCCTGCCTCCACAATGGAGGGCATGTCTGCTGGATTCAGGAGTCCCTCAGCGTGATTTCTGCAAAACCAGACAATATCCTCAGTTGAGGTCAGCAGTTCCCCACCCCTGCTGAAAAGCAGCCAGGGCTAAGCCCTGCCTCCCCTTCCTGAGTCATCTGACGGTTTGCAAGAACCTCTTTGAGGTCACCCAAAAGCCCTTCTCTATATCCTCCCCAAACTCCTCTCGAACCCAGGTTTTTACTTCAGCAACTGGCGCGGCTGCAGTCCCTCTAGCCTGCTGGTACCGGTTTGCCGAGTCAGGGGTCCTCTGGGCCGACCAAGCCTGAAAGGCCACCTTCTTTAGCTTGATGGCCTCCCTCACTGCCCACCAACGGGTTCTTGGGTTGCCACCTTGACAGGCACCGACAACCTTCAGCCCACAGCTCATGGCAGCCGCTTCCAAAATATAGACTTTGAACAGGAAGTCCCCATGTCCCCAGCCTCCCTCAGGATATGGGAAAAGCTCTTATGGAGGTGTGGGTTGAAAATTGTCAGGACAGGGTCCTCTAGCAAAAATTCCCAGTCAACCCTCACAACATGTTTATGCTTCCCAGGTCTGACTGGCAGTCTTCCCTGCCATCTGATCCAACTCAACATCAGGTGATGATCAGTTGACAGCTCAGCCCCTCTCTTCACCCGAGTGCCCATAACATGACACGATTACAAAATCAATCATCAAACATTGGCTAAGGGTGTTCTGGGATTATGGACACTTATGACCACCCTTATGCTCGAACATGGTGTACATGAAATCCAGTAATCAGTTCGGGTTCAGATCAGGGAGGTCGTTCCTCCCAATCACTCCTTTCCAAGAGTCTCCGTCACTGCCCACAAGAGAGTTGAAGTCTCCCAGCATAACTATGGAATCCAAAGTAGGAGCCTTTTCCAGGACACTGCCCAGGGACTCCATGAAGGCTGGATACTCTGAACTGCTATTAAGCGTGTAAGCACAAACATCAAACAGAATATTCCTCTCCACAACCCATAAGTGAGTTGCAGAGACCCTCTCATTCACTGAAGTGAACTCCAAGACGGCGGCTCTCAGCCGAGAAGATAGAACTATCCCAACACTTGCCCACTGCCTCTCACCTCGGTCAACTCCAGAAAAGGGAGAGTCGAACCCCTATAAAGGAGCTTGGTTCCGGAGCCAGAGATCTGCGTAGAGGTGAGTCCGACTATCTAGCCAGTACCGCTCAACCTCCCGCACAAGCTCCGGCTCCTTCCCCACCAGTGTGGTGATGTTCCATGCCCCAAGAGCCAGATTCCAAGCCCGGGGCCCAGACGGCAATGGCCTTCGGTCCTGTCTGTCACCCGATCCCTACTCCTCTCCTCGTGGGTAGAGGGCCCACATGGAGGCAGCTCCCCGTAACCTCTGCGGGCTGAGCCCGGCCAGGTCCTGGGAAAAACCCAGCCACCAGGCCTGGCTCCAGTGGGGGACCCCAGTGTCCCTAATCCGAGCGAGGTTCTCATTTTCCTTCAGGAGCTCATCACAGGATTTCTTTGTAGGAGTGGATTACTTGGCTTGTTACCGACAACTGGTGAAAATTTCACATCAATAGCCCCATTAGAAATATAATCACGAGAAAAATGTTGACATGTTCAATACTTATTTCCCCCTCTGTATATGCTTTCAAGTATACTATTCTAATCGGAAATGCACTGGTTCACCACGTCATACCACTAACCGATCATTTTGGCTTGCAGACGTCAACTCTACTTGAGGGAGCATGTTCCACTCAGCTGCTCCAATAATCACATACTCATACATGTACACCACAAACAAACACAATCACCTCCGGTTCCAGAGCTCATTGCTCACCTGAGAAGTTTCTGGACACTAGCATGGTAGTGAGAATGGCACCCTGGAAATAATAGTAGACAGTGGTTAATTTCCCTTCACATGAATGTACAGTGCAAATGGCTCTGCAACCAGCTATTCATTTTCTAGATAGGTTTGCACTGATGGCAGTGGTGATAAACAGCTCAAGGGTTCACCAAAATCAGTAGGCTTCCTCATCTTGGAAAAATGAACGTGCACAGCAAATTTCTAATCATTCTCATCATGACTTCTCAATATTTTGTTGAGAAATTGAAGGCTTGTCCTGATGGTACCGCAAGAGGTTAAGTTCATGAGGTTTACTCATTCTAGCAATACATGACTGTGCAGCGATTTTCACGGCAATCTGGTCGCCCACTTTTCCTAATGTTTCATGGGCCAATGGACAGACAGACAGAGATATGCCATTGAATGGTCTCCTCAGCAGAGTCAACCAATGCAGTGCACATGCATACAGAGAGTAGACAATATCAGTGAAGGTCACAGGGTGAAAATGGATAGAGAATTAGAGATGTGCCTATGTGCACAGTAAGCAGCATAGTTTAGTAGGAAAGTCTAATAAAAGATTCGAGGACCAGAGGAATGGGAATGCAGGGTGGAGAGGAGTAGGTGGAGGAGAAGCACAGTGGAGGGGGGAAGGTGGAGGAGATGGAGGGAGGAGTAGAAGCGGGGTGGAGGGGAGAAGGTGGAGGAGAAGCAGGATGGAGGGAAGTAGGCAGAGGAGAAGCAGAGTGGAGGGGAGAAGGTGAAGGAGATGGAGGGTGGAGGGGAGAATGTGGAGGAGATGGAGGGTGGAGGAGAAGCAGGATGGAGGGGAGTCAGCAGAAGAGAAGCAGGGTGGAGGGGAGAAGGTGGAGTAGAAGCAGGGAGAAGGTGGAGGAGATGGAGGGTGGAAGAGAAGAGGATGGAGGGGAGTTGGCGGAGAAGAAGCAGGGTGGAGGGGAGAAGGTGGAGTAGAAGCAGGGTGGAGGGGAGAAGGTGGAGGAGATGGAGGGTGGAGGGGAGAAGGTGGAGGAGATGGAGGGTGGAGGAGAAGCAGGATGGAGGGGAGTCAGCAGAAGAGAAGCAGGGTGGAGGGGAGAAGGTGGAGTAGAAGCAGGGAGAAGGTGGAGGAGATGGAGGGTGGAGGGCAGTTGGTGGAGGAGATGGAGGGAGGGGAGAAGGTGGAGGGCAGTTGCTGGGGGAGAGGCAGGCCCGTACCTTCAGTTTTCTGCGGGCGTTGAACTTTCGCAGGCACTCCACCGTCTCCTGTCGATGCATCATGGAGGCCACAGTGGAGCGTTGCTGAGAGAGAGAAGGAAATGGACAATGAGAGATAAAGCTGCACTCTATGGAAAAATGTACATGGCTGCATCTTACAGCGCAAATACACAGTGACAACACCCTGACATGCAACTAGACTGGATCTTTTCTTTAAAAGTAGGAATAATATTCACAGTTGAAGTACACCAAGCCAGCCAAAGGCAAACTGCCCAATGCAATGTACTGTCCACAGGGAAAGGCCCTGCACTTCATCTGAAAGCAGGAAAATCCAATACTGAGAAAAGGTGTGGATGGGAAGGCCAAGCCAGCCTTGAAAGGGAATTTCTTCGTAATAAGAAGTAATGAAAATGATAAAAATAATTACATATCATATACAGTGGCCTCAATAATTACTGGCACCTCTGACTGGCAATGCACAGACATTACTTTAAAAAATTCAAAATATAGATTTATAAATAAATGCTGAGAAGGAACATGGGAGAAGTACTGTGTAATCATAATGTTCCAAGGGAACCAACCAAAATTATTTACTGAAAAGTAAACTCATGGTAAACCTTCATCGCCAGATGAAATACATGATTTCTGCTATACAAAACGATTAACCATTATTTATTTTTTGCATCGTTAGATCTGCTTTCAAATCGCAGAATCCTGGAGATTTCAGAATCTGCCATTGCCGCCAAAGAAAATAATCAACCAATCAAACAATAGGAGATATTCTGCCCAGACCAGTGCGTGACGTCACAAGGGCTGATCAAGTCTTTTGAGAGTATGGAGTCAAATTATAAGTACTGAAATTGCACTTCAGCCCCTCTATCAGGGGAGATTGGTGCTCTCAGGAAGGACACATGAGTGGCACCTAAATAAATTGATGCAAGTGATTTGAGTGCTCCAGTCTTGTCTTTTATGCATTAGTATTGAAAGTTGAGTTGAAAATTAAGAGCAGTGATGTGCCATTGGAGTACAGTTAGGCGAGGCAGAATCCTCACCGCTAAACAAACGATAACTCCCTATTACTTTTCTTGATTAGCAATCAGAGGATTAATTACTAATTTACAAGACTAAACGGCAGAATGGCATGCCAATTTTATCCATGACATGATTGCTCTGTGCATCGAACTTAAAATGCCCACGAGACAGCAAATTTGTTCATATTTGCACAGAGGAAGTTAACGCAATACCTTTCTTATGCTGCATTCAATGCGTGGTCAGTATGTTTACAATAATGCCTCCCCCCTTAAATATATACTTTTTACGCCATTCAACAAATATATAGGGAGCTTATTTTCATTCTTCCTTCATAATGTGATAAACAAAAGGTCAAAATGATACACAGAATTACCGAGAAAGTTGAGGTTTTTGTCTAAGTCGCCTAATCATTAAGATTTCCCTCCTCGCAGTCTTGAATGGAAGCATAAACGTAAATGAATCTTTTTGCCACTACTATCTCGTAATCATTAAAGGCTACACATAGCCTAGGCTAGGTCTTAATTGTTTGGTGAAACAAAAATTGATTGTCAATCAGGAAAAGTACGTGGAAACAGGTAGTGCAACTGTTGGGTATTCCAATGAAACAGGCGATCCAAACCCTGTCCAAGACTGTACTAGCCTGTATAGACTGTATATGTACGAGTGACATAGGCATTCTCTTCTAGCCGAACAAACATGGCGGCTTGGTTGAGTGGTCTAACAGACATTTACACGCAGATTACTTGGTGTAAAGAAAATTTTAAAATAATGGCTCATCGTCTAGGATAGCAGAAATTTTGTACTTTATCTGGCATTGTAGGCTTACCACGTGTTTACTTTTCCTTTAAATCAGTAAATAATTTTGGTTGGTTCCCTTGGAACATTATGATTGTACAGTACTTCTCCCATGTTCCTATCAATAACAGTTGTTATCAATAACAATATTAATTTTCTGCAATGGCCATCTCAGTCGCCAGACCTCAATCGAACTAAAACCCTGCGGGCTGAGTTGAAGAGGGCAGTTGATAAACGCAAACCCAAGAGTGTGAAGGATCTTGAAAGGATCTGCTCAGAGTAATGATCCAAAATCCCCCTAAATGTGCGCCTTAACCCAGTCAAAAATGACAGGAAAAGACTTCATGCTGTTCAATTTATTTTGTATTAAATGATTGTTATGATTTTAGTTGTGTCCATTGAAACATTAATTAAGTATTTCACGTGTAGGTATATTCCATTTCGGGGCCCGGGGCCACTCGCTGTGGTACTTGCGCAGACACAGGGGTGCTTTCGGGCCTGTGGCCCCTTGCTGTGGTACTTACACAGACCCAGGGGTGCTTCAGGGCCTGTTCAGCAGTTATTCTCTTGGCTGGATTGATGGTCAGCATCTGGTTGATGAGATTCTTGGCTTCAGGAGTGACTGTGTCCCACTCAGGTGAGGGGAACTGTGGGTAAAAACGAGAGGGGAGGGAGGTGTTTCAGAAACAGAAAACTTCAATAACCCAAATCTCCCCACCTTAAGCAAATACACAATTCCACTCTCGTCAGGTTCTCACAAGATTCCACAATTAGACACAAATTGGAGTAAAAGAAAGTCATTCAATCACATTCGAGAGGAGTCAATCTGATGGACGTTAAATGCATTCCAAACTGCAATCTATTTGAAAACGTGTAAAAAAAGGACTTCGCGCAAAGAGGAACAAATGACAGACATACCTATTGAACCAATGACACACTCACTGGTGCACATTGATGTCATGTGAAAACACAAGTTTTTCTAGGAATTAAAGAGAAATCTCAGAATGAAACTACACAAAGCATCATCATTTCATCATTTCCAAGCAAAATGGAATTGGAGACATTTTCATGACTATTCAGCAGCGACAGAACAGAGGAAACTGAAGCTTCAGTTGAGCTGTGTGGAGACACACACAAAGCCTATGAGAGCACAAGGGAAACACGCACACACACACACGCACACACACGCACACACACGCACGCACGCACACACGCACACACACGCGCGCACACACGCGCGCACACACACGCGCGCACACACGCGCGCACACACACGCACACGCGCACGCGCACACACACACACACAGACACACACACAGACACACACACACACAGCAGAGCTCCCGTGACGGAGCTTAACGGAATCACTGGCGTCACAGAAGCACGGGGGCAGCGGGCACCACCGCGCCGTCTTCAGTCACACTAGAGCTACAAATGGACCGTAATCACGTTACTTCTGCGAGGTGAACTGCGGTCACTCCGGCTCAGGCACCACAGCAAGTATTTTAAAGGCATTACACAGCAATTTCTGCTGGATGAATTTGACATGACAGTGGTTTCTCAGTCACACATTAGACCAAACAGGGCAACATTGTCACCAATATTCCCTGCCACGGTAAGAATGGCCATGGGAGATTCTATATTCCCATTGCAAACACCCATACACCAAAGTCAGAGTCAAGGGTCATAACTCTGTAAAAATACATTTCTCTGAATCAACTGTTGAACTCATTCAATAGGGTCATTTGTACTGGTCACCCACAAAATTTCATCCACATAGGTGCAATAGTTGCTGAGAGAACTTGTCCCCATTGCAACACCCATACACTTAAGTCCACGACCAGAGTCAAGAAAAAAAATTCTCAGAATCAATTGTCAGACTCATGCAGTAGGGGTATCAGTACTAGCCAGATGCAAGATTTAATTCACGCAGGTGGAACAGTTTCCAAGGAAACTGGTCCCCATTGAGACCGGACGGAAGAGCGCCATTCCAATATCCAATATCCTCGATCCATTTCGTGGCAAGGTGAACATCAGTTCGGGCAACTTGATGCTACGCTGGAAATTCATGTTTTGCCTCTAGTCAGGCTAGTGAATCCAATGTTGAGCTTATCAGGAGATGACTGGTCAGTATGAAAGTGGCCTTATAGACCGTAATTGTGCGTGACAGTGATAGTGACAGTGACAGCTCCAGGAAATCAGTACTCAGGCTCTGTGCCACCAGGGAACTGCTTCAGCACGACCCACACTGGTCTGATATCACAGGGAAAAGCTTATAAGACCAACTGTCACCAAACTAAATGAGCATAAATAAACTGAATCTCGAAGTCCAGCCCGCGACAGAAGTGATTTTGTTTGGCTGCAATGAAAGTTTTTGTACTTGTACACATTTTTCTTTTAAATTCATTTTAAAATTAAACAGAAAAACCCGCTGCCCAATGCTACTGACCGGGTCTCAAACAGCATGTTGCAAAGTCACAATAAACACCTCAAGTGTTAGCGAGAGTAATAAAGTAACAATAAAAATGAATAAAATGGCATGAAAATGAATAAAATAGCAATACAAATGAATAAATCTGCCAACCCGCGACAGCATTCATCTGACTGCCGGTGAGGGGTAGCCAAACTGGGACAGGAAGTTGGCCTGACGGGGTCAATGTCGCTAGCAAAGATATTAATTGAAGGCAATTAAAAATTAACAATTTGTCATTCCCGCTTCTTCCTGGAGTAATGCCAGCAGCCTAATGGCTGGGATGAGCGAGGGGTGGGAGGGGGCAGGTGCTGCACCTCCAGTCCCAGGAGAGACAGCGCCCCCTCCTGGCCTTTCAAACCTGACGGAAACTCCGGTCAGCCTCCCACAAGCAGGACTTACTCAGTCCTCTCCGTCCCGCCCAAAATCACACAATCGACCGACGGCTTGAATGGTTATAGGCGTAGAGAAATAGTCGTCATATCTACAACTTACTTCCGCCGCAAAAACAGACGGGCGAATCGTGAATCAGCAAAGCTGCTCAATGCCCGGGCTACAATAGTCAGAAGTAATATGGTCACCATTTTACAGTATTTCCTGGAAATACAGTTTCCATTGACAAACTATTATGCTCATCCTCTTCAGATCAATTTCAATTTGTCCCTCACCTCACCTTCCTTACAGAGTAACTATTAAACTGCACTGTTGGACATCGCTAATGTGGTCAACAAAATTTCACAAAACACAGCAAAATGCAGTGAGAGGGAGGAATCTGTTAAAGGGGAAGTACAACCAAAAATCAAATTGATACACGTTTCCGCTTCCTCTGAGTACTGCTTATCTTTCAGATAATGTTTACAAACATTGGACGAATCCCCTATATGTCATTCACTTTCAGTAGATACAATGGACACCTATGGACTCATGTTTTTGGGAGTGAAAACAC
This sequence comes from Gymnothorax reevesii, assembly GCA_029721435.1. Classification (NCBI taxonomy): domain Eukaryota; kingdom Metazoa; phylum Chordata; class Actinopteri; order Anguilliformes; family Muraenidae; genus Gymnothorax; species Gymnothorax reevesii. Next base: position 40,891,973 of record CM056582.1, on the reverse strand, counting down.
AAAGTTGAGAAACAAAGGTAATGCCTCTTTCCAAATGAAATGCCACGGTTATCCAAGAAAACTCACGAAGCATTACTTAATGCCAAAATCGGGAACGCAGACTTGTGTTGTGCCCAATACTCACATCGTATGCCCCTGCTTTGATCTGCTGGTAGAGTTTGTGCTGGTCCTCGTCCCAGAATGGAGGGTAGCCCACCAGTAGAATGTACAGAATCACACCTGTGACGCAGGGGTAGGGTAAGGTGAGTCAACATCTCTTCACTGAGCATCCGGGGACAGGAAAATCAGCGGCCGGAGGACTCACCACAAGCCCAGATGTCTACGGCTTTGCCGTAGGGGTCCTTCCTAAGGACCTCAGGGGAGAGGTAGCCAGGAGTGCCGGCAAAACCTACAACAGAGATCGGATTTTCAAAAATGAAACTGCTTTCAATGAAAAGAAGTTATTCTTCAAGCTAATTTGAAACGACATGCTGAAACATACAACAACTTGTACAAAAACTACAATGCCTGCCAATGAGGGTCGACAACCTTCTGGAAGCCAGCCAGAAGCCTACAGCATTGCGACAGAACAAGATGGTGTATCGCTTCCATGGCAACGACTGTCCTTTCTTCAGTCTCTGATGGCTTTTCAGAGTGTTGGTAGATGGATACTTTCTAGCGTCTTAAAACATGAATGAGCACAAAGGCAATGAGTGTGTTTTAAGGCTTGTGTCACAGACACGGCTGTTCCTCAAATTAATCGAGAAGGTGATCCTCTCCTTCCTCTATTTTGTCCAACTGACAGTTTGTATCTGATTCAATCAGCTGACGTTGCCATGAGCTCTTTGGCCACGAAGAGAGGTGACAGACCTTATGTTCTCAATCCTGCCACTTGTGACATGACTAGCTAAGTTCAACGCCATCAGCCAGCTTTAAAGGAGCAGTGTGTAGAATTTCGATTGATATTTTGGCAGAAATGGAATATAACATCCGTAACTAGTTTTTTAGTAGTGTATAATCACGTGAAAGCAATTATCTCTGAGTTTCATTTCTCTTATCAGGGTTATTATAGTTAACGAAAACGAAGACTAAAACTAAAACTAGTTGTGAAAAAATAATTTAGTTAACTGAAATAAAAATTAAAATGTCAATTTTTAAAAAAACGAAAACTAAATAAAAACTACAATGGACAATACAAAACTAACTAAAACTAAACTGAATTGCAGATAAAATTAGCTTTGTTTTCGTTGATAGTTTCGTTTTCTCCCTGGATTACTGTCCTCTTCAGTCAGAATTAACCGGTTGCTTCCAGAGGGGGGAAGCATAGCAGCTATTAGCTGCCGCAGTTGCTGCATGTGTCAGCCGAAGATGATGCTTCACGTGCACATTTCAGCCAAAAGGGTCTAGCTGCAAATGCACGGAGGAGTGGAGCTCCACTACTTCTCTAATTCAGCGCCGTCAAAAGGGCTCACAGTCCATTGGGGCCCAAAAAACCCACAGTAGACGCCATGACAAAATTATTTTTCATAGATTTACCTAATATTAATACAAATGCATCAGAGTTTAAACAAAGCCATTAAGGCATGCAATATTGATGAAATACATTTCAGTAACCCCCTTGTTTAAAAATGGTTCAATCCATGCTTCATGCTGGTATTGGAAAATTGTATGTGCGTTTTTGCTGGCGAGGTCGCGAACTAAGGCAGCAAACAGGGATCACCGTCCTTGCGAATATGATGTCCAAGAGCAAACAAACAAACGCACACAAATCTGGACTCCAGAAAAGACTAGAGGGAGGAGAGGAAGAGCAAAGCAGGGGTCCAGAACATTACAAAATTCTTTTCAAAGAGAGGTGAGAGTATTAAACTAGCTTGCTATGTTTGCTGTTCAGGCTGGCTATTCAGCTGCTAACGTTACGTTAAAGTAAGATGCAGTCAGCTGAGTAAATAATCGCCTGACAAGAATGACATTACTCAGTTATTAACGGTATCATCTACAGAAAAGATCGGTAAGGTTATCATTCACCAGCCATCATAATATGCCGTCAAAAAATTTGGTAGCAGCAGCCAAGGACACGTTCCTCCGTTCTTATGAGTGGTTACGGCATACTCAGCTCTCTCTAGCTGTAATTGACTGTACACGCTATGTTTGGCTAGCAAACTACATGTAGTCAGTGCGGTAACCTTAGGTGCAACTTAAATCGCTTGTCAAGGCTGACATTACTTTTACCTTAAGTGTTTACTAAAACTAAACTGCTACTTTAGCCTGTTGGCATAAGTCTTGCTCACGCGGGGGGTAATTTTACAGAACTCGCCCTCCTAACAATAGCAAAATGAAGCTGGGTGCTTAGAGCTATGGTACTGGGAAGCCCATTTAGATTCTGTTTATTCCAAGACTCGGTAGGTTAGTTCTTCATCAGTTGTTCCATGGAACATAACCATAAATGTTTACGAAAGTAATATGAAATGGAACAATTCAACCTTTATGCACTGCTACTTCAGAATCAGCTGTAGTCACTTCATCTGAACCTGACCCAGCAATAGATCCTCACCACCAGCAGTCTGAATATGTTTTTGATGGTGAGTAAATTAGTGAATAAGACAACTAATAATTCATAATTCACATGATGATACTCTCTTTGTTGAGTGGTTCATTTTAAAAAAGGAAAAATTGGGTGTATTGCATTAGGCACCGTCAAGAACACTGAGAAACAGAAAAACAATGAATAACATCATGATATATTGTCGTTAAAGAGTGGCAATGAAAAGTCGGGGGCGGGGGCCCACACCGATATTCCGTTAGGGGCCCCAGAATTCCAAGCAACTGCCCTGCAAACGTTCAGTGAAGAAGATGGTTAGCTCTCCAACATGGCAAAAGCTGCAGAAATAACGGGGCATGATGACTGTATGGGGTGAGATGGATTGGATTTTTTTTCCCAGTTATATTAGTATCATCAGTGTCACCTGTTAAAAAAGATGATGGTTAAAGAATACAGGATTAATAAAGGACTCGGTAAAAACATATTTGCTGTCATACATTCTTTTATCCTTGTCAGCTTCTACAAATTAAGGCCTTCCTCTTAATAGCTGAAAAACTAAAACTAAGACTAAAACTAAATAAAAACTAAACTAAAACTAGCGAATTCCTAAAAATAAAAACTAAACTAAAACTGTTTAATCACTTGTTCAGCAAACTAAAACTAAACTGAAATAAAAAAGCAAACTGTAAAACTAAATAAAAATAAAAACTAATGAAAATTTCAAAACTATATTAAACTTGCTTAGAATAAGCTCTTTTAACCTGGGAGCGGGTCCACCTTTGTGGAGGCCAACATGTTGCGGCGCCATTTTTTCTACAGTAGCCCACAACGGAAAAAAGTAAATGAATAAAGTACTGACACAAGAGAGCGCCTTTCACGTTTTCACAAGTTTTGCCGCTACCATAGGTTTTCTGAGAAAAGGAATGGCAGTTGGTTACAATCTATAATCTGACCACTAGATGGCTCTAAATCTTAAACACTGATCCTTTAAACGAGCTCAAACAGGATAGTTTCCACTGCTGAAACGTTTATTTGCAGTGGTCCTAAATTATTTCTTCTCGTCGCAAATAGTCAACCTAAACAACCCTTTACAACTTACAGTATTACCACAGGAAGATTCAGTTCTCATCTGGTCAAACTTGTGAACACACATTTACCACAGCACAGCCCACCCTGGTCCTGAAGAGATACAGGATTTGTCGGCTTTTGATCTCACCACCCACTTCTGACCCAAGAACCTGGCAAGGTGAGTAAACTGCTTCAAATTAAGAAACACCAGAAATTAGCAAGCATTTCTGCTCGCCGTTGGCTTCCCGAGCCTTAGGGGGTTAAATCTGTGTCAAAGGCAACTGCGCAGTAGAGACTTGAAGGCATGCGCACGTCCTCAATAAGACCCCTTTGAAAATGAGGCGGGGCATCTCAAGCAGTAATCCTGAAACAAAAAATGTTAAATTTGAATTGGCACAAAGATGCACCACGGCAAAGATACCAAAATGTGGCTCTCAAATCCCAAGCTGCCCCTGGGTTTCTTCCCCTCTAGGCAATTAACTAAACATTAAGGACTGCCGATTGGTTAGCATGTCTTCACAACTAACTCTGAATTTAAAAAAGCATGGAAAACTAGCAGTTCTCTGCATTCGCAGTCTGAGGAGTGTGTGGCAGTGAGCTGGAGAGACATTACGGCTGCCCCCATCTAATAGTCAACAGAGTTCAAACACCGTTTTCCCGCATGGCCCTTCCCATCACCATCAGTCCCCACGGCAGAGATTGCCAACCCTGTTCCTGGAGATCTACCCTCCTGAAGCTTTTCATCGCAACCTTCATTTGACACATCTGATACACAATAAGGATCTCAGATATCTTGAGGGAGGTTTGCTCTGCAAGGGTTGGACAGATAACCCCTCAGGTCAGTATCTCCATGAGCAAGGTCAGTGACCCCTGCTTTACACCCCCCTGCATGCTCCTGTGAGCCACAGAGGGCCACCAGAGGCAAGCCTCCAGGCACACTCTCCGCTCCCTTACATCTAACGGAGAAGGCGAGGAGGCAGAGAGCTGCCCTTTGAGGCTTCGAGCTGGATATGGTGGGTGAGGGAGCTTTGGATTCGCTTACCAAACCACGCCTGCTGGTCGCCTTGCACCTCAATGGCCAGGCCAAAATCTGCAAGCTTCACTGCTGCCCCTTTCATCTTGCTGGCCAGGAGCAGGTTCTCTGGCTGACGGAGAGAGAGAGATGGAGAGAGAGATAGCGAGAGTGAGAGAATGAGAGAGATAGAGCAGACACAGACAGATGGGTAAAGGAGAGAGTGACAGAGAGATAGAAGGAGGGAGGGAGGAAGAGAGAGAGGAGAAAGCAGACAGACTTGGAAATAACTTGAAACAGTTGAGTGTCAACTGTCAAACTATTCATACACTTTTCTGTTGTCCACCAAATTGTGTCTATACCAGTATCACCCTGATTTTTTCAGGGCAGGCCAGAAATAGTTTATGATTCAAAGCAGTGGTATTAAATGTAAGACAATCAAGAATATTCATGCACCACAATAATTTATTAAATAGAAGCTTTCCATAATTTGCAGTAAGGTTTTGCATATCAAACGGTATTATTTTTCATTTTTGGCATTTTCAGAATGTTCTAATCTGTATATCTGTTATTACCGGACACTTACCTTGCAACTGGAACAACATTTTGTCAGATATCGCTCAATATATTTATGTATGATACAAAATGAATTTTCGGCATGAGTCTACAAAATATTCATCATTTTACAATATTAACTCGAGATATTTTCCAAATTAAATATCCCTATGCTCTGAAATTTTAGAAATCTGATCGTGAAATAGTATACAATAAACTCACATAGAAACTTTGGACCCATGTCAAACTTTATTTTCACCCATGTGTGAGAAAATTTGTGTACCCTGACTGTGAAACAGCCCATATGCAGGGTGGCAGGGGAAGACTTATGAACATTCACAGAAGAACTGGAACCAAGTTGACTGATAAAGCGTTCCATAACTGACACGGTCGTCTATTGTGTCTTGAGATTTGTCAGACATTTTGGAGTGCTTCAAGTAAGCCAATCAGGGAGCGGTTCTTTCATGAATATTAATGAGTCTAGCCCTTCCAGCCTGCATTTCAGAAATTCGCGAAGGGGAGGTGTGGCCGACTTGCCCATTTGCTTTGGTCTGAGATGCTGGTGTTCTAGAGGTGCTGAATGTCGCATACACCACCTTTAGGGCCTGTGTCCACAAACAGCGTTTTTTGCGCTGGAGGCGTCTATGACCTCATTTTCAGTGCGCCTCTCTTTAAGCGCTTATCGTTGGCAGGTTAGAAAAACCATCTTCTAAGAACCTCCGCAATCTATTGCTGCTAATGTTGAGTCTCAGTAGTTATAAGTTACTTTAGAAAGGTTTGCTGAAAGGATGGAAAGAAGCAGCGGTTAGTCTTAGCAACTGAGTGGACGAATGTTTGATGGCTAACCAAAAGCACAACTGCTAACTTAAATAGTTTGAACCATTGACTAAATATGATTCCAAACTAGTTAATTAAGTTGCAAATATAGTTTGTGACTATGTTTTTGGGAAACATACCCCAGTTAAAGTAAATGAGAACCTAGGCAATAATAGAGCACCTAGCCTTAGCTGTTGATCTCAATGGTTGTAATAAACATTTAATATGTGCTTGCCAACTAGTTTGCAGCTCATAAATGTCACAAACTAATAACACAACTGTGAAAACAGGATCAGTTTCTCCTCTGCCACTGCGCTTGATATTGTAAGTCCCGCCCCCTTCTTTATGTTTACTATTCAGTGAGAAAGAAGTGACACTGATGACGCCAGCGGTGCTCCAAATTATGAACCATTTTCAGCTGGAAGCACCATGGATGCAGTGGGGAAAAAAAGCTCCAAGTTGAGGGTGTTTTTTATGCCAAGAGCATTAACCACTGTCCACACTGAACTTTGAAGAATTTGTATAGAAAATCGACACACAAGCCCTTAAAGATCAAAGTATGCCCTCTACTGATATTGAGCGTCATAGAGCATTTTTTTTTATTAAAATGTCTTCTGTAATCGATAACTTTGAAGTCATCTCAAGTTCACCGAGGCATCCCTGACCACAGATATCATATCTTGACCCTATATATGTTGCAACAGGGTGATTCAACAATACCAACTTCTTTTCTCGAAATAAACCAGTGAACAGAACAATGCACAAACGCATCTGTGCACCTGTACACACACGCGCACGCGCGCGCGCACGCGCACACGCACACGCACACGCACACACAGACACACTTAACTACTGGGATCATCCATTCTTAAAGCTAGTTCAGACATAAGAAAGTCGGGGGATGCCTCGCAACTGAAATGAAACTAATTTTCCTGTAAATCAAAGTGTAATCAGTTTGCTAAGATAACGCAGCGCATTGCCATGGATATGATGATGCAGCCTCGATCCGTTGGATTGTACTGGCGATGGGTACTCACTTTGAGATCCCTGTGCACAATGTCATGCTGGTGGATGTGATTCACGCTTTCCAGGATCTGACTAATGCAGTGGCTGTGGAAAAAGAGGGAGAGAAAAAGCAGGCAGTCTTAAGCGGCTGGTACACCGAAGAATGGGAACGTTTCGATCATTCTGGATCTTCCTCTCATATGCCTGACGAAGATCCAAAGTGATCGAAACGTTGCCATTTTTTCTACTTAATAAAGTTTATATTTTTGAAGCAAGAGCAGTGTGCAGACCAATCTATTTTTCACTTCTCTGAGTTCGCCACAGTTTGCCCGAGTTTGGTGAGTTTTGAAGTAGTCAGTTTCCGTCAGTCTCGGTCCATTTCTCGTATTGTCATTGCGTGGCCACTGACTGGTGCTTTGTTGTATTAACTCACCAAATTGTTTTCAAACACTGCATTGGCGACAAAAGAAATTTCACGGTACCACATACAAATAGATAGTACTTCAATCCACGTCGAACAAGACTTCGCCACACTTCTGTCGATTATTGGCGAATACTCGTCAAACACTCGCCCACAATCTCCATAATTTGCCAACATTCGCTTGTATTTTGCTGGCGAACCTTGGCGATAATGTCACCCTCTATGGCCCAGGTATCCAACATCGCCAACATTGTCGTCCTACGGTCTCCTTCTGTGTGACAGCTGCTAGACAATCAAATAAATAGTGAACATTTTTAAGACAATAAACAGAATTTCACCTGCTGGACTGTTTTTCAGTTCAACGACAACCAGGACCAGTATGGGAAGTAAGGTGAATTCACTGCATGACCTCTGCTAAAAAAAATTACATCAGGGCTGACCTGAAATTTCGCCAAACACCAGCAGCGGGAGGCAGCTTCTTACCGTTTTGCTCCTTCTGATAAGCCACTGTATCTGTTGCTTCTGTTCTTTTCCATGGTAATTGGCATTATTACATTTGTGCACAGTATGGACAATGCTGTACATGGTGGGTTTTGAGTAAATCCAGTCATTTTACTGGAACTCTTACTGGGTAGAGTTTGCCTGCCCAAATTACATAATGTTTGGGGAGGGAGGGGATTTAAACAACCAAGTGATGCGTAACTGTAGCATCAATGCTTAAATCAAGCCCAAAGTCAATACAGATACAAGCCCAGGGCTTCAGTTGATGTACAAATCAAATGTCAAAACCACAGGAACTTTGACTGTTACATGGTTTTTAGGGCATGATGGGTTGGTTTCAGCATGTCTGAAACTGTCAGTCTAGTGGTCATGCACTATAGTTGACACAGAATGGTGCAAAAGAAAAACAGGATCAAGGGTACAGTAGCTTACCAGTAAACGGTCTTACAGTGATGATGATGATGATACAAGTCAAGAGAATTTCATGCGAAGTTTGACTTTCGAATCATTGAAGGTCAATGTCAAGGTCACTAAATAAAAGTTCACATACATTTATAAGACCTCCTATATGTCTGTAATACAACCCTCAGCTCTGAAGCAGTTTTGGTGATACAAGACATTGAAAATGAAATATGTAAGTTGTGAACTTTAAAGGTCATATAAGGTCTAGTTGAGATCACCAAATGGATTTCATATCTGACTTTCTAAATGCCTCAAATACAAACCTTGGCTGTGACCATTTTGGTGATACAAGTCAATGAAATTTCACCATATCAAGTCTGACCTTCGAAAGTCACCGGCAGTCAAGCTGAATGTCACCAAATGAAAGTTAATATAGGACTTTCTAGATGACTGTAAATCAAACCTAGGCTCCATCTGTGACCATTTTAGTGATACAAGTCATTAAATTTTCACTAGGTCACATCTGACCTTCAACGGACAATATGAAGGTCACCAAATGAAAATTCATATAGGACCTCTTATACGTCTCTAATACAGATCTACGTTCCATCTGTAAAGATTTAGATGACAAGTCATTTAAATTTCCCTGTACAGTTTGACATTCAAAAGTCATCAAAGGACAAGTTCAAGGACACCAGGTCACTATACCTGTTCAATACGCATATGTTCTTTTCAATATTATCAAGTCTAGAAACCTTTACAAATTGTAATATTTTGCTTGACCTCAAGTCTGACCTTTCAAAGTTGTCTAAGGTCAAGTTTAACACAGCCAAAAATATAAGTCATATATGACTTGTTATACGTTGACAATACAAACTAAATCTCTATCTGCACCCATTTGGTATCCACAGGCCATTTTGCATATTCTCCATAAGAAGTAATGTTGAAGTACAGCGCCCCCACCAGACCCACTTCTGTCAATTCAATCAAAATGGTGCTTGCACTGAACATTCAGGATACCAAGGTAAGTGGATTGCCCGATTAAGAAAAAAGTTTATCCGGCAGTTTTTGAGAATTTTTTTTTTTTTAATTATAAGTTAATTTAATTTTAAATTTAAGTCCTATCTTTAACCTCGGGGCCAAAATTTCAAGGGCCCATAAAGCAGACAGAAATTATTCAATCAATAATCTGGAAAAAAAATAAAAAGCCTAGAGTCATGGTCTAGTAGATGTTATGGCAAATTTACATGAAAATTCATCAAGCCAAAAAAAAAAAGATGTTCCGGACCACGGACGCCACACCGTGACAATAGCCTGGATCATGGATCCACAGACCCAACCAACCTTCAGTTAACAACTGAGGCTTGTAATGGCAATATAATGGTGTGGGGAATATTTTCAGCACACTTTGGGCCACTTAACACCAACAAATAAACATCTGAATGGCACAGCCTATCTGAGTATTGCAGTTTTCCAGGTGTATCCACAAAGTGCTACAATTTTCCTGTGTTCCATTGGTACTTCCAGCATTATAATGCACCATGTGAGTTCGGACGGAGAGTTTCAATGGCCAAACCAGTACCCAGATCTTTTTCAACAAAGTACCTTCGGGATGTGGCGCAACAGGACATTCACAGCATGAATGTGCAGCTGATATTTCTGTAGACATAATGAAACGCAGTCATGTCAACATGGCCTACAATCTCAAAGGAATGTTTCCAACATCAAATGGAACCCCTTTCATGAAGAACGGAGGCTGTTCTGAGAGGAAAGACGGGCAAAACCCAGTGTTAGTATATGGTGTTCCTAATAAAGTGCTCTGAAAGTGTATGTGCCTTATATTATTGCAATGCTGCATTACTGGACATCGGAATTATAAGACAATGACGGAGGTATATTACAAGGAGTATGCATAAGCACTTACTACTGTGAACCTCAGGAATAATGTGACTGATTTGCACTTCCTCGCCTGTGACAGGAAGCCAAATGGGGAGCAAGAGGTAAAGTATGCCTCCGTACAGTTCTGTGAGCACGTGTGCGCGTATCATCAGCCACACAATCAGATACTGCTAACTAAGCCTAGCTGGCCAGTAACTATGGCAACAGTACATGCCAATGCTCACTTAACTGGCTAGAATCAGGCGTAATTTCCCGAGCTCATTTCTTGGCCTTTCTAAGAAACGCTGCTCCAGTATCGGTCAGTCACACCCCATTTCCCATCCAAATCCACTGCATTTTGAATCAAAAATTTTTTTCTCACGGGAAATTGCACAGTTATATGTTTTCTTGTATGTCCAATGTCACTTAGCTAGCTGATATGTTAAGGAAGTGCACCATCTTGGAGCACGCTTGAGGAACAGATAACACCAATGTATCGAAAGTGCTTAGTGGACCTGGTGGCGGTACAGTGAAGGCTCCAGTAAAAACAGCACAGCTGGACAGCACCTGCAACTGGGCTCTGTGCTTTGAAATGCTTACTGCTCAGCCAGTAAAAGTTAATGAGTGACATCACATTACAGTACCCACCTTGCATCAGCTTCACTATAATACTCTCGAGCAACGATATCTTCGAACAGCTCTCCACCGGTGACACTGCAGACAGACAAAAAAAAAAAAATTGTGGAATCAGTCGAGGACAGAGTCAGTGAGTAGCTACCCAGAGTGGCATCAGTTTAAAAAGGAACAGCTGTTAACTGTGGAGGACCAAAACTTCCGAAATATAAATTAAATTAAAGCAGCTTTGCAAGGAATTCGGGGCCAGGCAAATTCAGGCAATTCTAAGCAAGAGGCAAAAAAAGGCGGATAACAAGAAAGGTGGGATTACATTGTACATTTTGCATTGGTTGACATTTGATCTAATAATCTCTGACACCAAATAGCCTAGTATCCTTCGTCTCACTGAGCTAAGTAGCAAGTAACTTGCAATGGTTACATGCATTTCAAACTTCTTCTAGCGCATTTTAGGACTAAACTAAGAAATAAAGCAGCAACGATTTGTCAATAAATCAGCGACTTAAATGCATAATAGTTAATACACAACTATTTTCATAAAGGATTGATAATTTCAGGCATGAGTATTCTCAGTTGAGGATATCCGTCTCTTTGACGTCAACATGACAGGAAAATGGTTGCTGCAGACGTGCTACAACAACAAAAGGGCTCTCTAGTCTCGTGCATCAGGCATGAGACACACGCTCATACACCACACATGACATTTCTCACTTTGAGAAGTGTTTTGCTCCATAAGTGAAAAACCGATGCTCAAAAATGCCATTCTTGCATTGACTGCAATTATTAACATGACAGAACAGACATGACAGAATTCAACATGTCTTCAAAAATCCAGGTTTTGAGATTAAATTCTCATATTTTTCAGACCACATTTACTTTGATTTTTTAAATTATGTAATTTTTTCAGGTGCATTAGAAATGCACTTATTTACATTTTGCTATTATATTTTACAATACTATTTACAGTCAAATGTTTTCATGCACTGAAGGCTCAATTTTTCAAATAACAAAACGCAGGGTGGTATTTTTGTGGAGGACAGTCAGAAGATTCAGTGTAGCAAATTTGGTGATAATTGAGCATAAATTGTGGGACTAGAAAGGTTTTATAAATTTTACAGTTTTTGAAAAAAAAAAAAAAAAACAGTGATGGACTTCATAATTTGTCATGAGTTTAAGTTGACAAAAGTATTTGGGCTACATTTTGGTGAAAACTGTAGCATGGACGGTTGGTTTGGCAGGAATTTTAAAAGTTTTTAAATTTAAACGCTTATTGTGGAAAACAATAAGTTCCTCAATTGGCAAATAACAAGAACATCAACATTACAATGTCCATTCTGCCGTAGTTGGGGCTTCAACTCACAACCTCTGACACTAAGAACCAACTCTTAACTCATAGAACTGACTGGCTGGAAGTAGGAACAGGTGTGTGGCTTTATTAATCGACTCAGGAAGTCACCAGCCAGGCAGCAGGTGTCAAGGAAGATTTCAAAAATGGTCAAAACATCAAAATTTCTGTCATCAAGACAAAAATCTGAGAGCAGAATTCAAAATGGTATCAAAAATTCAGCTCAGGGCTTCCCACAGAAAATTGGTGGTGACAGTGGTGCGGGGCAACAGCCAGTGTTTATTTACTCTTTATAAATAAATGTGCACAACCATCCCTAAGGGTTAAACGAAAATAAATGTATGAACAGAAAATGTATTTATCATCTGTTTTGACTTCAATTCCCCAAATGCTTTGCGGTTGTGGTCATGTTTGGGGAGAGGAGAACGGTATTATGTATGGTAGCGCATTTCATTCACAGGATTAAAAAAAAATATATATATATATATACAGATCTCGTAATTACGAGATCTTGAGAAAAGATTAATGCTACACTCACCGCGTTCTGTGTGTTATAGCGAACCTGAATATTTTGGGTCCACAGCCCCACTCTGGGTTCCACCCACTACCTCGATGTTTAGAGGACTGGGGCTGTGGCTGTGGAGGTGGTGGGGGGCGGTGGAGGAGGAGGCAGCGCAGATGGTGAAGTAGGCTGGTTTGTGCTGCTTTGTCAAAAAATGCTACCGTAATGCAAAGCAATCTTAAAGTCTTTGTTTTTGCCTAAATATTGCAAGATGAATCAGTTTACAGTACTATCTTTGTTATAGCAATGTTATAACACAACAAGCAAATGTTATGAGTTGGGAATGTTTGTTTAAAGATATATGCCGCATGCCATTATCATCCAAATCTCTGCATTTTAAGGAAAACCCAGTGTGTACATGCAAATTTAGTTGATGGCATGGAGAGATCTGTTTTGAAGTACTCGTGTGTTACGTGTTCAACAAATTTTGGACATGTAGGTTAAATGAGCTGCAAGGGCTGCTTTGTTGAAATACTCAAGGGGGCCTTATGGAGCAATTTTGCTGCACCTGTGTGAAAAAGCTGCGGAGTCGTGAGATATATGCCAGACCTGATGCTTGCAAAATTTTGAGCGTTTCTGCGCACGAAAATGAAAAAAAAAAAAAAAAATGCAGGAAATGCCAAATTGCTGCTCAGCAGCAAAAAAAAAACTTCAAAAATACATAAAATCCTGCAGGATGAAACCATAGACTGAATAAAAAGATGGACGCAGCACCCAGGTCTGAAAAACGAGGCCAACGCGGAAATCTCAAAATTGTGCATTATATTTAATGGCCAGCAGATGGCGAGTGGTTGCAGAAAGAAGGTCAATGCTACAGAAGTCCATTAGAAAATGACCCTACAATGCTACCTGATTTATTATTTCATTAATGATTTTTCACATCATTTTATGGTGTTAATCGCAAGTTTACAGTCTCCTTCGATATATTGTGATGTTAATTCTTGTAAATTATGGTGCGAAGTAGACAACAATAAAGGATAAAGCCAGAATATGTTTTGTGGCGTGGCTATCCTCTGGTCCTCGTCCGATACGGTCAGATGCAAAGCCACGGTGCTCCCTGGATCTTCAATTCACACTCTTGTCCAATGGGAATCACATCCGGTTGCAAAATGACAAAATGGCGCAATTCAATTTGCCAAAATCGAGGCTTGGTGTGTGGTGTGCTGAAACCAATGGGTGACGTCACCGTTGCTTCATCCATCTTTTTATACAGTCTATGGATGAAACCAATGATTCCGCCAAATCTCTGGAACAAGTAAGCACCAGTCAGTGCTCAAACTCTAATGAGAAAAAGGACTCCTTCAACTAGAATAGACTCCTCGGACCAGTCAGTGCTTAGGCCCAAATAATTAAAATAATAATTAAAGCTGCAGGCAGTGATGAACGGGCCCTCGCACCCTTGCGCACGTTGAGGGTGGTGGGGAGATCCTGATGGGTGCAGCTATTGATTCACTGTGTAAAAGATAATTTCTTGAGTGGAAAGCAAAAACCTTTACTCAGAGATGACCTTGAGTTTGGGGTCACTCAGAAGCAACACTGTCCATGTGCAAGCCGGCATCTTGACATCTTCCCAATGGGATTCTTATCAAGCGTAGGACGTTTAAACCAGTTTTGACAATGTTTGTTTCATTAAGAACAACTTCCTGTTTCATGGCACCAAGAGACTTTTTTTAGGTTTGGGCATGGTCCACGTGTCCACTGAATTTCACACATATAGGCAAAATGGGCTGCGAGGGCTGTTATGTTGAAATTTTCAAGGGGGTGCAATGAAGTCACTCTGCCACGCCCATGAGCAAAGCCTGTACTGTGGTAAAATGTATGCATGGCTTTATGCATGAGCTAAATTTTGTTCGTATTCAAGCGTGCTGAGGCCGTCAAAAATGCAACTGTGGAGTAGGGGGTGTAATAGAGCCAATGTCTCATGCAAAGTCACAATAAGTCGATTGAGGAGCACGAACAAATAGATTGCGATCTGTTCCCCTATCCTTCCTATTTGTTCATGCTCGTCAATCGGCGACTGGAAACTACCTCCAGGTACTGTTTGCATAAATTGTTTTTTTAATAAACTACCGGTGCAAGTTCTCAGTACCTTGTTTTAAATGTCAGGGCCCTCGGAATTCTACCGATGAAGTGTGGAGCTACTTTGAGCCTTGTCAATGATCGAAAAAAAAATAGCGATTTCTTTGCACGGCAACGCTATGCCTGATTCACTACCATTGTAAGCCTGTTGGGAGCTTCAGCTAAAAAGCCATCTATTTTGAAATGTTGCGTGGGTACAGCGGTGGGGTATTCAACAAAGGTTAGTACTCATTATCATGTTTCATTACACCCCAGGTCAATTTCACACCGGAATTCTCCTTTAACTTGTGTTAAAAGTTTCCTGAGTTTTTTGAGCATGCAAAGCCCCAAAAAAATCTAAAAAATTCAGCTTTTGATTAGGGACGCTATAGAGCCAGTGTGTCACGCCCAGGGCTGATTGGGATATCAAATCAAAGAGCATCACACTTCTAAGTTGTGTGCAAAGTTTTGCGACTTTTTGACCATGGTAAGGGCCTCAAAAATGTGTTCGTAAAATTTTGAAAAATGCAGGAAATGGCTCCTAGCTCACTTCCTGTTCGGCAAAAAATTTTTTTTTTAATTACAATCTACAATATTATGAACCCTATGACCCCACCAAAATGCATGAAATTCCAAGCATCTTGATCCCATAATGGCCGCATCTTTGGTGGCGCTATAGAGCTGCCGGGGCACACTGATTTTGTCAGTACACGAGAGTGAACATGTGTGCGATATTTGGTGGAGATTGAACAATGTATGTGCAAATTATGGCAATCTCGTTTGTCAAGGCGAGACATCACAATTTGCCGTGCCATTACGGCAGCGTACATCGGCGAAAACTCACCATTTCAATAACTTTTGATTGCCCAAGCCTTTACTTGACTCTAACTAAATCTGAAGTTGTTTGGATAAAAACTCTACGAGGAGTTTGTTCAAATACGAGCCCTCCAAAAATGGATGATTTTTAGTAAAATTCCAAATGCAGTCTCTCCCGTTGGATTTAGGGTCAGAGTCCAAGAGACTTTTTTGAAGATTCTGACATGAGACATCATTTGCCAAAGGTTTTATGACTGTAGGTCAAACGTATATCTGCCAATTTTCCATTAAATTTTGAAAATTCCAGGTGCAGCTACAGAGCCATTTTGCCGTGTTCATTTACATAAGCAATGAAATATCAAAATTTTCGCCAGGCCCGATACATGTGCCAATTTTGATGGCATTTCACCCATGGGAAAGGTCTGAAAAATCCAATTTTCCTTTGATAAAATTAATAATAATGAAAACAAGTCGACATGGTCTACAACATCCCCCGCCAATCGTGCGCTTCTCATTTTCGAACTCGATCAAGGCCTTTATAGTCTGAAGCTACACACCAAATTTGGTTACTGTATCTGTAGTAGTTTCTGAGTAAAGCTGTCCCCTTTATCTCGGACGGATGGACGGACGCACGGACGGACGGACGGACGGAGGTCAAACCTATATCCCCCTCCCACTTCGTGTTGGCGGGGGATAATAATAATAAAAAACACGACAGCTGCAATAGCACCCTCAGTGCTCGGGCCCTAATATTGATAATTCCTTCAACTACAATAGTATACATCTGGGAAATTAGGTTTAAAATTATGCGCAATGGCCAATCAAGCAGTTTTAACCGTAAGATGCCCTCGGTTTACGTCCGGCACTTTCAATGCCAAACACAAGTGCATCAAACCCCCCACTTACCCAATGAGTAAAATGATTTTATTCAATTCAGTTTATTCATTATAATCTAAGAAAGCAATGAACAACTAAATTGTCAAATTCGTTGATAGGAAGAGTACCCTATTGCATTGAAAAGCACAACTCAGAGTCAGTTCAAAGTTAGGAAATTTTATAGGAGTCGAAACAGAATAAACAACGTCTATGTCCACATTCAAAGGTCTAAAAACTTCTGAAAATGCAGTTTTCAAAGGATGATTTCATTTATTGAGGGAAAAAGCTATCCAAACCTACCTGGCCCTATGTGAAAGTAACTGCCCCCTTAACTGTTGACCATTTAATTCTCTTACAGAGGCTCACTAATATAGGGCTTTCTCAAAAATCTGTTAAATGGTTTGAAAAATATTTGAGTGGTAGAACACAGTGTGTTCAAGTTGATGGTTTTTCTTCAACTTTTTTAAATACAGTATAAAGAATGGTGTCCCGCAAAGTTCTAGATTGGGTCCCATTTATTTTATCATTTATTTCAATAATTTATGTGAAAATGTTACTGATACAAAGCTCCACTTTTATTCTGACGATACAATTATATATAATACTTCGTCTTCTTTAGTGAGAGCGGTTCACGACCTACAAGGTGCTTTAAACGTAGTTCAGCAGAATTTATGCAGATTAAGGCTCGTACTTAATGCAAACAAGACCAGAATGATGTTCTTCTAAAGGTCAAAAAGGGAAATTAAAGCCGTCGTCAGATTTTAACTCTGAATAATGATGTGATTGAATGTCTATCAACATATAAATACTAGGGTTTCCTCCTAAATGAAAAACTGTCTTTTCATAATCATATTAAATATCTAAAAAAAAAGTTGAGGGTAAAATTAGGATTCTTTTATCGAAACAAAAGCTGTTTTTCTTTTGTCAAGAAAAAAACTGATTCAAGCAACATTTTTGTCAGTAATCGACTATGGTGATGTTATACAGTGCCATGAGAAAGTTTGGGCACCCTTGACAAATCAAAGTGTTTTTCATTCATATATAATTGGGTGTTTGATTCTACAACTTAGTCTTGACATATTAAATAACTAAAAGACACAGACATCTTTCAGCATTAAAGAGAAGTTTATTGGGCTAACAGAAAAAGTGCAATAAGCAGCAAAACAAAAATAGGCCCGTGCATAAGTTTGGGCACCCTAACAGAAACATTCCATCAATATTTTGTGGACCCTCCTTTTGCAAAAATTACAGCCTCTAGACGCTTTCTATAGCCACCAATGAGTGTATGGATCTTGGACGAAGGCATCTTGGCCCACTCCTCCTTGCAAAAGATCTCTAATTCCTTGAGGTTTGAAGGTCTACGAGCATGGACAGCTTGCTTCAATTCATCCCACAGATTTTCTATGATATTCAAATCTGGGGACTGGGATGGCCATTCCAAGACATTGTACTTGTTCCTCTGCATGTATGCCCGCGTGGATTTGGAGCAATGTTTCGGGTCATTGTCTTGTTGAAACATCCATCCCCGTCGCAACTTCAACTTTGTCACAGACTCTTGCACATTATCCTCAAGAATCTGCTGGTATTGAGTGGAATCCATGCGACCATCAACTTTAACAAGGTTCCCAGTACCAGTACTCGCCACACAGCCCCACAGCATGATGGAACCTCCACCAAATTTCACTGTGGGTAGCAGATGTTTCTCTTGGAATTCTGTGTTCTTTTTTCGCCATGTGTATTGCCTCTTGTTGTGACCAAATAATTCGATTTTTGTTTCGTCAGTCCACAAGATCTTATTCCAAAAGGATACTGGCTTGTCCAAATGTGCTTTTGCATAGTTCAAGCGACTCAATTTGTGGCGACGGTGAAGAAAGGGCTTTTTCCTCATCACTCTCCCGTACAGTCTTTCCTCATGCAAATTGCACTGTATTGTTGACCTATGCACAATGACCCCATCTGCAGCTAGATCCCTTTGCAAGTCTCTGGTGGTGGTCTGTGGGTTGTTTTTAACTATTCTCAGCATCCTTCGTCTTTGCCTCCCTGAAATTTTTCTTGGCCTACCACTTCTGGCCTTGACAAGGACTGTGCCTGTGGCTTTCCATTTTCTTACAATGTTCCTCACGGTAGACACTGACAGTTGAAATCTTTTGGAAAGTTTTTTGTAGCCTTCCCCTAGTCCATACTGCTCTATAATCTTCGTTTTGAGGTCATGAGAAAGTTGTTTTGAGGCCCCCATCTTGCAGCTCTTCAGAGGACAGTCAAAGAGAAAGAGAACTGGCATTTGGCCACCTTAAATAGCCTTTGTCATGATTGGATGCACCTGCCTATTAAGTTCAAGGCTTAATGAGCTCACTTAACCAACTTGGTGTTTTCAATTACTCTGTGATGATTAGTTACAGGTCCTCAAAGCAACAAAATGTCAAGGGTTCCCATACTTTTGCACAGCCCATTTTTCACATTTGATTTAATTTCATACAAAGGAATACACCAATAATTAAAATCAGTGTCTGCAAAACAACCCAGCACTTGGCTCTGATGGGCAAAGGAAGGACATGCCACTAGGATGTTTTTCTGTGGAGACAGAGTCAATTATTGTACAACCTCAGATGGGGTGCCCAAACTTTCTCATAGCACTGTACATGCAACTGCATCATCTCTGAGAATGTTGGACTCAGTGTACCATGCTGCATTGCGATTTATTTCTGATCTGGGTTTCCGCACGCATCATTGTATGTTGTTTGAGAAAGTTGGTTGGCCTTCATTGTACAATAGAAGAATGGAACATTGGTACATCTTCCTGTATGAGGCCATCCTGCATGAACTGCCTTTGTATCAATGTTCTCGGCTGACTCCAAAAAATGTAAGCAGTTTTAAATCTGCGTTCTTACGGACACATCATGTTTGCCATCCCTCAAGCTCGCTCTGTTTTTGGAAATCGAGCCTTCTCTGTTTTTGCTCCCTCATCTTGGTCCGGAATACAGAATTATCGTAAACAGGATCATCGCATAAGTTTACATGTCTTTAAAACTAGAATTAAGGCTTACTTAACCAGTGCATGTACATGCTTTACTGCTAAAACCAGTTAATGTTTTTTTTGCCTGGTCACCGTCTTGTTCTCTGTGTGAAACTTTTACACTGCCGTCTTGGCCAGGACTCCCTTGGAAAAGAGAGTTTGTATCTCAATTGGATTTTTTCCTGGTAAAATAAAGGTCAAATTAAAAAAACCTAATAACTGGTTGTGCTGCCCTTGGTGACAACAACTGCAATCAAGCATTTGCAATAACTGGCAATGAGTCTTTCACACCGCTGTGGAGGAATTTTGGCCCACTCAGAATAATTTAATTGAGCTACATTGGAGGGTTTTCGAACATGAACGGCCTGTTTAAGGTCACACCACAATTGGATTTAAGTCCAGACTTTGATTAGACCACTCCAAAACTTTGATGTTGTTTTTTTGAAGTCATTCAGAGGCGTACTGACTGGTGTGTTTCGGATCCTTGTCTTGCAGCATAACCCAAGTGCACTTGAGGTTGAGGTCACAAATTTATGGTCAGATATTCTCCTTCAGGATTTCCTGCTGGAGACCAGAATTCATGGTTCCATTACGACAAGGGGTACAGGTCCTGAAGCAGTAAAGCAGCCCCAAACCATCACATGATCACTACCTTGTTTGACTGTAGGCATGATATTTTTTAATGAAATGCTGTGTTAGTTTTAAACCCGATGTAATGGGACACACCATCCAAAAAGTACAACTTTTGTCTTGACAGTGCACAGAATATTTTCCCAAAAGTCTTGAGGATCAAGATGTTTTTTTGGCAAATGTGAGACGAGCTTTTGTGTACTTTTTGATCAGCAGTGGTATTCGCCTTGGAACTCTCCCATGGATGTCATTTTTTCCCAGTCTCTTTCAAATTGCTGAATCATGAACACTAACTTTAACTGAGGCTGTTCTGTGTTCTTTTATGACCTCCTGGATGAGTTGTCAATGTGTTCTTGGAGTCATTTTGGTGAGCTGGCCACTCCTGGGAAGGTTCACCACTGTTCCAGGTTTTTTCCATTGTCAATAATGGCTCTCACCAAGGTTCGCTAGGGTCCCAAAGTCTTAAAAATAGGCGTGCAATGCACGGAATACCCCTCAGCCCAATGTTGAAGTTTTTGGAGACGACCGCCCAACCGCACAAGGGATAGCAATACCCCGTCAGCCTTGAGGGCTGAGGGGTACAAATGGCTTTGTAACCCTTTCCTGACCGATAGAGGTCAATGACTTTGTTTCTCATCTGTTCTTGAATTTCTTTAAATCGCAGCATGATGTGTTGATTTTTGACTAACTTTTGATTAACCCTGACTAACATGAAGAATGCAAAATTTCAAGTTGATCGGACAAATCGAGTTAGGACCATTTTTAGGAGTTGGGACACTTTGTTTGCAATAGCGCCACCTATGGACATATTTACATCAAATTTTGTGGGTTTCAGTGACCTAGCCTGTGGATGACAGATCTCAAGTTTGGTGAGGATTGGTCAAATGATTTAGGATTTACAGATCATTATATCCATAGAGGCCACACAATCAAAATTCATTGGCTTACTGCGGCTACATCCTTTCACTTAGCAAAATTCTTTTGGCTGGGATTTTAGATCTTGGTCTGAAGATGCTGTCTACCAAATTTTCTGCAAATTGATTGCACCGTCTAGGAGATAGAAATAAAATTTTTTACAAACAATTCAAAATGGCAGAAAATTTGCATATACTCGTTGGACCAAGTAAGCTACAGATGATTCCACACTTCAATTTCAAATAATGTCTTGCAGATATCACGCAAATGTCTAACTAGTACAGTTCCCCTTTAAGGCTCCAACACTACATAATTAAAACTAGAGGGCGCTCAAAGAGCACATACCTCCGCCAGCAGGTTTGACTTACCCTGAAGTGCTGAATTAAAGCACAGTGCACGGGCAAAAGAAAAAGTCACCCCCTGGATTTAATGTAAGTCTTTGATATTTGATAATTTCTGCAGTGATTAATAAGTTTCAGCTGGCAACAAGTTATTTAACCCTAAGTGATGCAGTGAGTAGCTTTTCATTTCTTTAACAACCACGTCAGAAGATGTGTTTCTGAAGGGTCAAATTATTGGCCCACATCAAGCAAAGAAAGAAACTATGAACTTTGGCTCAATTGAGTCTAGACACTTGAAGCATTTAGTCTCCCATCGTATTTCAATTCATTTTTATGATTTTGGTGGAGAAAAGGGGCTGCAAACATAAAAAATCTTCATGAGAATTCACCATTGCTATACCTCCTCTACGCCTAGAAGCTATTTCCAAAATTTCATAGCGATCCATGAATTCTAACTGGAGTTACAGCGCGAAAACCCGCAAACAAGGTTGTGACCTCTGTGAACTTGACCTTTGACCTCGACCTTGTGCATGGACATCACTTTGGTGAAGGTCAATAACTCCAGAAAATTTCATGATAATACGATGACAGGAACATGGTGAAAGAGGTGTCACAGACGGATGGACAGACGGACAGACGTGCGGACAGACAGACGGACAGACAAACAGAAGCGTTTATAGAGCTGCTTGGTCGCAGCTAAAAAAGTAATAATGACGATTGAAAAACTGCTGGGGCTTAAAACTATACATTTCTGGGATCATAAACTTCTTGACCACAAGTACAATTCATCTTGAACATTACATTCTAGATTACCCACTTGCTATGAGCCAAATTAGACAGCTATCCAGGTGTCTCCCCGAAGTCTGAGATCCATCAAAATGGTTCACTGTCAAATCATACAGTAATCATATATTTAACACAAATTAACTTTTGGGGCATGAAATTCAGCATGAACTAATGATTTTCTGGTTGCGTTTGGCATTAATTTATCAATATCAGTGCAGTAGAACATCATTGGCCACCAGTAACCACTCCAAACACAAAACATGCCTTTTCTCCAAAATAAAGTTAACAATATTGTCCATTTTTCTTCGAAGTCCCCCAAGCATTAAATAAAGTGCTGATTAAACAGCAATAACACTCACACTGCAATGAAAAGCTAACTGCTCTCACATCCAAGCTCATAAAGCTTACACCTTCTAAGGGTAAAAACTCACGAACTCAATAATATCTGAATTCTGGAATATACCTTATTTTAACAGAACAGAAATGTCACTTTCAGGAAAAATCAAACGACACATGTTTCCAATTCAACAGAATGGTGTAATGAACGTACCGAGTGATCTACCTATGTGCGTGTGCTGCATGCATTTGGAGAAACGAAAACCTCTGCATTTGATGTCTTTAAACGCGGTATAAATTCTACAGCAAAAAGCCATATTGAGCAAAATGCAAACAGAGTAGAAGTATAACCCGTTTTCTTCATTGATGCCCTCCTCCAGAGACAGACGTATCGGGTAGAAGGAACCCTCCAGTACTGTTTCATTCGGAATAATTCCCATTGACCGCGTCCATACAACATTTATCTCGTAAATGAAATTGAACACTTCAGGCCGGTTTCGAGTGTCTTTGTTTCTTTGATATCGCAACATTTTCAGCTGCACAACCGTGGCCAACATTCGAAGAACACAATCGACCTTATTTTTACGCTTAGTTTTGTATCCTATTCTTATTGTCCGATCAATGTATTTCAGTTATTGAGGAAATTTTAAACACTCGGGAATTGGATAAGAAACGAGTCTATCAATACATCGTTTCCTGGGGAAGCTTCACGAGGGCGTGAACTATAACTGTAGGGTTACGCAGATGAATCTGAGTATATAATTGAGTGACTGGCTGTTGACCCCAGTACTTGGGTGGATAGAAGGGAGCGCCGAATTTGTCAATGGAAGAATCTACGCGTTAAACCATGGGAAGGAACTACGCATATTTTATGTGTCATGACTGTAATTGACAGTAGAATGTGGGAGTATCAATACTATGTCGGATTTTTTGCATCACAAAACGTATTTTTTTAACCACTAATTGGAATACTGTTGGCTCACTGTAGCTAAAATGGTTGCTACAGAGAGCAAAGTTTTTTTCTGTTGCAAGTGATAATTTTTTTAAACTACTGGATCGATACTATGGGCAAGGATATTGACCAGTTTGCACATCGGACTTAGCTGAGGAGTTTAATTCATGCAACTCCTGAAAATCAGGGACTGGAGGGAACTTCTGCATACTCTAAATCGCGTTTCAGCTCTGCCTGCTTGTGAATATTCAATAGATGATCCGGGAGTGCCATCTTGTGGTCGAGTACTGTAACTAAGTGCTTAAATTTGCAGTTCTATAGACGCGATTAAACGTTTGGTGAAATCAAATAGCAAAACATCAACAGTGGAACTCACAACTGTGTTAAATAGTAAAATTAAGAGCATTTCCACATGCACAATGCGAAGAGAATTCAAGGGATTGGGACTAAACAGCAGTGTAGCCTTAAGAAAACAGCCGTGAGTGAGACAAATCAGAAAAAAGGGCTTCAATTAGCTTGGGAGCATCAAGATTGGACACTGGAGAAATGGAAACAGGTCATGTGGCCTGATGAGTCCAGATTTACCCTGTTCAAGAGTGATGGGTGCATCAGGGTGAGAAGAGAGGCAGACGAAGTAATGCACCCATTATGCTTAGTGCTTACTCTAGCAGCCTGTGGGGGCAGTATTCTGATCTGGGGTTGCTTCTGTTGGTCAGGTACAGGTTAAGCAACGATATCTGCCCAAGAAAGGAGGTCAGCTGACTTCCTGAATATACAGTATGACCAGGTTTTTCCATCAACGGATTTTTTCTTCTATGAAGGCACAGGCATATTCCAAGATGACAAAGCCAGGATTCCTGGGGCTCAAATTGTGAAATAAAGTTTCCAGAATCCAGACAACTTGGCTCTCATGAACACTGATTACAGAACCTAGCTGTAATAAGCATGGACCAGGACCCTTGTAAACAGCAAAGTGATATAGTTCATGAGCCAGCATCAGTAAGAAAAGTGAGAGAGAACTAGAAAGCAAGAGGTTTAAAAGCACTGCAGGGTTACTGGGCGACCAGTTTGACCGTGGCAGCTCGTCTGCTTCTTTACTGGCAACTGCACTACAAAATAAAACCACAAAACATTAACACTGTTTGATTGTATCCAGAGCATCTAAACTTATTTACAACTGCTGACATGTTTGATCATCCCAGATAAATCATTATCATTTTCAAGTTACACTGAATGTAAGCTAGAGTACAGCTGGATTCATTATTTTAATTTAAGTTTTCCAGCGTGTCCGCGCAGAAGCTCCAGGGAACCCCACTGAGCTATTGATCGCCGTTAACAACAAATGTTCGCAAAACGGTTGCCTTTTAACTTGAATTTTTCCAATACATTCACTTATTGATGGAATGCCTTATTTCACCGTTGCGCTGCAGGGATATACGGTGGCTTTTTTAGTTTCAAGATACTCTGCATGAGCCTTAAAAGACTTCGGAAGAACAATACAGATGCAAGAATAGGTCTTTTGTCCACTAAAGTACAATTACCACCGTTTTCTGTTTCATCAGTAGACAATTGTAAACACAATGCTATAAAATAAACCGTTTTAGTCTCCCAGCAGATACGAGTTGCAAATTTCAGGAGGGTAGTGAACATATTCTATTTTCAAATGCTCATACAAAAAAAGTGATATTAAAGTCATTTCTAATTTCTTAAATTCCTGTAGAAACAAAATAGTTCTAAAGTGTGAGGTCACAAAGTTTGGGCTGCATTCAGCATCCGTTGCTGAATATTACGCAACTGCGTGCGTGTGAATGAACTTGTGTGTCAGGGACTCTACACCAAATGCAATAGTTCTGAACACAGTTCCTCTCATAACCATAAAGCTGGATTTATGGTTCTGCGTCAAACCGTGCTGTTGCAACACAAAGCCTCGGCGGCGACGTGAACCCCCACCGCAGAGCCTCTGCGTTGCTTGTCGCGCACCTCGAAAATTTTCTCACTGCACTTCAAAGCAACGCAGACCACAAGGGCACTGATTTGTCCACACTACTCCAGTCTCAAGTGATTTCACGACGGGTCCTTCGGAAACCGGACGCCACCTAGAGGTTTGTCGGTGAATTGCTTCGTGGCACAGCAAGACGCAAATGACCTCAACGCAGAACTGCAAAAGGTCCACGACGGTGTCGAGGCGACGGCGTGCCCTATGCGTGGAGTCGACGCAGAACCATAAATCCAGCTTAATGCAAGGTGATTAGGAAGGGTGGCAAAGATCAAGTGAAGTAAATAATAGAAACAGTGAATCAACCTCACTGTCTAAGCTGGTATCAATTTAGCATTTCATTTCATCATCTAAATTTAGGGTCTGCCATGTCTGGGGCCAGGCCAGCACCTTACTTTAGCAAAATCCTTGTCAATCCAGTTTTGCAGTTCGATTTGCTTCTTTCTTTAGCAGGTTATTGAATGTACTCATCTAGCTGTAACAGTTTCATTTTCAACATCCAACTAAAGTTGGTTAAAAACCCCCATGTGAATTAAAGGAACTTTAAAAATGCCAGTTATTTTTCTCTGCCGCAGTGGAATGGATAATTTGTGCTTTGTGAGTTACAGCTGTGCCACAGCATGTTGGCAACTGCACAGACCGAGCACTGAGCAACAAACTAAAACCAAGCATCAATCAGAGGAACTGGTGGCTCTCTCAGAAATAAGAACAGCTGCCCACTTCAAACTTTTAGGAAAAAGTACTTCATAGCCTATTGGTTGAAATGTATTCATTAGCCATTTCTGTTATTTTTGTACCTCGAAAATTTACCCGCCTGCGTGCTTTTTTTTTTAAAAGTTGCCAGCCATTGCCAGCATTTTTGATAACATTCATTGATCTTTTGATGCTAATTTTTGATGGAATATATAACTATAACTGCGCCCTGACCATATAACAGTAAAAATGCTGATTGCCAGATTATCTCATCAGTGCCCGGGTAAGCATTCAGCAGTGTTTATTATTATGCAATGCACCCTTTCGTTAGTAGCATATCAAAAATAGCAAATTGTGAAAAATACAGCCCTGCACTTGCTGCTTACATAAAAATAAGCAGCAATGCAAATTTATCATGCATGTGCACCTCGAAGAAAATTTCTCAGAACCCTTAGTGACTTGCCATGGTGATTGTCATGTGACTACTGAAGCAGCACGCAATGTGGAAATTGTACGTTGTGCCGACAGACGATTAGATTTCTGTCACAAATTTCAGTACAGACTGTACAGGCTACTTTTGCATTGATGGCTACTGTCAGCGTCTTGTTTTTGGATAGATGTAAATTCGTAGTGTACTCAAAGCACAGCTATAAACTTTATTACCAACAGCAAACAACAGGTTTCTCGCAGATCAATTCTCTTTTGTTTATGAGAGCCTCTAACACTCCACATTAAAATCAGTTTAATAATCAAAACCACAAAACCCTGCACAACTTCATTACAATGTCCATTGGGATGTAAACTAAGAAGATTGCATTATTCAGAAGAACTCAGAATCCGAAATTGAGCTGTAATACTTGAAATTTTTAACAAACCAAATGATTAAACCGATTCAAACAACTTCAAAAAAATAAAATAAAAGTCTGTCTGTAGGCCTTGAAGATCTTGGGGCCTTGAAATATAACAGATAGAGGCATTTTGATGTCAGATTCTGAAAGCCTGACTAAGAATTACCTGCTCTACCAAGTTTCAGCCATATGACATCAATATTTAAAATGCTATAAGCCTCAAAAAGCGCTTGAAAGTTAAGCGCGCACGTCGCAAGTGCCAAAAAAATGGCAAAGCAATGTTTTTTAAAGTGCCCATATCATCAAAACTATTGGGAGTTGAGGGCTGAAACTTGGAGTTTCCTCCTAAAACATGTTTTATTAGGAGTTATTTCGGGAAAATCTGAGACCGCTCAACGGGTGTGTGAATTGAATTTTGCGTGGATTGACACGGAATGACCAAATTATAAATCCCTTTTCTCCTCTACTCACACAAGAAAGGAGGATGGTGGTAGGGTGAAAAAGGAAACCCAAAAGTTGGTGATGGTGTGGGTCAGTGGCCATCAACAAGCACACTTTGCACAGAAGCTAAATGACCTGTTTAGCAGTTAATTATTAGAGTCTGTTGGGACAGATAAAGGTTGCAATGAAATCCTTCAGGATAGTAGATTTCCATGAGCAAAGTTGGCAACCACTTGTGTAGGTACTCACAGGTCAAACACCAGGTAGTGAAACCCTTCCTCTGAGATACTGTCATGCAGTCGCACTGTGGAGGAAAGGAGAGAGAGAGAGAGAGAGAGAGAGAGAGAGAGAAGGCTGGTGAGTAAATGGGGCCACAGAGAAATGCTAGTGAGCAGATCACGCAGCGTTCGGATGTCCATCCTCCAATGCGCAGCCTTGCCATCCCCTGT
Source organism: Gymnothorax reevesii (assembly GCA_029721435.1). Lineage (NCBI taxonomy): Eukaryota > Metazoa > Chordata > Actinopteri > Anguilliformes > Muraenidae > Gymnothorax > Gymnothorax reevesii. The sequence goes on along the minus strand of CM056582.1, from coordinate 40,864,107 downwards.
TCACTCAACTGCAACCATATGCCGCTTTGAGTAAAGACCAGGCCCCTTCCCATCCTCTGGGGCCCTAGCCTGTTTGGTTCACGTACCACTCTTCGGCAGAGAGACTTATGGGTCTAAACCAGGCATCTTTTAAACCTTCGGTTTAACCCCTTTGCGCAGATATAGACGCCGGTGTCCTTTAATCCCGAAATTTATTTCTGAAATTATTCAGTAATTGAATTTCTTGCTTCACTTGAATCATTTTCTTAAGTTTCTGTGACAGAAACACTGAGTTATAAAGCCTAAATAGACTCAAGCATAACGGGGAAAAAATTGGCAATATTTGTATTCTGCGCAAAGGGGTAAATCAAACTCCACTGAAGACAGAGGATATGGGTTCTGTCTGGCTCTGCACAAGCCTGAGGAGACTCCCGTCTCTCCCATAGGGTCGCCGCAAAACTTTTACGGAGCGTTTCATCAATAACAGACCAACATAAACCAGCATCAACATCAATGTCACTGCCGTGATCTGCCCCACCAACCATCATCACTGCTGCTGCTGCATGTAAATCAATCATAAACTGCTCCATCAGCGGCCGAGTATGCCACCCCAGTCATGTGATGGTCTGCTGTCAAAGTGCATAAACCAATCAGTGAGTGGGCCCTCAAGTTAAGGTGACAGACGCCAATCAATGAGTTCAGCTTGGACTACAGTAATATGAAATGTGTGAACAGGAATGAAAAGATCTGAGGTACAAATGAATATGGACGTCCTGTGTGCACCCTCAGCTGAGGAGACCGAACACACGCAATAAAACAGGAATGGAACTCAAACTCTCAACTATTTAATAAACTAAGGATCCTAACCATATTTGACAACGATATCATACAAATATGCACTTTTATCTACAAAGTGATTCATGAAAATCAAGAACTGTCCAATCACTTTCAACAATATTTTTGCTGAAATTTCAGTTTTCACTCATATAGGACAAGACAAGCAGAACACCTGCATCTTCCCCTCCGCCACACCAGCAGAGGGCAAAACTCTGTCAAATACAAAGGGAGTACATTGTGGAATGAACATCACAATTTTGCTGACAATGCCCCCTCCTTGCCAATATTTAGAAAGAGACTGTTCTTGAAATTATGAGAACACTAGGTATAGCGGTCTCTTAGGACCAGTTCATCTGTGGTGCAATCTATGTTTGCTGTTACTTCTTTTAATTAGTTTGTTCTGGTTTACCTTTATTTATTATGATTTTTTTTTCTTTTCTCTTCTTTTCGTTGTCTTTTTCTGCCGTCCTGTATTTTATCATTCTCATCTTATTTTCAATTACTTATCCTTTATTTTTCCCATAGGATGTACATTATTTCTTTTCTTGACTAAGCATTCATAAGGTCAGGGTGAGGCCGCTCTATAAGCCCTTTCGCCTTCAGACCTCACCTGCACATTTTTTTCTTCTTCTTTTTAACTCACTCCTCTTGAGTGATCTCTCTTGTAATGTGTCTCTCACATGTGCAAATAAAAAAAAATGTAAAGAGCAGTAAGCAGCAACCAGAAACTGCATGTTTTTGCAGATTTTAATACATGAATGTGACTGCAGTAAAGCGAGAGTACACTCGTGCGTGTGTGTGTGTGTGTGTGTGCGTGCATTTATGTGTGATTACATAGTGCAGTGAAAAAAGTGTTCTTACCCTTCCTTCCTGATATCCTCTATATTTGCATATTTGCATGCAAGAGAGTGCATGCAAGTGTGTGTGTGTGTGTGTGTGTGAGACAGAGAGAGATGCTGAGTTTGTGTATGGGTGCGCGCCCTTCTATGTGTGCAGCTGCGAGTGTATAAGAGCGTGTGCGGGTGTGATTGTGGGTGTGTGCGTAAGTACATTCAGACAGTCCGAGTTCCCAGAGCACACTGCACCAGAGCAGAGAGAGAGAGCACGGCGTGTCTCAGTACGCCACACCCTCAGACAGGACCAGCACTTACACACACGGCTGAGGGAGAGAGACAAAAAGGAGAGAGCATGGAGGATGGAGAGCAGGAGGAAGAGTGGGAGATAAGGATGGGGAAGTGAAGACAAGAGAGGAGGGACATAGTGAGTTGCAGAAAGAACTGGAAACAGTAATGTGGCAGGGTGCTCTGACAGTAGTGCACATCATCCCTCACATACTCATCAATACAGCTTCTTCTTCCGCCAAAACCACCCCAAATGCAAATAAATGAAAACACTGAGTACAGCACAACGCCTTACAAGAATGGCTGCAAAATGATGCTGCTCTTATTTCACAAAGAGAAACATTACACCAACTGGAGGTTAGCATTGCTTCAGTGCTTCTTGGCGAAGCAGACGCTGCATAAAGTCAGGCATTGAGAGGTGCACACATTTGTGACAAGAGAAAGAAAAAAAAAACCTGACCCAGGGAAAGACCTGTGACTGTTCATTTTTCCCAGCAGAAATTGAAAACGAAGATTAGTTTGCAAAAACATGGTAATGCATGAGTGTGGAATGACAGCTATTGGCAGTGGTGTATACGTATAATGTACAGAATAGGGCCAGGTCACGCGGTAACAGAGTTACAAAATTGGTGTCTTTTGTATCATAGCTCCAAAACTAAGTAAGACAAAGTTACAATTTAAATGGCTTTGCATAGGTCTTCGCCAGTACTTCAAAAAATAAAATTGACAATTTTGTTAATTTGATTTATTTTGGGTGAGAACGGCAAAAAAAGTGGTCGACAACAGACTTCAAAAAAGTTGATTAGTGGTGTGAGGTGTGTAACTGCTTGGTTGGAATGAGAGCCTGCACCCACACTGGCCCTTTCTGGACGATGCTGAATAGCCCTGCCATACACATTACTAAGTCACATTATGAGTTCTTGTGATAAAATTTACACAAGTTGGATAAGCCTGTGAATTTAATTTCATTTTCAGGGTGATTTTGAATTCAGCTTTAAATGGGTTGATGATTTTGGTTTCGATTGATCGTTGTTACATCATTTTGTTTTAAACAAATTCTAAAATGTATATCAGTAAAGATATTCAACTTGAATAATTTGTTCATCAAGACCTGATATTTGATTTAAGTGTTCCCTTAATTTCTTGAGCAGTTCATTAAGGCTATTGTGTAACACATTGTAACACACCATGTAGCCAAATATCCACCAGCCATTGCACTCCTTGTTGGAAGGAACCTGAATTATGTTGTTAGCAAACACTGCTACTGATAATCACAGGTTAATGGGCAAAGAAATGTCTCATCTGCTACTTATTACTTCAATATTTTTCCAGTTTGTTTTCATCTACGTGACGTTACATAACCAACCCTTAAAGTGCTAATCACAGCTTTTGTTGCACACGGCGCAAAATATATGAAGCTAAATTTCAGATTTCAGCTTTGAACCATTTTGTCCATTTTTCAATCGTAAAAATTAAGCACTTCAATTAAATTATGAATGAATATTGCTGCAAAACGTGGCCGCACATCTCGGCATTTTAACGATTATATTAACTTATTTAAAAAGTGCCTCATTGGAAACCGATCATGTTAATGAAGAGGTTGGGAGTATCAATATGGTGGCCAGACGCTTCACTGTGTAATGTAAATATGATGTCATCAGTGATCTAGTGTTCCAAATACATACATCTCTAAAGGCTGTACACATGGAAATGGTTCAAAAATGTACTTTGGCACATTTTAGAGTTGATTATAATTCAGTGACTAAAGATTATAAAAAATAATTAGCATTATTTTGGAAAGCAGATAGTCTGCACTCTGCATTTTCTATGCGCAATATGGTATCAATTGTCTTTTCCTTTAACTATACGCCAACAGCAAAGTTATTTCCTAATTATAAAAATAAAAAAGTTAATTTATGACCAAACCTCTGTCTCATCTTGATCTGAGTATATTGCATGGATGTTCCCAGAAATTTAAGCTTACAGCACATGCCTTCATCACATGGCTATTTGACACCATCGCTGTTTTTTTTTTTTTTTTTTTTTTGTTTTGTTTACTTGGATAGCTATTTTTTCCCTGTATATGTGTTTGCATTCCTGATGCTTATATCCGTAAATGGACCAAGAATTATTCTGTCATTGTTCACTCCTTTGTGCAGATGTAGACATCCACGGACACTGTGTTCTATTTAAGCACGCAGTTACACTACTCGATCACTCAATGGCACCCCTGGATCAGTTATTCAATATTCACAAGCAGGCAGAGCTGAAACGCGATTTAGGGTATGGAGAAGTTCCCTCCAGTCCCTGATTTTCAGGAGTTGCATGAATTAAACTCCTCAACTAATCCTGACGTGCAAACTGGTCAATATCCTTGCCCATAGTATCGATCCAGCAGTTTAAAAAAATGATTTCTTGCGACAGAGAGAAATTGTCCACAGTAGCAACCACTTTAGCTACAGTGAGCCAACAGTATTCCAATTAGTGGTTTATAAAAATTAATTTTCTGAAGCAAAAAATTTTACATGGTATTGATCCGCTCACATTCTACTGTCAATTACAGTCATCACATGCAAAAAATACGTAGTTCCCTACGGTGGATATACGCGTAGATTTCTCAATTGACAAAGTCAGCACTTCCTTATAGCCACCAAAGTACTGGTGTTGATAGCCAATCATTCAATTATCTACTCAAGCTCATCTGCATAACTGTTATAGTTCACGCCTACATGAAACTTCCCAGGTAACGATGTATTGATTGGCTTTTTTCTTATCCAATTCCCGAATGCCTAAACTTTCCACAGTAACTGAAACACATTTATTGGACAAACATACGAGCATACAAGCCTATGCGTATCAGCAAGGTGGGTTGTATCCGTTCAACGTTGAGCATGATTGCATGGCTGAAATAGACACAATTTATAGAAAAAAAAAAAAAGACTCCCAAAACCAGCCTGAAGTGTTCAGTTACATTTACAGAAATTAAATGAGGTAAGGACAAGGTCAATGGGAATTATTTTGAATGAACCATGACCGGAGGGTTCCTTCTACTGGAAACATTGGTCTCTGGAGGGGGGATTCAATGAAGATTAGGACAGGCTGCTACTTTTGCTTTTTGTTTTGGAATGTATATCGTATTCAACACAATCGAATGCCAAGGTTTTTTCCTGTTTAAAACATGAACTGGCCATGCATTTTGGTGGACCCCCTGGTACGTTCATTGCACCATTCTGTTGAATCTAGGGAAGCTTAATTTTTTTATTTTCCCGGAAAGTAGAATGTCTATTCTGCTAAAATAAGGTATATTTCAGATTTTACTGAGTTAGTGAGTTTCACTTGTTCCTTATAAGGTGCAAAAAGTGATGAAATAAGGTTGTGAGCTTGGAAATGGGAACTGCTACCTTTCATTGCAGGGCGAATGTTCTGACCGTTTAAGAAGCAGTTTATTTATTGAGCATGTGTGCTGGCTTAGGGCACTTCGAAGAAAAATGGATAGAACTCTAAACTTCATTACGAAGAAAAAGCATGTTTTGTGTTCGGAGAGGTTACTGGTGACCGCTGATGTTCAACTGCACTGATATTGATAAATTTATGCTAGACTCAACCAGAAAATCATTCATTCATATTGAATTTCATGCCTCAAAAGTTTATATATGATTATTTTATGATTTGACAGTGCACCATTTTGAGGAATCTCAGATTTTGGAGGCCACCAGTGAAGCTGCAATCTTAAATTACAAAACCTTAAATAAGGTAACACCAAATTAGCCGAATTTGGCTTCCGCGGAAAGGGGTTAAGAAAAGTAATTTACCCACAATCGGAAGCAGGTTTAGAACAGGAACGTAAACTGCGCTCCAAAAGTTTGGACCGGCAGTCCTAAAATGGAAAGTAAGGAGTGGAAGTGCTGCGAGTGGAAAATACAAGGCTCAAGCCCTGGCCATGCTCCGAAAATAATTTCCTCATGTCCGGCATTTCACCCATGATGTGCTTTTGTAAGTCGTCTCATCCACACTGCCATAGATATTAAGACACCCTTCTAACAAACACCAGAGAATTCTGAAACCCAGCAGACTGTCTTAAAGTCTGAGTCGCAAGGCACCCCATTGTGGAGGTGAATGACTGGTATTCAGGGGCCCGAGCTACTCACAGGTACACTGACTGACACAAGGCCACCAATCTACACCTGTGTGATCGACAGCAGATCTGGATTCAGCCATTGAGCTTCATGAAGAAGCCGAAATAATGTGTAGCAGCGGCTAGTGGGGAAAACCACATTTCTGCTCCTTTCTCCAGTCTGTGTGTGCATGCGCGTGTGTGTGCGTGCGCGCGACTGCGCACGTGTGCGTGTATGTGCATGAATGTGTCAGTGTATGTACAAGCACGTGTGGCACGTGTCGGCGTGCCCATGTGCGTTTGTGTGCTCTGAAAGAAATGGTGTGTGCGCCTGTGAGTGAGGCAGGGTGAGGATGTGAGGTGTGACTATGTGCTGTGAAAGACCGTGCATGTGCACATGTGTATGTCATGTGGGTGTGGGTGTGTGGTGTATCTGTGTGCCTGTGTGGAGTGCGAGAGAGGGTGTGTGTGAGAGAGTGAGGGTGTGTCGCGTGGGTGTGTGGTGCGTCTGTGTGAAGTGTGAGAGAGAGTGTGAGTGAAAGAGTGAGGGTGTGTCGTAAGGGTGCGGGTGATTTGTGAGACTGGGTGCATGCGTATTGTGTGTGAGACATGGTGTGCACAAGTGAGGAAGCATTGTGTGTGTTCTCAGTGCTCGCTCCTCCTGCTGATGCCACCCACTCACTGCAGCCGAACCAGACGCTCACTTCTCAGCCTCATCATTCACAGCAAGGGTCCTACCCGCTCCAGGTCTTGCACTTTTCTATACAGCCACAGCCTCTACCATCTCACTCTCTCCCTCCCTCCATCTCACATATGAACACACAAACTACAGCCTCAACCATCTCACTCTCGCAATCCTTCCCCTCTCACACATGAACAAACTACAACCACTAACATCCCATCTTCTCCCTCCTTCCCCTCTCACAAATGAAAACACAAACTACAACCTCAAACATCTCATTCTTTCCCTCCTCCTCTCTCACACAAGAACACACAAACTACAGCCTCTAACATCTCATCCTCTCTCTCCTTCCCCTCTCACACAAGAACACACAAACTACAGCCTTGATCTTTTTGAAATGTAACCATTCTGTTGCCTACTACATTTATAGGTATTGCAATAGGCCACTGAAAGACACCGACAAGCTTGTTAATGTTTACCCAGTGTATGAAGAGAAAAATAAGATAAACCATTCTGATCTTATTGTAGGTTTATTATTGTTAAATATTTTGTTCTAGGCAAAACAACAACATTGATTGTTTCCACGAAAGGGTTACTGTTTCATTCGTAAACAAGTCAAGAGAGCCAATAACTCCAATGATATTTCTTTGAGTTTTACTTTTATGCAAGGAATCATTTTGGTCAAGTCTGAAAGAAAAGTGCCTTTTGGAAATATAGACTTACAGTATTTTTCAGATAATATGGCAGCAATAGTTTTGCGTTTTTTTTGTGAACAAATTTTTAATTGCAAATGGCACAGAAATAACATGTATAGGTGTTTAAAGTACTTTTAAGTGTTTTGTTTACTAGTTGTTTGCATTTAGCTAAAGTATGATGTTTTGCACTAATTAGAAGGATGTTAATTAGCCTACAATGCCTTTGACTGGGTGAGGCTTAACATTTTCTATATTTGTTCTTATTATGGTCCCACTGAGCCTGCACAATAAGGGGCAAGGTATATTGTAACTGTATGTTCATGTTGGAAGAATACAGTTTCCTTTAAAGAAAATAAGTCATTGTGTGTTTTCTTCATATTGCATTGCAGTACCCGGTTTAAAGTGATCATATAATAAACAACTAATTAGTACTGATTTTTTATGCTAATTGATAAAGGAGTGATAATACGGTAAATGCTCTGAATTTCTTAGCTATAGCTGTGCAGTATTCTTAGTAGACCGAATAGCAGTAGGTGATGGAAGACTCATTACAATAAGAGGAGACATGAGACTTTTATTTTTTAGAGACTTGAGACTTGACTTGGACTTGTGACCAAAGACCTGAGACTTGACCAAGTCTCTCCCCACAAAGACTTGAGACTCGACTTGGACTCGTGACCAAAGACTTGTGAAGATCTCTGCTTCCCCCTCTCGCATATGAACACACAAACTACAGCCTCTATCATCTCATTAACTGCCTCCTTCCCCTCGCACAAATGAACACACAAACTATAGCCTCCAACAACTCATCCTCTCCCTCCTTCCCCCTCACAAATAAACACACAAACTACAGCTTCTAAAATCTCATCCTCTCCCTCCTTCCCCTCTCACATATGAACACACAAACTACAGCCTCTAACATCTTATTCTCTCCCTACTTCCCCTCTCTCATACAACACTCTGTACAAAAACATACACACACACACTGGCATACACAGCAACAGATTAACCTTAGTCCTACCAGTCACGGCGTATAGTGAACCCAAATTCCTCTGCCTGTGTGCCGGTCGTCAATATATTGTTCCCTGTTTGCTATTCCCCTGTACGCGTCCCCTATGGGCATAAGCCTAGAGGCAGGACTATGGTTAACAGCTTAAATTCAGGCTTTTCTGTTGTGCCTCTGAGTGTCGAAGGGAGCAGGTGTCCACCCTGCCAGCAAAGGTTGTTTCGCTGTCTGCGTGTCCGGATTTTGCAGTGGCATAGATGCACACGCACATGTACTGCATAACATCCAGCTCTCCTCTGTCAATGTACTACTGTCAACAGCCTGACCCCACCCGACACCATCAGTGTTTTTTTTTTTTTCTCTTTTATGACTGGCCACCACCACACCCTCCCCCCGTCTCCCTTCGGAGGACAACTTTATTTTTAATGTGAATTTACAACAACATACAAGGAGAAAAATCGCATCAAATTACTGTTAGCCATCAGTGATTGAGGGGTGATAGAGGCTGGGCTATCGTGTGTGGGTGTATGTGGGTGTATGTGTGCGTGTGTGCGCGGGTATGAGTGCATGTGTGTGTGTCTGTGTGTGTGATGGGGGGGGTTGCAGTTAAAAACTGCTAGTGAGAGGAGGAAAAAGAAAAGGAACAAGACATTAGACACTTACACAATGAGGGACACGTAACAGACAAGAGACAACACAAAGACACATAAACAGGCAGGCCTCTAGCTGTTGTTAGTGTGCCTGCTCCACAAGAACGAGCAGAGCCCCCAACGGAACAACCTGGCAGCAACAGCCCCGCCCACCCACACAGAGCAAGCACGCCAACAACCACAAAGGAGGAGTGATCAAAAACTACTAATAATGATAATAAACTTTCTCGTGTGAGTGTGTGTGTGTGTGTGTGTGTATGTGTACGGTCAAGCAAGATGGTTGAAGAAATTAGAAGTATGGTAGATTATTATTGAGGAATTATAGGGGGGATTGGTATCAGATTTGTAAAAAAATAAATAAATAAATAAATAAAAATAAAAAATAGGCGTGCAATGCACGGAATACCCCTCAGCCCGATGTCGAAGTTTTTGGAGACGCCCACCCGCCGCCCGCCCGCCCAACCGCACGAAGGATAGCAATACTCCGTCAGCCTTGAGGGCTGAGGGGTAAAAATTAAATGGTGACCAGCTGGCGGGCAAATCTATTGCAGACTGTTAGTTAGAAGGCAAGAAGTTTTCTAGTGAAATGTGTTCGATGACTGCATTTTTCCACTCGGCAAGGGTTATATTCTGTTTTGTTTTCCAATTCTTCAGGATTGTTCTCTTGGCAATAGTTAGTGCTGAAAGGAGAATATTATTACGTGAAGCTGGTAAATTTGTAACTGATGAGTCGCCTAATGAACAGAGTAATGGGGATAAGGGGATGTGGCAGCCCAGAACAACAGACAGCGAATGTGTGACATCCACCCAAAATTGTTGTATTGGTGTGCAATCCCATATAGCGTGAATATATGTATCTGGTGTATTCTGACGACAATTAGTGCAGGTGTCTGAGGTGAATCCCATTCTAAACATCTTATGCCCAGTGATGTGTGTTCTGTGCAGAACCTTACATTGTGTCAATTATAGATTTGCATTTTTTGAAATTGTGTAGATATTTCAGCAGATCTTGGGCCAAAAATCGGCATCAGGAGACATTGAAAGGTCTTCTTCCCATTTTATTATTGGGAGTGAAACAGATTCGTCAGCATGTGATATGATTTTATGCATATTCGATAGACGCTTGAGTGGAGTTTTGATATTTAATAAATCTGTAATTGATGAGGGGAGGTCGAAATCAAAAGCAGCAATGTTATATTTAGCTGTAATTGAGGATTTGAGTCTTAAATATTCCAAATATTGATTACACCTGATGCTAAAGTCCTGGATCAAGTTTTGAAATGGAGTGAAGGTGTTGTTTTGGATTATATGTTTTAGATGAGTGAGACCCTTGTCTACCCATGAACTAAGCTGAAGAGGCTTTTTATTGCTTAAAGTCGGGGTTATTCCAGAGGGGTGTGAATTTCGATGGTGGGGGAGTGGAATTAGTAATTTTGTGAAATTTCCACCTAGCTGTCAGAGTTGCTGATATTGTTCATGCCTAGAAACAGGAATGGGATTTTATGGATTGACTGAGAAATGGCAAATCTGAAATGAGTATGCCGTTACAAAAAGACCGTTCTATATCTAACCATGAGTTATCGGATTGCTGAGGATGAATCCATTTGTGTATATATTGAAGTTGGTTAGCTATTGAGTAATGTATAAAGTTTGGAGCTGCCAGCCCTCCTAGGGAATTGCGTTTCTGCAATGTTGCCAATTTGATTCTTGGAGTTTTATTTTTCCAGTAAAATTTGGTAGTGATTGAATTGAGAGATTTGAACCAGGAGAGGGTTGGTTGAGATGGGATTACAGAGAGAAGGTAGTTTATTTTGGGTAGGATGGCCATTTTAACTGTTGCTATTCTACCCGTTATGGAGTGTGTTAAATTCATCCATCGATTAAGATTCTGCAATTTTTTTGAGTAATGGGGCATAATACAGATTGAACAACTCTGACAGCCTGGGGGAAATACTGATACCTGAATATGGGTTGATGTGGGTTGTACATCGAGGAATCGGTGGTGTGCGGGTTACCACATCCCAGCTATTTTTTTTTTGTAGTGGAAGAATTGAAGATTTATGCCAGTTAATGGAGTAATTAGAGATATTCAAATTGGCTTCGATATAGGCTTTACTTGTTTCATGTGGAGATTGGTGAGGGTTCTGTTGGAAGAGAACGTTATCGTCAGCATAAAGACTAATTTTGTGATGTTCGTTTGGTGTTTGAATTCCTTTAATGTTGGCATTTTGGCGAATGGCAAGTGGACACCCTTGTCTAGTACCCCGGTGCAGAGTGAAAGGTTGTGAAATTATTCCATTTGTGATGACAGGGGCAGCAGGTGCAGTATATAGTATTTTAATCCAGTTGGTAAATGAATCCCCAAAGCCAAATTTCTGTAAAGTAGAGATGAGAAATGACCAGTTAACTCTATCGAATGCTTTTTCTGCGTCAAGTGTGATTATAATGGATTGTGTTTGGCGTTGTGACGAATAGTCCATTAGATTGAAGAGTCTACGTGAGTTGTTGGATGAGTGTCTTCCTTTGACAATCCAGTCTGATCAGGATGGATTATTGATGGGACGATTTTTTCTATCCTGTGGGAGAGTGTTTAGGTGATGATTTTAAGGTCTACATTCAAAAGGGAGATGGGGCGGTAGCTGTAAGGGAGCGTTGAGTCTTTGTTAGGTTTAAGGAGCAGTGAGATTGTGGCTGTATTCATGTGTTTTGGTAGTTGGGATGTCTGCCTTATTTCAGCGATGACCCTTTGGAAAAGAGGAGTTAAAATAGACCAGAAATGCTTGTAAAACTCGGCAGGGAAGCCATCGGGTCCTGGTGACTTATTATTAGGCATTTTGTGCAAGGCAGCAGAGAGTTCTTGATAGGTGATAGGAGCATCACAGGTCGAAACTTGATCTGGGGACAACTGAGGGAGGTTAATACTATCATGAAATGAATTAATGTCTTGAGGGGTGGGTTCTTCTTCTGGTGAATATAATTTAGCATAAAATACCCTTAAAAAATATAATTTATTTCTTCTGGTGATTGTTCTGGCTTCCCTGCTGAGTCCCTGATGATAGAAATAGTTGTTTTTTCTTTATTTTGTTTAAGTTGATTTGGTAAATATAGACCTGATTTATTGCTGTGGTGGAAATTTTCTTGGTGGAGTCTCTGTATCTGAAATTGAGTTTTTTTGTTTATGATATCATTCATTTGATTTTTGTACAAAACCAAAAACCAGTGAAGTTGGCACATTATGTAAATCGTAGATAAAAACAGAATACAATGATTTGCAAATCCTTTTCAACTTATATTCAATTGAATACACTGCAAAGACAAGATGTTTATTGTTCAAACTGAGAACCTTTTTTTTTTTGCAAATAATCATTAACGTAGAATTTAAAGGCAGCAACACATTGCAAAAAAGTTGGCACAGGGGCCTTTTTACCACTGTGTTACATCGCTTTTTCTTTTAACGACACTCAGTATACGTTTGGGAACTGAGGAGACCAATTTTTGAAGCTTTTCAGGTGGAACTCTTTCCCATTCTTGCTTGATTCTTGCATTGTACAGTTTTAACTTGCACTTGCAGATGTAGCGATGAACTGTAGTTACTGACAGTGGTTTTCTGAAGTGCTCCTGAGCCCATGTGGTGATGTTCTTTATTCACTAATGTCGGTTCTTGATGCAGTACCGCCTGAAGGATCGAAGGTCAAAGGCATTCAATGTTGGTTTTTGGCCTTGTGGCTTACGTGCAGTGATTTCTCCAGATTCTCTGAACCTTTTGACGATGTTACAGACCGTAGATGATGAAATCCCTAAATTTCTTGCAATAGCTCATTGAGGAATGTTGTTTTTAAACTGTTCGACAATCAGCTCACGCATTTGTTCACTAAGTGGTGAGCCTCGCCCCATCCTTGTTTGTGAATGACTGCGCATTTCAGGGAAGCTGCTTTTATACCCAATTATGGCACCCACCTGTTCCCAATTAGCCCGTTCTCCTGTTGGATGTTCCAAATAAGTGTTTGATGAGCATTCCTCAACTCTCTCAGTCCTTTTTGCCACTTGTGCCAGCTTTTTTGAAACATGTTGCAGGCATCAAATTCCAAATGAGCTAATACTTGCAAATAATTACAAAGTTTACCTGTTCGAACATTAAGTAACTTGTCTTTGTAGTGTATTAAATTGAACATAGGTTGAAAAGGATTTGCAAATCATTGTATTCTGTTTTTATCTACGATTTACACAACGTGCCAACTTCACTGGTTTTGGGTTTTGTAATTCATTTTGAGATTTTACTGACGGGTTGTTTGCAATTGTATCTACCATTTGTTTGATTTTTTGTTCCAGTTCCGTTTCTTGTTGATAATCTTTCTTCTTTTTGCGCGTAGAATATGAAATGATGATCCCTCTTAAAACTGCTTTCCCTGTTTCCCAGAGTACTGATGGAGATGACTTTGGGAAATCATTTATCTTTAGGAGGGATGCCCACTCTTGTTTTACAATTATGTTGAATTCTGAGTCATTTAAAAGGGATGTATTGAAACTCCATCTCGTGTTAGGTTTATGTGAGACGATTATGTTCCATGTGAATGTAACAAGAGCCAGATCACAGAAAATAATGGGGTTGATCCCCATTATTTGAAATGATTGAATTGCTAGTGAGAAAGTCGTCGATGCGTGAAAACAATTGGTGAACTGGCAAAAAGAATGTGTACAGCAGTGGTTTTTAAAAGAATGCTCCAAATATTCACTCCATCCCCAGAGCACTGCCAGGTACCGACCTGCGCTGCCCTGGGGGAGAGAGACGAGCTACAGCGTGATGGGACGGAGCAGGAACAGGACGGCAGGAGGAAGGAGAGAGGAAATAGTGGATGAGGATGGGAAAGGAGGGAACGCAGATCTGAGACGTTCATTAACAGAGGAGGAAATTAGAAGGAAAAACAGACGATGATGAAGGACAGAAGGAGGGTAATGAAGCACAATGCAAAAAGAAAAGCGAAAGACAGGAAAGCCTTGTATTGCTAATGAAAGGGACAGCATAGAGCACTAGGGATCTCACTCGATCTTCAGCACGGAACATAAGGTCTGCATCCGTAAGTGAACACACACGACAGGTCACTGGGAGTGTGCTCCTGAAGCCCCATTATGGGACACACTCACCTATGTTCGGGTGTTTGAGCAGGCGACAGATCCGCGCCTCCCGCTCCAGTTTCTGATGATCTGCGGAGAGGACAGGAAACCGAAAATATGGTGAGAGAGACCCAGCAAAACTGACATCAACCATCAACCACAGGCAGACATTTTACAGCACCACAGACCGCATGAAGCAGCAGCGCCCAGACATACCCATCAGAGCACTGCTGCACAACCGATGGCTTTCCAAGAACACACAAGGTCTCAGGATGAACACATCATTTACATTCCACAATAAACTATGAGACAAGGATTATAATGCAGCATCATCAGGTAAAACACAAGAAACACCGTGAAATGTACTCATCCAAGCATCAAAGCATAACTTTCTAAAAGCACTAGAAACTACACAGATGCTATGCAATCATTATCAAGCTCATGTTCTTTGAATGGAGTGCACAGTTAAAGGATTTACAAATCATCCAATTACAGACATGAGCTGTACTGATACATCCCAGGTAAAGCACTAGCTTAGCCATGATCCCCCTCCAGCCATTATTTGCGACAAACATCCCAGACAGCACAAAAATATACAGCAGGGGAAGAATGTCAAAGTGTGGGTCAGCCACAAGCAGCCACAAATTCTGAATGCCATGCGCTGAACACTGTGTCTTTGCTGGTAGCAGTGCGGTATTCTAGGCCGCTCCATAAATACCGGGCACTTGACTGTCAGGAAAAGCAGGGACTGCCTAAAAATTAGAGGGGATTAATCCATTTAATGAGGGAGCCCCTCGTATGGACAATTCACAGAGGCTCAGTTACTGAGCTTAACAGTGCTCCAAAACAGTCTGTATCCTAAACACAACTCCTTGGAACAACATTCAACATTCTGATGCTATTCTAAATCAACACCTTTTGGGCTAAACAATCCTCGAAAACACTTGCTACCCTACGCACCGCTCCTAAAAGATGATTATCCTCTATACTGATATAAAGCACTGGCTATGCTGAACGCTGCCCAGAAATCATGAGCAAGATTGAGGGAATGCCATTAGTTCTTATAGTCCAGTTCTGCTCTTAAAAATCGAGAAAAAAACCCTTAAACCAGTGATTCGCAATATAGGCACACTGGCACTGGTCATGAATGAGCGTGATCCAGATGCAGTCGTGATTGTACAACAGTCATATTTTTTGAGGCACGTAATCGCTCCCGCGCACTATAATGCACCTGAACAGCCGAGGGAAGGAGCTGTAGACCACCCGCCTGACATACCTGAAATCAAGCGCCTTGTACAGTCGGAGTGAAAATACCACACCTCCCGTTTACTGAACCACATGCACAGCCAACCATCTGTACAATGTATACACTTTAAACCATAGACATAAACAGTAGACTTAGATGCCGCATTAGCCGCTGGAGGGTACATCAACTTTGCCGCCATATTACAGTGAGCACCTTACCATCAGCTGACCAGCACTCTGAATGCACTGACCACCACTCAGTTCAGATAGCTAGTGCATTTCCCAACTGGCACTATTTTTTCAAAGATCAGTTATAATGAATGCATCCAGTGTCCAATAAAATCACAAGAGACAAAACATAAATGACCCTAAATATGCTTCCCCCCTTCTTGTCTACAGCACGTTTTGAAAAGCGCCCCCTACAGGCCATTTCTTCAGAGGTCCATAAAATTAGTACCAGAAGGCAATTTGCAAAAAGAAAAAAATAACAGTTATTTGGGCCAAAATGAACAAATTGACAAAGGTAAAGTAAAATCCAAGACCATGATGGCCCAGGTGTGTTTCCACTTGGCATGGAATGACCCAGCATACAAGTCTGCATCACTCACCTAAAGCTGCCTTGCCACCGAATGCAAAGATGTTTTTTCGCCCAACCAAATTACATTCAAAGTCAATGCTAAGACGTAAATACACACAAAAAGATGCTAGTTCGTGCCGGGCGACATGAATCATGCCGGAGACACGGTGCAACACTACATGGATGGTGCGCACGAACAGCGCGAATGCTCAAAATTTGCATTTAGCTCTGCGTTAATTTATTCTTTTGTGAAAAATTTGCATGAGTAGAGCAGTGTTCTAATTAGCATCTTTGCTACTAGCAGTAACATTGGCTAGCAAGGCTACCTACTATCATATTCAAACCGCAGTTAGCTGCACTGCTTGAGATAATGGGAACCCAAGCGACATAGCAAGATAGTTAGCGAGCCATCAGTGTCAAATTACCAAAACATCACATTACACAAGAGTTGTCAGAAGACAACAAAGCTCAGTGGAAGCATTGAATATGTGAGATATAAAAGCCCTGCCCCTTACAGATCAAATGCTTTAGACAAACAAGCTGTGTTCGTGGAACACTGATGCCCCTGGCGGCAGGTTAAAGTATTTCTCCCCCGCTGCAGACAAACAGACGGACAGACAGGCGGACAGGTGAAAAACTATATGCCCCCGGAATCGAGGATTCGGGGGCATATAGTTTTTCACTATATGCCCCCGAATTTCAGAAAAATGCCCCAGTAATTTCAGAAAAATTACGTTTTGAGGGCAAAGTTAAAGCCTTTGAAAAGTGAGTCAAAGGTGAATATTAAGGTCAGCAGGTCAATAAATATAGCATGGTTGGAAAGGTCTTGTCATTAAGAATAGACATGAGAGGTATAAAAACCTTAACTATTACAGAAGAAAATCTGTGGCCAAAGTGAAAGTTTTTTGGCCAAAGTGAAAGTTTTTGGAAAGTAGGTCAAAGGTCAATATTAAGATCACCAAGTCAATAAATATGGTATGGTTGGAAAGGCCTTGTCATTAGCAATAGACATGTGAAGTATAAAAGCTCTACCTCTCACAAATGAAATACTGTGGCCAAAGTTAGTTTTTCTGGTCAAAGTGAAAATTTTTGAAAAGTAGGTCAAAGTTCAATATCAAGGTCACTTGTTTGAAAAAAACTCGGAATGAATGCAAAAGCCTTGCCATTAGGAGTACACGTCAAATATGATAGGCCTACTTTCATTGTCCCCCGTCGCCCCGGCAGCAGGGGAGACATAGAAATGCTGTTCGTCCGTCCGTGCGTCCGTCCAGGAACAGTGTACTCGCAATAACTTTTGACAGCTTTAATGGAGGATCACCAAATTCACACCACATATGCCTCTCGTGAAGATCTTGCTCAATTTCAATGATGAGTGACGTTCACCTACTTTTCAAGGTCACTGAGCAAAAAGATGTGAGGAACACTGTACTCCCGATAACTTTTGACAGCTTTAATGGAGGATCACCAAATTCACACCACATATGCCTCTCATGAAGGCCTTGCTCAAGTTCAATGATGATTGACCTTGACCTAGTTCTCAAGGTCACTGAGCAAAAACATGTGAAGAACACTGTACTCGCAATAACTTTTGACAGCTTTGATGGAGGATCACCAAATTCACACCACATATGCCTCTCGTGAAGGCCTTGCTCAATTTCAATGATGAGTGACCTTCACCTAGTTTTCAAGGTCACTGAGCAAAAAGATGTGAGGAACACTGTACTCGCAATAACTTTTCACAGCTTTGATGGAGGCTCACCAAATTCATATGACATTCTTCTTGGTTTGTTAGGTAGATCTCAGCCATGGGCACAAAACTATGCCATGGCGATGCGTCCATCATCCACAAGTCATGAAAATTGTAATCTCTCTCATGACCCATGGTTATATTTAGCTCATATCACAATGATCCATCCCTCATCCATCTCTCTGTTCAACCAATGACCAATGAGCTACAGTGTCATTGTACTTCACATTATTAGTGGTACAGTGCACCTCATTATTTTCAGCCATCAAAACAGTTTTTGCCTCATGTTTCTGGTCACTTGTGCGACGGGGGACACAAGGCCTTCAGGCCAGCAGGCCATTTTTAGAATAGATTATGCATTCGCTTTAAAAAACTTTAACCTTGCTGTCCGCGGACGCCAACGCAGAGGGTATGGCAATAGCTCTCCAAGGAAATTTGTCCCGGAGAGCTATTAAAAAGTGGTCCAGCTCAACATTGAATATGATAACATCAGTTCTGCAAATATTTTTATTCTCAAGCAGGCACAATATTGATAAAGCACTTTGTAAAATGTTTGCGATGTTAGCATAGCAACATTAGCATTGTTGATGATTTTGGAAGATTCAAATTGCTGTTGGTCAGCGGTGTGAATTCAAGTGTCAACCTACTACCAAGTTGTTCACCCATAGAAGTGAATCAGATCTTGGCGCTAACAGGGCGGCCAAAGATCCCGCAGGCATAAAGCTGCTTCTCAAAAAATTTAAAGTCACTCGCCTGGGCCACAGGCAGGGAGCAGTAAATCACTCGCCTGGCCATATCAAAAATGAAGGACTGGCATAGGAGAGAAAAACTGGGAGAAAATGAGAGCACTTTGTGGAAAGAGAGATGGTGAGCTCAATGGGACCAGAGAGAGAAGTTAGTGTGCCATAATTTCACAACAGTCACCCTTTTTCAACCTCTAATGTATCATTGCACCCGGTTTCCCAGAAATGCTGCAACGCAGTTACTGAGCATATTAAATATTCATCTTAAATGCATCTATGGACCACAGATGACGAGGATCAGCTGGAGCACCTGATCCGCCATCTCAAACGTGCTTCTCCCAACCCACCCCCAAGCCCTTCGCCAATCAGAAGGGACAACAAGGAGAGACCAATCAGACACTCCCCCACACAGAAAGCCTGAGCGCAGTAGATTTGTGCACACAGCCAGTTATCCTCACATCGGCAGTCGCGTCTCACCACCGCGTGCTCGCAGATGCAGCTGTAGCTGAGAACCGCACGTTCTGAAGACTTCACACGTCTGAGAGGGCTTATACATCCATCAATAAAAATAAACTCTCGACGTTTTTATTGTAATGGGTGCATTTGAAATTACTGTCATCAGCTGTGTCAAAAAGGCCTTCTTAAAAGCAGGAGCCATGGGGCTGCTGGTCCAAGTAAAGCACCATATTCTTTCCCAGCACTGGGGGATCATGTAACATCATATTACTCATAGTGCCTGTACGTGTGTGCGTGTGTCTGTGCATGCGTGAGTATGTGTGTGTGTTTGAAGAGACTGTACGTCAAACATCTGTGTCACACACAGGCAATCTATTTAAGGATCCAATTATTGAGTAGAATACTTTTTTTCCCCCAGATCAAACAATTTGTAATACACTGATTAACCACTGTACCCAGCAGCTGAGGGAAGGTCAACTTTGACATTTACTTGCAAGAACCTCCCCCCCTTTCCCCTTCAACATTTTTAATGCACCATTTGAAATTCCTTTATTTTTCTACATCACAAACAAACAGCGCTCCATTCAGTGTTTCCTCTAGGACTTTTTTCAGCAGCGGGGGCGGGCTCTTCAGGGAGCTGTGGGGCGTAAACCAATGACACGACTCCTTTACTTTTACAACCTATTTATTGAATGGTCAGTTGAAAATGGCTTTTTAAAGGCTGAATGTGAAAATAAATAAAACAATAAAATTTAAATATTGATCATTACTCTTACAATGGAAATACAATTAATTTCTTAATTATTTTTTATTTATTTAACAGAAATATTGACATTTATATTATGCAATAAATAAATAAAAAGGGGGGGAAAGGGTAATCAACACTCACCACTCTCAGTGTGGTAGAGCCATGAGTGGAACCAGGAAATTTTTTCAACCATTTAGGGTCCCAGCTTGATAACCTAAAGGGAAGCACAGGCTTTTCTCCTCCACTCTCCTCTCTCTCTCCTGCACCATCACTTTGCTCTCCTACTCCTTCACTCGGCTTTCCCCCGCTGTACTATGCCGGTCTGTTCCTTCTCTCATACTATTACACAAAATATTAACGTTAATTTATGCTCACATCACATCTGATTACAAATGTGAACATATGTTTTTACCTAACCATCATCAGTTTTGAGTTAGTAAAAGGCTAATGATATCTCACTAGCGTCATCTTCATCAGGCGTCTTTCTCTTCTTTGAAAATTATTTGAACAAGCTCATCTGAAAATGCAGTCAGCAGTTACTTCACGGCGTGTAGGTATTGGCTTAATACCAGTGACAGTCCATCGGCAGAAACACAGGGCCAGCAATAACCTCACCTTTCACTTCTTAATGACCGACACCTCTCGCAGTTTACCTCCCCGATTAGAAACAGTTGCTCAGACTGATTGGAGGAACCGACGAGAATCTAATTTAGCCTTGTTATACATAGCACTTTGAAATTATACGGCGTTTACTTCCACACACTAATGGCTACAGAAAAAAAAAAAAATATCAATAGCCTACGTCTTTATAATTTCTGAATTTGCGTAAATTAATTCGCGAGGTTCATTGAGCAATAAACCGTGAGAATCCGTTCCATATACTCTGAATGTGACCGCTAAAGTGCGTAGTTAGGTACAATGCACAGCCGAGTAATGCCGAATATAACTGCTAGGAAGTCCGCGAAAGTTTCGGATTTTTTGCAGATTGTCATCCTTGCAGAGCCAGATCAATTATATCAACATAGCCAGTCGCTTTGTCATTAGCATATCTTAATCATTACGTGTCACGCATTGGTGGTGGCTATTCTGTTAATTAACTGTTTGATTGTTAATCAGGCAAACCTGATCGCAAACAGTTTAAGAGCAATTATCCGGGATGTTACTGAAGGCCTTCCTGACCTCAGACAGTACACCACTGCAAATGCTATCAATTAGTTTACTCACGTTAGCGACACAGAGTTGGCACCGGGCCCATTTAACTTCAGCTACCGATATGTTACGTAACGTTATCTGACCATCAATATTCTGCGAATGTCTACTTAACTTGCAAAATCTATAATGAGTGATCTCAAGCTAATAAGTGCATCTTTTCTCCGGTACGTCGCTGCCCTATTTTCCAGGAGGACACTCCTCTGACTCTGTGACCTGGGTGCCTGGGTGGGTGACGTGATGTCACTTTCAAGGCCGCGCTCTCGCGAGTAATTAAATTCGTATTAAATTCAAACACATTATTATTCAAAAAGGGTCCAATATTTCTTAATTCCTTTAACACATTTAGATAATATACGATACGATGTCACTGTGTTGCTACATGGTCACCATGCCCTTGTTTGTTGTGAGACGCATCGCTGCCCCGAGTACCACGAGTGCCCCCGTTCAAGAGGTTAATCCACAGTAATATTACCTATTCAGTTTCTTTACATAATCCAGTTAGTGACTACAATAGAGCATGGAGCCAAAGATGAAGCCAGTTTACATTCACTATCAGGCATGTGGAACAGTGCCAAACTAAAGGCAATGTGATTGGAAAGCCATGGCTGTGACTACTTTTATAAGACCAAAATATATATATATATATATATATATATATATATATATATATTTATATATATACATATATTTTTATAAATATATATATACACTTTAGAAATAAAATATATAAATACAATGCAAAACGATAACGGATGTTCAAGGATGGAATTAGATTTTGACTTGCAGTCGAGCGGATTCACTTCGTTCAAAGGTGTGAGCAGGCGCATTAGTCGTGACGCAGCTTATTTAAAGTGCCAGTAAATACCTTGCATGTCTTCAATGTGACAACATATAAAAATGGTATCAGTAGGTAGGGAAATCATTCATCTTCACATCGATATGTTATACAAATTTTTACGACTTCGAAAAATATGGATTTTGATGTTAAAAACTCACTCAACCCTTAAACTGTCACGCGAGCGAAAATGTGATGTCATTAGAGTAAGTTCCCTTTCTTGTGTACCACGTGACGTGTGACGTAGCACACACAACAGCAATAGCGGAAAGAATCAAGTTGACAGCCTCGGAGAGAAAACGCCGGAAAATTGCCCTTGATGCCAAAAGAAGACGATCCCTTGTATATATTGGGAGTGCTATTGATCGGTAGAAGAGTCTGAGAGAGCGACTGGGCATTGACAATGATGAGTTGGCCCTAACTTTGATGGATTAGTAAGTTGAAATACCGTGTTGGTTTCTCTTTGCAACATTTCTCGCGCTACTTGAGTTCATAAAAGTAAACAACGTAAATGGTAGTGTGCCTCGAATGAGGGAATTATGTTTTGCTTATCGTGTTTTGCTTAACGTTTGACAGGTTATTGCAGTCGTGAAATCGTGATGTATTTAGAGAGTAATCAGAATTTAATCAACATGGGACCCGATGTTCTCGTTATATGTTATATGGTCTGCGATATAGTAACTAAATGTCAAGGATCTACAGAAATGATAGTCTGAAGTAGATAGCGATAGCCTCTTAAAACAAATATGGAGCTAAGATAAAAGACCTATAAATATCATTGCCCACTGAACATTACAGAAGTCTGTTTGTTGCATGTGATGTGCCACAGTAAATTCAAAAATTCTTTTATTGCATTTCACTGCAGATTACGTGTCAGAATGCTGCCAGATAAAATATAATTTCCGATATTTCGCCACAACCTTTTGTAAATACATCAGTTAGATTGTGTTATTTTTCTTCGATTTAAAAAAAAATCCAAGTTAACAATATCTGGGTTTTTTTTTAAAAAACAACAATAACATCCGTAAGACAAAAACATTCCTGCTGTAAAAATAGACATTGTAACTCCAATAGAAGCCAATCTATGACATTCAATGAGTGTAAGAACGTAGGCCAACAGTACCGTTCATTTAGCAACATCTTCACGGAAGAAATCAAAGAATCGATATACTTCAATTACATGACGCTTATGCATTCATAATATGTTCAAATGGTCTTCCCATATGTCAAGTGATTACTCGCCTCCACATTCTCCAAAAACGTTCCTGTCTGTCTTCTTTTTTGTCCGCGCGACGCCATCTCTGTTTACAGTGCGCGATTTCAACCCACAATGCTTTGCGTGATCCAATCTATTTTTCGACCGGGAAACCCCTTTTTGAAAAATTGCATTTCCTAAGGTTATTTTTGGTCAAATATTTTTTATAATTTTTTTGGGCCATATTACAAACAGCTTGATTTTTGGAAATTTTTTTTAAAAAACATGCAAGGTACTTACTGCCACTTTAAACATATGCTTATTTTTCTAATGAAAGCAGAAAGCCAAAAAGCTCAGACTGAGGGATGTTCATGACTATTCATTAATCAATTATTTGCCATTAAGAATGTAATTAAAAATGGGACCAAGGGTCCTGTAGCATACTGGCAAGCAGTCTTATAGTGATGATACAAGTTATGAAAATTTCATGCGAAGTTTTAATTTGAATCAATGAATCAATGTCAAGGTCACTAAATAAAAGTTCACATACATTTATAAGACCTTCTGTAATCCAAACCCAATCCTACACTCTGAAGCAGTTTTGCTGACCCAAGTCATTGAAAATTTAATATGTCAATTGTGAACTTTAATGCTCACAGAATGTCAAGTTGAGGTCAGCAAATGGACTTCATATCTGACTTTGTAAATGTCTCTGTACAAACCTTGGCTCAATCTGTGACCATTTTGGTGATACATATCACTGTAATTTCACGGTCAAGTTTAACCCTCAAAGGTCACTGACAGTCATCTGAGTGTCAGGAAGTGAAAGTTCATGTGACTTCCTAGATGTCCGAAACACAAACCTAGGCTCCATCTGTGACCGTTTTAGTAATACAAGTCATTGAATTATCACTAGGTCACATTTGACCTTTGAAGGTCAATATGAAGGTCACCAACTTAAAGTTCATATATGACTTTCTATATGTCTCTAATACAAACCTAGGCTCCATCTGTGACCGTTTTGGCAATACAAGTTATTGTAATTGTATTATGTCAAGTAATGACCTTCAAAGGTCACCAACAGTCAAGTTGAATGTCACCAAATGAAAGTTCACATGTGACTTCCTAGATGTCAGAAACACAAACTTAGGCTCCATCTGAGATCTTTTTAGTGATGCAAGTCATTAAATTTTCTCTTGATCAGGTTTAACCTTCAAAGGTCAAAATGAAGGTACCGAGGTAAGTTGATTGCCTGATTTAGAAAAAAAATGTATCACGCAGTTTTTGAGAAATAATTTTTTAAAATTTCTCAGTCCTATCTTTAACATTGGGGCCAAATTTTCATGGGCCCATAAAAGGATCAAAAATAATTCAATCAAAATCCCAAAAAAAAAAAAATGTCTGGAGATATGGTTTAGTAGTATGTAATGGCAAATTTACACAAAAATTCATCAGGCCAAAAAAAAAGTAAAAAAAAAAAAAAAAAAATGTTCCAGACAACGGACGCCACACCACGACAATACCTTATACCCCATAGGGCCGGTAAGCTGAAAATAAGTTTCCGCAATGTACGTTTTTTGTGTAACCTACCATTTCTTCAAAGCTCATTCATGTAAACTTTCACACCACAAGAGGGCGCACTTCAACATGGCACTTCAGTTAAGATACTGGGTTTTGTGTCGTCAGCCTTGCAAGGCTCAGTCACATTATTAAAGAGTTACTGACTCACGCATATAGACTACCAAAGTGTGAGGTCACATTTCTATATATATAAGTATTTTCTTTGGATCAAAACAAACTTTAAATGGCAATACGGTTGCATGTCAACAGTTACACTGTCGTTTAAAGCCTAATTTACAGTCGCCCAACTCCGTCAGTGCGCAGACACGCAGTTGTATCAACGGAGATGTGGACCTTTCAGACTTCTCTGTTGCTTAATGGGTGTTGCAAAGAAATTCACCGCCAGGACAATAGGGGGCGTAGCGTTTTTTTTTTTAATTAATTAATGATAACTTAGATCCAGGAAAACGTGATGCCATCGTTTTTGAACTATATTCTCATGTCAGAGTTCAGCATTACTCAGCAGCGAGCAATTTTTTGTACGCTCCCATATGTAACTACGTCCTCACTTAAACGGTGGTATAGGAGCCATTTCTTAGTTTATTTTCCAAGTATATTATTTCTTATTTCTGTGTTTGTGAGTGCGCCCTCTCAGGGGGAGAGGGCTCTAAGCATAAAGGACGGTGGCCATGGCGTGCTCGGATGAGAGGGCGAGTGACGGCACATCCCGTCACTGACCTCAGCCTCAGCTCATGCCACGTCAGCCTCAGCCACCTCAGCGTTCTGCAGATTATTGGGATGCAGCACCTATAATTCACATCTCATGAATGAAATGCTTGTTTCTTTTTTTATGCCATTTACATTTCTGTAATAAATTGCGGTTAACAGTGATGGGAAAAGTTTTGAGTGAATTGTTTGATGCAAAGGAGGCTGCGAGTCAGACACGTTGCACGCCACTCTCCGTGTGGTAAAAACAACACGAAAGGATGGGGAAAATGGAATTCCAGGACCCCAACCGAAGTTTTTTGCCACTACAGGCAATAACAGTGCCACATCTGACATTGTTCTATTTGGTGGCACCATTTGTTTAATGAGAACTGGCGTAAGAGAGCAGCTGTGAGTGTCTCATCGTTTTAGCACTCTGTTTATGTTTTTTGTCCTTCATTAATTAATGTTTCATGTAAATAATGTGCTCCTCAGCTAAATGGGCCAAAAACAAACAGAGAAAAAGATTAGCTTTTTATATCTCATTGATTATTGATTGATAACATGCTCAACGATCTGTTTGGTAAAAAAAATGCAGGAAATATGCAAACCAACTCTAAATATATCCAGACAAACTCTATCTGAGTTCAAGGACTTGGTCCACAGAAAATGTTTTGGATCGAGCTAATCTTACCACAGGCAGTTTGGTAAAACCAGGATGAGGTCCACATGATGTTCTGGAACAGACTAGGTCCTGAGTTTTCAGGGAAGGTCTAAAAAGTACCAATTTTTAATATGAGTCTGACGATATTCTGCCTAAGTTTCTTAGGGTGCCATAACTTAATATTACTTACTTTGTGGTTTATTAATAGGAGCCATGCTAAGAACAACTTTTCTCAAGGGTGCTATGCTGCAGCAGCTGGAGTTTGACCCAAAAACCATCCAAGCCGATGATAAATCAGCAAACCTGTTCATCTTGCATCATGTCGTCTTTAAAACAGTGATTCACATGCCGGACATATTCATACTTTCATAATAAAGAATAGACAACTGAAAACGGCACTCCTTCCTCTACATGTTACATCTTTCGGCTTTTCTAGCTTTTACTAAAAGCAAGCTGACCCTTTTAAGTTTGGGATCAGGAACCAGTGAAGAATGTTAACAGCAATAACACACTGTTGGGTAGTGGTGCGACACATTATTTCAGTGGGCGGTGCCCACATTTCCATTTATTTTCAGTTGTGGCCCTGTGCTGAGCATCACAGGACTGGCACAGCAATGCAAAGCGAGCAGTCAGAATGAAAGACAGCTGAACTAAATTGAAGAAGGGCTCAGCAATCACCAGGTCCTGGTCAATCATATCCTTTTGATAGTGAGGTTGTTAAGCCCATCATTATCCACCACGCACATGAAATTCAAATATTAATGGTGGAGAGGCTCATCACTGTCATTATGGGTTTCCCAATACTTTCAGGACATAAAAAACAGAAATTCTGCTTTGCAGGAGCGAAGGCAATACCCCACGGCCCTTAACACACTGAATCAAACGACGATCTTTGAGCCAGAGTGAAAGGTCATTGTGGTACAAAACCTGGATGAGGCACGCCTACCCACCAAGACAGGTCCACATACGCAAAATCAAGTTCCTAACGCAAGCGGTTGGAGAGAAACGGCCCGACAAAAATTTGAAGATCAAGGTCACTGAGCAAAGGTCAAAGGTCATTCCGGTGCAAAACCTTGACTAGGCACGGCTACAAGGAATACGCCCGAATCCGAATCCATATTCGGCAAGTCATGAATAATAGCTTTTTGCCCAAAAAATTATTTGTTCGAACATTTTGTTAAAAGTTCGGCTTTATATAATATATATATTTTTACCCGAGTTGACTATGGGAAACATCTCCTACAAGTGGCTGGTTTTGAAGTTCTCCAATTCAAACTAGATTGGCTGCCACCGCTGTCAATCATCCTCACCAGTCAGTCAGAATTGATGACGTCGGCAGCCTTTGTGTTTGGAGCACTGACTGGAGTTCACGCATACTCACCAGAGAGAGACAAAAAACTTTTCCGCGGTTGTTTTTTTTTTTTCCCCACCGCTGACTGTATTTCTTTTAATTCGCTGAGTGGATAGACTTTAGAGTGAGTTTCTTAAACCTGTGTTGCTTGTCCTTTTAGCGCGAGTCTGTACATTTAGTTATGAACAGACTATAGTATTACTATAGTATTGTCTTTAGTGGGAGCCTGAGAGGCAAACGTATCCTCTTTAGCCTGTTAGTGTAGTTTGCTTGCCTTGTTCCACTGTCGGATTGCTGCCGCAAGAAAGTTTTATAACACTGACTGCATATTTAACTAATTATGAACAGACTATGGTATTAGCTGCTAACGTATCGTCTTTAGACTTATTAAGTTCTTATTCCAAGTTAGTCTCTCTCTCTCTCCCTCTCTGTCTGTCTGTCTGTCTGTCTGGGTGCGGGCGCTCTGGAGAAAAATACATGTGACAGAGTTGAGCAGCTAGCTATCATTGCAGACAGTTCTGCCAAGTTCTGATTCCTTTATTTACCACTAAAATAGTTACATCGAGTTGCATTGCTTAGTTGTGGTATGCTGTTGTTTAACTAACCAAGTTAGTTTGTGTGTGTGTGTGTGTGTGTGTGTGTGTGCGCTCTGGAGAAAAATATAAGTGGCTGAGAGTTGGGTGGCGAGATAGCTCCATTGTTTAGCTTGCTTTAAGTGCTGTTCCTCAGTGGCTCAGTGATTTTTATCTCAGAAATTTTCCTTTTTGATTTGTCTCTTCTGAGATATTTCGGAAATATTTCAGAGAAACATGCATGATCCCCCTGTTTGCAGCGCTATTCCCCCACCAAAAAAACATTGCAGTGATGTCAGGGAGCACTTTACAGCCAGCGCACTAGAACCAACCGAGGTGATCTGCAAACTGTGCAAAGCTTAAGTTAGCAGAGGCAAAGATATTAATCACCTGTCAACATCTACCATGCATAATCACTTGAGTTATAAGCATCCCACCCTGAAAATGACTCAAAATACCCCAAGTACTTCCATTCAATAATTGATTGTTTATTTTCCTCAAGACAGTAGTTTCGGAATTTCAGCAATTTTAGATTTCTTTGTGCTTAAAATACAATGATTAGGAGGAAAAAAAAGAAAAAAGTGAGTTCTGGTTTTAGCCCCGCCTACTTTTCCCTGAATCCGAGTCTGAATTATTTTGCCCCAAAAACAAATGCAAATACAATTAAAGCCGCAAGTGGCCTTGTTCGATACCCTTAACGGCTACCGACCAAGGCAAAATGAAGTTCCTCAACCAAGCAGTTACAGAGAAATGACCTGGACAATGGCTGGAAGCCCGGACGCCGGTCCGCCCGTCTGCGAAGGGGACGACTTAGTCGGGGCTGAAGGGTAAAAATTCATGAAGGAGAGTCGCAGGGATTGTGGGGGCGACTGAAGAGTTATTCAATTAAATTACCTTTTTTAGAAGATATTCAAATGAAGCAAATAAATGCTTATCTTTTAATTTACAGGTAAATTATGTTATCGTGGATACTTGCATTTGTCTGACTTTTAATAAATATTTGGTCGCCGCAAACAAATCACTGTATAAGCTGCTGATTGGCCAGACCTTAAAAATGCCCAGAAGCAGCCAGCTGCAAATCAGTGACAGCGTATTTGTCCTGCACTATTAAAATCAATCACAATGAATCCATTGCGGACGCCATTTTTGTCATTGTAAACTTTCTGCAATGTGCAAAACCCCACCTTTGCACTGAAGTGCGTATCCCCAACCCAGCGCTTAATAGACGGGACGTATTAATCAGGGCGTGGCTCTCCAAAAAAAAAAAAAAAAAAAGCCATTATTGACTATTAAGTAACACCGTAGTTTCACGGAATTCAAAGGCAGTACAACACAGTTAAAACATAACGAGTTGCTGAATACCCCTCGGCCCAAACAAGATTTCCTGCCCAAAGGTCACAGTGCAAAGGTCAAAGGTGAAATCCAGCAAAAATATGACCTTGCACATTCATGTGTCACAGTGGGTTACCATACCAAATTTGGTGAAGCAGCAATATTTAGTTGACGAGTACTGACCTGTACAAGATTTCCAGGGTCAAGGTCACAGAGCTAAGTTCAAAGGTCAAATCCAGCAAAAAACCTGACGTTGCATATCTATGGGTCACTGAATTACCATACCAAATTTGTTGAAGCTGTGAGAATTAGTAGCCGAGTACTGACCCCGAGAAGATTTCCGAGGTGAAGGTCAACGCGCTATGGTCAAAGCTCAAATCCAGCAAAAAACCTGACGTTGCACATGCATTGGTCGTATTGAGTTACCATACCAAATTTGGTGAAGCTGCGATCATTAGTTGCCGAGTACTGGCCCGGACAATATCATGGACAGACGACAGATAACAGACAACAGACGACGGACGACGGTCGACAGACGACGGTCAACGGACAACGGACGGACACGCAGGTGACGACAATACCCCTCCGGCCAGAGTCGGTCGAGGGGTAAAAACTGGATAAAAGACCACAACTTCATGACACCTGATTAACAAAGCCTTTAAATTACATCATAACTGCATTATTAGTGCAATAACATCTAGTTGTCCAGAATATGTATATATGTATATATATTTTTTTGTTTATTTATAAATTTGGCATCTCCAATCCCACCCGAATCTGGAATGTCCGATTGGGGAAATGAACAAGGCTTTTCCAAATGCGACCCCCTTTTGCCAACTCAGGAGAGTGAAGACAGTTCACGGCTCTCCTCCGAAGCACGCGACTGTCATCCACCGCTTCTTATACACTCATTGGTTGACTCCTCGCAAGTACAGAACAAGGGCGGAGGATACCCGAACATGAACAAGCTTACAATCTTCCTGACGAGCGCCTGACTGGCCAACAGGAGGCACCTAAAGAACGAACAAAGCAACAATTTAATATTACCCTTCCTAGCAGACCCTTCCCAATTAGCATCCCTGTAGCACCCAATTGCGCGCTACTCTGAAAAAGCTGCCGACCACTGCCAGTTTGGACGACCGGGGCTCGAAAAAGCGCTGTGACAGTCATTTCTGTTTCACAATGTGATGCTTTATCTGAGTGAGCTAGCCAGCAGCTATTTTTCCACAATAGTACATAAATTGCTCTAGCAGTGCAATAATTAGAATTATAGTTGAACTGAACTTGTTTCTGTATCCAAACTGTGCATACGCCTGATCACACGCAGTTAAGCGCAAACACTTCCTGCGAAGAATGGAAGCCCAGGAACGAAGGGAAGCCTCTGCCAGCGGACCCAGTTACCATGCCGCCCTCTTAAAGTCAACAACTTAATTTCCACGTCATCTGAGCCCATAAAAATCTACTGGTTGCAGTAGGCCCCGGCAAAGGCCCGCAGTCCCAAGATTATTGAAAAGATGCAGCACAGCAGCACAATGCAGCTCTAAAGGGGGGTAATGGACAACAGAAAACCCTGAGCAGTTACCATCACTGAACATCTGAAAACACACTGCTTAATTCCCCGTCAGTAAAAAGAGCTTTTTTTCCCGAATGACAAATGCAGCCAACGACAAACAGAATCCTCCTGAGATGAACAAGATTTTCAGACTTTGTAGTGACAGCAGTGAGCTTTTTGAAAAAGCAGATGGAACATCGTCGCACCCTCCGTCTTTTTAAAGTCAGTGCATATATGCTTTCATTTTTCAAGCTGTCCAGGTGTCAGAAAATCGCAGAGCGAAAACCAAGAACAAGAGTCTCCAGGGCAGAGGTTTTCCACCTTATCGAGAAAGCGGTTGCAGGCTTTTATTCCAACGAATCAGTTATACTACCGACAATGACACCCAATCAGTAATACAACAGATAATTACTTTTGTAGAACAACCAATCAGTTATACAACTGATAATTAGAACAGCCAATCATCTATACAACCGATCATTAGAACAACCAATTCTTTACATAACCGATAATTCTAACCACCAATCAGTTATACAACTGATAACTACAACAACCAATCAGTTATCATTTGAACAACCAAACAGTTATATAGTAGATAGTTAGAACAACCAATCACTTATATAACAGATAATTAGAACAACCAATCACTTATATGGGCGAGAATTAGAACAAACAATCAGTTATGAGACTGATCATTACAATTAAAACAGTAAGCAAAGACTTCAGTGGTTGATCAGCAGAATCAGGTGTGTAGTTTCATGGCTGTAACAAAAAGCCTGCACCGACACCGGCCCTTTCTGAATAAGGTTGATAACCCCTACGCTAGATGTAGCAAGAGGATTTCTCACTACTGTGCTAGTCAGACAGGCTCTCCACACAGCCACAAGGATTAAGTTGCTATTCATATATTTGGACAGATTTGCAAATTCCTGCACATGGTAAAGTCGCAAAGTAGTGGAGAAAAATCCCTAACACCACACTGCCTCTTATCCAAGCATATAACACTGCCTTTTTCAACAGGAGTGTCAGTCGCCAGTCTCTCAGCTTCGCATCATTACTTACATAAATGGTCCGAAGTAAAATAATGAGAAACAGGGGTCAGGAGAATAAAAACTGTTCAATGTATCAATTTACGAGCGTAGTTGGGCTGAACAGCCTGTTCTCGCCGTTCATGTTATTTTATGTTATTTGAGACCCATAAACTCACTAAATATCTCGTAAGCCACAATAGTAATCAGTGGGGGATAAAACGGACTGAGTGAACTTGCAACAGGCGCACTCTTCTCCTCACCATCATAACCGTTCACCAATTTATAGACCATCAAGAACAGTTTATAGACCAATATAGTGGTCCCCAGACTCGCACCAGCAGGCTCCTTGTGTATGGTGGTTTTCGTTCTAACCTCAATTGCGATCAACTTTTTAGCAAGCAATTAATTATTCAAACTAGGTGCTTTTTGTGCAAGATTACTTAAAAATCCTAATAATAGTCTCTGATTCAGATGAAACTGATCTGAATCAGCTAATTAGTGAAAGTCCAGATAGATATTGAACAATTCAAAGACAAAGTAAATAATCATGAGACAAACCTGCATTGTATTGCCGTTTAAGAAAGAAAAACCTCAGAGGTTAATTTTGCCTCATTTTTTAAGCAATTGTTTGCCATTTTGCAAGCAGCACAAGTTGGGGATTACTCATTCATTGTGGTACTGTATGTTTCTGGCATGATTTTGGTCAATATGATAATTCCAGCATATAAAAATCAAATGCACATACTCAGCAAAGAGATGTTGGGCTCAGAGATCTGGTCTGATAGACATAAGGTAACAGAGGAAGACAGGATTGGGTCCACTGGCTGACATTGCAGCCAGAGCAGTCAACAAACAAGCTGTGTTTGTGGAACGCTGATGCCCCCTGCGGCAGGTGGCAGTATTGCAACAAAAGGACAGACAGAGGTACAAAACAATATGCCCCCAAATCTTTGATTCCGGGAGCATTTTGGGGGGGGGGGGGGGGGGAAGTGCCCGGAATGAGTGTGCGACCCTCCAACTGTGCGACCCAAGGGCCCTCAAGAACACATGGAGATGACGTGGAGAAGGCAGACAATAGGCCACGGTCCTCTCCCACTATGCCACAGGCAGGGTGCGGATAACACACTGGTTTCACCTTGGCTTTTTAAACGCATATCCACTGCCAGGAGGAAAAAAAAAACATCAGCTTATCAGCATGAATGAATAGATGACAAGAAACTAGCAAAACTAGAAGAGACAAGCAATTAACCACCTGCAGTGCTGTCCTACCTAGATCTAAAATTCCTTGCAAAATATGTTCAGTTGAAACTAGTAGTAAAAATTATATTGGTCAATAGTGAAGAGGGGTGAATGACTGCACCCCTCCGTACTCAAAAAAGAGGAAAAAGCTTTTTCCAAGCCAAAAAAATAAATTAAAAAAACTATTGTGACACACATTTATCAGGTATATTTCCCTGCCCTGCCTCTCAGTGCCAAAAGAAGAGAAGGCTCGAGTTCTCATGGCCGTGTTGACGGTCTCTCTCTCTCTCTCCATCTTAGCTCAAAGTGAAGAGAAGGCTCGAGTTCTCATGGCTATGTCGTGGTCTCTCTCTCTCTCCCCATCTTAGCTCAAAGCGAAGAGAAGCCTCGAGTTACTCGTGGCTGTGTCGATGGGCTCTCTCTCCACCTTAGCTCAAAGTGCAGAGAAGGCTCGAGTTCTCATGACCGTGTCGATGATCTCTCTCTCGCCATCTTAGCTCAAAGTGAAGAGAAGGCACGAGTTCTCATGGCTATGTTGTAGTCTTTCTCTCTCTCCCCATCTTAGCTCAAAGTGAAGAGAAGGCTCGAGTTACTCGTGGCTGTGTCGATGGGCTCTCTCTCCATCTTAGCTCAAAGCAAAGAGAAGGCTCGAGTTCCTCATGGCCGTGTCGATTGTCAGTCTCTCCACCTGAGCTCAAAGCAAAGAGAAGGCTTGAGTTCTCATGGCTACGTCGATGGTCTCTCTCTCCATCTTAGATAAATTGTAAATTTTCTTCACTTTGAGCTATCTGCTACTTCCAGCTGGACAGTGCAGCATCTCACAAAGCAGAAGTCATCTCATGCTGGTTTGATGAACAAACCAACATGAGTTTGATGACTTTGACGTCATCGTCCTCCAATGACCTCTGCAGTCACCAGATCTCAATCCAGGAGAACAACTTTGAGATGTCATTGAACAGAAAATTTAGACTGATTGTGCAGCTGTATAAACAAGGGCAACGCAAAGCGTAACATCCCCTTGCCAGGGACAAGTGTTGTGCATGTACATGTGTATATACGTCATAAGTTGTTACTTTCATTTGACTATACTATATTACTAGGCAAGGAAGTTATTAATACCCGGAGTTTGGATGTACAGAGAGTTTGCTACTGTATGGAATGACCCATGAGAAGATCTGAAAAAAAAGTTTATGTTAATTGGTATGAAGATTTAACAAAAGAATGTGAATAAAATCAGGGATTGACAGAAGATTAAGGCATATATGAAAAGGTGACAAAATGAGAGAAAAGTGAAAAGTGAGAACATAAAATCAATGTATCCTTGAACTTTGAAAGGTTAGTACTGTATAATATTTAAAACCGTGTAATGGCACGAAAGAAATCTTGAATGTGATTGAGAAGCAGAATTCATGACAACAAAATGATAAGGTCAAATGGGACAGTCATCACGTTATACTGTTAAATCTTCGGGGAACCATTTTTGCATATTTAATGAGCTACGACGTTTGACCTACATACTCCAAAATTGAACTTGGGCTGTATTTTGATACAATGTACCTTCACATGAAATTTCATTAAAATCCGACACAAATTACTCAATTTATCGAATTAAAACCAATTTAGCATATTTAATGAGCTATGACCTTTGACCTACATACTATGAAATTGGACTTGGGCTGTATTTTGATACCATGTACCTTCATATCAAATTTCATTACAATCCGTCAAACATTACTCAATTTATCGAATGAAAACCATTTTTGCATATTAATTGAGCTATGACCTTTGACCTACATACTACAAATCGAACTTGGGCTGTATTTTGATACCATATACCTTCATATCAAATTTCAATAAAATCCATCAAACATTACTCAAGTTGTGGAACAGAAACCATTTTTGCATATTCATGAGCTATGACCTTAGACCTACATACCACGAAATTGAACTTTGCGTATGTTTTGATACAAAGTACCTTCACATCAAATTTCATTGAAATCCGTCAAACATTACTAAAGTTATTGAACGAAAACCAGATTTATTACGGATAGATGGTCGGACGCCGGCAATACTATATCCCCCTCGGACGACTTTGTCAGCAAGGGGAAAATTATGTGATGCAATCAAGTCAGTATGGACAAGAATCTCAAAGGAGCGTTTCCAATATCTTGAGAAATCTATGCAGCAAAGAACTGAGGCTGTTCTGAGAGCAGTGGGAGGCACAACAGCATGAGAATAATGTTCCTCGTGAAGTGTTCACTCAGTATTATTTCTGAATTTTGGAATCAGGGATAAATGTCAAGGTTTTTCAATTAGATGGATAGTTTGATTATGTGCCATCAATTTGATCTAAAAATAGGGCAAAGACAAAGAGTTGCAAAGGACAATTACAGTTTGAAAGGATCGTGTCCTATACTGCAGTCTAAACATATCAATGGCCTCATGCAAGAAGGGCGTAAGTGACTTTTTACAAATTAAAAATAGTGCCATGGGCCCTGTAGCTCACCTGACCACTCGAGAGTGTGTAAGAACCAGTTTAATCAAACTAGTAGGGTGTGTAAGAAGCAGTTTAACTCAAATTAGTCATCAAAAACCCAGGGACTTTCTTGCATGCCCACTTTTGACCAGTAGCCAAAGGCAAGATTTCAACTTGTTTATTACCTCCAGTGACCTTGACATTTAAAAGCTGAATTATAAGTCATGTATCTTGCCATCTACTACCTACATAGCAAAATTGAGCTGAATATATGCATAAATAGCTTTCAGATGGTGATTAACCCCTTTGTGCAGAAGCCAAATCTGGCTTTTTAGGTGTTACCCGATTCAAGGCTTTATAATTCAAGATCCCAGCTTCACAGACAGAAAAACTTTGGCCGAATTGAGTCTAGACACTTGAAGCATTTAGACTCCCATCGTATTTCAGTTTATTTTTATGATTTTGGTGGAGAAAAGGGGCTGCAAACATAAAAAATCTTCATGAGAATTCACCATTGAAATAGCAAAAAAAATAATACTGACAAATGAAAAACTGCTGGGGCTTAAATCTATACATTTCTGGGATCATAAACCTTTTTACCACAAGTACAATTCATCTTGAACATTACATTCTAGATTACCCACTTGCTATGAGCCAAAGATAGCTATCCAGGTGTCTCCCCAAAGTCTGAGATCATTCAAAATGGTTCACTGTCAAATCATACATTAATCATATATTTAACAAAAATTAACTTTTGGGACATGAAAAAGTTCATGCATGAAAATCATGAACTAATGATTTTCTGGATGAGGTTAGCATGAATTTATCAATATCAGTGCAGTTGAACATCGTTGGTCACCAGTTACCTCTCCAAACAAAAAACATGCCTTTTCTCCAAAATAAAGTTAGCAATATTGTCAATTTTTCTTCGAAGTCCCCCAAGCATTTAAAAAAGTGCTGATTAAACAGCTATAACATTCACACTGCAATGAAAAGCTAACCGCTCTCACATCCGAGCTCATAACCTTACACCTTATAAGGGTAAAAACTCACTAACTCAGTAATATCTGAATTCTGAAACATACCTTATTTTAACAGAACAGAAACGTCACTTTCAGGAAAAATCAAACGACATATACCTCCATATACAACAGAATGGTGTAATGAACGTACCGAGGGATCTACCGAGGTGCCTGAGCAGCAATGCATTTGGAGAAAACAAAACCTCGGCATTCGATGTCTTTAAACGCGGAATAAATTCTACAGCAAAAAGCCATATTGAGCAAAATGCAAACAGAGTAGAAGTATAACCTGTTTTCGTCATTGATGCCCTCCTCCAGAGACGGATGCATGGGGTAGAAGGAACCCTCCAGTACTGTTTCATTCGGAATAATTCCCATTGACCGCGTCCATACAACACGAATCTAGTAAATGAAATTGAACACTTCAGGCCGGTTTCGGGTGTCTTTGTTTCTTTAATATCGCATCATTTTCTGCTGCGCAACCGTGGCCA
Source organism: Gymnothorax reevesii (assembly GCA_029721435.1). Lineage (NCBI taxonomy): Eukaryota > Metazoa > Chordata > Actinopteri > Anguilliformes > Muraenidae > Gymnothorax > Gymnothorax reevesii. The sequence goes on along the minus strand of CM056582.1, from coordinate 40,827,158 downwards.
ACATTCAAAGAACAAAACCGATCTGACTTTTATGCTTAGCTTTGTATCCTATTCTTATTGTCCGATCAATGCATTTCAGTTATTGAGGAAAGTTTAAACACTCCGGAATTGGATAAGAAACAAGTCTATCAATACATCGTTACCAGGGAAGCTTCACAAGGGCGTGAACTATAACTGTAGAGTTACGCAGATGAATCTGAGGATATAATTGAGTGACTGGCTATCGACACCAGTACTTGGGTGGATAGAAGGGAGCGCTGAATTTGTCAATGGAGGAATATACGCTTTAATCCATGGAGGGAACTACACCTATTTTGTGTGTGATGACTAATTGACAGGAGAATGTGAGAGAATCAATACTATGTCGGATTTTTTGCTTCACAAAATGTATTTTTTAAACCACTAATTGGAATACTGTTGGCTCACTGTAGCTAAAATGGTAAACTACTGGATCGACACTATGGGCAAGGATATTGACCAATTCGCACATCAGGCTTAGCTGAGGAGTTTAACTCATGCTACTCCTGAAAAACAGGGATTGGAGGGAACTTCTCCATACTCTAAATCGCGTTTCAGCTCTGCCTGCTTGTGAATATTCAATAGCTGACCCGGGGGTGCCATCTCGTGGTCGAATACTGTAACTAAGTGCTTAATTTTGCATATCTATAGACGCGAGCGTCTACATCTGCAGAAAGGGGTTAATGTCATTTTCAAAATGGCCGCCGAAGCAGCCATATTTGAAATCGGATCGAAACGCCTTGAACAAACTTTAGTGTCCTCATGGGTAGGAAGATACCTGCCAAGTTTTAGCTTCATTGGCCAAGTAGTTTCGGAGAAGATGATTTTGAAAGATTTCAATGTAACTCACAGGGGTTGTATAAAGTTGAAGGTCAAAGCAAGGTCAAAATTCGAAATATGGAAAAAGCCATATGATATGTGATGTATCTTGCCACGTACTAACTACATATCAAAATTCAGCAGAATATGTGCATAAATAGCTTTCAGATGGCCAATTATGTGATTTTCAATGCGGCCATGTTTGAAGTCGGATCGGAACGCCTTGAACAAACTTTAGTGTCCTCATGGGTAGGAAGGTACCTGTCAAGTTTCAGATTCATAGGCCCAGTGGTTTCAGAGGAGAAGATATTTATGACGACGACGAACAAACAGGCCATGACATAAGCTCATCTGACTTCGTCAGGTGAGCTAAAAGTTTTACTGGAGAGCCAAAAAATTGCCACAGCACCACCTGTTCGCTATATGCTGCACCAATGTTAAAAAGGCATTTAAACCCCTTTACAATCAGAATTGAGACTCCAGACTTGGTCAGGAGATGAGCTTGTCTCAGTTATTCCAAAACAAACAAAATACGCCCTTCTTGCATCAGGCCATTGATATGCTCACCAAGTCCCATTTTTAGCATCCATTACAGTCAATCTATTCACAGTTGACAATTCAGAACTCTCAAAATCTACAGTAAAACAAGAGGTTCAAATTAACCTCAAACTCAACTGTTCCAACACCCTGCCACACCCATTTGGGAGTGCGGAACAAGACTGATATGAAAAACAAACCTACTTTAAGTCCTAAAGATTTTGTATCCAAAGTTTCATATAACCTGGTGTGTTCCGTGGCAAATTTTAACCGATTCCGCACATGCAGTTTTTTCAGCAATGGTGTTTTACTGGGGCTTCTTGCTGATAACTTCGCTTCAATGAAACGTCGTCTCACTGTAAGAGTACTTACAGGTAATTTTATATCATCTTTGATTTCTCTGGAGGTGATGACTGGCTGAAACGTTGCCATTCCAACGATTCTTTGATCCGTTTTACCAGCAGTGGTTCCTTTCCTGCTGTGCATTTGAGGTCTTTCTTGTCATTTTAAAGCATCGGAGAGCATTTCAGCAGAGCATTTTATAATTTGCTGCACTTCTTAATCAGCTTTCCCATCTCCAAATCAACTTTTTAATCAAATTACATTGTTCCTCCATACAGGTTTAGAATGGCCCATTTTACATCACAATTCAAAAGGAAATATATACATATTTTATAACAATGAGTGAAACACTTGCTTCCCTTCTTCCTCAATAAAGGACAATTAATGACCTCCGTTTCTTCAGCGAATGAATTAATTCTCTAATTAACTAATTCTCTCCACACTATTATTATATTATTTTGAACAGGCCCCTTTCAATGAATGAGTCAATTACTCAAAACAAGCAGTGTGCATGTCATGACAGTTGGGTCATGTTGTTGTTTTTCTATTACACTTCTACATCTACAAGTAAATTATTTGCCATGCAGAAATATCACTACTACTAATAACAGTGGCTCATCAGATTATTGACGTTGTACTGCTATTTTTTTTTTTTTACTTGTATTTGTTGAGACATTCTGTATTCCGCTCAATTAATCAATGCAGCTCTTTGACTATATTTATAATATATTTATTTTATTTAAGATTATTTGAGCAGGAGGCCCTGACTGAGACTAGAGAGTCTTTCAGCCAGACTCTGAATTATAAACCATTAAAAAACAGCATGTTAAAAGGAAACAATAACTAGACAAGGGTTCCCCAATCTTTCCCAGAAAGGGCCAGTGTGGGTGCAGGCTTTCATTGCAACCAAGCACTTACACACCTGATGCTACTAATCAACCCCTAGACTCTTTGCTAATAAGCTTGATTAGTAGCATCAGGTGTGTAGCTGCTTGGTTGCAATGAAAGCCTCCACCCACACTGGCCCTTTCTGGGAAAGACTGGGGACCCCTGAACTAGACAGTCCGGTCCCCCATGACCACATGGGTGTAGCCTCCGAAAGCCCGCCTCTCCCCTTTTTTGCACATTATTCAGCCAATACTGTCGCCATGGCAACAGAAATAGATAGGTGCTATAAGTATAACGCGTCCAGACCAAATCTGAAAGTAATCGGTTTAAAATTGCAGCCTGAACTGCGTCCACAAAGAAATTTCTCTGTTTTGCCACTAATTTGAGTATTAATCAGTCAAAACTGTCACTGTGGCAACCAAATTGGATAGGTGTCATAAGTGAAGCATAACACATGACCCTACAAAAAATGAAAGTAATCGGTGAAAAATTACAGCCTGTAGGGCGTCCACAAGAAGTGTCGACTGACGAGGATGTGGCGGCAGTGGCGGAGACGAAACGAGTGAATCAACAGTAGCTGCCCGACTTCGTCAGGGGGCTACAATATAATCATCATAAATGCAAGAACCAATTGAACAATTGCTTAAACAAGAGCTGTTCCCTTGATAGAACAATTTGATCAATGTTTTAAAGTTTCCAGAAGGAACCATTTAATTCACTTTGTAGCTGATTCCAGGTGCTAGGAACATTATTGTAAAAAGCGGTCTTACCCAACTCTGTTCCAACCAGAGGAAAATTATGGTAAAAAGCAGTCTTACCCAGCTCTGTTCTAACCAGAAGAACATTATTGTGAAAAGCAGTCTTACCCAGCTCTGTTCCAACCAGAGGAACATTATGGTAAAAAGCAGTCTTAGGCAGCTCTGTTCTAACCAGAGGAACATCATGATAAAAAGCAGTCTTACACAGTTCTGTTCCAACCAGAAGAACATTATGGTAAAAAGCAGTGTTACCCAGCTCTGTTCCAACCAGAGGAAGGTTATGGCAAAAATCAGTCTGATCCAGCTCTGTTCTAACCAGAGGAACATTATAGTAAAAATCAGTCTTACCCAGCTCTGTTCCAACAAGAACAATATTATGGTGAAAAGCAGTCTTACCCAGCTCTGTTCCAACCAGAGGAACATTATGGTAAAATGCAGTCTTACCCAGCTCTGTTCTAACCAGAGAAACATTAGGGTAAAAAGCGCTCTTACACAGCTCTGTTCTAACCAGAGAAATATTTTGGTAAAAAGCAGTCTTACCCAGCTCTGTTCAAACCGGAGGAACATGATGGTAAAAAGCAGTCTTACCCAGCTCTGTTCTAACCAGAGGAACATTATGGTAAAAAGTAGTGATGCACTGAAATTTTGGCCACCGAAAATTTTCGTCCGAAAAAGGCAAAAAAAATGCATTTTCAGTTTTCGGCCGAAAGACTTTTAATACCGAAACAATACAGCCAAAACAGAATGTTGTGATGACGCAAGCAAAAACCGCGGCCAGCACGCGCCTGTCTGTATGTTTCAGGGGACGCGCAGCACCGTCACCACGTTTTGGCACATCCCCGAGTGCTGAATTGCAATTTCTGTTTGACACTGTCCTGATGCATGGTAGAGCAGCTGCTGTTGAATCCGATTCGGTTGCACATTATATACGTACCACATAAAAATGCAAAGCAATGATATCCGAAAAAGGCATAGAGTATTCATAGACAATGGCAATATACAGGTGCTGGTCAACGAATTAGTATAATTTGAAATAGTGCAATCTTTACATTTTTTTTTATGCATTTTTTGTGCAGAAAGCAAATCAGGTGTTCACCGCGCCTGTCCTACTTGTTAAGAGTATTCACAGAACTCGCTACCTGTAAAAAATTTGCTCAGCTGAGCTTTCAAAAAGGCCCATTTAGGCCATTTCACTGTGACACTGCTGTTTCATTGAATTAGAATAATTCATAAGTCATTTCATTGAATTAGAATAAGTGCTTGAATTTTTGTTTTCTGTGAAGAGTGTTCACTGTGCAGGGTTGAGTAGAATTTCTAAGTTTTAAAATCAATCATGGGTCAGCAGCGCGACCTCTCAACCGGAATAGTGGCTCAAATTCAACCCTTCGCCAACAAGGCCTGACCCAAAATAAAATTGCTGAGCAGCTCGGCATCAGCCAGTCTTCCGTCTGCAAAGCTCTCAAGAAAGACTGGAGCAAGCACACCAACTGTTCCGGCGTCCGAAAAACTTCTGCTTGCGACAACAAGCAGCTGAGAAAGATCGCAGTCAGCAACTGGTTCAAGTCCACTTCTGAGCTCAGCGACTTGTGGAACGAGCAGACCAGCACTAACATCTCGAGATCAACCACTTACCGTCGTCTGCGCGAACTCCGCTTCAAATCTCGCGTTCCAGCAGTAAAACCAATGCTGAACAAGAAACAAATGGAGAAACAGCTGAAGTGGGCCAAAGAACACGGCGAGTGGACTGCTGAAGACTGACAGAAAGTGGTCTTCAGTGACGAATTACGCTTTTGCATCTCCTTCGTTGACCAAGGTCCTCGTGTCTGGCGTCGTGGTGGCGAAACCTACAACCACGAGGCCGTGAAAAGATCCGTCAAGTTTCCCCAGAGCGTGATGGTCTGGGTATGCATGTCCGCTCAGGGTGTAGGGAAACTCTGCTTCCTCAAGAAGACTGTCAATGCTGCCGCATACCAACATGTTCTGAAAACATTCCTGATTCCGATTGTTGAGGAACAGTTCGGCGAAGAAGACCTCATATTTCAACAGGATCTTGCACCGGCTCATGCGGCAAAGTCGACCAAAGATTGGTTCGCCGAAAAACAGCTTGAAGTTTTGGCATGGCCGGCCAACTAGCCTGACCTCAATGTCATTGAAAACCTTTGGGCCATCGTCAAGCGGAAAATTTGCGACAGAAGGCCGACTACGCTGGAACAACTGAAGCAGAACATCGCCACAGCCTGGGAAGCAGTGAGTGCAGAAACTTGCGACAAGCTGGACAAATCGATGCCGCGGAGACTTCAGGCAGTCATACAAGCCAAGGGGGCAGCCACAAAATACTGAGAAAGTGATGATTCTAATTATAATAAAAATTATTCTAATTCAGTGAAACTGTTTCTCCATTATTCTAATTCAATAAAACAACAGTGTCACAGTTAAATGGCCTAAATGGGCCTTTTGGAAAGCTCAGCTGAGCAAATTTTTTACAGGTAGCGAGTTCTGTGATTACTCTAACAAGTAGAACAGGCGCGGTGAACACCTTATTTGCTTTCTGCACAAAAAATGCATTAAAAAATTTTACGATTGCACTATTTCAAATTATTCTAATTCGTTGACCAGCACCTGTATTCTCAAGGCATTTACACCATCAGTATTCCATAATGTAACTACAACCCCTGGAAAAATATGGAACCACCACACACGGATGTTAATTTGCCTTTTTTCCTTCATAACAAAGAAGCAAATAACACACATGATAAAAAATTATAGTTTATTAGCTTGACATGCAGGCGTCATTTAACATTTCACTTTGAAAGTGAAGGGAAAACACAAAGCAAACGCGCAAATCACAGGAGATGGCAGAGTATTAGAATGTATCGCTTTACGATGCGTCATCTCATCTGTGATACCTTTCCCTTTCCTGAGAATAAAATGCTTCATCAGCACCCGTAAAGTTATCCTCGAGCAATTTTCGCAGAATAGGGGCAGCATAATAACTTTCTCAAGGGGAATTGGGGAAACAGAATTGGGCACAACGCCGTTGCTTCAAATTTCGCGACGAACAGGATCACGGACAAAGAAAAGCATTTCACAAATGTAGCAGCTTCGGTGAATAAACACAACGTTGTTTGAAAGGTAAGGCAACGCACAGTATATTTATCAAGTTGCCTAAAACAACACACATTTAACCCTAGAACACTATTGCTAAAATTAGTAACACCATCACCAACGCCGGGTGATTTTTCCTGATATAGTAAAATACCCAATAAAAAGTACTTGTCATCAAAATATGACAATTCATGCAAATTAGAGTAGTGTTCTTTTATTTTGAACTGTGCCATCTCTAACAAAATGAAAAAAAGTACCCTGAGGTAAACAAAACACCCATGCCTTCAAAGATGTCAAAGACAATGCTGAAGCTACCCAGGGACCCATAACACTCAGACAAACACAACATAATGAAAATCACGTAAACACGTTTGATCGGGTGAAAATCACCCGGCGATAGTGTTCTAGGGTTAAAAACCACAACCTGAAGACCTGTTTCAGTGATGGAAAGTGAAGCCCGTTTCCAACCGATAATGCGGAAGAGAGTCTTCTATCGCAGCCAGTTCTCTCTGACCAATCAGTGGGCTGCTGTTGTAAAAATACTATTTTTTAGCAGCCAGTAATAGGCCAGTCAGTTATAGGCCTGTAGGTCATTCATGAGTGGGGCCAAGTTAAACATTTTATTTATAATTTTATTTTATATTGTGCTTTGTTGGAGTGTCAGTGCTAAATAAATATTTTTATAATTTTGTAATTAATTTATTCTTTGAAGCGTGAATATTAATGAAGACCATTGGAATGCCTAGACTTTAGTTAGGTAAGTACACAGTGATAGCCATAAATGAAATGGAATTAAAAATTGGCAAAATAATTTCTTTCGGTGTTTCGGTTTTCGGCCAAGCGTTTCTCATTTTCGGTTTCGGCCAAAAATTTTCATTTCGGTGCATCCCTAGTAAAAAGCAGTCTTACCCAGCTCTATTCCAAGCAGAAGAACATCGAGAAATAAAAAGTCCTGTGACCGTGTGAAATGTCAAAACGTAAATCCGCATTGTTGTTTCCGTCATTTTTGTTAATCCAACAGACAAAATGCGTCAAAACATTTGATCAGATGACTTTTCTTACCCCAAAACAGGGTATCCACAGGAAAGACCAGAATCAAACCGCACTAGCCGTCTTAGTGTTAATGCTAGATCAGCAGTGTGCCTATACGCGGCTGGCGGTCTGTCGTGTTTATACAAAAGTGGCCGGCTGTCTGTGTATATGAAGGGCTCACTATTTGTTCATGCAGAACTGGTTGGCTGTGCACAGCATTGTGGGACTAGCTGTCTGTCTCCGTTAATACAAAACTGGCAGTCAGGTAGTGCTCGACTACGCCACAAGCTGTCTACGTGATAACGAGGTGTGCCCATTTTAATGCAGACTGGATGTCTGTCTGCATGAATACAGGACAGACTGCCTGTGCATCCTAATAAAGGACAGCTGACAGCATGAGTGTTCGCCTGAGTATCTGTACGTGCTGATTCATCATTTGCTGTGTGAATATGTCAGACTGTCTGGCTGTGTTATTACAGGCCTCACCATTTGTCTAGGCTGGCTGTCCAAAGAACATCTATTTTCTCCAACCCTATATCGTCCTTTCAAATTAAATAGGACAGCTACTACAGATGAGCATGTATTTAGCAAGCGATTTATTCATTTTCAGCACCCTCAATTTAGAATGAGGAAACTGGGGGAGGTGTGGGGAAGAGGGGTAGGAAGAAATAAACTTGTTTTGCCTTTTTGTTTCCTGCGAAGGGCACCTCAAAGTCAGGCCGGCCCCGCGGGGCTAAGGCAATGCAAGCTCCTCGTCTGAAATTCATCTTCAGATCAAGGGCTCCGCTGTGGGCTTTGCAGAGTGCCCTCGCTCAGACTGCTGGGTCACTCCATTGGGCTAGGCACTCTGAGGACTGGCTGCAGAGTCAGCACGACCGAGGATCTGATGACTTTCTGAGATATCCTGGCCAGCAGGTGCCACTGAAGACCTGGGTTAGAGGCATATAGAATGTTTTTAACAGCAAGGGGTGGGTCGACTTTCACGAAACAAAGGAGGGTTTCCATCATTTACATTACATTACATTACAGGTTCTTAGCAGACGCTCTTATCCAGAGTGATGTACAAAGATCAGTACAAAAGTGCAGAGCAGATTCTCTTGTAGCCCATCCCAGCCTTGTGTAGGTCAACAATCTTGTCCCTGATGTCCTTAGACAGCTCTTTGGTCTTGCCCATGGTGGAAATGTTGGAATCTGGTAGTTTGGGAGTGGGCAGGTGTCTTTTACACAGGTAATGAGGAGAGGCAGGTGTATTTGATGTAAATAATTAGTTGGGATAGGGGGTATGTCTGAAAGAAAGATTAACTGGCTTGTGGGACCCAGAATACTTGCAGTTTGGTAGGGGGTCAAATACTAATTTTTCCTCATCAGATGGTTATCAATTTTTATAAATTCATATGAAGTGATTTTCTGGAATTTTCGTTGCGATTCTGTCTCTCACTGTTAGAATGTATATACGATTAAAATTATAGATCGTTGCATTCTTTGTAAGTGGGCAAACTTGCAAAATCAGCGAGGGGTCAAATACTTATTTCCCCCACTGTACATTCCAACAAGCTGTTTGGGAGGCATGCACGGAAAAAACCTTTTCTCACTCACAATCATAAACGCAAATGTCTGGAATTCACTTTGCGGTACTGGGACTTCAACTGGGACCGTGTACTTTGGTCAGATGAGACTAAGATAGAGCTTTTTGGTAACGCTCTAAGTGGGTGTGGCAGAACACGAAAGATGAGTATGCAGAAAAGCACCTCGTGCCCACTGTGAAGTATGGAGGAGGATCGGTGATGTTGTGGGCCTGTTTCTCTCCCAGAGGCCCTGGGAACCTTGTTAGGGTGCATGGCATCATGAACACTTTGTAATACCAGGACATTTTAAATCAAAATCTGCTGGCCTCTGCCCGAAAGCTGAAGATGGGTCGTCACTGGGTTTTTCAGCAAGATATTGACCCTAAACATGTGACCAAATCTACACAGAAATGATTCACCAGACACAGAATCAAACTCCTCTCATGGCCATCTCAATCCCCAGACCTCAACCCCATTGAAAACCTGTGGAGTGAGCTGAAGAGGAGAGTGCAGAGGAGAGGACCCAGGTCGGTGGATGATTTAGAGTGATTGTGCAAGGAGGAATGGTCGAAGATCCCTCTTTCTGTATTCTCCCATCTTGTGAAACATTATAGGAGAAGATCTGTTTTGTTGTCAAAAGGGGGTTGTACAAAGTATTAACATCAGGGGTGCTAATAATTGTGGCACACGATTTGATGTAGAAGAATTATTTCTTAATGTGGTATTTTTTCCAACTGAATAAATGCACTTGAATTAAAAGTTGGATTTTTCTCTCTTTCATTGTGGTCCTATATTATTTAGGAAACAAGAAACGCCCGCGTTTGAAAACCCTCTGCCTGACTTATGAAGTGTCCCAGAACAATTACACAATAACCAAAGTAGAATTCCACAGAACATACATTTACAAATACAAAAATGCCCAAAGTCCCAGAAAAATTTTGCAACATTCAAATTTTTTTCACTAATCTAGAGCCCCACATATATATGATTGTTCCCCCAGGTATAAACCCCCAGCTCAAATGCTTCATCATGATCAGTCCATGACAAACTTTTTTCAAAAACGCCAAAAATGCCATTTTTTCCCCAAAAAATGGTCCGATCTGAAAAATTTTTTCCTGGCCTGGATTCCCTACATTACCTCAAATGTTTTGGCATGGGTAACTAGTCAATTGATGCTGACTTTAGAGGTGCACACACGGACAGACAGACAGAGACAGACAGACGACAAACTGATGACAATACCCTTCGGCCTGAAGTCGAGCCGAGGGTATAAACTGAATTTATTAGAAGCAAAAGGACACATCTTAACCAGGGGTGCCAATAATTATGGAGGGCAGTGTAAAAAAAGAAAAAGGCTACATCAAAAACTGAAGGCACTACAGCGCTGAAAAGTCAAAGGCAAAATTGCAGTGACTTCCCGCCATTTGACTGATGTATCGCTTAAAATTTGGTCAAATGAAAAACCCATCTGACATCTTATGACCCCTTACCATAATTACCTTCAGTAAAAATCAGAGTTATGGCTATTTTTGTGTTTTCCGCAAAGTGCCCCCTATTAGCCAAACTAAGAAGCAAACCTGGCCGATTATCGAACTCAATCCGTGTCTTAGGCCTAAATAGCCATGCGCCAAGTTACATTTGATTTCACTGAAAGCTGTAGCTGCTATTACGCTGACAAGCCAAAAGATAACGGACGTACCAACGAGCAGACGCACTGTAGACCAACACTAAGCATGCCCATCATGGCATTAGCCCTTTTGGCCACGCGGCCAAGCGGGCTAAAAAAATGTGAACTGTCACACGGGACACAGAGAAATCACTTTTTTTCTTCCCAACGAAGTCTTTTCAAGAACGCTGAATTGGCCATTGAGAACTCTCGAAAAATAGTCTAGAAATATTGGGGAGAGTCTGTTGTATTATGTTAAAGCAGTATTATTTAAAAAATAATAATAAAAATATTAACAAGACATGAATTCAACAGGGTTAAAAAATTAAAATAACAAAAAAAATCTGTTGTACGGGACGCTCTGAATTGAGCTCAGGTTTTTACTGAAACGCTGCCCCTACCTGTTATTGCACTTGACACTTGAACAGCTAAAGCTAAATAAATAATAACTGATTACTTTGTAACAACTCATGTCACCTCAGTTAGCTCTGGTCCAGTGATAATTCCGTCCATATTGTACGGGACAAAATATCTTTCATACGGGACAACTATTACCTGTAAAAATCTATCAACCTTTCCTACCTCATTATTTACCATCCTCTTTTCTTCAGAACACAGTATGAAATTCTACAATAACAAACAGAATACAGATCACTAGATAAAGCTCAAAAAGAGTGAGAAATGGCAAGATGTGAGCCATGAAACACACTTAACAGTAACACAAATTACCATCGGTTCATCATTTCATTGCAAACTTGGGTCCTGCATGTACCCTCGTGGTGCTTTCACACTTGGGACTCGGGCACAGATCTGAGTACACTTGACCCTTAAGTCCGGTTCATTTCGTAAGTGTGAATACAAGCGTACTGTGCTCAGGCACTGTATGAGAGTCCGATTGGAAGAGATAGACTTGAGCACGGTTCATCCGTACTCTTACCGAACGTGAAAGCAACCTCGACCACAGAAATGGAGTATCACGTGACGTCTTAACTATTCGACTCTTTTGTTCTAACAAGTGGCAAAAGGATATCTCTGGTTAAATGAAGAAATTAGACAGAAGAAATTAAATATTGCTTGAAACATGCAGGGTGCGCGCTACCCGCTCGCCACGTTGCCAATGGCGAAGTGGTGTGGCATGTGGCGTGCGAGAATTGGCCTCAAAGCGTCACATTGGCGAAAGCCTAATGGAGAGAGTGGCGCCAAGGCTACCCGATGCCCACATCAAATCCTATCGCCCACTCGCCATCACATTTGGTTCATGCTTAATTGTCATACATCAGTCATAAATAATCTTTATAACGTACATTCCGATCGCACTGATAGGCTAACGATTCATCGTTCCATTTGGGACTTTTCACGTGTTGCAATTCACGTGTCAGAAAAGGGAATTCCGGTTTAGGAACCTCATTCATTTCCACCATATTAAAAACAATGAAAACGACTCGAGATTGAGCACCTCAATAATATTAAATTATGAATCTAGCGGGACAGCCACAGATGAGCGAAAGTAAGCATGCGATAGTTTTTTTCTTGCTTAACAAACACTCGTTAAAGCAGCGCATTAATGTCAGTGGGACAAGATCGGCACTGAAACCTGCGCAACTTCGAGCTCAGTTCAATTAATTTACGATTGATAATGATTATTTGTATATTTTTAACAATAAAGACATCCTCTACTATATGGACAAGTATTATGAGTTTGTTGAAAATTATGGGTTGTGTTTACCGTAACTACGAGAAGCTCTAGAGAAACCTAGGCGAAATCACACATCATTTGGGTTTCTTTAGTTTTGATGCCTAAAAACACAATGCTGAGCCGCGCATTAAACTATTGTTTTTCAGCACTGATATTTAAGGTGCGTTGCCTTGGTATTTTATATCACATAGGCTACCTTACACAAGCTGTCCACCCGCAATCGTGATACTTTCGAGCACTTATAACTAAACAAATGGCAAACTTGTTGGTATGCAAGCTATTTGTCAGAATGGCCCAGTATTCTAAACGCCGCTACCCAGTCACAGGTCAGAAATAGCGGAAAAGAGATTCGCAAATTAGTCGTTTATATATCAGATTATTAGCTTGAGCGAGCCAACCTCGAGGCAGAACCGGACAACGCTTCAGAAGGGAGTTCAGTGCAACCACGACAAACAATTAGTCGACTACTCTGCTAACTGTTAGTAAGTGTTGAACAATGATAGCATTTTCGCGGCTTTAAAATGACAAAATGCATGTCGGTTACGTGCGACTCGACCACGAGTCCTTTTTGAGCCGAATTCCAAGCAGCCGAATAGATGCCGCTGACGTTAAGACAGAAGGACACTTAAAGCAAACGGTCAGTATGATTGTTTTGTTAAATCCAAAACATGATCGAGCCTCTGCGCTCCACATTACAAGCTATTGCTTTTAGAAACAAATCCATTACGCGACTTGGCTACTACAAACTGTGCGGTCGACAAAATGATAATCATCTTCGTTTTCCTTTATGGCGAATGGTGCATCCAGACATATCACTCTAGAAGACTAAGCTAAGAAGTACATACAACGACCTTTATCATGGTGTGCAGTTGAATCCGAACATTTCTACCGATTTTTAGCCAAAACTATGGCATTATTTCCCTTATATTAGCATACGTTTCCCTACAACACATTTTTGTCCACACCTAGTTTGTCACTCAGGTAAAATTTTGACGAGATGGCAATCATGTTTAAACCTGAACGTAATGTAAATTCCATTTGCTCCGAGTGCACTTAGTAAATATTCACATATTTTGTTACTTCAAGCTGACATGTCTTATGAGTTTTAGTAAAATAATTCAGACGAACAATTATGATTACCAATTGGTAGAAGATAAGTGCTAAATTGGGTGTGTGAGCATGGAATTCAAGGCATATTTTACTGTATGAGCCAAAATAAGGTTGCATCTAGGTGTGTAGATGTGAATTCATAGTGCCTGTATGGGATAATTTTTAATCCATTCCGCACCTAGCCTCCGTTGCAGACGTCTTGGTGTTCGGTTAATTTCCCTCAACCTACAACGTCTGCGCACTCGAGCGAGGTTTTGTGTTCCATGACGTAATGTGATTGTGCTTGATGAGCCAATCAGAATGCTTATTATATGTTATGATCTCTGTCATTACCATGGCTTTTCCCTGCGGCTTGTCAAAAATAGTGAAATGGCGGACAAGAAACTCCTAAAAAACTTGTAGAAAACGACATTTATTTGACTCAAATAAAGACAAGATACGAGTGCATGGAAAAAGCAAGCTTGATATCGCTGCAGTAATAAGCTGTCATCTCTGTTAACACAGCGGTATCCACGAACGAGTTATTCGTCTGCCGAACGGGCAGTTATCGCTTACTTGAAAAAAAATTGAAAATAGAGAAAGAACTTGATGATTTATTATGTGAGCTTCATCGACAGCAACAGCATAAATATTGTTTGAATATGCGGCATTCAGCAGCATCTTCCTCCACCGTTCACGTAGCCAAAACTCTAGAGAACCGTGTACTGTTGAAAACAATCCTCTTTCCACACTTCTCTTCTCCATTTCGGTATCGACCAGAATTAAACTCGTTGCTTTCATGTTATTCAAATAATTGACTTGATCCTTCATAAGGTTAACAAGAGGAGAAACAACAATAACAATAGGCGATTCTTTATTAGAAAACGCTTCTCCGAGGACTGGAAGAGCTTGGTATGTGAGTGATTTGCCAAATCCTGTCGGCAAATTTACGTAGACATCTTTCCTCTAGATAACCAAGTTGTTCATTGCTTGTTCTTGTAAGCAATTCATACTTTCAATATTGAAGGCTTTGCAGATTTTCTCCAAAGCTCGAAAGAAAACATGTTCGCCACCGTCCGCCAATTTGGCTTTATCTGTTTCTGCATATATAATTGGCTCCTCGATTTTAGGAGCTAGTTTCTGATTGGTGGAACACAAAACCTCGCTCGAGTGCGCAGACGTTGCAGGTTGAGGGAAATTAACCGAACACCAAGACGTCTGCAACGGAGGCTATTCCGCACCCTGAATGACACAGCAATCAGCATGCCTTGTTGCATCTGTTCATGTTGTAATACATGTAATGAATGATCTCTTGGCCACAAGCGGGGATAACAGAATGACGATCTTTAGCATGGTAAACTGGCCCTATCAAGTTAGTAATTCAACTATTTGTCATCAAAGTGATATTGGACTTCTATCAATCAAGTTCCCATTTGTCTAAAGTAGCAGTCAGATAATTAAACTGGAGGATGGCCTTAATACTTACCCGACACTCTTGCAAAGCTGGCACTTGAACCAGCTCTCCGTCACCACAAATTGTTATACCATGTGACTGTGTGCAGTTTGTTGTAAGGTTTTGGTGGGTGTTAGTTGTACAAGTCCCATAAGAATTTTTCTGTGAAAAATATGCAGCAATTCCTTTTTCTGAACAACTTTCTGTTTTATTCTTTTCATCTCTAGTAGCATGCAAACCACATTACGGCTGCAGGAAAGCAAACACCGACAGAGGTCAGGATACTAGTACAGTGTTCTCTCACCACGCAATTTGAACAGAGTCCTCCCAACCTTTTCAAAAATGTGTAATAAATTTCCTTCTATGTTTGAATTTTATTCACAGTTTAAAAATGTGATTTTTGATGCATTTTGCAGCCTGTACAAATTCCATTGCCACTCTATTTGAAAATTTCTTGTAACTGCCAGTAACCACCCTGATGGAAAGAGAACCTGGCAAGAACACTATAGTACAGGTGTCGCTGACAAGATGATGCGTACCTACTAGTCTCTGGATGTCTCTGCACTTAGTCTGTGACTGTCTACGCACACTGTATGATTGAATTCAAGTTTTCTAAGGATCTTACTAAAATTGAAGGCAAAATGTGTGGCTTAATGGTTTTCTCAGTGGCTAACTGAACTTCAGGGTGATTAGCCACTGTGGCTAAGTGAAATTTTTGGCCAGCACACACCCTGAACATGGGCAGACGATAAAAACATACAATCACAACTGGGTACTACACACAGAAAGGCAGAGATTATGGAATAATTTGCGAGTATTTACATTTGCATGCTTATCACAAAACAATTGAACAGAGCCATGACAAACAAAAGAAAGTGCAGCTGCAATATCTTAAAAGTGCGAAACATGATGCAAAAATCTAGCAGTCTTAGTGATGAAAAAGATACATTTCCATGGCTTCTTCTTTGTGCATATTCTTCCATTTAAAAACCACCAAGCCAGTTCCCTCGGTTTCGGAATTTTGATAAAATAATCCGTACTCCAGCACGGTACAACGTCGCTAGTGTGAAAGCTGACCGGGGGAGAGAGTAAGGGAGACTATCTTACTGTGGCACGGTACGGAACAATCGTACAGAGTGTGAAAGCGCCCTTAGGCTCAGGGCCTTTGGAGTTTTCAGGGGCAAAAATGTCATCGCCCAAGTGTTGACAAACTCTTTGGAAGGGTTCATTACATGCACTAGATTTTATACATTTTTATTCAGCCAGTCTGACAGTGCATAAAATGTACATGACCACAGTGCATGTTCATGCCTGAGACAGTCAGAACACTTTTCAGTCTTTCTAATGCAAAAAAACTAAAATACACAGACATACACAGAAAATATTTTTTTTATGACAAAACTATTAGGAGTTGAGAGCTAAAATTTTGGATTAATCCTATTAGGAAGTGTAAGGCAACGCGGAGTAACTTAGACATACAGGGTAACTTTGACAGCCTTTTGTTATGTCCATCTGAGTGTAATGTTTCAGGAGCATATCGAATTATCTTTCCTAAAGATGTACAGGTGCTGCCATCTGGTCAGAATAGCCAGTATCACGTGACTGGTCATGTGACTTTCCTTTACAAAATGGTGGTCTAGCCCATGCGGCGCTGCTTCATGTCTGGTAAGTTTGTTAAAAACTTTTATTTCTAACCTGTAATTAAGTTTTACTTCCTACTCAAAATATCAAACTTTAGGAGCATAAAATGGTCAGGCAGTATCTTTCTTTTGGTGTTGAATATTTACAATAATTTTCAAAAATTTGTGGTTTTGGAGTGACATTGACAGCCTGTCAAAGTTACCCCATGGCCATGTCAACGTTACCCAAACTCAATTCGTCTCCATGTACTAGATCCCAGTTTATCAGAATTCATAATTCACTGAATTTTTTTTCATCGTCACTTCGTGTTGCACGTGGATAACTTGCAATTTCGGCATGGTACAACTCTGACTGGATTTGAATTGGTTATTATCAATTACTTCTAACATATTTAATATTAAAGTTTCAAGTTATAGTACATACACGTATCACTTGTGTTAGTCACTGTTGCCATCCATCAGTTACATGTTTGAAGGTACATGGTTGCATGCACCACGTCCTTGACCCTAAAGTACTCCATGAGTTGCATGTATAAAACATTATTGCTTCCAAAACCTCAGTGGATATAAGTGGGGACCTGATAAGACTATATACATCAATTGGTACTTTCAGCTGAAAATCTGGCTGGCAGTCTATAGCTTACAGCTTGAGCTGACCGGTAATGCTGCGTGTCAAAGCTACCCCATGACGAGTCAGAGATACCCTGCAAACCTTGGGTAACATTGACACATCACACCATCTTTTTCATGCCACACAGCAGCAGTGGACAGGCATATCCTACCCTTATTAAATAATAAGCCATGATGGGTCCCAACCTATCTAATGCTGCATTAAATGTGTTCTCTAATGGACGACTTCAGACTGTGTAGAAAGTGTCAAAGTTACCCCGATTTACCTTATGCACCCGCTAGAATTTTTTCAGCCAATTCTGAGATGGTTAAGGGGGAGACATTTGGACAGTTGGCCTGGAAGGACCCCACACCAATGGGCCTGTTCCCTCCCTGAATGTAATGTCAGTCACTGTGGAATTGCGCAGCATTAATGAAAGATTACAGTCATAACTCTGCTTCTTACAATAATTTTTTGTTTCATACAACTACCAATCACCCAAACGGTTCCCGACAGAAATCATTAGCAAATTACCAGCAAATGCCATATAATCGAAATCCATGACTCCCTTAAGCCCAACAACAATACATTTTCTGGTACTCAAATCTGTACACAGATTTCACAAGAACTCAGAACTCTGACTGAACAGCAACTCACCCAGGGTCAGGCCCAGTGAAACACTTTTGTGCATAACAGCGGTGTAAAATAATGCAAGACTCAAGTTTAAAAAAAAAAATTTAAAAAAAAAACTCAACATGTACATTTAAGGAAATGAAGAGAGCACCAGAACCATTTATGTGTGGGCAGCACAAGCCCAATCCCACGAGGACCTCCTACATCAACACTTATCCACTTCACAGATGCCCCCATTTCAAACCAACTTGCACAACTTATTCGTCTCTCTCCTATGGAGATATTAATCATCAAGAAAACGTTTTGAGCCGAATTTGTGAGTGTGCTAGCTTTAGCCCTCCTCGCCCAGCACTGGAACCTGTAACCTCTGAAGTTGTGAGCCCAATATGATGTCATTTCACACAACCTCTGAACTTTTCTCCACCACATGAGATAGCCAACACTTATGCAAACGAGTGGGAGGATGCGCTACTTACAGACAGGAGATTTGGGCCAATAGGTGGGAAGAGAGGAGGAGTGGGTGGGTGGGAAGGAGAGATGTACCGCGTGCGAGGCTCGGTGCAGACGTACAAACTGCGACCCATTCATTAACCTGCTCCCACGACAAGCCATTCAGAAATGCAAGAGCATCGTGCCAAGAGATGAACAGTGAGGTTTTGAAATCGCTGGAATGGGAGAGTTGTGGGGGACACACAATGTCCCATGACTGGCTCAAATCTGTCATCCAATCAGAGTAAAGCTTCAAACTGCACCAGAAGGAATCAAGTCTTATTTAATTCGACAACAACCAGCCCCTGCCAGCCATCATGATGCTATCCATCTATATCCATCTATTTGCCCATCTATCCATTTAGCCTCCCATTTATCCAAGAGTCGTTCCTGCAAAGAGTGCTCGGGTCAAACATGCTGCCTCATGAATTACAGAACCCATAATGGCAGTTAAAGTGGAAAAAAACTGCATTCGCACGCACCAACGCAACAGACAGAATATGGCTGGTGCAAAGCCATGCTCAACTTTAAATCCTGAGTCAAAAAGTATCAAAGCCACTAAAAGTTGAAAATAATTTGAAGGAACAGCTGAAAATCTACACAGTCATTCCGTTCGACACAATACTCGAATCACCATTCCCGCCTGCTGTCGCTACGCAGTGCTGGGTGATAATCTCATTCCACTGGTCCCAGTAAAAGAAAGGGCCCTTCCCCAGTGAACTGGATGGCAGATGGATGGGAGTTACTCTGACTGAAAGCTATTCCACCCATCGCGCATTTAATATGCTGCAAATTCTGGTCTCACAGACAGTGACGATGCAGACTGGAGAGAATAGATACGTCTTCGCACTCATTGGTAAAACCTGAATCACACAACTGAGACAGGGTAATAACTAAAACATAAAACCTAAAACCAAAGGAAAGTGAGGTCTGAGCAGCACATGTGCGCATTCCACAGGGACATATGTGATGAGTAATGTGATGTTACGTTTCACAACTGAGGAACGAGGTGCAGATCAACTGAAGACACTACACAGGATAATACGTGATGACTGATGTGATGTTACGTTTCACACCTGAGGAACCAAGTGCAGATCAACTGAAGCAGCCAAAATGGGCATTTTATTGCAGCCACAGAGGTGGAAAAACTAACAGCAATTTTCCGGATGACAGAGGCTGGGCCAGCAAAGGTTCAGTCCGGGTCAGGTGATGCGCTCACAGGAATCGGGGGGGGGGGGGGGGGGGGGGGGCATGCAAGCCGTGGTCAATGGTCAGTCCGTGGTCAGCAGCTGAGAGGACAAGCTGATAGGTAGCGCCCGCAGGGCTGTGTACAGGAGGGGTTTGTCGCTGCTCTGGAGACTGCTGGACAGCAAGAGCAGAGTCTCCACAATAAACAGTCACAAGTAGCGTTTTCTTTCAAGCCAAAGATGGAGCAGAACTCCAAACTCAGACCTCAAACTGGCTAGACTCACCCAATCAGGCAGAGCAATCCAGGAGTCTGCAGGTTCCAAACTTCAGGGTGCCACTGACTACACAGGATTTTCACCTAGGAACTAAAAATAATCCTTATCTTTGAAATGACTTGGTTTGTCCAATTACTTCTGAGCCTCCAAATTGGAGGACTCAGTATAAAAATGGCTGTAATTATTTCCCCAAAAATACGAGTTTCAGGGATATTATGGTTTTGCCCCACCCGCCGCCGCTGCTGCATCTGCAGATTTTAGCCGTTAGTGCGATAACTCACAAAATACTATATATTGGCTTCTAATTTTTTGCATATGGGTAGATATGGTAGGGAGGATAAACTGATTAGATTTCAGGCAAGTATGCACTCCTAGATTTGCCACCAGGTGGCGCTATATATTGAAAAAAATCTGTTTTTAACCATATCTCTGGAACAATGACTGACACAGACCTCAAATTTGCCTCATACTGTAGGTCTAGTAAAGGGGAATCTGATAAAATGGGCTTCGAAGATTGGGGAATTTCGGGGATATACCTCTTGCTGTCAACCGCTGACAGCGTAGGCTTAGTTTCTAAATAGTTAATGCAAGATTTTTTTCAGCTCCTTTAATGCATAAATCTGCCATTCCTCACTGACCATACAGCTAACTGGCCCCCACAGAAATCCTGCCACAGAAATAACACGTACCAGTGCTGAACAAAGTATTTTTCCCCTCCCAGGTTTCTTATTTTTTGCGTATTTGTCTCACTTAAATGTATCAGATCAAACTCATTTTAAAAGTAGACAGAGAAAACCGGAGTAAATACAAAATGCAGTTTATAAATGATGATTTCATTTACTAAAGGGAAAAAAAAAAACAAACAATCAAAACCTATCCGGCCCGATCTGAAAAAGTAATTCCCCCCCCTCTTGTTAAAGCATGAATTAACTGTGATTAACCACTTTTTTTAGTTCAATTTCACTAGCCACACCCAGGCCCGATTACTGCCAGACCTGTTGAATCAAGAAATCACTTAAATAGAACCTGTCTGACAAAGTGAAGTAGGCTATAAGATCTCAAAAGCAACACATCATGCCACGATGCAAAGAATTTCAAGAACAGATGAGAAACAAAGTCATTGACATCTATCAGTCTGGTAAGGGTTATAAAGCCATTTCAAAGCTTTGGGACTCCAGCGAACCACACTGAGAGCCATTATCCACAAATAGAGAACACTTGGAACAGTGGTGAACCTTCCCAGGAGTGGCCAGCCTACCAAAATTACACCAAGAGTGCATCGATGACTCACCTAGGTCACAAAAGAACCCAGAAACAACATCTAAAGAACTGCAGGCCTCACTTAGCTCATTTAAAGTCAGTATTCATGATTCAACAATAAGAAAGAGAGTGGGAAAAAATGGCATCTATGG
The DNA here is from genome assembly GCA_029721435.1 of Gymnothorax reevesii. Lineage (NCBI taxonomy): Eukaryota > Metazoa > Chordata > Actinopteri > Anguilliformes > Muraenidae > Gymnothorax > Gymnothorax reevesii. The sequence goes on along the minus strand of CM056582.1, from coordinate 40,805,943 downwards.
GAGAGTTCCATGACAAAAACCACTGCTGACCATAAAGTACACAAAGGTTCATCTTACATTTTCCAGAATCATCCTGATGATCCCCGAAACTTTTGGGAAAATACTCAGTGGAGTGACGAGACAAAAGTTGAACTTTTTAGACGTCTGTCCTGTTACATCTGGCATTAAATTAACACAATATTTCATTAAAAAAAATCATACCAACAGTCAAACATGGTGGTGGTAGTGTCATGGTCTAGGGCCGCTTTGCTGCTTCAGGACCTGGACGACTTGCCGTAATTGATGGAACCAAGAATTCTGCTCTCCACCAGAAAATCCTGAAGGAGATTGTCCGACCATCAGTTCGTGACCACAGGCTCAAGCGCACTTGGGTTATGCAGCAGGACAATGATCCAAAACACACCAGTAAGTCCACCTCTGAATAGCTTTAAAAAAAAAAAAAAAAAAAAAGGTTTTGGAGTGGCCTAGTCTAGTTCAGACTTAAATTCGATTGAGATGCTGTGGCATGGCCTTAAACAGGCCGTTCATGCTCTGAAATCCTTTGATATTGTTGAACTAAAACAATTCTGCAAAGAAGAGTGGGCCAAAATTCCACCGCAGCAATGTGAAAGACTCATCGCTAGTTATTGCAAATGCTTGATTGGAGTTGTCGCCGACGGTGGCACAACCAGTTGTTAGGTTTAAGGGGCAATTACTTTTTCGCATAGGGCCAGATAGGTTTGGATAGCTTTTTCCCTCAATCAATGAAATCATCATTAAAAAACTGCATTTTGTCTTTACTTGGGTTATTTTTGTCTAATATTAAAATTTCTTTGATGATCTGAGACATTGAAGTGTGACAAATATGGTAAAAAAAAAAATAAGAACACAGGAAGGGGCAAAATACTGCTTCACAGCACTGTAGTTGTAATGTGGCGCCGTCACTGTTGCAGACCAAAATAAACAGTTATTTTGGCCCACACAAGACATTAGAAAGTACTTGAAATAAATTAAATTTTCGAAGGAAAAAAAAATACATTTATTCCGCACCTTTCAGGAAGCCCTATTGATACGTAATATATTATAAGACATTAAAAAAAACTTTTATCCATCACCTTTAAGGGAAACAACACCGCAAATCAACCAAAAGGCTGCTGAAGAAGGGATACAATCTGGATCACAATGAGGACATTATGTCCTGAAATCCGGCAGGCACCTTAAAAAGGGGCTGGATAGAAAAAAAGGCACACACACACACACACACACCACTGCGATGAAGCTCTCTCTATCCAGTAGCAAGGGGACAAAACACGTATCTGATAAACATATTTAACAGTGAAAATAGTATTTGAGAATGAGTAAAATTCTGACTCAACAAACAACTGAATGGCTTTTAAAGAAAATGCCAAATCACAACACTGACACAGAAACATTGATTCACGTTACTAGTACCCCCAAAACATAATACCACAGATGCTTTCAAATTGACTCCTGCCGAATATTTACCCACACGCGAACGCCTCTTCTTATGTCATGAAGGCAGACATACAATCGGGGCTAATGAAACATTTTTATCATGTAAATAAATCGTGCACGGTGTACAGCATTAGCAGTGTGGGCCTTACAATTCCCAACGTTCAGCAACAGAGGAGAGGAAACCAACAGCACAATACCGTACACTCCACCTCCACCCCCACGCCCAACCCCACCTACACCTCCACCCCAACCTCCACCCCCATCTCCACCTCCACCCCCCTCCCCCACCTACACCTCCACCCCAACCTCCACCTCCACCCCAAACCCACCCCCACCTACACCTCCATCCTCTACCTCCACACCCAACCCCACCCCAACCTGCACCTTCACCTCCACCTCCATCTCCACCTAGTAACCTCCACCTCTAACCTCATCCTACAACAAACTTCTGAAATTTTCATGCGCTAAATTCATACAGAAGCCAAAGAGAGAAGACAAAATGGAGAGCCTGGCAAGAGAAGAGACAGGGTCGAGGCAAAAGAGATTAAGTGCATCGTTGCCAATATCAAAGCAATTAGACTGTAGTGATGAAGCAGTGCAACAGCTGTGTGAATGAGCGCACGTCTGGGGCCACTGGAAGTGGAAACCCGAGCCTGTGGAAAGTAAGCCTGAGCATGTCAGTGTCTGAGTGAGGGCGAGAGACAGGAAAAGATCAGTCTCAGGCCGGAGGTGATCAGTCAGCTACTCCGCACCAATTGGCTGCCAGGAGCATTTGCAGCAACAAACACAACCTGAGGGTTGGGTGCTTCGTCAATAAACTGTGCTGGTTTAAGCACGGTGCTTCCACATATAATTATTTCATTAATGAATTCTTATGATCATTGATATTGCTACCTAAAATACTGATACCCCGCAATATGGTGCCTTGCAGGTCAATATTGATTTCAAACAAAATGTCCACGGACAGACTGATCACTGCACTGAGGACTACAACCCCCCCCCCCCCCGCATTATGTTCCAGAGGGATTAAAACCTGTCATTTCCATAGATGTCCCTGTCTTTCATTCATAATGTCATAAACCAGTGGCCCTGTCCTTCAAACACACCATAAACCAGTGGCCCTATCCTTCAAACATAACATAAACCATACAAAACTGTATATTCAAGGGTCTTTTATTCTTCATGGCACACATGGATATTTCTATTGAAATTTGGCTGAAGACGGCAAATAACTTCTTTAAACACAAAACGCACCTAATTAGGACAAATTAAGAGCTTATTAAAATCCTATGATGGCAAGTGTGATTGGAACAGAAACCAGCATACACAGGGAGACCCAGGACCGGGTTTGGGGACCCCTGCTACAGTCAATATAGTCGATCTCCTTTTGTCTAAACCTAGTACCAACCAACTATACAGCATAACCCCTAAAAAACCAACCACAAAATTTGAAGCCCTGATTATTAAAGGAATAAGTCCCGAGAAGCAGTGGGTTACAGTGATTTTATAACGGCGGAGGGGCACTAAGGCACTCCGCTGCATGTCGTGCCTTAGAACGCCCCTCTGCCGTTATAAAATCACTGTAACCCAGTGCTTCGAGGGGCTTATTCCTTTTATAAAACGGTTACCCTACATACAGCCCATTAAATAAACACACAAGAAAAAAAAATCGACAATTTATCGGTAATAATGCAACAATAAAATTGAGAACTTCTTCCACCAAGCAATTAAGAGTGGACAGAATGGTTGGCCATCAACACAGATGCTAAGATTGCTTATTCATCTAGCGCCATTATCATGTCACATCACGCTATTTGGGCTCGCTAATGCCGATATACTATGAAAGCAGGCTAGTTTGAATGTCTCCTTCGGCCTCCCGAAGACCCCGTTTAAAATTTTGCTTTCGTGTCGGTTTCCGAGTTTCCTTGTTCTCAACTTGTGCCGATCGGCCAAATCATTACAACCAGCAGCGTTTAGGAAACTATTGACTTTTGTCCTCCACACTTGCCGGTGTCCAGGAAAATATGTTGAATTGTGCATTAGTTTGCTAGCCAGCTAGTCAACTAGCTTGACCTCGTTCATTAATTTTACGTGGTTTTCGAGTTTCCTTGTTCTCTACTTGCGCCGATCGGCCAAATCATTGCAACCAGCAGCGAGGGTAGGGAACAATTGACTTTGTCCTCCACACTTGCCGGTACCCAGGAAAATATGTTGAATTGTGCATTAGTTTGCTAGCCAGCTTGTCAACTAGCTAGCGTTCACTACAGTGGATGTGGTTATCCTACACACAGCCCATAAAATAAACACACAAGAAAAAGTCAACAATTTTAGGCTACTTAAATAACAAGCAAGTTAGCAACATAGCTTGCAGCACAAAAGTGATATCGAACGTTGTAATGCAATAGCTAGCTAGGTAGTTAGCCAACTGGTTATCTGGTTAAAAGGCTAAACTTCGCGGAGACTGAAATAGTGAGCTTAAACTCTTGAAACAAACGTAACCTGACGAGTCAGCGCACAGCAGTTCGTTGCGCGCAGGGATATTTTGTGCTGCGGCCTGCCACAGTGGGTTACAGTAAATTTATACCGACATGGAACGCGGCTCAGCCAATCACATTTAAGGATGGGAAGCACCCGTTTTATAAACATGTACAATAAATTACCATTCCACTTCATTTCATTACCGTAACAGCCTTGTATATGTTACGGTAATCAATGCAGAGCATTACGGTAATGAATGGCAATCCCATGTTGCTAGTAATAATTAGCATAGCTAGCATGACTAGAAATATTTTCAACAGTTTGGCTCTACAAAAGTTACTTTTAATTATTAAAATTATCTTCAAAACTATTTTAAATATACCCTGTTCTTGTAATGAACAGTAGTAGTGTGCCAAGGGGTGTATATAATTACAATCTTTAACAAATCTACCGGAATAACTCGAAAGATGATCTTACTGGTAGCCTTTTTGCAACTTCTCTTCCACACAATGCATCATGGGACCAAAAAAAAAATTATTTATTGGAACACAGGGATTTTAATAGGGCCAAATATCTCTGTTACGGAAGTGAATTTTTCATACTCCGGACACGTATTTGGCCCAGAAAATAATTATTCACAAATGGTGGGCCCAAAATGGTAACACTGCTAATAAAAGGGCATAACCCCAACCATTTTTTGCATTTATATGTATATTAAATTATGGGGATGTATTGTGATAATTTTGGGTTTAAGGTAAAAAAAATAAAAGTCCAGGCAGGTTACAGTTATGAACTTGCACAGTAAAGACAACAGTAGTCCTACAATTAGTACATACCATAAGTTGATATACAGCAGCACTTGAAAGTTTGTGAACCCTTCAAAATTTTCTGTATTTCTGCAAAAATATGACCTAAAACATCATCAGATTTTCACACAAGTCCTAAAAGTACAGAAAGAAAACCCAGTTAAACAATTGAGACAAAAATATTATACTTCCTCATTTATTTATTGAGAAAAATGATCCAATATTACATATCTGTGAAGGGCAAAAATATGTGAACCTCTAGGATTAGTGATTAATTTGAAGGTAAAATTAGAGTCAGGTGTTTTCAATCAATGGGATGACAATCGGGTGTGAGTGGGCACCCTGTTTTATTTAAAGATCAGGGATCTATCAAAGTCTGACCTTCACAACACACGTTTGTGGAAGTGTATCATGGCACGAACGAAGGAGAGTTCTGAGGACCTCAGAAAAAGCGCTGTTGATGCTCATCAGGCTGGAAAAGGTTACAAAACCATTTCTAAAGAGTTTGGACTCCACCAGTACACATTCAGACAGACTGTGTACATATGAAGGAAATTCAAGACCATCGTTACCCTCACCAGGAGTGGTCGACTAACAAAGATCTCTCCAAGAGCAAGACGCGTAATAGTCGGCGAGGTCACAAAGGACCCCAGGGTAACTTCTAAGCAACTGAAGGCCTCACTCACATTGGCTAATGTTAATGTTCATGAGTCCACCATCAGGAAAACACTGAACAACAGGGAGGGTTGGCAGGGTTGCAAGGAGAAAGCCACTGCTCTCCAAAAAGAAAATTGCTGCTCATCTGCGGTTTGCTAAAGATCACGTGGACAAGCCAGAAGGCTATCCGAAAAATGTTTTGTAGACAGATGAGACCAAAATAGAACTTTTTGGTTTAAATGAGAAGCGTTATGTTTAGAGAAAGGAAATCACTGCAATCCAGCACAAGAACCTTATCCCATCTGTGAAACATGGTGGTGGTAGTATCATGGTTTGGGCCTGTTTTGCTGCATCTGGGCCAGGATGGCTTGCAATCATTGATGGAACAATGAATTCCAAATTATACCCGCGAATTCTGAAGGAAAATGTCTGGATATCTGTCCATGAACTGAATCTCAAGAGAAGGTGGGTCATGTAACAAGACAACAACCCAAAGCACACAAGTCGTTCTACCAAAGAATGGTTAAAGAAGAATAAAGTTAATGTTTTGGAATGGCCAAGTCAAAATCCTGACCTTAATCCAATCGAAATGTTGTGGAAGGACCTGAAGCAAGCAGTACATGTGAGGAAACCCACCGACATCTCTGAGTTGAAACTGTTCTGTATGGAGGAATGGGCTAAAATTCCTCCAAGCCTATGTGCAGGACTGATCAACAGTTACAGGAAATGTTTACTTGCAGTTATTGCTTCACAAGGGGGTCACACCAGATACTGAAAGCAAAGGTTCTCATACTTTTGCCACTCACAGATATGTAATATTGGATCATTTTCCTCAATAAATAAATGACGTAATATAATACTTTTGTCTCATTTGTTTAACTGGGTTCTCTTTATCTACTTTTACTTTATACTCTGATAATGTTTTAGGTCATATTTATGCAGAAATCTATAAAATTCTAAAGGGTTCACAAAATTTAAGGCACCACTGTATAATGGAAAAGTATGATTGTTTTAGTAGTTTAGTTTATCAAATCCTTACAGACATGGAAAAAAATGCAATTTTGTGAGAATCACCCATCTGCATTTCAGAGTGGCGAGCTGCTTCTGTTAAATAATGAGCATTGCTACTGCATTTCAGAGTGGAGAGCTGCTTCTGTTGAATAATGAGCACTGCTACGGCATTTCAGAGTGGAGAGCTGCTTCTGTTGAATAATGAGCACTGCTACTGCATTTCAGAGTGGTGAGCTGCTTCTGCTGAATAATGAGCACTGCTACTGCATTTCTAAGTGGCGAGCTGCTTCTGTTGAATAATGAGCACTGCTACTGCATTTCTAAGTGGCGAGCTGCTTCTGTTGAATAATGAGCACTGCTACTGCATTTCAGAGTGGAGAGCTGCTTCTGTTGAATAATGAGCACTGCTACGGCATTTCAGAGTGGAGAGCTGCTTCTGTTGAATAATGAGCACTGCTACTGCATTTCAGAGTGGCGAGCCGCTTCTGTTGAATAATGAGCGCTGCTACTGCATTTCTAAGTGGCGAGCTGCTTCTGTTGAATAATGAGCACTGCTACTGCATTTCTAAGTGGCGAGCTGCTTCTGTTGAATAATGAGCACTGCTACTGCATTTCAGAGTGGAGAGCTGCTTCTGTTGAATAATGAGCACTGCTACTGCATTTCAGAGTGGCGAGCTGCTTCTGTTGAATAATGAGCACTGCTACTGCATTTCAGAGTGGCGAGCTGCTTCTGTTGAATAATGAGCACTGCTACTGCATTTCAGAGTGGCGAGCTGCTTCTGTTGAATAATGAGCACTGCTACTGCATTTCAGAGTGGCGTGCTGCTTCTGTTGAGTAACGAGCACTGCTACTACATTTCTGAGTGGAGAGCTGCTTCTGTTGAATAATGAGCACTGCTACTGCATTTCAGAGTGGCGAGCTGCTTCTGCTGAATAATGAGCACTGCTACTGCATTTCTAAGTGGCGAGCTGCTTCTGTTGAGTAATATGCACTGCTACTACATTTCTGAGAGGAGAGCTGCTTCTGTTAAATAACGAGCACTGCTACTACATTTCAGAGTGGAGAGCTGCTTCTGTTGAATAATGAGCACTGCTACTGCATTTGAGAGTGGCGAGCTGCTTCTGTTGAATAACGAGCACTGCTACTACATTTCAGAGTGGCGAGCCGCTTCTGTTGAATAATGAGCACTGCTACTGCATTTCAGAGTGGCGAGCTGCTTCTGTTGAATAATGAGCACTGCTACTGCATTTCAGAGTGGCGAGCTGCTTCTGTTGAATAACAAGCACTGCTACTACATTTCTGAGTGGAGAGCTGCTTCTGTTGAATAACGAGCACTGCTACTACATTTCAGAGTGGAGAGCTGCTTCTGTTGAATAATGAGCACTGCTACTGCATTTGAGAGTGGCGAGCTGCTTCTGTTGAATAATGAGCACTGCTACTACATTTCTGAGTGGAGAGCTGCTTCTGTTGAATAACGAGCACTGCTACTACATTTCAGAGTGGAGAGCTGCTTCTGTTGAATAATGAGCACTGCTACTGCATTTGAGAGTGGCGAGCTGCTTCTGTTGAATAACGAGCACTGCTACTGCATTTCAGAGTGGAGAGCTGCTTCTGTTGAATAATGAGCACTGCTACTGCATTTCAGAGTGGCAAGCTGCTTCTGTTGAATAATGAGCACTGCTACTACATTTCTGAGTGGAGAGCTGCTTCTGTTGAATAACGAGCACTGCTACTACATTTCAGAGTGGAGAGCTGCTTCTGTTGAATAATGAGCACTGCTACTGCATTTGAGAGTGGCGAGCTGCTTCTGTTGAATAACGAGCACTGCTACTGCATTTCAGAATGGCAAGCTGCTTCTGTTGAATAATGAGCACTGCTACTACATTTCTGAGTGGAGAGCTGCTTCTGTTGAATAACGAGCACTGCTACTACATTTCAGAGTGGAGAGCTGCTTCTGTTGAATAATGAGCACTGCTACTGCATTTGAGAGTGGCGAGCTGCTTCTGTTGAATAACGAGCACTGCTACTGCATTTCAGAATGGCAAGCTGCTTCTGTTGAATAATGAGCACTGCTACTGCATTTCTAAGTGGCGAGCTGCTTCTGTTGAATAATGAGCACTGCTACTGCATTTCTAAGTGGCGAGCTGCTTCTGTTGAATAATGAGCACTGCTACTGCATTTCAGAGTGGAGAGCTGCTTCTGTTGAATAATGAGCACTGCTACGGCATTTCAGAGTGGAGAGCTGCTTCTGTTGAATAATGAGCACTGCTACTGCATTTCAGAGTGGCGAGCCGCTTCTGTTGAATAATGAGCACTGCTACTGCATTTCTAAGTGGCGAGCTGCTTCTGTTGAATAATGAGCACTGCTACTGCATTTCTAAGTGGCGAGCTGCTTCTGTTGAATAATGAGCACTGCTACTGCATTTCAGAGTGGAGAGCTGCTTCTGTTGAATAATGAGCACTGCTACTGCATTTCAGAGTGGCGAGCTGCTTCTGTTGAATAATGAGCACTGCTACTGCATTTCAGAGTGGCGAGCTGCTTCTGTTGAATAATGAGCACTGCTACTGCATTTCAGAGTGGCGAGCTGCTTCTGTTGAATAATGAGCACTGCTACTGCATTTCAGAGTGGCGTGCTGCTTCTGTTGAGTAACGAGCACTGCTACTACATTTCTGAGTGGAGAGCTGCTTCTGTTGAATAATGAGCACTGCTACTGCATTTCAGAGTGGCGAGCTGCTTCTGCTGAATAATGAGCACTGCTACTGCATTTCTAAGTGGCGAGCTGCTTCTGTTGAGTAATATGCACTGCTACTACATTTCTGAGAGGAGAGCTGCTTCTGTTGAATAACGAGCACTGCTACTACATTTCAGAGTGGAGAGCTGCTTCTGTTGAATAATGAGCACTGCTACTGCATTTGAGAGTGGCGAGCTGCTTCTGTTGAATAACGAGCACTGCTACTACATTTCAGAGTGGCGAGCCGCTTCTGTTGAATAATGAGCACTGCTACTGCATTTCAGAGTGGCGAGCTGCTTCTGTTGAATAATGAGCACTGCTACTGCATTTCAGAGTGGCGAGCTGCTTCTGTTGAATAACAAGCACTGCTACTACATTTCTAAGTGGCAAGCTGCTTCTGTTGAATAATGAGCACTGCTACTACATTTCTGAGTGGAGAGCTGCTTCTGTTGAATAACGAGCACTGCTACTACATTTCAGAGTGGAGAGCTGCTTCTGTTGAATAATGAGCACTGCTACTGCATTTGAGAGTGGCGAGCTGCTTCTGTTGAATAACGAGCACTGCTACTGCATTTCAGAGTGGAGAGCTGCTTCTGTTGAATAATGAGCACTGCTACTGCATTTCAGAGTGGCAAGCTGCTTCTGTTGAATAATGAGCACTGCTACTACATTTCTGAGTGGAGAGCTGCTTCTGTTGAATAACGAGCACTGCTACTACATTTCAGAGTGGAGAGCTGCTTCTGTTGAATAATGAGCACTGCTACTGCATTTGAGAGTGGCGAGCTGCTTCTGTTGAATAACGAGCACTGCTACTGCATTTCAGAGTGGCAAGCTGCTTCTGTTGAATAATGAGCACTGCTACTGCATTTCAGAGTGGAGAGCTGCTTCTGTTGAATAGTGAGCACTGCTACTGCATTTCAGAGTGGAGAGCTGCTTCTGTTGAATCACTTGGCTTATGCCGTCAGAGGCGACGGCTTGGGGTATATCCCCGAATGCCCCCAATCCTCCAATTCCCATATCCTCTAATGAACCCAATACAATATGAAGCCCCTCGGGTCATGACCTTCTATTTGAACTTAATTTCAGGTCAATCGGACAAATGGTTCTGAAGATATGGCCAAAATGGTAATTTCCCATCACACACCTGGTGGCAAAATATTGAACCATACAGGTATGATGTCATCATATGACACGTTGTGAGGTCTGACCTTGCAGTTGCACATAGTTTCATGTCAATTGGACAAATGGTTCCAAAGATCGGGCAAAAATGGTGAATTTTATGTGACAAATCTCCACCTTGTGTCAAAATTTTGAACCAAACAGGTATAATGTCATCGTGTAAGGCCGTTCGGGGGATATAATGAGCACTGCTACTGCATTTCAGAGTGGTGAGCGGCTTCTGTTGAATAATGAGCTCTGCCACTGCATTTCAGTATTAATTTTAAATGTTTTGTGAAAACAATATGGCAGATTTTTATTTTGCATTTAATTTGTCATATCATTTTCATTTTTATTCATTTTGGTGTATTAAGTTGCTTAGAAACATACAGAAGATGAAACTGACAAATTTAAGGCAAAAGAAAAGGAGTGAAAAAGTTATGCATCGTGAGTGTAACACAAACCCCCAAAATGATACACCACTGAGTGTAATGCATACCCCCAAAATTATTACCACTGAGTGTAACGCATATCCCCAAAATTATACACCAGAGGATACCAAATGAACATAACCGGCAATGTAGTGATTGGTTTAACAATAAAAGTAAACATACACACATTAGTGTGGGAGGGGGAGCCAACAGTATCCCACCAAAAATCCTAAGAATGGTTGTAGAGCTGGTCAGAAATACAATCAGTCAGGGCATTATCACATAGCAATAATAAATAATGAGGTACAACTCAACTCAAAATGTATGCTTCTACCTGGCTTAACTTCGTTCACCCTAAAAGTTGATGTTCAGCTCCAACATAATCTAACCTCATGTAACCTTGACCTTAGACCTGGAGACCTGAAAAACCTGATCAGTTCAGCTACCCTCTGCAGTCTGTCATTCCGTATTAAGTCAACAAGAGGTCCCCAGGTCACAGACTAAGATTTGGCTCAAATTTATTTTGGGAGTACTTCTATATTCTTAATATACACATGCAGAATTTTAGGTTTCTACTCCAAGGGGTTTCTGGCATATGGCCCACCAAAAATCAGTGGCTCCTCCCCCTTTTTTGCCTTCGCAAATAGCAAACGTTAATTTATAGGGATTTTGGAGGCCAATGTCTTTGGAACAGATCATAGGTATGGGCTGAAAATTGATATCCTGAGTAATTTGGGTCCAGGCTTTCTTAATCTCTTCCTCAAAATGTATCGATTCATTTTCATTTTCAAGGTACTTGCTGCTCAAATATGTTTTGATTTTTTTATGGGCGGAAATCAAAAATTCAGTTTTCAAGGGCCCCCTATGAGGCCAAGATCCCTGACAGAGGCTAAATTGTGCTGAATTCCTTCTATTTGATTACAAGTCTGTGTGTACAAGGGAGACTGATCATATCCAAGGGATAATAGTGGAGTTAGGAGACCCTGAAAAGGGTCCCAGCTCAAAAAAATATTGGATTGGCAAGTTCACCATGTGGGCAGTTATCCATGGTAATGAGACTTGTTCTACATAAATGCATATATTCTGAATTTATTCTTTCAAAATTACAACTTGCTTTCTCATCTCCCTCACTATTTAATCATGTTTTCAAATATAGGCCTTTTGGGGTAGAAATTCCCATTTTCATGCCCTTTGTTCTGCAACAAGTTTTAAATAGACAGTGCCTACTCATAAACTCATGTTACATCATTTCCTAAGATAATCTGACATCTGACATGATGTTGCAAATCAAGTGCATCACAGTGACAGAAATGAACCTCCTTACAGTAAATTAACAACATAGATTCTCCATTATGCAAAGAGGAATTGCAGGGTGATACCACCATGAACTTACTTGTGATGTGCTTCTAATGATGGTTAAATGGATCGGCGCAGGACCTCTGCACTTTTTTGTGATGAAAACAGATTTGGTCATCTTCATTAAATATGACATTGCACCAAGTCAAAAGTTGTCTGTCAGCTCGTTTAAGGTCACAGAACTAAATTTGTTGCGATTTTCTGCAAGTTTGTATCTTTGTCGCACTCCTCATCCAAGGAACTACCAATTTTGCACCTGTCAGAAGCCATGCTGAAGCTTTAATAAACTCATTAATTAGCCACCCAATTGTTTTAACCAGAGATGATACAATACCCATGGTGATGATGCAAAACATGGAAGATCTGATGCAATAACCATGGAAGATGATGCAATACCTGGAAGATCTTGGGAAGGGAATGCATTATCATGTCAGATGTCAGATTATCTTGGGAAATGATGTAACTTGAGTTTATGAGTAGGCACTGAAAATGGGCAAAAAGTGACTTTTAAGCCGTGAACCTTTTCAGCATCTGCTTACTCTCCTATTATGCCTTGGGTGCAGTCAATCGTCCTTGCACAGACAGACATTCCCTCACATAGAAGGAATCCAGCATGATTTAGCCTCATAGGAATCCTAGCCTCATAGGGGGCCCTTGAAAATTGAATTTTTGATTTCCCCCCATTAAAAGCGTCATACTTGAGAGGCCAATATCTCGAAAATCAAAGGAGATAGATACATTTTGACAAGACATTTTGATATCCTGGACCCAAAATACCCTGGGTAACATGTTCAGCCCATACCTATACTTTGCTCCAAAAATATTGGTCTCCAAAATCCCCATGAATAAACATTTGCGATTTACAAGGGCAAAAAGAGGGAGTGGCCCGTTTTATGGAGGGCTATATCTTGGAAAGCCCTTGGCGTAGGAGCCTAAAATTTTGCATGTGCTCATTATGAATATTGAGGTAGTCCCAAAATAAATTTGAGCCAAATCTGAGTCAGTGATCATGGAAGATTGTTGTACTTATGTTGAGTTCATATGGAATGACCCTGTGGGGAGTTACCTTGTCTGAATTGGTGAAAAAATTGCCTCTACTTCAGCTGATACGGCGTGAACAAGTTACTTGTGACGGCTAGCATGACAAACCAACACAAAAACAGTGAAGAAAATCTCAGATTTACCGCTGATTTCACGTTTCAGAACAGGCCGTTTGATCGATGGTTAACCTCAGGAAGGAAATAACTGGAATACAAATCCAATGGTAATGATGAGGCTGTCCCACGGAGATGTAACCCTAGTCACAGTATTCATCGGTAAGGCTTGCCTAAACACTTCCCCAACAGGATGTCCAGTCCTCTCACCCTCACTTAGCAATACAATGGTGACCGTCCTTGGATGCTATATTGATTAACATATTTTTCCTTGGAAAAGCCAGGAGACAGCAATCAACATTTTGTCTGAAACCAATCACCGAGGGCCTTCACGAAAGCTCACCCATGTGTATTCAGAAAAACAGTCTATGGAATCATACAAAAAATATTGAGGAAACACTTTGAAAACCCAGAAAACTTTCTATGGACAACTGGATACCAGTGCACCTCCCGCCATCAGTGTGTGGCAGAGGCCTATTAACCTTTAGCGTGCTCCTGGCAACCGATCTCACCCATATATTCCTTATTCTGTGCAACTGCCGGTGACTGTACTCGCACATATGTGCATGATTCTGTGAAACTGCCAGCGACCGCACTCGCCCATATATTCCTTATTCCGTGCAACTGCCAGCGACCGTACTCACCCATATATTCCTTATTCTGTGCAACAGCCGGCGACCGTACTCACCCATATATTCCTTATTCTGTGCAACAGCCGGCGACCGTTCTCGCCCATATATTCCTTATTCTGTGCAACTGCCGGCGACCGTACTCACCCATATATTCCTTATTCTGTGCAACTGCCGGCGACCATTCTCGCCCATATATTCCTTATTCTGTGCAACTGCCAGCGACCGTACTCACCCATATATTCCTTATTCTGTGCAACAGCCGGCGACTGTTCTCGCCCATATATTCCTTATTCTGTGCAACTGCCGGCGACCGTACTCACCCATATATTCCTTATTCTGTGCAACTGCCGGCGACCGTTCTCGCCCATATATTCCTTATTCTGTGCAACTGCCAGCGACCGTACTCACCCATATATTCCTTATTCTGTCCAACTGTCGGCGACCGTTCTCGCCCATATATTCCTTACTCTGCGCAACTGCCGGTGACCGTACTCACCCATATATTCCTTATTCTGTGCAACTGCCGGCGACCGTACTCGCCAATATATTCCTTATTCTGCGCTACTGCCGGCGACGTACTCGCCCCTATATTCCTTATTCTGTGTAACTGCCGGCGACCGTACTTGCCCATATATTCCTTTTTTTGTGCAACTGCCAGCAACCGTACTCGCCCATATATTCCTTCTTCTGTGCAACTGCCGGCGACTGCAGTCGCCATGTTTTTTTATTATTATTAGAGCGCAGGTCGAGCCAGTGCTAGAGGACAGTATCGTGGATTACTGTGCTTTTGCAATGTCATTGTGCTACAGCATTTAGACGAAGTAGAGATACAGACTTAGATTGAATCAGAAATGGTTCACTGGCTTCCTATATAATTCACAGACCAGGGTGTCAGCTCGACGCTAGAAACTGGCTGAGACTTTGGTTAGTCTGCTACATGGGCAATAGCAGGCCATTCTGGATACAGCTCCAGTCTTCACTAAATAAATAGCTTATATGGTTCCGTGCCTAATGTGCCCCAGACGAGTGCCGAGTGAGGCTCGTACTGCACATTGTGAGGCCATGCTGCAGGGAGCGAGAGCACTGCCCACGACGCACAGCCAGCCTGACCCCCTCAGCTCCCTTAACAGAGACACCAGTGTCCATCCAGACCAATCCTGCCATTTGTGGTCCCCAGGTGCCCCAGTTCTGGCTGGGGAAAACTCATTCATCGCCTGAGCACCATTTCAGGGAAGACATTAACCCAAAAAAAAAAAAAAAAAAAAAAAAACCACACACACCTCTCCAACTTCCAACGGCATGCTAAATGACTGCATTTCAGACACCTTCGTTTGCAAAATGCAGACTCCAGCAGGTACACAATAAATGAGGACACTTGCAAATAGAAGAAACGTAGAGCGAAGCAACCAGTTATTTTATTTTAGGAGTACCAAAAAAATAGCTGAAAAATGTAAAGGTGCTGGTAGTGCAAATCACAGAGGATATTTCTTGCCTAGAAAAGATCGGAATCATACCGCTGGCCACTGCAGTGAGCAGTTTGGCAGAGCGACAGAGAACAGTGAGCTAACGGCCTCATCTCTCATTAGATATTCTTCTATCAGTCTCTCCCTCTCTGCCAAACACTGTGGCAGACATCAGACGCACGAAACACACACATACTCCAGTATGAGTCAGATATGAATCACAAAAGGCAGGACTGCTCTGCAGTTTCAGCACGTTTGTACATCCACGTGCAGGTCTAGCACTGTCGTCACTGTCAGACAGCGCAGGAGAAAAGCAGCACCGCGTCTACGACAGTCGCAATACCAACACTGCAGATACCTGAGAAAACATACAGAGAGGGTCACATGTTCACGAGAGTAAAAACTGCTTTAAAAAACTACACCCAGACTGTCTGTACATCAAGCTTAAATCATTACCTCCGCCAACAAAGTTGGGGCGGAGGTTATGTTTCCGCCTCTGTTTATTTGTTTTGTCCATCTGTCTGTGAACAACATAACTCTAAAAGTAATAAACAGATCTGCCTGAAATTCAGTGGGTGCATTACTATTACATCAAGGATGGACCCTATTGATTTTCACCGCGATCAGTGAAACAATATGGCCGCCACGGCAGCCATCTTGAAATCGTATCACACGTGATAACTCAATTTTGCTCCCACTCATGCAGGTTTGGATTGCGCTGCCTTGGTGGAGGTTTGCACCCTACGAGTACCTCTAGTTATTATCTGAAAGCATCAGCGAACGCTTCACACAGTCTGCTATATTGGTAACGGTGGTTATGTTGACGTCAATAATAACTGTCATCAAAGAGGCTAACCCGCACAAATCCCCCTTTGAATGTTCAGGACGTTCCTGACAAACGTGGACGTGTGTAGAAGTGCACGCTCAGACACATAAGCAATCACATCCGCAGAAGAAAGTATTCTGGGCCAGTGAGGGACCTGACATCAGGTTTGATAAAAAGGCCCAAAAACGAGGCGCGGTGCATGTAACGGTGGGATTTGGTGTTGGCGTTGGACAATGGAGGGCACAGGGCAACATCAGCAAAGCTCATCCAAGATTAAACCAAAGCAAGGAGTGAGGACCTTACGAAAGTTATAAACACTAGCTATGGGCTACACACTAATGGCCACACTCAGCAAGTCCTACCTTTCACCTATCAGGAGGAAAAGGGGAGGGTTTTACAGGGCTTTAAATGACAGCTACAACTCCTCATTGGATGGTACCATTTCAGAAAGGATCTATAGAAATAGCTTGAAAGTAAAAGTATCATGGATGAACACAACAGCAAAACCACAATATCAGTGAACCCCTCCCCCCCCCCCCCCCCCCCCCAAGGAAGAATTTTCTGATTCTGAAAGCTACCAAGTAGCGTAGTGCTTTCATTTAAGGGGACTTAAAGTGAAGCAAATATTTTTCCAAGACATTCATTTTTTAAACTAGGAAGAATTATCAAAATAATTTTTAGAAATTGCAACTTAAAACACTCAGTTTCTGTAGCATCACATCAGTGGTTGCCATGGCAACGACAGTTTTAATGAATGTATAGATACTTAGAGAAACACAGTTATTGACTAAACAGTGTTTGGTTATAATTTCAGCTGTAATGTGAAGGAAAAAATATTCCTAATGACACTACAGAACTTTTTTTGTTCCACGTTTATACATTGTATGTTCTAGTATTGATTCTGACCCCCCCTAAATCAATTTTGGCGGAAACAGCTAATTGAATATGCATATTTTGATTTACTCATATTCAGAGGTACATATTGCAAAAAGAGCTCTGTAAAGACATAGATAGATCTTCACAAAATGAAGATAACTGCCATATATGAAGTTAATTGGGTGTGCAGTTGCTGAGAAATCTGTATTTTCTTGTAAAAAATCTGTATTTTAAGAAAAAAGTGATTTTAGTTCAGCGGCAATAATGTGATCGATGTTTGATAGTAATGTTCTCAGGAGGAATACATTTAGTATTTTGTTTTTTGTGGCTTTTAGGATTTTATTACTTCCTTCAAAGGCACCAGCCCCATAAGGAACTCCCTCTTCTTCAATGTGTTTCTTCACTAGTTTTACGTGCTTGTCGAGCATCTATTCAATTCTTTTTTTCAAGTTCTAGTGCACGTATTTCACTCCGTTTCACACGTTTTCTGTCCATTTTGCGATAGCCTTTCATTGAGTGTGCCCCTACTTTATGAAACTTTATGCCAAGTTTCATAAGAAAGGAGGCAATTCCTCGTTGGCCATCATTGAAGACACCACACTCATAGCTGTTCCAGCCTTGAAGACAGTGTTTGTGACGAATGTTCCCTTCAGAACATGACTCCATATTAGGAACTGTTTGAAGGACCACTTCATGTTCTTACCTCAAAACTAAAATTTTGAACCAAAATTGCAATTTTGCTAAAGTTATAGGTCACCTTAAAAACCACGGAAAGAGCAGCGCCCATGATCACCACACCAGCACAAACGGCTCTGCTCTCTCCCGCAGTACCAACACTGAAAGCACAACTCTCACTTCACACTACAGTCTCCCCTAGTTTACTGAATCAACACTAAGGGCTCTCCTCTCTCACTGCATCAAAACTAACAGCCTGCAAACAGGTGCTTGTAGTTGCTGAAGGCAATTTTTGCCAACCTTGCGAGGCGAGCGCCTGCAATGATCTTTGTATTGTTTGAGTTCTGCCCACCATTCCACTTGAGTACGAGGCGATTTCCGACGCCAGTAGGCAGCACAGCCAGAACATCTCTGCCCTTCATTAAACTCTAAATTGCAAGCTGTTGCTTTGCCTTCAATTCTAGGATTCTTGAGCACCTTGAAGATATCGTTTCTACAGCATTTTTTGAGAGCATCCGTGTGATCTAAATTTGCAGGTGATGCCATGTTAAAATTAAATATACGGGGATGTCACTTGTATTGACAAATGAGACATGTCTCAAGGTCACGTGCTCTGTATTGACCAATCAGTATTTTATATTCGGATCGAAAAAGATTTTCAAAGAACCATTGCAGGCCCTCATTTTGCTCGCTCGCCCTATCCTCGAACTTTTGACAACGAGCCACAAGAATTCCTAATTCGAAAAGAAACACTACTAGAAGACCTGTGGAGGGCCTGTTCGCTACAAAAATAAGGGGACTTCTCGGTTTCACAGCATCAACAATAACGGCTCCTTTCTCTCACTGCATCAATAATAATGGCTCCTCTCTCATACTGCATCAACACTAAATGCTCCTCTCTCACACTGCACCAACACTAGGAGCTCCTCTCAGTCACTGCACCAACACGAAGGGCTCCTCTCTCTCACTGTACCAACACTAAGAGCTCCTCTCTCATGCTGCATCAACACAAAGGGCTCCTCTCTCTCACTGCATCAAGACTAAGGGCTCCTCTCTCTTACTGCATCAACACTAAAGGCTCCTCTCTCTCACTCCACCAACACTAGGAGCTCCTCTCTCTCACTGCACCAACACTAAGGGCTCCTCTCTCTCACTGCACCAACACTAAGGGCTCCTCTCTCTCACTGCATCAACAATAAGGGCTCCTCTCTCACTGCACCAACACTAGGGGCTCCTCTCTCTCACTGCACCAACACTAAGGGCTCCTCTCTCTCACTGCACCAACACTAAGGGCTCCTCTCTCTCACTGCATCAACAATAAGGGCTCCTCTCTCTCACTGCATCAACAATAAGGGCTCCTCTCTCTCACTGCATCAACAATAAGGGCTCCTCTCTCTCACTGCACCAACAGTAAGGGCTCCTCTCTCTCACTGCACCAACACTAAGAGCTCCTCTCTCATACTGCACCAACACTAAGGGCTCCTCTCTCATACTGCATCAACACTAAGGGCTCCTCTCTCTCACTGCATCAACAATAAGGGCTCCTCTCTCTCACTGCACCAACACTAAGGGCTCCTCTCTCATACTGCATCAAAAATAAGGGCTCCTCTCTCTCACTGCACCAAAAGTAAGGGCTCCTCTCTCTCACTGCATCAACAATAACGGCTCCTTTCTCTCACTGCATCAATAATAATGGCTCCTCTCTCACTGCACCAACACTAGGAGCTCCTCTCTCTCACTGCACCAACATGAAGGGTTCCTCTCTCATACTGCATCAACAATAACGGCACTTTTCTCTCACTGCATCAACAATAAGGGCTCCTCTTTCACTGCACCAACACTAAGAGCTCCTCTCTCACTGCACCAACAGTTAGGGCTCCTCCCTCTCACTGCACCAACAGTAAGGGCTCCTCCCTCTCACTGCACCAACAGTAAGGGCTCCTCCCTCTCACTGCACCAACAGTAAGGGCACCTCTCTCTCACTGCATCAACAATAACGGCTCCTTTCTCTCACTGCATCAATAATAATGGCTCCTCTCTCACTGCACCAACACTAAGGGCTCCTCTCTCTCTCACTGCACCAAAACTAAGGGCTCCTCTCTCTCACTGCATCAACAATAACGGCACTTTTCTCTCACTGCATCAACAATAAGGGCTCCTCTTTCACTGCACCAACACTAGGGGCTCCTCTCTCACTGCACCAACAGTAAGGGCTCCTCCCTCTCACTGCACCAACACGAAGGCCTCATCTCTCACTGCATCGACAAAGGGTTCCTCTCTCTCTCACTGCACCAACACTAGGAGCTCCTCTCTCTCACTGCACCAACACTAAGGGCACCTCTCTCATACTGCATTAACACTAAAGGCTCCTCTCTCTCACTGCACCAACACTAGGAGCTCCTCTCTCTCACTGCACCAATACTAGGAGCTCCTTTCTCTCACTGCACCAACACTAGGAGCTCCTCTCTCTCACTGCACCAACACTTGGAGCTCCTCTCTCTCACTGCATCAACACTAAGGGCTCCTCTCTCATATTGCATCCACACTAAAGGCTCCACTCTCTCACTGCACCAACACTAGGAGCTCCTCTCTCTCACTGCACCAACACTAGGAGCTCCTCTCTCTCACTGCACCAACACTAGGAGCTCCTCTCTCTCACTGCACCAACACTAGGAGCTCCTCTCTCTCACTGCACCAACACTAGGAGCTCCTCTCTCTCACTGCACCAACACTAGGAGCTCCTCTCTCTCACTGCACCAACACTAGGAGCTCCTCTCTCTCACTGCACCAACACTAGGAGCTCCTCTCTCTCACTGCACCAACGCTAGGAGCTCCTCTCTCTCACTGCACCAACGCTAGGAGCTCCTCTCTCTCACTGCACCAACGCTAGGAGCTCCTCTCTCTCACTGCACCAACACTAGGAGCTCCTCTCTCTCACTGCACCAACACTAGGAGCTCCTCTCTCTCACTGCACCAACACTAGGAGCTCCTCTCTCTCACTGCACCAACACTAGGAGCTCCTCTCTCTCACTGCACCAACACTAGGAGCTCCTCTCTCTCACTGCACCAACACTAAGGGCTCCTCTCTCTCACTGCATCAACACAAAGGGCTCCTCTCTCTCACTGCATCAACACTAAAGGCTCTTCTCTCTCATTGCAACAACACTAGGAGCTCCCCTCTCTCACTGCACCAACACTAGGGGCTCCTCTCTCTCACAGCACCAACAGTAAGGGCTCCTCCCTCTAAGGGCTCTTATATAAATCAAAGTCCAGCAAAAAATCTACTTTTTTTGCTCCATTCTTTTTTGGAGTTATATCACCCATGGGAGCATCTGTTTGCATATTTGTATCTGCACACCTTTGGTTATATTATATTTCATTAATGTATAATATCGCACTTTTCTCAACCAGCTTTCTATCACAGAAAAAATAAAATCAAGGCACTGCACATTTCAAAGGAAATGGAAAGAAAATCCCCTTCATAAATTCTTAATGCAGAGAAAGGGAAAGTCCAGAGTGCTATGAATCCTTAAGCAGAGAACTTTCTGGCAGCTTGCTGGAGTGGTGTAGGGAGGGAGGGAGAGAGGAGAGTGAGGGGGTCTGGAGGAGTTGAGGGCAGAGGGAGGGAGAGAGGTGGGAGAGGGGGTCTGCAGGAGCTGAGGGCAGAGGGAGGGAAGGAGATAGAGGGGAGGATAGGGGGTCTGGAGGAGCTGAGGGCAGAGGGAGGGACAGAGAGGAGAGTGAGGGGGTCTGCAGGAGCGGAGGGCAGAGGGAGGGAGAGAGGAGAGTGAGGGGGTCTGGAGGAGCTGAGGGCAGAGGGAGGGACAGAGAGGAGAGTGAGGGGGTCTGCAGGAGCGGAGGGCAGAGGGAGGGAGAGAGGAGAGTGAGGGGGTCTGGAGGAGCTGAGGGCAGAGGGAGGGACAGAGAGGAGAGTGAGGGGGTCTGCAGGAGCGGAGGGCAGAGGGAGGGAGAGAGGAGAGTGAGGGGGTCTGGAGGAGCTGAGGGCAGAGGGAGGGAGGGAGGGAGAGAGGGTCTGGAGGAGCTGAGGGCAGAGGGAGGGAGAGAGGAGGGAGAGGGAGTCTGGAGGAGCGGAGGGCAGAGGGAGGGAGGGAGGGGGGGTCTGGAGGAGCTGAGGGCAGAGGGAGGGAGGGAGGGGGGGTCTGGAGGAGCGGAGGGCAGAGGGAGAGAGAGGGGGGAGCGGGGGTTTGGACGAGCTGAGGCCACGAGGAGGGAGAGAGAGGAGAAAGAGAGAGGGGGGTCCGGATGCACTCTCTGGAGACACTGATTCCGCTGGCTTCATAAGCCTAAGCGTTAGCTCCGCAGCATGCTACTCCTCGGTATGACAGAGCCCTGCATCCCAGCATAACGGCAGCAGATGCAAGAGCTGGGCAGGAAGAGAAGTGAAGCGCAGTCATGTGACCCCACTTAGATCTAACTGAAACCTCGCTTTTGTGGTTGAGACTTAGGGAGACCAGACTGCGGTGTGAGATTGGGAGGCACAAAAGACCGCAGTGTTTCCCCGAGAGGGACTGGTGGGCGGGCGTCTGTGGAAGGTTATTCCCTCCATCCCTCACCAACACATCCCGACTCTGGTCAGTCGCCCTCCCGCGATTCACCGACACTGCCAGGTGCTGCGTACTAACCTCTCCGCTCAGGCGCTGCCTGAAAGAAATAACGTTACTAAACATTCGCACCGTTTGAATTGCAATCAGGCGAGCGAAATGGATGAGTCCCCCGGCTGGAGGCTTTGTGAGGCCCAGCAGGAGGGCGTAAGCAAAGGCGTGTTGTTCAACGTGACAAGGTGGCGGCTACATGTCGCTATGAGCTGCTGTGCCCAGCTGTGTGCAGCTCCCATAGAGCTCAGCTTTCAGTCACAACCTCTTAAACATAATACGCTTCATCAGCTTGTGATTTCAACTGGTCGTAGAGCAAACTCCTTACAGCCTGCTGATGACTGGCTTTATGCAGGCAAAGGGATAGAAAGCTCCACCCCTGACGGTAGCATTTGGTTTATCTCACTTTTTCCACTAGTAATTAAGTAAGTCAAGTTTGCAATAACGGATTCGAGACAACGGTGAGCCGAGTTAAACTGTAGCCCTCGTGAGTCGGCCAATGAAAAGCAGTAAATAGTTTTGATGATGATGAGTCACAGGCTGAAGCCATAGGGAGCAATGCGTTTCCCCCCCTCACAAGCCCCGGGGTAGCAGGGAGGGGGTTAGTGAAATCTGTCAGCCACTGTACAGTGCTGCGGAGAGATCTGTATGGGCGAAGTTCAGCTCAGTACCTCAGGTCGCTGCCCACTCCCATTCCCACTGATGAATCAAACCGGGCAGCCAGCCCATCCCATCCCTTCTCCGCCCCCTTCAGCAGGCCAAAGATCAAGGAGCCACCGTTCATTTTTTACACAGAGAAATCTCAGTACATGCCCATCAGTGACAGGGACAGGTGAGGTTATATCCGTGAGAGAAAATTCACGCTCACCAACACACGTGTTCCCTTACGCAATCTCACCATGGGCATGCAGTTTCACCCATAAAGAACTAGAAAAGCACTCAGAGAGCGCAGAACCTCCGCCAGGGGGCAGCAAAGCCAAAAGCACGGCGATTGGAACTCCGGCCCATTGGAAAGATTTGAAATCTTGAACTTTGGCGTATATCTCAGCAGTACTTTGGCCTAGATACGCCAAAATTTAATCACCTCTTCCTTCATTTAATACCCACCTACCCTGAAAATTTCGTCAAAATCCGGCCATAAGTTTTTGAGTTATGTTGTACACAAACAATAGATACACTCAGTCACCTGACGAAGAAATAAACTAGAATGTATTTTCTTACTCGTAAAAAGATACGTTCACACCCCCCCCCCCCCCCCCCAAGCCCCCTGCCCCATTTAACCTATCAGTCGGACGAACAGACCGGCAGGAACATACCAAAAGGCACCACTTCAGGACCGGAGTTGTAAATATGCAAAGTTTTGTGAAGATCATGCAAATGGTTTTGGAGTTACGCTCCGGAAACGCTAACAGGAACTGAGCCCAAAAACAATGTCTTCCCTCTCCCTCCAGGGGGAGACATAAAAACCAAACAGGAACTAGCATTACTACTTAAGACCATTTTCAGACCACCACAGCTTCAATAACAAACAATTAATAAACAAAAAAAATCTTGAAACACTAGAAGATTAAAAGAAACTGCAAAACAAACTAGATATTATCATTTTATGTTATAATGATGTTTAAAAAAAAACTACAAACAAACCACAAGTGTTCCAACTTTTGTGTCCCATCGTATGCTTTTTTTTTGTTTGACAATTTATTATCTTCTTAGATGTTCAAAAGAAAGGTTAGTAAATTTTCTAGGGAAAAAAAAATAATAATCAATAATATCAAGCTGCCTTTCAGTCACCGACCTGTCTGAGCAATAGGCGGTTTGGAATGGACCTCTCCTCCATAGTAATAAGCTCAGCCCTGATTTGCTGGAATGAAAAGAGGAGGAGGGGCAGGACTGTGGGCGGGGACAGACAGGGCAAACAGACGGAGCTGGTAGGCTTGAACGTTGCATAGCAAGTCTTCTGTGACTGAGAAAACATAAGGAATTTCAAACCGACCGCGGGCGGGTCAAAGGTCTAAACATTTGTTGTTTTCTTTAAGTCAGACTTCTTCGCTGGGTTATTTCATATATTACTCAGGAAGTATACTAATGTCCGTTACTCACATGTTCCACATTTGTTCCCCCATCCCACCCCTTTCTTGCAGTTGATCGTTGTTGAGTATCATCCCAATAAAGCCACTTGAAACTAAATTGCGAGCGAGAGCGAGAGGGCGAGAGAGAGAAATTGAGGGAAAGACAGCAGGACAGACGTGCCCTCCAGCACAGCAGCTTCTTCCCACAGAAGTGACAAAACTACCCGCATCGAATAAACGAAAATCAATTTCTCTTTTCGCGCCAACGGTTATTAGCACTCATTTCCACAGGACCTGCGTGGTGAGCTTTCCCAGACCCCCTAAACACATGCAAACACACAAAGATTCACGTCCTAACAAGCGCTCAATCACATTCATGCCAGCATACACACACTCTCGCCAGTCTCTCAACAGTGCGCCTAGCTGCACCTCTGGTCACTGCCATTTCAGAAATAAAATGCTGCTCTGGGAGAGACAGGGAAGTGTGTTTACCGAGTGTTACCAGGGCCTTGGGCAGTTTATGAATTTCTTAAATATCTGTTTATCTTACAAGAACAACCAAATACCCTCTAAGGAAAACTGTTTGCGCTCCGTCGTCAACCAAAGGCAATAACAAACTAGAAAAATAAAATGAAGGTTAGATAAATATTTATTCTCAAGGTGTGAAGACTGTTATAGAGTGTGTGTACGTGTGCACACCACAGTTTCACACGGTACACGAAAGGTTTTATTTAACTTTTCTTGTTTACATGTCTGTCTGCGTCGGCAGAAGAAGCTGCTCTCTTCTGGTTCTGAAAGCAATCTCTGATGCACAGCAGTACCACAACAGGTCCAAAACTACCCGGATGCTGATCCATTCCTACTGCAAATCAGCTGAAGTGAACAACAATTGCAATTTATTAATTTGCCAATTTATGACCTGACAGCAAGCACAATTTCATCTCTGCTGAAGGAAAGGAACACAAGCAGCTCAAGAATTACCGTTAATTTATTTATTATTAAACAAAGCTTTTGTCTATTTCTTCACGTGAACGAACTGAATCGTACCTTTTACACAGATTCTGATATCTACGGGCAATGTAGGATCTCCGATTAGCCTGGCACGCATGTCTTTAGAGTATCCAGAGTACCCACAGGAAACCCACACAAACTCCGCACAGAAAGGCCCCAGGTCAGATTCCACACTCTTGATGCAAGGCGACAGCACCACCCACTACACCTATATCAGGAACTGGGCCGGATGAACTGATTCAATTGCACGGACTGAATTTCTTGGGGTGACCTCGAGACGCCATCAACTCTCCGATTGGAACTAGCCTTTACAGAGACCGTACTGTGCTTACAAAGAGGACACAGGGATCAGAATGAAACCAACGGACGAGAGAAATATTGCTCCTCATTGCATGTGCCAGGTCTGTGGGTGAGCGCTGCCAGCCAATCAGAGAGCAATAAATTATTTAGATGTTGTTACTAAAATACGTAAATCTGAGGTTTCGTCTCAGCGCTGAGTTTACACCTCAGCTGCACAGTGACAGATGGCGCAGAAGCAAATCCCAATAACAGAACTGCTCTGTTTCTCGTCCAATTCAGCCTCGGACAGAGCTGCCCTGGCCAGCCGGTACCGCCATGGGAGAATTGAGCTGCCCGACCCATGAAGAAGAGAGCTAGTGAGGTTTAGTGAAGTACTGGAAATGAAAGGCAGGCCAAATCAACTGATCTTACTCCCTCCCAGCTAAAAGCACACACGTGCAGTCCAGGCAGAGCCAATCACAGGCAGGCGTAATAGATGTGGGTTAATCGGAGGTGTGCTAATGGGGATCATTTCAGCTGAGCCAATTACAGACAGGCAGAGCCGGCCCAAGGCATAAGCCAACTAAGCAACTGCATAGGGCCCCACAACCACTGGGGGGCCCCCCCAAGAGCAATTAACAAAAATATTGTTGTTTTTTTTTTTTTTTTTTTTTTACATGCATGAGTGATGATTCCTTTATGATCAAAGGTATTTTATCGTACAAAAACAAAATTTTATGTTAACAGAGTACTGCTGATGTAGGCCTAGTGATTCCTACTGCCTCCCGCTTTAAATGTAAAAGTTCTGGTGCACTGGTAATTTCTGCATCCTGCCGTGCAGTGAGCACTGCGCATCCAAGGAGCGGCTGGGTGAAAGCTAAACAATGTCACAAAAATACATATCCTTCAGGAGCAGAGAAAGAAAGAGGAAGAGGAGAAAAAAAACGCCATGATAAACAAATGTTTGCATGTCTCTGTAATGTCAGTTTCCTCAAGTCAGGAAAGTCCCTAAATATCCATAACATTTTGATGCAACTGGTTGCGTGTAGCCGTTAATAGCAAATTAGCTAGCTAGGTAAAAACAAGAGACATTTCTCTTAACTGGCAGGCAGAGCTGTATAGTAACGAAGTACATGTACTTTCTTACAGTACTTAAGTCGTTTTTTTATTTTGAGGATTTGTAGTTTACTTGAGTTTTTTTTTTAACCGGGACTTTTACTTTTACTCTACTACATTTCAAAGATAAAAACTTTTACTTTGTTACTTTGACACGAGCCACGTTGATACTCCTTTACAAATTAAAATATGAATGTAATTCATCATTTAAGGAATATCTGGATTTGGCGTGTTCAAGAAGAACAACAGTGCTCAGCAGGGTATCTTAAGCGCTTTGTTTGGATGCGTCTGCCAGCGGACATGGAGCTGCAAATTGATGCACGCAGTTACAATATTCTATCACTACATAGCACACTCAGATCAGTTACTGAATATTCACAAGCAAGCAGAGCTTTTTTAATGCTCTGTTTTTATACATTTGTAGTGGGCCTGTCGCGATAATCAATAAATCAATTAATCTAACGATAAATGAAAATTATCGACCTCATTTTTGGTTATCAAAGACACGGGATGTCAATAGAGTTAACTCCAGTGCATTGATCTTGTCTGATTACTCGCGGTTCCTTACTCCTCCGTGGAGTGAAGAGTCTTGTCAATCACTCAGTATTTGTCTCAGGGATGTGATTTTTCCGCTAATTCGCGGAATTCCGCTTTTTTATATTTAAAATTAAAAAAATAAATAAAACTGATTTTTCAGTCATGAAAATCCGATGTCATATCCACAGCATTCCGACTTTTAGTACTTCCGTAACTGAATTGATCTTATGCATGATGCATTCTAAATTAATATTCTAATTAATAGTCCGCATACCTGTATTTTGTGTAGCCATTTCAGCTCGTGGAGCGAGGATGAAGCAGTCTTGTAGCGTAAGTTTCAGTGGCATTAGTGGTTGACGGCTGAACACTGTTGCGTCCCTTTGTGTAACTCGTCGAGACAAATGCAGTAAACCGCTGCCAAGTTGCGTGGTTGGTTCTGTGTGTATCAGGATCCCCCAGGAGTGCGAGTGAATGCTTTTCTTAGCTCATTGACGCACCTTCGCCAGCTCCCATTAATGGTAGTATGGCCAGTCAAACTATAACATTGCATTACATAAGCGGACCATTATTTTCCTACCTCACTTTCGCACACTTTAATATGAAGCAATATCACCCTAAATTTTGACTTCGGTGAATGCAGAATTAATTGGTAACTGAGCCCTGCATACGCACGGGTTATCAGTGCTAACGCAGCTGGGCGTCTGGCTCCAAAGCTAAATCATGGTTATTTCATCAGCTGCCCAGCTAATCCATGACCTTTAGCAATATTGGCGAACGATACCAATAACTTTTCTATTGCGTCGTAAAGGTAAAAGTTAGTGGTATCGTTCGCTAATATTAAAGGTGCTTCAGCCCTTCCCCTTTTAGTTTCACTTGTGTTTTTTCATGCAAATGGAGCGTCAATGGACACCAAATATAGCCGAATGTGGCTAGTTAGTGACACTGTTTTCCGTTGTCGTTAGGCTTATTCACTAGGTTAATTTGTAATGCGTAATATGTAAGGCATATTTCCAGGAGTTCCATCAGGATTGTGTTTTTAGTCAATAATTGGAAGTTGAAAATACTCACAGAAATCATAGATGGTTTCTGCAGATGATTGGATAAAGAAAAAGATTTATTAGTGGTGTGTATCAATAGTGATTATGTTCTTATTTTTCATTTTTGCTATTACACAGTTCATTCAGGGTAGTCTAAATTCATAAAATCCCATGTGACTTTGTGATATGATTTTGGAGTTGAATGTGAAGTCAATGATTTTATTGATATATTGGCTATATTCAATGAAAGTTATTTGTCTTTTATCTGAGTGCAATAGAGGCAGATTAAATACTTTACAAGCTTGGAGCTTGCGACTAATTTTGACTTGACTTAGAAATGAAAGATTACATGTGTTTGTTGGCTTGAATATACATTGGATAATAATTCTGTTTTTTTTTTTTAATTTTATTTAATTGAATTCTTAGTACACTTAGGGCACTAAAAATTACTAAAACGTAGGAGCTCATTGATCTTTAAAAAGGGTGAATAAGTATTTTTATAGAATATCATTATATTTGAAAAATGGTACCGAAACGACAATATTATCGTTTATCGCAATAAATTTTGGGACAATTTATCGTCCAGCAAAATTTGTTATCGTGACAGGTAGTTATTTTTATATATCCAAGTGATTTTATTTGTTGTTGCACTTTATTGTTGTTCTTGCACTACAAATTTTTTTTGCACATTGCTGTTGCAGTTTTTAAAACCGAAAATAATAAACCAGAAGACACTTACAGTAAATGCATAGTCTACTGGTTTATTTTTGTTACTTTTAGATGGCCTAGATCAGGGGTTCCCAAACTTTTCCAAATCAGGGCCCACTTGAAAATCTAAAAAATGTCCGCGGCCCACCTTTGTCCTATAAACAGCGCACAGACGAAATTATGATTTCTCAGAACACTTAATAGCAATAGTAATTGTTCTAAAGAAAATAAAATTAAGAAAATAAATAAAAAAACAACAATAATAGTTGTTTTTTATTTATTAATATTATTATTACTATTATTATTATCATTATTATTATTATAAAGATTCAGGATTGAAATGAAAGCAGGGGTATGAAGGAAGCCCAAACTTTCAATCTGTGGTGTACACACAAGACAGAATTAATTATAGAACACAGTGCGTGCTCCTCCGATTATGACCCCCGGTCATGATGACCAGAAAGCTTCGTTCCGATCATAAACTATATAAGGTTCCTAAAATATTGTGAGGTCAATAACACTCAATAGGTTATTACTTCTAAATATTTTTTAAAATCGAGCAATAAATATTTTACAATAAAAATAATAAAAAAATCATATTTGCAAAAATGAATAATATTTTTAATGACTTCTCACGGCCCACCTGCGGTACCACCACGGCCCACCAGGGGGCCGCGGCCCACACTTTGGGAATCACTGGCCTAGATGATATTCAGTATACCACTTAGTGCTTTATCACTTGCGATGTTGTGTAAATCAACCCCAGTCCGCTCCTGTAGCTAAATGTGCTCCCTTTTTTGAGATTAAAACTATACGTGGGTAAAGACATTACAATATCCTATTGTTGGATTGACAAGAACACATAGTTGCAGCAGAATAATAGGTATATTAATGATCTATATTATTGGCAGAAATAGAGGGTCCAAAAATCAAATTTTGCTTAGGGCCCCATGGAGGCTTGGCCCGGCTCTGCAGACAGGCAACATTTGTGACAGTGGGTGCGTTTGAGCGCACCTGCAAGTTAGCCGGCTGCGCGAGATTCCCGAAAAATTACACGAGAATCTTGCCGAAGTTGTGCAATAAGCCCTCCAAACCCCAAGTATACATGTGTATCGCGATAAGTCTCGCATGAAACTGGTGTCGGTAAACAGCATTGTTAGTGAATGAGATTCCGAATGTCTAACATCCAGTTTTTAGGTTTATGGTCTCACAGGTTTAAAATATTGCTCCTGGACAGTGTAATTTATGTTTTTGATTTAATATGCACTCAAAATATTATTTTGTTAAAATTTAAGAAAAATAAATTTGTTACGCCTTTGTAACAAATTTGCTGATGCAACAGAATCCGATTTGTTATTCTAAGAAATATCTTAACAAAATACATTTTGTATAGTCGTATTAACAAAATAGGTTTGTAACTTTTCTGCACGGCCCCAGCGAATTTTCTGTTGCACCAATTTCAGTGTCATCTGACTGCGAAGGATCTTGAAATGAGCAGGAACGCAACGGGAAGGCGAGTTTTAACCTATGCCATGTTTTCGCTGTATACTATATGTCGTTGAGTTTTAAAATTTAGCGACATACACCAACAAGGTTATTCTATCTTTATTTTTGTGTCGCAATCAAGATATTTGTGTGTGCAGATGATATTTCTATCCCACCACATTTTATCTTCCGCAAACCAAGTCATTAAACATGAGGAGACGATCTCTGATGCCTGTTTTTGTTCCTTTAACAGCTGATTGATTTGTCAACAACTTATTGGCATTGGTTAAAAACTCGCCTTACTGTTCACTTCTTGCATTGCCACTTCTTTGTGAAGTAATAAAAGTACGCACTTAAATTAATTCATCTACATGTACATCGGTCGCTTGATCGGTTTGTGCAGATTTATTTTAACAGAAATCCTAACAAAGCAATTTATGGTCCAACTGTATTAGCAAAACACATTTGTTACTTATTTTTTAATCTAATGCAATATTTTGTTAATACAGCAACAATTTTACTTTGTTAATAAAATGAATTAACTTGATAGTTCCTGAACAAATTAATTTTGTTGGACTAATTTTAACAAATTAATTTGTCATCTCTCATGGAACAAATTAATTTGTTAAACATTTTGTTAAAAGTAACAAATTCATATTTTGAGCATAACAGTCATCGGATTATTATTAAACTGGTCAAAAAAAGATTTATTCGTCTGTGATTATTGTATTTATCCGATCGAGAGGTTTACCGGCTCTGTTAAGTTTTGGACCGATCGATTGGGATGTAGGGTGTGTTTATGGATAGCCATATTATCACAAATACAGAAAGGAATAACCAAATTCTTCTGTTAACAGTGCAACCCTACGTGACATTATTATTGATTAATGAGTAGATGTCCCTTTGCATTCAAGTGTTTCATGCCACCTGTGAAAGAAGCCATGGCTTAGATCAGTGTTCCCCAACCCTCTCCCGGAGGCCCACCTGTCCTGCATGCTTTAGATTTCTCCCTGCTCCAGCACAGTTGATTCAAATGATCAGCTCGTTATTCACCCCCTAAAGCTGATTGATGACAGCCTGATCATTTGAATCACCTGTGCTGGAGCAGGGAGAGATCTAAAACAAGTAGGACAGGTGGGCCTCCAGAAGAGGGTTGGGGAACACTGGCTTAGATAATAAAAAGGCTGCGAGTTCCAGATGTCAAAATGGAAGAGGAGTCGTTTTTTTAATCCGCAGCTTGAGGCCCATTCATCAGTTCTTTAAATTCATATGTAATGAGCAAAATTATCATTCAGTAGCTAAGCAAGATGTCAGAGGAGAAGATATCTTCTCTACAGTCTGATCGCAGAATAAGGAATATCCATTTAAACTAAATCCATCAAACTGTACATACAGAAGCAAAATCTATACGCCAAACTAATAGGCTATCAAACTAATAGGCCTAATTACTGGACACTTAAATTCCAGTTGAAGCAAAAAAGAGACATGGAATCTGAGCTCTGTCGTTTTCAGGATACTGCAACAAGGCGTCGCTAGAAATATAATTTGACATGTGAGTCGATAGATTTGTTGCTTTATTTAGGCTATGACACAATGAGATGCACACAGAAACATTCTACGATGAATTTACAGTAGCCTATAAATGTTTAAGAATAAACCAACATTGTCAAACAGAAGGCTATTAAACAGCAAACATAATTTGAGTTCTCTCTCTCTCTACCACATGACCTGATGAAATGATGAAACCGTAAACAGGCTGAAATAAATTCTAAATTACAATCTACATGTATTTAGCACAACATGTTTTTTTCAGACCAGCGGTTCATGTATAGGTTACTGAGATTTTCAAAGTGAATCTTCAACCGCTGCTGGACATCGTTTACTCTTCTTCAGACCACCCTCGATTTTCATAGATTAGTAATTAGCGATTACCAACAATGACACAGCAAGGCAACAACGTATTATACCTATTAAATCCACATATAAAAAGTAATTCTCAGTAACAACTGTGCATAGGCCTAATTCGGACTACATTACGTCGCGCATTTTGCAGACTGTAGGCATACGTGCGTAGGTTCGGCGGCCCGCCTACTGCAAAGCTTGACTCGGCAGAGTACATGGTTGATAACAGCACGCAACATTATCGTGAGAAATCCACGAAAGATACACGAGACGTCTCGTGGGAATAGGAGCAGACTGATATATTGCAAAACTGTCATAAATCGGGAGATGAGATGAAGAAAGGGGATTTTTTTGTCGACATCCGCACTTCCGGTAATAATGCAGCATTCCATTTGTACTCGGAAGTCGGAATTTCCGAGTTCCAAATCGAGAGTGTCAACTGGAACGCCCCCCGAGGTCGGATTGCCAACTCGGAAAGTCGGAGAATCTTCACTACCTCCGAGTTAACATTTAAAGATGGCTGCCCCAGGTGTAATTAGAAGAAGTTGCTTTTATTCGGACAAGGCAAACCTGAGAATAGCTTCCGTACACGTGACCATCTTGTTTTACTAAACTTCTTCCCGGTTTATGGCGGTTGGCAACTTTTTTCCAACTTTGTAACTGGAACGCTGATAACTCGGCTGTGACGTCATTCCCAGCTCCAACCTCCGACTTCTGAGGTAAATGGAACGCAGCATAAGGCCAGCTTCGCCAAGCCAATGCATGCATGGCAAAATGCGAGGAGCAGTGCGCATCTTCGCAGTCGAATACCATCATGGGTACACAGATATGAACATGAAGATACCGCAAAATTCAAATAAACGCAACAAATTCAAAGCTGGAGTTCACTTTTTGAAAGCAACACTAAAAATCGCCATTATAGCTAGCGTTTGACTGCGCGCAGATATAAGCGGAAGTTCACACGCCGATATTTTGACATATGACCCGTGATTTTCTGCCGTCAAATTCGCCTGGCGATGTGCCGTATTGTACATCAGATCACTCCTATTAGGCAGTATCTGCTGGCCTGTACAGTAGATACAGTAGAGTAATAATTTAAAATCATTTGAGACTTGAGCATGAGCGGCTTTCAAACTCGTTTGTCAAATGATGGCGTCTGGCTCCCTGTCTCGTTTGCACACAGCAAAAGGCTCACCTGTGATTATGACTCGCATATCTGGCAGAGAGTCATATTTTAGGCTTTCTTAAAAGGCTGCTGGGGTATGATGTAATGCCGGCACATTAGTGAACGGAGACATCAAAGGCATACACAGAGACCAGTTCTAACACTACTCAACATTATTCATTCAAATACAGAACACACTCGACTGAGAAGTACTCATGGAGCTAACAACATGTATCATCAAATCCATTAGGCATTTACTGCACTGATTCAGGTTATTGGAACTGTTAATGATTGTGATTTTGATACCTTTGCAGTTTGTGCCCAAGTTCTCGTGGGCTCAAACAGTCTTAGCGTTTCACGCACTCTGGGCTGCGGACCGGCACCGGGCTGTAGAGAAGTGGCTGGAGGGCCGCAAGCCCATTTCCATAAAATAAATTTAATGATTTTATCTGAGCAAAGAACTACATTACCCAACAGTCAGCATCAGTTGCAGTAAACATTGCATTTTCATGACAATCGCTTGCTCGGACCGCCCATTGTCTCTGCCTACACCAGAGGTAGACATGCTGAAAACGCATGCGCATCAAGGATATACCGCAGGATAATTTTAGAAGGAAGAAGGTTGAAATGGACCAATCAAATAAAAGTTATGCAAACTAACCAAACTGAAAATTTGAAAAAAATTAGTTTAAACGCTTCGCCTCCTGGCCCATCACATGCAAAACTCTAAAGCTCCATTCATGATGGGTGAAAAGAGTGATATCTACAGCAGCAGATGTGCTGTCAGGCGGCTGGTCGCCCTGCTGAAGCAGAGGTCAGTCAGATGCCCCTGTCCATGACTCAGCCTCATCGCAAATCCAAGTCATGGCACCTTGATGTTAGTCTCCAGTGTCGGAAACAAATTTTGCCAATAAATAAGACAAGACTGCCGACGTAACCGACGCAGCAATACTGCTGGTTTGTTCATGTTCAGCGCAAAACAAAGATTTCCACAATTTTACGTTTTGTAAATCATTGCCACAGAACACAACATCCAGAAGACCATCAGTGTAATTAATGCCATATAAAAGGAAATTCCCTTCTTCCCGTTCCCCTTTCCAATGACCCATCTCCTTTCTGGTTCCCTCACCCCATCCCGAGAAGTTAATAAAATATGAGCAATTAAGCTAAACAATACACGTCGAACCGATGATAAATTTGATTATATTAATTTGAGAGGCCATCAGGAAACCAGGAGGCTTAAATATAGTCCCTCTGTCTTATTCTTCATTTTAATATTTTTTAATTTTTATATTCTTTAATTGGACTTGCCTGGTCTCAAGAGGCATAACGCAGTATGCATGACCCAAAAGAGTTTGAGAAACACTGGTCTACATACCAGTATGTTTGATTTCTTGTTTTAGACCTCTGTGATGCCTTAGCTCTGAGCTATATTAGCGAAGCTAAGCTATGTTTTACTTTAATGTTTTTATGCTCCCTGCCTTTTTTTTTGTAAAGCACTTTGGGTCAACTTCTGTTGTTTTTTAAATGTGCTATATAAATAAACTTGACTTGACTTGACTACATACGCTGCAGATATTTTCAAAATGTGCCCAAGTTTGAGAAGAAAGCCCTGTGACAGAAGGTTAATTGAACCAGCATAACACATGAAAGACAACGGAAAGAGATCGAAAGACAGACAGAATACAAGAAAAGGAGATTAAAAAATAGGGCTGAAATGATCGATGAAAAGACACAGGGGCAGAGGGGCAAGAGGGACAGGGGAAAAACCGCCTTTTTTCCCGCGTTTTTCAAACAGGATAACCAGCCTCCGTCTCAGAAGATTTCTTCCCCATCATTGACCTAGAACAGCATGATCCCTTGGCCTCATTCCATCACCTCACAAGTGTGTGGGTGAGAGCACATCCACGTCAGCGCGTTAAAGTCCGCTGACGAAAAGCCTCTGACAACAAAGTCTATGGTTTGAAAAATTAAGGTGGTCCGACTCAAAAACACAGGGCCATTTCATGGTAATTGAGAAGTGGCATGAAAAAATTAAATGTCTGAATCTTTCCAAAAAAAAACAATTGCATGACTTAGATAGGTATCTGAATAGGTATCTGGAAAAAAGAAAATTGAGTCGAAATTCTTGCTCCTTAATTATGCAAATTAGATTTTCTCGCAAATTCATGGGTCCAGAGCGTTGCGAACCATAGCCCTGCGACGGGACAGAAAATCCATCCCATCTCGTCCCATTTGTTTTTAATCCCATCCCATCCCATTCAGCAATTTCAAAATTAAATCCCGTCCCATTCCATCAGCATGATTTTGATTTTGAAATTGCGTTGTGGTTTCTGATGAGCTCTGTTGAGAATTTTCAAAAACCTTTTTGAAATGTTGTTTTATACTACCTAAGCTAAGAGAATTCTAACTTTGGTGACTTTGGCAGAAGAAGTAAATGTAGTGAAATGGTTTTGGCTTTCAGTTGGTATGGATATTCCCCTTCTACTTAGACTTAATGTATTGATGTATTAATGCTTGGTGTTGAATCTGGATTCCCTGTCTCTTTTCATTAGGCACTCCTACTCATTTGAGTAATTAGTGTTTGACATGTTTGTGAGCCCTTTTCTTCCAAATCATTTACTAAAATGCAATTGCAACTAGGCTTACGCCGTCGGAGGCAACGGCTTGGGGTATATCCCCAAACACCCCCAATCCTCCAATTCCCCAATCCTTGAATAGACTTTCATTTGAAGTTAATGAAAGAGAGAAAGAGAAAGAGATATGATAAAACGGTGATTATTCAGTTTTTGGCCCCTGGTGGCCAATCTATAAATTGTAAATTGTCCAAAATCGAATCAGTTCTTCCTCTCTATGATACTTACTTATATGCAAAACATAAAATTTCCGATTGAAACATTACTGAAGTTATCACATTAACATGTAGGACGGCGCGGCGGTGGCGGTCGGACCAAAAACATTATATCACTGTTTGAGTGACAATTTCATTATTTCTTCTGAAACCTACCTAAAATGTAGAGGAACAAAATTACCTGGCTTTGGATTATAAAACTCCAGTGGATGGACAGAGCTTTTCACTCCCCTCCGAGGAAAAAAAAAACCCACTTTACTTTTTGTCCTGTCCGCCACACAACTTCCAGCCTCATTTTGAAAATGAAAATGAATTTCAAAACATTTGATGTTTTTATCAAATAAGGTGCTTGGGTAGTACTTGCCTCTCACCAGTTAAAACTTTTCAATTATTCACAGGAATAATTTTTATGAAGGAAAAAAGCCTGTGAATGTCCTGTCCACAACAAAATAAATACCGTGAAATGGCCCTACACCAATGCTGTAATAACCCAAAAAAAACCCACAGAAGCTGAACTTGCCCTTTAACAAGTTCTTTTTGAGATAAGGCAGCGCTCCGGCACATTTGTGACTGGGCTACTAACTCTTCACAAGAGTGTTAAACCAACACTAACTACCTAAGTGAACAACTTGAGACAGTGACCAAAGGCCAGTGTGACTCTGCCAGCAGTGCAGCCAGACGTCCCGAAAGAAAGATGACGGACTTCTGAAGTATAACACTTGCACTCACAGTTCACTCAGAATGCAAACACAACACTGCCATGCTTTCCCCACAAACTAAATACACCAGGGCAGCACCACTGCTGCTTCCTTTCACCTGTTGACTTTTTTTGGTGATCTGCTCATGTGCATCCATTACAACATCACAACCAATTCCTTTTTTCCCCAGAATTCTGCAGAGGCAATACCCGACCCTTCATAACCAGTGCCTCTGCATTGTGATCGATGTTCAGGATTACGAGAGCTGTAGTACTGCTGAGCACATTGAGTGATGTTCTGGAACAATGACACTGAGTGCTTTAGCACTATGTCCATGGAGAGAGGGTTTTTTTTTTTTTTTTTTGATCCAAAAAGGCATGGCCATCTCATAATGACCAATGTCCCGAACTGAGAGACTGACGGGCAATTCTAGTACATGAACCTGAGGGTCAAAACTGAAAAATGCTTATCTTGGGTTAAGTTGGTGCTTAACAAGAGTTAAGTTGGTATATAAACTGAGAGGGCACAGTGTAATGATTGTGCAGCCAAAATTTACTGTTTTACCCTCCTGCATCAGATAAACCCTATTAGTGTCACAAAGTAGAAGTGGACGAAAAACAGTTTTTTGCC
Organism: Gymnothorax reevesii; assembly: GCA_029721435.1. Lineage (NCBI taxonomy): Eukaryota > Metazoa > Chordata > Actinopteri > Anguilliformes > Muraenidae > Gymnothorax > Gymnothorax reevesii. Next base: position 40,768,130 of record CM056582.1, on the reverse strand, counting down.
ACTGCATTTTAAATGATCAATCTTCCGGAACAAGATAGTATTGGGAAAGAAATGACTGCAATAAAGGCTTCATTAAGGGTTATTAAAGCTGCAGTTGGTAACTTTAAGGAGAGAGAGGACTTTGCATAAAAATTTGAAAAAAATGCAACTTTCAGATCAAGCTGTCGTGCATGCAACTGCGGAGAGATTTTGCATTTCACAATACGAAAGCGGCCAAGTTGCCAAGGCTGGACGTTACTGTTGCGAACAGTCAACACTGCTGGCCAACAAACAGGCGCATCGTTAGACCTGAAAATACCGGGGCTAATATCCCTCCTTTTATTGAAAATAATTAGTCCTGGCTAATTCTAAATGGTTTTCCTTCATTCACACATTTTCCAATTCAAGAATAATCAAGTGGCAGTTGAAGACACGGCTTCTCTCTCCCATGCGATCTAAAAGCGACAAAATAATGGGCTAGATTCAGTACCGAAAAATAATTTGATTATAATTAGGTCTACGCACAGTCACTCGGCGATGGCATTTCAGAACTCTTCAGCGAATGAAGGCAATTTCGGTGACAAATACATACACCTGTTTTTGCGGCATGGTCGCTCAATTCGCAGTAAACAAAAATAGACACCTGTCTGATTGGAAAATGTAAACAGACAAAAACCACTTACTAGTCTGAAATGCCGTCGCCGAGTGCAGGTGCATCCTGAATGCAGCCCATTAATTTTGTCGCTTTTAGATCGCATTAGGGAGAGAACCAGTCTCTTCGATTGCTACTTGATCATTCCTGAATTGGAAAACGTGTTAATAAAGGAAACCAATCTAGATTTAGCCGGGATTAATTATTTTCAATAAAGGGAGTGATACTGGCCCCGGATTTTTCAGGTCTAATGACGCGCCTGCCAACAAACGAGCAGAAATAAATCAAGTCGACTTGAAAAGTAATCTACAGCAGCAGTAATCTAATCCCAGCACACGCTTATTTCAGTAAGCAACCCATTTTTTTAGAATAGAAACGGTTGTGAATCCAGTTGAATGGCCAGTAAACCAAGTATGTCAGCATTTAGCTGTGAGAACACAGAAACGTTACACATATTTATAAAGGACAACAACACAACTGATAAGACTGCCAGGTCACTTCATATTTTCTGCTGCTTTCTAATAAAACAACGCTAGAAACATTAGCCCTAGCATCTGAAACAAGCTAACGTTAGCTCGACTGCAACATCGCCGTCACATCACATGCACTGCGGAGTACAAGACTCTGGCTATTCGAACAGCGACTGTGCTTGTAAGCGACGTTCACTCGCTTCTTTGCAGAGCGAAAATGAACTGATGCTGGTTAGGGCTGGGGTTAGTTTGCTGAGCATGTCAGCGACGCCAACTCGCTTATTTGCAGAGCAAAAATTAACCAACGAATAAAGCAGGGGTTTACCTGTCAAGGATAGAAGTCGCAAACTCTGTATCAGTTTCTAATCCTTCCAGATCACGGAGTTCCTTCCGCCTCTAAAAAGCCACCCCAATGTTCACTCTGGTTTGATCCCGGGTTTTGTAAAATTCTCTCTTTTGTGTTTTTTTCTTCTGACTTCCTATTTTTACTTGTCTTATCCATGTGTGCTGTTGCCGGTAACGGAGGTATCGGTATTTTTTTCCTCGCTGATGACTCTAAGCTCCTGAACTCGCTCTCAGAGATTTGAACTTGACTGAGCGCTGGCGTGAACTGAGGAGGTAGGGGGAGGAAGCTGTCTGCAGCGCGTGCATGTGCACTGTTTGACGGCTGTCAGACACCATCCTGGCTCTAACTGGTTCTGTTTGGTTGGTCCGAACGAATCTTTGAAATTGCAGTAGGAGCATTAGGTGGGTTTAAAGGAGATTTTTTTTAATTACAGAGTACTAGTTTTATGTTATACAGTCTGTACACAGTGACAGTTTCAGCAAAAATGACAAAAAGTTACTTTTCTAAAACTTACCAACTGCAGCTTTCAAGGGGACCAAATAAGCTATTTTTCCAAGTTTATATTTTGGTCTTTGACTCCACTAGAGTACTCCTAATTGCACAAAGTAAAGAAAGGGTACCTATTTCGCTCGTACAGCCATCCTCAAAAAACCCCATTTGTAGACCATAGTAGTCTCTGCTTGAAATCCCTCATTGGGATTGGGATTTTTTATATATATATATATATATATATATATATATATATATATATATATATATATATATATATATATATATATATATATATACACACACACACACACACACACACACACACACACACACACATACAGTGCTCTGACAAATCTCAAAAGAACAGAGTTGTTAATTTGATGTACTCTTGGTTCAGGTCCTCTAGATTCAAATACTCTTTTCTGACAGAAAATCCTCTTTTGAGTTGATACGATTGATAATTTTGACTGTTCTTTGAATTTTCACATAGCGTCACGGGTGTCATCGGACATGTCACACGTATTACCACAATAAACTGCCAATATTTTTTTAACCCATTTTATTTTTGACATGATTTCATCCCATATTTCATAAATCATTCACCCATGCATGTTCCATTATAGCCAAATTTAAATTGGCCAGCACGTCTCACAGACTTTTTGAATTAAATTGATGGTGGAAAAAAGTTGTGTCCAAATCAATGTCCAGTGTGTTACTGTCCATTTAACCCCTTTATTTATTATTTCAAAAAACAATAATAGGTCATCTAAGGTCAACTTTAACACTGCCAAAATACACAATTCATACATGACTCCCTAATATGTTGATAAAACAAACTTAAGTTCTATGTCCAACCATTTAGCCTCCATGTGCCATTTTGTGTGTCCTCCATAAGACCAAATATTAAAGTAAAGTACAGCACCCCCACTGGACCCATTAATGTCATTCAATCAAAATGGCGCCCACACTGTACATCAATGGTACCGAGGGGAGTCAATGTTATGGCAAATTTACAGCAAAATTAACCAGGCGGAAATAAAAAAAAAAATAATAATAATAATCTAACATGTTCCAGAGGATGGACAAAAAACCAGAACAAAAGCTTATCGACCCACTGGGCCAAACACCCGATTCCACTTTCTAAGCACCAAAAATAAATAATAAAAGCTATCCAAACTGACAATGGAAAAACCAGAGATAGAAATATAAATAAGCAAGTACAAATTTGCAAAAGCTGCAGCTATATAACCATGTATGAGTTATAAAAGGGGCGTGCCAAACATACAGGCGGGGCTAAACCTCTCCAGTGAAAAAGGAACTTCAGCTGCATCCAATGACGGCTCCATCAGGAGTCTCCGACTAACAGTTCACTAGTTATCATAGAAGGCAAGTAAAAATTACAAGAGGTGGGTTAAACCATCAGAATTGAAAAAGGAACTTGGTGTAGTCCAGTTATGACTGCTACAAGTGCCTCAACAAATAATAAGTGAGCAATGAGTTATGAAATCTTTGTTGCTATAGCAGACTGGGCAGGGCTAACTAACACCACTGAAACAGACACTCACTTCTGAGACCAATGATGTCACTCGCCAATTTGTACGAAAATGATTCAAGAGTTATGAAAGGGATGATATTAACCCACATCATCGAGAAAGAAACTAGTAACAGTCGGTCGAGGGCGACCGCGTATGTGGCCCCCCCGCAGGTGCTACCATTGAGGGGGCCCTAGAAATGGCAATTGGCAAGCGATGAAACCCAAAATCTAATCAGTTTGTGTCAAGATGTCCGTAAACATGTTAGTAAGATTTGGTATTGATGGAGCTAAAAGTTTTCAAGTTATCGCGGTAACAAGCAAGGTCTCCGGCGGCGGACGCGGACCGGCACCAATTATTCCATCCACAAGAGTTTAGGATAAACAGCTTGAGTTATGAAAGAGGGTGTGACTGCAGTGTTGGGGTAAGGCGAACCATCGTTTATGAGTTATGACAGGGGGTGTGACTACAGTGTTGGGGTAAGGCGAACCATTGTTTATGAGTCATGACAGGGGGTGTGACTACAGTGTTGGGGTAAGGCGAACCATTGTTTATATGAGTTATGACAGGGGGTGTGACTACAGTGTTGGGGTAAGGCGAACCATCGTTTATGAGTTATGACAGGGAGTGTGACTACAGTGTTGGGGTAAGGCGAACCATTGTTTATGAGTTATGACAGGGGGTGTGACTACAGTGTTGGGGTAAGGCGAACCATTGTTTATGAGTTACAAAAGGGGGTGTGACTACAGTGTTGGGGTAAGGCAAACCATCATTTAGGAGTTATGAAAGGGGGTGTGACTACAGTACTGGGGTAAGGCGAGCCATCGTTTATGAGTTACGAAAGGGGGTGTGACTACAGTGTTGGGGTAAGGCGAACCATCACCAATTAAAAAACAACACTATTTAGGCCAGTGACGCCCCCCATAAATGCCTGCAGCAATCGATTCTTGAGTTAGGAGAGGGGACATCTGTGTGTGAACGTGTCTTTCAATCTGAGGGGTTATTTTTTCCCCCCAGAGCATATTACATGAACCTGTTGAGGAGTTTTAAGCCATTTTTTACAGGACACCCCCTTTGGTCACTGGCCATGAACAACTTCATTTCCACAAAATCTTGAACAAGTTTGCGTGAACACAAAAATACTTCTTCACACACACACACACACACACACACTCACTTGATCTCTATGCCCAATTTCAGCCTCCCAGGGTAAAAATTGTTGCCCCAGAAGAAATTTTTGTGGATCGATTATCCGACTAAGGAAGCAACTCTGGGAATACAGGGAGAGATGGGTGATGCCCACTCCCAACCTCTGGTACTCTGGGAATACAGGGCTAGATGGGTGACGGCCACTTCCAAACTCTGAGACCCGCAGGTTTAGCCAACTCGGCAGGCACAGCAGGACTGCAGGAGAAGATTTCCCAAACAAACTGATTAGAGCTCATTCTCTTAGTTTTTCAGAAGATGGGAGTGAAGAGATTATCAAGCAGGGGCAGATGGACTCAACACAGGAAACAATCCAGCAAAGAGCAAACATAGACCAGGGACTTAAATAGATGGAACAATCAAAAATATGGAATCGGTGGGGGTGGGAGCAGAAAGGGAAAGGAGAGGCACGAGGCCGTAATTAAATAATTAAAACAATTAGGGACAACAGAAGGAACAAACTGACCAGGATGGCTGGTTAGCGAGAAAAACAAAAAAGACCGACTGAGGACCCAACACCTGCATGTTTGAAAAATGCATGTTTTCAAACGGTTTAAAAAAAAAATTCACGATAATAATGAATTCAGTTATTACTTGCTAAGTTATAAAATTAAACTAGAACAAATAATTGTAACTAAGTGACCGTGTCCCCCGCCACATGTACATGTTGATGCCAAATGTGAGCAAAATTGGACAACTGATTATTCAGATATCATGATAACTCCAAAAAGACAGACGGCTGTATGTACGAATGAACAGACGGGCGATGGTGAATGCTTCTATCCCCCGCTCCGTGCTTCATGGCGACAGCGGACAAAAAAATAAAGCATTTTGAATTTTCAATCACTTAAGCAAAAAATTCTCACTACATCACAAATGCACTCCTCAGAATGTCTAAGTTTAAGTTCAGATTTCATTCAGATAATGCATTTTTATTTTGCAGGAGGACATTAGTTGCTGCTAAATGAAGAATCATAAATATTCCCCTCCAGCAAATACTAAGGATTCTGTCCCAGATTAAGTAGAGTGAAATGGGACCCTTCTCGGGTCTACCGCTGGAATCCAATGAGTTTCAATACTAGAAGGCCGTAGGAGTTGTAGTTGCAGTTTAACGTTCACCCCGCACAGTGCTGGTTAAGATACACCCTCTCCCCCCTGTTAAGAACAGGGACAGAACCCCAGTACAGCAGCACCCTTCAGCACAAAAGTAGAGGCAGGTTGGGTCATTCGAAATCCCCAACCAGGCAGCGCGTTACAGCTAAGCAAGCTAAGTGGGTGCAGTGTTGACATTAATGCTCCTGGGTTCATCCTCCAACAGGCAGTGTAAGCATTCAACTCTGGAGATGCTTGCGCTCTCAGGGAGGGCCAGTCCCCCTGTAGGACCCATGACCTCAGGGACAAGGGAGTACGACACGCTCAACCCATTGATCCCAAGACAGATCAGAGCCCTGCAAGACAACTAGCACACCACCACCAACACGGAGCAGGGCTGCATGACTTCATGACTACATATCGGAAGGGAATTACAGTCCCCGATTAGTACGAATCCCAGACTAAATTCTCCAAAATTGGTCATTAGCATGAGCAAGAGTAAAATTTCTGAGTAAGCAGAGCAAATTCCACACACACTTCTTCTAAACAAATGGTATCAAATGAACACAGTGAAATGCAATAAAAGAGAAGTTATTTTGAAGCAACAGCTAGAGGACTCTCCAAGGACCTGAGTCCATAACAACGTGCATTCAGATAAGTGGATTATGACAGCAGCTGAGAAATCCCTCTAGGCTTAACAAGAAAAAAAAAATGACAGAGAGAATGAGTGAGTAAAAATGAGAGGACTGGGAAGAAGTGAAAAAGGCCAGAAAGCCAGAGATGGTAGAGAGAAGTCCAAGAAAGCAGAGAAAGACGAACAGGAAACTTTGCCAGAGGGAGGGAAAGGAAAAGAAGGCTATTAGCTCCGGCCAGACACTGTCCACAATAAATGAATAAAAAGTGATTTCCCAGCCTTACAAATAAACACAGTCAGGATAGACACACAGCCAACACGAGTGGGAATATGAGATGACCGGAATATTCTACTACACTGTAACAGCCCAGTATCCCCCTGGCTGCCATTACCACAGCATGATGGCGGAGGGTAACTTCTGAGTTAGAGATACCTCCCCTCTAAATTCTGGCAGATCACAGATTTTAACCAGACTGCCTGGTTTGATTGGTGCCGTAAGAACAGCATCACCCACTACTCCAAGGTGCAGACATCCCTCAAATCACAACACCAGGGCCAGCCGCAAAAAAGCCAAAAAGAGAGAAGTTTTCACAGGCTTGTCACGTTTTCAAACATAAATTTAGCATTTTTCTTCACATTCTCTCATTTCGTGAGGGGGAAAAAACACAGTATAAGGTTTGTCTCCTTCCAAAGGTTCCTTAAAGCCATTGCAGAACCATTCATCCGCAGTATTTTTGCATTGTCCATCTTGGGGGTTGAGGGGAATTTTGTAGTATTCATTTTATTATGGCCAGGGGCGCATTTCCCGAAATCAAAGATGATAACTTACATAGTTGGTCCCATTGGCTGTAAATGGACGAACTATGCAAGTTGCTAACTTAGTTACTAATGTGTTGGTCCTCTGAATTGTTAAAATGGCTGAATTTGAGGTACTTTGGGAGTATTTTAGGTGATTTAAAAATGAAAGTCATCAATGATAATTAAATGTACTTAATTACATAAAAGAGAAACTGTTACGGACAGTTTTTTAGTAAAGTGGTTAAATGAAAAGTTCTCTTCATTTATGTGAAATTTTTAAAATTCAGCCAATTCTTGATGTACCCTTATATTAAAGGAATATCATTCAGGAATTTTCAAAAAAATACCTGAACAGATGAATTCGACAGGGATGTCAATGTGTTATGGACAGGACAAGGCAAAATGTCACAGACGGGACACTTTTGTCTATATAGACATCAATTTATTCCCGCTAAAATTTGTATTGATCAAGATTATGGATACATTTGCTTAGTGAAAGAGACAGCTTCATATATTTTAATAAGAAATATGTCATTTTAATTTCAAATATCAAGACTTACAGCCTCACATCTATAAGCATGTACAAAACTGTTGTACAACATCAACTCATGCAAGTTCCATATGTTGATGCTGTTCAAAGTCATAAAATCAACAACAGTACATAATTGCCATGACTGCAATGATCCATGAAGACAAAATAAATTTTTCAGAAACTTTTGGATCTGAACCAACATATTAACCAGGTATTTCGTGAAAATTCGGGGGGGGGGGGTTTTAAATTCTGAAGCCACGTTGCAATACCACGGAATGTCCCTTGACCCAATAATCAGCCACAAGATTTGTTATTGTCCAAATGACCAGCATAGTCACTGCTGCTAAAATACACTTAAAAAGACAGAAAATCTAGAGGAGCACAAAGCTTCGCCAAGGATGCAGATATCTGACAAAATTGCGTGTTTTGGCTGAGTGGTGTGGATATTTTCTTGGCACTGGATCAAACTTTCCACAGATGTTTCTTGTAAATCTGTCTGGAAATTGAGATATCTTGATAACAGACAAACTGAGCAACAAAACATGAACATCATTGTCACCCCCTTGGCAGAGGGAACAAAAAAAATCCCGTTCTTCCAGGCAGTGAAAGCAAAAAAACAACCCCCCTGCCCCCCAACAAATATCACAAGCCTCCAAACAGAAGCTAGTCAAACTTGGGATAGTCTAGCAACAGGATCATACCAGCCCCTTTTCCTCCGCAGCCACTGCTCGGCTCACACATCTTCAAACTATGCCTTCATTTATCTGCCAGCTACACACCCTTAAAGATTTGAGACCGCAACTTGCATGGCTGTGATGCTACTGCGTTCACAAAATCTATGCACCGAGCAAAGTACTCAAAACACTTTGGTGTCAATTCCCGCTGCCATGGACTTTCTTTTTAGGACAACATTTTGCAATGATCACACATACACACACACACACACGTGCACACGCACTACACTTAAACTGCAGGACAGACAGACCTTCAAAGCACCAACACAACACCAACAAGTCAACTCAATGTATAGGCTGCCATCCTTCCGAAAATCCTACCACAAACACATATGTGTCCGACAGAAGAACTGACGCATCCCTTACGAGCACAGGACTGCATTCATTTCAAGCACTGACATGCACACATTAAAAGTGTAGGCATCCATCCATAACAGCCACACGCGCATTAAGCACAGACTGACACATTAGAGGCAAACACATCCACTTTAAGTTCAGATATGCTTATTTGAGGAATTATTTATTCATATGTCAATAAATTTCCTCCTTATCCAGGTTTCACAATTAATGGCACCCCAGAACATTACCACAAATAATAATCCCAAATTTCAAACCACAACATAAAAACTTGCATGAATTGAATTTAAGTTGTTTTTTGCCATGGTCGCAAAGACTTTGGTGCGGTGGGCCACTCTAGTTTTCCCCTGCTGGGCGACAGCCCATAAGGGGGATAATGTAGTGACGCAGTCTGTCAGTCTGTCCATTCGTCTGTATCATTTGGCTTCTGAAATCAACGCCTCCTCCAGTTTTCATAGGACACCGCTGAAACTTTTCATGTATTCTGCAGATGGACTGATGACACGCATATTGCAGTTGCGACTCTGGTGGGGGATGTCGTGCTCCAAGACCGCTATCGTTTGCTTAACATAATCACAAAAAACATCCCTTACATCTACTGCGCTGTTACTTTTATGGCAGCCAGGAAACATTCAGGCTGTATACCATCATATGCAAGCAATAATCAGCCAATTATCATTTCAAGGGACATTATCATCCAATATAATCTGCCGCTTAAATCATTCCCAGAAAAGAATACATTCAACTCTATTCTTTTCCGGGTGATTCAACCCCCATTAAATTTAAATATTGAACAAAGGGTGTGAGCAAACAGGCTATTATCCCTTAAATAGGGCGCGCCACTTTATTACAGCTTAGCTGTGACGTTACTCCAGCCGCTCTGCATGTACCCTACATACAGCATACACACAGTATAATCGCCGTCTTTCCACTGCAATATTTGTGAAATGAGCGAGCTAGCCAGCGTGCACGGAGTACCTTTCCATGTCCCTTATGTTAGTTAGTTTGTTAACCGGCTAGTCAGTGTTTACAGTGTATTTAAAAACCAAGGAAAAGTCCATCCGTGAATTTCTGCGACTAATTACAGAGTATCAAAGTGATGAAGCTCAGTGCAAACATAAAGATCACAACAAATGCAAAATGTACTCAACTCGTTTCAAAACATTCATATGATACGCTTACTCGTATATCCTCAGGCTAAGCTACTGTACCGCACAGTGAGTTTGTGCTATTTGTCATGCATGTTTGTATGTCAGTCATGCAGACGTAGCCGAGATATAGGTGCAGGAACTTACCTGCTTTCTTTCAAGGCAGGCGATTCATTGTAATAGCCGGATATCACACAAAAGACACGTAATGTTCAAGTATTATCATCACAATGCATAATGCATGAATGCAATACAGATGAAAATGACAGCCATGGTGAGCCGGGATAACATCACTATTTACAGCACCCCAAGCGGAATTTCCTCAAAAATACAGCCCGCTGGAAGCGTCATTGCCCGTTCCAAAAACATCTAAACAATTTGAAAGGATGACCCCACATGACAAATTTCCAACACATGATTGTTTTTTTTATGTTTATGCAGCTATACAGAGTGTGAATTGCTGTATCATGATAATGTCCCTTTAAGTCTGTGTTCATAAAGGTCTGGTAATTGTCTGCCTTTGTTAGCTAAAAAGTAGTTGATGAGTCTCAAAAATACAAGTTAAGACTGATTGGGGGGGTGGAAAAAAACCTTACAGCTAAATGAATCCCGCCAAGAACGATAGTGTGAGGGCTTACTTAGTTTGTAAAGGACTACTGTAAAATCTATGGCTTGCCACGATGTAAGCTGAGTTCTTCACGCAGAATCCATAGAATAACACATCAAACGTCGATAAGTTAATGTAAACTTGCACACTTTTGTGATTGTTGGTCCAAGTTAGCTCATTTTGTGGGTTACACACTATGATCAATTTTATTGCTGGACCTTTACTGCGATAAGCACTTCAATATCTACATATTTCCACCAATCTCAAAAATGCAATACAATACTATACAGTCCAGGCTGGGGGTCACCAGCGAACCATCTAAAACATCAGCGCCTCAGTGTTTGCATCATAAAATTGAATATGCAGCAAGAATGTACAGTTGACACTTTCAAACGATATATAGTCAGCTCCTAACTATTTACTGGAATCTTTAAGGCTATTATTTTACATCACACAGTAATTCTGCATAGAAAAGATGTAGGGTGCAGGAAAGCCGTGGATCTCTAAACATGATATTTCATGCTGCAACCCCTTTTTCACAGCAATACCGTCTGAATTTTAAATGACTCAACAAATTTATGTGGACTATAGAGCTAAAATCAAAATCAACCACAAACAGAACATGGGGGGCAAAATCCAAAAGCTACCGCAGTGCAACTCCTGACATTTGTAAGGAACGCCCCCCCCCCCCCCCCCAGATACGTTTTTTCAAGCCACACTGGAAATCGGCATACAGTCACACATTATACATGAACCAGGCAACATGCATCACAGAAAACACACACACTAAACTCACAGTTGCCCTTTGTCTGGATGTTTGTGTGCAATAGAAAGATGGCCATGACCATTCTCACACCTACCGTACAGGGGTGCATTTCCCAAAATCACAGATGCTAACTTACGTAGTTGGGCCCATTGACTGTGAATGGACGAACTATGTAAATTGCTAACTTAGTTAGCAACTACGGCTTTGGGAAACGCGGTCCAGGCCAGCAGATACTGCCTAACGGGCTCTATGCACGCATCACTTCCGTGTTTGAGTTAAGGCTGCTCCTCAACTTCCGGTCTGCGAGATTGAAAGCAGGAGAATAGCAGAGTTGTCGCCGTGCAAGGACATCTGCATCTTCTTTTATACGCTTCTGTCAACGCGATGCATCTCAGTTGTTCTAATTACTCACTGTGTGTTAAGAGTAATTAACGCGCCTTGATGTTTTGCGTTGACTGCACTACGTAGTGGACAGATGTTCAGACTCTCCCATCACGCAGTTTTTGAGAAATAATTTTTAAAAAAGTTCTCAGTCCTATTTTTAACATTGAAGCCAAAATTTCAAGGGCCCATAAAATGGACAAAAATGATTCAATCAAAAATCCGAGAAAAATATCTGGAGATATGGTCTAGTAGCATGTTACTGCAAATTGTCATGAAAATTCATCAGGCCAAAAAAAAAAAAAAAGATAAAAAATGTTCCGGACGACGGACATCACACCACGATAATAGCTTATCGGCCCATACGGCCGGTAAGTTAAAACAGGCATCAGAGGCAGTTTCCTCATGATTAATGACCTGGTTTGCGGAAGATAAAATATGGTGGGACAGGAATATCATCAGCATGCACCAATATCTAGATTGCGACACAAAAATAAAGATAGAATAACGTTGTCGGTGTATGTCGCTAAATATTAAAACTTAAAGAACGACGACATATAGCAAGTAGCCTATAAAGAGAAAAGATGGCATAGGTTATAACTCGCCTTCCCGTTGTGTTCCTGCACATTTCAAGATCCTTCGCAGTCAGACGATGCTGAAATTGGTGCACGTGATCGATTTTCGCCAATGAAAAGTGACAACAGAAAATTTGCTGGGGCCGTGCGGACAAATTTATACAACAAATTTGTTTTTCTTAAATTTTGACAAAATAATATTTTGAGGGTATCATCAATACATCAGAAAATCAAAAACATAAATGACACTGTCCAGGAGCCATATTTTAAATGCGCACGAGACAGTAAACCTCAAAACTGGATGTTAGACATTCGGAATCTCTTTCAATAACAATGCTGTTTACTGACACCAGTTTCATGCGAGACTTATCTCGATTCACACGTATACTTGTCACTGGCACTAGGCCTATTATTTTTCCTACACACGATATATGTGACTTGTATATTTACGCTGCTTTGCAATATTCTCGTGTATGACCTGTGTATTTCTCCCAATAATCTTGCGTAAAAATGGCACTGTCTGCTGGCCTGTACAGTACACCTGGTTAAACTCACATTTGTGGAGAAAAGAAAATTCAGTAGTTCTCCTTAATTCCGACAATCCAAAAACTGCAACTGCAGGAATAGCGTAAGTACAAACTACACGTCAAGATTTATTCACAAGACCGAGATACACAATCCATTCTTTCCAATAAACTGGTAAAGGGAAGATTCCGCAAGACACTCGGAGTGCTTGACGTTTCTCAGGAAATGACTGTGACAGCAGACTCTGGGGTGGTCAGACACCACCCTGTGGGATAATTCATGACGCCTTGCTTTGACGCTGTTGCAGTTGCCAGGGAAACTGCATCCTGAAAGTCACCAGTACAAGCGCCGAGGTGCGTAGACACTGTGCTTTGCAGCAGCAGCCTGGAGAAACTGCTTCCAGCATTTGGTGCAACTGGTGGTGCAGGCAGGGACAGCAGGTACACATGAAAGCTGTTCCAGAACATTGGGTGGGGTCACGTGCAAACAGCATCCCCTCCCAGCACAAATACACTAAATAAATTATAAGGATTAAGAACCACAAACCTGATTTCCCTTTCAAATCTGTGCTCACAAACATGGGTGACGAAAATGCCCCACATGAAGAATGACTCTATCCTTGAAAGGCTAGAAATGACTGCACACCTTTAAAAACAGTGCCCTTGAGGTCACAGCAGTCAGCTTCATCATACTGCAATTGCACATTTTAAAGCGGTTCCAAAACACAGAGGCTACGGAGAGAGACATTTAAAAGATTAAGGCCATACTTCAAAACGGACACCACACTTCAGTTTTGCAAAATTGCCAAATCAGATCTCAAAATCAGCCAATGACAAAGAAGGATAATTCCTACCACATAAAATGCTCACCCTGACATAAGATATGAAACATTCTTTTGGCCTCAGGATTCATCTTAAAGCAGAAGACTTAGTAACCTAACAGAAGTCAATAAAAATGACTGTTTGTCAGGAGTCTAATATGATTTATTCCATTTTAATTGTATAGTGCTTTTTTGTACGTTAATGACATGGAGTGAGCTGTAAATTTTGATCTATTTTTATATGCAGATGAATCTGCTATGCTGGTCACAGGACATGACACTTGTGCAATAGAATCTAATTTGAGCAAAGAACTTGAAAATGTTTGTATATGGCTGGTAGACACGTCATCATGCTTGGGTAAAACTGAGGGTATACTGTTTGGTTCTGGATGTAAAGTAGCAAAAAAACAACGCTGACTTCAGTATAACATACAGTGGGACTAATATTACGAACAAAACCTCAGTTAAATATTTGAGATGTGAATTGAATCAAGAAGTATCTGGTGAAACCATGGCTAATAAGGTGAATCAAAAAGTATATAGCAAAACAAAGTTCCTGGCCAGAATGTCATGCGTGTTGGATGTTGACACTATAAGAATGTTAGCTAATGCTCTGGTAGAATGTAATTAGGATTATGCATGCTCTGCATGGTAGACAGGGTTGAGTGAATGAAAAAAACACAGACTATATAAATTGCCTTATCGCACGCACTTGTCGTATTGCCATTTTAACTGAATTGGTTGCCTGTCAATAGGCGTGTTATTCAGCAGTCATGTACACAAAATTATAAATGAAAACTGTTCATGTGATAACTCTTCTTTCTTCAGTCTAAAATAATTTAAGACAGCAGTAAAGGGGTTTTAATTTCATGAGGTATCATCAGAAGGACATGGTATTTTTATGACAGCTAAGGTACTGACTTCATTTTTTATTCTGTATATTAATCTTGTCAATTTACATACATTTACTGTACGAGTCTGTAAAATTTCTCCACTGTGATTTTGTACGATTCACCATTTTGTTTTGTACTGTTTTTTATTTTTTGATGAGGATCACAATGGAGAAAAGTGTTTGCCACAAACATGGCAATATCCCCCGCCGCCTCAATTTTAAGTGTCCGTACGTGCGTACTACGTAGCCCAATGCTATATCCCCCACATCGCGCTAATAGCGCAGCGGGGGATGATAAGTCTTTTGACTTTCTCGTGCCATCCTCAATATATCATATATATTTTAGTATTGTTACATTTTATGTATGATCTATCAAATAAACTCAAATCAAATCAAATAAGTGTTTGCCACTAACATTGCAATATCCCCCGTCACCTCAATTTTATGTGTCCGTACTGACGGACGGACGGAGCCCAATGCTATATCCCCCGCTTCGCGCTAATCGTGCGGCGGGGGATAATAAACAGTTGAGATTAACTCAAAGCACTTAACAAAGCACAAAGCCTGAACCCCCAAAAAGCACACACACAGTGAGGGCAGCAAGGAAAAACTTCCTTATAGGAAGAAATCTTCGGTAAAACACAGATCGAAAAAGGGTGAACCCATCTGCCAGAGCCCAGCCAAGGACACTGGAGATAAGGTGGAGGGAAAAGTGGAGAGGAGGAGGGTAAGGAGAGACAGGAAAGAGGGAAATATTCCACAAGGGAGAGGTGAACGCAAGCAGAAAGCAGGTATACATTGCGATATATTTACAAAATAATGAATGAAGGATAAAATATGCCACAGATTAAAGATTCTTCTGGAAAATAGCCTGTGCACCCCCACCATTTTGGCCCCATGGAGATAGTAGAACAATTCTCAAATTTTCAATTCTCGACATACCTGCCGCATGTAATCAGTTGTAGAAAAAATACAACTTTGGTTCTTGTCTCCTACACATAAAACTTTAAAATGCTTTAAAACTTTAAAATTTCGTCTGTTGCGTATATATTGGCATTAAGCACATACATGTACGGCAGAGTGTCCCTGTTAAGGATATACCCTGGACTGGACTTGGATGTCCTTAATAGAGGGAGCCGTCAAAAGCTGAAGGTGCTAGAGCGCCGCCAAGACAAAAAGTTTCCAGATGCTTGGACGGGCGCACGACAGACCACCGCAAAGGCATCTAACCAGAGCATAAGCCTGATTGGCCAACAGGCCAAGCAGGCTTAAAAGAAATGCTGTTTTGCCAACTCAGGTCCCCGTATTAAGATTGTTCATGTAGAAACAAAACTGTCCACATTGAGTGACCGCAACAGGTAAACTCTCAAACCATTACCAATTAAGAATTGGACAATTAATTGCATGAATTTACTGAGCAAATAAGCAACCAATAATAACCAATAATTTGTTGTCATGAATGATTTGGACATAAAGCTTAGCATGAAAGAAGGCGGCAACATTTTGTGATTGAATGCACGGCAATTAATTGACATTTTTTTAAAT
Organism: Gymnothorax reevesii; assembly: GCA_029721435.1. NCBI lineage: Eukaryota > Metazoa > Chordata > Actinopteri > Anguilliformes > Muraenidae > Gymnothorax > Gymnothorax reevesii. The sequence goes on along the minus strand of CM056582.1, from coordinate 40,752,047 downwards.
TCCATCTTGAAGTAGAAGGTAATGTAGGAAAATGCCACTGAAATTGCTATTTAGATGAGTTTTAGATTTTGTTTCAAATCAATTAATTAGATCATTGCCATTCATACAGTCTCATATGGTAGCCTTCCTACAACCTTCCCAGAGGATGAACAATTAAAAACCTCAATGATTTTACTGCGATGAAAGTTTTAGTATTTAAAGTAAGTATTTAAAGTACTTAAATACTTAGAAAGTATTTAAATGCCATACATACATCAAACTTTCACGATGCACTCATTACCAATTCGCGAAATTATTCACTTACAAACACTAACATAAGAACGGTAGGTAATTTAATAAATTAATAATTAACGCATCACACCTCCCCATAAATGTAGCCTATTCTTATGAACACTGAAAACATTTTGATCAAGTGCAATCTTGAAATAAATTAGTTTGCACTAGAGGAAAAAAAGCTAAGATGGGAGATGGAATTCAGAGAAAGTACTGACTTGCTTCTTTGTTTTTTTTATTCTCCATTCCAACAATATCATTATTAAGTGCGTTGTCAATGAACTCTGTCATTTCTTAATAATTTCTTAGTAATTACAAGCTTATAAGTCTCCAGACAGCAAGAAAATGGTCACATTTTGCAAACATTTTTTTGGGACAGTGAGAGTATCTTTTCTAACTACTTGAACGTGCGTGATCTGCAAATTTACACAGTTTCATCTTTCCAACACAGGGAGGGGGGGGGTAAAAATAAAAAAAGAGAGAGCGAGTGTGCCATTGTAGGGAAGATCAGTGTGATGTCATGTCTTGATGTTCACCATAGAAATGCCCCATGTTGTCCCAATCTATACTCAGGCAGAGGGGTGTGATACAGCCTAATGATTTTATACTTTTAAAGAGGTTTTGAGTTATTCCTTCGTGTCCTTCATTAGAAAATTATGATGGCCATTTTCAAACCAGTCAACCATTTTTAATGTTTCCAGCTAGGCTAGACAAAACTTATCTGTTCAGAGCATTCATATTTTCTAGAATAAGCTGACGCGATCTCGGTTATTTTTACTTCATGTTATGGCCCCAATTTGTTATGACATATAAGACAGCAAGGGATGACAGACAAAATTTTAAAACTTAAAACAGATTTAATTAAAAACAAAGACTGACAACTAACCAACAGTTTATACTACTGACCAAGATTGACATACACAAGAAAAAAAAAATATTTACAGTCCCTTGAGATGAGGTTGCTTAGTGATGTCCTGGGACAGGGAAATGCCCAAACACAGGCAAAAATCCACTAAAAAAAAATTCACAGGTCTTGAAAAGAGTGACAGGTCTGGTCAAATGTATCCTTCTCTTTGCAATTTCTCCTACTACTTTACTCTCTCAATTTCTCTCCTTATACTGTATACTCTTTTGCAGCCCCCTCCCATCTTTTAGACTTTTTATTATTTTATCCCCCCGGCATATAATGCAGGGGGATACAGCGATAGCCGTGTCTGTCCGTCCGTTCGAACATCCGTAATCATTTTGTTTCCGGGGCAGAACTCAAAAACCATTCAATATTTCTTCACGAAATTTGATGTATAGATCTGATATATCATGTAGACGTGCCTTTTGGTATTTAGGAATTTCTTGAGCAGTTAATCCATGAATGTGGGGGGCCAGGGGGGATACGCCATTGCCAGATGGCTCTTGTTTTTTTTCCATTCTCTGGGACTTTCCCCTCTGAACCATGCCCAGGACATGTCCAAACCTAGCTCCAGACTGGGCTGAACAAAAAAAAGGTCAATACTGCCATCAAGTGGCATTTTTTTTTTCACATTACATTCATAAGTGTAAGGCCAGCGAAGAGAGAAAAAATTTCACCGTCTCGAGACACTCCTTCAGAGGTGTGGCACAAGGTCGCCAATTGGCTGTTTGCAAGAATGTTTCTGTTGGTGTCCTTAAAATGCATTAATAGCAATGTTGTTGAATATTAAAAACAAGAGCCATCTGGCAATGGCGGATCCCCCGGCTGTAGGTTGCGTCACCTACAGGTTGTGTGGACAGACGGACGGACCAAAACCCCCAAAAGGCACAACTAGACCATCATAAGGAGAAGCTCCAAACCAAATTCGGTGTTTGTAAGTGTTATAGTTTGAGTTCTAGTCCGGAAACAATTTTATTACAGATGGACGGACGGACGGACACACTGATCGCTATATCCCCCCGCATTATATGCCGGGGGGATAAAAAGGAAGCCTGTTACACTGAACATAATGAAACAGTTAAGGTGCTTGAAAACAGTTACACTTAAAATAATTACACCGTGGTGGTTTGTTATTTATTTCTTCAAAAAAGGTTGAGGTTTATATTAATTACAATGTGAGAAATAAACTGCAATGGACTCTGAAAACAAAATGTGTGTGTGTATTATCGGTTTTTTTTTGGGGGGGCGGGGCTTCTAGGCCAATCAGGCTTATGCTCTGGTTAGATGCCTTTGTGGTGGTCTGTCGTGCGCCCATCCAAGCTTCCGGAAACTTTTGGTCTTGGCGGCGCTCTAGCACCTTCAGCTTTTGACGGCTCCCCCCCATTAAGGACACCCAAGTCCATTCCAGGGTATATCCTTAACAGGGACACTCTGCCAGTGTACAAATTTTCTTATATACCAAAGGGGGGCCCAGCATGGAAAGTTTGGGAACCACTGGGTTAGGAAGGGTACAGGTTTACAGACTTTGTATACACTTACGAAAGTAAATTTCTAGAATTTGAGACATTCTGAACTCAAAATAAAACAGCACTTTGTAATTCCTGCAAGTTGTCCATTTCTTGCAAATTTATTTCTCAGTAATTAAGTTAAAATGGGCCAAAATGTGAAAATTTGTATTGCAGGTCGGTTTAAGGTGTGCCCCTTAATTTCCTGCTCGTTTTCCTAAAATTTTCAGTGAAGAGCTACATTACTCCTAGTAAAAAATTAGTCGGGAGCCCTGGCTTCCATACTGGTATTGGTTATTTATTGTGTGATTATTGATTTGGCAATCTTAAACAGGAACAGCTTGAAAGCAACTATGCGTTTGAGACAGACACTCTCACACCCAAAGGACATTTCCCCCCCAACGCTGGCGTTACTGCCAGGGGGACGTTGAGCTTTAGGAGGTTCAGTTGTTCTTAATTATAAGTCACTTGAACTATAAGACCACAGCCTAATTTTAAGCCCTCAAGGTCATAATCATCCAAAACTCTCACATGCTAATCAGCACATGATACCATTTACTCAGTAAAACAATCTTATAAAGTATCACTTAAACTGTAGCATTTTTTTTGTATACTCTTTTAGATGAGTGAAGTGGATGGCGAAGTCAGCATCAGAAGCTCCAAGCACTTCGAGAGCAGTCTATTCCAGAACTGACAGTATATCAAAATCCAACAGACAGTTTAGGGCCCAAGACTCAAAATGCCAAATAAAATAGCAAACACTACCACAGAATTCTACTATTCATCTACTATTCAATACCTGCATCCATTTGCCATTTTTGACCCCAAGAACTTTTATTTGGTTCTAAGACCAGTTAGAGTAACCATTCCTTTTTTCATTGACTCAGCACCACAGGAGCTAGGAATAGTCGTAATTCCTGAAATGTCATTCTTTGAGTCTTACTTGGCTCCTACAACATGGCAGGTACTCAGGTGGCACAGAGGAACTGCGGGTGAAGAGACAGCAAGTTGATGGATCACAGATGTAAGCACAGGCAACCACCATCTTTAAAATACTAATTTAAAAAATAAATTAATTAATTAATTAAAAAAACCTTTGGTTGACTCAGTCAAATACCTTGCACAGTGGTACCTCCTGACCAATGGACTGACATCAAAGTATGGACATTATTGATCCAAAATGTGAAATAAGCATCAAACAAAAATTATTTCGTCCAATATTTCTCCCAAGCGAAACATGATAATAAGCCAGCATTTCATTACAACTCACTAGTCCAGGCACAGAGTGAAGCAAAAATGATGTGAGAACACAATAGTGCTTTCACACCAGGATAGTCCAGGGGGCTCTGTTCGATTGGGCGGGGAATGCCAAAAAAAATTTTGCACCTTCATTTGGTTTGGTTCGCTTTCACACTGCACTATTGAAAGCGGACCAAACCGCCAGGACAACGTCATGCAGTTACAACAACTGCTTGTTTGGGGCAGTATTGCCCGAAACGAGCACTGACTAGGAAGAAAAAACCACGAGGAAGAAAACCTGGCTCATCGATTGGCCAGGACCTCTTTGGTTCACTTCCTCTCTTTGGCTCACTGGATAGACCGTTTGCATTTCCCACTGTAAGCGAACCGCAGCAGGGTTCACTTGCAAGTGAACCGATACTCACGTTTTCAGGCCAACCAGAGTTTGCTTGTTTGGTCTGCACCAGAGTTCGGATGAACTTTCACACATGCGCAAACGAAGCGGGCAATCTGAGGAAATGAACTCCGGTCTGTTTACAGTGGATCAGACAGCTCTGGTGAGAAAGCGCTCAAACCGACGACACAGATTTGTGTCACTTTAGCTACACTGTTAGTGGCACAAATACAGAAAAAAAACCACTAGAAAACACTCAGAATGTACAAACCTCTGCCGATGCACTTGTCACCAAAGCCACAACAAATATGTCCAAGGCAACCATATTCGAATTAAAATCCATCCCAAAATGAGATCAATTGTTCCTTGGCCCATGGCCCACACTCCAAAAAAATATCATTGAAACTGATGGCAAAATTTGAGCGATACTGTCTGGACAAACAAATAAACAGACATGGATCAATACCCAAATTCCATCCAACTTCATTAGGGGAGGTAAAAAATACATAAATATACCTTGAAGGTTTACAGTTCCTGGAGGAACCTCTGCAGTAAATACTGTAGTTCTTCGTCTTCAAAAAAAAAAAAAAGTCCCCCAAACCATTTAGGCCAAAAGTGCCCAATGCTTTTTAGCTCCCGTAACAAAGGGCAGTGGAGAATATAGCAATAGAGCAAGTAGGAACGAGTTTTCAGAAACAGCCTGCATGATTGAAATTGCATATGTCCCTAGTCATGACCTTGACTGGGTTTGGAAATGGGACTCCATGTTGGTGAGGGATGTTGATGACAGTGTCCTCTTGTTGATATAGTTCCAGGTCTCAACAGGCCCTTACTGTTGCCTCAGACTTCTGTATTACAGCAATAAGCTTAACGCCTTAACCTCTCACAGCATATTTACATATAGTTGACAATCCCAGCCCTGCTGTTCAGTTTGCTTTCATTCAGACCATTTCCAGATGAATGGTGATCATTCAAAATGTCCTCCAGCTGACAGACAAAATCATTCATAAAGCTTTTTAAAGACTGATCAGTGCAAACAACTTCTCTCAAAGAAAAACCTTTTATCACGAGAATCTCCATAAAAAGGAGGATTGATCCATACTGGTAATCACTTTACTGCTTTGCTGATAGTTTTTCAGTAAATGAAAAACATAAAACAGACAAGAATACAACCGACAACTCCTCCAGTCACACATATTTTGGATGGATATTTGATGCATTTCCCGCACAAAAAAAAAATAAAAAATCATAAATACAGATTGGTAGTTGGTCCTATATAAAGCACAAAAAATAATATTATGAGGATGGTAGATAAAACAGAATTCAGAACAGTGAAGATCTTTACTAGCCTGCATTTTCCAAAAAACAGAAGATAGAAGAAGGCATGAAAAATTATGAAGGTTTCGTTCAATAACTTGAGCGCAGGTTCAACGTCAAGCTAAGAAGTAGGGGACCATTCCATGAAGATGTACTTACTGTGGCTATTTCAAGATGCAGATGGCTTGGAAGCCATGCAAACATTATCCTCTTAGCTTTTCAAGACAAGTCGCGTAACATTAACCCACAATCACAGCCAAAGCCGTCCATCTGAATATCCACCGCGTGCAGGAGACACACCGGCAAAAAATTGTTTTGGTGAAAAAGCAAATAATGGTACAACTCAAATTTCAAGTCCACCTAATATGCCCAAGACAAAAAAAAACTGCAGCAACACCATTTTTCAAATAAAATTCACCGGCACATGCAATGCTCGCCCACAAGACGTCCTCACAATCAGACTACAAGAATAAAAAGCATTTGTCTTACCTCTTGCTGAAAGTTTTTTTGTGTTAATTATTTTCGCAGCGTATTCCTGCCCAGTTGATTTTTTTACGCATCTCCTGACAACTGAAAAGGCACCCCTGCATTTGTAAAACAAAAGACAAGGCGAAGATTTACAATATTATTGCAAATAATAATGGAGTAATAAATGGGATTTTGTCACAGCTGCCAAACGCGCACAGTCACACGGGAAATACAAATCGTTGCAGAACCAGGCGCAAGTCACAATATTAAAGCAAGAATTGCAGATGCATGGTATTTTTACAAACCAAAAGTGCAATTTTACTTTTACAGTCCAACTAATTGACAGTAAGCAAATATTGCAGCTAGCGGTCAGGGTAATGGCCCTATGTAGCCTGGTTGGAGCTAAAGGGGTGGGCTTTTGTTGAAGAAGGCCCGCAAGTCAAAAAGCGGATGACAGGCAGAGAGTAAATGCAAGATTAAGAGCTAGAAAACATAGGCCATCTTAAAACTGGTAGCGATGTTATTGTAAAGACAGAGTCGGCGAGCGACCTGACTAGTGTTATCATTATGTCAGACAGGCCATCAGCTCGTGTAGACTGCGTGATCAATCCCCAACATTAACCTCAATTCTCCACTTAAATCTCTCTAGCTATTTAGGCAAATTAGCGGCGACATTTGATTTACTATGGCAATAGCCCGATGCAACCAAAAGGTGATTTTTTTTTTAATAAACACGACACAACGTCATCTAAGGTGCTCGTAATAGCTCGCTGACAGCATTTCATTTTCCGCTGAACGCACTGCACATAAGCACACTTCGACGCAACTACCCATAACGTTTAAGTAGCTTCTATAAATCGGCTGCAGCACTGCGTGACCTTAGGCAAAAAACGTAAAAATATAACGAAGATAAAAGTCAATATATGATAGGGTCACAGCAGACTTTAAATGAAACGCAAATAACCAACAAATGTTGCAACGTTATCCCTTACAGGCGTCTAGCAGCGGCCAAGCCTAATAAGCAAGGCAATAGCCTCCCAGCTACAGTCAAAATCCACAACAAGCTTATCAAGTGACAAAGTACTCAATTTGTATGCCATTACTGTAATAAAAAACAACACATAACAAGCAAGTACCTGACTTGCTGGCCAACGACTCCTGCTAATATGTGATGCACAGCGGGATTCTATCAGACCGTTGCTTGTGTTACCTCATTTCTGGCATGCAAACTAATGCTCTTCTCTGGGTCAATATTCTCAAAGATAAACACGACATTTCTGGCATGCAAACTAATTTTCTCCGGTGGGTCAATATTCACAAAGATAAACACGACATTACAGGCATGCAGACTAATTCTCTCCGCTGGGTCAATACTCACAAAGATAAACACGACATACAAAATCAAGAAACGCCACACTGAAAAGGCGCATCATTTTGGCTTACTTTCCAAGCTCTTCATATAGCTGGTATTCATCTGTGAATCTGGTGGAGGTTACGATCGTAGCCATGTTCCGAGGGGGGTGTCGCCTCTCGTTTGGATGACTTCTGCGCTCAGGTTTCCAGAAGAGAACCTTTCGAGTCTCATGCGGTCAGAGAGAAAGACAGATACAGGCGGAAAGGGAGGGGACATGGGCTGGAGGAAAACACGGCCAACAACGCGAGAGTTTCTTGTCGGAGGTCGAAAGAATCGGATTTGCCGATGCTGCATTGGCACAGCGGCCGCAACCCATATGTGCCAGATTTGGGAACTGAACAGGCCCCCCACTGGCTGTGTCCATACAATCAGCACTTATTCTATATGCAACTCTGAAGATGGGCGCGTTCTTAAGTTGCCTACTGTTTTATTTCTTTAAAGAATCTAAAGTCAAACAGCTGAAGTCGCAATGATAGAAATTATTACTGCAGTATTAAGCCTATATTTGGTAGCATTACAGAGGCTTTCATACCAGTGGCGGCCGGTGAACTGGCGATAGGGGAGGCTCAGAACGATCCCTTAAAATTAATGATTGGTCACAACCTGTTTTCAATCATTCATTTAAATTACCACTACAGAAATTCCGAAAACCTTCGACATTATCAGGTGCTGCCAGTTTTCATTTATAACGCACACCAGTCAACTGTCACGCATTCCGCGTTCGTTTTAGTGGCATATTTACGTTCTTCTGCTGTCTTCAGAAATTATTCAATCAACGGCAATGTAAGAGATTCTCGCGCTGAATTGAAATCCTTGTGCACTGGAGGGGTTGGAATCGCATAAAGACGTTAAATGATCTTATTTCATTTAAACAATCATGAAAGACATGCATTGCTTCCAATCCCTAAATAAAGAAAAGCATGAGAAGTCCTGAGTCGTAATCGATATGCATTATAAATGAAAACAGGCTGCATCTGATAATGTTGAGACTCATTGGAGTTTATATAATGGTAATTTAAATGAATGATTGAAAGCACGTGATCACCAATAATTAATTTTAAGGGGTTGTTGTGAGCCTCCCCTATCGGCAGTTCACCAGTCGCCACTGGTAAATACAGTATTAACACAGAGTGTTTTAACCATAAGAAAGTCTGAAAAAATTCTAATGGCATGAAACCAATGATATGTACTCCAGTGCATGGCGTAGAATACATATATGAAAATGGCGAAAAAAATCTGTCGGGACATTTTTGAGAAAAACGTGTTTTTCAGAAATTGCCATTTTTGAACTTTGAGAAATTCAAAAAAGTGTTAAAATCCCCACAAATGAGACATTGAAGGGTCATTCGTGGGCGTAGTCACTTCGCTGTTGATCCCACAATGGTTACGTCACATTTCATGAGCCATAGTTTATTGCACAATTGCACTATAAGCCTTATTATGACAGGTGATGGGTAACATTTATTATATCATCAATGATTACATCAGACTTGCCCACATTCACAAAGCTAGGCCCTCCTTATATTGTGCATTCTCCCTGAATTCTGTCCTTTTCCCTGAGACATGCAAGGGGCTGACAGCAAATATGGACCACTGCACAGCCCGCACGAAAGTTTGTATTCTCTGTTTCTGAAAAGGAAGAAATTCCATCGTAAACAAGCCCCTCCTTATCTCTGCCATCCATCATCTGATATCTGAGTATGATGTTGATGACAGACGCCTCCCTACAGCACTCAGCGGCCCCTGTACCACTGCCATCTATGCCATGCAACGAGGAAAGGAGGGGTAAAATTCAGGTGCCTTAGCCAACTTGAGAATGTTGTCTGTAATCAACGATGGATATGCTTGGGTTGCTAAATCAAATGGAAGCAAAGCCAAGCAGATCCAAGCTGCTATTAAACGGGGACAACCTAAATCTGGCTAAGGCATCCTTTCAACCCTTTCAAGGTGAATTGTAAAACCATCACATGATAAATTATTCCCTGTTTGGGTAAATCAGTAAATTCTGTTTAACGGCTTTAATTTAAATATTCAAGAGACAAGACAGATAGTTAGAGCACCATCAATTCAGCCCTGAATGAAAGAAAGAAAATTAAAATTCAGGGGCCACTCATTTCAGTGCTTGGCAAACATCACAATCCTCATGTACTTGGCAGGATATTTTTACCAATTTAGTCCTAATTGCAATAACTATTTTTCTTACATTTTAAATGGGTTTCAAAGCTATTGAGCCACACAGAAACACAGGACCCATGGCTCATAATAATAAATAAATAAATAAACTCTCCTCAAAAATTCCCCTTGTGCGCGTTAGTGCATCCATTAGTGCATATATCAGGGTGATGGCAGAGGGTTTTTTTCCATAATCATCAGTGACTGCTCCGTAATGTAGGCACAGAAGTGTTTTCATTCGAATATACTGAGGCTAGAGTCTCTTCTCTCTGTTCATCAGTTGTCAGGCTGTTTAGAAAGTCGAGAAAAAAGTCCACCCCAATCCGTCAAAAAATAACATACATAATTTATGGCACTTAAAATATAATGATTAGGAGACCCTGTGACATCTGCATTTCCAGGAAATCTCCCCATATATGGCTTACTGTCTGTGTCATCCTTACTTGTGGAAGAAGGAAGTAGTGGCAGCAGCTCAGTTTTTTTGACCATCTGTCAAAATCACTAACATATAAATGATGTGATATGTTTTAGTATAAACACAGCATTAATTTGACAAACATCAATTATTATGTGTACCGACTTCTTAGAAATAGGAAGCGAGTAGAAATTGGGTAAATAAAACCGAAAAAAGTAACCCCCAGGAGCTCAGGGCAAATCAGATTCTCGTGTTTCTGACAGACTCTTCAATTTGTGTGTTATAATTTGACGGATTCTTAAGTACCTTATAATTCTGACTGGTGTCATTTAACACGCGCAAGCAGTCACACCTCTGGTGAAAAAGTTACGTTTTAAAAAAACTGGCTATATTACTTTTTTTTTTTACCAAATTAACTCTGTTCAGTAGTTTAGCTTTTATAAAAAGTCAGAAAATAAATGATTGAAGAAGTCTATATTTTGACGTTAATGTGACAATTTATTACGCCTTACCTGATTGTGACTCGCATATTTTATTTACAGAGTGATTTCTAACCCAGCGATAGTTAACGAACAAAATTAATTGATTTTACAAAAAGTTAGTTTAATTGCACTTTCAATAACAAGTGTTAACCAAACATGATCAGTTATTCCATATTTATCAAAGCGCTGAAGTGCGCTATCATTGGGTCAGAAATCACACCATAAATAGGGAGACCGGATCTAGTTGTTACACTTTTTCTTTTAACGGCTGTAGAATTGACATCAGGTTTTTGTTATCAATATGCACTGTAAAGATAGAAAGGTTATTAGACTACAACTAATCTGCAGCAACCCCTATATTCTGCTCATGTGTAACTGTGTAACTTAACTGTTTCCGAAGCAATTTGTATTGCATTGCCTGAAAGGTGCCATGGAACTACCTTTTTTAAAAACTATAAATCATTACAATAGTATCATATAGCCTGAGGGGGGGGCAGTAAAACACCTAGATGCGTCTTCGCTTCAGGAACTCTCTAGAAGTCTTATTCGCAAGCTTGTCTGATGTTTCTCCCAGAGTATTACCTGCCATTCCAAAGCGTTTTCATTCCATCAGTTTATTGTTTTTTTTTTTCAATAAAAATCTTTATGAGCATTTTTTGAGGATATCCGCTCCTGGATCCTATTCTGAGTCTTCCCAGTCAGTCAGGAGCTTGGCTATGCAACTCAAAAACCTTTTTTTGTTTCTTCTGATCCATATAGAGGTGGACCTGCCTGTGTGCTTTTGTTTATTGTCTTGCTGCATAATCCAACTGCACTTGAGCATTTGTTCCAATGTTGATGGCCCGACAGTCTCCTTCAGGATTTTCTGATAAAGGAAAGACTTTGTGGTTCCATCAACAGTGGCAAGTCATCCAGGTCCTGAAGGAGCAAAACAGTCAATGCCATCTCAAAACCACTATCATCATGACTATTAGTGATTTTCTGGAATGCTGTCTTAGCTTTATGCCAGATGTAAAAGGGCCCATGTCACCCAAAAGCTCCACTTCTGACTCATCAGTCCATAGAACATTATCCCAAAAGTCATGATGGGTCATCAAGATGTTTTTAGCAAATGTGAGATGAGCCTTTGTGTTTTTTTTTTTTTTGGTCAGAAGTGTTTTTCACCTTGTTCCTCTTCCAAGAATGCCATTTTTGCGCAGTCTCTTTCTTATTGTGAAGTTGTAAACACTCAGTATGTTTACATGCACAATTAAGTCATGCCATGGTAATTGCTCAATTAGGCCATTTAATCGGACCGCTGTCCTTGTCCCACTATACTGTACATGCGCCGTAGGGAAATCAGTTTATTGACCAAAGCATATCCTTCTCCGCTCTGATGGGTGGCGAAATTCCCAACGTTTTTCTGGTTGATCTAATGGTCTGGACTAAACAATCGTCCTAGCATCATGTGGAGAGGCAAAAAAATGAACAACTTTACGGCCCTGTGCATTTCATTCATGCTGTACACTATGCTTTTTGCGCAGTTGAAATGTATGCTATCCCTGGTGGTTATGATGTTAGTCAAAGGCTGATGGCAACACCGTATGCTCCTGGAGTGCTCCAATGGCACGACCTCCGCTATGCTTCACTTTGTGCCCTCTCTCCTACCCCAGGGTGCATTTCTCAAAAGTGTAGTTGCTAAGTGAGGAAATTTACATAGTTCAATCACTCACAGTCTGAGGTTCCATCTATGTAAGGTAACATCTGTGGTTTTGAAATGCACCCTGTGCATGTTCGATGTGGGTCAGGTGCAAAGACTGGTGGGAGAGAGTTGTTTGTAAAGCATTTTAAGATGGCGAGTGGAAGGGAGATTTTCAGAGTATGCTCAGGTCATTTGACAAATTATGTGGATTAATGGAGGAAGTTATGAGCCCCCAAGATGCAACTGTTAGAACACCACTACCATTGCAGATGAGGATCGCAACTGCTCCGTATAAACTTGCTAGTAGTACAGAGTACAGAGTTGTTGCTCATCAGTTTGGTGTTCAGAAGTCTTCAAGACTTCTGGGTCAAAGCCCTGCTGGATGAACTGTGGAAGATGTCCACAGGGGCTTTGTCCAGTTTGGTTGGATTGAAGCTTATACATGGAGGAGTAGTCTGACTCGTAACTGCATTATCTGGGTGCGTTAGTCCAACTTTGACAAATTTGATTTATTACAATTCCAGTTGGATTGACATGCTTGGATGTATTTTAAAAGTCCAGTTTCAGTGGGACTAACGCAATAAATAGATTTTTTTCTAACATCATCTATATGCTCTCACTGTCTGTAAGTGAGGTTAGTGTGGCCTGCAGCCGTTTAGATGTTAGTCTTTGTTCTTTTGTGACCTCCTGGATAAGTCATCGATGCAATCTTTAGAAATTAGGGCAGGCTGACTAATTCTGGGAAGGTTCATTGCTGTTCTATGTTTTCTCTTTCGTAGAAAAAAGAGCTCTGGGCTTGGTTTACTGGAGTTCTGGAGAAAATGAAATGGCTTTTTAACCCTTTCCAAACTAATATATGTCAATGATAATGTTTCTCATCTGTTCTTGAATTTCTTCAGACTTCAGCATCATGTGCTGCTCTTTGCCTTCATTATATTGCCAGACAGTTACGTGAGGTTTAGATTAAACAGGCCTAGTAGTGATCATGCTTGAGTGTGCCGAGTAAAGTTGAACCCAATTATCAATTAAAATGTTTAAATTGGTTGGAGCATTTACTTTTTCTCGTTGGGCCAAGTAGGATTGGATAGCTTTTCGCTTCAATAAATGAAATCATAATCTAAAAAAAACTTTATTTTGAGTTTACTTAGGTTGTCTTTATCCAATATCATGGTAAGTTTGATCGGAAACAATTATGTTTATCAAAAAAGTAGAAACTGGGAAGGGGGAAAATATTTTTTGAAAGCACTGTAATGACTCCCAGCATCATTTGTGATACTAATCACATGGCATCATTTACAGATATTAGCTGTCCGTATTTTACAATACTTTGGCAAGGACTTCTTCCGAATAATGAAATGAAAATAAATAACTCAAGCCAAAACTACCAGTTTAAAGCCTAAGGTCTAGTCTTCTGTCCTGGTGGGCCGATGTATTAACCGCTCAGCAGTGGAAATCCCCCTTCATATCACAGCTAATGCTGACCCAAAGTTATGCCTTTCAATGGAAACATGGCTGAAAGAGCCACCACCAGAATACCCTTCAATACCTTTAACTCTGCATCCTCCACAGTCTACTGAACCCTCTTTCCCACATGCGTACTACTGAGCCTGTCCTGAACTTTAGCCTTAGGGTCTATAGGAATATTTTTATTAATTAGTAGTTTGATCATAGATTCAGGACAATCCCATCTGAGCACAGCACGGCTCAGTCAGATCTCTGGAGAGAGTGGTAGTCTGGCAGAACTGAATTAATTAAGATTGAAACACAGAGGATGTTTGGTGGTGTTGCCTTATGGGAAACCAGTGATTTGACTTTGATGGCTGTGAATGAGAAAATAACATACAACCTCAGCGCCACAAGAATTGGGAGAGTACCTAAAATGCAAACAGAAACATAATTAAGTGATTTGTATGTTCTACTTTACTCAAAAACAGCATAACTTCCTACTTACTTGGACGTCTCAATTCCGTGCACTGTTATAAATTTACTGAATTTAACTGTAAGTAGAGACCTGCGTGTGTTTAACTGTGGTTTACAGTGAAAATACACAGAACCTCTGTTGTAAACTGATCGTAAAATGCCAGTTAAAGTCACTGGCAAAAAGGGTGCGAGTTAAAATAACTGGCAAAACAGTTGCCAGGTTATAACAGAGTAAGGACCATAGGCCATCAATGAAAGCCCTTTACCCTCTCTGCTTTTGTTCTCTTTGATCTAGTAGCCATCATGACAGACCCTCAACACTACTGTCTAATTCTGTGTTTCTTCTGTGTTCTAGATCTTCCTCTGTTTTTCTTGGCTTCTGGGCTACATGTTCATTCCTGTTTGGTGAATGATTTTTTGTGTCTTTTGAGTGTGTGGCGTATCCAGCTCCACTTTCTTCTCCTATTTTGAAGTTCCATAGGATTAGTGTGGACCCACAGGCAAGTCCTGGTGTCCAGCCAGTAGACTCCCAGGAGGCATTAGGGGTAGAGTTTGATGAATGGCTGTATTTTACTGAGTATGTTTGTGATAGTTTTACAGGTTTTGGATCCATAAAATAGAATGGATTTGACTTTTGAATTAAAAAAAATTGCTTTCCAGATGTTTAAAATGTTCATTGCTGTTCTTGTCATAAGCTGGCTTTCCATCTGTAATGATTATTCTCCCAAGATATGTAAAGCTGGTTATTACTGCTTGTTGGTTGTGATCTGCGCATTGTTCTTGTCGTTGATTGTCATGACATTTGTTTCTGATTTGTTGAAATTGAGCCCAAGAATCATAGTTTGAGTGATTTGTCCTTCATCTGTGAGTGTAATCTAGATAATCTAGATTGTTCGGCTGCTTGGTCAGGTTCCACTATATGTCACTTCTGCTATTGTTCGTTACCTGGTACACTTCGGGATCACTTGCAAATTTCTTTGTTTTCCAAAGAAAAACACATTTCCATGCATTTCGCAAACATTTTTTTTCCATTTCACAAATGATAAAAATTAATCAGATGATTTTCAAAGAATGATCTACATTTTTGCATAGAGGCCTATTATCAGCAACTGTCAGTCCTCTGCATCAGTCTCCTGGTATGGCTGCTAATCCAAGTTAAGCATTTTAAAAGGCTAATTGATTATTAAAAACCCTTCTGCAAATGTGTTGCACAGTTGAAAGCCGTTGAACTAATAAGGAAGTGCAGAAGGGAGCATGGCATTCTTGAGGTTGGTTTAGTACCTGAAGCATCAGCAGTTGTTTGTTTACAGGCTCAAAATGGCTAGAAAGAAATAACTTCCTTTGGAGACCTGTCAGTCTATTGTTGTGCTTAGAAAAGAAGGCTATTCAATGCAAGAAATTGAAAACTTAAAATCTCTTACCATGCTGTCAAGTACTCCCTTCAGAAAGCAGCACAAACTGGC
This sequence comes from Gymnothorax reevesii, assembly GCA_029721435.1. Lineage (NCBI taxonomy): Eukaryota > Metazoa > Chordata > Actinopteri > Anguilliformes > Muraenidae > Gymnothorax > Gymnothorax reevesii. The sequence goes on along the minus strand of CM056582.1, from coordinate 40,736,397 downwards.
ACTAACAAGGACAGAAAAAAGGAGTGGAGGCCCCGATGCACAACTGTGCAAGAAGACGAATATCTGAGGGTGTTTGTGTTTGTGGTAAATATTCATCATTTTTCATTAAAATAATTATTTCTAACTCAGACAATGTCAGTATGTTCTGTTCATTTGCTATATTTCCTATTCAGACTAATTTCATGTGTGTTTCCATTGAAAAGAAGAAAATTTCGAAGTGATCCCAAACTTTTGAGCAGTTGTGTACAATATCCAGTCTGTCCAGAGGAGGACGAAGAAAGGCATATGCTAACATCCTTGTAGCATGCCAGTCAGAGCTTTAAAGGCTTATAATGGCCATCCTCTGTGAAGGACTGAACAGGGCATCCCTTTAAGTAGGTGCTCTTGATGATGCTGATGAGCTTTGGTGGAATGCCATAGTCTCCAAAGTGTATCATGATCGACACTGTCAAATGCCTTTTCAAAATCAATGAGATTGACGCAGATGGAATTACTTGCTAAATGTTCTTTCAGTTGATTCTCTTGTATATTAATAGCTTTTTCAGCCCTTTTTTGCCTGTGTCCCAACTTTTTTCAGACCTGTTGCAGCCAGAAAATTTGAAACGAGCTCATTTTGAAGATAAAAATGTAAAGTGTCTCAGTTTCAACATCTGAAATATGATCTATGTTGTATTGTAGAGAATAGATTGGCTCGTGTGATCTGAAAGTCATTGCATTTTGATTTTATTCACAATCTACACTTTGTCCCAACTATTTTGGAATTGGGGTTGTAATATGGGTAATATTCCTTGCAATTCTGACAATTTGACAGCAATCTACTGAGTGTCACCTTTGAAACAAGACCTGCAGTCAAAGTAGTTCAAGAACAGTGAGCATTTTAGTTTGGGAGTAAATTTGCTCAAAAAATGACTTCACTTTGAAGGGTTAAACAACATCTTGAATGAAACAATACAGCTCGACTAATATGCAAAATTGCAAAAATCAGGGGGGTGCAAATATTTTTTTCAGGGCACTCATTTAGTTACTGTAAATCCTAACACAAGTGACGTCACCAAGGGGGGGCATGTGCCCCCCATGGACATCTCGTGCCTCCCCATTTAAGATACGTAATTAAATAAATATAGTACATGTCACTCGCGCCCCCCCCGCCCCCCGCGTGTCCCCTCATAAAACTGTCGTGACCCCCTTGTGCACCCCCAGAATCTAGTGACGCTACTGCCTAACGCCAAGTCAGGTAAGACATAATCATCATAAGAATTTGAATGTTTTTTGGGTCTGGGGGTAAGGGCATTCAAACATTGACCTGCAGGGTGCAGTGCTAGTACAGCTAGTTTGGTATACTGAAATCTGTTGCTTGAGGACAAGTGCAAAGTACCACAAAGTTTCTTTATAAGTCAGGCAACAAACCCTTTGATTCATCAAACTATTTTTCCGGAACGGGGCAAAGCTGCCCTCCATAATGTAGAGCGATGTCCCAGTGGTTACACCCTCCTGAGATTGGAATGGCCTTGAAATGAAGTGCTTTAGAGCTTCAAGCAGCCCTTCAACAGTGCCCTGCAGCTGCCTTCAGTCACTTGAAAGGTTTGTAAAGCCAGTTTTCTAAAGACAAAATTGAAGGGTCAGAAAGCGAGGAAATTATAAAAAATGGATGTAAACAGCACACTTCACTTCAGATGAGCACATCCAGTGGAAAGGTCATTTAAATTTTTGAACTTTTACCGTTCACACAACTTAATGACAGGAGACACATTGCGCACAGACCGAGCTCTCCTCTCTCACCAACATCTCTCTCCTCTCTGCCGTTTTTTTTTTCTGACATCAAAAGTGCTGGCTATGATTGTCACGGGGAATGGCAGGACCGAAAGCAACACAATGAGCACAAATGCATCTTTACAGGCTTTTAATGATTTTAGAGCGGGGGTAAACAGGAAGCAACACCGGGTAGCTTGGTGTAGATCAGGATCTGGAACTTATGGACCTTGAGCAGAGGTCTTCGGGAAACTCAAAGAAGCAGGCATCGATGACAGGAATCAAACCCAAGTCGTCCACACAGCAGGCGGGAGAGTTACCACAGGAAACACACAGGCAGAACTTCAGAGGCAGAGGTCTTTCAGGTTTACCGGGGCAGGAATGAGAGGACATCATCAGAAGCAGGCAGAGTCGATTCCAGGAAGTCAGGCCAAAGACAAAGTCTGGAGAGTAGTGCATACTGCAACGACAATCTGGCAAAGAGTTAGTAACACAGAGCTGTTTAAATGCTGGCAGGGTAATTAGAGTCAGCTGAGAGCAACTGCAGTACAAGGGGTGTAGCCAGGCAGAGGGAGAGACAGCAGCAGCAGCAGTAGACTGTCACAGTAATCTCCGGTTATGGCAATAGGGGTCACTAAAAATCACTACAAAGCAGTGTGTGGTCCCGCACTGCAGGGCTGCCTTCCAATCCGGAAAAATGCTTGCTTCATCGTGTTCACTCGCCCTCCAATCGAGGGGGGAATCCCCAAAAAATCCCGGATGTAAGATGGCTGCCACTTGTAGGATCATTCCAATCCAGTTTTGCGGAGGGTAGGGCGCATTTGCATTTGCTCAAGTCCTCGATTATCCTCCCTCAAACGCAGCCAACAATGAACATCCCTCCAGGATTTTATATTGCACCGATTGCTTTGCTCATTCTCCCTCGGTCAAAATTTCACATCCGCCAATTTTTTCTGCTGGCAAAAGGGGGAATTGTGGCAGGGAAATTACCATACATATGTAAGAATTGTGTACGAATAGTGTTTAATTTATGACAGAGTTATATGCAAATACCGAAGTTTGGGGGTGAGGAGAATCGGTTTCACATTATTTTTTAAGCCTTTGACTTTCTGTTCATTTTTGCTGTAACGTTAGCTAGCACCCATAAAGACTGTTGCGGAGCTAAAAGCTGCTTTCACATCGGACGCAAAACAAGTTTTTCGTGCAACAGATGACATTCAAAGTCAATGCTAAGACGTCTTTGCATTAACTTTGAATCCAATATGTCGTGCGAAAAATTTGTTTCACGTCTGGGGTGAAAGCAGCTTTATTTTCCCATACAACAGTCACAAGTGCCACAACAATCAAACGAGCACGCCGTCTTCTACTTGCCATAAACACGCGATACACTTCCGCGTGAACTGTTAAAGGTAAGACGTACGGGTGTCAGGAGGTAAACTGCTGCCTGGTTAGGCCTCAGCTTGGAATCTGGTAACGAGAACCATGGTGCCTTATTGGGCTGGGTTAATCGGATGATTAGCCAGGACTAAAAGGGACATGTCTTCGCCCCTCCTGTAGGACCGCCATTGTTTGACCATATAAATCCCAATTTTGTTGGATTCAGTTGGATGCACAATTTTGTGCATTTCAAATCACTGGGGCTGCCACACCTGAGTATTGTGAACGCTTGACTGCAGTAAAATAGAGCGGCCACATAACATGGCTTGACTACAATTATACCTAACTTGTTCTCAGCCATTTTCCTTTATTAAAGCAATTTCCATTTATATGAATAATCAAATGGCAATTAAAGACACGGCTTCTCTCTTGATGCAATCTAAGGGCGACTAATCAATAGGCATAATACGGTTCAGAAAAATAAGCTACTCAGAAGCAGTGGCGGGTGGTGGATGGAAAACTGAGGGGGCAGAAAACATCCCTTGAAAAGGATGAGCTTAAGTGACCCGATTTCAATCATTGTTCTTGGTCAACATGTTAGTTTCCCTTATGATGAAATGTTTAGGCAAATGAATTTAAAAAATCTATTAAAATGTTTCATTCACATGCCTAAATAGGCAACTCTTCAGGAAAAAAACCACTGTGGATTTTCCTCGTTAAATTTTGTCACATCCTAAGCAAGTCGTCAAACCTCTACGTAATGATTGTTTAATTGAGAAAGATTGAAATGCTTTGTTTTGCGTTCAACTGGTGCGTTTTCGTCTTAACGAAGACAATTAGCTACACCTGAGAGGGGAGTGTTAAAGTGTCTTTTACCAGGGAAATTGACAGAAAACAGCTCAAGACTAATAAGCAGTTCAAAGACATGTTTATCGCCCTCCTTGCTCTCTGTCCACCAACTGCCTGTACTTTTATTAAAAATATAATACTTTTCGACAGAAAAACTGCTCTGGCACTTCCGCGCTACCTTTTCGGCTCATCAGGCAATCTAACCTGTGCTTCATGGTCGATTGAACTAGGCCTATCCAAATTGAATTAAACACAGAGATTTGAAATGCTCGAAATTGCGCGTCCAAAAAAATGATTATCGTTTTGTTTGAACGAGGTGAACAAGCAACACTTGATAGTGCGGAGTGTTTTCGGATTGAAGGCATATTTAATTAGAAAAAAAAATGATCGCGATCGAATCAGAACTAATTGTTTTGAAGAAATGCTTAGTGCCCATACAATTTCAAGTTCAGGCTGCCCTACTGGTCCATGGGAGCTTCAATGAAATACCCAGGGCGCTTATGCCAATCTGTGCCAGGAGCTCGCTATGGGAGACCTGCCCTCTTATGTGAATTTTTCTTGGTTATTCTCGGCGCAGTTCCGACCAGCCAAATAGTTTGCAACTCCCGAGACCAGCTGAATTCGCTACGAGCTGATTGGCTGCTGAGACGGTTTTGTGCTTAACTTTCTAAAACCAGCTTCTTGCGATTTGACAAGCTGAATCGCTGGTCACGCCATCAGCCGGCTCGCAAATAGCTGAGACGGCCAGTTCACACAGCTGCGACTCCTCCCTGCAACGTTCTAAAACGGTCTCGTCTTGTTGCGAATCTTTGTTCTGAACTGGGCTTAAGGATGCCTACCCGCTACCCCGGATTGAGGAGTCTCTTATTGGGATAAAGAGGGCTGAGTGTTTCTCCACTTTGGATCTGGCGAGCGGGTATTAGCAGGTGGTGGTGGACCCACGAGACTGTGAGAAGAGTGCATTTGCCACACCTCTTGGGCTATACCAGTTTGAAAGGATGCCGTTCGGCCTGTGCAATGCGCCAGCAACCTTCCAAAGGTTAATGCAGAGGTGTCTGGGGGACCTGGTAAATGATTCCATTTTAATTTACTTGGATAATATTGTGGTTTTCTCTCCAGACTTTCATGGCCATCTGCATCATCTGGAGGTGGTGTTCAAGCGGCTGGGGCATTATGGGTTCAAACTTCAGCCCCAGAAGTGTCGTCTCTGCTGGAGGGAGATGCGGTACTTGGGCCATGTGGTAATCCGAGCGGGGGTGACCACGGACCCAGGAAAGACGGCTGCAGTTTGGGATTAGCCAGTGCCTGAGACCATGCGGCAGGTGAGGGCATTCCTCAGGTTTGCCGGCTATTATCGGCGTTTTATCCCTGCCTTCTTGAAGATTGCGGCTCCTCTGCATCGATTATTGGAAGGGACAGCCACCAGCCGGCGGGTGGACTGGGGGGCGGAGTGTCAGCATGCCTTTGAGAAATTGAAGGCTGCGCTGCTCTCCACCCCCGTGCTTGCATATGCAAATTTTGCCTTTCCTTTTCGCCTTTATACAGATGCAAACAAGGTGCTGCTGATAGTGGCTGAGCGGCTGCAGCAAGGGGAGTCCTTGCAACAGGAGGAGTGTGGTATGGCTCTGCCTGAAGTGGGTAAGTGGTGGAAGTAGCGGAAGAGGCTCCGCATAATTAAGGGGGTCTTATACCGCTGGATGTGTGATTCGGTTGGGGATGGGCTGTTGTGGCAGGTGCTGGTGCCTCGGAGGGTGGCGCATAGTGTCTGGCAGCGGTACCACCAGCCACTTAGTCACCAAGGTGCCAAAAAGGTAGAGGGTGCCTTGCGACAGCGGTTCTACTGGCCCGGATAGGTGAAGAATGTGCGGCAGTGGACTGCAGAGTATGGGCAGTGTGTGGTGGCCAAAGCCGGCCCAGAGGTGCAGGCTCCCCTTCTCCCCATTACCACCTCATATCCGCTGGAAGTGGTGACCATGAACCATTTGGTGCTGGGGCGCCCTGGTGATGCTTATTCCTACCTGCTAGTTCTCACAGATCTATTTTCTAGGTATGGCAGGGTGGTTCCGGTTAAGGACCTGTCAGCAGGGACTGTGGTGAGGGCTTTGTGGGGTGCAGTGGTGTAGCATTGGGGTTGTCCTGAGCGGCTCCTCTCGGATCGAGGGGCAGCATTCAAGTTTTGGTTGCGGCCTTCTGTGAGCTGTATGGGAAAGATTCGTACCACCCCCTACCATCCCCAGGGGAATGGAGCCTGTGAGCGTTTTAATCAAACACTGCTGTCTCTCTTAGGGTGCTTACAAGAGGAGGAGCAGTCCCCGTAGCCGGAGCATCTGCCGGCTCTGCTTCAGGCATATAACAACACCATGCACAGTAGCACTGGCTCGTACCTTGATGGGAGTGTATAAGAAGGTGCTGGAGTCGGTACGTCGCCAGCCACTACACGATAAGACAAGGTACAATCGGCGGCTTAAGACCTTGCCACTATTGCCAGGGGACCGGGTGCTGGTGCGGAACTTCAGGCGCCAGGAACGAGGTAAGCTGGCTTTTGTTGTTGTTTGCCATCTCCAGCTGGCGAAGCCAGTATATGTGGTCCGGCCAGAGGGGGGTGGTGAGGAGCGGACCCTGCACTGGAACAACCAACGTACTTGCCCAGTGGGGGATGCCTGGAGGAAGCCCCCTAGTGGGGAGGGGCCAGCGCAGGTTCCAGAGTCAGAACACCCTGGAGAGGTGTGGGGTTGGAACCCAGTGTGGGTCCCGGTCCGGGGGTCGTATGGATGGTCCTGCTATTCCTCTCGAAGATCAGCCCTTAGCGGGGGCAGCAACGCCTCACAAACAACCGGAAGAGGTGTCCCTCCGACGTTCCCAATGTGAGACGAAAGGGCAGCCCCCGCGTCGTTACCTTGAAGAGATGTAGTCGGGACGACTATTAGTAAAGCAGGGGGGGAATCTGTCAGGAGGTAAACTGCTGTCTGGTTAGGCCTCAGCTTGGAATCTGGTTACGAGAACCACAGTGCCTTATTGGGCTGGGTTAATTGGATGATGGGCCCTGCTGGTCGGTCAGGGGCTCACGGCTGCTCTGAATTGCTCATTACTGGAGTTGCAGGTATAAAAGTGGTAGTTCAGGTAGTTGGGGGTTGGATGGCTGCAGGGAAGTAGGCTCTGTACTAAATTTTAAGGGGGAGGAAGATATTGTGTTAAATGGTTAAATTTTCTTTTTTTATTGGCCAAATTTTCCTTTGTTGGATTTAATTTGTTTGTTTTTGGGTTTTTTGTTTGAGCTGGAGGGTTATCCTGAGGGGAACTATTTTTAATGTGGGAAGTTTTGATTGTGTGGAGGCAAAGTGCTGCACCAGGACTGCACCAGAGCCCACAGAGAACATTAGCTGGCTGGGAAGGATGCATTGAAAAAGGCAGAGGAGGCAGCAGAACCCAGGCTGGGCAGAAGGCGCGGAGGGGCTAGTCCACGGTGACGTAAGGGATATGTACAGAAATTGCATTGTGGGCATGAGGCCCCTTGATTGGTCTGCCCAGCCTTGTAGTGTGGGTGATTTGCCCTGTGTCCTTTGTGTTCCCAGCAAGGTCCAGGTCCCTGCCCAAGTCGCTAAAGGAAAACGACTGACTTCGGTGTTCGGAAGCAGCAGCCTGGGGGAAAGACATCAGCTGCACTTCTGCCTCTGTCGCCTATTTTATTTTTTTTAGGGGGCGCTAGCGAGGTCCAGCATTGTGATGTGGGCCTGGCTACGCCCCACTTTGTTTCCAACGTGTGTGTGTGTGTGTGTGTGTGTGTGTGTCTGTGTGTGGACGACCTCCTCCCTAGAGAGATTACCCGAGAGGTTTCACCGTCATCGTGTGCTCCGTGCGTCAGTGGTCACAGTGTGGTGTAAAATGCACAGGGTAGTCTTTTTTATGTGTGTTGGATTTGTAGGGTGGTTTGGGGTCTCGCTCTTGGCACTGAGTCGTAACGTCAAAGCGGTGCGTAAAGGAAGGGCTGCAGTAGCGTGGGGGTGGGGAAGGACGGGGGGAGGGGTTAGCAGAGCGTTGCTGTCCATCCAACCATACTGTTTTTAAATTGTCAATAAAATCAAACCATTGATACTTCCTGCAACTCCAGTGTCCTGGTTGTCTGTGGCTGGTGGGTTTGGGAAGGGTACCTGTGTTGGGGTGGCAGGGGAAAGTGTTGCGACCCCCTGACACAGGCAACTAACTCAGTCGGCTCCATGTTAACACAAACTTCCCGTTGGCTTGTTGACAAACGTCGAAGTGCGGAAGAAATGCAGCAAGGGTCGTTCCAATCTGATTTCCCACAACCCTCCCCCGAAATCCTCTCTATTGCCCTTTCTCGCTCGGGAAGGGCTTACTCACCTACTTCATCATTCGGAGGGCTCACTCGAGTGGAGGGAAGAAGAGAAGGGAGTGTCTTATTTCGGATTGGAACGCAGCCCTGATATCAGATACTGTAATATTCTCCAGTCCCATACCCAATCAGTGTGGAGCTGTCAAAATTTTGTTTGCAAAATAACGTGGGCTGCACAGACAGTTGTGTGTGTGTGTGTGTGTTTTTTTTTTGTTTTTTTTGGGGGGGGGTTAACAGTGCTTTTGAGAAGAGACCGCCTCCACCTGAGGCAGGGTGTGGTTCTTATGTTTATAAATCTGGGCTGAGTTGCACCAAGGAGGTATATGTGCGCCGTCGTAAATGGCAAACGCTGGCTGTGGAAATGCTAAGAGTTTAATTCTCACTTGCGCCGATTGCACCTATAAAGAATTCATTTGGCGTTTGTACACCTAGTGTGCCACATTAAATGCTGGGCATGTTGCAAATTTACAAAATTAGGTCAGTGGCTCATGAGAGTGCACATGCCACGATGTAGTCGAAGGTGGCGATGTCTGCTGAACTATATGAGGCAAACAAGAACTTGTTAGCCAGCAAGCTGCAGTCAAATGTCACCTGCACGAAGAAGACAATCTGGCTGTCAATTGCAGACTCCATAAATGCAATTGGCCTCGACAATCGCACAGTGGGAGAAATAAAACCCAAATGGTGAAATTCCTTATACTCATGCTCTGATGGTAACTCGCAGTACAGTGGAAAGATGTATAGTTGTCCCAAAGAAATGGTGGGCCTGCTTGTTCAGAGGTTTACACATGTCGCAAGGCTTCTCTTACACAATAAATGCACCCAAGATCCCACAGAGGAACCCATCTTCATTGATGATATTGAAAATGTGCAAGATCATAATTTTTATTTATTTAACCAAGGAAGTCCCGTTGAGATTGGAATCACTTTTTCAATGGACCCCTGGGGGGAGGACAAATTAGCGGACAATTAGATCAGGGGATGATTAGGTCGCAGGTTGAAAGAGCCAGGTTGGGAATTTAGCCATGACATCGGGGAACTCCCTACTTTTGTCGAAGAGTGTCATAGGATCTTTGATGACCACAGAGAATCAGGGCCGCGGTTTAACGTCTCATCTGAAAGACAGCATTTCAGTACAGTCACTGCACTGGGTCATTTGAGATGATTCCTTCAGAGGGAAGATCACAATCTACTGGCCACACCTCTTCCAGCAGCAACTTAGTTAAATTCCCAGGTGGTCTCCCATCCAAGTACTAACCAAGCCCACACCTGCTTTAGCTTCAGCCACATGGTATGGCTGCTGGCAAGAATAATGATGATGGGAATTGACACAGTGCAAGACAGGAGCTAGCAGGCATGGAGCCTGGAAGTGGCCACGGCCACCATAAGTTAAACCCCCCCCCCCCCCCCGGCCCCCCCACCAACGCTTTGCCGGCAACTTTTTCTGTGCTCAAGTGTTCCCACAGGGACGCAATTTATCCTCAAGCAAGTAGTTCTCCACCACTACAGATGGAAGCGGTCATACACTCAAGTTGACTTTACTATAAACCAACATAATTACAGAAGAAGAAGAAGGAGTAGTTGTTGTGGTTCATGTATTCTACGTATAAAACATTCTTGGCTCTATGAGTGAAGGTGTCAACTACAAGAGATTGCTGATAGGGTTCGCTCAAGCAAAGATCCTGAGCAACCAAAGAAACGCAAATTAGCTAGTTAGTGTACTCTTTGGGCTCTAATTTCGTAGACCAGGCGTAGGCGCGGCGCAGGCGCGGCGCATGAGGGGTGCGCCGCGCCAACGGGGTGTGTCCAGGCGTATGTGGCAATTTCGTGCCCGGCGTAGCCTGGCGCAAGTACTCCTCTGTCCCGCCTCTGCTCCTCCTTCCAGCGCAAGTTGGCAAAGAAGGCGTGTTTGGGTGTAACAAAGCCGAGTCAAATCTTCACCAGTCAAATGAGCTCCTCACCTCACCTTTAATGTGTTAGAATATAGAAGGCGACACAGCCCAGTAAAATCTTGCTCACTGGCAAGAGAAACGATGGATAGCGTGTTCCCATTAGTTACAAACTGTTGCTGCTTTAAATTTTGGGATTAACATGCATGGACAACAATGCAAGATACGTGACACATTTATTTCCAATATGTGATCTTAACTCAGTACGAGATCATAGCAATCAGGCTGCATTCCTTTCCCCCACTAAAGACGATAAAACCTAAGTGACAATAATAGTAGCCTAGTATTAAGCCGCTTGCACACTGGACGCGAAACGAATTTTTCGTTCGACAGATTGCTTCTGGAGTCCAAAGGTCTGACAGGGTTTTAATAAATCGTCGTGTCCGACAGTCTATTATTGTTTTTAATTTCTTCAAATCTGCTGACTCTTTTAGATATTAAACGTGAATGTTTTGATAAGAGGGCTCAGTTCTTTAAGATGAGTACCGAGAATTTCAATCAATGTTTCTGTTTAAGCTGCTCAATAAAGCGAGTAGACATTGGCGCGAGACAATGTACAATGCCTCCGTGTCTGACAGCCAAAAAAAAAAAGAAAAAAGGGGGGGGGGATTAGAATAGATTGAAAACGAAATAAAGAATAAAAAGAAACATTTTAACAACAGAGCATCCAATAAACACTGCGATTTATTTATTGGCGGGTCATCTTTGTTTGATATCACGTTTGTTGCTGATATATTTTTATTCTTTATTTCGTTATAAATCTGTTCTCATATCAATACTTTTACTTTTTGCTGGCTGCTGGACATGGAGTAATTTGCATTTCGTGTCGGAGAGTCTTGATCGTGCATGCGATGATTTCTTCACTCTGTCAGTGGTCATGGAATTGATTTGCTCACGCACTATTTTATCTCTGCTGTGGAAATAAAGCGTGAATCTGTTCGGTCCATCTGACTGATTTTCAAAAGAAAGACCGAATAAATACTGATGTCTGTCCTCAACGGAAGAAAACAGATGAATAGACTAAAAAGAAAAGTCGATAGCTATCAATTTGCATTTTGTGAAGGCCGAACACAAACATAGCCAAGTTTGCACGTCTAATAATTCCTGGAATACTCGGAGAAATTAGAACTTTTATGACTCTCGGACACGGAGCTATATTAAAACCCTGTCCGACTATCGCGTCTTTGCATTGACTTTGTCTGTAATCAGTCGTGCGAAAAGTTCGTTTTGCGTCCAGTGTGCAAGCGGCTTTACTGAGCATAGAACGCAAGCATTCGATATATATATATATATATATATATATATATATATATATATATATATATATTATACAGTTTGTGGTTGGCTGAGAAAGATGTGAAGTCGTTAGTTTGCATCACAGATTCAGTTGCGTTGATTAAGCCAGGTCAAGTTTCCATTACGCGTGGCAACCGCCTGACATCTGGACAATCGATATAGATACTATAATTTATGTTCTTATTCAGATAGTTACAATAAATAGTGCTTCCTGTAATTATTTCTTGCATTGAAATGTGCCTGACATTCTGTAAACCTGCTGTGAGATTTCGGTGATGTCTGCGCACTCTGCGCCGGTCTGCCAAATTACCACTGCACGGAAATTAAACCAGGTTGGGGCTGGCGAGTTTTCTGCGCAACTCCAGCGGAGACTTTTTCTACGAAATTGTCACTGCGTCTTGATGAATATGTGACACCTCCCCCTACTACGCCGCCACACCCATCTCGGCGCACCTTCGTCTACCGAAGGCTGCGCACCTCACGAAATTACCACTACGCGGGCTGCGCCGTACGAAATTACCACTGCGCGGGCTGCGCCTGGCTACGCCACCTGCGCTGCACCAGGAAATTAGAGCCCTTTATCATTGCTCGGTCAAACTGACTGCCAAACAAAGAGAAGTTTGATGAAACGAGTGTAAATGTGCACGCGGTAGTAATAAATTTGATTTTCTGAAATAATTATGCAATAATTAGTAAAATTCGCACATCGACGCCCATTCATTTTCGCCAACTTTAAAATTACATTTTCAAAAACGTCAGTGTTATTTTCCCAGATAGCGAGCACCTCCGCTCCTGATCAGCCCTGGCTCTGTGCCGACTCCAGCTGATCGGGCTCAGAGCTGGGGCAGATCCGGAGCGGAGGTGCTTGCTACCTGGGTTGGAACCGTTGTGCAGAGCGACATTTTTTCTCCCTCCTTGTAAAGCGGCACACTTCTATTGAGAATATCGAAACGTGACTCGGTGTCAACATTAAAGTGCAAGCAGAATGTTAACAGACATGTCAAGTCTTACGCATTCGGCATAGGTCTCACGTATTTTAGGCTTATTCACCATAGTCCACAATTATTCATTGCAGGCTTAACAAGATTCTTTCGCGGTATTAAATTCCTTGTGCATTGACCTCACCACAAGTAACATGGAATGCGATTATGACTCCCGACTTCTCGTGCTTATCTTTACTCGGGGATTGGAAACAGTGCGTGTGTTTCATGATCGTTTAAATTGTTTTAATGAGATAAGACCATTTGAAACGTCTTTATGCAATTCCATTGCTTCCAATCCCTTAGTAAGGACAAGCCTGAGAATTCATAATTGAAGCACCTATTACTAAAATCAAGTCACACTTGACTTGACTTGACTTGTGGGGTATTAGTAATCAGTGCTTCAATTGATTTCCGTGTCACTAGTGGGGAAATCCACCGTGATGAAACTGATTAACTTGATGCACAACGACTTAAATTCCACAAGTGAATTTCTTCAGTGTGCCTTAATTGAATAATTGTTGTGCGAACTTGACCGAGGCTGATGACCCTCTGATAAGATAACTGCTCGGACTGTGGGTGCAGGAGCTGGCTGCCTCAATAACTCCGGGCCTCAAGTTTTTGCACGCAACACACTGACATCGGAAAGCAAAAATCTTGAAGCTAAATTCTTCTTTTAGTATCTTTATGGCAAAACTGAAATCATACAAAATGGAAAAATAATAGACTTTCGACTTTTCTTTGTAAACCAACCGAAATTAGTGCACTGGACAAAAGACCCCGTTTGCATCAATGTTCACTGGCTTCTGCCGTTTCGCAGGCTCACGATGTATTTATACTATACACCCAGCAGCCAATAAGAAAACACCATTCTATCGCGTCATGAGCCACTGGCCAAACCTTCATTCCATATTATCACAGAACAGAAAATACTTCAAACCCAAACATCTCAAACAGATCAAATTATCTTAAATTATACGTGTAGAAAATGGCTACAACAGGGACATTTATGCCGGAATAAGAAACGTCAATGAATGTCTGTATACGTTATCAAATTACTCTCTGGTTTCCTCAGTTCATTGTTCCCTGGTTGAGCATATTTGCCGTCAACCGGATTTTTCATATTGAATCATATGCCTAATACCAACGTTGATAAAAGGAAGCGGTAGTTAACTCTGGCTACTCCTTTCCTCAGCTTCATCTTTGCTCATGTCCCGTTAAAGCAGTGCTCTCAGAAATGATCACTGCACAGCATGGATCGAGGGGATAGAGAAAAGTTTTTTTCTCCTGATTTTAACAGCCAAGCCTTTCTCCCCTCCTCGTCTTTTGGAGCTCTGTATAAACAGACAAAGCGACTTGTCCACTGTTTTAAATATTATGCAGGTAAAAAGTATTGTCGTTGAATGTCAATTACACGTAGCTAGCTTGTTAGCCACCGTGTTAATTTTATTAACTAGAGGAGAGGATACCAAGGTAGATCTCTGGTGACCATTTTCAATCGCTAGCAGTTGTTGGTAGTCAGCGGTCTATTCAAGTCAGTGGGACGGCTAAGGTAGCTAGCACGAGACAGCAATTTTTTTTCTATTTAAGCAACAAATTTGCGTTTCTATGTTAACTTATGCATGGAACGTTTTATTACAGCCCTTCGAACGAATATTGCTGCAAAAAGGCAGGAGAATACAACTGTTGGGATTCTGTATTGTTTTCATGCCTTGTTTAAGTTCCGTACCTGGCTTTGCCATGCTTTTTGATTTCTGTGTTTAGTGACCACTGCTCTGTCTGACCAATCCTTGCTTGCGTATTGTGTTTTGGTAATTTTAGGAATCCTGTTTTATTATTTTTTCATATCTTGTATTATTCATAGTCTTTGCCTTGTTTCATAGATTCCTTGCCATGTTTATTTTTCTGCCATGCCTTGCTTTGCACTTCGTCTACCCAGTCTTGTCTCTTGTAGGTCTTTGCTCACGGTCCCTTGTCTTGCGTGCCACTCATTCGGGTGATTTATTGGTTTCTGGGTTTCAACCTTCTTTCATTATCTCTTGTTCTTCCTTCCTCTCTCTTTTTCTATCTAGTAACCCATACGAACAGTTTGTTGTTTTTGCTTAATTAGTAACCCATATTAACATTGTATATTTTTACCAACTTACTAACATGCACTCGGAATTGTACAGCTGCACATACTTATTGACTAACGATCACTCAGCAGTCGCCCAATTCTAGTCTCCGCCTCCTTGCCTATCCCTAATTATCTCTGCTGCCAGTTTCTGTGGATTTCCACTATACTTTGTGCTTTCCACACTTGACTTGACTTGACTTGTGGGGTTTTAGTAATCAGTGCTTCAATTGAAGTATTTCTGTCATTTCTACAGTAGTTTACAAAGTTGATCAGAGTATCTAGGAACATTTAATTACTAAACCATCACTTCCTGTTTCCCTGGGGTATAAATATGACATGACACAGAGGCCATTTCTCTTTCCACTCTTCAACATGGGAAAGACAAAGGAACGCACCATTCAAGTAAGGCAGATGTGTGTCGACCTTCACAAGTCAGGCACTGGCTACAAGAAAATAGCCACTTGCCTGCACCTGCCTATATCTACTGTAAGAGTAATCATTAAGAAGTTTAAAACAACTGGAACAGTGGTAAACAAGCCTGGACGACGACGCAAGGTTATTTTGCCACCACACACAGTGAGGAGGATGGTGAGAGAAATGAAAAGTTCTCCAAAACTCACTGTTAAAGAATTGCAACAAATGGTAGCATCTTGGGGTCACAAAGTCTCCAAAACAACCACCAGGCGCTATCTACATGCCAACAAGCTGCTTAGGAGGCATGCACGGATTCAAAACTGGTTACAGGACAGAACACAAAGAGTAGTGGTCAGTGATATCTCATCTGAGCTTGGTATGGTGGGGAGTGGCGTCCCCCAGGGATCGGTGTTGGAACCCCTGCTGTTCCTCATTTACATTAATGACCTTGATAGGAATATTGAGGGCAGATTGGTTAAATTTGCAGATGATACTAAATTGGAGGTTTTGGCAAATAGTCTAGGGTCCACTAAAGTGATTCAGGACGATTTGGATAGAATCCAGAATTGGGCAGAAATGTGGCAAATGAAATTTAATCTAGCAAAATGTAAAGTTACATGTAGGTAATAAAAACATTAGACGGGATTACTTCATGGGAGGTTTAAAACTGGAATGTGCTGCACAAGAGAAAGATCTGGGAGTGATTGTTAACCAAACCCTCACAGGTTCTAGCCATTGTGCCATAGCAGTTAAAAAAGCTAATCGGATGCTAGGATACATTGCCAAAAGTATTGAGTACAAATCTAAGGAGGTCATGCTTCTTTTGTACAACACGTTCATTAGACCACACCTGGAGTATTGTGTACAGCTCTGGGGACCATACTTTAAGTAAGATATAGAGGCTCTAGAGAAAGTTCAGAGAAGAGCCACCAAGCTTATTCCAGGTATAAAAGATGAAAGCAATGGGAAGAGGCTGAAGATCCTTAATCTCTTTAGTCTTAGGAAAAGGAGACTCAGGGGTGATTTGACTGAGGTCTTTAAATATGTTAAAGGGATGAACAAAGTGAATCATGTAGGATTCCTTCGACCAAGTGTTGTGAGTAGAACTCGGGGTCACAAATAGAAGTTGACCAAAGGTAAACTTAGCACTGATATTCGGAAATATTTCTTCACCCAAAGAGAAATTTCAATGTGGAATAGCTTACCTTACCATATTCTTGAGGCAGAGACCTTGGGGGTTTTCAAGAGCAGGCTTGACCTAAAGCTAGATACCACTGAGTCATTTAGTATCTGAAGGGATATATTCACAATAGTATAAAGAAACTGGCGAGCTTAGTTGGGCTGAAAGGCCTGTTCTTGCCAATCATGTTATGTTATGTTATGTTATGTTATGTTATGTTATGTTATGTTATGTTATGTTAAAAAACCTTTTCTCACTCACAATCATAAACGCAAACCTCTGTTTCTCTTCCAGAGGCCCCGGGAACCTTGTTTGGCTGCATGGCATCATGAACGCTTTGAAATACCAGGACATTTTAAAACAAAATCTGGTGGCCTCTGCCCGAAAGCTGAAGATGGGTCATCACTAGGTCTTTCAGCAAGATAATGACCCTAAATATGTGGCCAAATCTACACAGAAATGGTTCACCAGACACAGAATCAAGCTCCTCCCATGGCTATCTCAGTCCCCAGACCTCAACCCCACTGAAAACCAGAGCAGCGAGCTGAAGAGGAGAGTGCAGAGGAGAGGACCCAGGTCACTGGATGATTTAGAGACATTGTGCTAAGAGGAATGGTCGAAGATCCCTCTTTCTGTATTTTCCCATCTTGCGAAACATTATAGGCGAAGATTAGGTTTTGTTGGCAAAAGGGGGTTTTACAAAGTATTAACATCAGGGGTGCTAATAATTGTGGCATTCATGATTTGATGTAAAAGAATTATTTCTTAACGTTGGTTATTTCCCACTGAATAAATGCACTGGAATTAAAGGTTGGATTTTCCTCTTTTTTTCATTAAGGCCCAATATTATTTAAAAAAAAATGAACTTATTAGAAGCTAAAGAGCACATATTACCAGGGGTGCCAATAATTATTGAGGGTGCTGTATTTTATTTTTCTTTATTTTTTACCTGTGCCTTTTTAATTACTTCCTTAGGATGACTCATAAATGTCTGAGACACCCATTATATGGCAGTATGACTTAATGTTTATATGGTTTTGCATTCTTTAAATACAGTTTGACTTATTTGTTTAGTCGACTTAATGTATTTTGTCTTATTGTCAAGATATTAATACCTTCGGCGTTTGGCCATGCGACTGCTCCAGAGTTAGCGTACATTTGCGATCAGATGTACGACTTGAGTTGACTTAAAGGATCCATTACCTGGTATTTACACCCATGAAAAATAAGTGTTTTGAGTCTAAAACATAATGTTTTGCAGTAATTTGCAAAAATTATGCAACATTTATCTTTATTTTGCCCTAATTAATCAAGCCAATCTTGCTCTCACGAGAAAATTTTGACTTGGCCGGAAGATAAAGGCATAGCCCACCGGGGGGGCTGCGAGGGCCATAGCAACGCGTGCATAGTAACACAACGTGTGACCTTATCATGGCTGAATCCATCAACCATTCTGGGTAGCTTTGATGTGTTTCTGCCGTCTACACTGAGCCCTGCGCGAGATGTACTAGCGAAACAGCCTAGAAACAGGGGGAATATAAATGCCACATGCAACGTAACATTAGAACATCTAAGTTCCATGGTCATAGAATCAAGAGTCACACGCTGCGTTTGGACAGCATATAAAGACCGTCATATCAACAAATTAACATAATGTGCACGGATCATAGCATAGCATTTTTGACATCTATAGATTCCTTAGGTTGTCAAGTTTCATATGATTTGTGGATCTTCACTGTAGCTGAAACTGAGCCCGCTACAGCAATGGAAATACGGCATGTCTGGTGAGCCCTCAGGCTGGGAGGGAAACGTTTACATATTGAGTACAACCTAATGTTAGTACATTTAAGTTCCATGATCATATCATCAAGAGTAACACACTGCGTTTGGACAGCCTGTAAACACACAAAAAAAAAAAGCTACAGCAACCCATCAACAAATCAACAGAATGTGCACGGTTATTGCTGGCCTAAATTAACTTGGCTAGGTAACATTAGCTTTTTGCTAGTGCAAATTCAGCTTATGTTTGGAGGGTTATTTCATCAGCTTACCGACATCATAGCATAGCATTTTTGACATCTATAGATTCCTTAGGTTGTCTTTTTTCATGTGATGTGTGCTACTGCTCTGTGGCTGAAAGTGAGCCCGCTACAGCTATGGAAATAGAGCATATCAGGTGAGCCCTCGGGCTGTGAGGGTAATGTTTATGTATTGAGTATATTGTATACTCATATATATATATATATTTCTATATATATATATATATATATATATATATTTCTGGGGGCACAGGTTTTTTAACTAAACCAGCTTTGTACTGGCCTAAGTTGGAGAAAGAGTCCAACATGAAATGAGAACGCAGGAATAGGTTTGAGGCAGGGGCTGCAGGAACATTATCAGCAAAAATAAATGCAGTCCACTTGTTCCTCTGCGATTCATCGCTCGTAGAATGATAAAAATGTTTTTCTGTGGATTCTGGCAGCCAACTACAGAGCATTAGAGCGCACCAGAACCTTTAGCTCTCGTCTCCAATATTTGTCTGGGGTGTGTTTGGAAGAAAACAGTGGGCGCGGTTTGCTACTCCCAAGCTACACCTCGACTCCTCCTCCTCTGCAATGTACATGTCATCAGGGTGCCGAACCTGAAATCTACAATTTTCATGCCTCCGGAGTAGAAAGCCTCCGGAGGAGGAAAAAAGGAAGGAAGGTAGCTGCTTTTAAAATGTGTTTTCCCAGTAATGGATCCTTTAAGTGGCATTGGTGCAATCAACGTTTTGATTTCCGCCTATGAAAAGCCACGCGTTTCTCCTACTTCTCATTGATGCAACCCAGCCCTAGGTTGTGGTCTACGGGAGTCAAATTTCTGACAGTGCTGAGCTGGAGCGAGGTTCAGGTGGCAGACATACTGTCCTTTACACATCTCCGCCTGCCCCATAAAACCACTACATTGGTAGCGTCCTATTGAGATTGTGCCAGTTTCTTATCCTATTAACATTCTAAAGGAGCTGAAAATGTAGTAGTAATAAAAAATCCTAGCTACCTCATTAGCAAACCAAAAAAATAAGCATTTGAATAAAATGAGGTCCTTGACATAAAAGTCTGCATAGGTAAATGATATGATCCAGTGGTGGGCACATTTCAGCCAATTTGTTAACCGCTGATTAGCAAAGCTATCTTTTTCAGAAACAGATTTGCATTTCAGCCACATTTGAAAACCGTTTGCGGACAAATTAGCTCCCGCTAAATTTAGTTCCACAAACTTTTTGTCTGCGAGCGCTGTTGAACCAGCTTCAAACTGCCGTGGATAAATACGCACAGGGTATTTTAATTTACACGTGTGGGCGCTGTTGAATTTGGGGTAGGAATAAACGGGCTGAATTGAGTCTATTGGACAGACATCAGCCAGTGGATTTAACCAGTTTAGTACTCCTATTTAACGGACTCAAACCGCCGGGTGATAGGGAATCAGTCGACACCAGAAGCGGGAAAAGGGAATGAGGATTTATTAAACAAAAAACAAAACAGGCACGAGGGCCAACGAAAAACTTGGCCCAAAGGGTTGCAAAAAACAAACTAAAGTACGCTACACACAGCAAAGAACTAAAGAGCTAAAAAGGCAAAAACAAAAAACCACTGGAAACTCCAGGGAGATAAGCAAGAACAGAAATGATCAATGATACTAAGGCTATATACAAAAATGACTACGAGGACAAGGCTTGGGAACATGAACATGACTAGGAAACAAGAACTTGAACATGGAATGAGACGCGAGACACTGTCTGCCAGCCAACTTCCACCGCATCCAGATAAAGGCTCAGAAATCATGACATGAGGGGTAACACCTGGAGAGAGAGAAACAAGAGGCATGGCAAGATCAAGACATGGACAGAGATTGGATGACATGACCTGCTCATTAAGAGAATGAGCGTGCTCAGCTTAAGTACCAATTAAGTATGCAGCCTGGAAGCAAGCATGAATGTTCAGAACAGAAAAGCACAGCAAGATCTTGAAATAGCAAAGCAGGAATCATGACAATAAACTCCCTGTCTAAATTAGTAGTATTAGTAATGTGCCTATCTAAGAATTACACCAACCCAGTGAGTGTTAGTAAATGTTAGTAACTTAAAAACAGTTAATTGCCAATTAAGCTTAGAGAGCCCCGAATCAGCACAGCACAGAAGGAAGAGGGAAATACCAAGCCAACCCAGAGCTCTGAAATGTGCAACAACGAAGGCACGGGGCGGAACGCAGACAAGCGGTGGAGTGGCATGGCAGACCTGGCAAAAACAAAAAAACATGGAAAAGTAAAAACATGGACATGGAACATGGATAATGAAATACTATGACTATGAACATGAACATGAACTATGGAACATGAAACTATGAACTATGAAATCTTGAAACATGAAACTGTTAAAACCATGAATAATACTGTTCTGGCCAAAGGCCATAACCCTGGAACACAACAGCCGGGGATTAATACACGAGGGTATGACATAAGGAGAGAAAACATTTTAAAAAAAGGGAGAGAAATATAAGATCATACACCTTAAAATACCCAAACTAAAGGGCCTTGTCTTCTGGAATGTGTTCTTAGAAAATGTACATTTTGTTGTAAATCCACGCTGGTGTGGGCAGTGAGTGAACTGGGAATGGAGCAAGGAATGTTTTCAAGTGCTGTTGGTGGGTGCTTTAAGTGCACTGAGGTGTATGTGTGAGTATGCTGAGCTCAGATTGTGTGTGTGTGTGTGGAAGTCAATGTGAATGAACAAACTCTGTGAGTGTCTGTAAACAACGGCATTGCTGGCATATTTGTTAGTTCTGCCTTTGTTAGATTGAATACAATTGTCATTCTATTCCATGAAGTGCTCATTTTGATGTCCACAATAAAATTAGAATTTATTCAAGATTAATTTACGGCGGTTGAGTAGCCTATGTTGGGGTGATGGCC
Organism: Gymnothorax reevesii; assembly: GCA_029721435.1. Classification (NCBI taxonomy): domain Eukaryota; kingdom Metazoa; phylum Chordata; class Actinopteri; order Anguilliformes; family Muraenidae; genus Gymnothorax; species Gymnothorax reevesii. The sequence goes on along the minus strand of CM056582.1, from coordinate 40,715,186 downwards.
TCGCACAGAACACCAATGTAGGGGAAATGCCTCGAATGGTGGCACCTTTGTGGTGATAATGCCTGAGTAGAGGCGACGTTGTTGTGAATGCAATGGCACATCATACAAGAGCACCGGCTGTTGGGGTCACACCTCACAAGTGGACACCATGAGTTGAGGCAATTTGCCTAATGATATTAATATTATTCATTTGACTATCAAAGAAATATGATATCGAAATATTAATATAAAATATTAATTTTTTGAATTTTGAATTTCCACACATATGAAAGGCTTTCCTCTGTGTGACCCCAACACCTATATTTACAGTATTTTATGGAATTCTTAGAGTGATTGCAGGATTGGTAAAAAGTGAAGTTGGTCGGAGCAAGTGAAATTGGTTGGTCCGAGTAAGTGAAGTTGGTGTAAGTGGTGTAAGTTAAAACCATTAGCCATTTTATTGGCTGTGGTTGGTTAAAGTAAGGGGAATTAATTTGGATGGTAAACAGAGAGTGGGAGATTAGCCATTTTAATGGCTGTGGAGTTGTAGAAGGACAAAGTTGTAGAAGTGAGCAGAATAATTATTCCTTGTGAAATCCAATAAAAGTCCCTATTCTTGATTACACAAGCGTATGCCCTTCTTGAACTATCAGTAACTATAAACAGAGGGAAGTTTAAACAAAGTCATAATCGAACGTCAAGTGCATGAATGTGGTCAGGTGTTTCTAGTGTGGCTAACTGAATTGCTTTGAGATGCAAGACTAAGTCCAATATTTAAATGCTCTAATATTTGGCGGTAGTAATGCATAGCTGAAAAAACCACCAGTGATATCCTCTACGAGTTTTTCAGTAATAACACCATTTGAATTTGTTCAGATTTGTGAACTTCTAGAGAGCTGGAAAATCTAAGCAGTTTTCTGTAAATAATTAGACGGTGTGAGATTGTGCTAGAAGACACTATATACAGTAAGAAACTGTGTGACAAATTTAAATGAGAGTTTTATTTATAAAAATAAAAAATCAAGTGAACTATTGTGGGATTAGAGACTGGATGGGTTTTTAGCTGCGACCAAGCAGCTCTATGAACGCTTCTGTCAGTCTTTCTGTCTGTCCGTCTGCGACACCTTTGTCACCATGTTCCTGTCGTCGTATCATCATGAAATTTTCAGGAGTTATTGACCTTCACCAAAGTGATGTCCATCCACAAGGTCGAGGTCAATGGTCAAAGGTCAAGTTCACAGAGGTCACGACCTTGTTTGCGGGTTTTCGCGCTGTTAGAATTCATGGATCGCTATGAAATTTTGGAAATAGCTTCTAGGCATACAGGAGGTGTTCCCTATTGTTTTTCAAGGTCATCCGTCAAATCCCAAGGTCACAAAGGGAAAAAAAGTGTCAATTTTGCCCGATTTGACAGTTTTCGCACCGTAACTCAAGTTTAATTCAATGAATGGCTATGAAAACTTACAACAAGCTTCTTGGTATAGAGGAGGGGTTCCCTATTGATTTTCAAGGTCATTTGTCGAATCCCAAGGTCACACCGGTCAAAAAAGTGTCGATTTTGCCCCGATTTCACAGTTTTCGCACCGTAACTCCACTATTAGTTGATGGATAGCTATTACATCTTAGAACAAGCTTCTTGGTACAGAGGAAGGGTCCCCTATTGATTTTCAAGGTCATTTGCCAATTTCGACATCACACTTGTACAAGAAACCACCAGTCATGGACACTAGGCCTCGTGACGGATGCTAGGCGAGGTCGCAGCTATTAGATCCTTCTGATCTACTTGTTAGATGGAGGATTGCAGAGTCAAAACAGTGTGGAGCCTTATTGACTAAAGCAGATTAGGAGCACAAATAAGTGAAAGGTCAACATGCAGAAGTCAGAGAACAGAGAATAATGCATTGTGATTGAGCAAATGTGACTGTCATGGAATTCGGCCCGCCGGCAAGGGACAAAGCTGGCGGGCGCTGGGACCATGTTCCCAAAGAGGTTAGAGGGACGCAAACGCACAGGCTGAGTAAAAACACAAAAATCTTTATTATAAATAAAGAAGATTAAAATAGTCCCAGAGGGGCACAGCAGCACAACACAGCAGGGCTCAGGAACTCAAACAGACAAACAAAATACTGCTGCTCCAAAACAGGTGCAGCCCACTCTCAAATACTAAAACTTCACCTCCACCTTAACGAGCAATAGGTGTGGCTCGTTAAGGTGGAGGCAAAAAATGCAGCTGGGGGAAGGGCCTGCAGGCCAACACCGTAACAGTGACTGGAACCGAAGAAATGCAAATGAATTAACCCCTTTCTGCAGATGTAGATGCCCGCGTCTATAGACCTGCACATTGGAAGTACGCTGTTACTGTACTCGATCACTAGATAGCACCCCCGGATCAGTTATTGAATGTTCACAAGCAAGCAGACCTCGAACGCGGTTCTGAATACGGTGAAGTTCACTCCACTCCCTGTTTTTTGAGAGCTGCATGAATTAAACTCCTCAGCTAAGCCTGATGTGCAAACTGGTCAGTATCCTTGCCCATAGTGTCGATTCAGCAGTTTGAAAAAACGATATCTTGACACAGAAAAAATCGTTATCCTTAGTAGCAACCAGTTTAGCCACAGTGAGCTAACAGTATTCCAATTAGTAGTTCATACAAATCAGTTTTCTGAGGCAAAAAAATCGACATGGTGTTAATTCTCTCACATTCTATTGCCTATTACAGTTGTCCCATACAAAAAAAATTGTAGTTCCCTACCGTGGATTTACGCGTAGATTCCTTCATTGCCAAATCCAGCGCTTCCTTATATCCACCCGAGTACTGGCGTTGATAGCCAATCACTCAACCATACACTCCAGCTCTTCTGCGTAATTGTAGAGTTACACTTCATGGCCTCGTGAAGTTTCCCTGATAACAATGTATTGATCGGCTCGTTTCTTATCCAATTCCCGAGTGTTTAAACATTTTAGAGTAAGTGAAACACATTGATTGGACAAACACAGAGCATACAAACCAATGCGTATCAGCAGGCTCGGTTGTATCCTGTCTAGGTTATGCACATTACGCGGCTAAAATAGACGGGATTTATAGAAAATCGGTTCGCAAAACTGGCCTTGAAGTGTTCAGTTACATTACAGGATTTAAATGAGAACGATATGCTCTATTGGAATTATTTCGAATGAAACAGGACCGGAGGGTATTTGCTACTGGGTACATCGGTCTCTATTTTATACAGTCAATGTCTCTGGAGGAGGGATTCACGAAAAAGGTCAGGCTGCTATTTTTGTTTGTTTTTTTTTTTCTGTTTCGGAATGTATATGTACTCAACAAAGTCGAATGTCGAGGTTTTTTTCCTGTTTAAAATGCGAACTGCCCGTGCATTTTGGTGTGGACCCCCGGTACGTTCATTGCACGTTTCTTTTGAATCGGGAGACGCAATGGATTTGATATTCCCTGAAAGTGGAGTGTCTGTTCAGTTAAAATAAGGTATATTTCAGAATTCAGATATTACTGTGTTCGTGAGGTGTACTTGCTCCTTATAAGTGTTGAAATGGGTTCGTGAGCTTTGAAGAGGGGACTGGTAGCTTTCATTACAGGGTGAATGTTCTGACCGTTTAATTAGCAGCTTATTTAATGCGTGTTTGTGCTGGCTTTGAAGAGAAATGGCCAAAACTCTAAACTTTATTATGGAGAAAAGGCACGTTCGTATTTGGAGAGATTACTGGTGACCACTGATATTCAACTGCACTGATATTGATAAATTCATACTAAACTCAACCAGAAAATCATTCGCTCATATTAAATTTCATGCCTTAAAGCTTTAATTGTGTTAAATACATGATTTTTTTAATGATTTGACAGCAAATCATTTTGAGACTTTGGGGAGACACTTGGGTAGCTGTATAATTTGGCTAATAGCATGTAGGTAATCTAGAATGTAATGTTGAAGATGAATTCTACTTGTGCTCAAGGAGTTTATGATACCATAAATGTATAGTTTTAAGCCCCAGCAGTTTTTCAATCGTCAGAATTATTTTTTTTGCAATTTCAATGGTGAATTCTCATGAAGATTTTTTATGTTTGCTGCTCATTTTCTCTACCAAAATCATGAAAATAAACTGAAATACAATGTAATTCTAAATGCTGTAAGTGTCTTTCCTGAATTGAGCCACATTTTTCCTCTTTGTGAAGCTTAAATCTTGAATTATACAGCATTAAAGTGGGTAACCCATAAATAGCCAAATTTGGCTTCTGCACAAAGGGGTTAATGAAAGATCTTTTCTCCATTTCAAACAGGGATAATCAACCTCTGATTCTACATGGGAAAAGAAAAACTAAGAGGGGCATGATAACTGTGACGGAATTTTTGTTGTTACTGTTATAGTTTTAAAATTCATTGTTGTAGTGTTTAGTGCACTTTGATTATATTACATAGTTTTACTATATTATATTATATAGCTTTACTGCTTAACAAAATATAAATATACTTGTTAGAAATGTCAATGCTTACTTTGTTCTCAGCTTTAGGCTCCAAGAAAACTGTCTGCGGGAGAGTACTGATAAGATGGGTGCATGCACCTGGATAGGAGTTATCGACTCATGTCTGGGAAATGTCCCAACTTGAAACTGAGCCTCAGTACAATATGTGACTCCCAAGCGCATCCCTAGAGCAGAGATCTTCAAAGAATAAAATGTTTGAGTAATTTTGAGATTAATTGAAGGTTAATTGAAGCTAGAAGGGTATAAGTATTGCTTGTGAAGATTATTCAGCAGAGACTGACCTCTGACTGCTGTGGACACAGAGTCCTGGTTTGTTCTCTCATTCTGCAGAATTATATTGCAATAAACGGTTGATCATGTTTCTTTTAACCTGCTCTAAGACTCTCTTATTACAACTCAAGCTGAGAAAGTCCTCCACAGTAACCTTAATCTGTTTATTTAACTTTTACAGGAAAGGATCCAAGCGAGTGAAAAAATGGCAAAATTAATGTTGATGAAGTTTTTGTTCATTGTTGTACGCATCTAAACTCATTCTATTGAAACTTTTTCACTGAGTGCGCACTGCACCCAGATGAAAATAAGCCTCTGTGGAAGTGATTAGCTGTCCAGCTGGGGATTTAACTGTGGGTTTTCAGCCTAAAGTTGACCTTTTAAAATAGATTTGGGGAAATCCAACTTGGAGTATTAACACAAGACTAAATTCAAAAGGTGGACCACCATATAATTGGAAAAAGTCCACTCGTAACGTGATCACATATTACTTAGCTTCCTGTTTCTAAATTTATTTTTGATAAAGTGGACAGTCAAATAAAAGGTACTAACTGATTTGACCTTTATGTGCTGGTAGCCCAAAGGGAAAACTGAATTAGCTGAATATTAAATATGTTCTAATTTTTGTGAATAAAAATTTGCAAATTCTAACAGTCGAAAGCAACTCCACCCGGTTCTGCTGAATACATGGGAAAATTATCACAATGTTTGGGGCTAGTAAGTCCTGACTGTGCATTTCCCCCATGCTTTCAGCAAAACCCTAGCCTGAGGTGGATTGCTTAATCATAATTCATTGAGAGGGAAAAAAAGAAAAAAATTGTCCCCATTGTTTCAAAGAAGTCCTATCTAATAATACTGCATGTCCTGGATTCAAGGACACCCCTCTATCAAATCCTGTGATTGAATACTTTGTTGATAGTTCGGGGACAAGAGTCGATAAAGGCGACCCATGTGTTGGATATGCTGTCTGTACTCATGAATCTGTGTTGATTGTGGCCCTCAGCACACCAAACATGTTGACCCAATCAGTCTGGCTGACGTCTTTGCAGGCAGAGAAGCAAGGGCAACAGCCAAATACACTCTTGTGGGGCATTTACTCCGATCTGAAGACTCAATTTCAGGTGACCTGCTGTGAGCAGAGCATGATGCTGCTCCCTCACAAGAGAAACATCAATGGACATCACATGGAACACAGCACAATGATGACGGGTGAGTAGTACCCAATGGTAAACCTATATTGCCAAAATCCCTCTTCCATATTGCTGCAGATTTGGTGCATGGCCAGTGCCATGTACTAAGAGGAGGGACAAAGGGCACAGTTCATGCCAGGCCATTTTAGCGTACAGGGCCGGTACGCCGATGAACGCAAAAGTCGAATGCCGGTACGCTAAAAAAATCCACCGTTACGCAACCTAGTTTTATCGATTATCGGAAGATAGGCTCGTATAGCCACTGCTGTCACAAGTAGCTTACCCGTAAGGGCGTAGCACATTAGGCTCAGTACCAGATAGCGCGCGAACAGCCGATCATGGACGCTTGGCTGGTTCGTCCACCTCCTGGGACTAGTTCCTAAAATGAAACCATTGCCGCGAAGGTCTCGACTTCAGGTAGTTTGGAAGATGATGATGCAATCGTCAGAGTAGAGCCTGGTAGCAAGCTAAAGCGATCAACAACGGCGGACCTTGCTTGAGCGAGTGAATATTGCCAGCCAGAATTAGAATTGGCTTGAGGAAATGTCTATTTAATTGACCTGACCTGACCTTTTCAGCCACTTTAAAGTCTCTTCCGTTTAACATGCGTAATTGGCAGTTTAAAATAATCACGGAAACTAGGTTGCTATATACTAAAGAGATACTGATATTGCAAATTGATCATTTCGCTGGCGTTAAATTAGCCACAAGTAATTGGACTAAGATATCTTCACGAGAAGCATTAGATGTTATTGCGCAACACTTCCTATCAGATATAAAATACTGCATTGTCATTGACTATAAAGTTAGATTGGCTACTGGAATTCACATTCATACTGTGACAGTCCGGTAGCTTGATTATTGGCAGCAGACTACGCAGTAAATTTATGCCAATTGCCTTACTTATATTGACTAGCTACAAGCACATCACACACAGATGAAAAAGTAATATAACATTGTTGCTAGCTTGTCATTTTAACCATGGGTATCTTTCCAATATCAATACCAATTCCTAGTTAAACTTGCTGCCGAATCAGTATGTGCAGACCTTTGTAATTTGTGTTTCGCGAATTTGCCATGACATAGCTAGCAAACTTGAAATGCCGGTATACCCAGAGCCATGCCGTTCGCTAATATTTCTTGCTTGTCTTTATGCATGGTCAAGGTAAGTCATGTCTATTATGCCAAAATACTTTGAATTCTCTCCCTCTGCTGCTGCTGGGAAGGACATGCTGCCGGTCCGCTGTGCATTGACAGAGAGCTTGGCTCTGGGCAACAATAATAATAATGCTAATGCATCAGTTTTACATAGCGCTTTTCTGGGCATTCAAAGACACTTCACAAGGGGTACATTATTCATTCACTCACACATTCACACTCTGAAGGTGGTAAACACAATGCACAATGCCCCCTAGAGGCCGACTCTATTCCCTCTCCAGACCAGAAACCCAAGCTATGGAGAAGTACCTCTCTGAGTCACTTGCTGCTGGTATTATTCGCCCATCATCATCCCCTGCCGGTGCCGGATTTTTTTTTTTGTATCCAAGAAGGTCGGATCTTTAAGACCATTCATTGATTACCGGGGCCTCAACGAGATAACTGTCAAGAACCGCTACCCATTTCCACTCATGAATACTGCTTTTGATCTCCTGCAAGGAGCTAAGATTTTCACCAAACTCGACCTACGTAACGCGTATCACTTGGTGCACATCAGAGAGGGGGACGAATGGAAAACCGCCTTCAACACTCGGAGCACTGGGAGCATTTGGTTCTTTCTTTCGGGCTTACCAACGCCCCAACAGTGTTCCAAAATCTCGTTAACGATGTACTAAGAGACATGATAGATAAGTTTGTGTTTGTATACCTCGATGACATTTTCATTTTTTCAGAGTCCCAGGAGGCCAATGTCAAACACGTACACTAAGTGCTCCGTCGCCTCCTGGAGAACCGCCTCTTCGTGAAAGCAGAGAAATGTGAATTTTTTGTAGAAACCTCTTCCTTTTTGGTTTACATCATCTCCCTAGGCACCATTCAGATGGACCCCCTAAAGGTGGAAGCTGTCACTAATTGGCCCAGACCAGAGGACCGTAAGTCTCTCCAGCGATTTTTGCGGTTTTCCAACTTTTTTGCCGGTTTATCCGGAACTATAGTTCTGTTGTCGTTCCTCTCACTGCCCTTACCTCCTCCACGTCCAAATTCCTGTGGTTCGAAAGGGCTGAGAAAGCCTTCTGTGATTTAAAGGCTCGTTTCACCTCTGCACCCATTCTCACTTTCCCTAACCCAGACCTCCAGTTTATTGTTGAAGTGGACGCCTCCAACATCGGAGCTGGAGCCATCCTGTCCCAGAGGTCCACGAAGGATGGTAAGGTCCATCCATGTGCTTTTTTTTCTCGCCGCCTCAGCTCTGCTGAAAGAAACTACGACATTGGTATTCCGGAGCTGTTAGCGGTGAAATTGGCCTTGGAGGAGTGGAGACAATGGCTGGAGGGCTCCAAGGTACCCTTCATTGTCTGGACAGACCACAAAAACTTGGAGTACCTGCAGACGGCCAAGAGACTTAACCCGCGACAAGCCAGGTGGGCATTATTCTTTTCCTGCTTCAACTTCCACATTGCCTATAGACCTGGAAGTAAGAATGTCAAGCCTGATGCCCTCTCTTGACGTTTTGAGATCCTGGAAGAGGAACCTAGCAATGACATTATCCTCCCTAAAGTAGCGTTTATCAATGCCTTGTGTCTAGATATTGAGAGGGAGGTCAGGAATGCCCAAGCCAATGCTGCTACCCCCAGTGCGTGCCCTACTAACTGCTTATATGTCCCAGCTGCCCTGCGCCCCAAGGTCCTGGAATGGGGGCACTCATCCAGGCTGTCCTGCCACCCAGGGATACCACCACCTGCCCGGATCATTGACGGAGGCGAAGCCTTCACGGTCCGTACACCTCCTGACTGTCATCGGTGAGGCAGAGGTCAGAAGTACCTCGTCGACTGGGAGGGTTATGGACCCGAACATTGCAGTTGGTGCCATCCTGGCACATCCTGAATAAAGAACTTATCAGAGACTTTTATGCCAACCACCCTAGACCTTCAGGTTGAATCTCCGGTGGCGATTCGTTGTGAGGGGGGTTCTGTTGTGATTCTGCTTATCTGCCTGTCCATGTTTCTGTCCTAGCCGTTGTTTAAGTTCTGTGCCTGGCCTTAGGCCATGATTTGACTGACCCTTGCACATTCTTTGACCTTTTGCTCATGTCTGACCACTCTTTGATTTTGTATTGTGTTTTTGGTATTTTTAGATATTCTTGGTTTATTATTTTTCTAGTCCAGTATTATTCTTAGATCCCTAGCCATGTTCCTAGTTCCTTGCATTATTTCTGAGCCTTGCCATGTTTTCTAGTCTTGCCATGTTTATTATTGCCATGCTATGTATCAGTCCCATGCTTTACACTTCATCTCCCCAGTCTTGTCTCATGTAGGTCTTTGCTCATGGTCCCTTGTCTTGCGTGCCACTCATTCGGGTGATTTATTGGTTTCTGGGTTTCAACCTTCTTTCATTATCTCGTGTTCTTCCTTCCTCTCTCTCTTTTGCTATCTACTAACACATACTAACATGTTATTTTCGCTAATTACTAACCACACTAACCTTGTATATTTTTACTAACTTACTAACATGCACTCGGGATTGTATAGCTGCACATACTAATTGACTAACGATCTCTCAGCAGTCGCCCAATTCTAGTCTCTGCCTCCTTGCCTATCCCTTATTATCTCTGCTGCGATTTTCTGTGGATCTCCACATTTACTTTGCGGTTTTCTTTCTTTTTACTATGCACTTTAGTATTCCGTGGCCGGAGCTGTTTGTCTGTTCACAGATTGTCTTTGTAAACCCTGTCTGCGTTTTTGCGATTGCCAAATTCATGTAATTAGTTATTCCTCTTGTGTCACTCCTTGATTATGATTCCATTGCTTGCACCTGTCCCCCTTGATCATGTGTTATCCGGAAATGTATTTAAGAGGTCTGTTTGTTGCACTTCCTTTGTCAGATTGTTCTTCCTTGTTTCCTGTGCTATGTTTGTTTTCGCCTTGATTCATTGTGATTTATCTTTCTGACTGGACCGCCTTGACTTTGAGTTTTGCCTATTCCCTGTACTGTACCGCATTCTTGTTTTTCGACCTCTTTTTGCCTGACTACGAATTTGAGATCGGTGCCCTGGTTTTGACTCTGGATTACGCCCATTGGAATTTGATTTTGGATTGTGGACATTGAACTGTTGCCAGCTCTGTTGCCCCTTCAGAAATAAAGCCTCCTTTTTTGCATTCTGGTTTTCGCGATTGGTTCATTTCATAAAACCCAACAGTAAACTACGTTTTTGTAGCCACAGCTGCCCTGGGGCAGGCTGACGGATACAAACAAACTTGAAATGATAGCAAAATTGTCCAATCATATTTCCCTTATGAATGGGAGGGCTTTATTATCGCTAATATTATGACAGGTTCCGCCCGCTGTCCCCCAGGTGAATTACAATTTAGTAAAAAAAAAAAAAAAAAAGCGGCGGTAAACAACCTAGTGAGTTAGTCTGAGTTGTTGGTTCGTGATAGCTGAGAATATCATTCCGAGTTTAAGAAGGACATGTTCTTGACTAATATTCAATTAGAAGTTTGAGTTGATCAGCATGGGAAAACCTACACCAGACCTTAATTTTATGCAAAAAAACCAAGGCTTTTGAGAGGCATTTCAATACCAGCAATTATGCGCGATACCCATGGATGAAAAAGGAAAATCTGTATTGCTGGGATTGGGTCCTGGGCCAAAACTGGACTCTCTGAGCCGGTGACAAAGGCAATTAAATGATCGTGAAACGGAAAGCTATTTATAGGGCTCTGTGCCAAGAGATTTTTGTATTTTTGCCGTCGCTGCCAGTGTTTTGTGATATGTTACAAAATTTATTTGGGAAAAAATTATGCGGCATTGCTGAGATGGTGAAGTAGATTAACCGGTAATACAGCATGATGCTTTTACCCAAATTTACTTTTTCAGGGGAAATGGAATGAAACTTTTAGCCTCCGAAATAATTTTAGTGACTTCACGGATGCATAAGAATATAGCGTTTATTCATTAATTAAATCCTCCTGATTCCTTTGACGTGCGATATTTGTTGTTTACAAACCCTGACGTCATATTCAGCCATACGCATTAGCGTGGTTGGCAAGAACAAGTGTAAATCAATACAACAAAACAGGGGAAGTATGGCATCTTGCAGTTGTGGAACCGATACGGCGGTCTCTGAATATGTATAAAACCTTGACAGTACCGCGAAGGCAAGATATTTCTCTTAGCTTTAAGTACAACAACGGTCCGTGCAGGCTTCCAGACCCTTACAGCTGAAAGGTTGGAGGAATGAGCCTTTGGGTCTGGGTCGGCTGGATTATCACCTGATTTTCCTACATCGAGCAGAAATTCAACATGTGTTGATCATCATTGATCAGTGAAAGTAATTCACAATCATATGTTTACCAGAACGATGTAAAAAGGGGCGCCAATATCTATGGGGGGGTTTTATTTGTGATAAGGGAGTTTAAGATTCATGATTAATATTTAATATCGCAAATGCATATATTGTGCATTCCCTAGCCACCTGTTGTTTCATCAGTAACCAGGCTGCCGCCGTTACTGCTGCAGTAGATTTTTAACTAAATTTTCTTGACTGGATGTACGATGGATGTTTTTACACGCTCAAATGTTTCTCTGGGTACCCAAAATTCAAGCCGAAAAAGTACTTGATCTTAGTCGATACTGATGAAGGCTGAAAACAGAATTCTTTCTAATAGCCTACTAATATCCGAACTGTCTCTTAAATACTTGTTATCGGAAAGTAAGGAACCAATCGAATTACCCAACACAAAAAGATCATTCCCTTGCCATGGCCGATAAATAAAATGTGGAAAATTTGCAAAACGTCATGGTAGAAATGATGGAAAATAACTTGCAACTGACCCGACAGAACGCGAATAGCACAAACACGCGAGTGGGTCCACAGCATCAATCGAAGTCGATTTTTCGGTCTTGATCAGGAATACATAGGGAACATATTCCTGAACCCTTCACGAAAGGGCGGGACTCTAATAAGCGATTTCGCTTCTCCCGCGACCCTTTCGGTCATGATACATGTTGTGATGTGTTGTGTTGAAGTTGTCATGAAATTACTTTACAATCATGCCGAAATAAATAGAAAAAAAAAAAAGAAACGGGTTGTGCAGTTAATAACGCTGCAACTGACTGGCATTATGACAAAAAGTGGAAGACAACTTTACTTCACCCATAAAATCAATTGCCATGTTGTTGCTTTTTGCCAACCATGGTAGTCAACAAACCCACGTGACCAGGTTTGTGACAAGAAGTATCGCTCCGGTACGTTCAATAAAATTTCTGGCTAGAACCCTGAAGGGCTTATTAGAGCAACAGAGCGAAGTAACAATCCCTTATTTACTAAAATATTTTTCTAAGAAATGTCCAACATGACAAAGATGAGTAGTAGTACAGAAGGGGACAATCCCTACACCCCCTGGGCCATTTCACACATACATCTAACACCGTGTGAGGGGAAAGAGGTATGCGTTAGTATTGATATGACCTTTTTCTAAATGGGGTAGAAGCTATAGATGCAATCACAGTAGCAAAAATCCTGAGTAGAGAAATATATAAATAAATTTCAAAAACATTGTATTGTGACAGCTGGTCAGAATTTAGGAATGAAGTGTTGACCCACCTGGGAGCAAAATTGGGAATAGGATTGAAAAAGCATTGTGCATATCATTCGCAATCAGCAGGATTAGTGAAAACAAAACTGGCAAAAGCCATGTACTCCACTAATTTAACCTGGGTTGAGGCCTTCCCCCACTGGCACTATACTCTATGCGCCAGCAACCAGCGAAGGACACGTTTCTTTCACCACATGAATTCCTCACTGGAAGGCCCATGCCTGGGCCTCCGGGAGACCCTAACGTGGTCCCCACCGCAGCCTTGCTGCAAATAGACCTGTCAGACTATATGCGGGTTTTGGGCAACATGACTAAGCTTCTCTCTCACCAGATGCAAGCAGTAAATTCCACAGGAGACGAGGACAATGGCACCCAAGCCCCGGGGTGACCACTGGCGACTGGATCTGGTTAAAGGCACCAGGTTGTCCATGCTGGGACGAACCGGTCTGGACGGGACCGTTCAAGATCACTGAGGTTACCGACTGCGCGGGTCTAAAAGGAGGGAGATAAGACCTGGCATCATTTTGCACACTGTGCAAAAGCAAGACCACCAGAGCGGTCACTGGAGCAGATAAGAATTAACCTGTTGTCATTGCAGGACATCAACGAGGAAGATGGAGGTGGACAATTGAAGGAGGGTAAGGAAACATAATGAAATGTGGCTAGGAATAGGAAAGGAGGGATTAGCTCTCCTAGTAGCATTTTCTTTACTTCTTTTGGCGCTTTGCTATACGCTGAACGCACTCAGAAAGACGCCCACACGACGCCTACACAACACCAAGAATTCACGGAAGACAAGTTGATTGTAGCGGTAGTAATAGGAGAACTAATAGCAGGAGGAGCATTCTCCAGCCTGGTCTTGCAGTATATACATCGTTGGGTCCTAACATATACATTACCGGAAAACACGGACAAGACCAACTTCATTGTATGTCCCAAAAGTAACGTGAAAATAGCAAGTATCATAGTAATCTTGGCCTTGGTACTGGTAACAGACACAGCTAAAGTGAACTCAGACCCCGCGGAGCCAAGGTCATTTCAAAGGTGGACTCGGACAGTGAGAATACATTTCAATTTGATTTATGAATTGTAATCGACTGTGGTACTGACTGCTCCAAATGGAGGGGGTGTGATGTGTACGGTTGCCAGTTCATTTGGGGTTTTCCCTCAAATAACCCGTGGTGCCGATCTTAGTCTGATGTGTATTGGAGTACCAACCCCAGGCAGGGGTCAGTTGCGGCCAAGAGTTATAAGTGGGGGGGCGTGCAGGGGAAAGTAACTATGATGAGGGGACAATTAGTGCCAAATATGGATAACGGCAAACAAAATCCCATAATCATTCATACCAGAGGGGGTTGAAAATTCGTGGCTCATGCAGGGATATGAACCCACAAAGTGTCACACGGCAGGAAAGGAAATCCCAAGGAGCAAACTAACCTTCTACATTATAATGGGGAGGATGTAACCGGTACAGATCCAATGAGAGTAGTTATAATACATTTACTGCCTTCCAAACCGAAGAATAATATGACCCTCACAAGCGTGCCCTCTCCCAAGAAAGAACCTGAACCTACGTCTGCCCCGGGGGTAGTATGGAAATTCGATTCGGCAAAGATAACTTTCCAAACAAGATTGGCAATAGAAACTGGATATCAAGAAAATAATAAACATGGATAAACAGAATGGTAGAATACGCAAAACAGGTGAATGGTTCTGACTGTATAATATGCTCAGGGGCCAGACCCACCTTATTAATATTCCCATCCGCATTTGACCTATATGACTGCACAATGAAAAACCCAGGGAAAGATATTAATTTGGCTAATGTCCTCCGAGGTAAGTGTGCCCCTGTGGCCCTGAATGCGCCAATGCGCAAGAACTACTGAATAATATATCTCCAGAACAATTGATAGCCACACTAGAGCGCTACAAAAAATCATTTGGGTCTTTTGATTGGACCACCAATGAGCATGGCATGTGGGTGGATCCCACAGGGCAGGCCAGAAATGTACCCGATGAATTTAAGCTTGCAGATGAAATAACGGCTGGGTTTGAAAGCTTCCCAATCTTTTCAGCCATTATTCCTGTAACCATAAGTAAAAATGCAAATCGAATAAATCTGATACATTATAATGTGCAGCGGCTGGGGAATGAGACTAGAGATGCAATGGAAGCGATACACAAACAACTGTCTCAAACCTCATTAATGCCATACCAGAACCGGATGGCATTAGACATGCTTTTGGCAGAGGAAGGAGGAGTATGCTCAATGTTCAAAACCACTGCTGCCCAGAGATAGCGAACAACACAGCCCCGGATGGGAAACTCACCAAGAGTCTGAAAAAACTAAAAGCACTGGCAAATGAAATGAAGGCGCAGTCAGGAGTAAGTAACCCTGTTAGCTCAAGGCTAAATGAGACCTCTGGTAGATGTGGAGCACTCATTGAGCAGCTGCTCATAGGAATCACAGTAGCAGGGTCCCCATTTATAATTTGCGGATGTTGTTGTATACCCTGCATACGTACCTTGGAGACCAAAACAATTGAAAACGCCTTAACTAGAGAGGATCCGCCTAAAAACCAAACAGTTCAATTACAGGAGGGCTGTTTAGACCCAGCCGATGACACTGAGGAAGACATTGAGTTAGAGGAGTACCGAGATGACCCCATTGGCCTGGAGGTCGGGGGACTTGCCCTAACCTTGCCCAACAAGCCGACTATGTCACTGTACCAACAGGTGACCGGAGATGTGACAGGAAGTGACAAGTGGGTGTGTCCTCCAGAACCCTACACGCCAGACTGCGCCATTGGAAATCCCTACTGCAAACATGGGCAAGGCGGAGGAGCAGGTCGGGCTTGCTGGACGTGGGCAGAGAAGTATCGCCCAGAGGCTACCTAACCTCAGAAAACAACCTGTGACTGATCCTGAGTTTCAGCTAGCCTACTACCGGGAGATTCTGGGGTTGTCTGAGAAGGAGTGTGAATGAGATTTGAGTGGATGAAGGGTATTGGCTTAGTAAATTCATAACGTTACAGTGTGCCCATATGCCGGAATATGCAGATTTGCTGTAGGACCGAAGGGTTTCGCTTGGAGCGGATGCTGGGCCGCCAACTAGCCAAGCTGACCTCCACTGGTGGTATGGCCAAGCCATGGTCATGTGGATCCCTGAGTTGTCAAGGGGTGAAGGGGGGCACCCAAGGAGGGGACCCAGTGGTCAAGTAGGGCCCAGTTGCGCTAGGATGCTAATGCAATCACCCCATTGATAGCAATGTGTAACGTAGGTGCTCACAGCACAAAAGGGTGAGAATGTAATCGCTTCAGCATTTAGTGTTGCCCCCATAAAATGGGGCCAAAGGAGGGAGTTGTGGAATAAAACACAAAACATCCTTTGAATTCTTATCATCTTATTATCATCAGTATTATTATCAAAACATCTTTTGTATTATTATTATTATCATTTACTGCTTAAAACATCTTTTTTTGTCAATACCCTAAAGCTTATAATCCAATTTACCGAGAATGTGTCAGTGTGTGTGAGGAACTGAACAGAGGACCAAGGTCAACAGCGGCACAGGAATGCAGAGTTTCTACAAAGAAAGAAAACGCCCTGAGTGCAGTCCAAACTGGCATCAGGTATCCTGTAACCGCCTCTCAGTGACCTGTCCAAAGTTGACTGGACAATGCTATGTAGAAAGGCTGGAGTTGATTAGACTACGGTTATAGACAGATCTACAGCCAACTGACCGCTATAGGCAGCTAAAGGACTGTGGATTAAAAGAACTGATGTCTGGGCAACGCCCGAGCAGAGCGCTCTCCGAACTGTGGCAAAGAACATCCCTCTGTTACAGTTTGTAATTTTTACTCTTTGTCTGCTATAAACAACTATTTTCCACAATTGGTCTACAATTCTCTTATTTCTAATCACTCTCTCCCTTGAACACGTCAAGTCTGACTCGACAAAAGGTGAAAAGCCCACAGGAAGCACATTTGTTTTAGATATAAACACAAAAGCTTTCGAAGATATTTTGGACATTGTGTTACATAGACTATGTTTTATTGAAAATATACTCTTCCAAAAAAGAAACTATACATTGTTTTTAGCATCAATTTATTATATATGAAATGTTTTGACAAATGTGGAAAACATGTTGAAAAGAAAGTGTAATGAATAATTCAATATTTGTATGGTTTCTTTTTTGGAAGAGTATATTTCAATATGTTTTCCGCATTTGTCAAAACATTTCATGTATGATAAATCGATGCTAAAAACTTTTCTTTTTTAGAAGAGTATATATTTTTTAAACAATATCTTGAATAGAAAACAAACAGAAATGCACCACATAGTTTTATTATATTAGTAATAAACAGGACTGAAACAAATAAAACCTAAGTTTGCTAAGACAGAAGTTCTGATGGTATTATTACTTATAAAACAATATAATAAACAGAGGCAGTCATGCGTATACATACATGTGAAGAACTCCAACATACTCTGAAAAAAAAAAATCTTTTACACTTTTCTTGTATCTGCATCACAAAAGAAATCAGGCAAGAGATTAAACATCTTGCGAAAAACATAAAGGAAGAGAATATAACTAAAATAGTAAAAAGTAAAAGTTGTAGAAAGTAACTAAATGGTACACACGAGACACCTGAATATATTTGGTTAACATAGGACACCAAAACGGACTTTCTCAGTCTCAGGGACCAGGTTTATCAGCTGCATCTTATGTCGTAAAATGTGATGCATGTTCTGCCACCAAGTCGTCTTTTTTGGCATTGGAGTGGGAGTAATGCTGCCCGGTAAGTTGACTGGGGGATGGGTGTGGAACTGCAGATCTCCAAGCCTGACATTCTTATCAAGCCGCCATTGAATGACCTGCTGCACCAATTCTTTCCTAATGTCCTGAGTTGTTGGCTCATACAGCTTCCTTCCACTGGTTTGATTGCTTGGAGTAAACCAGATTGTATTTTTATTTTCGTGGGAATGAGGAGAGTGAGGGGAAATGAGAATGATCATGAACATGGTACATGTGCATTACTTTGGTATGAAAAAGAGTAAGCTATACTATATTTTAAAAAAGGCTTTTTGTATGACAATAATATCTTGACACTCTTGGAGCAGTCTCATATACATTCATTTTTGTGGGAGCCAATGGGTGCTGAGCCCTCATAAGATGGGGCCCGCGCACCCATATTCACACATCTATGATGTCATCAATTAGTGAACCATATGATTTTGAGAAGTTGGAACGATGTAAAAATATTTTTTTCCCATAAAGCAAGAACTTCGTCCTGTTTTTTCATGTTTTTTTGACTGACTTCAAAATGACACTGTGGGCTCCCATGTCAGTTATTTTAGAAACTCCAATACAGCTAACATACTCTGAGAAAACCCAAAATCTTACAACTGACAACTGTGGTATTCAGTATTTGCTACATTGGCCATCCTTACTATCACAACCACACTTCCACATAGTTGCTAACCATAATAACAGTTGTCATATAACATTATGTTGTGAAGAAGATTCACTGGCAATATGACCTTGAGTGATTTCATGATCATAACATATTTAGCTGATTCTTGATAGTCAATTCGAGCAAAATACTGTAAGCTTCTAAACAAGTAATAGACACAATCTAATTAGCTAACTTAGTAGCAAGTTGTTCTTACCTGGGGTGCTGGTACAGCAGTGCTCTTCAAAACATGTTTGCATTTATTTATGTTTATGAAAGAGGACCTATTAGGGGCTTGGTTTGGAGGACACAAGTTTGGGTTTGGAAGGGTTTGCTCCTTGCAACCCCTCCCCCTTCTCATTCTTTCACCTCCACCTTGATGGGCATCAGGTGGGGCCCATTAAAGTGGAGGTGTTGGCAGAGTATTTAGGGTTGGCAGGTGCCAGCCTTGGGGCCTCTGCATTTCATTCCATTCCTTTGTCAGTGGGAATGTTTGCTGGTCTTCTTTGGTGCCGTGGTCCTTACTCATCATCCAAAGGTGGGCAGAAGTGGATCCAATGCTTCTCATGCAAAGGGTGGGCACATGAGGGTTGTGCAAATGTCAGTGGGCTCGCCTACATATGTCATAACTGCTACTCTGATGGTGATTATGCATAAATCATAGCTTGTGTTAGTTCATTGTAAAAATAAAACAGTTCTCACCATTTCTGTATTAAGAATATTGGACTGTCTTTTTCAGCTTCAGCCAACTATGACAATTTTACCCCACCCATCTGACAAAGTAACCCCGGGTTTGGGGTTACTTCGGCATGTTTGAGACACATCGAAAATTGAATATTGTGACGAAAATATACGTATGTTATATTGAGATTGTATCAATAAAACTTTTGTAGACGACATTCTACTCAACATATAGACCATAAAGGTACAATACCCAAAACCAGTGAAGTTGGCACGTTATGTAAATCGTAGATAAAAACAGAATACAATGATTTGCAAATCCTTTTCAACTTATATTCAATTGAATACACTGCAAAGACAAGATGTTTAATGTTCAAACTGAGAAACTTTTGTTAATGATTATTTGCAAAAAAAAAAAATGAGGATCCCATTCCAACCCCTCCTCTGCCCCTTTTTCCAGTCTAGGAGGGTAGGGAGCGATAACCTCCTCACACCTGCTCTCGGCGTCAGCCTGCCCCATGGCTTCTCGTCCGAAAGAACCATTATTATTAGTTCTACAATGAGTGCTACACTTGGGACCTCAACGAACGATTGGATTAATCTGTCTCCCCCAGTTGATACAAGGATCATGTTCCCGTAACTATGAATGACCCAAAACTACAGGGAAAGTGGGGGACCTGATAATGAAAAATAAAACCTCTTCAGAGTGGCTAGCAAAAGAGATGAACATTTATAATGGTTCAGAAACTTCAGTTATAAATCCCGTTCCCAACGGGCAACCGTGCAAAGTTCTGACAGAACGTGATTGTGAAAGTGCAACAGTAGGGACAGGGTGCCTCCTAGCCCACTTAAAATCCATGAAACAATCAACAGCACCCGAGTCTACGAATGCTTCAATAGTAAATCTTTTACTCCCAACAGTAAGTTCTACGGGGATTAATGTTCGGAAGGGAAATTGGTTCTGTCCTTCTAGCGCCCTGCTAGAGGGGCTTTTCTGTTTCCCAGAAGTTTAGGACAATGTGGACGGACATGGCCCGGCTTATTACAATTAAAGCAGATTGTTCCTCTGCTAATGGATATTTCAGGCTGACGCTCAAACGAACCATCAACTTGCATGGGCTCCACCGGAGTGGAATCTCTTATGGGTGAAATAGGAGATGCACATTCGCCACTAGCAATCTTGTCCCCATTGTCAGCCAGCTGAGCTTTATTTAATCTTTCCCGGCTGCGTTCGCGTATGCGATTGTCAATTCGCACAGCAGTACGAACTAAGGAGTCTGAAGTCGAGCAGGGTTATTACGTAACCAGTACATCCTTAATCTCCTCCGTCAGGGCATGGCTAAATACTGTCATCAGAGGAGCCTCTGGCCAGAGAACGAAAAGCAATAGAAAACTCAGCTGCGCTTTCTTTGCCCTGTGTTAAGTGCATTAAACGCGTAGCTGCGTCTTGTCCACAAATGTCCTGATCGAAAACAGAAACCATTTCCTTATCAAGGGCCTCTACCGAATTTACAACCGGTGAGTTAGATCTAATTTGTGGGCCGACTCAATTGAGCGCAGTGCCAGCCAACAGGGATAGTATAAACGCAACCCGATAATCATCATTAACAAACCGTGACGGCTGAGCCTTAAAAAATATTTCACACTGGGCAATGAAATCCTTACACTTTCCAGCCTCCCCACTGTATCTTTGGGGAACCTGCCCAGGTAGCAAGCCAACGTTGGCCCAACGTGATTTTGGTTGGTAATCTCAAGACAATGTTGGCCCAACGTTGGCATAACATTGTCAAGGTCTGTAACTGTTTGGAAACTTTGTCAACGTTGGCCCAGCGTTGGCATAACGCTGCCAAGGTTGGTAATTGTTCGCAAATTTTAGGCCACCATGCCAATGTTGGCCCAACGTTGGCATAACATTGTCAAGGTCGGTAACTGTTTGGAAACTTTGTCAACGTTGGCCCAACGTTGGCATAATGTTGCAAAGGTTGATAATTGTCTGCAAATTTTAGGCCACCGTGCCAATGTTGGCCCAACGTTGGCATAACATTGTCAAGGTCGGTTATGGTTTTGAAACTTCACCGGGTAAAGTTGAGAAGAGCTGGAAGATTGGAGCAAGATTGGCATGCTTAAAATCTTGAGTGTTACGGCCAAAATGTTGATGAAAGCTGGACTTTGCTTGGGTTTCTCCTGAGGCGCGCCGGTCTCCGCTCGGGTCCGCTCAGCTCCACTGATGACTGCTAGCCACTTCTTGGGGCTTTAGGGCCGCCAGCCTTCCTGCTTCTGCTTCTGCCTCTTCCTTTTCCAGCCACAATGATGAAGTTGAAATAAAAAAGTGGTCTTGTAGAATTTTGAGAATTTATTTAGGAGGATGATGTGATGAGAAGAGTAGTAGGCAGAGAAATCTTAAGTCCAGTAGAAATCTACAGTTGAAATTTTGTCCACGTTTACTTGATGTTGTGCGATGCTCAGCTGCACTGCTCAGATCACTATAGCCAGTCAATGCAACTTTCCAACCAACGTTGCACTCCACTGGGGTCTGCTGAGCTCCTCTGCATGATAGCGAGCTGCATCCAGTACAAGATTTCTTGCACTCTTAAGTGCAAATTCTCTGACGTTTGGCTCTTTTTTTTTTTTTTTCCCCACCATTCAGCTGTGCTGATGGCCTACGCCGACTGTGTGATTCTGCCTTAAATGTTCGGAAACTGCAAACGTCGGGCTGACGTTGGCATAATGTTTGCAACGCTGGCAAATTTTTGGACACCTTGCCAACCTGGGATGATGATTGTAACATTGACTTTTTACCCCTCAGCTCGACATGGGCACAAGGGGTATTGTCGTCCCTTCGGCGGGCGGGCGGGCGGGCGTCCGCCAATTTTGTCCGGGCTATTTCTCTGTAACCACTTGGGTTAGAAAGTTTATATTGCATATGTGGACTCCCCATGGGGGGTAGGTGTGCCTTTGAGGATTCGTCCCAGTTTGACCTTTGACCTTGCAGCAGTGACCTTCGGGGCTGAGGGGTATTGCCTGCTTCAGCAAGGCCCATTTTTTAATTTTGCCATTGATCCTGGAGGCATACGGTAACATTTAAACAATACAGTAGCATCTCAAAAAAATTTAATATCATGAAAAAGTCTATTTTTTTACTGCAACTTTCATATATTTAAGATTAATTACATGTAAATTGAAATATTACACTCAATACTTGGTCAGGGCTCATCTTGCATGAATGACTGCATCATGCGTCGTGGCATGGTGGCGATCAGCTCATCTTGCATGAATGACTGCATCATGCGTCGTGGCATGGTGGCATGTGGCAATTTTGTGATGGGGTAAGCAAGGTCAAGGCCTTTGGCTGACCTGTGGTATGATTCTGGTTTACCATAAGAAATAGAATAGCACCAGTGTAAAGCCAGCCACTGGCTGAGTGATGGCATAGGTCTGGTTGACCAGAAGACTTAGTCAAGAGCGGGAGGGGACATCGTCTCATGATGTACCCTGATACATTTTTTCATCATTTTATGAGGCCCAAAGATTGAGCAAAGATGGGAAATTTTCAGAAGTTTGCTCCCAGAGGAGTTTTGGGTGAGGTTTGGCCAACTTTCATTTAGATTTTGACATTTCAAACTTGGGCCATTTAGGGGCTGTACATCCTTCCAAAACTTAACCAAACAGCTCGCCACATTTGGGCCACAATTGGGGCAAAATGATTGAGCCAGCTGGGATTTCACTTTCTTTGTAGCTCAAAACTAAAACAAATCTATCAGAGGATAGTCATATATGACACCTAAAGCTTGAAAAAACTGTTATCTTCTTGATTAGCGGAGGGATCTGTTCTGAACTCTTGACTAAGATGGTAGAGTCATCTGGCAACTCAGTTATGTACACATGATTTCCACACACATTTAAGGGCTCCTTGTCATGGGTATTTCTTTTGGAAATAGACAACAATTGTGCAACGTAGGGCCGCTATCACTGCACCCTGGGCCTCAATAACACCTCAGCAGTGCCACAGGCTGATCGCCTCCATGCCACGATGCATGATGCAGTCATTCATGCAAGCGGAGCCCCGACCAATTATTGAGTGTATAGACAAAGATATTTTTTAGAATGAAGACATTTCTGCATTATCAATCCATTTTTTAAACGATTATTATGTGGCATTCTAATATTTTGAGATACTGGACTTTTGTTTTTCATAAACTTTAAGCCGTAATCATCAAAATTTTAAATTTAAAAAGGGTTTGAAATATTTCACTTTATGTGTAAATAATCAAATGTATGAAGGTTTCACTTTTTGAGCACAACTAAAGAAAAGAAACAAACTTTTGCATGATATCCCTATTTTTTGAGATACACCTGTAGCCTGCAACACATAAAGGAAAAGAATGGGATGTGTGGCACATTTCTGAGATGAATAGCAAGACAATGTCGAGATATATATACATGTTTTATCAGTTGCCTCGGGATTCCGTAAGCCTACTTTAATCTGTTTCAGCAAGTGGCACAGAAACTAAATTATAATACGTCATATCACAGCGACCGTGAAAAAAATGTGTCGACCTCATTTCGGATACCGTTTCATTCGGCAAGATACTTTAGAACAGCGGAACACAGAGGTGATTGCAACTGGTCTGCTGCGATCTCCGCCCTGTAAACCAACGAAGAACACGCGGGAGCTTCACTTGGAACTCCAACATTATGGTGAGTTTTCAATTTAACCTTACAATTTCTGATAGATGACGAATTAGCATATCCATAGTCGATAACATTTCACAGCAGCAATTTCAATCTTGTAACTGAATGGGTTATGACCCTTACGAACACGATTCTGATATCAATTCGCTTTTTCACCGGGATACTGATTTTGCAGTGCTTCTCCCCTATCCTATGAAGTACTCAGAATCTCTTATAGTAGCTACAAATGCCACAACGTGTTCACATCTAGACGAAAATCAGAGGGGCCACGTGCCAACTTTTAAGGGCGCGACGACACAACTAGCTGTTTGCGCGAGCCAACAAATTCCGTTAAACGACGTTGGCTAACGAGTTCTCTCCGCTGTCAGCTAAGGTAATACTCAGCCAGATTGCGTTGCTTATTATATGAATTTTAATGAGAATTATTTCTTAGTGATTTGTGTATAAATATTATATAACCTACTTATAATAATTATAAACTTGGGACAACAATCTGTTAGGTATTTATTATTTCTCATCGGCTATTATTTTGATATTCGTTGGCTGCCGAGTGTCGACTTGCTTTGGCGAACTTGTGGTTTGGCAGTAATCTTAGCAAGCGGCATCACCGCCTAGCTGTGCTGTCATTTAAAAAAAAAAAAAAAATCAAACTTTTAGGCTTTCAGAAATTTTCAAGCAAATGTTTGCACTAACTTATTGCGGAAAAACTGTACTCGGAAAGAACAATTAAACGCCACGCAAAAAGACTGGTTCAAGTGCAGCTGAGTAACATTTTGATTGATTACTCAAGACCAATAACAGAAAACACACTGTGGGAGGGTGACATAGAGGTGGATCCACAATGCGAAAATTACGATGCAGAAACGCAATTTCAGAAACAGTCTTACTATAATGGTGAATTTGATGGTGATGCTGACAGCAGTGATTTTGACTATTCTGATTCAGAGTCCAACATAGGCAGGATATCAGATTGTGAGTCCAGTGATGAAGCGTCTGATGATGAGGCAGCCTCTCCTTCCCTAAGAGATGAGCTAAAGGAATGGGCTGCCATGAGCAACACACCCCTTTGTCATGCTAACAGTTTGTTGGGGATATTGAAAAAATACGTCCCAAGCCTCCCTAAAGATGCGCGCACTCTTTTAGGTACTCCCACTAAGTACACAGTTGAAGATGAGGGTCTCGTTGTGAAGGGTAGGGTGTTAAAAGTCCACATTTCAAAGTTTGTGTTTGATGCCCCGGCCAGGGCCTTTGTTAAAAATATAAAGGCCCATAATTCATACCATGGTTATGAGAAATGCACTCAAGAGGGTATCTGGGAACACAACCGAATGACATTCCCAGATACTGCTGCCCCTTTAAGAACTGATGAGACTTTCACCATGCAGTCTGATGAACACCACCATAGAGGTGTGAGTGTCCTTCGGGGGATGGTGGGCATGGTCTCTCAGTTTCCACTGGATTTCATGCATCTTGTTTGCTCGGGGGTGATGAAAACATTAATGAAATTTTGGACAAAGGGTCCTCTTCCCACTAGACTGGGGATGCAACAGATACAGCTGATATCAGCATGCATTCTGAGTTTCATGGTGCACATGCCAAGAGAGTTTGTGCGAAAGGGGAGATCCCTTTTAGAAATGGACAGGTGGAAGGCCACTGAATTCAGGAATTTTCTACTTTACACAGGGCCTGTATGTTGTGATCTGTGATTTCTGCATGTCATGTTTAAGTTCTCTGCCTGGCTTTGCCATGTTGTTTGATTCTGTTTAGTGACCACTGCATATGTCTGACGATTCTTAGGATCATGTATTGTGTTTTTTGGTAATTTATATTTCATGTTTTATTATTATTTCATGCCATGTTTTCATTTTCATGCATTGCACTTCGTCTACCCTGTCTTGTCTTGTGTAGGTCTTTGCCCACGGTCCCTAGTCTTGCATACCACTCATTCGGGTGATTTATTGGTTTCTGGGTTTTCAATCTTCCTTCATTATCTCGTGTGCTTCCTTCCTCTCTCTTTTACTATCTACTAACCATACTAACAGTTTGTTTTTTTCGATAATTACTAACCCTCATTAACATTGTATATTTTTACTAACTTTCTAATATGCACTTGGGATTGTATAGCTGCACATACTAATTGACTAACAATCTCTCAGCAGTCGCTCAATTCTAATCTCCGCCTCCTTGCCAATCCTATCTCTGCTGCAAGTTTCTGTGGATTTCCACTTATACTTTGTGCTTTCCTTTTTCTGATCTTGGCACTTTAACTCTCCTTAACCGGAGCTGTTTTGTACTTAGGTTTGTCTTGCGATCCCTGTCTGCGTTTTGGCTACAGCCAAATTCATGTATTTAGTTTATTCCTCATGTGTCTCTCCCTGATCATTGTTACCATTGATTGCACCTGTTCTCCCTGGTCATGTGTTTACCCCGGGTGTGTATTTAAGATGTCTGTTTGGTACACTTTCTTGTCAGATCGTTCTCCCTAGTTTTCTCGTGCCACGTTTCTCGCCTTGATTTCTCAGTGTTTATCTTTCTGACTGGACCGTCCTTGATATCGAGCTTTGCCTATTCCCTGTACTTTTGCCACATTCTTGTTTTTTGACCTCCTTTGTCTTACTACGATTTTTGTTATTGGTGCCCTGTGTATGACTCTGGATTTCGCCCTTTGGATTCTGATTTTGGATTGCGGACTTTGTACTGTTGCCAGCTCTGTTGGGGGGGTTCCCCCTTCAGAAATAAAGCCTCCTTTTTGTATTCTACTGGTTGTCGCACTTGGTTCATTTCGTAAATTCCAACACTGTAGCCTTATGGGGGCATATGCCTGAGGAGTTATATCATAACTTTCTTATTCTGCATGTTGCAATCACCATTTTATGCTGTCCCCACCTATGCTCTAAGTTCTGCGACTTTGCTGAGCAATTATTGGTCATATATGTTCAGAATTTCAAGTCAATTTATTGGAATTATGTGGTGTATAACATTCATGGATTAGTCCATTTAGCCAGTGATGCCAGGCAGTTTGGGGCACTTCATTCTATCTCAGCATTCCCATTTGAGAATTTTCTACAGGCACTGAAAAAGACCATACGAGGTACAAAAAGAATTCTCTGCAGCAAGTCGTAAGGAGGATTTCTGAGAGACAGGACTATTTGGTCAGATCAAAAATTGGGTGCAAAAATCAGCACAGAGAAGGGCCTTTGCCACCTAGTATGAATGAATTCTCACTACAGGCAAGGCAGTATAAACAATGTGAACTAACTGGGATGCGAGTCTCTATCAGCACAGGTGACAATGCCATTATGGCGAATTGTGACATTTTCATTGTCAAAAATATTGTATCACTTGGAAGCACCGCATATTTAATTTGCCTCAAGTTTCAAAGTAAGTCAGCTTTTTTCAACTATCCTGTAGATTCAATGAAGCTGAATATGGCATTCGTAAAAAACCTAGGAACAGTCCTGATCACAGTCCCTACAGATCACCCAATGTCTAAAGTTGTTTTGTTGCCACACAAAGATGGGTTTTTGTCATACCCTTTACTCCACACTGTGAAAGATTAGTATTTTCTAAAATATTCAGGCTCCCCTTACTAAATTGATCATATCACATTAATCTTATCTTCATTTGTTATCTTGTTACATAATAGATGTATTCGATTGTGATTTTTACGGAAACAAACTAAACCGAAATATCGCAAGCAACTGGCTGAGTTCAGATAAAAAAGTGTCATTTTGGCCACCATATAAGAATACTGAAAAATGTTAGAAAGCAGTTGAATTGCAAGCAATGCCTGATGAGGAATGGAGTGAATTTGAAGTACAGTGGATCAGCCAATATGGTAAGTAGTTAATAATAATAATATTATTATGCAATAATACATAAGGAGCACCGTACTGTGAGATAAGACCAAATGCTGTAGATCAGCACAGCAGTACCAACTTCATGGTAAAGTGGAACTGGGTAATTTTATGCCAAATGGTCAGATTTTTGGAAAGTTGGGAACTTGGATGGTGCCAACCCTATAAGGATCTGAAATCAATATTTTTTTGGATGTAGCCAAATTCCCACTGACCATGTAGTATGGAATGACCCAACGTCAGGTGTATTATTGCAAATGTACAACAGTTTTACGGCACGGGCGGCACGGTGGCACAGTGGTTAGCATTGCTGCCTCACAGCAAGAAGGTCGTGGGTTCGAATCCGGCCTGGGGCCTTTCTGTGTGGAGTTTGCATGTTCTCCCCGTGTTGCGTGGGTTTTCGCCGGGTACTCCGGTTTCCTCCCACAGTCCAAAGACATGCATATCAGGCTAATTGGAGACATCAAATTGCCCATAGGTATGAGCGTGAGAGTGAATGGTGTGTGCGCCCTGCGATGGATTGGCAAGCTGTTCAGGGTGGGTCCCTGCCTTTGCCCGTAGTCAGCTGGGATAGGCTCCAGCTCGCCCCGTGACCCTAGTGAGGAATAAGCGGGTATAGAAAATGGATGGATTTATAAATTTGAGTAAAACCCAATGAATGAAAATTCTACTTTTTAAAAACTGCCATTTTAAAGACTGAACAGCGTTTCTGAAGTGTTGCTAGGTTATGATTTTTTTTTGCTAGCTTGTGTCTCATCATGAGGTAATGGCACTCCTTGTCCCTCTGCCAATCACAGTCCGAGGTTGGAACGAACTGTTATACAATAAATGAATAATAATTATTTCATTTTTGTGCAGCATCTACCTCATTGCTCTTGCAATAACATGATTCATGTCTTCTCTGTCCAAACATGCTGTAGACACATATGAAAAGGCAAGAAGAATACACAAGTTTGCAAAAGGGAGAGGCATCGAATCAACTGACGAGGACAGCATGAGAGTGAGAGTGTAAGTCAACCAAATGGGATTGTTGGGTGATACCGGTGAGTTTCTCTACCCAAAGAATGGATCAACTCTATTAAAGCTATCTTTAAACGGTCACACATACCCACACTCAAAAAGGCAAATGCAAATGGTGTACTGCTCCATTTGTGTAAGATGGAAATTGACAGGTGGAAGGCAACCAAATTCAAATTCTTTTTTCCTTCACACAAGCTGAAGATACCGATTCTGGTTTTTGATTGGTACCCTACTGAAATCACGGAGAGGATCAGCATGGTATAACTTTAGATCACCTCTTCCAAGATGCTTTGAGAAGGGTAGGGGGTAGCTGTCTAAGGAAGAAAACCAGTCATTTAAGGAATGTAACATTACTGATTCAAGCTTTAATATTGATTGTTATTTGCTGAGCAATCCCTACCCTTGAAAATTATCCAAGTAATCTGGTAACTTTTTTATTTGTCCTATTGGTCTTGCACCTTTATCCATTAATTTTTGAAGGTAGCAGTACGCCTTTCCAGATTGCTCTAGAGAAATAGAGTCCCTTGTTGCAATAAGATAAATCTGCATGGAGTTTTTTTTTTTCTCTTTTCAACAGGCCATCATCCAGATATGGGCCACTAAATGGATACCATGACATCTTGCAAAATGGTACGCCATTGATCTATTTGTTGACAATTCACGTGTCAGTTTTTGGGGATAAAATAAAAAAGGCTGGTGATTGCAATGTTTTGAGTGGAGGAGGGGGCAGGGTGTAGCCTGGGTAAGATTCATGCGGCTGTGTGGCCCTTGAACAAGGCCAATTACCCCAGTAGTGCTCCAGGGGGATTGTCCCCTGCTTAATCATATCAACTGTAAATCACGTTGAATAAAAGCTTCAACTAAATAACAAATTTCAAGTTAAATTTCCAGTGTATCCAGTGCTTGCATAATCGTGATTATTTCATCCATGTGAATGTTTTTGTTAGTCAAAATAGCTCCAATTGTTCATAAGTTGCAGCTCCATTCCAATCTTAGTTGCCATTTAGAACCCAGTGAAAAGATCTGCACTGTAAAAAATGAAAGATTAAAATACTAGGGAAGATGAATTTACTTATATAAAAAAGAACTGGTTACTGGTTTTAAAATAATAGATATGACCAAAACAAACAGGACCAAATAAATGTTTTCTCTGATAACGCTTGCAAGACCGTTTGAAGGCTAGGATGAACATAAAATGCCAAAGTGATTGTTGGAAAACTTTCAAGGCCAGGTTTGGAGATATTTCAGACGAAGATGTGGCCAAACATTTGCTGGGTACACAAGTAAACTTGAGACCCACTGGTGCAAAGCACTCGATTTCCCTATATTCCTCGCACCTTTAGACCGGTCAGAGTAGTTTACTTGAAACGGTGCTATATTTGTAACTGGGCACATTTATAATAATTTCTAGAGGCTTTCTGACAGTACAGTAGACAGTTCTGAGAATAATGTGTTATTCTCGCCAATTCTGGTGTTTGTTTCGGGTCGCTTGTTTTCATTAGCAACAGTGTTTTTCTAGCTTTTGTGAAGAAATACAGCATGAAAATGAGGTGAAGGCCAATACCGATGCTAATGAGATGTCGAATCCCACTTGTGTAGTACCGCTTCAGCCATTAATATGTGTTATATCCATGGTTGTATGGCACACGAAAAAAGACGAGCTCAAAAACTGGTGATAGCACCGTATTTCCTGAACATTTAGGCATGCCGTTTACTTTTGCTAACATTTTTCCATGCCTGATTGCATTTTATGTTAAACCTGTATGTGTTAACGAAGGAAAAGTCAATGATTATTGAAACATATTAAAGCAGTGCATTTACATTTCTGACTTTGCTTCAATCTGTCTATTTGTTTAGTAGCACGAAAACTGAACACAGTCTAATACACCAAAATCACCTGCGATCACTTCTCATTGACTCCCTTGATGAAAGCAGGTCACATCTGGCGTTTCAGTAGGACCATTAGAAAATGCTTACATACCATGTGTAGTGAAGCGTGCAGTCATGTTAAGCTCTGGTAGGGAAAACACTAGGAACTCGGAAACAAGGACACAAAGGGGGATGAGATGCCATATGCAGGGATCCAAAAATATTTATTAAATAAAACCAGAAAACTCGAAAGGGGAAAACGGGGCACTATGGCCAGCAGAAACACCGTGCAACTGCACTGAAGGAAGGAAAACTCAGGAATCTAAAACTAAGAGAAGGGAACACCAGGGGGCAGACTCGGGAACTGACAGGGGCAGACTCGGGATGGAGCAACTCGGGATAGGGGCAGACTAGGGAACTGACAGGGGCAGACTCGGGAACTGACCGGCAGACTCGGGAACTGACAGGGGCAACTCGGAATAGGGGCAACTCGGAAGGGGGAACTCGGGGAGCTCGGGACAGAGGCTGGAGACAAAAATTAGAGGGCAGGCACAGGACGAGAAGACAGGCACAGCTGGCAAGTGGCTGACTCGGAAGGCACAGCTGGCCGGAAGAAGGGTAGGGGAAAACATCAGGAGGGGGCAGACGAGGACGACTGGAACATCTCGGGGCGGCGACAGGAACAGCTTGGAGCGGCGACATGAACGTCTTGGAGCGGCGACAGGGATGTCTTGGAGCGGCGACAGGAACAGCTTGGAGCGGGGACAAGAACAGCTTGGGGCTCGGGAGACGACTTGAACACTTAGGGCTCAGGAGACATCAGGGGGCACCAGGGGGCTCAGAGACGACAGGCAGGGCAGACAGGACTGGACGGCACAGCTGGCAGGAAGAAGGCTCTGGAAACAACTGGTGGGGGGCAGACTCAGACGGAACTGGAGCGGGAACGGCAGGCAGGGCAGGCTGGGCTGGGGCATGATGGCTGGAGAACACAGAGAAGATAATGGGGACCAGAGGGAAAGTGCACAGGGGCAAGGAGTGGTGGAATGCGGGCGAGCGAGCGAAGTCAGATCTGAGACTGGCTGCTTGCTGTAGACAGATCTAGGGCAGGGGCACGGGCAGACACAGGTGCAGAAACTTAATATAATTAACAAAGGGTGGAACATGAGGGAAACCTAATTACATGAAACAGATAAACATTAACACTCAGACGAGGATCACAAGACAATCCCAAAGACGGGATAAACTGAATAAATATTTCACAGTGCATAGAAAGAGACAGGACAGATAAGATAAATGCAGAAGGTTCTGCAGGAAAACTCAGCAAAGCCAGTGAAAGAAAAGCAAGAGGCGGAAACTAGAACAGGGCGAATGCTGAGAGATCATTAGTCAATTAGTCAGTGCAGCTATACAATCCCGGGTGCTCGCTAGTATGTTAGTCTAATATACAATGTTAGTTTGTTATTTTCTAGAATTTACTAACCAAACTGTTAGTAGGGGTTAGTAATATAGAAAAGCAAGGGGAAATTAGAAAACGAGAAAGGAAGGAAGGCTGAAACCTATTAATCACCTGAAATAGTGTCACAATCCATTAAGACAGAAAACTGCTACAAACAATGACGCGACCGGGGAGAAAGCAAAGACTGTACATGGGTAAGACGTGGACTGGAATAACACGGGGGAGGAATGAAATGTGATGCACTAAGACATGGACTAAAAACCGACATCACCAAAATAATAAAAACCTAAAATTGACGAACCAAACACACAGACCCACAGAACGCAACAAGTCATTCAAATCGCTCATGCTTATTACCTCCCGTCGCGGGCCGACAGGCCCCGAAAGGGGGGTCTGGTGGAGATCTGCATACGTATGTACGTCCGTATGTCCAAACATTTTGCACTATATCTCGGAAGCTCTTGGGCCGAATCCAACCAAACTTGGGACCACAATACTTTGGGGTGGGGGAAGGGTGACCATGGTGACCTTGACCTAATTTGCATAATACACTGCCCGGCCAAAAAAAAAGTCACCGTTTGGAAATTAATGAACAAATTTTATAATTGGATCATTATTGCAGTTATTAATATGTTTCAGCTGGCAATAATCATTTTTACCCTGACTGATGAAACGAGTCGCAACTCATTTCTTAAAAAATCATGTTGGAAGACGCATCCCCTGATGGTGGAAAAGATGTTTCAGTATTTCAGAACAGGCAGGTTATTGGCCTGTATTTAGCAAAGAAAACCATGAATGACAAAAACAAGTATGAGGAATCATTTTCACAAACAAATTTGCCACCACAAAGTCCTGACATTAAACACATTAAAAGTTAATGGGATGCGCTCAAGAAAGACCACCGAGTGGTTCAACCATTATGTCGAGAAGACAAGATCTCGGCCAAAAATGATGGCATTTCTGATTGAAAATAAATGTTCTGGCATCACATACAGTTGTCAAAACAATGACAAGACGAATATGCACTGCAATCAAAGCTACAGGGGTTCCAACTAAATATTTCAGTGTGCGACTTTTTTTTTGGCCGGGCAGTGTAATTAGGTCATGGGGTTAATAAGTGCAAAAATCACATTTATGGCCATTGTTAGCGGAGTGATGAAGTTAGGTGGCTGAAATCTTTACAGCACCTTCTCCTTGCACATTTTTCAAACTGGCTGATAGGGGGCATGCATGAAGTATTAAATTGTAATTCTGAATCAGTGGAGTATGCAGGTGCATGTGACTTTAAAGTTCAGAAAGATGCGACGGGGGGTTCACCGCAGCAACGGCTTTCTTGTTAATTAGTAGGTAGGTCCAAACAGTCGCGTTCCCTTTGCCGCAATGGCTGATAATAATGGTCGAGTGATTGCTTTCTTTCTGAGTTTATCCTTGTTGGGTGTTGAGGACGACATTAAAAGTTGAACAGAAGTCTTTTTATTGGAACAACCTGACAAATTATGCAAAAAAATTAAAAGCTCAGGGAACGGGCAGTTTACCTTTAAGACTTAACACACTTATTTCTATCACCATTTTTCTTAGTAACACAAAAACTTAGCCCTTGATTTTAGAAAATTTTGACTAGCTTGCCAGTGGGATAAGCAAATTATAACTTGTTCAGCAAATAACTTCAAGCTTCCATTTGCTTGACAAGGCAAAACTTGTTTATCCCATTGGCAAGCTAGTCAAAATTATCTCAAATGAAGGGCAAATGTTTTGTAAAAAATGGTGATAGAAATAAGGATTTAAGTCTTAAAATAAGTAAGGGTCTCTGAAGCAACCCTTCCCATCGAATGCTGTCTGGTTATTTCTGGGCGGTTCTTTACTCATGATTTTTGGGCAAGTATTTGTGCTTTGACAAGTCAGTCTAGCAAGAGAGCAAATTAGACATGGGAGGTGTTTCTCTGTTAAGAGGTTGTTTATATAACTGCTAGCTCAGTGTGACATCTGGCCATTGCTAGACTTTAACAGATGCAAAAGGAAATCAAAAGCCTTGATTCAAGACTAGATGCTGAAAGATTTCTTATACATGCACTACAGAAGCAATTGTATACAATTGACTATTCAGAATAGGCTGAGAAAAGGGGGGGAGGGGTATGTATAAAAATGTATGTGACTGCAATACGCAGCACCTGATATGAAAATGCCCTTAAATTAAAAGGGGACAGTCTGCACTTTAATCTCACATTGTTTCATGCCAAATCCAATGTACTCAATTACTGAGCCAAGGCTGGAATGTTGTATTTACCAACAAGCAGCTAGGACAGGAACTATCCTATATATACTGCTAATTTATGCTCATATTGTTAGGGTCAAGTTTAATCAACGTTCTAATTTCGCATTGCTTGGCCTGCTAGCTTACCTATTGTACCTATTGTAATAGCGGCTGGCTGACTAGTAACTTACAGAATATACTTGAACGGTTGCAAAGTATTTCCTTCTGTTGACTGGACTGTGAAACAGCCAGTTACATTTCATTTCATGTTATGTTAACTTAAAGAGAAGACAAATCTACCATTTGATTTTAATTCTTCTTGCATTTTACACTTCTAGATCAAAAACGCAAGAAGGCATGTTCTAAATCTAAGGGGACTTGTTGCCCCCTTCCTGTTGTGCCACCCTTTCCACATTCAAAGAGGTGCTCTGTTGAAAGTCCTCCTTTCCAGAGGCCTAACAAGAGGCAGTGTTTGGATGCACCAGCCTCAACATCATTCTCCTCTTCACTGCTCCCCATTGCCACTCCTCTGCCTGGACCATCCACCACTCACCACCTCAATGATATAAGTAGGACTGGCAGTATTATTGTTTTGAGCATTTCCATTAAAATGTTAACCTCAGCATGAAGAAATGCAATGGGGACAGAAGCACATTAACATCAGATTATAAACCAAATTACCTCTAAGGTGTCTAGAGACCACAAAAAAATTTTCAGCTCATTCTGTAAATGCTTGATCCCCCCCAACCGCCAAACATGAAGAATGCCCCCAAAAACCTTTTTTTTTTTTTGCCAAAAAAGTTAAGCGGTGGGACATAGTATTCACGACCGTCCATCCATCTGTCCGTCCGTCCGTACTTCCCGAATCCTTGTCAGCAAGATATCTCAAGAACAAATTGACGGATTTCCTTCAAATTTCATGTCAACATGTATTAGGGTGATACCCCGGCGCCAGGCGATTTTGGTGACCTTCGCGTCACTCTCAAGGTCACACCGAGAGATTGCTCATTTTGACTCGATTTCACATTTTGTGATGGGGGACAAAGACACTTAAGTGGCAAATACTTGTTTTTTTCTTGTTTTTTAAGAGCCATTTTTTGCAGTGTATGGAGAATAACTACTGACAATCCTTTCTCAAACTTTCCAAAATAAACACGAAAGTTTGCAAGTTCCCTAGTGCAAATCTCTAGCTAGCTCTCCTGCAGAAATCTTACATTCAAGCAGAAAGGGGCAGCAACCTTCAGGTTTAGATAGACCTGAAGCCAGGTGCTGCTGATAAGCAATCAACCAGCTTGAGAAAGAATCTGGTGAAGCAATTTGATGTCGTTCACGACGAGACAAGTAAAAGCGGAATACACTCTTCCTTCCAACAGGAGGCCAACAGACAAATTCCCAATTTAGATCCTTGCAGCGCTTGAGCCAATTGTGTGCTGCTATAAAACCCACTAACCACTGCCGGTACTGGCGCAGCCCCAGGGATCGAACCCAGGTTGCCAGCTCACATCTGCGAATGCCAAGCAACTGCCATAGCTGCGCGAGCCACGGCGGCTCATAGAACAGTTTCTAAGGATTATGTCTAACAGTCATTTAAGCAGACCATCTTGCTCCCATGGACAGCCTGGTACATCGTTTGAATGTCAACAAAGTTCTGTTTCTCAATGATCTTTTTCACTCTTTGCTTTGATAAATGATCCCACAAAGTAGCCCATGGTCAAATACTATGACATCTAGCTAGGATGTTGCAAATATTTTGTCTGAACTGGTCTTATTAGAGATTCTGCAGCACATTCTGCCTGTAATTAGATATCTTTTTGTCTTTCAGAGGTTGTTCCTCAAACTTTGGAGAAAATTAAAATCCAGGTAAGGCAGAACACTCTTCTCCTGCAAGCCATCATGAAGAACAGTGTGAGAGAGGAGCCAGGCAAGTTACCTGAGGAGAACTTTGGACTACCTTTTAGGACAATGGGAGATTTCCAGGCTTTGGAGAAGAGGCTGGCTGGAAGTGCTGACTGCCAGTGTTCTCTGGTAAATACTGTCACCTTCCTAAAATAATGACCGAAGTCATATTTTAAAGTTTTTCAAAAACAAAAAATTGAACTAAATATAGCACCATGAAGAGCCGATGTTGGCAAAATATCATTTTGGTTAGAAATAACTTGACAATTTTTTTTTTTTTTGCCTAAATCAGCTGTTCATGAAGGTGTGTTTGATTCAGTTTTTTTCTGTTTTTTTGAAAAACTTGAAAATATGACCCAGGCCATTATCTTAGGAAGGCAAAGATGGAAAGCGATTATGACTCCGGACTTCCCGTGCTTCTCTTTACTCAGGGATTGGAAACAATGCATGTGTTTCATGATCGTTTAAATTGATTAAATGAAATAAAGACCATTTGAAACGTCTTTATGCAATTCCATTGCTTTCAATCCCTCAGTAAAGACAAGCTTGAGGATTCCCGGGTCATAATCAAGTTCCGTGTCACTGGTGGGGAAATCCATTGTAAATGCATGTGAAACTGATTAACTTAATGCGCAATGACTTAATTCCGTGAGTGAATTTCTTCAGTGCACATGGATTGAATAATTGCTGAATATGGCACAGGAAAGTGAATGCCACTAAGAGGCGAGATTCACGTCTAATGCACGAAACTTGGCATCTCTGTAATTCAAAGTTAAGGTTAGGATGTAACCCTAAAATTCACCAAAATTTGAGACGTGTAAAATCTAAAACTGTGGACTGTCTGGACTCGGAATACATTCCTAATTGTTATTAAATAATACAAAAAACAATGCGGAAATCAAAGTACCCAAACACAGGGAGAATATTAAACTCTACCAAGAAAGGCTCCAGGGCAGGACTTGAACCTGCAA
The DNA here is from genome assembly GCA_029721435.1 of Gymnothorax reevesii. Taxonomy (NCBI): domain Eukaryota; kingdom Metazoa; phylum Chordata; class Actinopteri; order Anguilliformes; family Muraenidae; genus Gymnothorax; species Gymnothorax reevesii. The sequence goes on along the minus strand of CM056582.1, from coordinate 40,678,350 downwards.
TCTCCTTGCCACGCAACAACCACTGCGCCACCCTAATGTCATTGTTAATAGTCTTCAAATATGGTATCATTTCAAGTTTCACTTTGGTTCCAAACATTCAGACTTGCCATCCCATATTTTAAACTAGATAACGGATTTTGGGTGGCGCGTTGGTTAGCACTGCCGCTTCACAGTATGAGGGTTGCAGGTTTGAGTCCTGGTCTGGCGGCTTTCTGCATGGGGATTGTGTTCGGGTACTACTATTTCCAAGTTGTTTTTTGGATTATTATCCCCCCGCCACGCGATATAGCATTGGGCTCCGTCCGTAAAATTGAGGCGGCAGGGGATATTGCCATGTTAGTGGCAAAAACTTGTTTAATAACAATCTGCCGCTGTTGGTCCATTGAAGGCCAGTTCGTCAAACTTCTGAAAGGCTGAGCTCAGCTGCCGACAATGGACCACTGTAGTAATGCTGTCTGGGTAGTGAATCAACAGACTATGAGAGAGCCTTTTGTTTCTAAACCTACTCGAACGTGACCAAAATAGAACCGCGCTGTGATGCCGACTTTTGTTTAACCACCAAGATGGCCGACTTCCAGTGTTCGCCAAAAATGCAATTTAGCTGTGACGTCATGTGCAGTCAAAGAATATCTTTTTGTTATAGGAATATTTTTTCCCTAAATAACTCAATGCATAAAATTTGAAATACATATTTGACTCAATTATGATTCTCAAAGATCTATAAATAAACTTTTTATGTCCTTGTATATCTTTTTGATCCGATATCTCGCTAGCTTTGGTGGCGTTACAGCCAAGGCCATAATACACAGAGTCATGGCGGAGCTTATGAGCAATGAACTGGCAAAACAGTTCAATTGGAAAGGAAGAGGGGATAAAAGCCCCTTTGGGATTTTATGGCTGGCGAAGATTGTAAAAGGTAACTAATAAAAAGCCTTCGGACAATTCTGCCTTTCTGTCTCTATGTCTCATCTGCACACTCATCAGCAATCACCACCCTCTATCCTTTCTTTTCTGTTTCATATCCCCACGCATAGTCTGTCTCACACACACATACACTATGAATTACAGGTGAGATTAACAAAAAGATCAATCCTGTCCCTGCCTGCTCCATTTATTTTAACAGAGGTAGCAAAGCACCAGTCAGTGACTGCCATTGATGCGGAGGAGAGAGTCGTCTTGGCTGAGATTCAGTGGTGAAAGGGGTGGGGGGAGAAAGAGGGGAACTGACAAAAGAGGTATGTTGATAAATGCTATGTGGCACAAGGACCTGTTTTGAAACCCCTGGCAAAAGTTATGGAATCAGCACACTTGTATCAATTGATAGGCTAGCTCTCTTCTTGGAGCAAGTGCTTCCCTTCAATTAGCCAAATCCAACAGCTCATTAAGGTCTGCAAACTTTCCGTTTTAACTGCAGACTCACGCTCGCATTTTTTTTTTTTTTAGAAATCATAGTCGCTAATGACGTTAGTAACTTGCACAGTTCTACCAAATACAGTCAGTGGATTTTACAGTGTAACTTTGCATCAGTGCTTTGGGGAGATGCGCCCAGTATGTTTGCTGTGTAGCTAACTAACAGTCAGGGGCCTCGGTAGTTACACATGTCTGCTTTGCTGGTTATGAGGGAGTATGCCGGCACACACAAGTCGCACACACAGAGGCTCCAGACTTGGACTCGTGCTCAAAAGACTTCAGACTCGACTCGGACTCATGTTTTGGGACTCGTGAACAATCGTTATGTTTTCTTTTTTCCTTTTTATTTTTTTTGGGGGGGGGGCATATTAACATTAGGGAAACTGAAACATCTGACGAGCTTAATGTCATTCCTTCCTTTTTGACATGGTAACCATATTACACATCGGGAGTGCGCCTCGCGGCCTCACTCACTAGTACCTCAGATGACGCTATGGTGACCGACGCACCTGCAGCTGCTGCTGTCCCCTTTGTAATTACGTTTGGTTATAAAAACTTCAAACAAGACGGCACCAACAAAAGAAGCTCTGACTGCAAAGTCTGCAGTACCAAGATTAAGGACACTGGATCAACCACATCAAATTTTATCAGGCACCTGAAAACTCACCTGGATAGGTCAGTCACATTAGCACCTACAGTTAGCAAACATGTTTAGCTTAGCATTAGCTATGTTTAACTTAGCTTACCACTGGCTTTGTAACTGAATATTTGCATCGATGAGTGAATGTTAGGTTGCTTGTCACACTTGTTTGCAGGGAGTGGCGTTAACATGATGTTTTAAAAAAAGGTTGGGTAATTATGCATCTACGTTCTATTGCCATCATCTACTAGCTAACGTTAAACATAGAAAAATGCATAGTTACACTGTCGGTTTATAGGCAGGTTACAGGTTAATTGTTGACCATGTAACGTTAATGTTACAGGCTTGCCAGGTTACCATTACACTGGGTTTGAGTGAGAGGATAGAGGAATGTTTTAATTTATAGTAGACTTAAAGGATGTCATTAGAGACCCATTTATACAAAACCCAAAACCAGTGAAGTTGGCACGTTATGTAAATCGTAGATAAAAACAGAATACAATGATTTGCAAATCCTTTTCAACTTATATTCAATTGAATACACAGCAAAGACAAGATGTTTAATGTTCAAACTGAGAAACTTTATTTTTATTTTTTTGCAAATAATCATTAACTTAGAATTTAAAGGCAGCAACACATTTCAAAAAAGTTGGCACAGGGGCCTTTTTACCACTGTGTTACATCGCCTTTCCTTTTAACGACACTCAGTAAACTTTGGGGAACTGAGGAGACCAATTTTTGAAGCTTTTCAGGTGGAACTCTTTCCCATTATTGCTTGATGTACAGCTTAAGTTGTTCAACAGTTGTCTCTGTTGTCGTATTTTGTGCTTCATAATGCGCCACACATTTTCAATGGGAGACAGGTCTGGACTACAGGCAGGCCAGTCTAGTACCCACACTCTTTTATTACGGAGCCATGCTGTTGTAAAACGTGCAGAATGTGGCTTGGCATTGTCTTGCTGAAATAAGCAGGGGCGTCCATGAAAAAGACGTTGCTTGGATGGCAACATATGTTGCTCCAAAACCTGTATGTACCTTTCAGCATAAATGGTGCCTTCACATATGTGTAAGTTGCCATGCCTTGGGCACTAATACACCCCCGTACCATTACAGATGCTGGCTTTTGAACTTTGCGCCTATAACAGTCCGGATGGTTCTTTTCCTCTTTGGTCCGGAGGACACGACGTCCACAGTTTCCAAAAACAATTTGAAATGTGGACTCGTCAGACCACAGAACACCTTTCCACTTTGCATCAGTCCATCTTAGATGAGCTTGGGCCCAGCGAAGCCGGCGGTGTTTCTGGGTGCTGTTGATAAATGGCTTTCGCTTTGCATTGTAGAGTTTTAACTTGCACTTGCAGATGTAGCGACAAACTGTAGTTACTGACAGTGGTTTTCTGAAGTGTTCCTGAGCCCATGTGGTGATGTCCTTTACACACTGATGTTGGTTTTTGATGCAGTACCGCCTGAGGGATCGTAGGTCACGAGCATTCAATGTTGGTTTTTGGCCTTGTCGCTTACATGCAGTGATTTCTCCCAATTCTCTGAACCTTTTGACGATATTACGGACCGTAGATGATGAAATCCCTAAATTTCTTGCAATAGCTCGTCGAGGAATGTTGTTTTTAAACTGTTCGACAATCAGCTCACGCATTTGTTCACTAAGTGGTGACCCTCATCCTTGTTTGTGAATGACTGAGCATTTAAGGGAAGCTGCTTTTATACCCAATCATGGCACCCACCTGTTCCCAATTTGCCCGTTCACCTGTGGGATGTTCCAAATAAGTGTTTGATGAGCATTCCTCTACTCTCTGTCTTTTTTGCCACTTGTGCCAGCTTTTTTGAAACATGTTGCAGGCATCAAATTCCAAATGAGCTAATATTTGCAAAAAAATTACAAAGTTTACCTGTTCGAACATTAAGTAACTTGTCTTTGCAGTGTACTCAATGGAATATAGGTTGAAAAGGATTTGAAAATCATTGTATTCTGTTTTTATTTACGATTTACACAACGTGCCAACTTCACTGGTTTTGGGTTTGTAATTAAACAATGTGGTTGCAGAGTGCACACTGTCAACTTTTTTTTTTTCCAGTGGCCAAATGGCTAGCATATTGAATGTTGAAATTTTACCAGGCACTCAATAGATTACCATTCTTATTTTGGCTGGTGAGTGCAGCGTACCAGCCATTTCCATAATTTACTAGCATTTGAATGGTGTTAATTTTGTGTCTAGCAGATGTAGCCTACTATAACTTTAACTGTGATTGGATGATTAGTTGTTATTGCAATATTTTCCTGCTATCCTGAGTCAGTCTATGTCATACTAAAGTGTGATGTTTTGCACAAATAAGGATGTTAATTAGCCTACAGTGCCTTTGACTGGGTGAGGTGTAACATTTTCTATATTTGTTTTTATTATGGTCCCATTGAGCCTGCACAGTATGGGGCAAGGTATATTGTAACTGTATGTTCATGTTGGAAGAATACAGTTTCCTTTAAAGGAAATAATTCATTGTGTGTTTTCTTCATATTGCATTGCAGTTTAACCTTAATCCTACCGTGTGAGGTCCGTTTGGACCCCGGACACTGCTTTTTGCCTGCCAAACTCTTCACGGCTATGCGATCCAGCTGAAATTGTAAGAATTTGTCTGTCTATGTAACCTTATTATATAACCTAAAGAAAAGTGAATTCGAAGCAACAACTTGTATATTCTAATAATAATCCTCTCTGGGGTCCAAACGGACCCCAGCAAAAATATCATAAAATACATAATATTACTTGGTCATAATCATACAAAAAAAAAAAATACAAACCCTTGACCATCTGGCTACCATGTTCACTGCTAGAAGGAAAGTGAACCGTTGGCCTGTTGTGCTGTTTGGCAACATCATTGATGTAGGTGCTATTGCAGCATTTGTAATCTGGATGGGCAACTATTCAGAGTGGAAGGCCCCTGAGGGAAGACGAAGGAGGCGTATCATTCTCTCAGAGCTGGCATGCCAACTTGGAACACCTCAAGTCCAGTGTCCAGTGCCACACTCCATGCCCCAGTGAAGCTGTCTATAAAGCTCTTTGGAGTTGAACCTGCTCAAGTTGTCCAACAGGGTCAAGATCCAAGCAGACAGGGAAAGAGGAGACGGTGCAGCTTTTGTCCCTGAGAGCAGGACAAGAAGGTCAGGCTTGAGTGTGCAGAATGCAAACGGACTGTGTGCTCAGACCACAGCAAGCAGCAAGTACTCTGTAATGAATGTGCCTAAACTTTCTTAGAGAGACCTCAGACACTCCATCTATGATCACTTATTATGGACAAGTGTGTGTTCTTTTCATATGTGTGGTTATGATGACATAGTTGTCAAGATCAGCAACCACAAAACTTGAATTTACTGACACTGTTTCTCTAGACAGGACATTTTCTTGGTTAAGTGTTCATTGTTTAAGTGTGTTCTTTATGCCCTAGGCCCTTGAGTGTATTGATGTTATGAATAAAAGATGTTCTGAGCAAAATTAATCCGGTAATTTTGTCTTTATAAGCTTTAATTTAAAAAAAAAGTATTGGGGTCCAAACAGACCCCACACGGTAAGATTAAGGTGTATGGTAGCATGGTAGCATGGTAGGATGAGGGTTAAAGTGATCAAATGACAAACAACTAATCAGTACTGATACTTTATGCTAATAGATAAAGGAGTGATTAGAATACAGTCAATGCTCTGAATTTCTTAGATATAGCTCTGCGGTATTCTTAGTAGACCGAATAGCAGCAGATGATGGAAGGCTCATTACAACAAGAAGAGACATGACACTCTAATTTTTTAGAGACTTGAGACTTGACTTGGTCTCGTGACCAAAAACTTGAGACTTGACTTGGACTTGCAAAAAAAGACTTGTAAATATCTCTGCTGGCTGGTGAAACTAAGCAACAAAAACTTGAAAAACACAGACAAATGGGCTGTTTGCGAGCTTTTGCTCCTGTGCCTTCGACTTGCCACAGTGCATTATATTGAATCCTCATGTTAAGATATCAGCAAAGTGAATATCTTGGATGCCTTCATCTGTTTGCTTTTTATTTCCTCTACAGTCTCTCACACTGCACCACCTCCCTGTTCAAAAAAAGTATCATCCATCCCTCTTTTCACCTCATCCGATGAGACCGATATTGATAAAGAATGGTATGGTTTGCAACCCTTACACTCCAAATGTGATAGAATTTCTGAAAACAACCAAAACACAACAAGTGATTGTTTAAGTTGTGGAGAAGCACTTAAATTGTCCATTCCATTTTGTCTTCTCTGCAGAATCAGTTGGTGGCGCTGAAACGGAGACAGAGGCATAAATGCCCATTGTTTATTTGTTTTGTTTGTTACATTTATTCATTATTTCATTGTGTTAATTTGTTAAATTGTATTCGTAATAAAACTAATTTGTATTGAAAAGCAAAAATGTGTGAAGTTGTGTATTAGCCTGCATTTTGATATTCTAATCAATTTCTGAAAGCATCTTGCACGCTGATGGTTAAAAGTGAGCTGCCCTCAGTCGTTGCACTCATTTTTACCCCTCAGCCCTAAAGGCTGACGGGGTATTGCTATCCTTCGTGCGGTCGGACGGTGGGCGGACGGGCATCTCCAAAAACTTTGACATCGGGCTGAGGGGTATTCCGTGCATTGCACGCCTATTTTTTATTTTTACAATAAAAAGCTTCATAATTGGTAAAATAAGAGCGGCTCTCGAAATACTGAATCCAGATGCAGTAAATGAGCTCCCTTGGCAATGAGTTCTTGTGTTGAAATGCATGGATGTGTCTTTTGAAGATCTGTTGCTGTAGATAGGAATATTCACACCTTCTTTATTTGCCCTGAGATACATTTTAGCTGTTAAAGCAATTAACTCCATATAACTTGCTACAGATGGGCAATAGCACAAGCAGGGAAGCCACTGAAGACCCCCTCAGGTAGAATGTAGAGTGAAACAAAAACCTGCACCCACACTGGCCATTTCTGGATAAAATTGGGCATCCCTGAGATTGGTAAGTCCACCACTTAATACATTATCACCCCATTTTAATGTACATGTCATGAAGTAAATTCTATATTACATAATATTTCTACTTTTATAAGCCATAAATATAAATTTAACATGTAGGGCCGAAGGCACAAATGAGACAAAATAATGTTAGCTCAACGTTGACTGCCAACCTTGGGCCAACTGGTTGGTTTGCCTCAAGATACGGTGGCCCAATGTTGGCCCAATGCTCTCTCGCTAAATGCCCCCAAACTGGCTACGTTGGGCCAACGTTGGCCCGCCGGACAAAATGACGTTGGCCCAACATTGGGGCCCAACGTTGGGCCAACCAATCTGCTTACGTTGGCCCAACCAGTTGGGCCAACGTTGGCCCACCGGACAAAATGACGTTGGCCCAACGTAGGGGCCCAACGTTGGGCCAACATAACTGCTTACGTTGGCCCAACATTGTATTGTTAGCTGGGTGTAACTTAGGTTCTCGGGGAAAATGTATGGATGGTGCTTCTGCAACTCTTTGTGGAGTTTGTAACGTTAGAGATTTAATAATCTCCGACAAATCTAACAGGACGCTCTGCTGATTCTGCAGAGCAGTCTCCTGCAAGTGTAACCTCTCGGCAAGTTCAGAACGCTGATTACATAAAACAGAAAGTAAATTAGCAAATCCAGTCAACATCTCTCGTTGGCTGGTAATTGCCTTCTTAATTTCAGCCACCGCTGACGTCTCCATTGTGGCTGGGGTGTACTGTGATGGCGTAGGCGTTAAGACACCAAGCGCAGTGGTCACAAATGAAAGTAAAATCCAGCAGCTTGCTGAGAGGCTAAAACGAATAGAAATGACAAGGCTCGCGCTACCAACGGACCTGACGCCGTCCGTGGTAGCCAACAGGCGAGCTCAAACACAATACAAAAGAAAAGAGAAAAAAAAACAGATAAATCCCTTACTCAATAGCACTATTACTCATAGGGCCGGTTCATACTCAGCACAAGGTACGCGAGCGCGAACACAAGGCAACGCATTGAGCAACGCAAGGTGTCCATCTTGCGTCCTTGCGTAGCAAAGTGTGTTGTCCAAATTTTTGTAACGCGATGCGTGTATTTCCGTGAGATTCAAATGGGGGAGATAAAGCAAATAATGCACCATATGATGTCTTCAACATACCAAAAAGAAGAAAGAAGGCGGAGGAGACGGAAAGGACTTTGCTACCCCCTATTGTATGAGCAGTGTACTGCTTTTTAACGAGGCACAACGAAGCAAGGGACGCGCGTTCAGGCTTCTCTGTGAACGGAATGGAACGGACCTGTGGTCGCGTTCGCTCGCGTGCCTTGCGTTGAGTATGAACCGGCCCTTAAGCAGCTAAGATCCTGCCAATAATCTATCTTCTCAAAATACCTTACCGGCTAAAGCGTCAAACGCAAAATGAAACTCCAGCAACACGAACGAGGAAGAACTTTCCTGCTTAAATAGAGTCCGGGCAATGCTCCCAATCAATGCCAGCTGGCTAAGGAATCCGACGGTGAGCAAAACGATATTGTCCCGGATGAGAGTAACAAAAAGAGCGAACAAAGCTCCCCAACCATGACAATTTCTCTAAGTTTTAGCAACAAAGAGTTATGAAGCCAAACACAAAATCATGATGAGGTAATCCCGGTCTCCCCTACTTATTACTTTCCATGCAGCCACAACAAATGATGTTATTCCAACTTTTGAACATTTACAGTCACTAACGTTACATGAAAATGTGCAAGCTATGTTGCAACTGCTACTGTAATAACTTATTACAATAATGACATTTATTACAATAGCAGGCGCGAATGCATGGTAAACTCAACCACTATTGTAATAAATTATTACAATAGTGGGCGTAAATATTCAGCAAAATGGTGGATTTCGCCACAAGTAATATTGGAACAATTATGGTTCCGGAATTCTCACGCTTTTCCTCACTCGGGTTGGAAGCAGTGGAATTGCATAAAAATGTTTTGGTCTTATTTCATTTAAACAATTTTAATGATCATGAAACGCACACATTTTGTTGATTGAATAATTACTGACTACAGCACGGGAATGTGAATGAAGCACAAATTCTCATGGCGAATGCGTGAGGTCTAATACTCATTTCAAACACCATTATTGTTGTGGGTGATTAAAATATTCATGTTGATGTTAACAATTCCTTAAAAACAGCATTTTTAACACCCATAGACTCAATTGGTTTCACTGAACACCTTTATGAATCCACACATTGCCATCATTGTACACTTAATCTCATCCTATCATACGGCAGAGACATTGAAAATGAATTGGTTGCGCTGCTCATTTTCAAAACGCATTCCTTTAATGAAGTCTGGGTCAAAGCCAAAAACACAATTGCCAAGCCACAATACGAAATCCAAAAACAGAGTCGACGAGACAGGCAGGGGTCAGAACCAGAAAAACAGATGAGCAAAGTATATAGACGGTAGGCAGTCGATGAACAAAGCCAAGGGTCATGCACAGGGCATCCAAACACAGGAATCGTGGTCATAAAAAAAATAGGTCGAAATCCAAAAAGACAAAACAATACAAGAAGGGCAATGCAAGAATCGAAGTCAGACAAACCAGTCGAAGGAAAACAATACTCAATGGCACACAAGGTGCTCTGCACAAAGAAATATTGATCAACGTTCTGGCAAAGTCCGAACTGCAGTGAGGACTCTTAAATAGACGGGAGGGAAGTCACATGCTACGCTGGGAACAGGTGAGCTGGATCAGACTAATTACAATGGGAGAATCACATGAGGCAGACCCGAACCACAAAAATTGGCGAAAGCCAAGACACGGACAGGAATCACACAAACAGCTTATGACATTTAAACAGCTCCGGTCAAGGAGTTTTAAGTGCACAGATAATGCATGCAGGAAAGTAATTAAGCACATGCGAGAGATCTCGCAGAAACACAGGGGGAGACAGGTAAAGCTGAGCAAGAGGTGGAGACTAGAAAAGGGCGATTGCTGGGAGGGAATTAGTATAAATTAGTAGCGGTGCAACTTTACAGATAAAACTAGAGTGCTTGTTAGTAAGTTAGTAATATATATACATGGATTAGTTGTATTAGTAGACTATGATACAAAATACAAATGTTAGTTTTGTTAGTAATCAGAACATTAAGGCAAAGGAAGTAAACGAGGATTGAAGGAATATATTAAACACCAGAAATCATTTAAATCACCCGAAGCATGTGAGCACACAGACTGGGAAGACGGACTGAACCAACTAGATCACAAGACAGGGGAGACAAATGCAATGGAACTGAGAATGGACTGAACTAAAACCTGAGAATAACAATAACCAAAAAGAATAAATAAAAGACAAAATCATCAACCATGAACTTGAACATAAACATGAACATAAACAAAACAAAAACCAAAACCATGACCACTGAGCTCCCTGAATTTGCATTGTTCCAAAATCTTCCACTTGTAATATAGACCCAATTGCTTGAGGATTCTCTTTCATTCAATTAATTAAACCAACTACAACTTATTTTTCATGTCTCATTGCTGTCAGACTATGAATCAGAATCTGTCTAAAGAGCAGTAATCAAGCCTCTGGTCCAACATAGACCCAGATATTCCCACTAATTATAGACCTAAACTGAATGTTCCCATTTATCAAAAATTTTTGAGACCACTGCTTCAAAACAACTGTTTCTCCCTGGTCATGTGTTCACCCCGGATGTGTATTTAAGATGTCTGTTTATGCACTTCCTTTGTCAGATCGTTCTTCCTAGTTTCCTGTGCCACGTTTGTTTTCCGCCTTGATTCTTAGTGATTTATCTTTCTGACTGGACCGCCTGACTACGAGCTTTGCCTATTCCCTGTATTGTACCGCACTCTTGTTTATGGACCTCTTTTTGTCTGACTACAATTTTTGTGATCAGTGCCCTGGTTTTGACTCTGGATTAAGCCCATTGGAATCTGTTTTTGGATTGCTGACTTTGTACTGTTGCCAGCTCTGTTGGGGGGTTTCCCCCTTCAGAAATAAAGCCTCCTTTTTGCATTCATCTGGTTTTCGCTATTGGTTCATTACGTTTATTGAAGTGAACGCCTCCAATATCGGAGCTGGAGTCATACTGTCCCAGAGGGCTACAGAAGATGGTGAGGACCATCCATGTGCTTTCTTTTCTCGCCGCCTCAGCTCTGCTGAGAGAAACTAAGACATCGGTAATCGGGAGCTGTTGGTGGTGAAATTGGCCCTGGAGGAGTGGAGACAATGGCTGGAGGGCTCCAAAGTAACCTTCATTGTCTGAACAGACTACAAGAACTTGGAGTACCTGCAGACGGCCAAGAGACTCAACCCGCGACAAGCCAGGTGGGCATTATTCTTTTCCCGCTTCAACTGCCACATTGCCTACAGACCTGGAAGTAAGAATGTTAAGCCTGATGCCCTCTCCCGATGTTTTGAGATCCAGGATGAGGAACTTAACAATGATACCATCCTCTCTAAAGAAGCGTTTATTGATGCCTTGTGTTTAGACATAGAGAGGGAGGTTAGAAATGCCCAAACCAATGCTGCTACCCCCAGTGCGTGTCCTACTAACTGCTTATATGTCCCAGCTACTCTGCGCCCCAAGGTCCTGGAATGGGGACACGCATCCAGACTGTCTTGCCACCCTGGGATTAGCAGGACCAAAAACTTTATCCTTCAGAGGTTTTGGTGGCCAGAACTAACCCAAGATGTCCAGGGCTTTGTAGCAGCTTGTTCGATCTGTGCCCAGGCTAAAACTTCTCACCAGCCACCACAAGGTGTACTACAGCCCCTTCCGACATCTGATCGTCCCTGGTCTCATATTGCACTAGATTTCATCACAGGCCTTCCCCCATCCAATCACCACACCACCATTCTCACCATTGTTGATAGATTCTCCAAAGCAGTTCATCTAGTTCCCCTCACTGAACTTCCTTCCGCTCAAGACACTGCCAACCTTGTCATCGAACATGTCATTAGGCTTCATGGTATACCCACCGACATCACTTCCGATCGCGACCCCCAGTTCACTGAACTTTTTTGGAAAACATTCTTAAAAGCCCTAGGCACTTCAATCAGTTTATCATCAGGTTTCCATCCCCAGACTAATGGCCAGACCGAGCGAGCTAACCAGTGTGTGGAAAGTGTTATGATGCCGCTGCATTAGGAACCCCTCCTCCTGGAGCTATCAGTTGCCGTGGGTGGAATACGCGTTGAACAGCCACACCTCTGCTGCCTCCGGCGTCTGCCCCTTCAAAGCCTGCCTGGGCTACCAGCCCCCTTTGTTCCCGTCCGTTTATTCGTAGGTGCAGACGCACCTGGATTACCACCCACCAGGCCCTGCTCAGGTCGGTTGCGCGGATGAAGGAGCAGGCCAACAAGAAACGCACTACGGCTCCTACGTACCGACCTGGGCAGCGGGTCTGGCTGTCTTCAAGGGACGTCTCCCTCAGAGGTAACGGGGGTAAGCTTTTCCCAAAATACCTGGGCCCTTTTACTGTGGAAAAGGTCCTAAGCCACACTGCCATTCGCCTCCGTCTCCCCTTGTCCATGCGACATATACACTCCACTTTTCATGTGTCCCAGATTAAACCTGCTATAAACCACCCCCTGTCTTCTGGACCTGATCCCCCACCACCCGTCCGGATCATCGACGGAAGCGAAGGCTTCACGGTCCGTGCCCTCCTGGACTGTCGTCGGTGAGGCAGAGGTCTGCAGTACCTCGTCGACTGGGAGGGTTATGGACCTGAACATCGCAGTTGGGTGCCAGCTTGGTACATCTTGGATAAAGACCTCATCAGAGACTTTCATGCTAGTCACCCTAGACCCTCAGGTTGAATCTCCGGTCGCGATTAGTTGGGAGGGGGGTTCTGTTGGGATTCTGTATCTGCCCTGTGCCTTGTTTAAGTTCTGTGCCTGGCCTAGCCATGTTGATTGATTTTTCGTGATAAGTGACCACTGCCTGTTTTCTGACCATTCTTAGTACTGTGTTTTGTGTTTTGATATTTTAGAAATCCTGGTTTATTATTTTTCATGTCTTGTATTTTTCATAGTCTTTTTCTTGTTTCCTAGATCCCTTGCCATGTTTATTTTCTGCCATGCCTTGCTTTGCACTTCGTTTACCCAGTCTTGTCTCATGTAGGTCTTTGCTCACGGTCCCTTGTCTTGCGTGCCACTCATTCGGGTGATTTATTAGTTTCTGGGTTTCAACCTTCTTTCATTATCTCGTGTTCTTCCTTCCTCTCTCTCTTTTGCTATCTACTAACACATACTAACAGTTTTTTTTTTCGCTAATTACTAACCACACTAACCTTGTATATTTTTACTAACTTACTAACATGCACTCGGGATTGTATAGCTGCACATACTAATTGACTAACGATCTCTCAGCAGTCACCCAATTCTACTCTCCGCCTCCTTACCTATCCCTAATTATCTCTGCTACGAATTTCTGTGGATTTCCACTCATACTTTGTGCTTTCCTTTCTTTAATCTATACACTTTAGTACTCCTTATCCGGAGCTGTTGTTCTGTACTTTGGTTTGTCTTGTGAATCCTGTCTGCATTTTAGCTTTTGCCATATTTATGTAATTAGATTATTCCTCATGTGTCACTCCTGATGATTGTATCATTGAATGTACCTGTTTCTCCCTGGTCATGTGTTCGCCCGGATGTGTATTTAAGATGTCTGTTTATGCACTTCCTTTGTCAGATAGTTCTTCCTAGTTTCCTGTGCCACGTTTGTTTTCCGCCTTGATTCTTAGTGATTTATCTTTCTGACTGGACCGCCTGACTACTAGCTTTGTCTATTCCCTGTATTGTACCGCAATCTTGTTTATCGACCTCTTTTTGCCTGACTACGATTTTTGTGATTGGTACCCTGGTTTTGACTCTGGATTACGCCCATTGGAATCTGTTTTTGCATTGCGGATTTGTACTGTTGCCAGCTCTGTTGGGGGGTTCCCCCCTTCAGAAATAAAGCCTCCTTTTTGCATTCATCTGGTTTTCGCTATTGGTTCATTTCGTAAATCACAACAGCATTATCCACAGAACGGAACTTCATTAATACTGTCTGTGAAAGCAATGACTAAAATGTTTTTGTTATATCTAGATCTTGTCATAATTGCCGTCTGATCGCTATGTGTTTAGCTTTCTGCTGTAATAAAGCTACGAGACGTTTACCAGCTTTGCATGGGCTTCCTCTAACTGATCACATACTACTGTGTGCCAGAGCCATAAGCAAGCGCACTGCCCGAAGCGCACATCCGCAGCTCTCCCTCACGCTGTCACTGTCTCACACACACGCAGTCCTCTTTTTTTAACCTCTTTTTTTCACTAAAATGAATGAGAAGTCCAATAAATAGAGGTACTGTAACAGTAGGCTAATTTGTTTGCAGGAAAATAACACGTAAACACTGAATTAAATTCGTTGTTCATTCTGGCTTCCTTGGTAATTTTTGTCACGGGCCGCCACTGGCTATATGACAGGGCTATTCAACATTATCCAGAAAGGGCTGGTGTGGTTGCAGGCTTTCATTCCAACCAAGCAGTTATACACCTGACACCACTAATCAACCCAAAGAGTCTTAGCCAAAGAGCTTGATTATTAGTATCAGGTGTCTAAGAGCTTGGTTGGAATGAAAGCCTGCACCCACACATTCTGAATCATGTTGAATAGCTTTGCTTTATGACTTTGTATTAAATGGATTGGAATTCTTTTAACACAATGAATAATCAGGCTACACAAAATAATAATTTATGTTTCCAATATCGTGGTCCTCGTTGCAGTAATTTCATTTATAGCTCTGGAAGATCTAACCTGCAAATTACTGTTGGTACAATGCAAAGTATCAGTGGCCTACCTCTAGCCTATTTTTGATCAAGTAAGCTGTCATTGTCCACAAAGAAATTAAGAACTCCTGTGTGGCTACTTTCAACCTACTCAAGTGGTAATTTGAAAGTTTTTATTTTACATTATACTTTTACTGCCAGCATAGTCAGGGTATCTGAGCGCAACATTGCGTAATTTAATGAGATGTCATACTACTGTCCGCTGTTTTTGTAATTTTTTGAAGTTGTGTTAATTGGGTAAATCATCTGGCGAAGTT
The DNA here is from genome assembly GCA_029721435.1 of Gymnothorax reevesii. Lineage (NCBI taxonomy): Eukaryota > Metazoa > Chordata > Actinopteri > Anguilliformes > Muraenidae > Gymnothorax > Gymnothorax reevesii. The sequence continues at coordinate 40,663,165 of CM056582.1, read as the reverse complement.
CTGAATATTATGGATACTCAAATTGGGATGAAGTTTGTATCCGTTTCAAACTCATTATCTGTACCCTTCCAAGTCATCCATTCGTATTTATTTCTATACTGAGTCAAAAAAGAAACTTCACACTCATAAATTTGTAAATATTTTCTTGAAACTTTTAATTAAAAGAGTTTTTATTATCACTAGGGGTAAATGGGCTGTCAAAGACATCATGACACACATCAACTCTGACGTGCACAGGTATGTAGCAAGTGCGAGCGTACTTTAAGCTAAAACCATGTTTTCTCGTGTTCCTAGTCACATGACCATATGAGAGATTTGCAACTAAGCTTACATTAGCACGTTAGAGCGACATCTCGAAAAAACAAGTTTTTAGAGTTAATCATTTGTTGATTTTCAATGCCATGGCTGTCAAAAATTCAGCGTGAACGTGCCATTGGCATGCTGAATACGGAAACGTCCATCACTGACGTTGCAAGGGTTATGGGATGCAGTCGACGAACTATCCATGATCTTCGCACACGTCTCCAACAAACTGCCACCACAGCTGACCGACCTCGTTCTGGTAGCCCACATGTGTCGTCAAAAGCAGAAGACCGACAAATTGTCCTACGTCATTTGCATAATCGATTTGTCACTGCAACGGCCACTAGGAATGAATTGTTTAGAGGTTGAGTGACTGCCCGAACCTTATGTAATTGCCTGCGCACTGCTCATATTCAAGTTGTAACTTACCATTTTTACTCTTGGACATTTCCATACCATTTCCGGATGAACTGGTTACCTTATGGACATTATTTTTATGATACACCATCTTTAATGAGTACTGTGACGGCCAGCCCTGCAGCCGCACCATGAGGCAAGCATCCACGCATCCCCAACACATACATTTATACCGATACCACATAGGCACAGCTCAGCTCAGTTCTGTTATTTCTTTCGCATTATTTTGTTTACTCACTTTTCTAACTTTCATTCATATACCATCATATCTTTTCAGTTTAGTTATATTTAGTTCACAATAACCTCATTATTCATTACCGCTACAAAAACCACAACACGTTAGTTCCATTTTCACATTTTATTTAGCTTTACATTCATCAGTTACTTATTTCAGTTTGCTTTGTTCGTTACTTACATTCTTTTGTTTGAGTTTAAGTTACCGCAGCTGAGTTGTAGGAGCGTGCGGACAAGCCGGGATCACTTCCGCGTCCCGGCGTACCAGCTAAAGGAGCCCGAGCGGAAAACGCCAACTTAAGAGTCTGTGGACCTTCCTGCCTGCCAGGAAACGTCATGGGGGGGAGAAGGAACAGGAATTTAGTTTAGTTGTTTGTTTTCTTTTCAGCATGATTTATATTTATTTTCGATTATGAAATATTAAGTTACTTACTTGTCTTTACTGTCGGGACTAGTCCTTGTCTTCATCTGTGCCGTCCTGTGTGTATTGTTTTGTTAAGATTCTCCGTGTGTGTCTGTTGGTCTGATCAGCCAACATATATGTGCCCCTCGTGTGTCATTAGGGCAGGTCAGTTCTTTGTGTTTAGTTGTGTTAAGTTGAGCTCCTTTTGTTGATTTTGAGTTCTGTTCAGTTGACCTCATTTTTGGGCCCAGAACTCTTTAGTTGCATTTTTTGTTATGTTGAGCATTTTTTCTCTATTTTGTATTTGCTTATGTTTACTTTTAAAAAAAATAAATATTATTTAAAACTTTATTCCTGCGCCCTTGCCTAACTGTCTTGGTCCCTCTTACATGTGGTGGCAGCAGAGGGATAAGCCAGTAGAGGGCGCAGTTTTTCATTTTTTTTTCCCCACTCTTTTTTGAATAATTTTTTTTTTTTTTTCCTCAAAAGTTCTTTTTTCCTCGCCGTCTCCTCATCATGCTTGCTGGAAAAGGCAAGGCAGGCCGAAGAGGAAGAGATGTGCAAGGACCAGGACGTACTGGTGATGAAGTAAAGGCGGTGGAACTGGAGGAACAGGACCAGGTGGCAAGTGGCAGTGAAGACGCAGAGGCAAGTGGAGAACAAGAATTCACTCTTTCAGATCTGGCTGGCATGTTGCAGAGGTGCATGGTGCAGCAAAAAGAGCAAGCATCACAGAGAAGCAGAGAGGCTGATCAACAGTGGCAATCAATCAAAGAGCTACAAGATCAATTCAGTCAACTGCAGCAGTCTGTCAAGGATCAAGAGGCGCCACTATACAGCAGATCGGAGCGCTCGCAGCAGCTCAAGAGACCCGTCAGCTGTAATCTGCAGCCAAAGAAGTGGACCTCTCCAGCTGCCCGCCCAGACGCGTTCACATATGAGGGCTCCTCAGACGAGGGAGGTGGAGGTGATGACCTCCATCTACAGGAAGCCCAAGCTCACAGGTTAGATCGTTCTATGCGCTCCTTTATGCCAAAGTTGCAAAAGCTAATTGATGACGATGACATTGAACACTTTCTGATCACATTTGAAAGAATTGCCTGAGCCTGTCGTTGGCCTAGACCCGATTGGTCATTTCACCTAATCCCCTTGTTAACCGGCAAAGCCCGTGCGGCATATGTCCATATGGATGTTGCTGACTCAGATGACTATGCAAAAGTTAAAGCAGCCATCTTAACCAAATATGATGTCAACACTGAGTCTTACAGATTAAAGTTTCGCTCTATGGATGTGGAGCCAGATGAGAACCCCCGAGAGCTTTATGTTCGCCTTAAAGAACTATTTGGAAAGTGGATCCAGCCCAGCGAGAAGACTGTGGAAGAGGTGGGTGAGTTAATCATCCTTGAGCAATACTTGCGCATGGTGTCCCCTGACCTACAGGTGTGGCTGAAGGAGCATGCACCAGACTCTGCTTCAGAGGCTGCGACACTGGCATCAGTGTATGTGGCAGCCAGGCGGAAAGACCAGCCATGGAGCTATCGGTCCTGGAAGGCCAGCAGAGACACCCGAAGGCCAACCAATCAGTCGCAACTCTCACCGCTGGGTGCTGGTAAGCCCCCTCCCAAAGATGTGTTCAACCAGTGCGCGGTGAAGAAGCGTATCATCTGCTATTTGTGTGGTCAGGAGGGCCATACGAAGCCAGTCTGTCCCAAGAACAGCATAAAGCTGGGAAATATGTGCTGTGTGCCTAAAAAGGAACCACCAAAGGTAAGGACTAACCAGTCCATTCAGCTGATGTCGGTGGAAGTCAACGGGCAAAGAGTGGAGGCGCTCCTTGACACAGGTAGTGACCAAACACTTGTTCACCAGCAATATATTCCCTTTAACCAAGTGAATGGGGCTAAGACTGTGCCAATATGCTGTGTGCATGGCGATGAGAAAGCCTTCCCAACCACTGATGTGTATATTACCGTCAATGGTCAGACCTATCTGTTAACAGTTGCAGTGGCTGACAAGCTGCCTTTTCCAGTCATTTTAGGCTGTGATTTTCCAGTGTTGGTGGATCTTCTGCAGCCCAGACCAATGTGCAACGCTGTTGTCACCCGATCTTAAGGGAAGTGTGAGCAGGATGTTTCTCCTTTTAGGGCTCTCCCCTTCTTCAATACAGATGTCGAGGTGTTACCCGGGAAGCCCCGAAAGTCGCGTATGCAGAGAAGGAGGGAGAAGTTTGCTGGGACCCCTGTGAAACCCCTTGAAGAGGATATTCCAGAGCTCCCCCCTGATCTTCAGTTATCAGGTGACATTGAGAAAATGCAGAGAGATGATCCCAGCCTGAGCAAGCTGTTTCAGAGGGCAAATGAGAACCATGACGAGATCAATGGGAAAGAGGGGTATGTTGTGAAGCAGGGCATTTTGTATTGGCAACGTGGGGTGGTTCAGCAGTTAGTGGTGCCACACAAAGCACGTGAGCTTGTGCTGACTCTAGGTCATGCAATTCCTTGGGCTGGCCACCTGGGGAAGCACAAGACTGGGGCCCGCATTAGCAGACACTTTTTCTGGCCGGGCTGGAAAGCCGATGTAGCCCGATTTTGCAGAGGCTGTCCCGAATGTCAAAGGACTGCCACTAGAGTTCCCTGTAGAGCTCCTTTGCAACCTTTGCCCATCATTACCACTCCGTTTGAACGCTTGGGAATGGACATTGTAGGCCCAGTGGAGAAAAGCAAATCCGGTAACCGCTTTATGCTAGTCATCACAGACTATGTCACAAAATACCCTGAAGTATTTCCATTAAGATCAGTGAAGGCACGGCATGTGGCATTTTGTTTAGTGCAGTTTTTTGCAAGAGTCGGGTTCCCCCGAGAAATTCTAACCGATCAAGGCACGAACTTTATGTCCACTTTGCTGAAACAAGTCTACCAATTGCTGGGTATAAGGAGTCTGCGAACAACTCCGTACCATCCTCAAACTGACGGCCTCACAGAACGGTTTAATCAGACGCTGAAACAAATGCTGCGTAAATTCGTGAATGAGACGGGTTCTGACTGGGACCAATGGCTCCCCTTCCTCTTGTTTGCCTATAGGGAGGTCCCCCAAGCCTCAACGGGCTTTTCCCCATTCGAACTGCTTTATGGGTATGAAGTGAGGGGGCCCCTGACACTACTGAAAGAGGTCTGGGAGGGAGGAGAGGGGAGGGAAGAACCCATTAACGTTGCTGATTATGTTCTCCAGATGCGTGAGAAGCTGTGGGGCATGTCCATCTTGGCACAAGAACACATGGCACAGGCGCAAAAGGGCCAAAAGTTTTGGTATGATCGCTCAGCCCAGCAGAGAAACTTGTCCCCTGGCCAAAAGGTACTGGTAATGTTGCCTAGTCGCGAGAGCAAATTACTCGCTAAGTGGCAAGGTCCATTTGAAGTCCTAGAGAGGATTGGGCCCACAACTTACCGTGTCGCAGTCAAAGGGCGAGGTCAGTCCAGCAAAGTCCTCCATGTGAACCTCCTGAAAGAATGGGTGTCCAGACCTGAAACACAAAAGTCCCTGTTGATTAGACGGGTGGAGGAAGAAGATGATGACGAGGAGCAGTACTTGCCGCAGATGATGCTAGTCGACCTGGAGCTGCAACATCTGACGAAAGACCAACAACATGAGGTGAGAGCCTTGTGTACTCCTGACATATTTTCTGAAACCCCTGGTTTGTCGCATGTCGTCTCCCATGACATTGTGTTGAAGAAGGGTGCTCCAGTGAGGCGGATGAGTTACAGGATTCCGGAGCGGCTGTTGTCTCCTCTGAAAGAAGAACTCGACCAGATGTTATCCCTGGGGATCATTGAGCCATCGAAGAGTGAGTGGTGATCCGGTGGTGCTGGTCCCGAAAAAAAATGGTGCAATCAGGTTCTGCATTGACTTCCGTTACCTGAACTCAGTGTCAAAGTTTGACTCCTATCCAACACCTAGGATTGACGAACTGATTGACCGCCTTGGCAAAGCGCGATATCTTACCACTATTGACCTGTGTAAAGGCTACTGGCAAATTGCTCTGACTGAGAGATCACGTGAGTTAACTGCATTTCGTACACCATGGGGTCTATTCCATTTCAAGGTCCTTCCATTTGGGCTACATGGGGCCCCTGCAGTTTTCCAAAGATTAATGGATCATGTGCTTACCGGATTATCTGATTTTGCTGGGGCATATTTAGATGATGTGGTCATATATAGTACATCGTGGCCTGAACATCGGGAACATCTGCGCACCGTTTTGCAGCGTCTTCAGGAAGCTGGTTTGACGATCAACCCTAGTAAATGTGCCATTGCAAAAGCAGAGATAGAATATCTGGGCTTTGTCATTGGGAAAGGCCAGGTTAGGCTACAGGTTCAGAAGGTCGAGGCCATTAAGAACTGCCCCCTACCTCAGACCAGAAAACAGCTCAGGTCATTTCTTGGTTTGGCTGGGTTTTATAACCGCTTTATTCCCAACTTCTCCTCTAGAGCGGCTCTGCTGACTGACATGGTGGGTTCCAGGTCCCCCAACCAGGTGCAGTGGACTAGGGAAGCAGAGATGGCATTCCAAGACATCAAGGAAGCGCTGAGTGAGGGCTCTGTCCTGTTTGGTCCTCGTTTTGATCAAGTGTTCATCTTACAGACAGATGCCTCTGACAGGGGAGTTGGTGCTGTCCTGTTGCAAGGTCCGCCAGAAGACCGCCGCCCAGTCGCCTTCATAAGCCGGAAACTGTTCTCACGAGAGTCACGTTATTCCACGATAGAAAAAGAATGTCTTGCTGTCAAATGAGCACTGGATTCTTTCAGATATTACCTCCTGGGGAGAGAGTTCATCCTTGAAACGGACCACAAGGCACTGGAATGGATGGGGCGTATGAAGGACACCAACAGCAGAGTGACGAGGTGGTATCTGGCAATGCAGCCTTTCCGGTTCTCTATCCATCACGTCCCAGGACGGGCCAATGTGATTGCTGACTACCTCTCGCGCTGTCCCTGCCCGAGCTTAGAAGGGGGGGAGGGTGTGACGGCCAGCCCTGCAGCCGCACCATGAGGCAAGCATCCACGCATCCCCAACACATACATTTATACCGATACCACATAGGCACAGCTCAGCTCAGTTCTGTTATTTCTTTCGCATTATTTTGTTTACTCACTTTTCTAACTTTCATTCATATACCATCATATCGTTTCAGTTTAGTTATATTTATTTCACAATAACCTCATTATTCATTACCGCTACAAAAACCACAACACGTTAGTTCCATTTTCACATTTTATTTAGCTTTACATTCATCAGTTACTTAGTTCAGTTTGCTTTGTTCGTTACTTACATTCTTTTGTTTGAGTTTAAGTTACCGCAGCTGAGTTGTAGGAGCGTGCGGACAAGCCGGGATCACTTCCGCGTCCCGGCGTACCAGCTAAAGGAGCCCGAGCGGAAAACGCCAACTTAAGAGTCTGTGGACCTTCCTGCCTGCCAGGAAACGTCATGGGGGGGAGAAGGAACAGGAATTTAGTTTAGTTGTTTGTTTTCTTTTCAGCATGATTTATATTTATTTTCGATTATGAAATATTAAGTTACTTACTTGTCTTTACTGTCGGGACTAGTCCTTGTCTTCATCTGTGCCGTCCTGTGTGTATTGTTTTGTTAAGATTCCCCGTGTGTGTCTGTTGGTCTGATCAGCCAACATATATGTGCCCCTCGTGTGTCATTAGGGCAGGTCAGTTCTTTGTGTTTAGTTGTGTTAAGTTGAGCTCCTTTTGTTGATTTTGAGTTCTGTTCAGTTGACCTCATTTTTGGGCCCAGAACTCTTTAGTTGCATTTTTTGTTATGTTGAGCATTTTTTCTCTATTTTGTATTTGCTTATGTTTACTTTTAAAAAAAATAAATATTATTTAAAACTTTATTCCTGCGCCCTTGCCTAACTGTCTTGGTCCCTCTTACAAGTACAGAATTAAATAAAATCATTATTTAAAACTTCATTTCTTGTATGTCCAACTCATCGACCTCCAAAAGAGTGTGAAGTTTTTATTTTGACTGGGTATATTTCTATTGGATATTCTAATGAAGTCTTTTATGGTTGTTTGGTTTCCATTATTTAATGGATCTTGCTGTGGAGAGAGGGAGGGACTCATAAACAAAAGAAAATTGGTAGACATGAAACTTGTTGTTTGCTGTTGGTAATGAAGTTCATAACAATGCTTTCAATACAGCACTATGGGTTCTATTCTCCCATTTGCGCCTAAGTCCTTTTTTATGCAATACGATTTAAGCGCTTTTGAGTTATGCGTATTCTCCCCTACTCGCTTTGATCACGCCCACAGCACTTAACTTCAGAATGTAGGCGGTAGTGATGCGCGGGTCGGCCCGGAACCCGTGGGTCCCCGCGGGTCGGGCGTGTCGGGTCAATATTTTAATAACATTTAGCGGGTGCGGGCGGGTTGGGCCATACAGTGGCGACATCTAATTCCCACGAAATTGCGAATAAAAAGTATAATAGGCTATCGGCCACTTGAGGGCTCTTGACATACAGCCTAGATAATATGCTCTTGTCAAACGATGTAACGCTACTTTAAGCAACACATAGTCAAAACATTTTTTCGCCACTTCACAGTGAAAGGCATATGACGATTCGCATTCAAAAATAAAATCAACTTGTTGAGGTGCTTCCGTTTATCAGCTACGTGTTCTCTAACAGCAGAGCGTGTGCTGCCATTGGCAGTAAAGACGCTTCTTGGATGTACATTTTTATAACACCATTCTATAGGCTATACATATCACCCAAACGAATAGGTAACTTATTAATGAAGCTTGTATGGTCATAAACCTAGCCTTGCTCTCATTAATTACCATACCATGAGACAAAGAATAATCGTGTAAAACTCCATGGTGGCCAAAGCAGTTCTCTGCGTCCCAACAACTAGCGCAACAAGCCAGCGAACCTTCAGTTCGGCTGGCCATGTCTTGGAGGCGCACCGTAATCGCTTAAACCCTGGCACTGTTGACGCAATTTTGTTTTTGCCTAGTTTGGGAAAAAATAAGCCTAGGCCGACATTATAAGCTGTGTTGAAAAAATCGCCTAAAGCCCCCTCAAAACAATCTTGAAATAAATATATGAGGAAAAAAGAATTTCCTCGTAGACAGGATATCGCAACACTGTAAGGGAGAGTAGGCGATAGCGCCAGTGCGTCACTGTCATGTTAATTTTGTTCCAATAAAACAGCCTGTTTGCAATATTTCGCCTGATGGCATTTTGTTTGGTTGCAAAGATCAGAAATCACGGAAAGGTTCAATTGATAGACAGCGCCTACACTTTGTATTAAGAATTACAGCCAAAAGCCAATGGTATGTTGTGTTCCATTCAAATCCATAGCTTAACAGGAATCGTTTTTTTCCATTGCAAATCATGTCACACAGACCCACTGTATTCTTTTTCTTATGCCTCCATTTTGTGTCGGGTTGGGTTGGGTTCGGGTTGAAAATCAGTGCGAGTTGTAGCGGGGCGGGTTTGCTGTCACGTCGGGTCGGGTTGGTGCGGGTGTTAAAAAACCTCGACCCGCGCAACTCTAGTAGGCGGCCTTATGAAAGAGGTGTGACTAATCCAAAAGAGAGGCAGACTGTTGTGATTCTGCCTGTCTGCCATGTCTCTACCCTGCCATGCCATGTCCATGTTCTGCTTCGCCATGCCCATGATCTGTTTGCCATGACTATATTTGTATTTTTGCAATGTCTGACTATTCTTTGTAATGTGTATTGTGATTTGGTTACTTAGATTTATTCATGCATTGTCTTAGTTTAGCTTTTCCGTGTTTTACTTTTCACCATTGCTTTACTCGGGTCCATGTTTTTGCTTTCACCCATGCATTACACTTTGTCTCCCCCTGTCTGGTCTCTTGTCTTGTCATTGTTCACAGCCCTGGTATTGTGTTCCACTCTTCGGGTGATTTAATGGTTTTTGGATTTCAACCTACCTTCCAATCTCGTTTACTTCCTTCGCCTTGCTTTTCTATTTTACTAACCCATACTAACATTTCGTTATTTTGCGAGAGTTACAAATCCAACTAACATTGTACATAATACTAACTTACTAACGAGCACTAGGGATTGTATAGTTGCACTTACTAATTGATTAACAAGCTCTCAGCACTCGTCCTCTTCTAGTCTCCGCCTCTTGTCTCTCCCTAATCTTCTCTGCTGCGTTTCTGTAGATTCTCCACACCTGCTTGCGCTGTCCTTTCTCTCATTATCTATGCATGTTAGAACTCCTTAACCGGAGCCGTATGTTTGTCTATAGGATTGTCATGTGATATCTGTCCGCGTTTTGGCTTTTGCCTATTTTATGTGATTAGGTTCTCCCTCTTGTTCCCTCCTTTGTAATTTGTCTCATTTCCAGCACCTGTGGTCTGTGTAGCATGTGATTCCCCAGGAGTGTATATTAGGAGTCTTTTCACTGCACTTCCTCGTCAGATTGTTTCTCTCAGTTTGATTGTGCCATGTTTCTTTTGCCTAGTACTCCCAGTGATTCCTTTCTGACTGGATCTTCCGACTTTTCGATTTTTGGCTTTGTGATTTTGGATCTATTGTTGCATCTGTGTTTTTTTACCCTTTTCTGCCCAACTACGAGTTCTATGATCGCTGCCCTGGATATGGTTTGGATTACGCCCACTGGATTTTGGCTTTGCTTCTCTGATATACCTGTGCCTGTGTACCAAACCCATTTTTGTCCGACCACGAGTACTGTAATTTTCTATTTTTGTCCAACTAGATTGTGATTCTTAGAGTGTGGACTTTGTACCTTTGCCTTCTGCCCTGCGGGGGTTTTCCCTCTTTATTAATAAAATCAGAGCTACTGCATTGCTTGGTTCTCGCGACTGGTTTCTGATCACATCATCACACAGACTCTGTACAAAGCTCATTCATTATGGCCATCGGGAAAACAAGGAACAAGGATTTTCTGATTAACCATGAAAATGAAGTTGTGGTCCATGGAAAATGTGAACCAGACTTTAAATTTGAATATTGCGGGCCTGCTGGTAAAACCTCGTATCTCCTAACTGATAAGAAACAAAAACTTGTATGTCCTCTATTTTTACATGCAGAATGAAACATGTTATATTTAAAAATTTTCAATTTATACATATTCTTTTGTATTTTTTTTATTTTTCTGTGAAGCTTGTCATTTTGAAGATACAAGTTTTTATCAGCAGGCCGACAATATGCAGCTGTAATAGTAGGCCTATGAATGTCTGTGACAATTACAAGAAGTAATAGAAGGCCTATGTATGTCTGTGCCAATTACAAGAAGTAGTGCAGACATCTCTTATTTCTTACTCTAGCCACCATGGCATTAAAGCTATGCAAACAAGCAAATTGCTGCAATAATGAAATAATAAATAAAGGATGTAGCGCTTCTCAATCAGAGCATTGAAAATGTGCCCCTCTTACACTAGCCTGTTTGTTCCACCGAAGACAGGGAAGAAGACAAGAGAACATTCTAGTCACACAAAAACAACAATCAATGACAGTTTATATGATCTGATTTAGAAATTGTGCACTTGAAATTTCAAATAACTCCGATGTCAGGTTTGCAACAAAAGGACAAGGCAACGCCTTAACAAACAAAGGATTCTAACCCGCATGCGGAAAAATCTGTGGGGCACTGTAAAAGCCAGGCTCTCTGCACACTGGAGAAGAGTGCATACAACAGGTGGAGGGCAACCATCATCCCCGGTGCATTTCACTGCACTGGAGTAGGAGGTGGCATCCACTCCTTCTGCAGTGGAAGTGCATGGAGAAGAACTTGGAGTGGATACGGATGAAGGAGTGTAACGTAAAATGGCCATTTTTATTTGCCTATACTCAAAGTATCACTGTGATAGATACTGGAAACAAGCTTAATATGGTTTCAAATATCTATTGTTTTTTTTTTTTTGGTATTTCAGGCAGTTGCGCAGTACATAGGCGTCGTGGGCCGAGGCAGGGAGTTTGGCGCAGATGCTTAATATGCGCGTATCACGATCGCACACAACCTGATCATTTATGCTATGCCGACGTCAACGGTCTCTGTACATATTGTAGTGAGAGGGAAGATTGCCGTCTCCCTCCGTCGGCTTAAGGAGGAGGACGCTGGATGAAAAGTGGACAGAAAACAGCGTGAGCCATGTAAGAGATGTTTTTTCCCCTATGGCGGTGGCACTGGGACGGGAGGGTGCTGCTTGCAACTTTTAGTTGCCGGCAGTGAAGATAGTTGAATAGGGGAGTTGTTCCTGAAGCAGGAGGGGAGGCTAGATACCTCCTTTAGGCAGTGAGGGACTGAGGTCTAGAGGGCCACTGCCTGCTTGTAGTTACCAACTTGGCGTGTGTTTCAAAACCTTCCGCTTTCTTGCCTTTTCAACGCTGGTTGAATGAAACGAATTGTACTGGTTTTCGCCGATGAATGTATTGTATCGGTTTATGCCGATGGATGAATTATACTGACTTTTGTCGATGAATGAATCGCATTGATTATGATGAGAGGTGAATAACTGGGGCCATCTGTATTAAAGTGATTCTTTTACTCCATTGTCCGCACCCCATGGGGGGGTGTCGCCAGATCGAGCGAGTAGGGAATATTCAAAATATTTTGTTATATGTCTCGTTATGGTGTATTTTGTATTGCACAATATTTAAATAGATCTTAATATGCAGGATACTCTGCCTCACGTTTCAATACTTAATAACAAGAACCTCTCGCAGTTTACTTTCCCAATTAGCAACAGTTGCTTGAAAAATAGTCAAATTTATTTTCATTAGCATTGTTATACATTGCAACACAAAATTATGAGGCGTTTTGCTCCGCGCATACATGTAAATGATGACATGAGATATATTATGTCTTGATAAATTCTGCGCTCATGTAGCTTGTGAAATGGCACATATTTGTGTAAACTTGTTTGCGAGGCATATTAAGCAATAAGCCACGAGAATGCGTTCTATATTCTGAATGTAGTCATAGCTGAAGGGTGTTTTTAGACACGATGGACGGCTGAGTGACAATTTTAAGGATGGTGAAAATAAATGCAGCGAGGGTTTTGGATTTATAATTAAGCCTTGTGAAGCTAGGGCAAAAACCGAATCACATCGTTAAAGTGTAAAAATGATGACAAACGTTTCCCCTTACTAGCGTCAGCAGGGTGGGAAGATGGACAGCGTTTTTTCTGGAGTAATGTAATACGCTATTGCACGCATGGAAGGATAAGACTGCTTTAAATAGCTATAAAATAAAATGTCTCAGGCTGAACTGTCAGTTTGTTCTTTTACCTAAAGAAGCTGCTAATCAATGGTGAAAGAGGTTGTGTGTGTGATGGCTTTGAAAGTGACAAATCAGTGTTGTAAGAGCTTCTCCAGTTGGCATCACAAGTAGCTAGCTGTACCTAAGCAATTGCTTTCAGACCCACTAGCAAGTTAGCAAACGTCTGACGTCTGATCTGCAAGCGCACTTGGGTTGCAGTTGCACAATACTGCCGTAAAGCCCCGGATAAGTTCATGCATATTATTAGATAGCTCAGTTAATAAAGTTGGGGCAAAAATCAAATCATATGGCTTAAATGTGAAGATCAAATACAAAAAATTTCCTAAGTTAATGTTAGCTAGCATACTAGCTGCCGAGATGGCAACATCCAAAGAGGAATGTAGCCTAAGACGCGATAGCACATAATACATTACATAGAGTCCAGGCAATGCCCCCAATTAATGCCAGATGGCCCAGGAATCCGATTGGGAGCAAAACAATATAGTCCCGGATGACAGCGACAAAAAGACCTCTCAAAGCTTCTAAACCATGACAGGACCCCCCCCCTCTAAGGGACAGCTCCAGAAGTCCCCAAGGAACCCTGTGCCCGAAACTCCGAAATTAGCGAGGGATCCAGAATATCCCGCGAAGGGACCAAGCACCGCTCCTCGGGACCATATCCTTCGCAGTCTACGAGGAACTAGACTTCACGACCTACACGCCTCTCTGCCAGAATGCGGCGTACGGTATAAACTGGCCCCCCCTCAACCATTCGTGGCGGCAACAGGAGTGTGTCGGCGGGTGCTAGGACGCTAGTGCTAACCGGCTTAATCCGACAGGCGTGGAATGATGGATGTATGCGTCCGGATGTATCTCGGGAGCATCAACTGGACCGTGACCGGATTGTTCTTCCGCACTATTTTGAACGGGTCAATATAGCGGGCGCCAGTTTTCGGGATTCTACCTTCAAGGGGAGATCCCGGGTAGACAGCCAATCTCTCTGCCCAACCCGATAAGACAGGGCCAAACGATGCCTTCTATCAGCGAAGGATTTTTGTTTGCACCACGAGCGCAACAGAGAAGAACGGACCTTAGTCCTAACCGACTGACAGCGACAAATTAACTGGTTGACTGAGGGAATCTCGGAATCATTCTCAAATTCCGAGGATAGTGGGGGTTGGTAACCCACCTGGGCCTCAAACGGGGAAAGCCCCGCGGAGGAATTGCACAGCAAGTTATGGGAATATTCGGCTCAAGCTAAAAATCGACTCCAAGACGAGGGATTATCCGCCGCCAAACATCGAAGACTGTTTTCTAGAGACTGATTAGTTCGTTCCGTCTGCCCATTAGTCTCTGGGTGAAAGTCAGAGGAGAGACTCACTGCTTGCAAAATTCCTGCCACATTCTGGCCATAAACTGAGGGCCTCAGTCAGAGACGACATCCTGCGTAAGTCCATGTAACCGGAGCACATTGTTAACCGCAAGATGCGCTGCCTCCCGCGTCGAAGGCAGCTTGGGTAGCATGACAAAATGAGCTGCTTTAGAAAAACGACCAAAATGACCGTGTTGCCGTCAGATATAGGCAGCCCCGTAACAAAATCGAACACAATATGAGATCAAGGGCGCTTGGGAACGGGCAAAGGTTGCAGCAGACCAGAGGGAGGGAGGTGGGAAGTCTTATTCCTGGAACATACGCCACAGGCAGCAACAAACTCCCGAGTGTCCCTCATCATATCCGACCACCAAAAACGTTAGCCAAAGAACTGCTTGGTCCGATGGGCCCCTGGGTGCCCTGCCAAGCGGGATGAGTGTCCCTACTCTAGGACCTGTGGCCTAACCTTAAGCGGAACAAACAAACAGCCAGCAGGTTCCCCCCCCAGGACCGGGATCGGATTTCAGCACCTCCTGAACCACCGCCTCAACCTCCCATTGAATGGGTGCCACGATCTGGGCAGAAGGAATAACTGGCTCCGGGGTAGGATTATGATTATACATTCATGAGAGGGCATCAGGCTTAATATTTTTAGAGCCCAGGCTATAAGTTAGCGTGGAATTACGCCGCTTTGTTTGCTGAATATATTGGAGGTTCTTATAGTCGGTCCATACCACAAAAGGGTGCTCAGCTCCCTCCAACCAGTGGCGCTACTCCTTGAGCGCCAGCTTGACCGCTAATAACTCCCGGTCACCAATACTATAATTGCGTTCTGCGGCGGACAAAGACCGGGAGAAGTACGCGCATGGGTGAAGCTTATTATCCCAACGAGGGCGCTGAGACAAAATAGCACCCACGCCCACCTCAGAAGTATCTACCTCCACAACAAATGGGAGGGAGGGATCGGGCAAAACCAAAATAGGCTCTGAGCTGAAATGTTTCTTTAATTCCTGAAAGGCAGCATCAGCTGCATGAGACCAAAAAATGGCTGAGGAGGTATTCTTCTTGATGAGCACAATAATGGGGGCAGCATAATCCCTGGCAACATTGGAAGGCAAGTGAAAGTTCAGGGTGGCCCCAAATTCCTCACCATGCTCCAAATCTAATGTCTCTGTGACTGATTCAGAATCGCTATAATCCTCCAAAAGGTAATCGTCCTCTGGCTGTCGCCAGTCAAATTGAGGATCCCATTCCAACCCCTCCTCTAACCCTTTTACTGGTTTAGGAGGGTACGGTGAGATAACTTCCTCACACTCACTCTCGGTGTCAGCCTGCCACATGGATTGACGTCCGGAAAAATAAGTCTCACTTGAGTCACACTTGGGGCCCCAGTGGATGATAGCATTATTCTGTTCCCCTCAACTGATACAAGGTTTATGTTCCCGTAACCATGAATGCTCTAAAACAATAAGAAAATGGGGGA
The DNA here is from genome assembly GCA_029721435.1 of Gymnothorax reevesii. Taxonomy (NCBI): domain Eukaryota; kingdom Metazoa; phylum Chordata; class Actinopteri; order Anguilliformes; family Muraenidae; genus Gymnothorax; species Gymnothorax reevesii. Next base: position 40,647,689 of record CM056582.1, on the reverse strand, counting down.
CCTGATAATAAAAAACCGAACCTCCTCAGGGTGGTCACCAAAGGAAATGAACATTTTTAGTGGCTCCGAAACTTCAATTTTAACTCCCGTGCCCAACGGGCGACCGTCCAAATTTCTAACAGAGCTTGACTGTGATAAAGCATACCAGTGGGAACAGAGTGCTTCCTAGCCCATTTAATATCCATGAAACAATCAACTGCACCCAAGTCCACAAACACTTCAATGGTAATTCTCTTGCTCCCCACAGAAAGTTCTACAGGGATTAGTGTTCGGAAGGGAAATTGGGTCTGCCCCTCTAGCGCACCCTGAATCGCGAGAGGGGTTTTCTGTTTCCCCGAAGCTTAGGACAAAGTGGACGGATATGACCCGGCTAATTACAATTAAGGCAGATTACTCCTCTGCGAGTTGGTCTCTTAGTTCAACGGTCAAGCGAACCATCAACTTGCATGGACTCAACCGGAGTAGAATCTTTAGTGGGTGGAATAGGCTGACTTTAGCCCCATTGTCAGCCAGCGGGAATCTATTTAACTTTTCCCTGTTGCGTTCGCGTGTGCTTTTCAATTCGCACAGCCGTACAAACTAAGGATTCAAAAGTCGAGCAGGGTTCTAAAGTAGCCAGAGTGTCCTTAATCTCATCAGTAAGGGCACGGCTAAATACGGTCATAAAAGGAGCCTCTGGCCAGCCTGTCTCTGTGGGCAGAGAACAGAAAGCAATCGAGAATTCAGCTGCACTTTCTTTGCCCTGTTTAAGGTGCATCAAACGCGTAGCTGTGTCTTGACCACAAATGTCTTGATCAAAAACAGACACCATCTCCCTAACAAGGGCCTCCACAGAATCTTCGACCTGTGAATAAGATCTGATTAGTGGGCCGACCCAAGTGAGTGCTGTGCCAGCCAGCAGTGATAATATAAAATGCTACCCGAGAATCCTCATTAACAAATAATGACGGTTGAGGCTTAAAAAATATTTCACACTGGGCGATGAAATCCTTACACTTTCCGGCCACGCCACTATATCTTTGGGGCAGTTGTAACTTTGGTTCTCGGGGAGGACGTATGGATGGTGCTTCTGCAACTTTTTGCGAAACTTGTGTAGCGAGAGATTTAATACTCTCAGTCAAGCCCAACAGAAGGCACTCTTGATTCTTAAACACGTTCTCTTACAGGTGTAGTCTCTCAACTCATTCAGATTGCTAGTTGCCCAAGCCAGAAAGTCCTTTAGTGAAGCCTGTCAACAAATCTTGCTGGCTGGCAACAACCCTCTTAATTTCCGCCACCGCTGGTGTCTCCATGATGGCTAGAGTGTACTGTGATGGCGGTTCGAAATTGGACACCAAAAGCAGTGGCCAGAAATAAATGGCAAAAACTGCAGCGTGCTGAGAGACTTAAACAGACTGAAAATGTGAGACTCACGCTACCACAACCTGCACGCCATCCAAGGTAGAAAAATAGGCGAGCTCGAAGATACCAAAAGAAAAGGGAAAAATAAAACAAAAATTTCCTCTCTTATTATCACTAGGCCTCAAATATGCAACTAAGTCCTTAACAGTGCTGTCTCAAGACCTTACCGGCTAAAGCGCAAATATGACACTGACACTCTAGCAAAGGATATGAGGTGAAACTGGAGCTTAAATAGAGTCTGGGCAACGCCCTCAATCAATGCCAGCCGGCCCAGGAATCCGATTGGGAGCGAAACGATATAGTCCCAGACGAGATCAACGAAAAGAGCTCTCAAAGCTTCTAAATCATTACATTTCTTTCGCGCCCCTAGTGAGTGACGTCCTAGCGGAAGACCTCCCTTGATGAGACACAAACAGATTGCATTTTAATTTTCATTGTGTCCCAAAAAGAGCGTGTTGACATGTATTTGAAAATGCAACGGGCGGGTGAGAGGCACTGTTTCCCTTACTGTGTTTGAATATTGTGCCATGTTTTGCAAGAAAGAACTCTCTGAGGATCTGAAAAAGAGAATTGTTGCTCTTCACAAAGATGGTCTAAGCTAGAAGAAGATCTGTGAAACCATGAAACTGAGCTACAGCACGGTGGCCAAGGTTATCCAGCAGTTTTCCAAGACTACTACTCAGTTCTACTCAGAACAGGCCTCGGCAGGGTTGACCGAAGAGGTTGAGTCCTTGCGCTCTGCGTCAGGTTCAAAAATTAGCTTCAGAAAACAGACGCAGGAGTGCTGGCAGATGAGGTTGCAGCAGTGGGATAACAGCCTGTCAGTGCTCAGGCTCAGACCATACGCTATGCAGTGCACTAAGTCGGTCTGCATGGCCGTCGGCAAAGACGGAAGCCTCTTCTGAAGCTAACCCACAAGAAAGCCCGAAAACTGTTTGCTGAAGACAACCAGTCCAAGAACACGAACAACTGGAACCATGCTCTATGGTCTGACAGGACCGAGATAAACTTGCTCGGTTCAGATGGTGTTCAGCATGTGTGGCGGTGCCCTGGTGAGGAGTACCAAGACAAGTGTGTACTGCCTACAGTCAAACATGGTGGTGGCAGCATCATGGTCTGGGGCTGCATGAGTGCTTCTGGTCCTGAGGAGCAGCGCTTCATTGATGGAGCATCATAGAGGTAGTGTCTGAAATGCTTTAAAAATGTCACAACGGCAAGGAGCTCTTTTTTTGTTGTGGAGTACTTTTTCTCCTGCTTTGAGAGTGCAAGCCACGACTCTTTCCTCCATCTCATGCGTCTGAGAAAGGACAGCCCCTATAATATTGTCACACGCGTCCATATCAAGAATGAACCCTTTGCTTGGATCAGGATATGCAAGCAATGGTGTCAACGTCAATTTGGATTTTAGGTCATTGAAAGCCTTTTCACATTTTTCAGACCACTCAAACTTAGCACCTTTGTCAGTTTATCTGTACAGGGGTTCAGTAATTAAAGCAAACCTTCAGTATGAACCTTCTGTAATATGACGCTAGCCCTAAGAAACTTCGGACTTGTGTCACTCTTGTCCGCCTGGGCTATGTTCAGATGGCAGAGAAATCACATGCCCTAAATAATTAAAGGCTAGGTAGGCAGAAACCTTGAAAAAGGTTCGAATTGAGTCCACACGGTTCTCATCCTATCAGCTCTGCCCCAAGCTCCTCCGACCAGACGCATCTGATGCACGCGCTTCTGATCCACCTGCATTTACGTTACCTGACAACGCCGACTTGACGAAGCTTCTTTTCTTTTCTTTTTTCAACGTTATCCTCCATAATGTCCGAGTCACAGGTAAGAAAAACCTTTTTGAATGAACGATAGTAACATAGTTTTATATTTAGTGTAAAATAATACGAATAAGAATAATAAAACAGATGACTACAAGGGCTCAAGTAGCTAACTGTAAACTGACAGGTCTGACATCAGGAGTTATTCAATTATAACTTTGAGCAAATACAAGCCGTACTTTATTTTCAAGACTAATGACAAGCTAATATTTTGAAGCAATGTGGCACATTTTATTCAAACTATAGCATCGTTAGCTGCCTTGGCCAACAGCTCAAACTTCCTGTTAGTCGTACTGTTAGTTCACGTTGTAAATAAAAATAGCATCTTGCCAATATTAGCGTCTAAATTTCAGTGTCTGTTTGATCGGCATATAGATAATCTAAAAACAAATCAGGCTGAGTCGTGTTTGTCATAATGCAAAATTGTGTTACTGTACACTTGTTTCATATATGTATGTTCAGAGCAGCCCGGAACCGCAGCAGGGGCTGTAACGTTTTGTGTACTGTACTGTCCTGTAACACGGACCACTGTAATTACTGTCCTGCTCCACTAGGGGACTGGTCCTTGGAGCACGGAGTACTGCAGTAACTGTCCTGCTCCACTAGGGGACTGGTCCGGACCACTGGTCTTTGGAGCATAGACCAATGCAGTAACTGTCCTGCTCCACTAGGGGACTGGTCCAGACCACTGGTCCGGGGTGTCTCGAGACAGTGAAATTTTTCTTTCAGTGGCCTTGTAGAGGTACGGTCTTGGAACCACTGTACAGTCCATGCTAGGAATATTGCAATTACATTGTAAATGGCTGCTTTACCCTCAGCATTACTGTCGTCAAATCATTTAATTGGCCGCTATTTGGATAATTAAATCGTTAGGACTGCAGGTCTAATTGTTCAAAATATTTGAAGCCAGTAAAATAAGCTAATAACAATCAATGTGGCCTGACAATATGCAGCTCCGCGCTTTTTAATGTGCTGTCAGCTGTCCGATTGGAAAAGCTGTCTGATTAGAAAACATAAATGAAGGACACCACACTCTTCACTGAAATAATCTTCATTCGCAGAAGAATTCTGAAATGTCGCTCTCGCTGTAGGGAATAAAAAATTGTCCTTAAGTGACAGCGCATAGACCTTATGATAATTAAATTATATTTATGTAGGCTACTGAATGTAGCCCATTATATTGTCGCTGTTAGATCGCAGGGGGTGAAATAATTATGGCGCCGGCCGTGTTAAGAGGAAATTTCAACTGTTCAATTATTAGACTTGAAGACATTTTTGTATTGTATTTGTATTTCATTTCTGATAGGCGTAGTCATGGCCTGTCATAAATCATTTTTCTTTTGAGTAAAAAGAAGCGCCTACTGAGGTAATCTTAGCTGGAAAACGTGTGATTAGATTTCATTACCATTACTGATAATAACTTGCCGACTTTTTTACAGGCTAAAGAGCCTACATCAGGGGTCGGCAATCGGCGGATTGGAACCTTCCAATCCGGCCCGCGACTGAGTTCTATGGAACGAAATTTGTTCCAACAGAATTTGAATTGAATTTTGGTTTTGAATTGAATTTAACCTGCTTTGAATTGAATTTTTTGGTTTTGAAATTGAATGAACAAGTAATCTGAAACTGAATCCAATTATTTGTATTGAATTTAAGAGAAAACTTGAAGCATTTCATTCAGTTCGCACATTCAAATTCAGTTCATAAAATTCAAATTCAAAATTCAGATTCAAAATTCAAATTCAAAATTCAAATTCAGAATTCAAATTCAAAATTCAAATTCAAGTTGAGTAACATCACATGAACGCGCACGGCGAGCTGCAGTCACGCCTCTGTCCCTCGTGGCTTGCCTTATTTGGAATAAGGTAACTATGTCATTTCCGGGAAGCGCACCTCAGAATTCTGAACCCACCCGACTATACACCGAAAACGTTTACCAAAACTTCGGCTCTTTATCAGTTTATTTGTTTTACCTCATCATATTAATCTTCAACAGTTAACCCTGAGTTAGCCTAAGATCATCAGTAAATGCACTCGTTAATTATCCCCGCTGCGCGATTAGCGCGAAGCCGGGGATGTAGAATTGGGCTCCATCCCTCCATACTGACACATAAAATTGAGGTGGCGGGGGATATCGCCATGTTAGTGGCAAACACTTGTTTCTATTGTTTCTTCGGCTAAGTAAATAATGCTAACGTTAGTTACGAATGAGTGTCTTTTCTCCGTCGGTATGTGTTAATGTATTTCTTTTTTTTTTGTGATCAACATTTTATTGATTTCAAACAGAGGGGAGGGGAGGGGGAGGGGTACAGACATATTAAAATATCATTGCGTACAGCAAAAGTGAGGAAAAACAAGAAGTAAATAAGAAAAATAAAAAGCCTGTGTGACACCTAGGTAAGAGTCCAGTGATGTGAGCTACTGTCTCATCCAAGAGATTATATCTGATGAGAAGTTTTCCCAGGCGTCTACTGTAGCAGGTCGAGCCTTATTCAGTCTTGCAGTAGTAAGTTCCATATTGACAATTTTTAAAAGGCTTCTTATCCAGAAGGACTTCATACAGATATCTGGTGTAAACCAGTGCATTGTAATTGTTTTCTTTGCTGATGTGAACCCAGCAAATAACATTTTTAATTGGATTAGTTTTAGAGAGGTATCAGAGGTGTCGTTTAGAAGACAAATAGCAGGGTTAGGAACATAGGAGACATTGAGTAAATCAGACAACACAGAGTTTACATGCATCCAGAAAGCAGATATGATTGGACAGCTCCAAAACATATGTAAAAATGTTCCAGGTGAGGAATTGCAAATATGACAGTCATATGAAGACTGTAGCTTCATCTGAAATCTCTTATAGGGGGTAATGTAAGCTCTGTGGATGGTTTTAAAATGAATTAGCTGATGGGCAAGATTCTTTGAAGTTAAACTTAAATTAGACCAAACAGAATTCCAGTCTATTTCAACATCTAGTTCCCTATTCCAAATAGATTCAACTGGCAGGGGCTTTATATTATGTTTGGTTAATTTACTGTAAATGATAGAAACAGATGATCTACCCAATCTAGGTAAAATCCATTCAAACATGGGATGAGAGGGAAGGGGAGAGTCCCAGGGGACCCCATATGCTTTCAGAGCTGATCTTAACTGAAAGTACACAAAGTAAGCTGATGATGTGAGGGAGAACTGTGTCCTTAAATCCTGAAGAGAACAAAGGCCTTGAGCATTATAAACATCTCCAAAAGTATTAATACCTAGTGACGACCAGGAGGGTTGAGAAAATGGTTTATTACCACAGAGCAAATTTGAATTGTGCCATTAGGGTGTATTTTTGCAGTACTTGTAAGGGCCACTCATCCATCTCTCAGCCCTCTTCCATACCCGTACAGAATTAGCAATGATAGGTCCAAATTTGTTGAGCGTTTTGGTACTCATATTAGCAAACAATATGTCTTGTAACCTATGTGGTGCAACCTTAGACGACTCAATAAGTCTCCATGCAGTAGTGGTGCCTGAGTTAACCCATGTGCTGAGAGCCCTGATTTGGAATGACCAGTAGTACAATTCAAAGTTTGGTACTGCCAAACCACCAGGCAGTTTTGGCCGCTGTAATGTTCTAAGACAAATCCTAGGTTTCCTATCATTCCAGATGAATTTGGATATCATAGAGTGTATATCTTTGAAGTAATTTGGTGGAGGAGGGAGTGGCAACATAAAAAAGAGGAAATTGATACGTGGCAAAACATTCATTTTCACCGTGCAAATTCTTCCTTGAACTGATGTTTTCAAATTCTTCCATCTCTGGATGTCTGACTTGATCTTGTTTAGCATAGCGCTGTAGTTGTCCTTGTTTATTTTATGTATGTTTTTATAAATAGTAATGCCCAAGTATGTAAAAGAGCTTTTGACCTGAATACATGCAGGTATAGAGTTTGTTATGCTTCTGTTATTCAGAGGCATTAATGCAGATTTTAACCAATTTATTTTGTAGCCTGAAAGGCTGCTAAAATGATCGAATACCTTCATTATTAAGGGAATGGAGGTGTCAAAGTTATCTAAAAACAAAATGATGTCATCGGCGTATAGTGATATGATATGATTATCATCACCAATTCTCATAGGAGATGCTGAGGACTGTCTAATAGCTTGTGCTAAAGGTTCCAAGGAAAGACAAAATAAAAGCGGGGAAAGTGGGCATCCCTGTCTTGTTCCACGTTGCAACTCAAATGAGGGAGAGATAAGATCCCCTGTTAGGACCCTTGTAAAGGGTGAATGGTACAATGTCTTAATCATCGTAATAAATTTATGCCCAAACCCAAGACGTTGTAAAACTGCCCACATGTAATCCCATTCCAGCCTATCGAAGGCCTTCTCCGCGTCAAGTGAGAATACTGCACATGGAGTTTGGTGACTATCTGCAGCATCCATTACGTGCAGCAGCCTTCTCATGTTGTCAGATGCAAACCGTCCCTGAATGAATCCTGTTTGGTCTGCATTAACCAATGAGTGGATAACTCTTACAAGGCGCAGAGCAAGAACCTTGGCATAAATTTTTAGATCAGTTGTCAGCAAGGATATTGGTCTAAAACTAGAGCACTCAAGAGGATCTTTTCCTTTTTTTAAAAGAAGAGAGATGAGTGCAGTTTTTTGATCTCTATGAAAGGTCCCATTCTCAATGGCAAAATTAAAGGAATTAAGCAAAAGTGGTCCTATCATGTCCCAAATTTCTAAAAATAACTCCGGTGGCAGGCCATCTAAGCCAGGTGATTTACCTTTGTTTAGGCATTTTAGTGCTCTATGCAGCTCGTCTAGTTGTAAAGGGGCCTCCAGGTCGACCAAGTCTGCCTGTGAGACCTTGGGCAGATCCAACCTATCTAGAAAGTCTTTGCAAACTGAATCATTGAAATCGATCTCAGATGTATAAAGGTCTGCAAAAAATGAGGAAAAAGTGCCATTGATGGCTTGGGATTTTGTTGTAATTTTACCATCAGCAGCTTTTATTGCTGGGATGTTAGCCTTTTTTTCACACTCTTTCAGCATAAGTGCCAGCAGATGACTTGGCCGCTCAGATTCAAAATAGTACCTCTGTCTGGTTCTATGTAAAATGAACTCTGCTTTTGATATGGCTAGAGCATTATATTAATCTTTCAATGAAGCTATCATTGAGGAGTGGTCCTCTGACATGCTATGTTTCTGCAAATTCTGTAATGATTCAATTTTGTTTTCCAGATTAGAGATCTGATGTACCTTTGATTTTGCCATTGTAGAAGAATATGAGATACAAAAACCACGAATAAAGCATTTTGTGGCCTCCCATAAGATTTGTGGATTAATGTCTTCATTAGTGTTAGTGTCTTAGAAGTCTTTCGTCTGCAATTTCAGTAAGCTCAAGAAAGAGGGGTTAGCTAACAATGATGTATTCAATCGCCACCTGGGGGCCCTGTTTTTACTGTTGGGCAAGTCAATGTTGCATAATAATGCTGAATGATCAGACAACAGGATTGGTTCAATAGAGATGGAAGAATTGCCTGTAACTAAAGATGGGCTGACAAAAATATAATCTATCCTAGAAAATGTCTTATGCCTATTAGAAAAGAATGTGTAATCTCTAGAATCTGTGTTTTGTATACGCCAGAGGTCAATAAGGTTAAGCTCTTTTATAAGTGAGTTTAGCAGAGTGCATGAGAGATTGGTTACTGTATCTGAATTAGATTTATCTAGAACAGGGTTAATGACTGCATTGAAATCACCTCCCATAACTAAAGAACAGTCATTTTGTTCTAGGACTGTATTGCCAATGTATGTAAAAAATTCTCTGTCTGGCTCATTTGGGCAGTATATAGAAAAGAATGCTATTTTATGGTGAAGTATCTTGCCAGTGACAAATGCCAATCTGCCACGATCATCATTTGCACTATGTACAACGTTGAAATCGAATTTCCTATTCATCAAGATGCACACTCCCTTCGTTTTATTTGTTGCACAGGATGATGCTATTAATTTGTAATATTTATTTTGAAAACGGGCCACATCACACTGTCTAAGATGTGTTTCCTGGAATAGAGCAATATCTGCCTTTTTACGATGCAAGTACTCAAGGACACGGGTTCGTTTGATAGGGGAGTTAAGTCCGTTCACATTCAGTGACAATATAATCAGCGGTAGCATTTGTGTTGTGATAAGCTAAGACCAGAATAAACACGAAGGTAACTACATAGGAGCCTTAACATATGAGTGAGGATAAAGCTAACATGATCCTGCCAAATAATATGAAATTTCACAAGTGCTGGTATAAATCTAGCGTTTCGTAGAAATATGTCTGTAAAGGAGAGGGCGGGGGAGGGGGTAGGTGGAAAACTATATACAAAAACAAGCGCAGACCGCACAGAATTATTCCTATAGGTCTGCAAAAACACAAACTTTATCTGATCCGTGACCAAACCACTGCAACGCATTGCTATAGTGCCAGATGTACCCATATAGGCAACAAAATATGTGATGGAACACTCTTCCCCATCCCAAAGAGGTGAAGTACAGTTAACATATTATCTTATGTCCCGGTTAACGCTAGACGATTATGATCGCGCATGAAAAAAAAAAAAAAAAAAAAAAAAAAAAAAAAAAAAACCCACATACATCGCCTAGCGTCATGTATAGGGAACAGCCAGACATCAACCGAAACAAATGGAGTTATCATCAACCAAATCGTAACAAACCTTACCACAAGCCATGCCCTTATGAAAGAGAGCTGCTATCTTTCTAACCGTCAGTCATTCATGTCCACCAAATTGCCCTCTCCTTGCTGTCGAGTGGCCTGAGACTTGCCCTTGCTTTGGCCTGGGACACGAGCAGTCTCCCCGCTGTCAGGCGTCGCGAATGTAGGATTCGCTCTCCGCGGCAAAGAGCTGATAAAATCTTCCGCAGCTTGAGCTGATTCGAAGGTCATCTTGTGTCCACCGTGTTCCATCTTCATCAAGGCAGGGTAAATGAGAAACGGCTCCAAGCCCATGGCTGTCGCCTTCTTCATAACAGCACTGAAGCTCTTCCTCTTTGCTGTTGTGGTCTGACTAAAGTCAGGAAAGAACAGGAGAGTGGCGTTGTTGGCAAACTTAACTGGATAAACTTTACGTGCACCTTTGAGGATAGCTGATCTGTCCTGCCACCGTAGAAGTCTGAGGATCAGAGTGCGTGGCTTACTAGCGTTAGCATCCCGACCGTCATACACCCTATGTGCCCGCTCAATGTCAATGTCGCGACCCTCCAGCAATGGAATCCATTTGGGAAGATTAGCTTTGAGGTAACCGACAGCATCAGAGCCTTCTGCTGTTTCTGGTAAGCCAACAATTCTGATGTTGTTTCTGCGGCCCCTGTCCTCCAAGTCCGTTAACTTAGCAGTGAGCTGGTCATACTGTTTCTTTAGATCGATAACCGATCGCCTGTCCTCTCGTGCAGCAGCTTGTGCTGAATCCATTCGGTCTTGGGTGCGTTTAGCCGATGTAGCCACTCTCTCTAGTTCACCGCTAATGTCTTTAACCACTTCGTTAGTCTTTTGTATGTCTGTACGCAAATCTCTTAGGGCTGGAACCAACACAGAGTCCATAGCTTCCTTGACTGCCGAAGCGATTATTGTATCCAATGCACTTTGTTGTTCCTGAAGTGCTAGCTTTATGCCGTTAGCAATGGCCGCATCGAGGTCTTCCTTAGAAACAGAGTCTTTAAACTTTTTCTTTGAAGGCGATTGTTCAGCCTCCCTTTTTCGCGATTCTTTGCCTGACCAATTGTTCATGGTGGGATAAGCGTCGAAATATCCTGTTTATATGGAAGGATATTGGAAAAAAAATGACTATATGAGTAGAGCTAGAAACTACTCTTGCATTGCTGTCGAAGGGTCACGTGATCTCTCCGTGTTAATGTATTTCGATGGAGAGCCTACATGTTAAAGCTCCTGTGCTTCAAGTGTAACGTTATATTCAGTCAAAATCAAAATAATTAGACCTGTTCGGGACTTAAACTTCAAATTCCTCGGAATTCTGTACTTTCTACCTGTCATCGGCAATGTCACTGGTTCGGTCTCTGGCAGGTTAAAACCCTGAGGAAATATGCTGAAGTAAAAACTCGGACATTGCTCACTCAGTGTATAGACGCTGCCATAGACCGAACTAGTGACTTTGCCGATGACCAGTAGAAAAGTATACTGAATTCCGAGGAGCCACCGAATTTACATTGCATTTCATATTTCCGTGAATGCTGTAGATGATTTGTCGGATATAGCTAGCCAGCTATAAATGAACCTGGAGCGTTTAAAATGCTACTACAGAACTAAGTGCATACAATACGTAAATCCGTGTTGGCACCGTATTTCCGCAGAGAGCATATCCCCGTACTCTTATCAGCATATTTTCGTGCATGAGTGAATTTGCATGTGCGTGAAGTACCGCTCCAAATGAGGAATATTTCTTTATCTTGATTCAGCAACAACCCCTACTGGATTAATAACTGTCTCTTCTCTTCGCGGGTATGTCATCACTTAGTGACTCTTGGCATTCTGAGCCATTAAGCCATATGAAGTTTAAGTCCTAAACAGCTCTATCAAATTATTTTGATTTTGATTTAATGTAACGTTACACTTGAAGCCCTCGAGCTTGAACGCGTTGGCTCGCCAGCTAAAGCCTGATTCATGCTTCTTGCGGTCGGCGTGGTCAGCACTGCCCACACGGTGAAATGACGCAATAGCGGCCAGGGCGACAGAGCGCGTTTGGTCCGCGGAGGCTCTGTACGCCTGGCCGCGCATCTGGAGGATTTTGAAACAACACAGCCCGGGTCGCACAGACCGCGTTGCAATGATTGGCTAGCTTCAGGACCCCGAAGTACGTATACCGATTTAAATTAAAAATGGAAAACTTTAAAGAAAGGCCAGCTGAACATACAAACAGCTGAAAATACATGTGACTTCCAACACATGGAAGAAGATCTAAAATTTTCATCAGACGTGTATTAGATTAAATGGAAAACCTTTCGCAACCGGTTTGTGAAAGCACGAAAAAAAATAAGGGGAGGAGAGAGGCTGAGGGAACCAGTGTATCGGCAGTATTTAAGTTGCATCATTGCCCTGGCTCATGCTGTTTATAAAACTTAGGGAGACAAAAAAATCAAAAGTCTATGTCGCGCTCTGTTTAACCTAAGGTTTTCCGTATTAATTACATTTTGAACGTATTTATCACAGAAATAAGATTCGGTAGCTCAACAGTACAGCAGGTCCGTTCTTGGAACCGCTTTGACCGCATCAAGCATGAAACAACTCGACGTTCGTGGGGACCGTGCGCGCCGTCTGCACCGCTGAAACCGCGCCGACCGCAAGAAGCATGAATCAGGCTTAAATGGGGGCGGGACTCTGATAAGCGATTTCGCTTCCCCCGCGACCCTTTCGGTCATGATACATGCTGTGTGTTGAAATTGTCATGAAATGATTTTCAATCATGCCGAAATAAAAAAATATATATATATTTTTTCACATACCGATTGGGAGAAAAGGTGACCCAATTGTAAGTAATGTTGGCATTTTTTTTTTTTTACTACGCCGAAGAAACGCTAGATTATCGAGCGCATTTACTAATGATCTTGGGCTGACTCAGGGTTAACTGTTGAAGATTAGGCCTAATATGATGAGCTAAAACAAATAAATTGATAAACAGCCAAAACCCACCCAACTATACACCGAAGACGCTTACCAAAACTTCGGCTCTTTATCAATTTATTTGTTTCTTCGGCGTAGTAAAAAAATGCTAACATTAGTTACAATTGGGTCACTTTTTCTCCCAATCGGTATATGAGAATATATTTAGCTGGCGAGCCTACGCGTTCAAGCTCGAGGGCTTCAAGTGTAACGTTACATTAAATCAAAATCAAAATAATTTGATAGAGCTGTTTAGGACTTAAACTTCATATGGCTTAATGGTTCAGAATGCCAAGAGTCACTAAGTGATGACATACCCGCGAAGAGAAGAGACTGCTATTAATCCAGTAGGGGTTGTTGCTGAATCAAGTTAAAGAAATATTCCTCATTTGGAGCGGTACTTCACGCACATGCAAATTCACTCATGCACGAAAATATGCTGATAAGAGTACGGGGATATGCTCTCTGCGGAAATACGGTGCCAACACGGATTTACGTATTGTATGCACTTAGTTCTGTAGTAGCATTTTAAACGCTCCAGGTTCATTTATAGCTGGCTAGCTATATCCGACAAATCATCTACAGCATTCACGGAAATATGAAATGCAATGTAAATTCGGTGGCTCCTCGGAATTCAGTATACTTTTCTACTGGTCATCGGCAAAGTCACTAGTTCGGTCTATGGCAGCGTCTCTACAGTGAGTGAGCGATGTCCGAGTTTTTACTTCAGCATATTTCCTCAGGGTTTTAACCTGCCAGAGACCGAACCAGTGACATTGCAGATGACAGGTAGAAAGTACAGAATTCCGAGGAATTTGAAGTTTAAGTCCCGAACAGGTCTAATTATTTTGATTTTGACTGAATATAACGTTACACTTGAAGCACAGGAGCTTTAACATGTAGGCTCTCCATCGAAATACATTAACACATACCGACGGAGAAAAGACACTCATTCGTAACTAACGTTAGCATTATTTACTTAGCCGAAGAAACAATAGAAACAAGTGTTTGCCACTAACATGGCGATATCCCCCGCCACCTCAATTTTATGTGTCAGTATGGAGGGATGGAGCCCAATTCTACATCCCCGGCTTCGCGCTAATCGCGCAGCGGGGATAATTAACGAGTGCATTTACTGATGATCTTAGGCTAACTCAGGGTTAACTGTTGAAGATTAATATGATGAGGTAAAACAAATAAACTGATAAAGAGCCGAAGTTTTGGTAAACGTTTTCGGTGTATAGTCGGGTGGGTTCAGAATTCTGAGGTGCGCTTCCCGGAAATGACATAGTTACCTTATTCCAAATAAGGCAAGCCACGAGGGACAGAGGCGTGACTGCAGCTCGCCATGCGCGTTCATGTGATGTTACTCAACTTGAATTTGAATTTTGAATTTGAATTCTGAATTTGAATTTTGAATCTGAATTTTGAATTTGAATTTTATGAACTGAATTTGAATGTGCGAACTGAATGAAATGCTTCAAGTTTTCTCTTAAATTCAATACAAATAATTGGATTCAGTTTCAGATTACTTGTTCATTCAATTTCAAAACCAAAAAATTCAATTCAAAGCAGGCTAAATTCAATTCAAAACCAAAATTCAATTCAAATTCTGATGGAACAAATTTCGTTCCATAGAGTTCGACTAGTTTATGCTCTGTATCTCGGTCTTTTTGTGCGCCTGCAAGTCAATGTGCTGGGACATGGAAAGACGTAAAGTGTTTGTGTGTGCCTGCGAGCCTCAGCACTGGGATAAGGAAACACCCACCTCCCCAAATCACCAAGCGCGACAGTTAGGGGAGAGGGTTTTCCCTGCCTGTCTGCAAAGGGATGATTTTGGCCGCCGCCTCAGTTCAACCGAAGCATTCAGAAGAAGCGTTTTTTGCGCGTGCTCAAACCCTTTCTCAAAACCCGTGGCGGTGCGCATTTGATGCGACACGGTTGTTTTTTCGTGCACGTCCGCGGCGCACAGCTGCACGAACCTGCTTCTCCCCCGGTGTTGTGTCCCAGTTCCTTCGGCCTGTGTCTCTCCTAATGTTTCCTCACCGAGCTTTGCCTCGTTTGAAATGTGAGGAAAGCCCATGTGAGGAAAAAACTTCGCCTCCGAGATGTAGAATGAGTGTTATAGAAGAGAAACACATATTTCAGGACCACTGACTTGTATCCTCAGAGCAGACATGTCCATGATTGTCAGCCTCCTTTCGTATTACGCAGTGTCTACGTGTCCGAAAGTCGGACAGAGTTTTAATATATCTCCGTGGACCGTGTCCGACAGTCGGATGGTTTCAATATAACTCCGAGTCCGACAGTTGATTATTGTTTTTAATTTCTTCAAATCTACTGAATCTTTTAGATATTAAACGTGAATGTTTTGATAAGAGGGCTCAGTTTTTCAAGATGAGTGCCGAGAATTTCAATAAATGTTTCTGTTTGAGCTCTGCTCAATAAAGTGAGTCGACAATGTCCGTGTCTGACAGCCCAAAAAATAAAAATAAAAAAACATAAAAGAGGACAATTAGAACAGATTGATAGCGAAATAAAAAATAAAGAAATATTTTAACAACAAACCGAACATCCAATGAACACTGCAGTAAACACTAAAAAATGATGGGTTGATTTTTTAACTCAACCACGGGGTTACTTGAGTTGGGTCGATTTTATGGGTTGTTTTCAGAAATATTGGGTAATTTGGTATGACTCAGGTGTTGGATTGTCAAGCTGACAGTCGCGCGCCTGTTCTTCGCTGGCTTGGCGCCTCTCTCTCAGAGCTCCCTCGTGAGAAAAATCTTCGGCGGGAAGAGTTTGCTGACGAATGTGTAAGTATTTCATTTTTCTGTCGTTTTCTTTTCATCAGTTTTAGCAAAAATGAATATAAGTGTTAACATTGGCGACATTATCAACACATCAGATTGATCTTGACACTGATATCGACAAAACGTCGTTTACCGTTTTTTTTCTCTCCTAATTTCGCTTGACGTTATAGGTAAATTACCCTAAATGCAAGTTAAAATAACAATTGGCGCTAACTGAAACATAAATTTGAAAACTGAGAAAAGGATTCTATGATTGGACGTTAGCTGCCGAATTGCGTATTATTTAACGTAAGTTTATTTTTCTGCATAATGAAATCGTCAAAATAAAAGTAATTTACAAGGTCGATAGCTAGCCAGCTACGTTAGGTCATTCAGTTTGCTCCTTCCCGTTGATCAAGAACATCGGTGTTTGCCGGAACTGGCTAGCTAGCTCATGTTCTTGAGCAGGCAATGTTAACCATAGCTCAATATCGTCAGACTTTCGAGAAAGGTGACGTGTTTGAAAAGGAAATATAAACTTGACCTTTGCGTCCCAACTTTATCGTCAGTAAATTGTAATTATAATAATAATAATATCCTGGCGTAAATTATGACTGGCTGCCTTAACCTTACTTCTTGACTAGCCTGTATTGCAGCTTGAAAGCTAATATTAGGTAATTTTGAGGGAAAATATGGCCAGTGCAAGGAAAATTAGATATTTCCTGTCAGGCCAACTGCTTTCAGTTGGCCGGACGGATTCATTTCGCTCTTTGATAAACTAAGACATTACCGTTGGCCGAGAGAACGAAGATGAGATCGTCGAAAGAATTGGGTGACTGCATTCAGAAATACAGAAGTGGGCATAACAATTCCTGCTTATGCTACTTATCCGTCTGACTCAGATGCTGAGAAAGTCATCCTGAAAATCCTGTTTATGACCCTGAAAATGGCATTTTAGCTATAGCCGATATTATCAAGATTTGGCTTAATTAACCGTGAATGAATCATAGTTTTCGCTATATTCATGTCGTGGCTACTTCAGAATGGGATTTTTTTAAACCGAGTTGCTGTCAACGAATGGTCTCCTGCTGTCTTCGAGCGCAAGCACTTTCTAAACATTTTATAGAATTTTCGAATGAGGTTAGACTGCCTTACGTTAACGTTACTGCAGCTGAAGAACGTTAAAATGGATTGAACTTAACCACATAGTTGTAGGACTAAATAAAAAAACCGCTCTGCGTTTCGTCACGTTGTTAATATGCAGCTAAACTGAATACGAAGTGTAAGTGTAATGGAGTTAGCGCAATGCTGATGCCTGCGAATTAACTAACGTTTCCATGAAGACGGTGACGGAAATTACATTTTTATTCTATTATGAGATTATGTTATGTGTTAACACAGAATCGTATAGCTAGTCTTGGAAATACCACAAGAAAGTTATGAAACCAGTTGATTAAATTTTACGTTTGTTGCGAGCTTTAACTTTCATATTACACTTACACTCTAAGAAGAGTCTCAGTGCTGCTGACGCTATAGTAAATTTCCAATGTATTCTCTGAGTGCGTTAACATGGACTTCAGTATCCCCGAAATTATTGTGCCTCCCTCTGTATTTCAGAATGCAGTCATCGCTATCCTTATGCATGTGGCCAATTAAGCACGATTCGGCGAGATATCTAAACGTGCTTGACTGTCAGCAGGTAGGCGGGGTTTCATAAGTAGCCGGATGCGGAGGAAGTTCAGTTGTTCCATCATACCATTCAGGATGAGATGGTGGAAAATGAGGTTGTCTCAGTCTGTGGGTCAGAGGATTAATACTGCTTTAGCTGGTGTTAAATCGTGTTAAGACATAGCTACATGGCTCTATATAAAGCAAGTGAGTGAGGTCCTGTGTGACATCTGTCATTTTTGAGGGTGCAATTTTGTACAAGATTTTTTGTCAGTCAGGGACAAAAAAATGCATGTGTTCCTCAAAGTCAGGTAATATGTATTATAATTTATCATATGCTGTCTGTTTTACATACAGCCCATGTAGTCTGATTTTAAATGTCTTTTCCTGAGAAACATGATGTCCTGTCAGCTCACAGCTTTGCCTGTTTGTCTGTCTTCCCACAGTAAGATTGATGAAATGGATGATTTCGTTCGAAACAAACTGAAAGAATGGGGCTTGGAGGCCCTGCAACAGAGTTTTGAAGGTAAAAATTAAAGCTTTAATTGACATAATACTGTGTAATATGGTAAAAATGACAATTAAAACATATAGAGACTGAAGTCTAAAGCTGACATCACCCGGAGGGTTTTTTTTTTTTTTTTTTGTACAATTCTCTACGGTACTCTATGCCACGATTCTTTGAATAAGAGGGTAACTTAGATTGCGAAGATACAGCCTGTATGACAGATTTTCATATCTTTGATAGGTTGAGAATTCTGTCTACTTTCTTATTCAACCAGAGAAGTCCAAATGAGTTTGAAATCTCATTTTCAAGGGAGCCCTGGGGGTTTTGGTGGAGAGGGAGAAGACAAATTGCACAGCCAATTAGATCAGGGGATGATATAGGTGGCAGGCTGACAGAGCCGGGTTGGGAATTGAGCCATGACACCACAGAACCTCCTACTCTTATTGATAAGTGTCATAGGATCTTTAATGACCTCAGTGAGTCAAGACCTCGGTGTAACCTCTCATCCGAAAGACGGCTTCTCCCTTAGTGCAGTGTCCCCATCGCAACCTATTGGCCCACCAACACCTCTTCCAGCAGCAGCTTGTACTAACCAATCTTGAGAGGGTTAGTGCCTCCTAGGAGTGTGCATGACTGACTTTACAGGCTCTATGAACATGAGCGCACTGCAATCCTTGTTGATTGAAAAAATTGCTAGCGCTGATATCTCGTGCCATGAAAGGCGATTCTCAGAGAACTTCCTCACTGCGGCCAAATTGGTTACTTGAAAAGCATTGCATGCATGCAAGGAGAGTATCTGCATCAAGTGTTGGACCTCACTCCTCATCAACCAGGAAATTTTAAAAAGGCATAAAATGTATGGAACCATGATTCTAAGACTGTTCTTCTTTAATGAAATGTATTACACAATGACCAGTCAACTGTAATACAACTCATGAAACAGAAAATGAATGATTGCAAGTACCTTGTATGTTAAATTTGATATCCAAAAGTTTATTGCTGTTTACCTGGGTTTCCCACACATAGACCTTTATGTGGTGGGCCACCACAGAATGAATTCGGACCACCACAAATTGATTCCCGCTAATTGTCCCCTGCCGCGTGGAACGCGCGAAGCTGCGGGACACAGTATTCACGACCGTCCGTCTGTCCCGAATCCTTGTCAGCGAGATCTCAAGAACGAATTGACGGATTCTCTTACGATTTGATGTCAACATGTATTAGGGTGACACCCCGGCGCCAGTCGATTTTTGGTGACCTTCGCGTCACTCTCAAGGTCACCCCGAGAGATTGCTCATTTTGACACGATTTCACATTTTGTGGCAGGGGACAAAGACATGTTAGTGGCAAATACTTGTTCTTAGTAAATGCGCAATCGCTGGCAGTTGATAATACATGCGCACATTCGAAAAAGAAAACGGAAATATATATACGGTATTGGAAGATGATCCTCAAAATCCTAACCCCCCCCTGCTCAACACAATGGGAACCATCTCTCTCTGAGTCTGCCACCACACATTGCTTCCTGGTCTGTGGGGAAACCCTGTGTTCACCTCCAAGGGACGCACTAGTTTTTGCAGATTGATGACTTAAAAACCCCCTGTAAGTAAAAATTGTGTTGAAATTATCTGAGGAAAATGGCCAAAACCCAGGAGCTACCGGGAGTACTGCCCCCTGGTCCTCCAGCAGGGCATTAATGCGGGACTCCCCTGGACCCCATCTGACTTTGCTTCGCTTAGCTTGCTCAAAAGAATCTCCCTGATTTATGAAACTCAATGTGGGTAGCTCTGAATAGAGAAGTCGCATTGCTGTCTTGACATGAAAATGCATTGCTGTCTTCACGTCTCTTCTTTTCACTATTCCTCTCTTCACAGATGAACACATTGACAAAGAAACGCTGTTTCTCCTTGACAATGCCTCAATTGAAACAATTGTGCCAAAAATAGGCCTGCGGTTGAAATTTAAAAAGCACCTGAGACAACTACAAGATGTGAGTGAAAAAAACATATATGTTTAAGATGGGATACACGTGCTTCAAGTGTAAAAAGACTGCCGGGATTCATGTTCGCCATTTGTTTTCTCACCTGAGGAGAATGCATAATATTCATAGTTCATCTAGTTATTTTGAGTGTGCCCAAGCTGGGTGTCACAGGACGTTTAATTACTGCAGATCTTTTAAGCGGCACCTGCTCCAGCATCATGCAGAGGCTGGAGCAGAGGAATCTGTCGAGCCAACACACCGGCCTGGGACATCTAGTGACTGTACACCTCTCACATTTGACAGTCAGCCCTTTGATGAGGAAGACAGTGCTGCAACTGATGACTTGGGGTGGGATGAGTTGGAGCAGGACACCATCACAGACAGAGTAGCCTTGTTTGTAGCAAAGCTGAGGGCAAAATCATCTATGACCCTCTCAGTGGTAAACTTCGTGGTGCAGCAAACATCCAGTCTAGTTTTCGACATAGTTGGCGGTCTGCAAAGAAAGACCATGTCATTCTTACAAAGGATTGGGCAGAGTGAGACTCCTGAAGGTAAACAGCTGAATGAGCATTTTGCAAATGCAGCAAAACCTTTTCAGTGCTTAGAGACTGAGCACAAGCAGCTGAAATACTTTGCTGAAGCAGGATATTTTGTTCAGCCTGTAGAGCAGCCTCTCCCTGGTGTTTCATACACCCAGCAAAGGGACTCAAAGACGGGGACTGTGAAACAAGTGGCAGTGCGGGATACTTTTCAGAGAATTCCATTGCGTCCACTCCTGAAAATCATTCTTGAGAGTCCAGGGACAATGGAAAAGATAATCGAGTGGAAAAGGAAGTGGAGTGACTCAAACAGTCTAGATGACACCACTCTGTTGAAAGAAAATGATGTTTTTCCCACTGAGCTTTCTGTCCCTCTTATGCTGTATAATGATGACTGTGAAATGGTCAATCCACTTAGCTCGAAGACCTCAGTCCACAAGTTGGGATTCATTTATTTCACTCTAAAATGTCTTCCTCCTGAGTGCCTGTCAAGCCTTGATTCACATTTTCTTTTGTCAGTGTATAAGGCGGATGATGCCAAAACCTATGGTATAGATGCTGTCCTGGAGTCAGTGGTTGACGATATCAAGGACGTAGAAGCAAATGGAGTTGAAATTCACACAGCCCATTTCAAAGGCACATTGAAGGTTTGGGTAGTCCAAATTTGCGGGGATAACTTGGGGCTGAATGCAATCCTTGGCTACACAGAGAGCTTTTCTGGGAACAGTGTTTGCCGCTGGTGTCATGTGAAGAAAGAGACCATGCGAAGACAAACAATGGAAAATCCTTTGCTACTTAGGAATAAGGAAAGCCATCTCGCAGATCTGGCACAAAGTAATCCAACAGAAACTGGCCTAAAAAGGGATAGTGTTTTGAAAAACCTTGAATACTTTCATGTGACGGACAATGTAACCCCAGATGTCATGCACGATATCTTAGAAGGGGTAGGTGCCTATGAAATTAAATTGGTGCTAGGCGCTCTTATCTCACAGAAGGTAATAACCTTAGACCAGGTTAATTTTCGCATCACAAGTTATGATTATGGGTTCTGTGATAGTGCAAACAAGCCATCCACAATTCGTCTCAATGAACTAAAAATGCCTGACAGTGCCATGAGGCAGACAGCAGCACAAATGTGGTGCCTGTTGCGGGTATTCCCACTGATGATCAGGGATCTCATTCCTGAGGGGAACAAGCACTGGGAACTACTGCTGCTCCTGGTGACCTGCATGGAGTACATTTTTTCTCCAGCCCTAACAGAAGAAGCAGTGATATTTCTGAGGTTCCTCATTGAAGAGCACCACAGTCTCTTCTTAGAATTGTTCCCAGACAGACATCTTAAGCCAAAGCATCATTTCATGTTGCATTATCCTGGTGCCATCAGGAAACTGGGCCCTCTGGTGCACTACTGGTCTATGCGTTTTGAGGCCAAGCATGGCTTCTTTAAAAGGCTTGCCCATGTCACGTGCAACTTCCGCAACATTTGTAAAACAATGGCGTTCAGGCATCAAATGTTGCTGTGTTACAATGTTCTGTCTGATCAGATGTTTACTCATCACAAAGAAGTCGGTCCTGGTTACTGCACTCCGCTGGTCTCTGAAGAATTTGATTTAGTCCGCCATAAATTTGAAAATATTCCACTACTGACCGAAGTGTACATACCCTCTTGGGTCAAGTGGAAAGGGACAGAATATCGGTCAGGGATGACTCTACTTGTGTCTCATTCTCCAGATGGTGAACCTGAGTTTGGAACAGTGCAAAAGATTGTGGTTTTTGAGTCCACCATCAAATTCATTTTTAGGAAATGGGACACAGTAGGATTTGAAAGACACTTTTTTGCATTCTGCGTGTCTCCCAGTACTGCCATTGACTCTGTTGATGTTGACTCCATTGATGACTACCATCCTCTCCATGTGGTGAGGTCATATGAAGAAGGGAATAGCAATCACTTTGTTTCCCTGCGTCACCGACTGTTTTAACTGCTCTAACCTTTCAAGTTGACCTCCAAGGTCCTTTTTTTTTTTTTTTTTGGACTGATCACACATCTGTGTATAACTTCTGTATATAACACATCTGAGATGTAACTTTTTTGAGATGGTCTATCTGTAAATGATTTCATCGGAGGTCCAGTGGCCAAACTGAGGAAGTGAGGACAAAGGAAACTTCAGTTTTTTGGTTGTGCAATGCACTGTAAGTATGTGTGATAGATGTTATTAGGATTGGGCAGCATCTGATTGTTCATACCTTTTTGACACCTCACTCAGCAGGGTTCTCCCCAAAGTGCCACAGCCCGGCGCAGCGCCCCGCTATTCTAAGCTAGCGCCCCGCTGAGGAGATGTCATTTGCAATTAAAAATTCCTTTTGCTGAAGAATCGCAAGCAAAAGAAAGAAATTGCTCATTTTGAAGCTCATTGCTGCACTGAATTGCTTCTTCACCGCTGGCTGAGAGGACCTATCAAATGCAAGCAAGCTACCTAGTGACCATGTCACTCTCTGTAAAACTAGTTGGACAAGTCGCATTGGTATACAAGACGTAGTATATTTTCGGGGGTGTCCCGTCGGTAAAAAGGGTTTCATATGAAAGACTTGAAAGCTTGAAACCTCTTTGTGTTTTTCATGATATCTAAGACTACAAATATGACTGACTATTTTCATCAAGCAGGTTCCTGGGGAAAAAAACAAAAACTTAAGCTCTTGCGTAAAAAAACATTAGCAGACATCGCTGTTTTTAGTAAATAAACACATATAAGGGACCTGAAGACCGGCGCAATTTCAGCATTTTGCAATGAGTATAATGAGATTTATGGTGTTTCAAAGTTAGGCAATCATGCAAGTTTGCAGCTAGAAGAAAAAAATGTATGCATTTTCCTTGGCTCCATATCTTCTGAAGTATAACAGATATTGAGCTGAAATTTTGGATATCTCCATTTTTCATATGGCTGAATAGGTTTGATTTATTATTATTTTATTTTTTTCCAGATTTACTGAGATGGTGACCTGGGGAAATTGGAAAGTTTTGGTTGATTTAGCATGGAATGACCCCCAATTTTATCTGTATCACTGGAAATGGAGTTACAACATCAACTTTCTGTTGAGGATTTGCAAATGAAGCATTATAGAAGGGGAAAAATGCAGTCGTATTATTTCAACAATATTTTATTGTTCAGTAAATTAATGTTATTGCCATGGTTATACATTTCACACCCTCTTGAAATTTCTCTCTGGGGAGAACCCTGCTCGGCTATATGTTATAGGACTGTGTATTTGGCAGGATTTGTGTTTAAAAAAATATAAAAGCCAAGCTGCTGGTGATAGTGTCATACAAGCTACAATAACTTTTTGGCCTACATTGCAGTGTGTGAGATACGGTTAGCCTACTTGGAGGTATTGCTAGGTTTAAGTGCATACAGCTTGTGAATATCCTACTATACCAAAATACATTGATACTTCCAAAGCTTTAAAGTTGTAATAATACTCTATTCACAAATAAAGGTCTCATTCTAGCGCTATCATACTTGCAAAATAAATGTTGTGAATATGAAAAATTCCTAGCATAATGTGTTATTTTTATTTAAAGAAATGATGCAGTGTGTCCTTGTTGGTAACTTTCCCCATGTATTTCATAGGAACTACAAACAGAGCAGGCTCAAAGTTGTTTAACCTCTGGACCTCCCGTGGGTAAACATTCTGAAGCAGAAAATGGAACATCAGTGGATAAAGACCTGACATTTGTATGTGTTTTTTTTTTCTCCCTCTCTAAACTTTAATTTTATTTACATAAAAGCAAATGTTTTTAGCTGCAGCACAGCTCAGACACCCCTGGAAAAAATGGTTTTAGAAACAGGTGAATACAGCTTTTAGTATTTTTTTATTTTTTAAGTGGCTAGGTTAAAACATAAATCTACTGCCAAATGGGAAACACTGGATCGGGGATGAGGCCAAACTCCCCTGGCAAAAAAGTTATTACAACTTTCCCTCAATTGTAACTAGCCCTGCTGAATGTAAAAATAATGTGGTTAAGATGATGCTTGGTCAACCTCTTTTTTTATAATGGAATAAGTATTTTGGAATTATTTTTAAATTGGATTACTCAGCAGCTAGAGGATAGTAGTAGGGACTGTTTATTTTACTTTGTAGTGGCAATTGACTGTAGTCAGTGTTCTGCATGGATCTCAGTAATAGAAATATGTAAATATAGGGGTAAGGTCTAATCAAGCAATCCAGCAGTTTCGGTTCTTAGGCATGCATACCAAAATTTTGCCGGTGGTTTTGTAAAGTATGCCCATTTCTCTTTTACAACAGAATATTTGTGACCTCCTAATGAGCAGCCACGAGGGCAAGGACATTTTGACCAGTCTTCAGCAGAGCAACGTTTCTCTTAAACAACGACGATGCCTGGTCAGAATACTTGTTTCGCACCTTATGGACCGCTTTGGAGAAAAGTAAATATTTATTTTTAAAGTGCTGGTTATGAAATTCAATTAATTTAACTGCTGAATGTAATGGGAAGTAAATTGGGCCATTTTAGGGGTCCTTTCATGTTACACGTCACTGACTTAGGGCAGTTGCATGAACTCCCATACAAGAGGTCTGTCAACCTCTGAAAATTATTTCATATTCATATTGTAATGACCTTTGGCCTGAATTTTCTTGCTGTTCATTTTGTTTTCAGCCCATCTGCGGACCAAAAAAAAAAATTGGCTGCATCTTTGGTAGAGCAGTTTCCCTGTCTGAAGGACTCACAAGGTCAAGGCTATGTGAGTATTAGTCTCTTATTGGTTTTTTAGCCAGTAGTCCTGCAATTGCTTCAAAGAACAAAGGCATCTTCAGCCTTGTTATAGTCATAGGATATGAACATATTCTATCTTTTTAGGAGGCATGGTACAGCCCAGGGCGAAGTCATCGTCCAGCTACTGGCTTTTTGGAGGAACGCTTAAGAAATGTGAGGAAGAGAATCCGCCGTGAAAATCATACAAGCAGTGAGGAGGATGCTCAACAAGCCACAAGTACCATTTTGGTCATACCTGGTATAAAACTTCAGATTTTTCTCTTAAAAAAAAAAAGATATTTTAAAAACTCTGCTTTTGTGAAATTCTTTTTTCAAAAATTGGTTAAAAAAAATATTTTTTTTTCCTGCAGAGTCAAGTATTTCATCTGAGAGGGCAATGCAACTTGCTGAATGGCTCAAAAACAATATGTGGCCAGCTAACCAAGTTGCTGAGTACATGAGGCAAACTGCCATCCACAGGGCTAAGTGGATAAGGGGTAACGGGACTAAATCTGTTGAGGAGATAACTCATGAATTCCCCCGACTCCTTGATACACCAGGCATGGTAAGTCCAAATTTGTCCATCTTTGATCAGAAAATTCCCAAGTCCCTTCCTGTTCTCAGTATTTTTCACATTACACAACAAAGCAGTATATCATAAACATTGCTTTCTTTCACTGTACTACAGTAAGCCCGCTCTGTGCAGCATGTCAGTCTGTCCTATATAACCATAATTTACACAATGTGAGCATTACCACGACAAAGTCGCACAATGCCAATTATGACACCATCATAAGTGGAGGGCCATAACATTTGAGAATGTTTTTTTTGCCCCAGATGCACAGCTATGCTGTGGGCTAAACCCTTTCCATAACGGCTGAAGACGGGATTACTTTAAAGTTTTTTATTGAAGTTAATGCAGTATTGATTTGTCCCTTTCAGATTTCTCAAGACTTCTCGGTTTTATACCCTGAACATGCAGAGAGGCTATTTGAGACTTGGACATTGTCCTTTAAAGACAAAATCCTGCGCTTTGCCTGCCAGGAGAAGCTGGCTCAGGAGCTTCTCTCCAAAATTGGCAGTTTGCCTCCAGGTGCAGTTGAATCCAAGTGTTAATAGTTGTTGCTTATTAATGTTTCCCTACCTTGTTACCCTCCCTCCCTCCCTCCCAGCGAGTGTCCCACGTTTTCCAGTCATTTACAATTGTGCAAGCTTTCCTCTTCTCCTCTGCTCTGTTTCATCGAGAGCAGGGCACACTTGGAGCAGAAGAAAGGACAGATAGGTGACGCTAAGATTACGTTACTCGAGTTGACAACTCGTTACGGTAACATTACAGAGCAGAATGATGTTAGCTCCTACTTGCCAATGCATGCTGTTTTATATCCCAACTTGGAAACCAACTATAGCACACATAGCTAAAAGGATATGTTTGGAAATGCTGTGATTTCCTGCACAAACACAGACTCTAGTATTCAAAGTTAGCCCTCTAAAGCTATTTGGTCAGCAGCTGCAAGGAGCAGCTAGGCTCAGTCAGTCAGCTGTGATCATTCTTGAAAGTATAAGATAGAGAAGCAGGTGAGCTGTTTACGATCATTTATTTTTCCAACATCGTCCCCCCTTGCCAGAAACAAGCTGCCAACCAAGGGGGAGCACACATTATCATGGCATAAATAAGCTTTCTTAATGATACAAAATATTATTCTGTGCAGAAGCCCAAGGTGATATTGCGCTCAGGCTGCTGCCTGTCATCTTGCCCTCCCCTGTCTACAAAAGTGGGAAGAAAATGTTCAAACCCAGCATGGAAGAAAACATTAAATCTTTCATTGAATTGAAGCCTGTAAGTAATTTAGCATCATACACACCATTTGACAAACCATACCAGCAGTAACCTCAAATTGCTTGCTTCATACATCCAGACCAGTGCACTTAAGGGTTCTTAATTTCAGTTGGGTTTTCAGCCATTTCCAGTGTTGCTTCATCTATTTTTTTTGCAGCTTTTAACTTTTTCTTGAACATTTTACCTGTTTTTTTTGAGCAATATCAGCTTTCCCTCATCAATATCTTTCAGCATTCATATGCATTTTTGGCTGGAAGTGCAATTTCTAATTTTAAATACTTTTATTACTACCATAAATCTTGTTCAGCTACTTCAGACAATTCCTCTCCTGAGTAACATATGGTCTCAAGTGACCATATGAAAATATTCCATATCCGTCCTTCAGGTCGTCTGGCCAATTTCTCCGAAACTGCTCATCAGATTGTTTTCCAATTGCAGCCATGCATTCAAGTTTCATTAAAATGTGATCTTTTTTTTTTTAAATTACTTTTGTTTTCCATATTTTGAACTTAGAAAATTTACCACTACGACTGATTTCTCAAACTGCTTGTCAGATTGTTTTCAAATTTCAGTCATGCATTCTATACTTCATGCGGAGGTGCAGTGCCAATCGAAATGAAAATATGCCATAATTTCTATAGTGCACAAGGATCAGGGGTATTAATGAGCTGTGCTAACCTTCTCACTTCTGGTTCTGGTTTTAACAGGTTGGGACCAACATGGTTGAATTCTTGGCAGAGGCTGAGATCACTAAACCCTTCCCCTTTGTCCTTGCCCTCGGAGACAACAGTCAGTGCAATCAGGCCTTTGTTGTGGTTGGCAGACAGGCACTACAGAACAACAGCCTCCTTGGTGCTGTGGATACGTGTTTTAAACTTTTCTATGTTTTGGACATTCATTTCCCTAAGCAGTGCGCACCAGTGTGGGAGTTTCTGCAGACAGTTGTCTACAAACTCCCAGGAACAGAATCCCCTTCAATTAAAATGCTGCGTGGTTATTTGTCATGCTAAGCAGTACCGGGAGATTTTGGCTTCAGCTGAGTGTTACGAGGGGGGGGGGGGGTTCAGTAACTTTTCTTCATTAATCCCTCCAAGGAATTGTTAGTAATTTTTTTTTTTTTTAGTTGAATGCAAGGGGGTAACTATCACACTTCCAGGTAATGTGGCATGGAGTGACTACTCTTTGTTAACTTATTCATTCAATGTTAATAATATACTGTTGAATTAAAGATTTTAATGTTTTTAAATTTTAAGATTTGTAAACATAAAAGTTGATTTAATTGTAGAAAATTGAGAAGTCGTTAAAGTAATTTTTAAGTTTTATCAATTGTAATTGTGGTTATGGATTGAGAAGTTTTTTAAATTTGTTTTAAGATTTGTGAACAGAAATTAATGAATTGGCATAGTTCATATTATGCCGTTTTATTGTTTATTGAGAATAAAATATATGTAAATGCTTTCTCTATGAAATATGCTTTCTATTCTGTCGTCTGTAAACAGTAGCCATAATGGAAAGTAAGCATTTTTATGAGGCGCTCATCATAAATTCCCACACAAATGCACTTTGGAAGTCTCTTTTCCAGATTGCTCAAGCCAGAAGAAGCTGGGCAAGGAGCTTTTCTTCAACATGAAGAGAGATTGCCGGGAGGAATGGTTTGGAATAAGAAGTAGTTTTGTTTTCAAAAAGAGAAGTTAATATATCATCAAATAATACAAAAATGTATCCATCCAGATGTTAAAGGTCCCTCCCCTGAAGATTCCTGACCGTGATGCTGTCATCCCTTGACAACAGAAATTGGAAGACATAAGTGACCCAAGCTTTGAGGAAAACTAGAGGTCTTTCACTGATGTAAAGCATGTAAGTACAGCCTGCAATGCAGCACACCAGTTTTCTAACTACATAGTGACTCAGGGTATCTTAATACACAACTGCAGTCTCAGTCCTCATATGATCTTGGACTATCATTACCAAGTGATTAAATTTTAACTTGCGGTACATTTTCTTTCCGTTCTCTTTACCTTCACTAAGGGGTCTATTCTCCCATGAGCGTAAGTCGAAAAAGCGCGTAGCTACGCGCTTTTCAGCCTGCGCGTATTCTCCCCTCGACTTAAGTCTGTGCATTACGCACCCTGAAGGCAGTTATGCGCTTGGGGCGGAACAAGGCCAAAATCGGGGCGTTTCCGGGCGTTTCTCATGCAAATAAGACTTGCGCGTATTCTCCCCCTGGCTTACGCGCTTTTTCTGTTAGGCGCTTTTGAGGGCTGTATTAAGGTCAAGCGCCAACATAAGGCGAAATGGAATATTGCGTTTGATGTCAAAGGCCGAATTTTAACATTAATTTTATTTTATTTAACATGGTAAAGTTTGAGACATTCAATATTCGATTGTTCATCCTTATTTCTATACTACATTTCTCAGGACCATAATAAATTATCAAATGAAAGATATTACGAAACAGCCTCTTATCTAATTAGTTCAATTACAAATGCATTACAAACATACTGGCGGTCATCAAGGTTACAACTGCGATGTCGGTCCTGGCATCTGGGTCGTTCCAGAGAGTGGCTGGTGATGTCATGCACATATCTCATGCGTCTGTGTCAAGGTGTGTGCACTTCCACTGCAGAAAGAGTGGGTGTATGAGCAGAAATCTGTGCCACCAGAAACTGAATTTGAATCACATGATTTGAAATTGTATTTTTTTTATTTGAATCATTGCATTAAAAAACTGAATCTGAATAGTATCATTTGAAATTGAATTCATTAGTTTGTAACAGGAATGTAATAAAATTTGAAAATTCAACTCCCAAATATGTTCATGTTCAGTTCTCACAATTCAAATTCAGTTCTCAAAATTCAATTTCAATTTACTGTGACAAACATCCGGGTAGTTTAAGGACGAGGGAAGAGCAATCGATCTCAGATGTACAGGACTCCTCTTTGGCCAATCAGCGCCTACGTTCTCAAACACGAGTTTGCGCCTCCTCCTGGTCCTGGACGCGTTTTTTTTTTTTCCGTCATCAAGCGAGGCCAGATTTCGCATTTCTCATGAATGTTCATGACGCAGGTGGGCCGGAAATTTTTTTTTCTCTAATCGTTATGTCTATTGCACCTTTTACCAGTCCACTGATTGGTCAATCGTCTCCAAGGAGACACTGAAACTAATGAATGGGCAAGGTGATGTGGTAGAGTCCCTGACTTATGGTAGCGTATTGCTGCCATTCCTGGTTAAAAAAAACGGGTCTGTAGTGAAAAGTTTCTTGTTATTACAAGATCCTTTTCTGTTATGACAACATATTTTCACGCTTTAACAAGATATCTTCACGTTATTTCAACACGAAAACATCATATTATGACAAGAAACTTTTGGCTCATTTACATGGTTTGATTAAGTTGTATTTCTTGCTTGTCTTGAAATATGGCGAGATTATGCTACTATTGAGCACGGTGGGTGATACTGTGATTAGTATGCGTACAAGAGGGATTTTAAAATGCTTGGGGCTGTACAGAAGACAGAATGAGCCTGACCTCCTGGAGGTAGCGACGTTTCTGAACATCGGTCAAGCTATCACTAACTCGGAAAACGACGGTTGTACTGTCACAGCTAATAATAAAATGCGCAAATACAGTAGACGTCACGTTAGTAACATTACGTGATGCACTTGCTGTCAAATAATCGTCACATGGAAAGATATAACGAAGCTTGTTCCACAAAAATGAATGTGTACTTTGTTCAGAAAAATACGCAAGCAAACTTGAATAATTTGCGATAATAATCAATTGTGATTGATTAGTGAAAAAATAAATACGTAATAAACAGGATAGGAAGTTGGTAGTTTGGCCAAGGTGATGGGTGCGATTTTGGTAAGGTGCAATTATTCTAGATCAGCACTTACAATTGCTTGTTACAGTACATGTGCTCTTACATAAGGCAAGTAAATCAATAAGAGGAGAAAATACTCTGGAATTAATACATACAATTGCCATCAAAATTGGTATCTGGTGAATAGGAGAAAGAGTGAGGAAAAATACACGACCATTCTGCATGTGCTGTAGTACAAGTGTATTGAATAAGGAAAGATTCAATGGGAGAATTATTTTCTAAATGGCTATTAAAGTTGCTTCTTCACAATGCGCAACTGGAGAAAATGGAATGAAGGGCCATGTTTGAGTGCCTGTAATTTCCACAAATCAATAATACTTGCAAACCATACTACATCTATTTTAGAACAAGCAAATTGAATATGAAGAGATTTTATGGTGAAATTATTGAATAAATGACTGTCCAAGTTGGGACATTGCAATGTGGGAAGTGAGACAACTGAATGGAAGCCCATTTTCATGGCCTTTAATTCTTGCAAATCCAAAATTTTTCTAAAAATAACACTTCTATACAATACAACATGAATGTTTTTAATGCAGGAATACTGAATATGAGGACATTTTGTGGTGGAATTAAATAAATGCCCATCAAAGTTAGTACTTGGCAATGTGCAAATAGAGACAATAGAGTGGAGGGCCGTGTTTCAGGGCCTGTAACTTTTGAAATGCAACAAATTTTCAAAGAAATAACACTTAACTACCATAATAGATGTATTCAAGCATAAGCCCACTGAATACAAAGAGATGATAAGGCGGAATTTTAATTATATCAAGGTAGTGCAGAGAAATCATTTGTAAACCGGCAAGTCCACATCTGTGAAATTTGGTTTTCGGCTTTGGCTCGACGTTGTTATCATTGTCTCCATGTTCTTTTAACAAATGCAACTGCCCTATATCTTCTTGATAATCTAAAAAGTTGTGATATTCCCACGAGGGATAAGAATGATTTTCTAATTGAGGATATATGTATTAACTAACTTGTGTCTTCGTAGACTAATTTTTTATTTATTTTTTTTTTACCATTGATAATAATGTGTATTTTAATGTGTGAATAAAGATATTATTAAATAGGCTACTCTAGACTGGTATTGGCCAGGGTAGGGCTCAAAGAACTATTTGTTAATCAATTTTAGCCAATAAAGAATAGCCGACATGGGAAAAATCATTATCAGTAAATTGGATAATTGATGATAATAAAGTATTAGGCACAAGTTCATGTGAATGTGTCGCTCAAATCAAATGGGACATAATAGGCTATGGATATGGAATTGTGTGATTGCTGTGGCGGTTTCGGGGCGGGGGGATGACCGCGTGCGGGGTAAGAATGCTTGTTAAAGCGTTTCCATGTCCTTTAGTTGCAAACCTGACATCGGAGTAGTGTGAGATTTCAGCAATTTCTAAATGAGATCATATAAACTGTCTTTGATTGTT
Source organism: Gymnothorax reevesii (assembly GCA_029721435.1). Classification (NCBI taxonomy): domain Eukaryota; kingdom Metazoa; phylum Chordata; class Actinopteri; order Anguilliformes; family Muraenidae; genus Gymnothorax; species Gymnothorax reevesii. The sequence goes on along the minus strand of CM056582.1, from coordinate 40,615,389 downwards.
AAGAATGTTCTCTTTATTTGTCTCCTTCCCTGTTTTCCACGGAACAAACAGGCTGGTGTCGGAGGGGCACATTTTCAATGCTCTGATTGCGCTGGTTGAGAAGCGCTAAATTCTTTTTGTTATTTTATTATCGCGGCAATTTGCTTGTTTGCACAGCTTTAATGCCATGGTGGCTAGAGTAAGAAATAAAAAAGAGATGTCTGTATTACTTCTTGTAATTGGCACAGACATACATAGGCCTACTATTACAGCCGCATATCGTGGGCCTGCTGATAAAACCTCGTATCTTCCAAAAAAAAAAAAAAGAACTTCACAGGAAAATAAATAAACATAAAAATATATATAAATTGATAAATATAACTTAAAATATAAATCAAATAAAACATGTTTAATTCTGCGTATAAGAATAGTGGACATACGAGTTTTTGTTTCTAATCAGTTTGGAGATACGAGGTTTTATCAGCAGGCCCACGATATTCAAGTTTAAAGTCTGGTTTGCATTTTCAATGGACCACAACTGCATTTTCATGGTTAATCACAAAATCCTTGTTCCATGTTTTCCTGATAGCCATAAGCAATGAGATTTGTACAGACTCTGCCTCTCTTTTGCATTAGTCACACCTCTTTCATAAGACCGCCTACATTCTGAACCGAAGCGCTGTGGGGGTGATCGAAGCGCGTAGGGGAGAATACGTGTAACTCAAAAGCGCTTAACTCGAATTGCGTAAAAAAGGACTTGCGCGCTAATGGGACAATAGACCCCCAAATGCATGAATACCATAAAATGACTTCAAAGCTCATTCAGCATTAGGGTTGCTAATGAGCAAGTCCAAATACAGTATAAAAAAAAAAATTAGCACGAAAGGAACCAAGTGCTAATCAGTGGAAGATTTCAGCAGGGCTTTTAATAAATAGAAAGCATGAAGGACAACTTGTAACGGGCGCAGACTAGAACAGTGGTCGAGAAGTCCAGCTCGGGATCAGCAAACATCAGAAACGGGGATTCTACGCCATCTTCATCAACTGTTCAGGGTCACATGTTTGGTGGTCAAGATGATTTGCAAAGCCTGCAGAACAAGACATCCACTGGTGCATGCATGGGATTGGGGTCTGTATCTACTCTGGAGGCGTCTAGAGAACAGCGAGAGACTGTACCTATTACATTGCACTAGTAGCATCAGTTATACTACTTCCTAAATAACTGAAGACGGTTATCTGTGTTTAAGTATTCAGGAGAAAATGGTGTATTTGGACATACTTATGGAACAATTTTTGGACCATACTCAGCATTCAACAATATTTTTGGTGGTAAATAAACAGATTTTCAGCTAATTTTTGCTCACAACCCAAGCCTTGGCATTCTCAGTGGTGTAATGTGATTCACAAGGTTACTTAGACTAAGAAAGCAGAATATTTCCTTCTACCCCTTACCTGCCCATTGAGATATACAGTAAGTTGAGCCCTTGGTAATTTTTACTCTTTTTCTACATGTTTTTCCTAAGAAACACAAAGGCCTGTTCAACCACATCAGGTGTCTGCATACCAGACCAGACCCAATCACTCCATCCACTGGAATGAGGTCAAAGATTGTCAACCACAAGTTCATGCATGGGCAGAACATTCAAGGAGGACATTCACATCCAACACCAGATCATCTTTGAACAGGGAACGGGGTTACCATCTACCCTGTATGCAATCAGCTGTTATCACAAGACACATCATTGATCTCATGATAACGACACTGTCTCCTCAGGAACTGAGCTATACTCCATCCGCTGATGAATCCTACAAGATGTGTTTGAAATCTTCTGAAAGAGTGTAGACCCTATGTTCAGATTTTTTGTTTGTTCAGATTTATTTGTCTTATATTCAATTTTGTGGTTCTTAAATGGTGATCACCCTTCTCTTTTTTGCTTGGCGCTGAAGACCACTGCCCGTGTTCTCAAGTATTTACTCTGGCCGGTTGGCCACGAGTCTAAGTTTCGGCTCCGTTCTTCTTTTTCAGGGTTGCGACTGGATATTCTTTCCCCTAACAGTCGTGTGTGATCTTAAGGCTGTTCATTTGTCTGCCTGAGCAGTATCCCATATACGACACTATCTGGCTCTCTTTATTGAATGTTACATTAACTGCCACTTGTACGATTTACAGCTTTAATTGTGCATTTTGTAAGGAATTCTGATCAAGAAATTAAATAAGAATTGCTTATACGAATAGTGCTGTACTGTTTCATTTAAAAACAAAATACACCAATCATTTAAAAATATTCTTCAACTTGTCTTCCATAATTATAGAATTTCTTAATAACGTTTAGAAATTTTGCTAATTGAACATTATCCTGCATAAGTGGTAAGCATCTGTTGTCCATGAAGCAGGAAAAAGGTCAAAATATGCAAGACTGTTGCGTCTTAGCACTATTGCTCATAAAGTTGGAGTAAAATTCTTTTCAACCTCTTTTCTAAAAAAGATTGACAATGTGATTTATTCTTGAAATGTATGAATACAAAATTATAACAGCTTTATGGGCAACAGTATATCCTCGACTTGCTTATAAAACCTTGTATCTTCAAAATGACAAACTTTACAGGAGAGCATAAAAAAATGTTTAATTTTTCCATGTAAGAATGCAGTTGAGCTGTGTTTGGGTAGGATGACTATTTTTCTTCCAATATTGCATTATGCATTTTGCAATGTTTGTTATTATCGTGAACATACCAGTTTTTGTTTCTCATATTTGGAGATACAAGGTTTTATCAGCAGGCCGACGATATATGGGTTGCAATAGAGGAGGAAAAATTCAAAAACACCAGAACAGTATTTAAAACACACAACTTAAAAGTATGGGTTATTTTAACCCAGTGAAGAGTAATGACTTCCCATAAATTGGGTTGGAAAATCAACCCCTGCAGTTGGGTTGATTGAACTACCCATTGTGCTGGGTCAAAGTAACCCAGCACTGGGTATGTCCATATTTGACCCAGTGCTGGGTAGCAGAAATTTGGGTTGTGTTCAACCCAGCATTTTTTAGTGTGTGCGATTTATTTATATGCGGGCCATCTTTTTTGGATGTTCTGTCAGTTGGTGATATATTTTTATTCTTTATTTCGAAATAAATCAGTTCTAATATCAATACTTTCACTTTTTGCAGGCTGCCGGACATTGAGTATTTTGCACTTCGCGTCGGACAGTCTTGATCGTGCATCCGATATTTAATTCACAATGTCAATGGACATGGAATTGATTTGCTCACTGACTACAAGCGCTATTTTATCTCTGGTGTGGAAATTAAGCGTGAATCTGTTTGATCCATCTGACTAATTTTCAAAAGAGAGACCGAATAAAGACTAAATAATAAAGTCTATCTTCAACGGAAGAAAAGACAAATAAAAAGACTAAGAAAAGTCGATAGCTATCAATTTGCATTTTGTGAAGGTCGAAAACAAACATGACCAAGTTTGTAGCCTACGTCTAATAATTCCTGGAATGCTCGAAACAAGAGAACTTTTATGATTTTCGGGAACGGAGTATTAGATGATCTCTGTCCGAGCTTAAACAGAAATATTGATTGAAATTCTCGGTACTCATCTCGAAGACCCGAACCCTCTAATCAAAACATTCACGTTTGCGATCTTAAAGATTCAGTAGATTTGAAGAAATTAAAAAACAATATTCGACTGTCGGACACGGAGTTATACTGAAACCATCCGGCTGTCGGACATGGAGATATATTAAAACCCTGTCCGACTTACGGACACGTGCAGTGCGGCATATTAAGCTGAAAATCAGCAGTCTAAGCTCCAGCATATGTAAATGATGATATGATTGGTCAAGATTTTTCATTTTATATCATGCAAAACACCAAAGATGTGTGTAAATGAAAATGATGTGCTTACAAGTATATAAACAATAATAATATATGACATTAATAATAGATTATTAGGCAAAAAGATTAATTTAATTTCAATCAAGGGGCCTATTTGAATGTCCGGCCCCGAGGTGTCTGTTGAGAAAAAATGTGGCCCTCCGACAAATGTAATTGCCTACCCCTGGCCTACATAAAAAAAATTATTCAGAACATTATGATAAGGTTACAGAATTTGAGTTATTGTTTTATATTCATTGGGTTTTACCAAAAGTCATTCTCGAAAGTAGGCTTCGTTACTTTGATGGATTCTTGCAGTGGCGTCTCTGGAAGTGAAAACTGGACCCGGATCATGTCTTTGCGTGAATGATTGTTCCTGGCTTGTACTCAGTTATTTTTTTGTTATTAACTCGTTTTTTGACAATAATCTCCTGGCAATCGAAGTTACAGTTTCTCTCTCCATGAGTTCCATTGACGACCAAATAATAGGATAAATTCAGATCAGAAAAATTATTTGGGCCACTCAAAAATTCTTCAACGCTTTATGAAAGACAAACTGCTCTCAAATGCGTGCGCTACCTTTTCCCCACATCAAGTGATTTAACTGGCGCTTCATGATCGTTTTGTTTATATAAAATAAAAGACCATTTGAAACGTCTGTGTGCAATTCTGAATAACGCTTATTTAAATGCACGTAATTATGCGTTCAGATTAATGATTGTCGCCGTGCCGAAATGTACCGTACCATACCGGCGTGTTCTCGGAGTGAAACTATTGCTCAGTCCCTTAAGTTGCATGTCGCGATTGTAACTATTGAAGCAAATTCAACCAATCCACGCAAATTTCTCGCGGACAAAAAAAAATTGCCAAGACACATAACTTATAGATGAACCCCAAGCCCCATCAGAGCTGTCAGGATATTTTTATTTTTAAGTAGCTGAAATTATTTTATTTATCCCTTTCAGCCCATATCATTAAATATCAATTCGATATCATTCAAACCTTGAGAGAGAGAGAGAGAGAGAAAGAAGAGAATAATGATATATGCTATATCAAAATGCTACCCATTAGAGCTCACACAGATCAGTTCATCACACCATTTTCTCCCTCAGACTGGTTCACCATCTCAGAGTCAGAGCTGAGCTGGGACAGGAATGGGTTGCGGCTGAGGCGAGGCGTGCAGGCATCATAAGCCATTGTCAATAACTTTTTGTTCCTGATTTTATTTCAATTTAAATAAAAGAAAGTTGTCTGACATTGAACCATAGTCTCTTCATTGGTGAAGCATAAACAAAGGCTAAGATTTAGATGTTGACTAGAAAATACGACCATATAACGGTGGGATCCTGCTAGAGCGGCAAAAAGCATTCAGACGTCTCGCTCCGTTTCCAGCGATGCAGCTGAAATCAGCTGTAGCCTGTTCCAGTGTCAGGTCAATGGGAGAGCGAGGCGTCTGAGTGGTTTCCTAGCTCTAGTGGGATTGAGCTGAGCTGCATTGGTCAAATGTCGGGTTAACGTTGGCTTATGGTCGGCCGTCGTTCTAATGCCAATATCTCCCCGATGTCTTGTCGATTAGCTACCGATCTCCACAATAAATCTCACCGACACACTTGACTATGTCAAGCAGGCACACGTTGCCCCGGCAAGACCTAATTTCTTGTCAGGTTAGTAGCCTAATATCATTCAGTGAAGCAGAAATAAAGCAACATCTTTACTTTTTCCTAACACAGATCTAGATGCAATACAATTACTACTTCGGCTGTGCAGAAATTTGATATATTCTGTAAAATAGCTAGTAGTCGGACATACCTCATCTCCTTTCTTCCGCTATCAAAACCTGACAGAAACATTTATTTTCCTGAGAGAAATGATTTAATGGAATGGCCTTAACATTAAGCTTTGGTATTTGTATCTGTCAAGGACACTTTCATGTTTTTGTGTTGGGAAATATTAAGTAGGCTAGCCTACATAGGCCAATTCAAAGAAAACCTCAGACGAAAAAAAATTGAGCAATGGGTCTTCCGGTCTGCTCGCCGGAATTGTAAAATAAAAAGACATGAATAAAAACAAGAATAAACTCTCATTAAATATTTAGTCGTAATATCGTTACTATCTGACCACCTGTTGTGACACCGTGTTGGTATCGACTTAGTAGACACACGTGGGGTCGATAGTCTGTCTGTTATGTGTTGTCTGTGAAAAGAAAGACCAACGAGACTAAGGAATGCTACTTCCTGTAACCAAAGCTCTTGTTTTTTTATGAATGAAATGTCCAAAAAAAGGTGTGTGAGTGGATGGGGGCAGCGGGGCGGAGGGATTTCCTTGGGAGCATGACGTCAGTCGTATTCTCCTTCCCGTCCCGTTGTTGTTTTGTTTTTTTATTCTTCACAACGACATATAGTGAAATAAACAGTCATGATGCACAAAACCTGAGATAGTGGCGTTGTAAGATGTACGGGCATAATAAATTAATACATCGATTAAAATGAGTAGCTTTAGGCAGGGCTAGCGCTCGCCTATTCAATTGCCTGAGCAAAAACCCACCCCTTTATTGGCATCAATTGCTTGTTTTTAATGCTTAATGCTTGCTTAATGCTTAATGCTTGCTTGTTCTTAATGGTTTTCCTGTATTAACACGTTTTCCAATTTAAGAATAATCAAGTGGCAATTGAAGACACGGCTTTTCTCCCCCTATGCGATCTAACAGTGACAAATGGGCTAAATTCAGTTCAGAAAAAATAATTGTATTATAATTAGGTCTATGCACTGGCACTCAGCGACGTAACTTTTTCCAGCGAGAGCGGCATTTCAGAACTCTTCAGCGAATGAAGGTAATTCAGGTGACAAGTAGGCCTTCTTGGTTTACATTTTCCAGCACGCACCAGCTTGTATATAGGCCTACAATTGTCGTTTATGCGCGTCGATGGGATAATGCAAATGAGCACCGAATGGTGTCAGGAGTGCATGTGGGGGTAAAGAGTAAAATTCCCGTACAGGCTACAGCCTGTGCCTCTGGTTCTGGACCAGGCGCTTAAACAACTGGATAATCCTAGAGCTTGAATCCACCTGGGTGCGTGTCTTTCCTGTCACTTGTAAGCTCCATAATGACGCGTTTGTGGTTTTAACATGAAGCATCCAGCCCTCAATTTCAGCACTCCAGTTCATTCAGCCGTCAGAATTTTTGGCGCCTGACATTCGTCTCACGTTGTTATGGAAATTCTGCGACGAAAAATGCAACAAGAATTATGACGAATTACAAACTGTGACATCACAAGTGTTGCAAGCTTTAGGATTCTTCGGTTGCTTCTGTGATGCAAATAACTATAACTCCCATATAACCTGATACGCACTAGCTACTGTGTATCAGAGCTAACCGATGCTTCGCTGGAGACACAACAAAGTGTGATTACGATTGGATGTACGATTGAGTACTGAAGATGAGCTTTTTCAATCGATTGCTGGTAAGTAAATATGTTTTTACAGCATTGTTAGGATTTAAGGGCATGGGCATTGTTGGAAAACATGGGTGCCAATAGCAGATGGACCCTCTGACGTTTTGCACATTGTGGAGGGCCAATACACAACCTTGTCATTTTCCAGCACGCAACAGCTTGTATATAGGCCTACAATTGTCGTTTATGCGCGTCGGATGGGATAATGCAAATCAGGGGCGTTACCAAGGGAGGGCAGGGGGTGGGCAGTGCCCACCCTGAGAAAAGCTCTGCCCCCCCAATGACAGCAAACACGCGATATCGAACTGATTCGCAGCCGGAGATAGACAGCCATTTAGAGTGGGCTTTACGTATGCTTCATCTATCTATCACTATGTGTGATTGGTGGATTCCTTTGCCAGTCTATTCTGCTGTGAAAACAACGGGCACTATCGAATTATTAGTACTGTCCCATTCTCTTAAACTGCCGTCGAAACTCATCAGTCTGAGGTCACGTCTCCGGCCCTGCGCTTCTCTCGGGGAATTAAAACTTTGCCCATATCTCTTTTGTTGCCACTTATGCCACCGCTAATTTTGTCCATCTTGTTGTTTGACATTAAGGTAGTTTGTGTACTAGTTTGGCATCTGTATTGACTCGTGTGGTTATAACCAGAGTTGGCTGCCGAGTGAGCCCAGGCAGCTCGTCTGGAGTTGCTAGTCACTCACTTGGGTTGTTACAACAATAATTCTGTATCATAAGCACTTCGGGAAGAAAACTTGACTAGCGTAAGTATTTTTCGGCGATGTGCTGCATGGAGCCAAGTAAAGGACTTAAGAAGGCAACTCTAAGAAAAGTCAACCTTTTCCCGTTTACTTTGCTTGATTGGCAATCAAATGGTGTATTCGTTTAGTCTCCAAGCTGAATGAGTAGAGCTGTTTATTAAGACACCATGTTTGATGCATTTCAAAATTTAAATGGCCGTAGAACAGCAGATTTGCATGAACACGATGTAATTGCCACGCCATTTCGTGCTACTGATCATTTATAATCTCACTTTCACGTTTCATCCGCGTTTCAGAAGGTTTTCTACCTTGTTTTTCTCCTAGACGCTTAAAATCCAGGGAGCTTTTATAACGAAACTCTATTTTTATTTTATCATTATAGATCTCCAGATATAGCCTACTACAACGAGAGATGAAATGCTGAGTTGGGATGTGGCAATGTTGACCGCAGATTTTTTTTTAAAGTGTGATGAGACCCACTTACAGTCATGAGGTGTGCAGGCAGCCGCGTGTAATTTCTTTATACGGCTTAAAACGATTTAAAATGCCGCCGGGAAGAAGCCTGAGTTTATATTTCGCGAATTGCAGGTGCTCCGTCCTTCCCTAAATCTTCTTCCGTGTACTTGGCCTAAATAACAATCAAACAATTTCAGTGGCCTATAACGATTAAGATGTGACGGTGAAAAGCAGACCAGCCTAACTGGGCTACGGTGTTAGATTGAAAGAATGCCAGTTTGAATAATTAGAAAAATATTCCTCTTCCCCAAAAGTGGATGAAACATGAATGTGGGATATAAACGATCAGTTGCACGAAATCGCCTGGCAATGACAATCGCGTTCATGCAAATCAGCTGTTCTGTGGCCATTTAAATTTCGAAATGCATCAATCAAATATGCTGTCTAAACAGCTCGACTCATTCAACTTTGCGAGTAAACGAATTCACCATTTGATTGCCAATCAAGCAAAGTAAATGGGAACGGGTTTGCTTTTCTGACAGTTGCACAATTGGTTAATATGAGGCGATTCTGTAGTCCTTTACTTAGCTCCGTGCCCCATGTCGCCGAAAAATACTGATGTCAGTCAAGTTTTTTTCCGGAAGCATTTCACATGCCCTTTGTTTCGCACTTTCGTTCAACCTGCATTGGGTTTAATGAAGGAAAAGGGAAAGCTCGGATGTTCACCCCATGGCTGCAGGTGGTGGTGCTACGCCTTAAAAAAATCGCGGTTCACGATTGGCACAGGCCCATTGAGCATAATTAATGGCAACTGGCAACACCTGTTAATGTCCCTCCCCTATCGCCAGTTCACCAACCGCCACTATATATTATATATATAGGCCCTATTTATTTATTTTATGGCGATTTAGAGGTTCTTTCATTTGCCCCCCCAAAGAGGAAAAATGCCCATCCAAGCTTGGCATCCTGGTATCGCCTCTGATGCAAATGAGCACCGAATGGTGTCAGGAGTGCATGTGGGGGTAAAAAGTAAAATTCCCGTACAGGCTACAGCCTGTGCCTCTGGTTCTGGACCAGGCGCTTAAACAACTGGACAATCCTAGAGCTTGAATCCACCAGGGTGCGTGTCTTTCCTGTCACTTGTAAGCTCCATAATGACGCGTTTGTGGTTTTAACATGAAGCATCCAGCCCTCAATTTCAGCACTCCAGTTCATTCAGCCGTCAGAATTTTTGGCGCCTGACATTCGTCTCACGTTGTTATGGAAATTCTGCGACGAAAAATGCAACAAGAATTATGACGGATTACAAACTGTGACATCACAAGTGTTGCAAGCTTTAGGATTCTTCGGTTGCTTCTGTGATGCAAATAACTATAACTCCCATATAACCTGATACGCACTAGCTACTGTGTATCAGAGCTAACCGATGCTTCGCTGGAGACACAAAGTGTGATTACGATTGGATGTACGATTGAGTACTGAAGATGAGCTTTTTCAACCGATTGCTGGTAAGTAAATATGTTTTTACAGGATTGTTAGGATTTAAGGGCATGGGCATATTTAGTGTGTTCAGGGTATTCATTACACAACCCTGCGTGTTGTCAGGAACATTTCCGCTGATTTCCCAAAATGGCCTCATATTTGGCCTGCGCCATGGAGGTGTATGTTTTGCCGGCGTTGATTGGTTTGTCTGTCGGTCGATCTGTTAGCAACTGTACGCGAAAAGTTACGAACAGATTTTGATGAAATTGTCAGAGAAGGTCAGAAATGACACAAGGACCAACTGATTAGATTTTGGGAGCGATCAGGGTTAAGGCCCATTCAGACCGGGGCGAAGCGAAAAAGCGGCACGGCTTTCCGGATCGCTGCAGGATAATTCGGCGTGAAACCATGCACACCGGACTCGGTCCGAAATTCCGCGATCTTACGTTCCCATTTCGCACAACAGACTAACAAATACGCAGGATTTTTTTATTTTTTATTTTGCACCTCCAATCCCACCCGAATCTGGAATATACGCAGGATTTTTAATCAAATATGACTATGAGAGCAGCAGCAGCGACGGTGACATTTTTTGTGTGTATCTGAACGACAGTCTTAGCCTCACGTCTACTACTGCGTGACAGACGGTGATCCCCAGCGTTTTTTTGATGCGCGGAGCTGGTCTTCCAGCTCGTTGTTCAAGTGATCATCCCGCCTCTGGTCATAGATGCTCGAGAACAATAATGATGAGACGCTCTCCTTTGCTTGTCACCGCACTATGCTATGAACTGAGTTTGCATCTAGTTTATCTGACTTTGCAGTAATAGGTTTGAATGCTGTAACGTGAATAGAAACAAGGCATTTCATTGGCTAAAAGTTTACTTTTAGTTTCTAGTTTCGCAGATGGATTTTCTCAGAAGCTTAAACCGCACGAAACTTCCGCTTAGGTCAGCAAGGTTACATTAAAACCCATGAAATAAGCTTCTATATATCCGCGCGAATAATCCGCACGGAAATTCGCGCTTCGTGTGAATGGGCCTTTAGGGGTTAGGGTAAGGGTTAGGGCCCTGGGCGGAGGTGCTGCACTCTCTGAGTGCTCTACTTTCTGGATAAAAAAAAAAATGTTCGTAAACCGTATATAAACTTGTCCGTGTGTGTGTGTGTGTGTGAGATATATATATATATATATATAATTTATTTTTTTTTCAATTTATTTATTTTTTTCTAAGTACGGAGTATTAAGAAAATACTCAAGAACCTATAATTAAAACATTGCACTTATGAGTATGCTGCAGTTGGCAACTTTTTGGATGGGTAGTGCGTTTTCCGAATTAAATTTACTAGTTAATTGCTACAACATTGCATGACGATAGCAGTTGTGTGTTTTAGTGCTGATTAATCATTCTAGTAATTGGATAACTGGGTACTCAAGGGAAATGATTGAAAACAGTGAAGTTTTCGTTGTGCGCCTGATCAAAGCATTCTATAATTTTCCGTCTAATGCGTACCGTAAGCCAATATTTGCTGGGAGGAATCTGCCCCCCACATTTATTGAAGCCCACCCAAAACACAGTTTCTACCCATGCCACTGCATATTAATTAATGTATAGATAATGAAGTCCAAAACAGCCTATTGTCTGGAATAACTGATCTTGAAGCTTTAAATGGCTGAATTGAGATGTAAAGATTAGTCTGTGGAGGTGAATCTTAGTTACCTTTGTTTAGTTACTACTGGGAATGTATTACTAGTTGTGTAATTATAACTGAGAGTAGATAATACGTAGGATAGAAATGAGTATGGTGTATTAATGGACTTCATTCAATTTATGTTTTCTCAGTCTTGTTGCAGAATTGAAATGTAGGTTAACGCCATCTGAGTCAGCTAGCCAATAGTAGTAATATTTTTCATTCTACTGTTTTATTCCTTCCCTCCTTTCTTAAGTGTTGCTACGGTCCACCAAGAGAGAAAAGTCGAAGAGCACACAAAGACCACTCCAGGACCCCAGATGAAAGCTACCAGCAGACTGGACTTGAAGAGAGGGCAACAGTTGAGAATGATCGAAAGACGAGCAGCGCACAACCATTGGATTTGCGAGTCTATTCTGATTTAGAGATGTATGGAGCCCAGAGACAGAATTATCTTAATGGAATTGCATCTAGGAACCAGCATCACTTTCATGAAACTGCAGCCCAGATGCAGCCTGAGCTGGAAAAAATAGAGCGCAATATTCACAATGTGACCAAAATAACAGCCCACAAGCTTCAACAAGACTTGACGGAATTCAATTCCAAGATCCAAGGACAGCTGGATAAAATGGTTTTTAAAATGATGTGTAGCCCCCTGGCAAGACAAGAAACAGTCCTGCACAACCTGACAAAAGAACATGAGAACATTCTTGGTTATTTGGCAGAACTGGTTACCCAAGTCCAACACAATCTTGAGAAGACAGCTGCCAAGATCCAGTCTGGTCTTGACAATGTGGTCCCCTGGGTTCAGAATGACCCAGAAGAAACACTTGCCTGGTGTGAGCATGACCAGGAAGTATTGAAAATGTATATTCAGCAAGACTTGGAGCCTCACACTGATGAGAATCAACAGGACCCAACTGAAGCCACTGATCTCATCCAAAAAGATTGTCAAGAGTTGGTTGCTGAGCTGCAGTTCAGCCAAATGGAAGTGACGCAACATAATCTGGATGAAGAGGATGGGCACAGTCAGCTTCAACTTAAAACGGAAATGGATACATCTATGTCCCACACAGTGTTTGATCTGCACGTGCCAGTCGATCAGTTCAAAAATGATCAAAATGAACTTTCAAACCAGATTGGAGGGTATCCTGAGTCAATCTGGGATGAGTCGAGTGAAAAGAGTGAGGATGAGGAAGAAAAGATTTTTAAAACGCTTTCAGAGTGTGGATCAGACTGGGAAGAGGAAGCAGCTGTATTTGAAAGCGAGTTAAAAATTGGGACCGCTACATCCGACTGCGAACTGTGGGAGGAGACCGGATCCCACATCTCCTTGGACAGCTTTGTCTTTCACAAGGTGTTGGGCAGAGGTGCATTTGGGAAGGTAGGGCTCCATCATTTACTGGTTCTATGTAATATCTGAGGTCAATGATGATCTTTAAAGCACTCATTTATACTTGTATAACTAATGTCCCTCCATCTTTTGTTTTCTGCCTCTCTTCTTTCCTTGGTTTTCTTATTATTCAGGTCATGCTGGCAGAGTTGAAAGAAAGCGGAAAGTACTATGCCATAAAAACTCTGAAAAAAGGCAGTATCCTGGCTTACAAAAACATGGCCAGCGTCAGAACTGAAAGACGAGTGCTGATGTTGGCCACAGAGAGCCCATTCCTCTCCCATTTGCACTGTACATTCCAAACAAAGGTAAAATCACCTCCAGTTGTACCCTACCTCTCCTTAAAAACAGATCGTCACATACATAAGCTACACCGAGACAAAGGAAAATCCACCTACTTTTCATGCAACTATATTCGTTTTGCAGACTGTGTAAGCTGCTTGCCTGTTTATATGTTTATACTCCTCATTGCTCTTCACTTCAGATCCACGAACTGCACTGTGCATGTCATTATGACTCCCAAAAATGCAGGGAAGTCTTTTTATACGTGATTGACGCTGCCATTTGTTTCTTTAGGATAACTTATTCTTTGTATTGGAGTACATTAACGGGGGAGACCTGTTTTTCCACATGAAAGAGCATGGATACTTTGATCTGGCCAGCATTAAGTGAGTACTAAGCAAGTTGCCCTTGCCACTATTCCTGGGGACTGTTCATTGTCTAGAGTTGGGTGCAAATATTTGGTTTATGGACCATGCTATTCTTGGTTGTAATGGTAACTTCCCATTTGTGCATTCAACTCTCAGATGATATATAATGAGAAATCTAATTGGATGAAAGGATGCAGTTCTCTCCTGGACTGTATTTTTTTACTCAGTAGCCTGGTGTGTGTCAGAGAGCTTTTTGTTCATAAGTGACCAATCTGTCTATACCTGTTGTTAAGGTCATTATAATCAAATGGACAAAATTTCTCCACTTTGTGTTCATAATCTCATATCAATTTCACTTTACTTTCTCTTCCTTAGATTTTATTCTGCAGAGATTATTTGTGCCCTTCAGTTCCTCCACAGAAATGGAGTCATTTACCGGTATAACACTTCTTCTCCTTCATCTACCGGGAGTTGTCCCTACTCGTTTACTCAGGCTTGGATCTGCTAAAATGCTGATGAGCAAGTCATGTTTTGCTGTGCTGATGTCAGCAACTCCGTTATCCTGATGACGATGTTAAAACTAAATTTTAGCTTTGTTTCTATTTAATTATTAGCTTTTTCTCTTACCGTGACATTTTTACTCTCATCTTTGTGAGCATTTCTGTCTGTACTCTTTTGTAATTGTGAATGTTTTTATGGTTTCCAGAAAAACCCAAAATTTTAATTCTGTTGCCTGTACTCATTATTTTCTCCCACAGAGATCTCAAGCTGGAGAACATTATGTTAGATCAAGATGGGCACATTAAATTGGTGGACTTTGGGGTATCCAAGGACAACATGTTTGGAGATAGCCGTACCAAAACCTTCTGTGGTACAGCACATAATATTGCGCCAGAGGTAAGGGACCTGTTCCTTTCAATCAAGCGTAATTATACTAATCAATCAAGGTTCATCTTTTTAGCACCATGTTTCTCAGAGCACCAACATTTGGAATTCATCACACAATTCTGAGGAATCATTTATTTTTTGACAAGACAAAAAACTTGCATTAGCTATATTTTGAATCCGGCCTGGGGCCTTTCTGTGTGGAGTTTGCTTGTTCTTCCCATGTGGAATCCCTATGGGTATTCTGGCTTCCTCCCACAGTCCAAAGACATGCACATCAGGCTAATTGGAGACGCTCAATTGCCCATAGGTATGAGTGTGAGAGTGAATGTTGTGTGAATGGTGTGTGCACCCTGCGATGGATTAGTGAGCTGTCCAGGTTGGGTCCCTGCTTCGCCCATAGTCAGCTGGGATAGGCTCCAGGTCCCCCCAGACCCTAGTGAGGAAGAGGCGGTACAGAGCATGGATGGACTGTTGTCATACAGTTGGTCTCTGGGCTTATATATGCCAATTGGCTGACCGTAAAATGACACAATGAATGTCAGTGTCATTGTGATCATGTCAATGGTACTTATTGTTTCCATTTGTTTCGCAGATATACCTGGGAAATGAATATTCTTCCCCTGTGGATTGGTGGTCATTTGGGGTACTGCTATTCCAACTGTTGACTGGCAATAATCCATTTGCTGGAGAAGATTTTGATGAGGTCAGCAGGTCTGTGTGTACAGATACTCCACAATATCCCGCCTGGATCAACCCGAACACAAAGGACTTGCTGGAAAAGGTCTGTATGATAGAGAACCCATCTGTCCATCAAAGTCGATGTAGGGTGCATCTCCCAATGAGAGCTCAGAATTCAGTAATGAGTCGAGGCCAGAATGGCCATGCTGACATCATTACCCCACACAAAGCATCAGCGGTATTGTTTTCAGCGGTTCAGTTTGTTTGCCCATTTTTCTGTCAGCAGTGTTGCACAAAATTGGCTCAAATTACACAAAACTTTAAGGAAAGGTGTGCAGTCTTCTCAAGATCAAATTTTAGTTGCATCAGAAATGTAATGTCACTTATGTCTGCTTTACTCAACAGCTGTTGGAGAAGGACCCAGACTTCAGGCTGGGGACAAGTGGAAATATTAGGGAGCACCCATACTTTGAATCCATAGATTGGCCTCGAATTGAAAGGAGAGAGGTCCAGCCTCCATTCAAACCTAAACAGGTACTTCCTGATTGGTCATTGGTTCCTGTGCTGATCATAGAGCAATGGGCATTTCTACCAGAATAAGATACATTGAGTTTTTTGGGACAACACCTTCAATTGCACTCATGAGTGACAATGCTGTTATGATTTGTGTGGTAGATTCTTTGAAACATTGTTCTGATTTCAAAGATTTTCAGATTATAGAATGTACTATGCATGATGGAGATGAAACTCTTCTGTCAGTCCAGGACATGGATGAAGATTTTAATGAAAATTGTTGAAGTCCTGCACTTTGAACATACAATTAGATGAAAAATGAATCTATGAATCAGCTGATAAATTTGCCATTTGCAAACCTAAAAGAATTTGTAAGGGATAAAACTCGAGCAGATGGGGTGTGCGGACTTTCTTTGTACCCATACAGATTCACTAATGTGTCTCCAACTCTGCTTTTGGTTTCTGACTGATCTCTCTTTTCTTTCAATCACAGGAGAGCCCCTACGATTGCAGCAATTTCGATGAGGAGTTCCTGGATGAGGCTCCAGAATTGTCCCAA
Organism: Gymnothorax reevesii; assembly: GCA_029721435.1. Lineage (NCBI taxonomy): Eukaryota > Metazoa > Chordata > Actinopteri > Anguilliformes > Muraenidae > Gymnothorax > Gymnothorax reevesii. The sequence goes on along the minus strand of CM056582.1, from coordinate 40,599,010 downwards.
GGAGACAGCAACTGGAGTGGCCCCATCGATCAAACTCCATTCCGAAATTTCACATTCACAAATCCAAAGTTTTGCAGCTCGTGAAAATTAACAATTTATCAATTTATGAGGAAAAAAAACATAACTTTTGCAGGAGCGATCAATCATGTTGCACGAACAGGCTTTTCATTAGAAACCAGCACCCAGCACAAATTGCTGATTACTTTGAATGATGCATTGTTTATCTGTATTGGTGCAAGCATAAGACTGCATAAAAATACAAATTTGTGAATAGCCCACCAGCATCTATAATTGCCAAACTGTTTTATTGTCATTTTACGCTAATAAATAAATTTTTAAACATGATACAAGTTCTATATATCAATGATATGTGAGCAGACAAACTTTCTTAAGAAAAAAAAAAAATGTTTCTGTGACCTTTTTGGCACATGATGTTGTTGACGTCCTGATCTACCTTCCTGAGGTCATGGCGAAGAAAATTCCTCCCAAGAAAAGGTCATTTTCATATAATAATTATGTTTTTTTTTTTTTTTTTTCAAAAAATACATGTATTCATTCATAAGGGTCTGTAGAGTCATCCAAACAACACACATATTGCATCAGATGTTTTGTTGCGGAGGGCAAATGTCTTGTAAGTATCGTTGGGAAAGGTCCTACCCATATCTTTAATGCTAGAATGATGTAGTATGTCTCACATTAGAGATTTTACCTGTTTCTGAGGTACTAAGCATGTTAGTGTTCAAAGACATGTCTTTCTCCAGTGTTTGATAGGCCATTCGATAGGCAGGGCAGGATTATGGGGGGTCTGGGCCCCGGGACCAGGAGTTTGCAAAGGGCCCCCCCCCGAACACTCCGAACCCCCCCACCCCCATGCCAACCTACCGTACGTAAGGATTCTACAAAGGTTTATTTCTGCTCTGCTCTTCTTGCAAAGTCGTCCACTAACTCATCAAAGTTGAGCTGTCGAACCAACTCTGATTCTATTGCTAGAAGGGAGAGTGAATTCAACTGATTTTTGCACATTTTCATCCTGAGCTCATTTTTAATTCGAGCCAGTCCGGAGAATGACCGTTCCCCTTCACAGTTTGTTATTGGCAGGGTCAAAAACAGTCTGAGTGCTATGTAAACATTTGGGAAAGTGGACTGGAAATCCAAATTTACCGTGGTCTTTAGCATTGTATTTGGTCATTTTTGTTCTTCTGAAATGAATGATTCGTACTGAACAAGTTCATCTGCCAAGCTCATGGTCAGATCAGTGGGATATGCTGCAGCAAGAGATTCGGCCCTTAAAGTGAGCTCACTGTTGGACATATTATCAGGCATGAAAAGAACATGGAAAAAGATTGGTCAAGTGTGTGTATTGTAATGTGAATAGAGGCCACTAGATGGAAGTATTTACCTTTTTTTTTTTATTAAGCCCAGACTGGAGCTAGGTTTAGACATGTCCTGGACATGTCTGGGGCAATTCCCCGAAAATAAAATAAAAAAAAAAGGTCTAAATGTGGGTGGGGTCTGCAAAAGAGTATATAAGGAGTAGAATTGAGACAGTAAAGTAGTAGGAGAAATTGCAAAGAGAAGGATACATGTGACCAGACCTGTCATTTCTGTTCAAGACCTGTGAAGTTTCTTTTGTGGATTTTTGCCTGTGTTAGAGCATTTTTTTTCCTTACCCAGGACATCACCAAGCTACCCCAACAAAAAGGGACTGTAAATATTTCTGTTTTGTTATTCAATCTTGGTCTGTAGGTTAGTTAGTTGTTAGTTATTGTCTTTGTTAAAAATTAAATGTGTTCAAGTTTTTAAAACTGTGTCTGTCATCCCTTGCTGTTGTGTTGGAAATGTAATAACAAATTGGGGCCATAACAAATTGGGGGCTCGTCCGGGAGAGACCATTTTGTGAGTCATTTATTGAAAATCTAACATTTCAAACTGTAAAATTGTTTTTTGAATTTTTCGATATAAATATATTGACAGATCAACAGCAATGGATGATTTCTTGGCATCACCAACCGTTGAGGTTTTGAAGTCTTTTAAAAAGACAGAACTGCTAGAAATTTGCAGACATTTAGAGCTGACAGAGGTAAAACCAGCCATGCGAAAAGCAAGACTGGCTAGAGAGATAGTTGAATATTACATTGATGAAAATGTGTTTGCACCAGGAGATCTGGAACAGTTGCCAGTGGAAAATCCAAATATGGAAATGGAACTTAAATTAAAAATGCTAGAGATTGAAAGGGAGGAAAGAGAAAAACAGAGAATTTGAGAGGGAAGAAAAAGAAAAACAGACAGTTTGAGTCAGAAAAATTTGCAAGACAGAGAGATTTTGAATTAGAGAAATTCGATAGAGAAGAAAGACTCCAAATGGAGCAACTAAAAATAAAAATAGCAACAGAAAATAAATTTCGGGCTCGCCAGGAGGAAAAACTGGTGCCTCCATTTGCAGAAAAGGATGTTGACAACTATTTCCAGTGTTTTGAAAAGGTAGCAAAGAGTTGCCAGTGGCCAATGGAACACTGGTCTCTGATGTTGCAAACTGTCCTCAAGGGTAAAGCTCAACAAGCCTATTCGGCTTTGTCTGCAGATGATTCCTCTGATTATGAGGTTGTCAAAAAGGTTATTTTGAGAGCTTATGAGTTGGTTCCAGAGGCTTACCGACAGAAATTCAGAGGTCTGAAGAAATCTGAAAATCAGACTTATGTTGAATTTGCTAATGAGAAGCAGGTTTGCTTTGAACGCTGGTGTACTTCTCTGGAGGTCAAGGATGATTTCAACTCACTAAAAGAGATGGTGTTAGTTGAAGAATTCAAGAACTGTGTTAAGGATGATATTAAGACCTACCTTAATGAGAAGCAAGCACTGAATTTGCAATCAGCTGCCAAATTTGCAGATGAATATGTTCTCACACATAAGTCCAAATTTCAGTCTAGCAGTAACAATACATGGTCCCAATTTCAGAAAAAGGGTTACGGTGATACCCAAGATTCCTCACCCAAAGACAAAGACAAATCTGGTGATGGTGCTCAGAAATCCAGTAACAGGTCTGATCAAAGTGTGAAAGCTGACAGTGACAAAAGTGGTCTAGTTTGCAGTTATTGCAAGAAATCTGGTCATGTTTCAACTAACTGTTGGTTCCTAAAAGCTAAGAAAAAAAAAGAAAAGGATACCAAACCAAATGCCTTTGTGAAAACAAGGTTAGAAACCCCTGTAGTAGATAACCAATCTGCTAAATTGCCTGCTTCTTGTGGGGCTAAAAAGCCTGATACTGCTGACTTTGTGAGGGAGGAATTTCTTCCATTTGTGTCAGAGGGATTTGTGGCTCTGAATGAGCATACTACTCCTGTCCCCATATATATCCGAAGGGATACCGGAGCTTCTCAGTCACTTTTGTTGATGGACTCCTTGGAGTTACGTGATGAGACCGCTTCAGGGGATTTCATACTTGTACAGGGTATTGAAGGGAGGACTGTATCTGTACCCCTGCGCTCTATATTCTTGAAGTCAGATTTAGTTACTGGACAGGTAAAGGTGGGACTTATGTCAAGTCTACCTATAAAGGGTGTTTCTCTGTTGCTAGGCAATGACCTGGCTGGGGGCAAAGTAGTTCCCCCTGTACATCTTACTTCACAGCCGAGCACTGAAGATGGGGATGAGGACCCATCTCTGTATCCTTCTTGCGCAGTGACTCGTGCTATGGCCAAGAAGGCTAAAGAAGAAGATGTTGTGATGCCGTCCAGCACATTAAATAGTCAGGACTCAGGTGGTTCGCCTCATGACTTTGATTGGCCTACGATGGTTTCTCCGTTTGAGAACTTATCAGACACTTTTATCAGTTCATTGTTCAGCCAGCCAGATGGGTTTGGTGATTCTGATGTGTCTGGAGACTTGTCTCTGTCCAGAAAGCGGTTGATTGAGGAGCAAACTTATGATCCTGAAATTTGTGCACTAAGGAGGAGAGCCCTTCCTGATAAAGAAATAGACGCAGTTCCAGTTGGGTATTATCTCAAGGATGGTGTGTTGATGCGGAAGTGGCGCCCTCCTGATATCCCTGCCAATGCAGATTGGGCAGTGGTCAAGCAAATTGTTTTTCCGAAGGTCTACAGGAATGAGATCTTAACAATGGCTCATAGTTTATCTTTAGGAGGTCATCTTGGTGTTAACAAGACTGTTGATAAGATCATGAAACACTTCTTTTGGCCTGGGCTTTGGAAAGACGTTTCCAACTTTTGCAAAACCTGTCACACTTTCAGGTAGTTGGAAAACACCAGTTAGACCCACCTGTAGCTCCATTGCAGCCTATCCCAGCATTTGGGGAGCCATTCTCTAAGGTCATTGTTGATTGTGTTGGTCCATTACCTAAGACTAGATCTGGAAATCAGTACTTGTTGACAATCATGTGTGCATCTACCAGATTCCCCGAAGCCATACCTCTACGTAACATCAAGGCAACTGCAATCTCAAAGGCTTTGATAAAGTTCTTCACGTTGTTTGGCCTTCCCAGGGAAATTCAGTCAGACCAAGGTAGCAATTTCACTTCAGAATTGTTTCAGCAGGTTGTGTATGAACTAGGTGCAAAGCAGATTCTTTCTAGTGCCTATCATCCAGAAAGTCAGGGTGCCTTAGAGCGGTTTCATTCCACTCTCAAGACAATGATGAGGACTTATTGTTATGACCATGAGAAAGACTGGGATGAAGGTGTTCATTTGCTGTTGTTTGCAGCTAGAGAAGCAGTGCAGGAGTCTACTGGATTCAGTCCATTTGAGCTAGTGTTTGGTCATGAACTGAGAGTTCCTTTGCTATTATTGAGTGAACAATGGCAAGAGGAAGAGCCGCACATCAGTCTGTTAGACTATGTTAGCAAGTTCAAGGAAAGATTGCGTGCAGCTTGTGACCTAGCCAAAGAGAACTTGAAATCAAGTCAGGGAAAAATTAAAACTTAGTATGATCATAAAGCTAGAAGCCGTGAGTTTAAACCAGGAGACAAGGTCCTTGTGTTGTTTCCCTTGCAGTCCAATCCATTGCAGGCTATATTTCATGGTCCTTATGAAATTCTGACAAAACTCAATGATCTCAATTACATTGTGAAGACTCCAGATAGGAGAAAACCAAAACAATTGTGTCACATTAACATGCTGAAGCCTTATCATGACAGAAATGCTAGGGTTGCAGCTGTCACTTCAGATTCTCCTATGGCCGAGATTTGTGAAGATGAGGGGGAGTTTCAAGATGATGAACCTAGAACAGGGATGGGCAACGAGGGCCGTATCTGTCCCTGGTTTTCACACCAAGCTCTAGCCTTTAATTAGTTAATTATCTAAATTAGCCAAACTATTCATGAAATTTGACATTTCATTAAATGATCATGAATTACCACCAAATACAGTTCTTGTCTCTCTACATAAAACATTTTTCTTTGATCAAACCTTTGCAAAAATCTATATTTGTGTATGCAGCCAATTAACTCAATTAGTCTTGGTAATTGATAGAAATAAAAACCTGCAGACACACCGGCCCTCCAGGACCGGAGTTGCCCATCCCTGACCTAGAATTAAAGCTGAAGTTCTTTCATGTAAATTGTCAAATTCTGAAGTGTTGCAAAATCTTGATGTAAAACTCCAGCACTTAGAACCCTCACTGAGAGATCAGTTTGAGAGGTTGATCAAGAAATATGAGGATCTGTTTCCTGATGTTCCAAAGAGAGTTTCTATAGCCTCTCATGATGTAGATGTTGGTGATGCCAAACCAATAAAACAGCATCCGTACCGGATGAATCCTGAAAAGAGAAAGATTGCTGAGAAAGAGGTTGAGTACATGTTAGAACATGATATTATCAGACCCTCCAACTCAGATTGGAGTTCACCCTGTGTGCTAGTTTCAAAACCTGATGGAAGTACTAGATTCTGTACAGATTATCGCAAAGTCAATGCTGTAACTAGAACTGATGTGTTTCCAATACCTAGGATTGATGATTGTATTGATAGAGTAGGGCAAGCAAAGTTTCTGACCAAGATTGATTTAATGAAGGGTTATTGGTGTGTGCCTATAACTGAGAGGGCCAAGAGCATCTCTGCTTTTGCCACACCATCTGGGTTGTACCAGTATGAAGTCCTACCCTTTGGGATGAAAAATGCCCCAGCCACATTCCAAAGGATGATACAGTCTACTATTGCCGGATTGCCACACACGGGTGCATACATCGATGACCTGATCACATGGAGTGACTCCTGGGAAGAACATCTAAAAGATGTAGAGACGTTGTTCCAGCGCCTGACCCAGGCTAACCTGACTGTTAACCTGAACAAGAGTGACTTTGGTTGTGCTACTGTCACCTATCTTGGCTACGTCATAGGCCAGGGTAAGGTGGCACCCATAAATGCTAAAGTCCAAGCCATCATGGACTTTCCAGTTCCTGACAACAAAAAAGCTTTGCGCCGCTTCCTTGGAATGATCGGGTACTACCGCAAGTTCTGCAAGAACTTTGCTGAGATTGCTCTCAGTCTAACTAACCAACTGAAGGAAGGTGTAAAGGTCACTTGGGATGATGCATGCCAGAGAGCCTTCGATCGCCTGAAGTCTCTGCTGTGTCACTTCCCCGTGCTCAAATCTCCTGACTTCAACAAACCGTTCTCCATCGCGGTCGATGCTAGCGACCAAGCTTGTGGATCTGTGCTCCTACAGAGAAGTGACTCTGATGACATTGAGCATCCCGTGGCATACTTCTCCAGGAAGTTCAATCGCCACCAAAGGAACTATTCCACAATAGAGAAGGAGCTGTTGGCTCTGGTTCTATCTTTACAACACTTTGTTGTTTATGTTTGTACAGGGCAAAAGCCAATGATTGTGTACACAGACCACAATCCGTTAATGTTTTTGAGTAAGATGAAAAACAAGAATCGGAGATTGTTGAATTGGAGTTTGATTTTACAGGAGTTTGACTTGGAAATTAAGCATGTAAAGGGTGCTGACGATGTGATTGCTGATTGCTTATCCCGTGTTTGAAAATGTATATATATATATATATATCACGTGTTTATTTGAATATTGTATGATATGTATATATAGACAAGTGTTCACTTAACCATTTTGTATTGAAAAGAAAAATTTTGCCTTTATGAGTCAAAATTTTTCCCTTTTGGAATGGAGGTGTAATGTGAATAGAGGCCACTAGATGGCAGTATTTACCTATTTTTATTAAGCCCAGACTGGAGCTAGGTTTAGACATGTCCTGGACATTTCTGGGGCAAGTCCCCGAAAATTTTAAAAAAAAGGTCTAAATGTGGGTGGGGTCTGCAAAAGAGTATATAAGGAGTAGAATTGAGACAGTAAAGTAGTAGGAGAAATTGCAAGGAGAAGGATACATGTGACCAGACCTGTCATTTCTGTACAAGACCTGTGAAGTTTCTTTTGTGGATTTTTGCCTGTGTTAGAGCATTTTTTTTCCCTTACCCAGGACATCACCAAGCCACCCCAACAAAAAGGGACTGTAAATATTTCTGTTTTGTTATTCAATCTTGGTCTGTAGGTTAGTTAGTTGTTAGTTATTGTCTTTGTTAAAAATGAAATGTGTTCACGTTTTTAAAACTGTGTCTGTCATCCCTTGCTGTTGCTGTTGTTGGAAATGTAATAACAAATTGGGGCCATAACAGTATCCAGTTAACCGATGGTTAAGACAGGACACAAGTTTGTCAATTAGAACATTGAACGTTTCAATCCGAAAATTTTCCACTAAATTCAACACCTGGCTCTGCACTTTCATCAGCCATACATTTGCGTGCGCTTCTACGTGCGCTGAGGTCATGTCTGTAGTCTTGGGGGACTAAATCGGTAACATTTACAGCTGACAATTCAAAAAAGGCGAAATTGTCTCTCTGTGCTGCCACAAAGTCACAAAGTGAAAGGAGAAGCTGTGTAGCTGTGTGTATGCCAATGTCATGTCTCTGCAACTGCAGGCTCGTGGCTTGGAACCGCTGCAGTATTGTATCCCACAAGTGTGCCATGAAAGCTATCTCTCCGGTGTCCAGCTCGCCACAGAGTGCAGAGGCCTCGCTTCTAGTTTCACGTTTCTCCTGTGAATCTTTGGAAATATTGTTCAATGCCTCTCTCAATTGTGCATAATATTTCCAAAGAGCCTTTGTTGCTTCAGCTCTTGAACTCCAGCGACACCTGACAAAGATTTCAGTGTGAGTTTCACATCTGTATCACGGAACACCTTTCCCCACCGGTGTGTTGACGAGGCACAAAATGTGTTTATTGATTGCAGAAAGTCAAAGAAACGGCCAGCTTCTGGGCTACTGTTAACAGCATTGACACTGACTAAATTCAATGAATGTGCTGCACAGGGGACATAACAAATCAATGGGTTTATTCGTTTCAGATGAGCTTGGACTCCATTGTACTTTCCTGACATATTACTTGCATTGTCATAAGACTGGCCTCGACAGTTAGTTAAGTCTAGGTCCAGGTTCTCCACCATTGCAACAACACACTGAGCCATACTGTTCCCACTATGATTTTCAATAGGCTCAAAAGCCAGAAAACGCTCAACTACTTCTCCACCATTATTTACAAACCTGAAAATAAAAGTGCATTGGTCCACATGAGCAAGGTCTGGAGTGGAGTCAACGATAACAGAGAAGTATTTGGCCTCTTTAATCTCGCTCATAATTGCTTCTTTTGTTCTTTCTCCCATTAAGTGGATAAATTCCTCACAGATTGTGGATGAGAGGTAGGACACAGAGCCTTTGCCCTGGCCTCCAAACCTCTGGTGATGGTCAGCGAGAAAAGGGTCAAATTTAGCCAACAGTTCGACAATGCCGAAGTTATTACCATTTGTGAGGTTATCCCAACCGCGCATCATCTCCCCTGAAAGCAAGGCCCCTCTCCCCCAAAAACTGAATTACAACAACTCTTTTCAAAACTTCCCACCAGTATTGCCTCCCTGCATCAACTTGTTTGACAAGATCAGAATCAACTCTTCCTGTGTTTTTGGAGCGACTGTGTAATGCTAACATGCAAGCCCTAGGCTCCTCACTCCTCTTATGCCTCTCACTCCTCTCAGAATGTTTCCAATCAGAGAACCCGTGGACAAACGCATTGTGCTCCCCTACATATGTCATATCTGCTACTCTGATGGTGATTATGCATAAATCATAGCTTGTGTTAGTTCATTGTAAAAATAAAACAGTTCTCACCATTTCTGTAATAAGAATATTGGACTGTCTTTTTCAGGTTCAGCCAACTATGACAATTTTACCCCACCCATCTGACAAAGTAACCCCGGGTATGGGGTTACTTCAGCATGTTTGAGACACATCAAAAATTGAATATTGTGACGAAAATATACGTATGTTATATTGAGATTGTATCAATAAAACTTTTGTAGACGACATTCTACTCAACATATAGACCATAAAGGTACAAAACCCAAAACCAGTGAAGTTGGCACGTTATGTAAATCGTAGATAAAAACAGAATACAATGATTTGCAAATCCTTTTCAACTTATATTCAATTGAATACACTGCAAAGACAAGATGTTTTATGTTCAAACTGAGAAACTTTTTTTTGTTGTTGCAAATAATCATTAACATATGAGGATCCCATTCTAACCCCTCCTCTGCCCCTTTTTCCAGTCTAGGAGGGTAGGGAGCGATAACCTCCTCCTACCTGCTCTCGGCGTCAGCCTGCCCCATGGCTTCACGTCCGAAAGGACCATTATTATTAGTTCTACAATGAGTGCTACACTTGGGACCTCAACGAACGATTGGATTAATCTGTCTCCCCCAGTTGATACAAGGTTCATGTTCCCGTAACTATGAATGACCCAAAACTATTGGGAAAGTGGGGGACCTGAAAGTGAAAATCAAACCTCTTCTGAGTGGCTACCAAAAGAGATGAACATTTTTAATGAAGTTCAGAAACTTCGGTTATAAATCCCGTTCCCAACGGGCGACCGTGCAAAGTTCTGACAGAACGTGATTGTGAAAGTGCAACAGTAGGGACGGAGTGCCTCCTAGCCCACTGAAAATCCTTGAAACAATCAACAGCGCCCGAGTCTACGAATGCCTCAATAGTAAATCTATTCTATCTATCTATCTACGGTCAAACGAACCATCAACGTGCATGGGCTCCACCGGAGTAGAATCTCTTATGGGTGAAATAGGAGATGCACATTCGCCACTAGCAATCTTGTCCCCATTGTCAGCCAGCGGAGCTTTATTTAATCTTTCCCGGCTGCGTTCGCGTATGCGATTGTCAATTCGCACAGCAGTACCAACTAAGGAGTCCAAAGTCGAGCAGGGTTATTACGTAACCAGTATGTCCTTAATCTCCTCCGCCAGGGCATGGCTAAATACTGTCATCAGAGGAGCCTCTGGCCAGCCTGTCTGTGGCCAGAGAACGAAAAGCAATAGAAAACTCAGCTGCGCTTTCTTTGCCCCGTGTTAAGTGCATTAAACGCGTAGCTGCGTCTTGTCCACAAATGTCCTGATCGAAAACAGAAACCATCTCCTTAACAAGGGCCTCTACCGAATTTACAAACGGTGAGTTAGATCTAATTAGTGGGCCGACCCAATTGAGCGCTGTGCCAGCCAACAGGGATAGTATAAACGCAACCCGAGAATCCTCATTAACAAACCGTGACGGCTGAGCCTGAAAAAAAATTTCACACTGGGCAATGAAATCCTTACACTTTCCAGCCTCGCCACTGTATCTTTGGGGAACCTGTAACTTGGGTTCTCGGGGAAAATGTTTGGATGGTGCTTCTGCAACTCTTTGTGGAGTTTGTAACGTTAGAGATTTAATAATCTCCAAAAAATCTAACAGGACGCTCTGCTGATTCTGCAGAGCAGTCTCCTGCAATTGTAACCTCTCAGCAAGTTCAGAACGCTGATTACAAAAAACAGAAAGTAAATTAGCAAATCCAGTCAACATCTCTTGTTGGCTGGTAATTGCCTTCTTAATTTCAGCCACCGCTGACGTCTCCATTGTGGCTGGAGTGTACTGTGATGGCGTTGGTGTTAAGACGCCAAGCGCAGTGGTCACAAATGAAAGTAAAATCCAGCAGTATGCTGAGAGGCTAAAACGAATAGAAATCACAAGGCTCGCGCTACCAACGGACCTGACGCCGTCCGTGGTAGCCAACAGGCGAGCTCAAACACAATACAAAAGAAAAGGGGGAAAAAACCAGATAAATCCCAACTCAATAACACTATTACTCTTAGGGCCGGTTCATACTCAACACAAGGTACGCGAGCGCGAAATCAAGGCAACGCATTGAGCAACGCAAGGTGTCCATCTTGTGTCCTTGCGTAGCAAAGTCAGGCCTACCAAAGAAAACGTAGCCTCAGCACACAAAAACTTTGAAATGCCTACATTAATCGCGGAAATAGCAACAGAAAAATAATACCCCGCTACCGAAACTGCAAAAACCGCAACATAAACTGTTGACTCGTAGCATAAGACTATGAAACTGCAACATCATCTTTCGCATCCGTCTTTGCCATTTACTGCGCTTGCGCGTACCGGCCCAGGCTGCTTTCAGAGATAGCGGAATCAGGCGTGTCTCCTTCGGTTGGTAAGTAAAACTTCCAAATATGACGTTATTGTTAATGCAGATGTTTAACAATGAATTGTAAGACGTAGCTGTTACATCCACATTCTCGTAAATTCGCTTATAGTCTTAGAGTTGCCTACTTGACGACTTTCTCAAGACGTATACATACGTCTTGAGTGGACAAACAATCCCGATTTGGAAAGTCGCCAGATTAAGCGAGAAAGTCGTCAAGTTGGCAACTCTAAGACTTTAGCGAAATCGACAGTGCATCGTTCATTTTCGGCAGGGTGACATGCGAAAATAAGCGAATTTACGAGAATGTGGATGTAACAGCGACGTCTTACAATTCATTGTTAAACATCTGCATAAACAATAACGTCATATTTGGAAGTTTTACTTACCAACCGAAGGAGACACGCCTGATTCCGCTATCTCTGAAAGCAGCCTGGGCCGGTTCGCGCAAGCGCAGTAAATGGCAAAGACGGATGCGAAAGATGATGTTGCAGTTTCATAAACTGTTGACTCGTAGCATAAGACTATGTTGCGGTTTTTGCAGTTTCGGTAGCGGGGTATTATTTTTCTGTTGCTATTTCCGCGATTAATGTAGGCATTTCAAAGTTTTTGTGTGCTGAGGCTACGTTTTCTTTGGTAGGCCTGAAAGTGTGTTGTCCAAATTTTTGTAACGCGACGCGTCGACGCGTGTATTTCCGTGAGATTCCAATTGGGGAGATAAAGCAAATAATGCACCATATAATGTCTTCAACGCACCAAAAAGAAAAAAGGAGGAGGAGGAGACGGAAAGGACTTTGCTACCCCCCATTGTATGAGCAGTGTACTGCTTTTTAACGAGGCACAGCGAAGCAAGGGATGCGCATTCAGGCTTCTCTTTGAACGGAATGGAATGGACCTGTCACTGGACGCTTCAGACTAACTGTCCGAAAGGCAACTCACATGCCCGACATGCCCGAATGGGACACTCCCGGCCGGTTACGTCATGGATTCATGGGGAAAGTGTCGTTCGCTGTGTGACAGTCCTGGACATGAGGATGTAGAGGATGTGCTTCCTCTCATCTACTCCAAATTAGCTGGAACAAATCGAATGATCAAGAATGGGGTTTTCGGGATAATGTCGCTTTGGATCAAGAGTGGCATTTGAATCTAAGTTATATGAACACTCACTTAATCAGCAATTATAATTATGATATTCATAAATGATCATGATCTTACTTTCTGACGTTAAAACGTAGCGTACATGGACATTAACTCTGCTGTGATTTATAATCCTTATGATATTTTAACCATTACCAAACTGTTTTTTCTGGAAACTGGGGGCGGGACTCTGATAAGCGATTTCGCTTCTCCCGCGACCCTTTCGGTCATGATACATGTTGTGTCGTGTTGAAATTGTCATGAAATGATTTAAAATCATTAATTACTGACTACAGCACGGGAATGTGAATGAAGCACAAATTCTCATGGCGAATGCGTGAGATCTAATACTCTGATCTAATACTCATTACAAACAGCATTGTTGTGGGTGATTTAAATATTCATGTTGATGTTAACAATTCCTTAAAAACAGCATTTTTAACACCCATAGACTCAATTGGTTTCACTGAACACCTTTATGAATCCACACATTGCCATCATTGTACACTTAATCTCATCCTATCATACGGCGGAGACATTGAAAATGTATTGGTTGCGCTGCTCATTTTCAAAACGCGTGCCTTTAATGAAGTCTGGGTCAAAGCCAAAAACACAATTGCCAAGCCACCATACGAAATCCAAAAACAGAGTCGACGAGACAGGCAGGGGTCAGAACCAGAAAAACAGATGAGCAAAGGTATATAGACGGTAGGCAGTCGATGAACAAAGCCAAGGGTCATGCACAGGGCATCCAAACACAGGAATCGTGGTCATAAAAAAAATAGGTTGAAATCCAAAAAGACAAAACGATACAAGAAGGGCAATGCAAGAATCGAAGTCAGACAAACCAGTCAAAGGAAAACAATACTCATGGCACACAAGGTGCTCTGCACAAAGAAATATTGATCAACGTTCTGACAAAGTCGGAACTGCAGTGAGGACTCTTAAATAGACAGGAGGGAAGTCACATGCTACGCAGGGAACAGGTGAGCTGGATCAGACTAATTACAATGGGAGAATCACATGAGGGAGACCCGAACCACAAAAATTGGCGAAAGTCAAGACACGAACAGGAATCACACAAACAGCTTATGACATTTAAACAGCTCCGGTCAAGGAGTTCTAAGTGCACAGATAATGCATGCAGGAAAGTAATTAGGCACTCTGCGAGATCTCGCAGAAACACAGGGGGAGACAGGTAAAGCTGAGCATGAGGTGGAGACTAGAAAAGGGCGATTGCTGAGAGGGAATTAGTATTAATTAGTAGCGGTGCAACTTTACAGATAAAACTAGAGTGCTTGTTAGTAAGTTAGTAATATATATACATGGATTAGTTGTATTAGTAGACTATGATACAAAATACAAATGTTAGTTTTGTTTGTAATCAGAATATTAAGGCAAAGGTGTTTAAAATATTAAACCCCAGAAATCATTTAAATCACCCGAAGCATGTGAGCACACAGACTGGGAAGACGGACTAAACCAACTAGATCAAAAGACAGGGGAGACAAGTGCAATGGAGCTGGAGAATGGACTGAACTAAAACCTGAGAATAACAATAACCAAAAAGAATAAATAAAAGACAAAATCATCAACCATGAACTTGAACATAAACATGAACATAAACAAAACAAAAACCAAAACCATGACAACTGAACTCCCTGAATTTGCATTGTTCCAAAATCTTCCACTTGTAATATAGACCCAATTGCTTGAGGATTCTCTTTCATTCAATTAATTAAACCAACTACAACTTATTTTTCATGTCTCATTGCTGTCAGACTATGAATCAGAATCTGTCTAAAGAGCAGTAATCAAGCCTCTGGTCCAACATAGACCCAGATATTCCCACTAATTATATATATATAGTATATATTATTAGAAACTTTTAATTAAAGAGTTTTTATTATCACTAGGGCTAACTTGGCTGTCAAAGACATCATGACACACGTCAACTCTGACGTGCACAGGTATGTAGCAAGTGCAAGCGTACTTTAAGCTAAAACCATGTTTTCTCGTGTTCCTAGTCACGTGACCATATGAGAGATGTGCAACTAAGCTTACATTTGCACGTTAGAGCGACATCTCAAAAAAACAAGTTTTTACAGTTCATAATTTGTTGATTTTCAATGCCACGGCTGTCAAAAATTCAGCGTAAACGTGCCACTGGCATGCTGAATACGGAAATGTCCATCACTGACGTTGCAAGGGTTATGGGATGCAGTCGACAGACTACCCATGATCTTCGGACACGTCTCCAACAAACTGGCACCACAGCTGACCGACCTCGTTCTGGCAGCCCACATTTGTCGTCAAAAGCAGAAGACCGACAAATTGTCCTACGTCATTTGCATAATCGATTTGTCACTGCAACGGCCACTAGGAATGAATTGTTTAGAGGTTGAGTGACTGCCCAAACCATATGTAATCGCCTGCGCGCTGCTCTTATTCAAGTTGTAACTTATCATTTTTACTCTTGGACATTTCCATACCATTTCCGGATGAACTGGTTACCTTATGGACATTATTTTTATGATACACCATCTTTAATGAGTACAGAATTAAATAAAATCATTATTTAAAACTTCATTTCTTGTATGTCCAACTCATCGACCTCCAAAAGAGTGTGAAGTTTTTATTTTGGCTAGGTATATTTCTATTGGATATTCTAATGAAGTCTTTTAGGGTTGTGTGGTTTTCATTATTTAATGGATCTTGCTGTGGAGAGAGGGAGGGACTCATAAACTAAAGAAAATTGGCCGACATGAAACTTATTGTTTTTTTTTTCCCCAGTGAACGAGAGGGTCGCTGCCCTGCGCCTTCGGGTCGGGGACAGGTGCCTCACTGTCATTTCGGCTTATGGGCCGAATGGCAGTGCAGAGTACCCGACCTTCTTCGAGTCCGTAGGAAGGGTACTGGAAAGTGCTCCAACTGGGGACTCCATCGTTCTACTGGGGGACTTCAACGCCCACGTGGGTAGCGACAGTGTTACCTGGAGGGGCGTGATTGGGAGGAACGGCCTCCCCGATCTGAACCCGAGTGGTGCTCTGTTATTGGACTTCTGTGCTAGTCACGGTTTGTCCATAACGAACACCATGTTCAAGCATAAGGGTGTCCATCAGTGCACGTGGCATGAGGACACCCGAGGTCGGAGGTCAATGATCGACTTTGTGGTCGTGTCATTTGACCTCCGGCCGTATGTCTTGGACACTCGGGTGAAGAGAGGGGCTGAGCTGTCCACTGATCACCACCTGGTGGTGAGTTGGATCCGCTGGCGGAGGAGGAAGCTGGACAGACTTGGCTGGCCCAAACTTGTTGTGAGGGTTTGTTGGGAACGTCTAGCGGAACCCTCAGTCAGAGGGGTTTTCAACTCTCATCTCCGGGAGAGCTTTGACCAGATCCCAAGGGAGGCTGGAGACATTGAGTCTGAATGGACCATGTTCTCCACCTCCATTGTTGACGCGGCTGTTCGGAGCTGTGGCCGTAAGGTTTCCGGTGCCGGTGGTGGCGGCAATCCCCGAACCCGGTGATGGACACTGGAAGTAAGGGATGCCGTCAAGCTGAAGAAGGAGTCTTACCGAGCTTGGCTAGCTTGCGGGACGCCTGAGGCAGCTGACCGGTACCGGCAGGCTAAGCGTGCTGCGGCCCGGGCGGTGGCGGAAGCAAGAACTTGGGTATGGGAAAAGTTCGGGGAGGCCATGGAGGAGGACTATCGGTCGGCCCCGAAGAAATTCTGGCAAACCGTTCGGCGCCTCAGGAGGGGAAAGCAGTACCCTGCCAACACTGTTTACAGTGGAGGTGGGGAACTGTTGACTTCGACTGGGGATATTGTCGGCCGGTGGAAGGAATACTTCGAGGACCTCCTCAATCCCGCTGTTACGCCTTCCGTAGAGGAAGCAGAGGCTAGGCCTCAGAGGCTGACTCATCCATCACTCGGGCTGAAGTCACTGAGGTAGTTCGGCAGCTCCTCGGTGGCAAGGCACCGGGGGTGAATGAGATCCGCCCTGAGTACCTCAAGTCTCTGGATGTAGTAGGGCTGTCTTGGTTGACACGCCTCTGCAGCATCGCGTGGCAGTCGGGGACAGTGCCTCTGGATTGGCAGACCGGGGTGGTGGTTCCTCTATTTAAAAAGGGGGACCGGAGGGTGTGCTCCAACTATAGGGGGATCACACTTCTCAGCCTCCCGGGTAAAGTCTATTCCAGGGTGCTGGAGAGGAGAATCCGGCCGATAGTCGAACCTCGGATTCAGGAGGAACAATGCGGTTTTCGTCCTGGTCGTGGAACACTGGACCAGCTTGATACCCTCCGCAGGGTGCTTGAGGGTGCATGGGAGTTTGCCCAACCTGTTCACATGTGTTTTGTGGACTTGGAAAAGGCATTCGACCGTGTCCCTCGTGGCATTCTGTGGGAGGTGCTTCGGGAGTATGGAGTCCGGGGCCCTCTACTAAGGGCCGTGCGGTCTCTGTATGACCGGAGCAGGAGCTTGGTTCGCATTGCCGGCAGTAAGTCAGACCTGTTCCCGGTGCATGTTGGACTCCGGCAGGGCTGCCCTTTGTCACCGGTTCTGTTCATTATTTTTATGGACAGAATTTCTAGGCGCAGCCAGGGGGCGGAGGGAGTCCGGTTTGGGGACCACAGGATCTCATCTCTGCTTTTTGCGGATGATGTTGTCCTGTTGGCTCCTTCGAATCAGGACCTTCAGCATGCACTGGGGCGGTTTGCAGCCGAGTGTGAAGCGGCTGGGATGAGAATCAGCACCTCCAAGTCCAAGGCCATGGTTCTCGACCGGAAAAAGGTGATATGTTCCCTCTGGGTTGGAGGAGAGTTCTTGCCTCAAGTGGAGGAGTTCAACTATCTTGGGGTCTTGTTCACGAGTGAGGGAAGGATGGAGCGTGAGATTGACAGACGGATCGGTGCAGCGGCAGCAGTAATGCGGTCGTTGTACCGATCTGTCGTGGTGAAGAAGGAGCTGAGCCGAAAGGCAAAGCTCTCGATTTACCAGTCAATCTACGTTCCTACCCTCACCTATGGCCATGAACTCTGGGTCATGACCGAAAGAACGAGATCTCGGGTACAAGCGGCTGAAATGGGTTTCCTCCGCAGGGTGGCGGGCCGCTCCCTTAGAGATAGGGTGAGGAGCTCTGTCACCCGGGAGGAGCTCAGAGTAGAGCCGCTGCTCCTCCACGTCGAGAGGGGCCAGCTGAGGTGGCTCGGGCATCTTTATCGGATGCCCCCTGGACGGCTTCCTGGGAAGGTGTTCCGGGCATGCCCCACCGGGAGGAGGCCTCGGGGAAGACCCAGGACACGCTGGAGGGACTATGTCTCTCGGCTGGCCTGGGAACGCCTCGGGATACCCCTGGAAGAACTGGAGGAAGTGTCCGGGGAGAGGGAAGTCTGGGCATCCCTACTTAGACTGCTGCCCCCGCGACCCGGCCCCGGATAAGCGGTTGAAAATGGATGGATGGATGGATGGATGAAACTTATTGTTTGCTGTTGGCAATGAAGTTCATAACAATGCTTTCAATACAGCACGATGGGTTCTATTCTCCCATTTGCGCCTAAGTCCTTTTTTATGCAATACGAGTTCAGCGCTTTTGAGTTACGCGTATTCTCCCCTACTCGCTTTGATCACGCCCACAGCACTTAACTTCAGAATGTAGGCGGTCGTGATGCGCGGGTCGGCCCGGAACCCGTGGGTCCCCGCGGGTCGGGCGTGTCGGGTCAATATTTTAATAACATTTAGCGGGTGCGGGCGGATTGGGCCATACAGTGGCGACATCTAATTCCCACGAAATTGCGAATAAAAAGTATAATAGGCTATCGGCCACTTGAGGGCTCTAGACATACAGCCTAGATAATATGCTCTTGTCAAACGATGTAACGCTACTTTAAGCAGAATAGAATGCCAATTGTACCTCTCCCTCTTCCTACTCTCTACTCTTGAATGTGCACGAACTCACAGGTGCGTGGCTTAATCCTCCACGGTTAGACTGAGGATCTAAAGGTTGAATGACAGCTCATCTTATAAATTGTTCTGCAGTCAGCACCAAAATATTACATAGTAGTAGTAATTTTATTGACCTGTGGGTCCAAACAACACATAGTCAAAACATTTTTTCGCCACTTCACAGTGAAAGGCATATGACGATTCGCATTCAAAAATAAAATCAACTTGTTGAGGTGCTTCCATTTATCAGCTACGTGTTCTCTAACAGCAGAGCGTGTGCTGCCATTGGCAGTAAAGACGCTTCTTGGATGTACATTTCTATAACACCATTCTATAGGCTATACATATCACCCAAACGAATAGGTAACTTATTAATGAAGCTTGTATGGTCATAAACCTAGCCTTGCTCTCATTAATTACCATACCATGAGACAAAGAATAATCGTGTAAAACTCCATGGTGGCCAAAGCAGTTCTCTGCGTCCCAACAACTAGCGCAACAAGCCAGCGAACCTTCAGTTCGGCTGGCCATGTCTTGGAGGCGCACCGTAATCGCTTAAACCCTGGCACTGTTGACGCAATTTTGTTTTTGCCTAGTTTGGGAAAAAATACGCCTAGGCCGACATTATAAGCTGTGTTGAAAAAATCGCATAAAACCCCCCAAAACAATCTTGAAATAAATATATGAGGAAAAAAGAATTTCCTTGTAGACAGGATATCGCAACACTGTATGGGAGAGTAGGCGATAGCGCCAGTGCGTCACTGTCATGTTAATTTTGCTCCAATAAAACAGCCTGTTTGCAATATTTCGCCTGATGGCATTTTGTTTGGTTGCAAAGATCAGAAATCACAGAAAGGTTCAATTAATAGACAGCGCCTAAACTTTGTATTAAGAATTACAGCCAAAAGCCAATGGTATGTTGTGTTCCATTCAAATCCATAGCGTAACAGGAATCGTTTTTTTTCCATTGCAAATCATGTCACACAGACCCACTGCATTCTTTTTCTTTTGCCTCCTTTTTGTGTCGGGTCGGGTTGGGTTGGGTTCGGGTTGAAAATCAGCACGAGCGATCCGCGCATCACTAGTAGGCGGCCTTATGAAAGAGGTGTGACTAATCCAAAAGAGAGGCAGACTGTTGTGATTCTGCCTGTCTGCCATGTCTCTGCCCTGCCTTGCCATGTCCATGTTCTGCTTTGCCATGCCCATGATCTGTTTGCCATGACTATATTTGTATTTTTGCAATGTCTGACTATTCTTTGTAATGTGTATTGTGATTTGGTTACTTAGATTTATTCATGCATTGTCTTTGGTTTAGCTTTTCCGTGTTTTACTTTTCACCATTGCTTTACTCTGGTCCATGTTTTTGTTTACCATGCATTACACTTTGTCTCCCCCTGTCTGGTCTCTTGTCTTGTCATTGTTCACAGCCCTGGTATTGCGTTCCACTCTTCGGGTGATTTAATGGTTTTTGGATTTCAACCTACCTTCCAATCTCGTTTACTTCCTTCGCCTTGCTTTTCTATTTTACTAACCCATACTAACATTTCGTTATTTTGCGAGAGTTACAAATCCAACTAACATTGTACATAATACTAACTTACTAACGAGCACTAGGGATTGTATAGTTGCACTTACTAATTGATTAACAAGCTCTCAGCACTCGCCCTCTTCTAGTCTCCGCCTCTTGTCTCTCCCTAATCTTCTCTGCTGCGTTTCTGTAGATTTTCCACACCTGCTTGCGCTGTCCTTTCTCTCATTATCTATGCATGTTAGAACTCCTTGACCGGAGCTGTATGTTTGTCTATAGGATTGTCATGTGATCCCTGTCCGCGTTTTGGCTTTTGCCTATTTTATGTGATTAGGTTCTCCCTCTTGTTCCCTCCTTTGTAATTTGTCTCATTTCCAGCACCTGTGGTCTGTGTAGCATGTGATTCCCCAGTAGTGTATATTAGCAGTCTTTTCACTGCACTTCCTCGTCAGATTGTTTCTCTAAGTTTGATTGTGCCACGTTTCTTTTGCCTAGTACTCCCAGTGATTCCTTTCTGACTGGATCTTCCGACTTTTCGATTTTTGGCTTCGTGATTTTGGATCTATTGTTGCATCTGTGTTTTTTGACCCTTTTCTGCCCAACTACGAGTTCTATGATCGCTGCCCTGGATATGGTTTGGATTACGCCCACTGGATTTTGGCTTTGCTTCTCTGATATACCGGTGCCTGTGTACCAAACCCATTTTTGTCCGACCACGAGTACTGTAATTTTCTATTTTTGGCCAACTAGATTGTGATTCTTGGAGTGTGGACTTTGTACCTTTGCCTTCTGCCCTGCGGGGGTTTTTCCCTCTTTATTAATAAAATCGGAGCTACTGCATTGCTTGGTTCTCGCGACTGGTTTCTGATCACATCATCACACAGATTCTGTACAAAGCTCATTCATTATGGTCATCGGGAAAACAAGGAACAAGGATTTTCTGATTAACCATGAAAATACAGTTGTGGTCCATGGAAAATGTGAACCAGACTTTAAATTTGAATATTGCGGGCCTGCTGGTAAAACCTCGTATCTCCTAACTGATAAGAAACAAAAACTTGTATGTCCTCTATTCTTACATGCAGAATGAAACATGTTATATTTAAAAATTTTCAATTTATACATATTCTTTTGTATTTTTTTTATTTTGCTGTGAAGCTTATCATTTTGAAGATACAAGTTTTTATCAGCAGGCCGACAATATGCGGCTGTAATAGTAGGCCTATGTATGTCTGTGACAATTACAAGAAGTAATAGAAGGCCTATGTATGTCTGTGCCAATTACAAGAAGTAGTGCAGACATCTCTTATTTCTTACTCTAACCACCATGGCATTAAAGCTATGCAAACAAGCAAATTGCTGCAATAATGAAATAATAAATAAAGGATGTAGCGCTTCTCAATCAGAGCATTGAAAATGTGCCCCTCTTACACTAGCCTGTTTGTTCCGCGGAAGACAGGGAAGAAGACAAGAGAACATTCTAGTCACACAAAAACAACAATCAATGACAGTTTATATGATCTCATTTCGAAATTGTGCGCTTGAAATTTCAAATTACTTCGATGTCAGGTTTGCAACAAAAGGACAAGGCAACGCGTTAACAAACAAAGGATTCTTACCCCGCATGTGGAAAAATCTGTGGGGCACTGTAAAAGCCAGGCTCTCTGCACACTGGAGAAGAGTGCATACAACAGGTGGTGGGCAACCATCATCCCCGGTGCATTTCACTGCACTGGAGTAGGAGGTGGCATCCACTCTTTCTGCAGTGGAAGTGCATGGAGAAGAACTTGGAGTGGATACGGATGAAGGAGTGTAACGTAAAATGGCCATTTTTATTTGCCTATACTCAAAGTATCACTGTGATAGATACTGGAAACAAGCTTAATATGGTTTCAAATATTTATTGTTTTTTTTTTTGGTATTTCAGGCATTTGCGCAGTACATAGGCGTCGTGGGCCGAGGCAGGGAGTTTGGCGCAGATGCTTAATATGCGCGTATCACGATCGCACACAACCTGATCATTAATGCTATGCCGAAGTCAACGGTCTCTGTACATATTGTAGTGAGAGGGAGGATTGCCGTCTCCCTCCGTCGGCTTAAGGAGGGGGGGCATTTGATTTTTTTTGATGGTCACCTGTGCTTGGCGTGCAGGGAGGAGGACGCTGGATGAAAAGTGGACAGAAAACAGCGTGAGCCATGTAAGAGATGTTTTTTCCCCTATGGCGGTGGCACTGGGACGGGAGGGTGCTGCTTGCAACTTTTCGTTGCCGGCAGTGAAGATTTGAAGAGTTGAATAGGGGAGTTGTTCCTGAAGCAGGAGGGGAGGCTAGATACCTCCTTTAGGCAGTGAGGGACTGAGGTCTAGAGGGCCACTGCCTGCTTGTAGTTACGAACTTGGTGTGTGTTTCAAAACCTTCCGCTTTCTTGCCTTTTCAACGCTGGTTGAATGAAACGAATTCGGTTTTCGCCGATGAATGTATTGTATCGGTTTATGCCGATGGATGAATTATACTGACTTTTGTCGATGAATGAATCGCATTGATTATGTTGAGAGGTGAATAACTGGGGCCATCTGTATTAAAGTGATTCTTTAACTCCATTGTCCGCACCCCATGGGGGGGTGTCGCCAGATCGAGCGAGTAGGGAATATTCGAAATATTTTGTTATATGTCTTGTTATGGTGTATTTTGTATTGCACAATATTTGAATAGATCTTAATATGCAGGATACTCTGCCTCACGTTTCAATATTTAATAACAAGAACCTCTCGCAGTTTACTTTTCCCAATTAGCAACAGTTGCTTGAAAAATAGTCAAATTTATTTTCATTAGCATTGTTATACATTGCGCCACAAAATTATGAGGCGTTTTGCTCCGCGCATACATGTAAATGATGACATGAGATATATTATGTCTTGATAAATTCTGCGCTCATGTAGCTTGTGAAATGGCACATATTTGTGTAAACTTGTTTGCGAGGCATATTAAGCAATAAGCCACGAGAATGCGTTCTATATTCTGAATGTAGTCATAGCTGAAGGGTGTTTTTAGACACGATGGACAGCTGAGTGACAATTTTAAGGATGGTGAAAATAAATGCAGCGAGGGTTTTGGATTTATAATTAAGCCTTGTGAAGCTAGGGCAAAAACCGAATCACATCGTTAAAGTGTAAAAATGATGACAAACGTTTCCCCTTACTAGCGTCAGCAGGGTGGGAAGATGGACAGCGTTTTTTCTGGAGTAATGTAATACGCTATTGCACGCATGGAAGGATAAGGCTGCTTTAAATAGCTATAAAATAAAATGTCTCAGGCTGAACTGTCAGTTTGTCCTTTTACCTAAAGAAGCTGCTAATCAATGGTGAAAGAGGTTGTGTGTGCGATGGCTTTGAAAGTGACTAATCAGTGTTGTAAGAGCTTCTCCAGTTGGCATCACAAGTAGCTAGCTGTACCTAAGCAATTGCTTTCAGACTCACTAGCAAGTTAGCAAACGTCTGACGTCTGAACTGCAAGCGCACTTGGGTTGCAGTTGCACAATACTGCCATAAAGCCTCAGATAAGTTCATGCATATTATTTGGTAGCTCAGTTAATAAAGTTTGGGCAAAAATCAAATCATATGGCTTAAATGTGAAGATCAATTACAAAAAACTTCCTAAGTTAATGTTAGCTAGCATACTAGCTGCCGAGATGGCAACATCCAAAGAGGAATGTAGCCTAAGACGCGATGGCACATAATACATTACATAGAGTCCGGGCAATGCTCCCTATTAATGCCAGTTGGCCCAGGAATCCGATTGGGAGCGAAACAATATAGTCCCGGACGACAGCGACAAAAAGAGCTCTCAAAGCTTCTAAACCACGACAGTACCCCCCCCCCCCTAAGGGACAGCTCCAGAAGTCCCCAAGGAACCCTGTGCCCGAAACTTCGAAATTAGCGAGGGATCCAGAATATCCCGCGAAGGGACCAAGCACCGCTCCTCGGGACTATATCCTTCGCAGTCTACGAGGAACTAGACTCCACGACCTACACGCCTCTCTGCCAGAATGCGGCGCACGGTATAAACCGGCCCCCCCTCAACCATTCGTGGCGGCAACAGGAGTGTGTCGGCGGGTGCTAGGACGCTAGTGCTAACCGGCTTAATCCGAGAGAAGTGGAATGACGGATGTATGCGTAAAGATCTCGGGAGCATCAACTGTACCGTGACCGGATTGTTCTTCCGCACTATTTTGAACGGGTCAATATAGCGGGCGCCAGTTTTCGGGATTCTACCTTCAAAGGGAGGTCCCGGGTAGACAGCCAATCTCTCTGCCCAACCCGATAAGACGGGGCCAAACGACGCCTTCTATCAGCGAAGGATTTTTGTTTGCACCACGAGCGCAACAGAGAAGAACGGACCTTTGTCCTAACCGACCGACAGCGACAAATTAACTGGTTGACTGAGGGAATCTCGGAATCATTCTCAAATTCCGAGGATAGTGGGGGTTGGTAACCCACCTGGGCCTCAAACGGGGAAAGCCCCGTGGAGGAATTACACAGCGAGTTATGGGAATATTCGGCTCAAGCTAATAATCGACTCCACGACGAGGGATTATCCGCCGCCAAACATCGAAGAGTGTTTTCTAGAGACTGATTAGTTCGTTCCGTCTGCCCATTCGTCTCTGGGTGAAAGTCAGAGGAGAGACTCACTGCTTGCAAAAATTCCTGCCACATTCTGGCCATAAACTCGGTCAGAGATGTTATGGCCCCAATTTGTTATTACAATCTACAACATAACAGCAACAGCAAGGGATGACAGACACAGTTTTAAAAACTTAAAACACATTTAATTTTTAAACAAAGACAAAGACTAATAACAACTAACTAAACTGACCAAGATGATTATATATAAAAAAAAACAGAAATATTTACAGTCCCTTTTTGGGTTTCCTGGTGATGAGTTGGGTGAGGAAAATGCTGCCACCCAGGCAAAAATCCACAAAAGAAACTTCTCAGGTCTTGAACAGAAATGACAGGTCTGGTCACACGTATCCTTCTTCTTGCAATTTCAGGCCTACCAAAGAAAACGTAGCCTCAGCACACAAAAACTTTGAAATGCCTACATTAATCGCGGAAATAGCAACTGAAAAATAATACCCCGCTACCGAAACTGCAAAAACCGCAACATAAACTGTTGACTCGTAGCATAAGTCTATGAAACTGCAACATCTTCTTTCGCATCCGTCTTTGCCATTTACTGCGCTTGCGCGTACCGGCCCAGGCTGCTTTCAGAGATACCGAAGGAGACACGCCTGATTCCGTTTGGTAAGTAAAACTTCCAAATATGACGTTATTGTAAATGCAGATGTTTAACAATGAATTGTAAGACGTAGCTGTTACATCCACATTCTCGTAAATTCGCTTATTTTAGCATGTCACCCTGCCGAAAATGAACGATGCACTGTCGATTTCGCTATAGTCTTAGAGTTGCCAACTTGACGACTTTCTCAAGACGTATACATACGTCTTGAGTGGACAAACAATCCCAGATTAAGCGAGAAAGTCGTCAAGTTGGCAACTCTAAGACTTAAGCGAAATCGACAGTGCATCGTTCATTTTCGGCAGGGTGACATGCTAAAAGAAGCGAATTTACGAGAATGTGGATGTAACAGCTACGTCCTACAATTCATTGTTAAACATCTGCATTAACAATAACGTCATATTTGGAAGTTTTACTTACCAAACGGAATCAGGCGTGTCTCCTTCGGTATCTCTGAAAGCAGCCTGGCCCGGTACGTGCAAGCGCAGTAAATGGCAAAGACGGATGTGAAAGAAGATGTTGCAGTTTCATAGACTTATGCTACGAGTCAACAGTTTATGTTGCGGTTTTTGCAGTTTCGGTCGCGGGGTATTATTTTTCAGTTGCTATTTCCGCGATTAATGTAGGCATTTCAAAGTTTTTGTGTGCTGAGGCTACGTTTTCTTTGGTAGGCCTGAATTTCTCCTACTACTTCACTGTCTCAATTCTTCTCCTTATATTCTCTTTTGCAGACCCCACCCACATTCAGACCTCTTTTTTTTACTTTTCGGGGACTTTCCCCAGACATGTCCAGGACATGTCTAAAACCTAGCTACAGTCTGGGCTGAATAAAAAAAAGGTAAATACTGCCATCTAGTGGCCTATATTCACATTACACCTCCATTCCAAAAGGGAAAAATTTGACTCATAAAGGCAAAATTTTTTCTTTTCAAGACAAAATGGTTAAGTGAACACTTGTCTATATATACATATCATACAATATTCAAATAAACACATGATATATATATACATATTCAAACACGGGATAAGCAATCAGCAATTACATTGTCTGTACCCTTTACAAGCTTAATTTCCAAGTCAAACTCCTGTAAAATCAAACTCCAATTCAACAATCTCAGATTCTTGTTTTTCATCTTACTCAAAAACATTAACGGATTGTGGTCAGTGTACACAATCATTGGCTTTTGCCCTGTACAAACATAAACATCAAAGTGTTGTAAAGAAAGGACCAGAGCCAACAGCTCCTTCTCTATTGTGGAATAGTTCCTTTGGTGGCGATTGAACTTCCTGGAGAAGTATGCCACGGGATGCTCAATGTCATCAGAGTCACTTCTCTGAAGGAGCACAGATCCACAAGCTTGGTCGCTTGCATCGACCGCGATGGAGAACGGTTTGTTGAAGTCAGGAGATTTGAGCACGGGGAAGTGACACAGCAGAGACTTCAGGCAATCGAAGGCTCTCTGGCATGCATCATCCCAAGTGAACTTTACGCCTTTTTTCAGTTGGTTAGTTAGACTGAGAGCAATCTCAGCCAAGTTCTTGTAGAACTTGCGGTAGTACCCGATCATTCCAAGGAAGCGGCGCAAAGCTTTTTTGTTGTCAGGAACTGGAAAGTCCATGACGGCTTGGACTTTAGCATTTATGGGTGCCACCTTTCCCTGGCCTATGACGTAGCCAAGATAGGTGACAGTAGCACAACCAAAGTCACTCTTGTTCAGGTTAACAGTCAGGTTAGCCTGGGTCAGGCACTGGAACAACGTCTCTACATCTTTTAGATGTTCTTCCCAGGAGTCACTCCATGTGATCAGGTCATCGATGTACGCACCGGTGTGTGGCAATCCGCCGATTGAAGACTGTATCATCCTTTGGAACGTGGCTGGGGCATTTTTCATGCCAAAGGGTAGGACTTCATACTGGTACAATCCAGATGGTGTGGCAAAAGCAGAGATGCTCTTGGCCCTCTCAGTTAAAGGCACACACCAATAACCCTTCAATAAATCAATCTTGGTCAGAAACTTTGCTTGCCCTACTCTATCAATACAATCATCAATCCAAGGTATTGGAAACACATCAGTTCTAGTTACAGCATTGACTTTGCGATAATCTGTACAGAATCTAGTACTTCCATCAGGTTTTGGAACTAGCACACAGGGTGAACTCCAATCTGAGTTGGAGGGTCTGATAATATCATGTTCTAACATGTACTCAGCCTCTTTCTCAGCAATCTTTCTCTTTTCAGGATTCATCCGGTACGGATGCTGTTTTATTGGTTTGGCATCACCAACATCTACATCATGAGAGGCTATATAAACTCTTTTTGGAACATCAGGAAACAGATCCTCATATTTCTTGATCAACCTCTCAAACTGATCTCTCTGTGAGGGTTCTAAGCGCTGGAGTTTTACATCAAGATTTTGCAACACTTCAGAATTTGACAATTTACATGAAAGAACTTCAGCTTTAATTCTAGGTTCATCATCTTGAAACTCCCCCTCATCTTCACACGTCTCGACCATAGGAGAATCTGAAGTGACAGCTGCAACCCTAGCATTTCTGTCATGATAAGGCTTCAGCATGTTAATGTGACACAATTGTTTTGGTTTTCTCCTATCTGGAGTCTTCACAATGTAATTGAGATCATTGAGTTTTGTCAGAATTTCATAAGGACCATGAAATCTAGCCTGCAATGGATTGGACTGCAAGGGAAACAACACAAGGACCTTGTCTCCTGGTTTAAACTCACGGCTTCTAGCCTTATGATCATACCAAGTTTTCATTTTTCCCTGACTTGATTTCAAGTTCTCTTTGGCTAGGTCACAAGCTGCACGCAATCTTTCCTTGAACTTGCTAACATAGTCTAACAGACTGATGTGCGGCTCTTCCTCATGCCATTGTTCACTCAATAATAGCAAAGGTCCTCTCACTTCATGACCAAACACTAGCTCAAATGGACTGAATCCAGAAGACTCCTGCACTGCTTCTCTAGCTGCAAACAACAGCAAATGAACACCTTCATCCCAGTCTTTCTCATGGTCATAACAATAAGCCCTCATCATTGTCTTGAGAGTGGAATGAAACCGCTCTAAGGCACCCTGACTTTCTGGATGATAGGCACTAGAAAGAATCTGCTTTGCACCTAGTTCATACACAACCTGCTGAAACAATCCTGAAGTAAAATTGCTACCTTGGTCTGACTGAATTTCCCTGGGAAGGCCAAACAACGTGAAGAACTTTATCAAAGCCTTTGAGATTGCAGTTGCCTTGATGTTACGTAGAGGTATGGCTTCAGGGAATCTGGTAGATGCACACATGATTGTCAACAAGTACTGATTTCCAGATCTAGTCTTGGGTAATGGTCCAACACAATCAACAATGACCTTAGAGAATGGCTCCCCAAATGCTGGGATAGGCTGCAATGGAGCTACAGGTGGGTCTAACTGGTGTTTTCCAACTACCTGACAAGTGTGACAGGTTTTGTAAAAGTTGGAAACGTCTTTCCGAAGCCCAGGCCAAAAGAAGTGTTTCATGATCTGATCAACAGTCTTGTTAACACCAAGATGACCTCCTAAAGGTAAACTATGAGCCATTGTTAAGATCTCATTCCTGTAGACCTTCGGAACAACAACTTGCCTGACCACTGCCCAATCTGCATTGGCAGGGATATCAGGAGGGCGCCACTTCCGCATCAACACACCATCCTTGAGATAATACCCAACTGGAACTGCGTCTATTTCTTTATCAGGAAGGGCTCTCTTCTTTAGTGCACAAATTTCAGGATCATTAGTTTGCTCCTCAATCAACCGCTTTCTGGACAGAGACAAGTCTCCAGACACATGAGAATCACCAGACCCATCCGGCTAGCTGAATAGAGAACTGATAAAAGTATCTGATAAGTCCTCAAACGGAGAAACCATAGTAGGCCAATCAGAGTCATGAGGCAAACCACCTGAGTCCTGACTATTCAATGTGCTGGGCGGCACCACAACATCATCTTCTTTAGCCTTCTTGGCCATAGCACGAGTCACTGCGCAAGAAGGATACAGAGATGGGTCCTCATCCCCATCTTCAGTGCTCGGCTGTGAAGTAAGATGTACAGGGGGAACTACTTTGCCCCCAGCCAGGTCATTGCCTAGCAACAGAGAAACACCCTTTATAGGTAGACTTGACATAAGTCCCACCTTTACCTGTCCTGTAACTAAATCTGACTTCAAGAATATAGAGCGCAGGGGTACAGATACAGTCCTCCCTTCAATACCTTGTACAAGTATGAAATCCCCTGAAGCGGTCTCATCACGTAACTCCAAGGAGTCCATCAACAAAAGTGACTGAGAAGCTCCGGTATCCCTTAAGATATATATGGGGACAGGAGTAGTATGCTCATTCAGAGCCACAAATCCCTCTGACACAAATGGAAGAAATTCCTCCCTCACGAAGTCAGCTGTATCAGGCTTTTTAGCCCCACAAGAAGCAGGCAATTTAGCAGATTGGTTATCTACTACAGGGGTAGTTTCTAACCTTGTTTTCACAAAGGCATTTGGTTTGGTATCCTTTTCTTTTTCTTTCTTAGCTTTTAGGAACCAACAGTTAGTTGTAACATGACCAGATTTCTTGCAATAACTGCAAACTAGACCACTTTTGTCACTGTCAGCTTTCACACTTTGATCAGACCTGTTACTGGATTTCTGAGCACCATCACCAGATTTGTCTTTGTCTTTGGGTGAGGAATCTTGGGTATCACCATAACCCTTTTTCTGAAATTGGGACCATCTATTATTACTGCTAGACTGAAATTTGGACTTATGTGTGAGAACATATTCATCTGCAAATTTGGCAGCTGATTGCAAATTCAGTGCTTGCTTCTCATTAAGGTAGGTCTTAACATCATCTTTAACACAGTTCTTGAATTCTTCAACTAACACCATCTCTTTTAGTGAGTTGAAATCATCCTTGACCTCCATAGAAGCACACCAGCGCTCAAAGCAAACCTTCTTCTCATTAGCAAATTCCACATAAGTCTGATTTTCAGATTTCTTCAGACCTCTGAATTTCTGTTGGTAAGCCTCTGGAACCAACTCATAAGCTCTCAAAATAACCTTTTTGACAACCTCATAATCAGAGGAATCATCTGCAGACAAAGCTGAATAGGCTTGTTGAGCTTTACCCTTGAGGACAGTTTGCAACATCAGAGGCCAGTGTTCCTTTGGCCACTGGCAACTCTTTGCTACTTTTTCAAAACACTGGAAATAGTTGTCTACGTCCTTTTCAGAAAATGGAGGCACCAGTTTTACCTCCTGACTGGCACAAAATTTATTTTTAGTTTCAATTTTAATTTTAATTTTCTCCATTTGGAGTCTTTCTTCTCTATCCAACTTCTCTAATTCAAAATCTCTCTGTCTCTGTCTCTCTCTTTCTGCTCTTTCCTCTTTCTCTCTCTCAAATTCTCTTTGTTTTTCTTTTTCTTCCCTCTCAATCTCTAGCATTTTAATTTAAGTTCCATTTCTCTATTTGGATTTTCCACTGGAAACTGTTCCAGATCTCCTGGTGCAAACACATTTTCATCAATGTAATATTCAACTATCTCTCTAGCCAGTCTTGCTTTTCGCATGGCTGGTTTTACCTCTGTCAGCTCTAACTGTCTGCAAATTTGTTGCAGTTCTGTCTTTTTAAAAGACTTCAAACCCTCAACGGTTGGTGATGCCAAGAAATCATCCATTGCTGTTGATCTGTCCATATATTTATATAGGAAAATTCACAAAAACAATTTTACAATCTGAAATGTTAGATTTTTAATAAATGACTCACAAAATGGTCTATCCCGGACCTTGAGCCCCCAATTTGTTATGGCCCCAATTTGTTATTACAATCTACAACACAACAGCAACAGCAACAGCAAGGGATGACAGACACAGTTTTAACAACTAAAACACATTTAATTTTTAACAAAGACAATAACAACTAAACAACTAACAACTAAGACCAAGATTGATTAATAAGAAAAAAAACAGAAAGAAATATTTACAGTCCCTTTTTGTGGGGTTGGCTTGGTGATATCCTCTAAGTAAAAGTCAAAGTCAAAGTCAAGTTCATTACATCCATATCAATGGAAATTACATTGCATACACCCACCGTTATGCCCACATAATAAAATAAAATAAAACATAGCCTACCTAGGGTACACACACACACACACAAACACACACGCATCTGCACCTGTAGTTGCAGGCACTGATATCGTACAAATAACATAAAGTAACACTACAATATAATAAGTTAACATTTAGACACACAGACATCCAGCTAAAATAATTCTACAAATGTCCGCTTAAAGTGCTCATTGTGCCGCCGAGCCGCTTGTGGAATGAAGGAGAGAGCATATCGCTGAGTGCGTGTCACAGGTGGTCTGAGCCGGCCACTACGCTTCATAACTCTGTTACCCAGACAAGTATGAAGAGGATGACCGGAGTCCTGCATAATCTTAATGGTCATTTTTTCCAAGCGGTCATAGTATACACCATCCAATGTAATCGTCAACCCCACCATTTTTCCTGCCCTTTTGTTCAGTTTATCAATCCTATTTTTCTCAGTCACCCCCACATTCCCTCCCCATCCCACTACACAGTAGCTCCACACACTGCATATCACAGACATAGCAAACATTTTCAGTACCTCGGAGTTAACATTAAAAGACTGCAGCTTTCTCATACAGTACAGGCGTGGACTCAGTTTAGCCAGCAGTGATGATACATGGTCAGTCCATGTCAGTTTGTCATTAAAAACAACACCCAGGTATTTATATGTGTTTGTTCTTTCTACCATTACCCCTTTAATTTCCACAGCCTCAGATGCTCTCTTGTTTTTTCGAAAGTCAATCACTAGTTCTTTTGTTTTCTTGACATTGAGCTCTAGAAAATGACTATCACAGTACTCAACAAAAGAGTTTCTCTCTTCTCTGTATTGACTATCGTCATCCTGTTCGATTAGACCTAGTAAAGCAGTGTCATCTGCAAATTTTACTACTTGGCACCTTGGGTGCTGTGGGCGGTAATCTGCTGTGTAAATAGTAAATAAAAAAGGAGATAAAACTGTGCCTTGGGGAGAACCTGTATTTGCGGTGATCTTTCCTGACTTAGTATTTGAGTTCAACTTGACAAATTGGGTTCTATCCTCTAGAAAGTTTAAAATAAATAAACTGAACACCTTTGGTACATTCATAGCAATAAGCTTTTCAATCATGATATGTGGTTGAATAGTACTGAAAGCAGAGCTAAAATCATAATATAAAATCTTAACACAACGTCCACTGGTGTCCAGGTGTTTATAAATATGGTCAAGTTTAAAAACAATAGCATCTTCTGCCCCCCTGCCTTTCTGGTATGCAAACTGGCAGGGATCAAGATATTTCTCTACATGTGGCTTTAAGTTATTTAACACTATTCTCTCACATACTTTCATAACGACCGAGGTGAGGGCCACTGGTCTTAGGTCATTCAAGCACTCCACTACTTTCTTCTTAGGTACTGGTATAATACAGGATTCCTTCCATAAATCGGGCAAAACATTGAAAGAATAACAGTAGTTAAACACTGTTGTGAAGATGCTGGCTAACTGAAAAGCACAGCTCTTCAGCACCTTCGGTGTAAGCCCATCCGGACCTGCCGCTTTGGTGGCTTTTAGCTTTCTAAACATATTGCAGACCTCCTGTTCGTTAGTTTGTAGACTATAATCCCCTTCTATGGCCCTGCTTAACTGCTCTCTCAAACTGGTTCTTTCATTTAAAAAATCTATTTTATCAAATCTATTATAAAAGTTATTTAAAATATCTGCGTATTCCTTGGTGCCATTTAGTTGGTGCTTTTCAGGCTTTCCCTTGCCTACATACCCACTCATTAACTTCATACCTCCCCACACCTTCTTCATGTCATTCTCTTTAAAATGATTTTCTACTTCACATTTTTACCTGTATTTTTCCTTATTAATTTCTTTTCTAAGTTGTTTGTGGACCATTTTCAGTATCTCTTTATCCCCTTTGGTAAAGGCTTTTTTCTTTTCCCTTATTAACCTTCTAATCTCATCATTCATCCAGGGTTTGCAATTTGCATAGACCTTGACCCGTTTCTCTGGGACAACCACATCCGTACAGAAATTAATGTATCCACAAACAGACTCAGTAAATTCATTAATGTCCTTTGCAGTGTTCTCAAAAACCGCCCAGTCTGTTTCTTCAAATACATCCTGCAGTCTCTCAATCACGTCGTTGGTCATCTTTTTCACTACGATTTTCCTCGTTTTCTGTCTCTGTACCAACGGGATGTATTGGTAATTTCCTGGGTAAGGGAAAATGCTCTAACACGTAAAAATCCACAAAAGAAACTTCTCAGGTCTTGAACAGAAATGACAGGTCTGGTCACACTTATCCTTCTTCTTGCAATTTCTCCTACTACTTCACTGTCTCAATTCTTCTCCTTATATACTCTTTTGCAGACCCCACCCACATTCAGACCTCTTTTTTTTACTTTTCGGGGACTTTCCCCAGACATGTCCAGGACATGTCTAAAACCTAGCTCCAGTCTGGGCTGAATAAAAAAAAGGTAAATACTGCCATCTAGTGGCCTATATTCACATTACAGAGACGACATCCTGCGTAAGTCCATGTAACCGGAGCACATTGTTAACCGCAAGATGCGCTGTCTCCCGCGCCGAAGGCAGCTTGGGTAGCGCGACAAAATGAGCTGCTTTAGAAAAACGATCAACCACGACCAAAATGACCGTGTTTCCGCCAGATACAGGCAGCCCCGTAACAAAATCGAACACAGTAAGAGTTCAGGGGGCTTGGGAACGGGCAAAGGTTGCAGCAAACCAGAGGGAGGGAAGTGGGAAGTCTTATTCCTGGAACATACGCCACAGGCAGCAACAACCTCCCGAGTGTCCCTCATCATATCCGACCACCAAAAACTTTGGCCAAAGAACTGCTTGGTCCGATGGGCCCCTGGGTGCCCTGCCAAGCAGGATGAGTGTCCCTACTCTAGGACCTGTGGCCTAACCCTAAGCGGAACAAACAAACAGCCAGCAGGCTCCCCCCCCCAGGACCGGGATCGGATTTCAGCACCTCCTGAACCAACGCCTCAACCTCCCATCGAATGGGTGCCACGATCTGGGCAGAAGGAATAACTGGCTCCGGGCTAGGATTATGATTATACATTCATGAGAGGGCGTCAGGCTTAATATTTTTAGAGCCCAGGCTATAAGTTAGCATGGAATTACGCCGCTTGGTTTGCTGAATATATTGGAGGTTCTTATAGTCGGTCCATACCACAAAAGGGTGCTCAGCTCCCTCCAACCAGTGGCGCTACTCCTTGAGCGCCAGCTTGACCGCTAATAACTCCCGGTCACCAATACTATAATTGCGTTCTGGACAAAGACCGGGAGAAGTACGCGCATGGGTGAAGCTTATTTTCCCAACGAGGGCGCTGAGACAAAATAGCACCCACGCCCACCTCAGAAGTATCTACCTCCACAACAAATGGGAGGGAGGGATCGGGCAAAACCAAAATAGGCTCTGAGCTGAAATGTTACTTTAATTCCCGAAAGGCAGCATCAGCTGCATGAGACCAAAAAAAGGCTGAGGAGGTATTCTTCTTGATGAGCACAATAATGGGGGCAGCATAATCCCTGGCAACATTGGAAGGCAAGTGAAAGTTCAGGGTGGCCCCAAATTCCTCACCCTGCTCCAAATCTAATGTCTCTGTGACTGATTCAGAATCGCTAAAATCCTCCAAAAGGTAATCGTCCTCTGGCTGTCGCCAGTCAAATTGAGGATCCCATTCCAACCCCTCCTCTACCCCTTTTACTGGTCTAGGAGGGTACGGTGAGATAACTTCCTCACACTCACTCTCTGCATCAGCCTGCCACATGGCTTGACGTCCGGAAAAATAAGTCTCATTTGCTCTACAATGAGAGTCACACTTGGGGCCCCAGTGGATGATAGCATTATTCTGTTCCCCTCAACTGATACAAGGTTTATGTTCCCGTAACCATGAATGCTCTAAAACAATAAGAAAATGGGGGACCTGATAATAAAAAACCGAACCTCCTCAGGGTGGTCACCAAAGGAAATGAACATTTTTAGTGGCTCCGAAACTTCAATTTTAACTCCCGTGCCCAACGGGCGACCATGAAATATCCATGAAACAATCAACTGCACCCAAGTCCACAAACACTTCAATGGTAATTCTCTTGCTCCCCACAGTAAGTTCTACAGGAATTAGTATTCGGAAGGGAAATTGGGTCTGCTCCTGTAGCGCCCCCTGAATCGCGAGAGGGGTTTTCTGTTTCCCCGAAGCTTAGGACAAAGTGGACGGATATGACCCGGCTAATTACAATTAAGGCAGATTACTCCTCTGCGAGTTGGTCTCTTAGTTCAACGGTCAAGCGAACCATCAACTTGCATGGACTCAACCGGAGTAGAATCTTTAGTGGGTGGAATAGGCTGACTTTAGCTTCATTGTCAGCCAGTGGGAATCTATTTAACTTTTCCCTGTTGCGTTCGCGTGTGCTTTTCAATTCGCACAGCCGTACAAACTAAGGATTCAAAAGTCGAGCAGGGTTCTAAAGTAGCCAGAGTGTCCTTAATCTCATCAGTAAGGGCACGGCTAAATACGGTCATAAGAGGAGCCTCTGGCCAGCCTGTCTCTGTGGGCAGAGAACGGAAAGCAATCGAGAATTCAGCTGCACTTTCTTTGCCCTGTTTAAGGTGCATCAAACGCGTAGCTGTGTCTTGACCACAAATGTCTTGATCAAAAACAGACACCATCTCCCTAACAAGGGCCTCCACAGAATCTACGACCTGTGAATTAGATCTGATTAGTGGGCCGACCCAAGTGAGTGCTGTGCCAGCCAGCAGTGATAATATAAAATGCTACCCGAGAATCCTCATTAACAAATAATGACGGTTGAGCCTTAAAAAATATTTCACACTGGGCGATGAAATCCTTACACTTTCCGGCCACGCCACTATATCTTTGGGGCAGTTGTAACTTTGGTTCTCGGGGAGGACGTATGGATGGTGCTTCTGCAACTTTTTGCGAAACTTGTGTAGCGAGAGATTTAATACTCTCAGTCAAGCCCAACAGAACGCTCTCTTGATTCTTAAACGCGTTCTCTTACAGGTGTAGTCTCTCAACTCATTCAGATTGTTAGTTGCCCAAGCCAGAAAGTCCTTTAGTGAAGCCTGTCAACAAATCTTGCTGGCTGGCAACAGCCCTCTTAATTTCCGCCACCGCTGGTGTCTCCATGATGGCTAGTGTGTACTGTGATGGCAGTTCGAAATTAGACGCCAAAAGCAGTGGCCAGAAATAAATGGCAAAAACTGCAGCGTGCTGAGAGACTTAAACAGACTGAAAATGCGAGACTCACGCTACCACAACCTGGACGCCATCCAAGGTAGAAAAATAGGCGAGCTCGAAGATACCAAAAGAAAAGGGAAAAATAAAACAAAAATTCCCTCTCTTATTATCACTAGGCCTCAAATATGCAACTAAGTCCTTCACAGTGCTGTCTCAAGACCTTACCGGCTAAAGCTCAAATATGACACTGTTATGGCCCCAATTTCTTATTACAATCTACAACACAACAGCAACAGCAAGGGATGACAGACACAGTTTTAAAAACTTAAACACATTTAATTAAACACAACAACTAACTAAACTGACCAAGATTGAATAGGAAAAAAAAAGAAATATTTACAGTCCCTTTTTGTGGGGTGGCTTGGTGATGTCCTGGATAATGAAAATGCTCAAACACAGGCAAAGAAATCCACAAAAGAAACGTCACAGGTCTTTAACAGAATGGCAGGTCTGGTCATCTTCTTGCAATTTCTCCTACTACTTTACTGTCTCAATTCTTTTCCTTATATACTCTTTTGCAGACCCCACCCACATTTAGACCTCTTTTTTTTTATTTTCTGAGACTTGCCCCAGACATGTCCAGGACATGTCTAAACATGACTCCAGTCTGAGCTTAACAAAAAAAAGGTAAATATATCTAGTGGCCTATATTCACATTACACCTCCATTCCAAAAGGGAAAAATTTTGACTCATAAAGGCAAAATTTTTCTTTTCAATACAAAATGGTTAAGTGAACACTTGTCTATATATACATATCATACAATATTCAAACACATGATATATATATATACACATTCAAACACGGGATAAGCAATCAGCAATTACATTGTCTGTACCCTTCACATGCTTAATTTCCAAGTCAAACTCCAATTCAACAATCTCCGATTCTTGTTTTTCATCTTACTCAAAAACATTAATGGATTGTGGTCAGTGTACACAATCATTGGCTTTTGTCCTGTACAAACATAAACCTCAAAGTGTTGTAAAGAAAGGACCAGAGCCAACAGTTCCTTCTCTATTGTGGAATAGTTCCTTTGGTGGCGATTGAACTTCCTGGAGAAGTATGCCACGGGATGCTCAATGTCATCAGAGTCACTTCTCTGTAGGAGCACAGATCCACAAGCTTGGTCGCTAGCATCGACCGCGATGGAGAACGGTTTGTTGAAGTCAGGAGATTTGAGCACGGGGAAGTGACACAGCAGAGACTTCAGGTGATCGAAGGCTCTCTGGCATGCATCATCCCAGGTGAACTTTACGCCTTTCTTCAGTTGGTTAGTTAGACTGAGAGCAATCTCAGCAAAGTTCTTGCAGAACTTGCGGTAGTACCCGATCATTCCAAGGAAGCGGCGCAAAGCTTTTTTGTTGTCAGGAACTGGAAAGTCCATGATGGCTTGGACTTTAGCATTTATGGGTGCCACCTTACCCTGGCCTATGACGTAGCCAAGATAGGTGACAGTAGCACAACCAAAGTCACTCTTGCTCAGGTTAACAGTCAGGTTAGCCTGAGTCAGGCGCTGGAACAACGTCTCTTCATCTTTTAGATGTTCTTCCCAGGAGTCACTCCATGTGATCAGGTCATCGATGTACGCACCCGTGTGTGGCAATCCGGCGATTGTAGACTGTATCATCCTTTGGAACGTGGCTGGGGCATTTTTCATGCCAAAGGGTAGGACTTCATACTGGTACAATCCAGATGGTGTGGCAAAAGCAGAGATGCTCTTGGCCCTCTCAGTTAAAGGCACACACCAATAACCCTTCAATAAATCAATCTTGGTCAGAAACTTTGCTTGCCCTACTCTATCGATACAATCATCAATCCTAGGTATTGGAAACACATCAGTTCTAGTTACAGCATTGACTTTGCGATAACCTGTACAGAATCTAGTACTTCCATCAGGTTTTGAAACTAGCACACAGGGTGAACTCCAATCGGAGTTGGAAGGTCTGATAATATCATGTTCTAACATGTACTCAACCTCTTTCTCAGCAATCTTTCTCTTTTCAGGATTCATCCGGTATGGATGCTGTTTTATTGGTTTGGCATCACCAACATCTACATCATGAGAGGCTATAGTAACTCTCTGTGGAACATCAGGAAACAAATCCTCATATTTCTTGATCAACCTTTCAAACTGATCTCTCTGTGAGGGTTCTAAGTGCTGGAGTTTTACATCAAGATTTTGCAACACTTCAGTGTTTGACAATTTACATGAAAGAACTTCAGCTTTAATTCTTGGTTCATCATCTTGAAACTCCCCCTCATCTTCACACGTTTCGACCATTGGAGAATCTGAAGTGACAGCTGCAACCCTAGCATTTCTGTCATGATAAGGCTTTAGCATGTTAATATGACACAATTGTTTTGGTTTTCTCCTATCTGGAGTCTTCACAATGTAATTGAGATCATTGAGTTTTGTCAGAATTTCATAAGGACCATGAAATCTAGCTTGCAATGGATTGGACTGCAAGGGAAACAACACAAGGACCTTTTCTCCTGGTTTAAACTCACGGCTTTGTAGAACCTGAAAGTTTGATTTGGCTGGATTTTACTCAAAATACGTGTCAATTCATATTGTTGGAACACAGGCACATTCCATGTGTAAAATTTGGTTGATTTAACAGCAAGCTTATACGACCTGGATGCTCTGTTGCCTGCCTCGAATCTCCTTTGTTCTGCCCAGCAGGGGGTTTGGAGCCATTTGCTCTGGCCCTCTGAAACTCACCGACCTCTTCTCAAATAAAGTCAGGATCAGTTACTTTTAAGCTGCTTAAAACGATCTTAACCTCTATCAAATTCATAATATATTTCTGTTCAATATCCTAGGAAGGAACCTGTTATATATTGATTACGCAATTGGGCTATAATATTCCATCTTAAGGCTTTTCCATGACAACTGCATCATTTTAATACATATTCATATCATGTTTGGTCTCTTTATTCTCGGGGGAGTCCAAGGAGTTGAATGGAACATGTTTCATTTCCCTTGGAATTATGGTTCGTTTGTAAGATTCATTCAAGCAACTCCCCTAGTCTCCCTGTGCAAATTATCTTATCACCTAGGCCAGTAAAACTCTAATTCGGCCAACCTTCCCTCTACCTTTTTCGGAGGCGTGGTTTGGAGTCTTTAAAGGTACGAGATCCTGAGGGGGCGTTATCTTCTCTTCTCTTCTCTTCTCTTCTTGCTTCTCTTCTTTTTCTTGGCTTCTTTTCTTGTCTCTTCTCTGCGCTTCTCTTCTTGCTCCTGCTCTTCTTCTTCCTGTTCTGTCCTTTCTTGGTCAACTTCTGACGTGCGAATAGGTAAGTGGGGAGAGGTCACGTGCTGCCTTGTTCCGGAGCGGGGGAGCGTGTGAGTTCTCCCCGACCACGTGGAGCGATTTTAGCTCCACGTGGTCATTCATCTTTTCCAGGTATGAAAATACTCCAAATCCTTCTAAATTATATGTAACGGTAATTGGCCTATCATTGATTTGTTTGATTCAAGTTGTGCCTACCTGGTAAATTAAATTATTGTTATTCCTTTTCCAGCCTGCGTGTTCTCATTGTAAATTCTTTCTGGCCTTGTTGCGATTGGGACTTAAGGGGAGACTCCTACCAAGACATGTGTAGGTAGCGATACTTCTAAGTTAGATTGAGATTGGGTTCTACCTATTAAGGGGTTATGAAATTACCGGCTCTTAAGATTTAGCTATTGGTTAATCTTTCTAAGGGGCCCTTTGATATACATAAACCTAGGTTCGTGGTACGTTCATACTCAGAGCTATTTGCCTGATGTTGCTACCGTGCCAGTCTCCTCTATCCAATGGATTTATCGTCGAATTAGACCAGGCAGAGACGCCTATTTTAACCCTAGGGGGTGTTCTGCTTAGTAACAATGGTTTTCGCAGACAGAGTTTGGGTGCGTAACTGTTTCGAGATTCACGCAGGTGTTCCCTAAATTATCAATTCTAATTCTAATTTGGAGTCAGATTTCTAACGAGATTATTGCTAAATTTTGTATTCTAACGGTTATATGGAGTCAGATAAATCGTAACCATTGCGCTTTCATGCCCCGTCCTCGGACGGTGAAAAAATATCCATTATATTGTGATTCACACCAGCCAGAAGAATGCTCTAATTAAAGTTAGACTAAGAAAACACGTAAGGCCTTCAACCCGGGCAATATCCGCCTTTTAATTGTTGTTCCTTTGGGGTTTTACAGCTGGTGACCCCGCGTAAATAGTCTAATAATTATTTAAACTGTAATTTGTCGTTTTGAAAACTTTTGCATCTTGCGGCGTAATGGCTTGCGTACCATACGGGCGAAGCCTATGGTCGTGAGTGCATGGTTCTGTTTTCAAACGCGTTCTGAGGTGTTCTGCCTTCCGCTGGCTGATGTGTAAATCTACATCCGAAGAGATCCTGGTTTGTGCGATCCGGACGGCTTTACCAGTCATCCGAATTCGGTAAGTAATGCTGTGATTTTTGCTTCGTTAAAATTCACCGCATAGAAGACCGATGCTAAGGGATCGAGATATCCCCCATAGGCCTGGGACCGTAGAAACCAGACACGTTTTAATTTTATCTTTTCGGGATCAGAGAATGAAGTGAAATTGAGGGAATGTTTGTGTATGCTCGTGTCGTTTTCTCTGTTTTCTGTAGACTGCTGTGTCTTCAGAATCATTTGGGTCATTTGGTATTTTCGTGCTTTTGTAGAAGGTTTAATGGCAAGTTGGAAGTGATTGGATTTCTGTGTGCAGTCGGAGTTTTCGGCATCCTTGGGTGGACGCGTTTCGTTGCTGCGCGATGGCAGAGATTAAGCTTGCCACCGAAGGGGTTGAATACTCTTGACTTCTACCGGAAAGTGGTGTAACTATATTGCGTTTGAAGGTTTGCGTAGGGGTACCGAAGGTAATCGGCAGTTGTATATGTTTGATGGATTTGGTGCAAGGTCTTGTCGGAATTGTTCAGGTAATCTTGACCCAATACTGGAAGTTATTGTTTGAATGAATCTTGTTTGTAGGGGAAGCGAAGTGAGCTTCGAAATATCATTGATTTTTCCGTATTCTTCTCTAATAATCGCGTGGTAGTGGCAAGTATGTTTGTTAGTGCTTTAACTCGCCTCATTAGTTCGGCTGAGTTGGCGAATGTTTTCCATTCTCTTGTCTTGTTAAACTTTGTGCAAAGTTAATACGGTTTCACTTCCCCGTGGGGGCGCTCCTTTGACTAGCGCCTTGAGAGCTGCAAACGGCATTCCGAAAATTGTAATTACGATTCAAAGTCTAAATTAGGTTGCAGTCTGCACCATGTGGGCTTTTGAAGTTAAGTAAATTCGATAAGTTTTCATGCCGACAGTCTTTCGGGACACGGACAGTGAATAGATTTAATTCTTGAATAGGTTTGTTATGCGGCTTTCCGCAAGCAAGATATTCAGCAGCCTCCGTGTGAGCTAAAGCTTGTTGTGCTGTGACACGTCGATTTTCAGGTCGCCGAGTGTTTGTGCTTATGCAACTGGTCTAGGCGGTTTGGGCATTTGTGTTAAGCATAGCGACGCAGGGGCTCATCATTGGAGATGTTGAATATTTTTGCAATTTACGCCAAATTGGGCATTTGAAATGGCAGCTTTGAAATTCGCTTTAAATTTGAGCTTCTCTGTAGTATATATTGAAGCTGCCATATTGCCTTTGCAAAAAGGGTTATCAAGTTGAACGGCCCGCCATTTTGGCTCGATTTGTTGAGGAATATGACGTGGTTTCATCTGGGAGTCGCCATAGGTTGAGTTTGCATGTGGGCTGGCCTTTCCTCGGAGGGAAAGTCCTAGCCGGCCCATTGGGTCACGTGACTGTTCGCCGGTGAGCTGGTTGGCTGGTACAG
Organism: Gymnothorax reevesii; assembly: GCA_029721435.1. Classification (NCBI taxonomy): domain Eukaryota; kingdom Metazoa; phylum Chordata; class Actinopteri; order Anguilliformes; family Muraenidae; genus Gymnothorax; species Gymnothorax reevesii. The sequence goes on along the minus strand of CM056582.1, from coordinate 40,556,285 downwards.
CCCCCATGCCCATCTGTGTAATAGGGTGACGTGGCCCGTAGCCTGTTAGCTGGTTGGTTGACACAGTCCTCATTCTAAATACGAGCAAAATGGCGCCCTTTGAATTGGCCAATCACTGCCACGTTTTGGGGTTGCTTCCGGTCGTCCTCCCGAGATGAAGGAAAGGCGGAACCAGCACTAAGTTGCACGTGGTACGACAAATCGCCTGCCTTCGACCGCCATTTTGAGTGAGGCTTTTCACTGACAAACTTACTTGCCGTCTTCCTTTATATTTGAACTAAACCGATTAATCTGATTGCGTTTTGTGTGGATCTTACGAACCACCAAATGCATTGCTCTAAATTAATATTTTTTGACCATTTGTATATCGTCATTGCCTCTGTGTATCAAATAACATCTGAACTTTTAAATACTTAATGGGACTTTAAGTCTATATTGCCTGCCTTCACTGGAAGAGCAATTTATGGCCTTACTGAAGTAGGTAATTGAATTTTCAATTGCTTACAATGTATTATCTTTTGGGAGATGCATTTTCCTCCCGTTTTAAAATTTTATTTAATTTACATTTATCCCAAGGTATTGGAACCAGATGATTTTGGTCACTTTTGGCAATGACTGGTATATTTCTATTAATTACTTTATTTCTTTATAGCATGCCTTTCCTCTACTTCTGCCTTCTCTCTGATCCCCTTCACCCTTTTTCGGAGTCAACTATGTTCAACAAGAACATAGTAGATGTAAAGTTTGGGCCTGCGTTCTGACAAAACGCATGATTTGATTTCTTTTTTTTGTTTTTTAGCCGTTTCAGGCTTAACTATGCAGACAGTCACCCTGCATAGCTCTTTCTTTTACAGTCTTCACACCCTAGAGCATCAGGGGGTGGACGAACATCCCTATTGCGGGGCCATAAAACACCCGCTCTTGGCAACAGGCCCCCTCAGACCCACTTTACAGCCGTCATTCACACCCCCACGCGCACGCGCCCACACACACACACGCGCGCCCACACACACACGGGTACCCTCATCTACACCACTTACACTCCTCCATGTTTGTCTGTGGTTCGTCCTGGTGTGAAAGGAAGGCCATAAAGCATTGTTTCATCTAAAATTGTGGTATTAGCTACATCTGTTTTTCCTCTTTTGAAGCAGGGGTGATGGGACTTCTGGTGTCACTCGCACCTCCTCAGTCACTGTTCTCCTTGGAGCGTCGTAAGGTTGCACAGACGGGGGAGATGTGAATTGTGGGGTGACTACAGGCATTGGGTCTAATTTATCTATTGCTTCCCTACAGGACAGTTTGCTGGCTCAGGGAGAGTTCAACTCGCACTGAGCACCTCACACCCAAATGTTTTCAATTAACTAACATTTTCTGATTCTAACAGGTGGAGTAATAACATTGCTTTGGTCATGTCGTGTTTTGATCTTGTTGTGTATGCGGTGGGATGCTTCTCTAAGTTTCTCTATACAGGCACCAAAGATTCAAGGACCGGACTTGGCCAGACTCACCTAAGGAACAAACTCCATAATGCTTTCGACTAACTTTGATATCAGGATCTTCATCACAGACAAAACACAGCCCATTCCTTCTCTGCTCAGCTGAAAGGACACACACCCTAATCTCAACTGACATGTGCACCACCGCGAGCGGCCGCTGAAGATTCGGACTACATCTTCACAATGGAACAGTACAGAGGACATTTTCATATGGACAAACTGTAGTTGTGTTTGTGGTTGATTTGTGACTTACTTGTAAAGAGTGCGAGTTGATACAAAAATGGGTTGTGAGGAATCAATTAAATTCTATTTTATAATCTGGCAACTAATTGGGCTGGGGCATATAGGTTCCTTACACTTAAGGCCAAAGATGGTGTGCCTTATGTTCATTAAAGTAAGGTAAAACTACATATGCAATGATCCAAATTAGCCTAAGTCTTCTTTCTAATGTTTTTCATAATTTTATCGAAAATTCTTCAAAACTGCTTCTGACCAGCCTATTATGTGTGTCAACCCCACTCTCTCAGTTGATCGCAAGATCATATCATGTAACAAAATTGCTGAATGTCTTTATGATTTGCAAGTTCTCATTTTACCATATTTCATCATTTACCTCATGTAAATATTCATTGTTTCTTGTCTGCAACTGTGTACGTTTAAATGGCACTTTAATGATACCCTATAATGATTTAATATTGTAACCTCCATTGGATTTTTCCCACTGGGTTTTTCTAATTGGATGGTTACTTAGTTTTAGCAGCGCATACAATCTTTTTGCTTTCCCTAGTCAAGAATGGGAAAGTTTTTGGTTTATGTGCTGGTTTGTTCTGCGATCTCTATTGTTCATGATTTTAGGAAAAAGTACTTTTCAAATTTTCATTTATTTGGCAGAATAAAATTGATTTGGTTAGGACATCAACTAATTTCAGAACATGTCTCATAGAACAAACCTAGATATTACTTTTAATTAAATGCTTCGTTCTTGTCTTGTGCCAATTTTTCCATGTTTTATGTTAAATTCCCCGGTGGTATCTCTTTCTTTTGGGGTCCCAAACCACACTTCTCTAAATTTTCAATTACATTGCATTAAACGGAAACAATCCATTTTTATTAAATGATGCAACTGTCAGGAAAAACTCAATCACACTCAAATCTGGAATCAAATTTCTTCTATAGTTTTAAATATACTTAATACTCACGTTTTAATCTATCGACCATTCAAATAATCCTTTGTGGCCCCATGGGTGGATTTGTGTCCCCTGGGGCCAAGGGGTGGATTTGTCGAACCTGAAAGTTTGATTTGGCTGGATTTTACTCAAAATACGTGTCAATTCATATTGTTGGAACACAGGCACATTCCATGTGTAAAATTTGGTTGATTTAACAGCAAGCTTATACGACCTGGATGCTCTGTTGCCTGCCTCGAATCTCCTTTGTTCTGCCCAGCAGGGGGTTTGGAGCCATTTGCTCTGGCCCTCTGAAACTCACCGACCTCTTCTCAAATAAAGTCAGGATCAGTTACTTTTAAGCTGCTTAAAACGATCTTAACCTCTATCAAATTCATAATATATTTCTGTTCAATATCCTAGGAAGGAACCTGTTATATATTGATAACGCAATTGGGCTATAATATTCCATATTAAGGCTTTTCCATGACAACTGCATCATTTTAATACATATTCATATCATGTTTGGTCTTTTTATTCTCGGGGGAGTCCAAGGAGTTGAATGGAACATGTTTCATTTCCCTTGGAATTATGGTTCGTTTGTAAGATTCATTCAAGCAACTACCCTAGTCTCCCTGTGCAAATTATCTTATCACCTAGGCCAGTAAAACTCTAATTCGGCCAACCTTCCCTCTACCTTTTTCGGAGGCGTGGTTTGGAGTCTTTAAAGGTACGAGATCCTGAGGGGGCGTTATCTTCTCTTCTCTTCTCTTCTTGCTTCTCTTCTTTTTCTTGGCTTCTTTTCTTGTCTCTTCTCTTCTCTGCGCTTCTCTTCTTGCTCCTGCTCTTCTTCTTCCTGTTCTGTCCTTTCTTGGTCAACTTCTGACGTGCGAATAGGTAAGTGGGGAGAGGTCACGTGCTGCCTTGTTCCGGAGCGGGGGAGCGTGTGAGTTCTCCCCGACCACGTGGAGCGATTTTAGCTCCACGTGGTCATTCATCTTTTCCAGGTATGAAAATACTCCAAATCCTTCTAAATTATATGTAACGGTAATTGGCCTATCATTGATTTGTTTGATTCAAGTTGTGCATACCTGGTAAATTAAATTATTGTTATTCCTTTTCCAGCCTGCGTGTTCTCATTGTAAATTCTTTCTGGCCTTGTTGCGATTGGGACTTAAGGGGAGACTCCTACCAAGACATGTGTAGGTAGCGATACTTCTAAGTTAGATTGAGATTGGGTTCTACCTATTAAGGGGTTATGAAATTACCGGCTCTTAAGATTTAGCTATTGGTTAATCTTTCTAAGGGGCCCTTTGATATACATAAACCTAGGTTCGTGGTACGTTCATACTCAGAGCTATTTGCCTGATGTTGCTACCGTGCCAGTCTCCTCTATCCAATGGATTTATCGTCGAATTAGACCAGGCAGAGACGCCTATTTTAACCCTAGGGGGTGTTCTGCTTAGTAACAATGGTTTTCGCAGACAGAGTTTGGGTGCGGAACTGTTTCGAGATTCACGCAGGTGTTCCCTAAATTATCAATTCTAATTCTAATTTGGAGTCAGATTTCTAACGAGATTATTGCTAAATTTTGTATTCTAACTGTTATATGGAGTCAGATAAATCGTAACCATTGCGCTTTAATGCCCCGTCCACGGACGGTGAAAAATATCCATTATATTGTGATTCACACCAGCCAGAAGAATGCTCTAATTAAAGTTAGACTAAAAGAACACGTGAGGCCTTCACCCCGGCAATATCCGCCTTTTGGTTTTTGGCTCTTTTGGGGTTTTACAGCTTCTAGCCTTATGATCATACCAAGTTTTCATTTTTCCCTGACTTGATTTCAAGTTCTCTTTGGCAAGGTCACAAGCTGCACACAATCTTTCCTTGAACTTGCCAACATAGTCTAACAGACTGATATGCGGCTCTTTCTCTTGCCATTGTTCACTCAATAATAGCAAAGGTCCTCTCACTTCATGACCAAACACTAGCTCAAATGGACTGAATCCAGTAGACTCCTGCACTGCTTCTCTAGCTGCAAACAACAGCAAATGAACCCCTTCATCCCAGTCTTTCTCATGGTCATAACAATAAGTCCTCATCATTGTCTTGAGAGTGGAATGAAACCGCTCTAAGGCACCCTGACTTTCTGGATGATAGGCACTAGAAAGAATCTGCTTTGCACCTAGTTCATACACAACCTGCTGAAACAATCCTGAAGTGAAATTGCTACCTTGGTCTGACTGAATTTCCCTGGGAAGGCCAAACAACGTGAAGAACTTTATCAAAGCCTTCGAGATTGCAGTTGCCTTGATGTTACGTAGATGTATGGCTTCGGGGAATCTGGTAGATGCACACATGATTGTCAACAAGTACTGATTTCCAGATCTAGTCTTGGGTAATGGACCAACGCAATCAACAATGACCCTAGAGAATGGCTCCCCAAATGCTGGGATAGGCTGCAATGGAGCTACAGGTGGGTCTAACTGGTGTTTTCCAACTACCTGACAAGTGTGACAGGTTTTGCAAAAGTTGGAAACGTCTTTCCGAAGCCCAGGCCAAAAGAAGTGTTTCATGATCTTATCAACAGTCTTGTTAACACCAAGATGACCTCCTAAAGGTAAACTATGAGCCATTGTTAAGATCTCATTCCTGTAGACCTTCGGAACAACAATTTGCCTGACCACTGCCCAATCTGCAGTGGCAGGGATATCAGGAGGGCGCCACTTCCGCATCAACACACCATCCTTGAGATAATACCCAACTGGAACTGCGTCTATTTCTTTATCAGGAAGGGCTCTCCTCTTTAGTACACAAATTTCAGGATCATTAGTTTGCTCCTCAATCAACCGCTTTCTGGACAGAGACAAGTCTCCAGACACATCAGAATCACCAGACCCATCCGGCTGGCTGAATAGAGAACTGATAAAAGTATCTGATAAGTCCTCAAACGGAGAAACCATAGTAGGCCAATCAGAGTCATGAGGCGAACCACCTGAGTCCTGACTATTCAATGTACTGGACGGCACCACATCATCTTCTTCTTTAGCCTTCTTGGCCATAGCACGAGTCACTGCGCAAGAAGGATACAGAGATGGGTCCTCATCCCCATCTTCAGTGCTCGGCTGTGAAGTAAGATGTACAGGGGGAACTACTTTGCCCCCAGCCAGGTCATTGCCTAGCAACAGAGAAACACCCTTTATAGGTAGACTTGACATAAGTCCCACCTTTACCTGTCCTGTAACTAAATCTGACTTCAAGAATATAGAGCGCAGGGGTACAGATACAGTCCTCCCTTCAATACCTTGTACAAGTATGAAATCCCCTGAAGCGGTCTCATCACGTAACTCCAAGGAGTCCATCAACAAAAGTGACTGAGAAGCTCCGGTATCCCTTAGGATATATATGGGGACAGGAGTAGTATGCTCATTCAGAGCCACAAATCCCTCTGACACAAATGGAAGAAATTCCTCCCTCACAAAGTCAGCTGTATCAGGCTTTTTAGCCCCACAAGAAGCAGGCAATTTAGCAGATCGGTCATCTACTACAGGGGTTTCTAACCTTGTTTTCACAAAGGCATTTGGTTTTGTATCCTTTTCTTTTTCTTTCTTAGCTTTAAGGAATCAACAGTTAGTTGTAACATGACCAGATTTCTTGCAATAACTGCAAACTAGACCACTTTTGTCACTGTCAGCTTTCACACTTTGATCAGACCTGTTACTGGATTTCTGAGCACCATCACCAGCTTTGTCTTTGTCTTTGGGTGAGAAATCTTGGGTATCACCATAACCCTTTTTCTGAAATTGGGACCATCTATTATTACTGCTAGACTGAAATTTGGACTTATGTGTGAGAACATATTCATCTGCAAATTTGGCAGCTGATTGCAAATTCAGTGCTTGCTTCTCATTAAGGTAGGTCTTAACATCATCTTTAACACAGTTCTTGAATTCTTCAACTAACACCATCTCTTTTAGTGAGTTGAAATCATACTTGACCTCCATAGAAGTACACCAGCACTCAAAGCAAACCTGCTTTTCATTAGCAAATTCAACATAAGTCTGATTTTCAGATTTCTTCAGACCTCTGAATTTCTGTCGGTAAGCCTCTGGAACCAACTCATAAGCTCTCAAAATAAACTTTTTGTCAACCTCATAATCAGAGGAATCATCTGCAGACAAAGCCGAATAGGCTTGTTGAGCTTTACCCTTGAGGACAGTTTGCAACATCAGAGGCCAGTGTTCCTTTGGCCACTGGCAACTCTTTGCTACCTTTTCAAAACACTGGAAATAGTTGTCAACATCCTTTTCCGAAAATGGAGGCACCAGTTTTACCTCCTGGCTAGCCCGAAATTTATTTTCAGTTTGAATTTTTATTTTTAGTTGCTCCATTTGGAGTCTTTCTTCTCTATCGAATTTCTCTAATTCAAAATCTCTCTGTCTTGCAAATTTTTCTAACTCAAATTCTCTTTGTTTTTCTTTTTCTTCCCTCTCAAATTCTCTTTTTCCCCCATTTCTTTTTCTCTTTCCTCCCCTTTTTTTTTCTCTTCTCTTGCTAATTTTTCCAACTCAAACTGCCTTTGTTTTTCTTTTTCTTCCCTTTCAATCTCTATCATTTTTAATTTAAGTTCCATTTCTATATTTGGATTTTCCACTGGAAACTGTTCCAGATCTCCTGGTGCAAACACATTTTCATCAATGTAATATTCAACTATCTCTCTAGCCAGTCTTGCTTTTCGCATGGCTGGTTTCACCTCTGTCAGCTCTAAATGTCTGCAAATTTCTCGCAGTTCTGTCTTTTTAAAAGACTTCAAAACCCCTACGGTTGGTGATGCCAAGAAATCATCCATTGCTGTTGTCAATATATGTATTCAATTAAAAAAAAATCAATTTTACAATTTGAAATGTTAGATTATTAATAAATTACTCACAAAATGGTCTATCCCGGACCTTGAGCCCCCAATTTGTTATGGCCCCAATTTCTTATTACAATCTACAACACAACAGCAACAGCAAGGGATGACAGACACAGTTTTAAAAACTTAAACACATTTAATTAAACACAACAACTAACTAAACTGACCAAGATTGAAAAGGAAAAAAAAAGAAATATTTACAGTCCCTTTTTGTGGGGTGGCTTGGTGATGTCCTGGATAATGAAAATGCTCAAACACAGGCAAAGAAATCCACAAAAGAAACGTCACAGGTCTTGAACAGAATGGCAGGTCTGGTCATCTTCTTGCAATTTCTCCTACTACTTTACTGTCTCAATTCTTTTCCTTATATGCTCTTTTGCAGACCCCACCCACATTTAGACCTCTTTTTTTTAATTTTCTGAGACTTGCCCCAGACATGTCCAGGACATGTCTAAACATGACTCCAGTCTGAGCTTAACAAAAAAAAAGGCAAATACTGCCATCTAGTGGCCTATATTCACATTACAACACTGACACTCTAGCAAAGGATACGAGGTGAAACTGGAGCTTAAATAGAGTCTGGGCAACGCCCTCAATCAATGCCAGCCGGCCCAGGAATCCGATTGGGAGCGAAACGATATAGTCCCAGACGAGAGCAACGAAAAGAGCTCTCAAAGCTTCTAAACCATTACATTTCTTTCGCGCCCCTAGTGAGTGACGTCCTAGCGGAAGACCTCCCTTGATGAGACACTAACAGATTGCATTTTAATTTTCATTGTGTCCCAAAAAGAGCATGTTGACATGTATTTGAAAATGCAACGGGCGGGTGGGAGGCACTGTTTCCCTGACTGTGTTTGAATATTGTGCCATGTTTTGCAAGAAAGAACTCTCTGAGGATCTGAAAAAGAGAATTGTTGCTCTTCACAAAGATGGTCTAAGCGAGAAGAAGATCTGCGAAACCATGAAGCTGAGCTACAGCATGGTGGCCAAGGTTATCCAGCAGTTTTCCAAGACTACTACTCATTTCTACTCAGAACAGGCCTCGGCAGGGTTGACCGAAGAGGTTGAGTCCTTGCGCTCTGCGTCAGGTTCAAAAATTAGCTTCAGAAAACAGACGCAGGAGTGCTGGCAGATGAGGTTGCAGCAGTGGGATAACAGCCTGTCAGTGCTCAGGCTCAGAACATACGCCATGCAGTGCACCAAGTCGGTCTGCATGGCCGTCGGCAAAGACGGAAGCCTCTTCTGAAGCTAACCCACAAGAAAGCCCGAAAACTGTTTGCTGAAGACAACCAGTCCAAGAACACGAACAACTGGAACCATGCTCTATGGTCTGACAAGACCGAGATAAACTTGCTTGGTTTAGATGGTGTTCAGCATGCGTGGTGGTGCCCTGGTGAGGAGTATCAAGACAAGTGTGTACTGCCTACAGTCAAACATGGTGGTGGCAGCATCATGGTCTGGGGCTGCATGAGTGCTTCTGGTCCTGAGGAGCTGCGCTTCATTGATGGAGCATCATAGAGGTAGTGTCTGAAATGCTTTAAAAATGTCACAATGGCAAGGAGCTCTTTTTTTGTTGTGGAGTACTTTTTCTCCTGCTTTGAGAGTGCAAGCCACGACTCTTTCCTCCATCTCATGCGTCTGAGAAAGGACAGCCCCTATACCATTGTCACATGCGTCCATATCAAGAATGAACCCTTTGCTTGGATCAAGATATGCAAGCAATGGTGTCAACGTCAATTTGGATTTTAGGTCATTGAAAGCCTTTTCACATTTTTCAGACCACTCAAACTTAGCACCTTTGTCAGTTTATCTGTACAGGGGTTCAGTAATTAAAGCAAACCTTCAGTATGAACGTTCTGTAATATGACGCTAGCCCTAAGAAACTTCGGACTTGTGTCACTGTTGTCGGCCTGGGCTATGTTCAGATGGCATCTGTTTCTGCAGGGTCAGTGGAGACTCCCTCATGAGAAATCACATGCCCTAAATAATTAAAGGCTAGGTAGACAGAAACCTAGAAAAAGGTTCGAATTGAGTCCACACGGTTCTCATCCTATCAGCTCTGCCCCAAGCTCCTCCGACCAGACGCATCTGATGCACGCGCTTCTGATCCACCTGCATATACATTACCTGACAACGCCGACTTGCCGAAGCTTCTTTTCTTTTCTTTTTTCAACGTTATCCTCCATAATGTCCGAGTCACAGGTAAGAAAAACCTTTTTGAATGAACGATAGTAACATAGTTTTATATTTAGTGTAAAATAATACGAATAAGAATAATAAAACAGATGACTACAGGGGCTCAAGTAGCTAACTGTAAACTGACAGGTCTGACATCAGGCGTTATTCAATTTTAACTTTGAGCAAATACAAGCCGTACTTTATTTTCAAGACTAATGACAAGCTAATATTTTGAAGCAACGTGGCACATTTTATTCAATCTATAGCATCGTTAGCTGCCTTGGCCAACAGCTCAAACTTACCGTTTGTCGTACCGTTAGTTCACGTTGTAAATAAAAATAGCATCTTGCCAATATTAGCGTCTAAATTTCAGTGTCTGTTTGATCGGCGTATAGATAATCTAAAAACAAATCAGGCTGAGTCGTGTTTGTCATAATGCAAAATTGTGTTACTGTACACTTGTTACATATATGTATGTTCAGAGCAGCCCGGAACCGCAGCAGGGGCTGTAACGTTTTGTGTACTGTACTGTCCTGTAACACGGACCACTGTAATTACTGTCCTGCTCCACTAGGGGACTGGTCCGGACCACTGGTCTTTGGAGCACGCACCTCTGCAGTAACTGTCCTGCTCCACTAGGGGACTGGTCCGGACCACTGGTCCGGGTGTCTCGAGACAGTGAAATTTTTCTTTCAGTGGCCTTGTAGAAGTACGGTCTTGGAACCACTGTACAGTCCATGCTAGGAATATTGCAATTACATTGTAAATGGCTGCTTTACCCTCAGCATTACTGTCGGCAAATCATTTAATTGGCCGCTATTTGGATAATTAAATCGTTAGGACTGTAGGTCTAATTGTTCAAAATATTTGAAGCCAGTAAAATAAGCTAATAACAATCAATGTGGCCTGACAATATGCAGCTCCGCGCTTTTTAATGCGCTGTCAGCTGTCCCATTGGAACAGCTGTCTGATTAGAAAACATAAATGAAAGACACCACACTCTTCACCGAAATTATCATTCGCAGAAGAATTCTGAAATGTCGCTCTCGCTGTAGGGAATAAAAAAATCGTCCTTAAGTGACAGCGCATAGACCTTATAATTAAATTATATTTATGTAGGCTACCGAATGTAGCCCATTATATTGTCGCTGTTAGATCGCAGGGGGTGAAATAATTATGGCGCCGGCCGTGTTAAGAGGAAATTTCAACTGTTCAATTATGCGAGCCTCAGCACTGGGATAAGGAAACACCCACCTCGCCAAATCACCAAGCGCGACAGTTAGGGGAGCGGGTTTTCCCTGCCTGTCTGCAAAGGGATGATTTTGGCCGCCGCCTCAGTTCAACCGAAGCATTCAGAAGAAGCGTTTTTTGCGCGTGCTCAAACCCATACTCAAAACCCGTGGCGGTGCGCATTTGATGCGACACGGTTGTTTTTTCGTGCACGTCCGCGGCGCACAGCTGCACGAACCTGCTTCTCCCCTGGTGTTGTGTCTCAGTTCCTTCGGCCTGTGTCTCTCCTAATGTTTCCTGACCGAGCTTTGCCTCGTTTGAAATGTGAGGAAAAAACGTCGCCTCCGAGATGATGAGTGTTATAGAAGAGAAACACATATTTCAGGACCACTGACTTGTATCCTCAAAACAGACATGTCCTTGATTGTCAGCCTCCTTTCGTATTACGCAGTGTCCACGTGTCCGAAAGTCGGACAGAGTTTTAATAGCCTATATCTCCGTGGACCGTGTCCGACAGTCGGATGGTTTCAATATAACTCCGACAGTTGATTATTGTTTTTAATTTCTTCAAATCTACTGAATCTTTTAGATATTAAACGTGAATGTTTTGATAAGAGGGCTCAGTTTTTCAAGATGAGTGCCGAGAATTTCAATAAATTTTTCTGTTTGAGCTCTGCTCAATAAAGTGAGTCGACAATGTCCGTGTCTGACAGCCCAAAAAATAAAAAAGGACAATTAGGACAGATTGATAACGAAATAAAAAAAATAAATATTTTAACAACAAACCGAACATCCAATGAACACTGCGATTTATTTATATGCGGGCTGTTACCGTGTGATACGAGAGAAATACACTAGGGGAACATGGAAACATGAACGTGAACTTGGAAACTCAGAAGAGGAGGGAGACACAAAAGGGGAGGGAGACGCCAGAAGCGGGGATCCAAAATGATATTTATTAAAATAAACAGAAATAATCCAGGGGAAAAAAGGGGGCACACCGGCTAACAAAAACACCGTGCCAAGCACTGAAACTGGAGAACTCAAGAATCCAAAACACTAACAGAAACCAGGGGGACAGACTCAGAACAAGACTAAAACATGGAACGAGACTTGGGAACAACAGAACTCTAGAAGCTACTCACAAGACAAGACAGTTGGCACAGCTGGCAGATGGTTAACTCGGGTGGCACAGCTGGCCAGGAGAAGGGTAAGGGAGAACATCAGGAGGGGGACAGACAGGACACAGAGCTCAGGGCAGGCAGGAACACTGGGGCTTGGGCTAAGGTAATGGCTATGGAATGGCTTGGCTTGGCGCTGTGGCTATAGCTTGGACTTGGCTGGAGCTCAGGACAGGCAGGGCGGCTGGGGCTCAGGGCAGGCAGGGCGGCTGGGGCTCAGGGCAGGCAGGGCGGCTGGGGCTCAGGACAACACGAGACAGAGAAAGAAGACTGGCACAAGGACACAGCAGACGCTGGAGGAGACAGGGGGCACCAGGGGCTTGAAAGCAGCAGGAAGGGCAGGCTGGACAGGGAAGGGCAGGCTGGACAGGGAAGGAGGCTGAACTTGAGAACACACAGGAAACTGAGGGGACCAGAGGAGAAGTGCACCGGGCAGGGAGAGTGAGAGTGGGAATGCGTGCGTGAGTGAAATCAGATCTGCATGCGTGCAGAAACTGCTCAGCTAAATAGGGCAGGGGCACACACAGACACAGGTGTTGAAACTAAATCCAATTAACAAGGGGTGGAACATGAGGGAAACCAATTACATGAAAACAGATTAACATTAATACACAGACAAGGATCACAAGACAATCCCAAAGATGGGATAAATAAACTGGATAAAAAGACTCCGGAGTGTACAGAAAAAGAGCCAGAACAGATTATAAGAATGCAGAGATTCTGCGGGAAACTTTAGCAAAGCCAGTTGTTATGGCCCCAATTTGTTATTACATTTATAACACAACAGCAAGGGATGACAAACACAGTTTTAACAACTAAAACACATTTAATTTTTAACAAAGACAAAGACTAATAACAACCTACAACTAAAGACCAAGATTGATAAATAAGAAAAAACAGAAATAATTACAGTCCCTTTTTGGTGGGGTGGCTTGGTGATGTCCTGGATGAAGAAAATGCTCAAACACAGGCAAAGAAATCCACAAAAGAAACGTCACAGGTCTTGAACAGAATGGCAGGTCTGGTCATCTTCTTGCAATTTCTCCTACTACTTTACTGTCTCAATTCTTTTCCTTATATACTCTCTTTCAGACCCCACCCACATTTAGACCTCTTTTTTTTAATTTTCTGAGATTTGCCCCAGACATGTTCAGGACATGTCTAAACATGACTGTAGTCTGAGCTTAACAGAAAAAGGTAAATACTGCCATCTAGTGGCCTATATTCGCATTACACCTCCATTCCAAAAGGGAAAAATTTTGACTCATAAAGGCAAAATTTTTCTTTTCAATACAAAATGGTAAAGTGAACACTTGTCTATATATACATATCATACAATATTCAAACACATGATATACACATTCAAACACGGGATAAGCAATCAGCAATTACATTGTCTGTACCCTTCACGTGCTTAATTTCCAAGTCAAACTCCTGTAAAATCAAACTCCAATTCAACAATCTCCGATTCTTGTTTTTCATCTTACTCAAAAACATTAACGGATTGTGGTCAGTGTACACAATCATTGGCTTTTGTCCTGTACAAACATAAACCTCAAAGTGTTGTAAAGAAAGGACCAGAGCCAACAGTTCCTTCTCTATTGTGGAATAGTTCCTTTGGTGGCGATTGAACTTCCTGGAGAAGTATGCCACGGGATGCTCAATGTCATCAGAGTCACTTCTCTGTAGGAGCACAGATCCACAAGCTTGGTCGCTAGCATCGACCGCGATGGAGAACGGTTTGTTGAAGTCAGGAGATTTGAGCACGGGGAAGTGACACAGCAGAGACTTCAGGCGATCGAAGGCTCTCTGGCATGCATCATCCCAGGTGAACTTTACGCCTTTCTTCAGTTGGTTAGTTAGACTGAGAGCAATCTCAGCAAAGTTCTTGCAGAACTTGCGGTAGTACCCGATCATTCCAAGGAAGCGGCGCAAAGCTTTTTTGTTGTCAGGAACTGGAAAGTCCATGATGGCTTGGACTTTAGCATTTATGGGTGCCACCTTACCCTGGCCTATGACGTAGCCAAGATAGGTGACAGTAGCACAACCAAAGTCACTCTTGTTCAGGTTAACAGTCAGGTTAGCCTGGGTCAGGCGCTGGAACAACGTCTCTACATCTTTTAGATGTTCTTCCCAGGAGTCACTCCATGTGATCAGGTCATCGATGTACGCACCCGTGTGTGGCAATCCGGCGATTGTAGACTGTATCATCCTTTGGAACGTGGCTGGGGCATTTTTCATGCCAAAGGGTAGGACTTCATACTGGTACAATCCAGATGGTGTGGCAAAAGCAGAGATGCTCTTGGCCCTCTCAGTTAAAGGCACACACCAATAACCCTTCAATAAATCAATCTTGGTCAGAAACTTTGCTTGCCCTACACGATCAATACAATCATCAATCCTAGGTATTGGAAACACATCCGTTCTAGTTACAGCATTGACTTTGCGATAATCTGTACAGAATCTAGTACTTCCATCAGGTTTTGGAACTAGCACACAGGGTGAACTCCAATCGGAGTTGGAGGGTCTGATAATATCATGTTTTAACATGTACTCAACCTCTTTCTCAGCAATCTTTCTCTTTTCAGGATTCATCCGGTATGGATGCTGTTTTATTGGTTTGGCATCACCAACATCTACATCATGAGAGGCTATTGTAACTCTCTTTGGAACATCAGGAAACAAATCCTCATATTTCTTGAGCAACCTTTCAAACTGATCTCTCTGTGAGGGTTCTAAGTGCTGGAGTTTTACATCAAGATTTTGCAACACTTCAGTGTTTGACAATTTACATGAAAGAACTTCAGCTTTAATTCTTGGTTCATCATCTTGAAACTCCCCCTCATCTTCACACGTTTCGACCATTGGAGAATCTGAAGTGACAGCTGCAACCCTAGCATTTCTGTCATGATAAGGCTTCAGCATGTTAATGTGACACAATTGTTTTGGTTTTCTCCTATCTGGAGTCTTCACAATGTAATTGAGATCATTGAGTTTTGTCAGAATTTCATATGGACCATGAAATCTAGCCTGCAATGGATTGGACTGCAAGGGAAACAACACAAGGACCTTGTCTCCTGGTTTAAACTCACGGCTTCTAGCCTTATGATCATACCAAGTTTTCATTTTTCCCTGACTTGATTTCAAGTTCTCTTTGGCAAGGTCACAAGCTGCACGCAATCTTTCCTTGAACTTGCTAACATCGTCTAACAGACTGATATGCGGCTCTTTCTCTTGCCATTGTTCACTCAATAATAGCAAAGGTCCTCTCACTTCATGACCAAACACTAGCTCAAATGGACTGAATCCAGTAGACTCCTGCACTGCTTCTCTAGCTGCAAACAACAGCAAATGAACCCCTTCATCCCAGTCTTTCTCATGGTCATAACAATAAGTCCTCATCATTGTCTTGAGAGTGGAATGAAACCGCTCTAAGGCACCCTGACTTTCTGGATGATAGGCACTAGAAAGAATCTGTTTTGCACCTAGTTCATACACAACCTGCTGAAACAATCCTGAAGTGAAATTGCTACCTTGGTCTGACTGAATTTCCCTGGGAAGACCAAACAACGTGAAGAACTTTATCAAAGCCTTCGAGATTGCAGTTGCCTTGATGTTACGTAGAGGTATGGCTTCGGGGAATCTGGTAGATGCACACATGATTGTCAACAAGTACTGATTTCCAGATCTAGTCTTGGGTAATGGACCAACACAATCAACAATGACCCTAGAGAATGGCTCCCCAAATGCTGGGATAGGCTGCAATGGAGCTACAGGTGGGTCTAACTGGTGTTTTCCAACTACCTGACAAGTATGACAGGTTTTGCAAAAGTTGGAAACGTCTTTCCGAAGCCCAGGCCAAAAGAAGTGTTTCATGATCTTATCAACAGTCTTGTTAACACCAAGATGACCTCCTAAAGGTAAACTATGAGCCATTGTTAAGATCTCATTCCTATAGACCTTCGGAACAACAATTTGCCTGACCACTGCCCAATCTGCATTGGCAGGGATATCAGGAGGGCGCCACTTCCGCATCAACACACCATCCTTGAGATAATACCCAACTGGAACTGCATCTATTTCTTTTTCAGGAAGGGCTCTCCTCTTTAGTACACCAATTTCAGGATCATTAGTTTGCTCCTCAATCAACCGCTTTCTGGACAGAGACAAGTCTCCAGACACATCAGAATCACCAGACCCATCCGGCTGGCTGAATAGAGAACTGATAAAAGTATCTGATAAGTCCTCAAACGGAGAAACCATAGTAGGCCAATCAGAGTCATGAGGCGAACCACCTGAGTCCTGACTATTCAATGTACTGGACGGCACCACAACATCATCTTCTTTAGCCTTCTTGGCCATAGCACGAGTCACTGCGCAAGAAGGATACAGAGATGGGTCCTCATCCCCATCTTCAGTGCTCGGCTGTGAAGTAAGATGTACAGGGGGAACTACTTTGCCCCCAGCCAGGTCATTGCCTAGCAACAGAGAAACACCCTTTATAGGTAGACTTGACATTAGTCCCACCTTTACCTGTCCTGTAACTAAATCTGACTTCAAGAATATAGAGCGCAGGGGTACAGATACAGTCCTCCCTTCAATACCTTGTACAAGTATGAAATCCCCTGAAGCGGTCTCATCACGTAACTCCAAGGAGTCCATCAACAAAAGTGACTGAGAAGCTCCGGTATCCCTTAGGATATATATGGGGACAGGAGTAGTATGCTCATTCAGAGCCACAAATCCCTCTGACACAAATGGAAGAAATTCCTCCCTCACAAAGTCAGCTGTATTAGGCTTTTTAGCCCCACAAGAAGCAGGCAATTTAGCAGATTGGTTATCTACTACAGGGGTTTCTAACCTTGTTTTCACAAAGGCATTTGGTTTGGTATCCTTTTCTTTTTCTTTCTTAGCTTTAAGGAACCAACAGTTAGTTGTAACATGACCAGATTTCTTGCAATATCTGCAAACTAGACCACTTCTGTCACTGTCAGCTTTCACACTTTGATCAGACCTGTTACTGGATTTCTGAGCACCATCACCAGATTTGTCTTTGTCTTTGGGTGAGGAATCTTGGGTATCACCGTAACCCTTTTTCTGAAATTGGGACCATTTATTGTTACTGCTAGACTGAAATTTGGACTTATGAGTGAGAACATATTCATCTGCAAATTTGGCAGCTGATTGCAAGTTCAGTGCTTGCTTCTCATTAAGGTAGGTCTTAACATCATCCTTAACACAGTTCTTGAATTCTTCAACTAACACCATCTCTTTTAGTGAGTTGAAATCATCCTTGACCTCCATAGAAGTACACCAGCGCTCAAAGCAAACCTGCTTCTCATTAGCAAATTCAACATAAGTCTGATTTTCAGATTTCTTCAGACCTCTGAATTTCTGTCGGTAAGCCTCTGGAACCAACTCATAAGCTCTCAAAATAACCTTTTTGACAACCTCATAATCAGAGGAATCATCTGCAGACAAAGCCGAATAGGCTTGTTGAGCTTTACCCTTGAGGACAGTTTGCAACAGCAGAGGCCAGTGTTCCTTTGGCCACTGGCAACTCTTTGCTACCTTTTCAAAACACTGGAAATAGTTGTCAACATCCTTTTCAGAAAATGGAGGCACCAGTTTTACCTCCTGACTGGCACAAAATTTATTTTTAGTTTCAATTTTAATTTTTAGTTTCTCCATTTGGAGTCTTTCCTCTCTATCCAACTTCTCTAATTCAAAATCTCTCTGTCTCTGTCTCTCTCTTTCTGCTCTTTCCTCTTTCTCTCTCTCAAATTCTCTTTGTTTTTCTTCTCTTGCTAATTTTTCTAACTCAAACTGCCTTTGTTTTTCTTTTTCTTCCCTCTCAATCTCTAGCATTTTTAATTTAAGTTCCATTTCTATATTTGGATTTTCCACTGGAAACTGTTCCAGATCTCCTGGTGCAAACACATTTTCATCAATGTAATATTCAACTATCTCTCTAGCCAGTCTTGCTTTTCGCATGGCTGGTTTTACCTCTGTCAGCTCCAACTGTCTGCAAATTTCTAGCAGTTCTGTCTTTTTAAAAGACTTCAAAACCCCTACGGTTGGTGATGCCAAGAAATCATCCATTGCTGTTGTCAATATATATCTAGGAAAATTCACAAAAACAATTTCACAATTAGGAATGTTAGATTTTCAATAAATTACTCACACAATGGTCTATCCCGGACCTTGAGCCCCCAATTTGTTATGGCCCCAATTTGTTATTACATTTATAACACAACAGCAAGGGATGACAAACACAGTTTTAACAACTAAAACACATTTAATTTTTAACAAAGACAAAGACTAATAACAACCTACAACTAAAGACCAAGATTGATAAATAAGAAAAAACAGAAATAATTACAGCCCCTTTTTGGTGGGGTGGCTTGGTGATGTCCTGGATGAAGAAAATGCTCAAACACAGGCAAAGAAATCCACAAAAGAAACGTCACAGGTCTTGAACAGAATGGCAGGTCTGGTCATCTTCTTGCAATTTCTCCTACTACTTTACTGTCTCAATTCTTTTCCTTATATACTCTCTTTCAGACCCCACCCACATTTAGAC
Organism: Gymnothorax reevesii; assembly: GCA_029721435.1. Lineage (NCBI taxonomy): Eukaryota > Metazoa > Chordata > Actinopteri > Anguilliformes > Muraenidae > Gymnothorax > Gymnothorax reevesii. The sequence continues at coordinate 40,537,533 of CM056582.1, read as the reverse complement.
CTCTTTTTTTTAATTTTCTGAGATTTGCCCCAGACATGTTCAGGACATGTCTAAACATGACTGTAGTCTGAGCTTAACAGAAAAAGGTAAATACTGCCATCTAGTGGCCTATATTCGCATTACACAGTAAACAGTAAGGCGAGGGGCGGAGCTAGAACAGAGCGACTGCTGAGAGATAATTAGTCAATTAGTAAGTGCAGCTATACAATCCCGGGTGCTCGTTAGTAGATTAGTATTATATACAAGGTTAGTTTGGTTAGTAATTTTAGAAAACAACAAACTGTTAGTAATGTTAGTATGAATAGAAAAGCAAGGGGAAACTAGAAAACGAGAACAGAAGGAAGGATGAAACCCAGAATCCTTTAAATCACCCGAAATAGTGTCACAATCAATTAACACAGAAACTGATACAAACAATGACGTGACCGGGGAGAAGCAAAGACAGTACATGGGTAAAACGTGGACTGGACTACACAGGAGAGGAATGAAATGTGAACACTACGTGGACTAAAAACTGACATACCAAAATGATAGAAACCTAAAATTGACAAACCAGACACTCAGACCGCAGAACACAACACGGGCCATCTTTTTTGGATGTTCTGTCAGTTGGTGATATATTTTTATTCTTTATTTCGTAATAAATCTGTTCTAATATCAATACTTTCACTTTTTGCAGGCTGCCGGACATTGAGTATTTTGCATTTCGCGTCGGACAGTCTTGATCGTGCATCCGATATTTAATTCACAATGTCAATGGTCATGGAAACGATTTGCTCACTGACTACAAGCGCTATTTTATCTCTGGTGTGGAAGTAAAGCGTGAATCTGTTTGATCCATCTGACTAATTTTCAAAAGAGAGACCGAATAAAGACTAAATAATAAAGTCTATCTTCAACGGAAGAAAAGACAAATAAAAAGACCAAGAAAAGTCAATAGCTATCAATTTGCATTTTGTGAAGGTCGAAAACAAACATGACCAAGTTTGTAGCCTACGTCTAATAATTCCTGGAATACTCGAAACAAGAGAACTTTTATGATTTTCGGAAACAGAGTATTAGATGATCTCTGTCCGAGCTTAAACAGAAATATTGATTGAAATTCTCGGTACTCATCTCGAAGACCCGAACCCTCTAATCAAAACATTCACGTTTGCGATCTTAAAGATTCAGTAGATTTGAAGAAATTAAAAAACAATATTCGACTGTCGGACACGGAGTTATACTGAAACCATCCGGCTGTCAGACATGGAGATATATTAAAACCCTGTCCGACTTTCGGACACGTGCAGTGCGGCATATTAAGCTGAAAATCAGCAGTCTAAGCTCCAGCATATGTAAGTGATGATATGATTGGTCAAGATTTTTCATTTTATATCATGCAAAACACCAAAGATGTGTGTAAATGAAAATGATGTGCTTACAAGTATATAAACAATAATAATAATATATGACATTACTAATAGATTATTAGGCAAAAAGATTAATTTAATTTCAATCAAGGGGCCTATTTGAATGTCCGGCCCCCGAGGTGTCTGTTGAGAAAAAATGTGGCCCTCCGACAAATGTAATTGCCTACCCCAGGCCTACATAAATAAATTATTCAGAACATGATGATAAGGTTACAGAATTTGAGTTATTGTTTTATATTCATTGGGATTTACCAAAAGTCATTCTCGAAAGTAGGCTACGTTACTTCGATGGATTCTTGCAGTGGCGTCTCTGGAAGTGAAAACTGGACCCGGATCATGCCTTTGCGTGAATGATTGTTCCTGGCTTGTACTCAGTTATTTTTTGTTATTAACTCGTTTTCCAATTTTGACAATAATCTTCTGGCAATCGAAGTTACAGTTTCTCTCTCCATGAGTTCCATTGACGACGAAATAATAGGATAAATTCAGATCAGAAAAATTATTTGGGCCACTCAAAAATTCTTCAACGCTTTATGAAAGACAAACTGCTCTCAAATGCGTGCGCTACCTTTTCCCCCACATCAAGTGATTTAACTGGCGCTTCATGATCGTTTTGTTTATATAAAATAAAAGACCATTTGAAACGTCTGTGTGCAATTCTGAATAACGCTTATTTAAATGCACGTAATTATGCGTTCAGATTAATGATTGTCGCCGTGCCGAAATGTACCGTACCATACCGGCGTGTTCTCGGAGTGAATCTATTGCTCCGTCCCTTAAGTTGCATGTCGCGATTGTAACTATTGAAGCAAATTCAACCAATCCACGCAAATTTCTCGCGGACAAAAAAAAAATCGCCTAGACGCTGTAACTTTCATTGCTACTTTTTGAAAAAGTTACCGCAAAAAAATAAAAAAAACAATTAAAAAAAGTCAGGAAAATGCTGGAAGGATTGTTTGTCAATTATCCGAATGATTGGGTGCAAGTCAGGGTTAGTAATTGTTTTAAAGGGGAGCTCTGGGCCCCAACAATCTTTAGTCCTAGAGATGCCCCTGGATTCTAGTAGCCAAACTCTTTTCAGTCGGCGATTTTATCAGTAGGCGCTTTTAGATCGCTTTTAGATTGTGGCGCTTTTATTCTGCAGATAGAGGTAGCCTACTAATGTTAAGAAGAAGGCGAGAAGAGTGAAATCAGCTTATCTACACAAATCAGCTGTTACACATAGTCTAAGGTTCATACGGGATTGTTTGTAAAAAAGCATAACTTATAGATGAACCCCAAGCCCCATCAGAGCTGTCAGGATATTTTTATTTTTAAGTAGCTGAAATTATTTTATTTATCCCTTTCAGCCTAGCTACACTGAAAAAATGTGATTTTGACCCCTAGTAAATGTTCCAAATATTAATTAAGCATATTTTAATAGAAATAAGTGTGTTATTTAACTTCACTTAAAAAATATAAGTAATTTCAAATAGTCAACATAATAAAAATATCTAGCTTCAGATAAAAATATTTTGTGCAACCACTTACCTTAAAAAAATTATGTTCATTCAACAAAACATTTTTTTCAGTGTATCATTAAATATCAATTCGATATCATTAAAACCTTGAGAGAGAGAGAGAGAGAGAGAGAGAGAGAGAAAGAAGAGAATAATGATATAGGCTATATCAAAATGCTACCCATTAGAGCTCACACAGATCAGTTCATCACACCATTTTCGCCCTCAGACTGGTTCACCATCTCAGAGTCAGAGCTGAGCTGGGACAGGAATGGGTTGCGGCTGAGGCGAGGCGTGCAAGCATCATAAGCCATTGTCAATAACTTTCTGTTCCTGATTTTATTTTAATTTAAATAAAAGAAAGTTGTCTGACATTGAACCATAGTCTCTTCATTGGTGAAGCATAAACAAAGGCTAAGATTTAGATGTTGCCTAAAAAATAAGACCATATAGCCTAACGGTGGGATCCTGCTAGAGCGGCAAAAAGCATTCAGACATCTCGCTCCGTTTCCAGCGATGCAGCTGAAATCAGCTGTAGCCTGTTCCAGTGTCAGGTCAATGGGAGAGCGAGGCGTCTGAGTGCTTTCCTAGCTCTAGTGGGATTGAGCTGAGCTGCATAGGTCAAATGTCGGGTTAACGTTGGCTCATGGTCGGCCGTCGTTCTAATGCCAATATCTCCCCGATGTCTTGTCGATTAGCTACTGATCTCCACAATAAATCTCACCGACACACTTGACTATGTCAAGCAGGCACACGTTGCCCCGGCAAGACCTAATTTCTTGTCAGGTTAGTAGCCTAATATCATTCAGTGAAGCAGAAATAAAGCAACATCTTTACTTTTTCCTAACACAGATCTAGATACAATACAATTACTACTTCGGCTGTGCAGAAATTTGATATATTCTGTAAAATAGCTAGTAGTCGGACATACCTCATCTCCTTTCTTCCGCTATCAAAACCTGACAGAAACATTTATTTTCCTGAGAGAAATGATTTAATGGAATGGCCTTAACATTAAGCTTTGGTATTTTTATCTGTCAAGGACACTTTCATGTTTTTGTGTTGGGAAATATTAAGTAGGCTAGCCTACATAGGCCAATTCAAAGAAAACCTCAGACGAAAAAAAATTGAGCATGGGTCTTCCGGTCTGCTCGCCGGAATTGTAAAATAAAAAGACATGAATAAAAACAAGAATAAACTCATTAAATATTCAGTCGTAATATCGTTACTATCTGACCACCTGTTGTGACACCGTGTTGGTATCGACTTAGTAGACACACGTGGGGTCGATAGTCTGTCTGTTATGTGTTGTCTGTGAAAAGAAAGACCAACGAGACTAAGGAATGCTACTTCCTGTAACCAAAGCTCTTGTTTTTTTATGAATGAATGTCCAATGAAGGTGTGTGAGTGGATGGGGGCAGCGGGGCGGAGGGATTTCCTTGGGAGCATGACGTCAGTCGTATTCTCCTTCCCGTCCCGTTGCTGTTTTGTTTTTTTATTCTTCACAACGACATATAGTGAAATAAACAGTCATGATGCACAAAACCTGAGATAGTGGCGTTGTAAGATGTACGGGCATAATAAATTAATACATTAATTAAAATGAGTAGCTTTAGGCAGGGCCAGCGATCGCCTATTCAATTGCCTGAGCAAAAACCAACCCCTTTATTGGCATCAATTGCTTGTTTTTAATGCTTAATGCTTGCTTAATGCTTAATGCTTGCTTGTTCTTAATGGTTTTCCTTTATTAACACGTTTTCCAATTTAAGAATAATCAAGTGGCAATTGAAGACACGGCTTTTCTCCCCCTATGCGATCTAACAGCGACAAATGGGCTAAATTCAGTTCAGAAAAAATAATTGTATTATAATTAGGTCTATGCACTGGCACTCAGCGACATAACTTTTTCCAGCGAGAGCGGCATTTCAGAACTCTTCAGCGAATGAAGGTAATTCAGGTGACAAGTAGGCCTTCTTGGTTTACATTTTCCAGCACGCACCAGCTTGTATATAGGCCTACAATTGTCGTTTATGCGCGTCGATGGGATAATGCAAATGAGCACCGAATGGTGTCAGGAGTGCATGTGGGGGTAAAGAGTAAAATTCCCGTACAGGCTACTGCCTGTGCCTCTGGTTCTGGACCAGGCGCTTAAACAACTGGACAATCCTAGAGCTTGAATCCACCAGGGTGCGTGTCTTTCCTGTCACTTGTAAGCTCCATAATGACGCGTTTGTGGTTTTAACATGAAGCATCCAGCCCTCAATTTCAGCACTCCAATTCATTCAGCCGTCAGAATTTTTGGCGCCTGACATTCGTCTCACGTTGTTATGGAAATTCTGCGACGAAAAATGCAACAAGAATTATGACGGATTACAAACTGTGACATCACAAGTGTTGCAAGCTTTAGGATTCTTCGGTTGCTTCTGTGATGCAAATAACTATAACTCCCATATAACCAGATACGCACTAGCTACTGTGTATCAGAGCTAACCGATGCTTCGCTGGAGACACAACAAAGTGTGATTACGATTGGATGTACGATTGAGTACTGAAGATGAGCTTTTTCAACCGATTGCTGGTAAGTAAATATGTTTTTACAGGATTGATAGGATTTAAGGGCATGGGCATATTTAGTGTGTTCAGGGTATTCATTACACAACCCTGCGTGTTGTCAGGAACATTTCCGCTGATTTCCCAAAATGGCCTCATATTTGGCCTGCCATGGAGGTGTATGTTTTGCCGGCGTTGATTGGTTTGTCTGTCTGTCGATCTGTTTGCAACTGTACGCGAAAAGTTACGAACAGATTTTGATGAAATTGTCAGAGAAGGTCAGAAATGACACAAGGACCAACTAATTAGATTTTGGGAGCGATCAGGGTTAAGGCCCATTCAGACCGGGGCGAAGCGAAAAAGCGGCACGGCTTTCCGGATCGCTGCAGGAAAATTCGGCGTGAAACCATGCACACCGAACTCGGTCCGAAATTCCGCGATCTTACGTTCCCATTTCGCACAACAGACTAACAAATACGCAGGATTTTTTTTATTTTTATTTTGCACCTCCAATCCCACCCGAATCTGGAATATACGCAGGATTTTTAATCAAATATGACTATGAGAGCAGCAGCAGCGACGGTGACATTTTTTGTGTGTATCTGAACGACAGTCTTAGCCTCACGTCTACTACTGCGTGACAGACGGTGATCCCCAGCGTTTTTTTGATGCGCGGAGCTGGTCTTCCAGCTCGTTGTTCAAGTGATCATCCCGCCTCTGGTCATAGATGCTCGAGAACAATAATGATGAGACGCTCTCCTTTGCTTGTCACCGCACTATGCTATGAACTGAGTTTGCATCTAGTTTATCTGACTTTGCAGTAATAGGTTTGAATGCTGTAACGTGAATAGAAACAAAGCATTTCATTGGCTAAAAGTTTACTTTTAGTTTCTAGTTTCGCAGATGGATTTTCTCAGAAGCTTAAACCGCACGAAACTTCCGCTTAGGTCAGCAAGGTTACATTAAAACCCATGAAATAAGCTTCTATATATCCGCGCGAATAATCCGCACGGAAATTCGCGCTTCGTGTGAATGGGCCTTTAGGGGTTAGGGTAAGGGTTAGGGCCCTGGGCGGAGGTGCTGCACTCTCTGAGTGCTCTACTTTCTGGATAAAAAAAAAAATGTTCGTAAACCGTATATAAACTTGTCCGTGTGTGTGTGTGTGTGTGAGATATATATATATATATAATTTATTTTTTTTTCAATTTATTTATTTTTTTCTAAGTACGGAGTATTAAGAAAATACTCAAGAACCTATAATTAAAACATTGCACTTATGAGTATGCTGCAGTTGGCAACTTTTTGGATGGGTAGTGCGTTTTCCGAATTAAATTTACTAGTTAATTGCTACAACATTGCATGACGATAGCAGTTGTGTGTTTTAGTGCTGATTAATCATTCTAGTAATTGGATAACTGGGTACTCAAGGGAAATGATTGAAAACAGTGAAGTTTTCGTTGTGCGCCTGATCAAAGCATTCTATAATTTTCCGTCTAATGCGTACCGTAAGCCAATATTTGCTGGGAGGAATCTGCCCCCCACATTTATTGAAGCCCACCCAAAACACAGTTTCTACCCATGCCACTGCATATTAATTAATGTATAGATAATGAAGTCCAAAACAGCCTATTGTCTGGAATAACTGATCTTGAAGCTTTAAATGGCTGAATTGAGATGTAAAGATTAGTCTGTGGAGGTGAATCTTAGTTACCTTTGTTTAGTTACTACTGGGAATGTATTACTAGTTGTGTAATTATAACTGAGAGTAGATAATACGTAGGATAGAAATGAGTATGGTGTATTAATGGACTTCATTCAATTTATGTTTTCTCAGTCTTGTTGCAGAATTGAAATGTAGGTTAACGCCATCTGAGTCAGCTAGCCAATAGTAGTAATATTTTTCATTCTACTGTTTTATTCCTTCCCTCCTTTCTTAAGTGTTGCTACGGTCCACCAAGAGAGAAAAGTCGAAGAGCACACAAAGACCACTCCAGGACCCCAGATGAAAGCTACCAGCAGACTGGACTTGAAGAGAGGGCAACAGTTGAGAATGATCGAAAGACGAGCAGCGCACAACCATTGGATTTGCGAGTCTATTCTGATTTAGAGATGTATGGAGCCCAGAGACAGAATTATCTTAATGGAATTGCATCTAGGAACCAGCATCACTTTCATGAAACTGCAGCCCAGATGCAGCCTGAGCTGGAAAAAATAGAGCGCAATATTCACAATGTGACCAAAATAACAGCCCACAAGCTTCAACAAGACTTGACGGAATTCAATTCCAAGATCCAAGGACAGCTGGATAAAATGGTTTTTAAAATGATGTGTAGCCCCCTGGCAAGACAAGAAACAGTCCTGCACAACCTGACAAAAGAACATGAGAACATTCTTGGTTATTTGGCAGAACTGGTTACCCAAGTCCAACACAATCTTGAGAAGACAGCTGCCAAGATCCAGTCTGGTCTTGACAATGTGGTCCCCTGGGTTCAGAATGACCCAGAAGAAACACTTGCCTGGTGTGAGCATGACCAGGAAGTATTGAAAATGTATATTCAGCAAGACTTGGAGCCTCACACTGATGAGAATCAACAGGACCCAACTGAAGCCACTGATCTCATCCAAAAAGATTGTCAAGAGTTGGTTGCTGAGCTGCAGTTCAGCCAAATGGAAGTGACGCAACATAATCTGGATGAAGAGGATGGGCACAGTCAGCTTCAACTTAAAACGGAAATGGATACATCTATGTCCCACACAGTGTTTGATCTGCACGTGCCAGTCGATCAGTTCAAAAATGATCAAAATGAACTTTCAAACCAGATTGGAGGGTATCCTGAGTCAATCTGGGATGAGTCGAGTGAAAAGAGTGAGGATGAGGAAGAAAAGATTTTTAAAACGCTTTCAGAGTGTGGATCAGACTGGGAAGAGGAAGCAGCTGTATTTGAAAGCGAGTTAAAAATTGGGACCGCTACATCCGACTGCGAACTGTGGGAGGAGACCGGATCCCACATCTCCTTGGACAGCTTTGTCTTTCACAAGGTGTTGGGCAGAGGTGCATTTGGGAAGGTAGGGCTCCATCATTTACTGGTTCTATGTAATATCTGAGGTCAATGATGATCTTTAAAGCACTCATTTATACTTGTATAACTAATGTCCCTCCATCTTTTGTTTTCTGCCTCTCTTCTTTCCTTGGTTTTCTTATTATTCAGGTCATGCTGGCAGAGTTGAAAGAAAGCGGAAAGTACTATGCCATAAAAACTCTGAAAAAAGGCAGTATCCTGGCTTACAAAAACATGGCCAGCGTCAGAACTGAAAGACGAGTGCTGATGTTGGCCACAGAGAGCCCATTCCTCTCCCATTTGCACTGTACATTCCAAACAAAGGTAAAATCACCTCCAGTTGTACCCTACCTCTCCTTAAAAACAGATCGTCACATACATAAGCTACACCGAGACAAAGGAAAATCCACCTACTTTTCATGCAACTATATTCGTTTTGCAGACTGTGTAAGCTGCTTGCCTGTTTATATGTTTATACTCCTCATTGCTCTTCACTTCAGATCCACGAACTGCACTGTGCATGTCATTATGACTCCCAAAAATGCAGGGAAGTCTTTTTATACGTGATTGACGCTGCCATTTGTTTCTTTAGGATAACTTATTCTTTGTATTGGAGTACATTAACGGGGGAGACCTGTTTTTCCACATGAAAGAGCATGGATACTTTGATCTGGCCAGCATTAAGTGAGTACTAAGCAAGTTGCCCTTGCCACTATTCCTGGGGACTGTTCATTGTCTAGAGTTGGGTGCAAATATTTGGTTTATGGACCATGCTATTCTTGGTTGTAATGGTAACTTCCCATTTGTGCATTCAACTCTCAGATGATATATAATGAGAAATCTAATTGGATGAAAGGATGCAGTTCTCTCCTGGACTGTATTTTTTTACTCAGTAGCCTGGTGTGTGTCAGAGAGCTTTTTGTTCATAAGTGACCAATCTGTCTATACCTGTTGTTAAGGTCATTATAATCAAATGGACAAAATTTCTCCACTTTGTGTTCATAATCTCATATCAATTTCACTTTACTTTCTCTTCCTTAGATTTTATTCTGCAGAGATTATTTGTGCCCTTCAGTTCCTCCACAGAAATGGAGTCATTTACCGGTATAACACTTCTTCTCCTTCATCTACCGGGAGTTGTCCCTACTCGTTTACTCAGGCTTGGATCTGCTAAAATGCTGATGAGCAAGTCATGTTTTGCTGTGCTGATGTCAGCAACTCCGTTATCCTGATGACGATGTTAAAACTAAATTTTAGCTTTGTTTCTATTTAATTATTAGCTTTTTCTCTTACCGTGACATTTTTACTCTCATCTTTGTGAGCATTTCTGTCTGTACTCTTTTGTAATTGTGAATGTTTTTATGGTTTCCAGAAAAACCCAAAATTTTAATTCTGTTGCCTGTACTCATTATTTTCTCCCACAGAGATCTCAAGCTGGAGAACATTATGTTAGATCAAGATGGGCACATTAAATTGGTGGACTTTGGGGTATCCAAGGACAACATGTTTGGAGATAGCCGTACCAAAACCTTCTGTGGTACAGCACATAATATTGCGCCAGAGGTAAGGGACCTGTTCCTTTCAATCAAGCGTAATTATACTAATCAATCAAGGTTCATCTTTTTAGCACCATGTTTCTCAGAGCACCAACATTTGGAATTCATCACACAATTCTGAGGAATCATTTATTTTTTGACAAGACAAAAAACTTGCATTAGCTATATTTTGAATCCGGCCTGGGGCCTTTCTGTGTGGAGTTTGCTTGTTCTTCCCATGTGGAATCCCTATGGGTATTCTGGCTTCCTCCCACAGTCCAAAGACATGCACATCAGGCTAATTGGAGACGCTCAATTGCCCATAGGTATGAGTGTGAGAGTGAATGTTGTGTGAATGGTGTGTGCACCCTGCGATGGATTAGTGAGCTGTCCAGGTTGGGTCCCTGCTTCGCCCATAGTCAGCTGGGATAGGCTCCAGGTCCCCCCAGACCCTAGTGAGGAAGAGGCGGTACAGAGCATGGATGGACTGTTGTCATACAGTTGGTCTCTGGGCTTATATATGCCAATTGGCTGACCGTAAAATGACACAATGAATGTCAGTGTCATTGTGATCATGTCAATGGTACTTATTGTTTCCATTTGTTTCGCAGATATACCTGGGAAATGAATATTCTTCCCCTGTGGATTGGTGGTCATTTGGGGTACTGCTATTCCAACTGTTGACTGGCAATAATCCATTTGCTGGAGAAGATTTTGATGAGGTCAGCAGGTCTGTGTGTACAGATACTCCACAATATCCCGCCTGGATCAACCCGAACACAAAGGACTTGCTGGAAAAGGTCTGTATGATAGAGAACCCATCTGTCCATCAAAGTCGATGTAGGGTGCATCTCCCAATGAGAGCTCAGAATTCAGTAATGAGTCGAGGCCAGAATGGCCATGCTGACATCATTACCCCACACAAAGCATCAGCGGTATTGTTTTCAGCGGTTCAGTTTGTTTGCCCATTTTTCTGTCAGCAGTGTTGCACAAAATTGGCTCAAATTACACAAAACTTTAAGGAAAGGTGTGCAGTCTTCTCAAGATCAAATTTTAGTTGCATCAGAAATGTAATGTCACTTATGTCTGCTTTACTCAACAGCTGTTGGAGAAGGACCCAGACTTCAGGCTGGGGACAAGTGGAAATATTAGGGAGCACCCATACTTTGAATCCATAGATTGGCCTCGAATTGAAAGGAGAGAGGTCCAGCCTCCATTCAAACCTAAACAGGTACTTCCTGATTGGTCATTGGTTCCTGTGCTGATCATAGAGCAATGGGCATTTCTACCAGAATAAGATACATTGAGTTTTTTGGGACAACACCTTCAATTGCACTCATGAGTGACAATGCTGTTATGATTTGTGTGGTAGATTCTTTGAAACATTGTTCTGATTTCAAAGATTTTCAGATTATAGAATGTACTATGCATGATGGAGATGAAACTCTTCTGTCAGTCCAGGACATGGATGAAGATTTTAATGAAAATTGTTGAAGTCCTGCACTTTGAACATACAATTAGATGAAAAATGAATCTATGAATCAGCTGATAAATTTGCCATTTGCAAACCTAAAAGAATTTGTAAGGGATAAAACTCGAGCAGATGGGGTGTGCGGACTTTCTTTGTACCCATACAGATTCACTAATGTGTCTCCAACTCTGCTTTTGGTTTCTGACTGATCTCTCTTTTCTTTCAATCACAGGAGAGCCCCTACGATTGCAGCAATTTTGATGAGGAGTTCCTGGATGAGGCTCCAGAATTGTCCCAAGGAGACAGCAACTGGAGTGGCCCCATCGATCAAACTCCATTCCGAAATTTCACATTCACAAATCCAAAGTTTTGCAGCTCGTGAAAATTAACAATTTATCAATTTATGAGGAAAAAAAACATAACTTTTGCAGGAGCGATCAATCATGTTGCACGAACAGGCTTTTCATTAGAAACCAGCACCCAGCACAAATTGCTGATTACTTTGAATGATGCATTGTTTATCTGTATTGGTGCAAGCATAAGACTGCATAAAAATACAAATTTGTGAATAGCCCACCAGCATCTATAATTGCCAAACTGTTTTATTGTCATTTTACGCTAATAAATAAATTTTTAAACATGATACAAGTTCTATATATCAATGATATGTGAGCAGACAAACTTTCTTAAGAAAAAAAAAAAAATGTTTCTGTGACCTTTTTGGCACATGATGTTGTTGACGTCCTGATCTACCTTCCTGAGGTCATGGCGAAGAAAATTCCTCTCAAGAAAAGGTCATTTTCATATAATAATTATGTTTTTTTTTTTTTTCAAAAAATACATGTATTCATTCATAAGGGTCTGTAGAGTCATCCAAACAACACACATATTGCATCAGATGTTTTGTTTTGGTTGCCGGTGGGCAAATGTCTTGTAAGTATCGTTGGGAAAGGTCTTACTACATCATTCTAGCATTAAAGATATGGGTATGTCTCATATTTGAGAATTTACCTGTTTCTGAGGTACTAAGACATGTCTTTGAACACTAACATGCTTTCTCCAGTGTTTGATAGGCCATTCGATAGGCAGGGCAGGATTATGGGGGGTCTGGGCCCCGGGACCAGGAGTTTGCAAAGGGCCCCCCCCCCCCGAACACTCCGAACCCCCCCACCCCCATGCCAACCTACCGTACGTAAGGATTCTACAAAGGTTTATTTCTGCTCTTCCTTCTTGCAAAGTCCTCCACTAACTCATCAAAGTTGAGCTGTCGAACCAACTCTGATTCTATTGCTAGAAGGGAGAGTGAATTCAACTGATTTTTGCACATTTTCATCCTGAGCTCATTTTTAATTCGAGCCAGTCCGGAGAATGACCGTTCCCCTTCACAGTTTGTTATTGGCAGGGTCAAAAACAGTCTGAGTGCTATGTAAACATTTGGGAAAGTGGACTGTAAATCCAAATTTACCGTGGTCTTTAGCATTGTATTTGGTCATTTTTGTTCTTCTGAAATGAATGATTCGTACTGAACAAGTTCATCTGCCAAGCTCATGGTCAGATCAGTGGGATATGCTGCAGCAAGAGATCCGGCCCTTAAAGTGAGCTCACTGTTGGACATATTATCAGGCATTTAAAGAACATGAAAAAGATTGGTCAAGTGTGTGCATTGTAATGTGAATAGAGGCCACTAGATGGCAGTATTTACCTTTTTTTTATTAAGCCCAGACTGGAGCTAGGTTTGGACATGTCTGGGGCAATTCCCCGAAAATAAAAAAAAAAAAAGGTCTAAATGTGGGTGGGGTCTGCAAAAGAGTATATAAGGAGTAGAATTGAGACAGTAAAGTAGTAGGAGAAATTGCAAGGAGAAGGATACGTGTGACCAGACCTGTCATTTCTGTTCAAGACGTGAAGTTTCTTTTGTGGATTTTTGCCTGTGTTAGAGCATTTTTTTTCCTTACCCAGGACATCACCAAGCCACCCCAACAAAAAGGGACTGTAAATATTTCTGTTTTGTTATTCAATCTTGGTCTGTAGGTTAGTTAGTTGTTAGTTATTGTCTTTGTTAAAAATGAAATGTGTTCACGTTTTTAAAACTGTGTCTGTCATCCCTTGCTGTTGCTGTTGTTGGAAATGTAATAACAAATTGGGGCCATAACAGTATCCAGTTAACCGATGGTTAAGACAGGACACAAGTTTGTCAATTAGAACATTGAACGTTTCAATCCGAAAATTTTCCACTAAATTTAACACCTGGCTCTGCACTTTCATCAGCCATACATTTGCGTGCGCTTCTACGTGGGCTGAGGTCATGTCTGTAGTCTTGGGGGACTAAATCGGTAACATTTACAGCTGACAATTCAAAAAAGGCGAAATTGTCTCTCTGTGCTGCCACAAAGTCACAAAGTGAAAGGAGAAGCTGTGTAGCTGTGTGTATGTCAATGTCATGTCTCTGCAACTGCAGGCTCGTGGCTTGGAACCGCTGCAGTATTGTATCCCACAAGTGTGCCATGAAAGCTATCTCTCCGGTGTCCAGCTCGCCACAGAGTGCAGAGGCCTCGCTTCTAGTTTCACGTTTCTCCTGTGAATCTTTGGAAATATTGTTCAATGCCTCTCTCAATTGTGCATAATATTTCCAAAGAGCCTTTGTTGCTTCAGCTCTTGAACTCCAGCGACACCTGACAAAGATTTCAGTGTGAGTTTCACATCTGTATCACGGAACACCTTTCCCCACCTGTGTGTTGACGAGGCACAAAATGTGTACATTCATTGCAGAAAGTCAAAGAAACGGCCAGCTTCTGGGCTACTGTCAACAGCATTGACACCGACTAAATTCAATGAATGTGCTGCACAGGGGACATAACACATCAATGAGTTTATTTGTTTCAGATGAGCTTGGACTTCATTGTACTTTCCTGACATATTACTTGCATTGTCAGAAGACTGGCCTCGACAGTTAGTTAAGTCTAGGCCCAGGTTCTCCACCATTGCAACAACACACTGAGCCAAACTGTTCCCACTATGATTTTGAATAGGCTCAAAAGCCAGAAAACGCTCAACTACTTCTCCATCATTATTTACAAACCTGAAAATAAAAGTGAGTTGGTCCAAATGAGCAAGGTCTGGAGTGGAGTCAACGATAACAGAGAAGTATTTGGCCTCTTTAATCTCGCTGATAATTGCTTCTTTAGTTCTTTCTCCCATTAAGTGGATAAATTCCTCACAGATTGTGGATGAGAGGTAGGACACAGAGCCTTTGCCCTGGCCTCCAAACCTCTGGTGATGGTCAGCTAGAAAAGGGTCAAATTTAGCCAACAGTTCGACAATGCCGAAGTTATTACCATTAGTGAGGTTATCCCAACCGCGCATCATCTCCCCTGAAAGCAAGGCCCCTCTCCCCCAAAAACTGAATTACAACAACTCTTTTCAAAACTTCCCACCAGTATTGCCTCCCTGCATCAACTTGTTTGACAAGATCAGAATCAACTCTTCCTGTGTTTTTGGAGCGACTGTGTAATGCTAACATGCAAGCCCTAGGCTCCTCACTCCATTCATGCCTCTCACTCCTCTCAGAATGTTTCCAATCAGAGAACCCGTGGACAAACGCATTGTGCTCCCCTACATATGTCATATCTGCTACTCTGATGGTGATTATGCATTAATCATAGCTTGTGTTAGTTCATTGTAAAAATAAAACAGTTCTCACCATTTCTGTAATAAGAATATTGGACTGTCTTTTTCAGGTTCAGCCAACTATGACAATTTTACCCCACCCATCTGACAAAATAACCCCGGGTATGGGGTTACTTCAGCATGTTTGAGACACATCAAAAAATTGAATATTGTGACGAAAATATACGTATGTTATATTGAGATTGTATCAATAAAACTTTTGTAGACGACATTCTACTCAACATATAGACCATAAAGGTACAAAACCCAAAACCAGTGAAGTTGGCACGTTATGTAAATCGTAGATAAAAACAGAATACAATGATTTGCAAATCCTTTTCAACTTATATTCAATTGAATACACTGCAAAGACAAGATGTTTAATGTTCAAACTGAGAAACTTTTTTTTTGTTGTTGCAAATAATCATGAACATATGAGGATCCCATTCCAACCCCTCCTCTGCCCCTTTTTCCAGTCTAGGAGGGTAGGGAGCAATAACCTCCTCCTACCTGCTCTCGGCGTCAGCCTGCCCCATGGCTTCACGTCCGAAAGGACCATTATTATTAGTTCTACAATGAGTGCTACACTTGGGACCTCAACGAACGATTGGATTAATCTGTCTCCCCCAGTTGATACAAGGTTCATGTTCCCGTAACTATGAATGACCCAAAACTATAGGGAAAGTGGGGGACCTGATAATGAAAATCAAACCTCTTCAGAGTGGCTACCAAAAGAGATGAACATTTTTAATGAAGTTCAGAAACTTCGGTTATAAATCCCGTTCCCAACGGGCGACCGTGCAAAGTTCTGACAGAACGTGATTGCGAAAGTGCAACAGTAGGGACGGAGTGCCTCCTAGCCCACTTAAAATCCATGAAACAATCAACAGCGCCCGAGTCTACGAATGCCTCAATAGTAAATCTATTCTATCTATCTATCTACGGTCAAACGAACCATCAACGTGCATGGGCTCCACCGGAGTAGAATCTCTTATGGGTGAAATAGGAGATGCACATTCGCCACTAGCAATCTTGTCCCCATTGTCAGCCAGCGGAGCTTTATTTAATCTTTCCCGGCTGCGTTCGCGTATGCGATTGTCAATTCGCACAGCAGTAGCAACTAAGGAGTCCAAAGTCGAGCAGGGTTATTACGTAACCATTATGTCCTTAATCTCCTCCGCCAGGGCATGGCTAAATACTGTCATCAGAGGAGCCTCTGGCCAGCCTGACTGTGGCCAGAGAACGAAAAGCAATAGAAAACTCAGCTGCGCTTTCTTTGCCCTGTGTTAAGTGCATTAAACGCGTAGCAGCGTCTTGTCCACAAATGTCCTGATCGAAAACCGAAACCATCTCCTTAACAAGGGCCTCTACCGAATTTACAAACGGTGAGTTAGATCTAATTAGTGGCTGACCCAATTGAGCGCTGTGCCAGCCAACAGGGATAGTATAAACGCAACCCGAGAATCCTCATTAACAAACCGTGACGGCTGAGCCTTAAAAAAAATTTCACACTGGGCAATGAAATCCTTACACTTTCCAGCCTCGCCACTGTATCTTTGGGGAACCTGTAACTTAGGTTCTCGGGGAAAATGTTTGGATGGTGCTTCTGCAACTCTTTGTGGAGTTTGTAACGTTAGAGATTTAATAATCTCCGACAAATCTAACAGGACGCTCCGCTGATTCTGCAGAGCAGTCTCCTGCAATTGTAACCTCTCAGCAAGTTCAGAACGCTGATTACAAAAAACAGAAAGTAAATTAGCAAATCCAGTCAACATCTCTTGTTGGCTGGTAATTGCCTTCTTAATTTCAGCCACCGCTGACGTCTCCATTGTGGCTGGAGTGTACTGTGATGGCGTAGGCGTTAAGACGCCAAGCGCAGTGGTCACAAATGAAAGTAAAATCCAGCAGTATGCTGAGAGGCTAAAACGAATAGAAATCACAAGGCTCGCGCTACCAACGGACCTGACGCCGTCCGTGGTAGCCAACAGGCGAGCTCAAACACAATACAAAAGAAAAGGGGAAAAAAAACAGATAAATCCCAACTCAATAACACTATTACTCTTAGGGCCGGTTCATACTCAACACAAGGTACGCGAGCGCGAACTCAAGGCAACGCATTGAGCAACGCAAGGTGTCCATCTTGCGTCCTTGCGTAGCAAAGTCAGGCCTACCAAAGAAAACGTAGCCTCAGCACACAAAAACTTTGAAATGCCTACATTAATCGCGGAAATAGCAACAGAAAAATAATACCCCGCTACCGAAACTGCAAAAACCGCAACATAAACTGTTGACTCGTAGCATAAGACTATGAAACTGCAACATCATCTTTCGCATCCGTCTTTGCCATTTACCGCGCTTGCGCGTACTGGCCCAGGCTGCTTTCAGAGATAGCGGAATCAGGCGTGTCTCCTTCGGTTGGTAAGTAAAACTTCCAAATATGACGTTATTGTTAATGCAGATGTTTAACAATGAATTGTAAGACGTAGCTGTTACATCCACATTCTCGTAAATTCGCTTATAGTCTTAGAGTTGCCTACTTGACGACTTTCTCAAGACGTATACATACGTCTTGAGTGGACAAACAATCCGGATTTGGAAAGTCGCCAGATTAAGCGAGAAAGTCGTCAAGTTGGCAACTCTAAGACTTTAGCGAAATCGACAGTGCATCGTTCATTTTCACAAGGTGAAACACAAGGTGCTCTGCACAAAGAAATATTGATCAACGTTCTGACAAAGTCGGAACTGCAGTGAGGAATCTTAAATAGACAGGAGGGAAGTCACATGCTACGCAGGGAACAGGTGAGCTGGATCAGACTAATTACAATGGGAGAATCACATGAGGGAGACCCGAACCACAAAAATTGGCGAAAGCCAAGACACGGACAGGAATCACACAAACAGCTTATGACATTTAAACAGCTCCGGTCAAGGAGTTCTAAGTGCACAGATAATGCATGCAGGAAAGTAATTAAGCACATGCGAGAGATCTCGCAGAAACACAGGGGGAGACAGGTAAAGCTGAGCAAGAGGTGGAGACTAGAAAAGGGCGATTGCTGAGAGGGAATTAGTATTAATTAGTAGCGGTGCAACTTTACAGATAAAACTAGATTGCTTGTTAGTAAGTTAGTAATATATATACATGGATTAGTTGTATTAGTAGACTATGATACAAAATACAAATGTTAGTTTTGTTAGTAATCAGAATATTAAGGCAAAGGAAGTAAACGAGGATTGAAGGAATATATTAAACACCAGAAATCATTTAAATCACCCGAAGCATGTGAGCACACAGACTGGGAAGACGGACTAAACCAACTAGATCAAAAGACAGGGGAGACAAGTGCAATGGAGCTGGAGAATGGACTGAACTAAAACCTGAGAATAACAATAACCAAAAAGAATAAATAAAAGACAAAATCATCAACCATGAACTTGAACATAAACAAAACAAAAACCAAAACCATGACAACTGAGCTCCCTGAATTTGCATTGTTCCAAAATCTTCCACTTGTAATATAGACCCAATTGCTTGAGGATTCTCTTTCATTCAATTAATTAAACCAACTGCAACTTATTTTTCATGTCTCATTGCTGTCAGACTATGAATCAGAATCTGTCTAAAGAGCAGTAATCAAGCCTCTGGTCCAACATAGACCCAGATATTCCCACTAATTATAGACCTAAACTGAATGTACCCATTTATCAAAAATTTTTGAGACCACTGCTTCAAAACAACTGTTTCTCCCTGGTCATGTGTTCACCCCGGATGTGTATTTAAGATGTCTGTTTATGCACTTCCTTTGTCAGATCGTTCTTCCTAGTTTCCTGTGCCACGTTTGTTTTCCGCCTTGATTCTTAGTGATTTATCTTTCTGACTGGACCGCCTGACTATGAGCTTTGTCTATTCCCTGTATTGTATCGCAATCTTGTTTATCGACCTCTTTTTGTCTGACAACGATTTTTGAGATTGGTGCCCTGGTTTTGACTCTGGATTACGCCCATTGGAATCTGTTTTTGGATTGCGGATTTGTACTGTTGCCAGCTCTGTTGGGGGGTTTCCCCCTTCAGAAATAAAGCCTCCTTTTTGCATTCATCTGGTTTTCGCAATTGGTTCATTTCGTAAATCACAACAGCATTATCCACAGAACGGAACTTCATTAATACTGTCTGTGAAAGCAATGACAAAAGTGTTTTTGTTATATCTAGATCTTGTCATAATTGCCGTCTGATCGCTATGTGTTTAGCTTTCTGCTGTAATAAAGCTATGAGACGTTTACCAGCTTTGCATGGGCTTCTTCTAACTGATCACATACTACTGTGTGCCAGAGCCATAAGCAAGCGCACTGCCCGAAGCGCACATCCACAGCTCTCCCTCGCGCTATCACTGTCTCACACACACGCGGTCCTCTTTTTTAACCTCTTTTTTTTCCACTAAAATGAATGAGAAGTCCGTTAAATAAAGGTACTGAAACAGTAGGCTAATTTGTTTGCAGGAAAATAACACGTAAACACTGAATTAAATTCATTGTTCATTCTGGCTTCCTTGGTAATTTTTGTCACGGGCCGCCACTGGCTATATGACAGGGCTATTCAACATTATCCAGAAAGGGCTGGTGTGGTTGCTGGCTTTCATTCCAACCAAACAGTTATACACCTGACACCACTAATCAACCCAAAGAGTCTTTGCCAAAGAGCTTGATTAGTAGTATCAGGTGTCTCAGAGCTTGGTTGGAATGAAAGCCTGCACCCACACATTCTGAATCATGTTGAATAGCGTTGCTTTATGACTTTGTATTAAATGGATTCGAATTCTTTTAACACAATGAATAATCAGACGACACAAAATAATTATTTATGTTTCCAATATCTTGGTCCTCGTTGCAGTAATTTCATTTATTGCACTGGAAGATCTAACCTGCAAATTAATGTTGGTACAATGCAAAGTATCAGTGGCCTACCTCTAGCCTATTTTTGATCAAGTAAGCTGTCATAGTCCACATAGAAATTAAGAACTCCTGTGTGGCTACTTTCAACCTACTCAAATGGTAATTTGAAAGTTTTTATTTTACATTATACTTTTACTGCCAGCATAGTCAGGGTATCTGAGCGCAACATTGCGTAATTTAATGAGATGTCATACTACTGTCCGCTGTTTTTGTAATTTTTTGAAGTTGTGTTAATTGGGAAAATCATCTGGCGAAGTTCTGAATATTACGGATACTCAAATTGGGATGAAGTTTGTATCCATTTCGAACTCAATATCTGTACCCTTCCATGTAATCCATTCATATTTGTTACTATACTGAGTTAAAAAAGAAACTTCACACTCATAAATTTGAAAATATTTACTTGAAACTTTTAATTAAAGAGTTTTTATTATCACTAGGGCTAACTTGGCTGTCAAAGACATCATGACACACGTCAACTCTGACGTGCACAGGTATGTAGCAAGTGCAAGCGTACTTTAAGCTAAAACCATGTTTTCTCGTGTTCCTAGTCACGTGACCATATGAGAGACGTGCAACTAAGCTTACATTAGCACGTTAGAGCGACATCTCAAAAATACAAGTTTTTACAGTTCATAATTTGTTGATTTTCAATGCCACGGCTGTCAAAAATTCAGCGTAAACGTGCCACTGGCATGCTGAATACGGAAATGTCCATCACTGACGTTGCAAGGGTTATGGGATGCAGTCGACGGACTATCCATGATCTTCGGACACGTCTCCAACAAACTGGCACCACAGCTGACCAACCTCGTTCTGGCAGCCCACATTTGTCGTCAAAAGCAGAAGACCGACAAATTGTCTTACGTCATTTGCATAATCGATTTGTCACTGCAACGGCCACTAGGAATGAATTGTTTAGAGGTTGAGTGACTGCCCAAACCATATGTAATCGCCTGCGCGCTGCTCTTATTCAAGTTGTAACTTATCATTTTTACTCTTGGACATTTCCATACCATTTCCGGATGAACTGGTTACCTTATGGACATTATTTTTATGATACACCATCTTTAATGAGTACAGAATTAAATAAAATCATTATTTAAAACTTCATTTCTTGTATGTCCAACTCATCGACCTCCAAAAGAGTGTGAAGTTTTTATTTTGGCTAGGTATATTTCTATTGGATATTCTAATTAAGTCTTTTAGGGTTGTGTGGTTTTCATTATTTAATGGATCTTGCTGTGGAGAGAGGGAGGGACTCATAAACTAAAGAAAATTGGCCGACATGAAACTTATTGTTTTTTTTTTCCCCAGTGAACGAGAGGGTCGCTGCCCTGCGCCTTCGGGTCGGGGACAGGTGCCTCACTGTCATTTCGGCTTATGGGCCGAATGGCAGTGCAGAGTACCCGACCTTCTTGGAGTCCGTAGGAAGGGTACTGGAAAGTGCTCCGACTGGGGACTCCATCGTTCTACTGGGGGACTTCAACGCCCACGTGGGTAGCGACAGTGTTACCTGGAGGGGCATGATTGGGAGGAACGGCCTCCCCGATCTGAACACGAGTGGTGCTCTGTTATTGGACTTCTGTGCTAGTCACGGTTTGTCCGTAACGAACACCATGTTCAAGCATAAGGGTGTCCATCAGTGCACGTGGCATGAGGACACCCGAGGTCGGAGGTCAATGATCGACTTTGTGGTCGTGTCATTTGACCTCCGGCCATATGTCTTGGACACTCGGGTGAAGAGAGGGGCTGAGCTGTCCACTGATCACCACCTGGTGGTGAGTTGGATCCGCTGGCGGAGGAGGAAGCTGGACAGACTTGGCAGGCCCAAACGTGTTGTGAGGGTTTGTTGGGAACGTCTAGCGGAACCCTCTGTCAGAGGGGTTTTCAACTCTCACCTCCGGGAGAGCTTTGACCAGACCCCAAGGGAGGCTGGAGACATTGAGTCTGAATGGACCATGTTCTCCACCTCCATTGTTGACGCGGCTGTTCGGAGCTGTGGCCGTAAGGTTTCCGGTGCCGGTCGTGGCGGCAATCCCCGAACCCGGTGGTGGACACCGGAAGTAAGGGATGCCGTCAAGCTGAAGAAGGAGTCTTACCGAGCTTGGCTAGCTTGCGGGACGCCTGAGGCAGCTGACCGGTACCGGCAGGCTAAGCGTGCTGCGGCCCGGGCGGTGGCGGAAGCAAAAACTTGGGTATGGGAAAAGTTTGGGGAGGCCATGGAGGAGGACTATCGGTCGGCCCCGAAGAAATTCTGGCAAACCGTTCGGCGCCTCAGGAGGGGAAAGCAGTACCCTGCCAACACTGTTTACAGTGGAGGTGGGGAACTGTTGACTTCGACTGGGGATATTGTCGGCCGGTGGAAGGAATACTTCGAGGACCTCCTCAATCCCGCTGTTACGCCTTCCGTAGAGGAAGCAGAGGCTGGGGACTCAGAGGCTGACTCATCCATCACTCGGGCTGAAGTCACTGAGGTAGTTCGGCAGCTCCTCGGTGGCAAGGCACCGGGGGTGGATGAGATCCGCCCTGAGTACCTCAAGTCTCTGGATGTAGTCGGGCTGTCTAGGTTGACACGCCTCTGCAGCATCGCGTGGCAGTCGGGGACAGTGCCTCTGGATTGGCAGACCGGGGTGGCGGTTCCTCTATTTAAAAAGGGGGACCGGAGGGTGTGCTCCAACTATAGGGGGATCACACTTCTCAGCCTCCCGGGTAAAGTCTTTTCCAGGGTGCTGGAGAAGAGAATCCGGCCAACAGTCGAACCTCGGATTCAGGAGGAACAATGCGGTTTTCGTCCTGGTCGTGGAACACTGGACCAGCTCTATACCCTCCGCAGGGTGCTTGAGGGTGCATGGGAGTTTGCCCAACCTGTTCACATGTGTTTTGTGGACTTGGAGAAGGCATTCGACCGTGTCCCTCGTGGCATTCTGTGGGAGGTGCTTCGGGAGTATGGAGTCCGGGGCCCTCTACTAAGGGCCGTGCGGTCTCTGTATGACCGGAGCAGGAGCTTGGTTCGCATTGCCGGCAGTAAGTCAGACCTGTTCCCGGTGCATGTTGGACTCCGGCAGGGCTGCCCTTTGTCACCGGTTCTGTTCATTATTTTTATGGACAGAATTTCTAGGCGCAGCCAGGGGGCGGAGGGAGTCCGGTTTGGGGACCACAGGATCTCATCTCTGCTTTTTGCGGATGATGTTGTCCTGTTGGCTCCTTCGAATCAGGACCTTCAGCATGCACTAGGGTGGTTTGCAGCCGAGTGTGAAGCGGCTGGGATGAGAATCAGCACCTCCAAGTCCGAGGCCATGGTTCTCGACCGGAAAAAGGTGATATGTTCCCTCTGGGTTGGAGGAGAGTTCTTGCCTCAAGTGGAGGAGTTCAAGTATCTTGGGGTCTTGTTCACGAGTGAGGGAAGGATGGAGCGTGAGATTGACAGACGGATCGGTGCAGCGGCAGCAGTAATGCGGTCGTTGTACCGATCTGTCGTGGTGAAGAAGGAGCTGAGCCGAAAGGCAAAGCTCTCGATTTACCAGTCAATCTACGTTCCTACCCTCACCTATGGCCATGAACTCTGGGTCATGACCGAAAGAACGAGATCTCGGGTACAAGAGGCTGAAATGGGTTTCCTCCGCAGGGTGGCGGGCCGCTCCCTTAGAGATAGGGTGAGGAGCTCTGTCACCCGGGAGGAGCTCAGAGTAGAGCCGCTGCTCCTCCACGTCGAGAGGGGCCAGCTGAGGTGGCTCGGGCATCTTTATCGGATGCCCCCTGGACGCCTTCCTGGGAAGGTGTTCCGGGCATGCCCCACCGGAAGGAGGCCTCGGGGAAGACCCAGGACACGCTGGAGGGACTATGTCTCTCGGCTGGCCTGGGAACGCCTCGGGATACCCCCGGAAGAACTGGAGGAAGTGTCCGGGGAGAGGGAAGTCTGGGCATCCCTACTTAGACTGCTGCCCCCGCGACCCGGCCCCGGATAAGCAGTTGAAAATGGATGGATGGATGGATGAAACTTATTGTTTGCTGTTGGCAATGAAGTTCATAACAATGCTTTCAATACAGCACTATGGGTTCTATTCTCCCATTTGCGCCTAAGTCCTTTTTTATGCAATACGAGTTAAGCGCTTTTGAGTTACGCGTATTCTCCCCTACTCGCTTTGATCACGCCCACAGCACTTAACTTCAGAATGTAGGCGGTCAGCCCGGAACCCGTGGGTCCCCGCGGGTCGGGTCAATATTTTAATAACATTTAGCGGGTGCGGGCGGGTTGGGCCAACTAGCACAACAAGCCAGCGAACCTTCAGTTCGGCTGGCCATGTCTTGGAAGCGCACCGTAATCGCTTAAACCCTGGCACTGTTGACGCGATTTTGTTTTTGCCTAGGCCGACATTATAAGCTGTGTTGAGCTGTGTTGAGCTGTGTTTCCTCGTAGACAGGATATCGCAACACTGTATGGGAGAGTAGGCGATAGTGTCAGTGCGTCACTGTCATGTTAATTTTGTTCCAATAAAACAGCCTGTTTGCAATATTTCGCCTGATGGCATTTTGTTTGGTTGCAAATATCAGAAATCACGGAAAGGTTCAATTAATAGACAGCGCCTAAACTTTGTATTAAGAATTACAGCCAAAAGCCAATGGTATGTTGTGTTCCATTCAAATCCATAGCGTAACAGAGGAATAGTTTTTTTCAATTGCAAATCATGTCACACAGACCCACTGTATTCTTTTTCTTTTGCCTCCTTTTTGTGTCGGGTCAGGTTGGGTTCGGGTTGAAAATCAGTGCGAGTTGTAGCGGGGCGGGCGGGGCGGATTTGCTGTCACGTCGGGTCGGGTTGGTGCGGGTGTTAAAAAACCTCGACCCGCGCATCACTAGTAGGCGGCCTTATGAAAGAGGTGTGACTAATCCAAAAGAGAGGCAGACTGTTGTGATTCTGCCTGTCTGCTATGTCTCTGCCCTGCCTTGCCATGTCCATGTTCTGCTTTGCCATGCCCATGATCTGTTTGCCATGACTATATTTGTATCTTTGCAATGTCTGACTATTCTTTGTAATGTGTATTGTGATTTGGTTACTTAGATTTATTCATGAATTGTCTTAGTTTAGCTTTTTCGTGTTTTACTTTTCACCATTGCTTTACTCTGGTCCATGTTTTTGTTTACCATGCATTACACTTTGTCTCCCCCTGTCTGATCTCTTGTCTTGTCATTGTTCACAGCCCTGGTATTGCGTTCCACTCTTCGGGTGATTTTATGGTTTTTGGATTTCAACCTACCTTCCAATCTCGTTTACTTCCTTCGCCTTGCTTTTCTATTTTACTAACCCATACTAACAGTTCGTTATTTTGCGAGAGTTACTAATCCAACTAACATTGTACATAATACTAACTTCCTAACGAGCACTAGGGATTGTATAGATGCACTTACTAATTGACTAACAAGCTCTCAGCACTCGCCCTGTTCTAGTCTCCGCCTCTTGTCTCTCCCTAATCTTCTCTGCTGCGTTTCTGTAGATTCTCCACACCTGCTTGCGCTGTCCTTTCTCTCATTATCTATGCATGTTAGAACTCCTTGACCGGAGCCGTATGTTTGTCTATAGGATTGTCATGTGATCCCTGTCCGCGTTTTGGCTTTTGCCTATTTTATGTGATTAGGTTCTCCCTCTTGTTCCCTCCTTTGTAATTTGTCTCATTTCCAGCACCTGTGGTCTGTGTAGCATGTGATTCCCCAGGAGTGTATATTAGGAGTCTTTTCACTGCACTTCCTCGTCAGATTGTTTCTCTGTTTGATGGTGCCACGTTTCGTTTGCCTAGTACTCCCAGTGATTCCTTTCTGACTGGATCGTCCGACTTTTTGATTTTTGGCTTCGTGATTTTGGATCTATTGTTGCATCTGTGTTTTTAGACCCTTTTCTGCCCAACTACGAGTTCTATGATTGCTGCCCTGGATACGGTTTGGATTACGCCCACTGGATTTTGGCTTTGCTTCTCTGATATAGCTGTGCCTGTGTACCAAACCCATTTTTGTCCGACCACGAGTACTGTAATTTTCTATTTTTGTCCAACTAGATTGTGATTCTTGGAGTGTGGACTTTGTACCTTTGCCTTCTGCCCTGCGGGGGTTTTCCCGGATCTACTAAAATCGGATCTACTGCATTGCTTGGTTCTCGCGACTGGTTTCTGATCACATCATCACACAGACTCTGTACAAAGCTCATTCATTATGGCCACCGGGAAAACAAGGAACCAGGATTTTCTGATTAACCATGAAAATGCAGTTGTGGTCCATGGAAAATGCGAACCAGACTTTAAATTTGAATATTGCGGGCCTGCTGGTAAAACCTCGTATCTCCAAACTGATAAGAAACAAAAACTTGTATGTCCTCTATTCTTACATGCAGAATGAAACATGTTATATTTAAAATTTTTCAATTTATACATATTCTTTTATTTTCCTGTGAAGCTTATCATTTTGAGGATACAAGGTTTTATCAGCAGGCCGACAATATGCGGCTGTAATAGTAGGCCTATGTATGTCTGTGACAATTACAAGAAGTAGTGCAGACATCTCTTATTTCTTACTCTTGCCACCATGGCATTAAAGCTATGCAAACAAGCAAATTGCTGCAATAATGAAATAATAAATAAAGGATGTAGCGCTTCTCAATCAGAGCATTGAAAATGTGCCCCTCTTACACTAGCCTGTTTGTTCCGCGGAAGACAGGGATGGAGACAAGAGAACATTCTAGTCACACAAAAACAACAATCAATGACCGTTTATATGATCTCATTTAGAAATTGTGTGCTTGAAATTTCAAATTACTCCAATGTCAGGTTTGCAACAAAAGGACAGGGCAACGCTTTAACAAACAAAGGATTTGATAGGGAATCAGTAAGACACCAAAAGCGGGGTGAAGGGAAATGAGGATTTATTAAACAAAAAAATAAAACCGGCACGAGGGCCAACAAAAAACTTGGCCCAAAGGGTTGCAAAAAGACAAACTAAGGAGTGCTTCCCAGAGCAAAGAGCTAAAAAGGCAAGAACAAAAAACCAGTGGAAACTCCAGGCAGAAATCCATGAAAAATAAACAACAAGACTATGGCTATATATACATATACAAGGGCTATGAACAAGACTTGGAAACAAGGGCTTGGAAGCGTGAACATGAGCGAAGACTTGTACATGAAACGAGACTTGAGACACTGTCTGCCAGCCAACTTCCACCGCATCCAGATAAAGGCTAGAAATCAAGACATGAAGGGCAACACCTGGAGGAGGAGAAACAAGAGGCAGGGCAATATCATGAGACATGGACCAAGATTGGATAACGAGACTTCCTCATTAAGAGAATGAGCGTGCTCAGCTTAAGTACCAATTAAGTATGCAGTTTGAAAGCAGCATGAATGTTCAGAACAGAAAAGCACAGCAAGATCTTGAAATAGCAAAGCAGGAATCATGACAATAAACTCCCTGTCTAAATTAGTAATATTAGTA
This sequence comes from Gymnothorax reevesii, assembly GCA_029721435.1. Lineage (NCBI taxonomy): Eukaryota > Metazoa > Chordata > Actinopteri > Anguilliformes > Muraenidae > Gymnothorax > Gymnothorax reevesii. The sequence goes on along the minus strand of CM056582.1, from coordinate 40,509,918 downwards.
ATGTGCCTATCTAAGAATTACACCAACCCAGTGAGTGTTAGTAAATGTTAGTAACTTAAAAACAGTTAATTGCCAATTAAGCTTAGAAAGCCCCGAATCAGCACAGCACAGAAGGAAGGGGAAATACCAAAGCCAACCATAGCTCAGAAATTTGCAACAACGAAGGCACAGGGCGGAACGCAGACAAGCGGTGGAGTGGCTTGGCAGGCCTGGCATGAAACAAAACATGGAAAAGTAAAAATGTGGACAATGAATGTGAATTATGAAATGCAATGACCTGATACAAGAAACTGTTAAAACTGTGACTATGGACATGACTGTGGACTATGGACTATGAAACATGAAACTGTTAAAACCATAAATGCTGTCCTGGCCAAAGGCCAAGACCCCAGAACACAACAGGATTCTTACCCCGCATGCGGAAAAATCTGTGGGGCACTGTAAAAGCCAGGCTCTCTGCACACTGGAGAAGAGTGCATACAACAGGTGGTGGGCAACCATCATCCCCGGTGCATTTCACTGCACTGGAGTTGGAGGTGGCATCTACTCTTTATGCAGTGGAAGTGCATGGAGAAGAACTTGGAGTGGATACGGATGAAGGAGTGTAACGTAAAATGGCCATTTTTATTTGCCTATACTCAAAGTATCACTGTGATAGATACTGGAAACAAGCTTAATATGGTTTCAAATATTTATTTATTTATTTATTTTTTGTATTTCAGGCAGTTGCGCAGTACATAGGCGTCGTGGGCCGAGGCAGGGAGTCTGGCGCAGATGCTTAACCCCTTTCTGCAGATGTAGATGCCCGCGTCTATAGACCTGCAAATTGGAAGCACGCTGTTACTGTACTCGATCGCTAGATGGCACCCCCGGATCAGTTATTGAATGTTCACAAGCAAGCAGACCTCGAACGCGGTTCTGAATACGGTGAAGTTCACTCCACTCCCTGTTTTTCGAGAGCTGCATGAATTAAACTCCTCAGCTAAGCCTGATGTGCAAACTGGTCAGTATCCTTGCCCATAGTGTCGATTCAGCAGTTTAAAAAAACGATATCTTGACACAGAAAAAATCGTTATCCTTTGTAGCAACCAGTTTAGCCACAGTGAGCTAACAGTATTCCAATTAGTAGTTCAGAAAAATCAGTTTTCTGAGGCAAAAAAATCGACATGGTATTGATTCTCTCACATTCTATTGCCTATTACAGTTGTCCCATACTAAAAAAATTTGTAGTTCCCTACCGTGGATTTACGCGTAGATTCCTTCATTGACAAATCCAGCGCTTCCTTATATCCACCCGAGTACTGGCGTTGATAGCCAATCACTCAACCATACACTCAAGCTCTTCTGCGTAATTGTAGAGTTACACTTCATGGCCTCGTGAAGTTTCCCTGGTAACAATGTATTGATTGGCTCGTTTCTTATCCAATTCCCGAGTGTTTAAACATTTTAGAGTAAGTGAAACACATTGATTGGACAAACACAGAGCATACAAACCAATGCGTATCAGCAGGCTCGGTTGTATCCTGTCTACGTTATGCACATTACGCGGCTAAAATAGACGGGATTTATAGAAAATCGGTTCGCAAAACTGGCTTTAAGTGTTCAGTTACATTACAGGATTTAAATGAGAACGATATGCTCTCTTGGAATTATTTCGAATGAAACAGGACCGGAGGGTTCCTGCTACTGGATACATCGGTCTCTATTTTATACAGTCAATGTCTCTGGAGGAGGGATTCACGAAAAAGGTCAGGCTGCTATTTTTGTTTGTTTTTTTTTTTCTGTTTCGGAATGTATATGTACTCAACAAAGTCGAATGTCGAGGTTGTTTTCCTGTTTAAAACGCGAACTGCCCGTGCATTTTGGTGTGGACCCCCGGTACGTTCATTGCACGTTTCTTTTGAATCGGGAGAGGCAATGGATTTGATATTCCCTGAAAGTGGGGTGTCTGTTCAGTTAAAATAAGGTATATTTCAGAATTCAGATATTACTGAGTTAGTGAGGTGTACTTGCTCCTTATAAGTGTTGAAATGGGTTCGTGAGCTTTGAAGAGGGGACTGGTAGCTTTCATTACAGGGTGAATGTTCTGACCGTTTAATTAGCAGTTTATTTAATGCGTGTTTGTGCTGGCTTTGAAGAAAAATGGCCAAAACTCTCAACTTTATGATGGAGAAAAGGCATGTTTCGTATTTGGAGAGGTTACTGGTGACCACTGATATTCAACTGCACTGATATTGATAAATTCATACTAAACTCAACCAGAAAATCATTCGTTCATATTAAATTTCATGCCTTAAAGCTTTAATTGTGTTAAATACATGATTTTTTTCATGATTTGACAGCAAATCATTATGAGACTTTGGGGAGACACTTGGGTAGCTGTATAATTTGGCTAATAGCATGTAGGTAATCTAGAATGTAATTTTGAAGATGAATTCTACTTGTGCTCAAGGAGTTTATGATACCAGAAATGTATAGTTTTAAGCCCCAGCAGTTTTTCAATCGTCAGAATTATTTTTTTTGCAATTTCAATGGTGAATTCTCATGAAGATTTTTTATGTTTTCTGCTCATTTTCTCTACCAAAATCATGAAAATAAACTGAAATACAATGTAATTCTAAATGCTGTGTCGTTCCTGAATTGAGCCACATTTTTCCTCTTTGTGAAGCTTAAATCTTGAATTATACAGCATTAAAGTGGGTAACCCATAAATAGCCAAATTTGGCTTCTGCACAAAGGGGTAAATATGCGCGTATCACGATCCCACACAGCCTGATCATCAATGCTATGCCGACGTCAACGGTCTCTGTACATATTGTAGTGAGAGGGAGGATTGCCGTCTCCCTCCGTCGGCTTAAGGAGGAGGGGCATTTGATTTTTTTTGATGGTCACCTGTGCTTGGCGTGCAGGGAGGAGGACGCTGGATGAAAAGTGGACAGAAAACAGTGTGAGCCATGTAAGAGATGTTTTTTCCCCTATGGCGGTGGCACTGGGATGGGAGGGTGCTGCTTGCAACTTTTAGTTGCCGGCAGTGAAGACAGTTGAATAGGGGAGTTGTTCCTGAAGCAGGAGGGGAGGCTAGATACCTCCTTTAGGCAGTGAGGGACTGAGGTCTAGAGGGCCAATGCCTGCTTGTAGTTACGAACTTGGCGTGTGTTTCAAAACCTTCCGCTTTCTTGCCTTTTCAACGCTGGTTGAATGAAACGAATTGTACTGGTTTTCGCCGATGAATGTATTGTATCGGTTTATGCCGATGGATGAATTAGACTGACTTTTGTCGATGAATTATTCGCATTGATTATGTTGAGAGGTGAATAACTGGGGCCATCTGTATTAAAGTGATTCTTTGACTCCATTGTCCGCACCCCATGGGGGGGTGTCGCAAGATCGAGCGAGTAGGGAATATTCGAAATATTTTGTTATATGTCTTGTTATGGTGTATTTTGTATTGCACAATATTTAAATAGATCTTAATATGCAGAATACTCTGCCTAACGTTTCAATACTTAATAACAAGAACCTCTCGCAGTTTACTTTTCCCAATTAGCAACAGTTGCTTGAAATATAGTCAAATTTATTTTCATCAGCATTGTTATACATTGCACCACAAAATTATGAGGCGTTTTGCTCCGCGCATACATGTAAATGATGACATGAGATATATTATGTCTTGATAAATTCTGCGCTCATGTAGCTTGTGAAATGGCACATATTTGTGTAAACTTGTCTGCGAGGCATATTAAGCAATAAGCCACGAGAATGCGTTCTATATTCTGAATGTAGGCATAGCTGAAGGGTGTTTTTAGACACGATGGACAGCTGAGTGACAATTTTAAGGATGGTGAAAATAAATGCAGCAAGGGTTTTGGATTTATAATTAAGCCTTGTGAAGCTAGGGCAAAAACCGAATCACATCGATAAAGTGTAAAAATGATTACAAACGTTTCCCCTTACTAGCGTCAGCAGGGTGGGAAGATGGACAGCGTTTTTTCTGGAGTAATGTAATACGCTATTGCACGCATGGAAGGATCAGGCTGCTTTAAATAGCTATAAAATAAAATGTCTCAGGCTGAACTGTCAGTTTGTTCTTTTACCTAAAGAAGCTGCTAATCAATGGTGAAAGAGGTTGTGTGTGCGATGGCATTGAAAGTGACAAATCAGTGTTGTAAGAGCTTCTCCAGTTGGCATCACAAGTAGCTAGCTGTACCTAAGCAATTGCTTTCAGACTCACTAGCAAGTTAGCAAACGTCTGACATCTGATCTGCAAGCGCACTTGGGTTGCAGCTGCACAATACTGCCGTAAAGCCTCGGATAAGTTCATGCATATTATTAGGTAGCTCAGTTAATAAAGTTGGGGCAAAAATCAAATCATATGGTTTAAATGTGAAGATCAATTACAAAAAATTTCCTAAGTTAATGTTAGCTAGCATACTAGCTGCCGAGATGGCAACATCCAAAGAGGAATGTAGCCTAAAACGCGATGGCACATATACATTACATAGAGTCCGGGCAATGCCCCCAATTAATGCCAGTTGGCCCAGGAATCTGATTGGGAGCGAAACAATATAGTCCCGGACGACAGCAACAAAAAGTGCTCTCAAAGCTTCTAAACCATGACAGGACCCCCCCCCTCTAAGGGACAGCTCCAGAAGTCCCCAAGGAACCCTGTGCCAGAAACTCCGAAATTAGCGAGGGATCCAGAATATCCCGCGAAGGGACCAAGCACCGCTCCTCGGGACCATATCCTTCGCAGTCTACGAGGAACTAGACTCCACGACCTACACGCCTCTCTGCCAGAATGCAGCGCACGGTATAAACCGGCCCCCCCTCAACCATTCGTGGCGGCAACAGGAGTGTGTCGGCGGGTGTTAGGACGCTAGTGCTAACCGGCTTAATCCGAGAGACGTGGAATGACGGATGTATGCGTAAAGATCTCGGGAGCATCAACTGGACCGTGACCGGATTGTTATTCCGCACTATTTTCAACGGGTCAATATAGCGGGCGCCAGTTTTCGGGATTCTACCTTCAAGGGGAGGTCCCGGGTAGACAGCCAATCTCTCTGCCCAACCCGATAAGACGGGGCCAAACGACGCCTTCTATCAGCGAAGGATTTTTGTTTGCACCACGAGCGAAACAGAGAAGAACGGACCTTAGTCCTAACCGACCGACAGCGACAAATTAACTGGTTGACTGAGGGAATCTTGGAATCATTCTCAAATTCCGAGGATAGTGGGGGTTGGTAACCCACCTGGGCCTCAAACGGGGAAAGCCCCGTGGAGGAATTACACAGCGAGTTATGGGAATATTCGGCTCAAGCTAAAAATCGACTCCACGACGAGGGATTATCCGCCGCCAAACATCGAAGACTGTTTTCTGGAGACTGATTAGTTCGTTCCGTCTGCCCATTAGTCTCTGGGTGAGAGCCAAAGGAGAGACTCAGTGCTTGCAAAATTCCTGCCACATTCTGGCCATAAACTGAGGGCCTTGGTCAGAGACGACATCCTGCGTAAGTCCATGTAACAGGAGCACATTGTTAACCCAAAGATGCGCTGTCTCCCGCGCCGAAGGCAGCTTGGGTAGCGCGACAAAATGAGCTGCTTTAGAAAAATGATCAACCACGACCAAAATGACCGTGTTGCTGTCAGATACAGGCAGCCCCGTAACAAAATCGAACACGATATGAGATCAAGGGCGCTTGGGAACGGGCAAAGGTTGCAGCAGACCAGAGGGAGGGAGGTGGGAAGTCTTATTCCTGGAACATACGCCACAGGCAGCAACAAACTCCCGAGTGTCCCTCATCATATCCGACCACCAAAAACGTTAGCCAAAGAACTGCTTGGTCCGATGGGCCCCTGGGTGCCCTGCCAAGCGGGATGAGTGTCCCTACTCTAGGACCTGTGGCCTAACCCTAAGCGGAACAAACAAACAGCCAGCAGGCTCCCCCCCAGGACCGGGATCGGATTTCAACACCTCCTGAACCACCGCCTCAACCCCCCATTGAATGGGTGCCACGATCTGGGCAGAAGGAATAACTGGCTCCGGGGTAGGATTATGATTATACATTCATGAGAGGGCGTCAGGCTTAATATTTTTAGAGCCCAGGCTATAAGTTAGCATGGAATTACGCCGCTTGGTTTGCTGAATATATATTGGAGGTTCTTATAGTCGGTCCATACCACAAAAAGGTGCTCAGCTCCCTCCAACCAGTGGCGCTACTCCTTGAGCGCCAACTTGACCGCTAATAACTCTCGGTCACCAATACTATAATTGCGTTCTGCGGCGGACAAAGACCGGGAGAAGTACGCGCATGGGTGAAGCTTATTATCCCAATGAGGGCGCTGAGACAAAATAGCACCCACGCCCACCTCAGAAGTATCTACCTCCACAACAAATGGGAGAGAGGGATTGGGCAAAACCAAAATAGGCTCTGAGCTGAAATGTTTCTTTAATTCCTGAAAGGCAGCATCAGCTGCATGAGACCAAAAAAAGGCTGAGGAGGTATTCTTCTTGATGAGCACAATAATGGGGGCAGCATAATCCCTGGCAACATTGGAAGGCAAGTGAAAGTTCAGGGTGGCCCCAAATTCCTCACCATGCTCCAAACCTAATGTCTCTGTGACTGATTCAGAATAACTAAAACCCTCCAAAAGGTAATCGTCCTCTGGCTGTCGCCAGTCAAATTGAGGATCCCATTCCAACCCCTCCTCTACCCCTTTTACTGGTCTAGGAGGGTACGGTGAGATGACTTCCTCACACTCACTCTCTGTGTCAGCCTGCCACATGGCTTGACGTCCGGAAAAATAAGTCTCACTTGAGTCACACTTGGGGCCCCAGTGGACGATAGCATTATTCTGTTCCCCTCAACTGATACAAGGTTTATGTTCCCGTAACCATGAATGCTCTAAAACAATAAGAAAATGGGGGACCTGATAATAAAAAACCGAACCTCCTCAGGGTGGTCACCAAAGGAAATGTACATTTTTAGTGGCTCCGAAACTTCAATTTTAACTCCCGTGCCCAACGGGCGACCGTCCAAATTTCTAACAGAGCTTGACTGTGATAAAGCATACCAGTGGGAACAGAGTGCTTCCTAGCCCATTTAATATCCATGAAACAATCAACTGCACCCAAGTCCACAAACACTTCAATGGTAATTCTCTTGCTCCCCACAGAATGTTCTACAGGGATTAGTGTTCGGAAGGGAAATTGGGTCTGCCCCTCTAGCGCCCCCTGAATCGCGAGAGGGGTTTTCTGTTTCCCCGAAGCTTAGGACAAAGTGGACGGATATGACCCGGCTAATTACAATTAAGGCAGATTACTCCTCTGCGAGTTGGTCTCTTAGTTCAACGGTCAAGCGAACCATCAACTTGCATGGACTCAACCGGAGTAGAATCTTTAGTGGGTGGAATAGGCTGACTTTAGCCCCATTGTCAGCCAGCGGGAATCTATTTAACTTTTCCCTGTTGCGTTCGCGTGTGCTTTTCAATTCGCACAGCCGTACAAACTAAGGATTCAAAAGTCGAGCAGGGTTCTAAAGTAGCCAGAGTGTCCTTAATCTCATCAGTAAGGGCACGGCTAAATACGGTCATAAGAGGAGCCTCTGGCCAGCCTGTCTCTGTGGGCAGAGAACAGAAAGCAATCGAGAATTCAGCTGCACTTTCTTTGCCCTGTATAAAGTGCATCAAACGCGTAGCTGTGTCTTGACCACAAATGTCTTGATCAAAAACAGACAGCATCTCCCTAACAAGGGCCTCCACAGAATCTACGACCTGTGAATTAGATCTGATTAGTGGGCCGACCCAAGTCAGTGCTGTGCCAGCCAGCAGTGATAATATAAAATGCTACCCGAGAATCCTCATTAACAAATAATGACGGTTGAGGCTTAAAAAATATTTCACACTGGGCGATGAAATCCTTACACTTTCCGGCCACGCCACTATATCTTTGGGGCAGTTGTAACTTTGGTTCTCGGGGAGGACGTATGGATGGTGCTTCTGCAACTTTTTGCGAAACTTGTGTAGCGAGAGATTTAATACTCTCAGTCAAGCCCAACAGAACGCTCTCTTGATTCTTAAACGCGTTCTCTTACAGGTGTAGTCTCTCAACTCATTCAGATTGCTAGTTGCCCAAGCCAGAAAGTCCTTTAGTGAAGCCTGTCAACAAATCTTGCTGGCTGGCAACAACCCTCTTAATTTCCGCCACCGCTGGTGTCTCCATGATGGCTAGTGTGTACTGTGATGGCGGTTCGAAATTGGACGCCAAAAGCAGTGGCCAGAAATAAATGGAAAAAACTGCAGCGTGCTGAGAGACTTAAACAGACTGAAAATGCGAGACTCACGCTACCACAACCTGGACGCCATCCAAGGTAGAAAAATAGGCGAGCTCGAAGATACCAAAAGAAATGGGAAAAATAAAACAAAAATTTCCTCTCTTATTATCACTAGGCCTCAAATATGCAACTAAGTCCTTAACAGTGCTGTCTCAAGACCTTACCGGCTAAAGCGCAAATATGACACTGACACTCTAGCAAAGGATACGAGGTGAAACTGGAGCTTAAATAGAGTCTGGGCAACGCCCTCAATCAATGCCAGCCGGCCCAGGAATCCGATTGGGAGCGAAACGATATAGTCCCAGACGAGAGCAACGAAAAGAGCTCTCAAAGCTTCTAAACCATTACATTTCTTTCGCGCCCCTAGTGAGTGACGTCCTAGCGGAAGACCTCCCTTGATGAGACACTAACAGATTGCATTTTAATTTTCATTGTGTCCTAAAAAGAGCGTGTTGACATGTATTTGAAAATGCAACGGGCGGGTGGGAGGCACTGTTTCCCTTACTGTGTTTGAATATTGTGCCATGTTTTGCAAGAAAGAACTCTCTGAGGATCTGAAAAAGAGAATTGTTGCTCTTCACAAAGATGGTCTAAGCTAGAAGAAGATCTGTGAAACCATGAAACTGAGCTACAGCACGGTGGCCAAGGTTATCCAGCAGTTTTCCAAGACTACTACTCAGTTCTACTCAGAACAGGCCTCGGCAGGGTTGACCGAAGAGGTTGAGTCCTTGCGCTCTGCGTCAGGTTCAAAAATTAGCTTCAGAAAACAGACGCAGGAGTGCTGGCAGATGAGGTTGCAGCAGTGGGATAACAGCCTGTCAGTGCTCAGGCTCAGACCATACGCTATGCAGTGCACCAAGTCGGTCTGCATGGCCGTCGGCAAAGACGGAAGCCTCTTCTGAAGCTAACCCACAAGAAAGCCCGAAAACTGTTTGCTGAAGACAACCAGTCCAAGAACACGAACAACTGGAACCATGCTCTATGGTCTGACAGGACCGAGATAAACTTGCTCGGTTCAGATGGTGTTCAGCATATGTGGCAGTGCCCTGGTGAGGAGTACCAAGACAAGTGTGTACTGCCTACAGTCAAACATGGTGGTGGCAGCATCATGGTCTGGGGCTGCATGAGTGCTTCTGGTCCTGAGGAGCTGCGCTTCATTGATGGAGCATCATAGAGGTAGTGTCTGAAATGCTTTAAAAATGTCACAACGGCAAGGAGCTCTTTTTTTGTTGTGGAGTACTTTTTCTCCTGCTTTGAGAGTGCAAGCCACGACTCTTTCCTCCATCTCATGCGTCTGAGAAAGGACAGGCCCTATACCATTGTCACACGCGTCCATATCAAGAATGAACCCTTTGCTTGGATCAGGATATGCAAGCAATGGTGTCAACGTCAATTTGGATTTTAGGTCATTGAAAGCCTTTTCACATTTTTCAGACCACTCAAACTTAGCACCTTTGTCAGTTTATCTGTACAGGGGTTCAGTAATTAAAGCAAACCTTCAGTATGAACCTTCTGTAATATGACGCTAGCCCTAAGAAACTTCGGACTTGTGTCACTCTTGTCGGCCTGGGCTATGTTCAGATGGCATCTGTTTCTGCAGGGTCAGTGGAGACTCCCTCATGAGAAATCACATGCCCTAAATAATTAAAGGCTAGGTAGGCAGAAACCTTGAAAAAGGTTCGAATTGAGTCCACACGGTTCTCATCCTATCAGCTCTGCCCCAAGCTCCTCCGACCAGACGCATCTGATGCACGCGCTTCTGATCCACCTGCATATACATTACCTGACAACGCCGACTTGCCGAAGCTTCTTTTCTTTTCTTTTTTCAACGTTATCCTCCATAATGTCCGAGTCACAGGTAAGAAAAACCTTTTTGAATGAACGATAGTAACATAGTTTTATATTTAGTGTAAAATAATACGAATAAGAATAATAAAACAGATGACTACAAGGGCTCAAGTAGCTAACTGTAAACTGACAGGTCTGACATCAGGAGTTATTCAATTATAACTTTGAGCAAATACAAGCCGTACTTTATTTTCAAGACTAATGACAAGCTAATATTTTGAAGCAATGTGGCACATTTTATTCAAACTATAGCATCGTTAGCTGCCTTGGCCAACAGCTCAAACTTCCTGTTAGTCGTACCGTTAGTTCACGTTGTAAATAAAAATAGCATCTTGCCAATATTAGCGTCTAAATTTCAGTGTCTGTTTGATCGGCATATAGATAATCTAAAAACAAATCAGGCTGAGTCGTGTTTGTCATAATGCAAAATTGTGTTGCTGTACACTTGTTACATATATGTATGTTCAGAGCAGCCTGGAACCGCAGCAGGGGCTGTAACGTTTTGTGTACTGTACTGTCCTCTAACACGGACCACTGTAATTACTGTCCTGCTCCACTAGGGGACTGGTCCTTGGAGCACGGAGCACTGCAGTAACTGTCCTGCTCCACTAGGGGACTGGTCCGGACCACTGGTCTTTGGAGCGTAGACCACTGCAGTAACTGTCCTGCTCCACTAGGGGACTGGTCCAGACCACTGGTCCGGGGTGTCTGGAGACAGTGAAATTTTTCTTTCAGTGGCCTTGTAGAGGTACGGTCTTGGAACCACTGTACAGTCCATGCTAGGAATATTGCAATTACATTGTAAATGGCTGCTTTACCCTCAGCATTACTGTCGGCAAATCATTTAATTGGCCGCTATTTGGATAATTAAATCGTTAGGACTGGAGGTCTAATTGTTCAAAATATTTGAAGCCAGTAAAATAAGCTAATAACTATCAATGTGGCCTGACAATATGCTGCTCCGCGCTTTTTAATGCGCTGTCAGCTGTCCGATTGGAACAGCTGTCTGATTAGAAAACATAAATGAAGGACACCACACTCTTCACCGAAATAATCTTCATTCGCAGAAGAATTCTGAAATGTCGCTCTCGCTGTAGGGAATAAAAAATCGTCATTAAGTGACAGCGCATAGACCTTATGATAATTAAATTATATTTATGTAGGCTACTGAATGTAGCCCATTATATTGTCGCTGTTAGATCGCAGGGGGTGAAATAATTATGGCGCCGGCCGTGTTAAGAGGAAATTTCAACTGTTCAATTATTAGACTTGAAGACATTTTTGTATTGTATTTGTATTTCATTTCTGATAGGCGTAGTCATGGCCTGTCATAAATCATTTTTCTTTTGAGTAAAAAGAAGCGCCTGCTGAGGTAATCTTAGCTGGAAAACGTGTGATTAGATTTCATTACCATTACTGATAATAACTTGCCGACTTTTTTACAGGCTAAAGAGCCTACATCAGGGGTCGGCAATCGGCGGATTGGAACCTTCCAATCCGGCCCGCGACTGAGTTCGACTAGTTTATGTTCTGTATCTCGGTCTTTTTGTGCGCCTGCAAGTCAATGTGCTGGGACATGGAAACACGTAAAGTGTTTGTGTGTGCCTGCGAGCCTCAGCACTGGGATAAGGAAACACCCACCTCCCCAAATCACCAAGCGCGACAGTTAGGGGAGAGGGTTTTCCCTGCCTGTCTGCAAAGGGATGATTTTGGCCGCCGCCTCAGTTCAACCGAAGCATTCAGACGAAGCGTTTTTTGCGCGTGCTCAAACCCTTTCTCAAAACCCGTGGCGGTGCGCATTTGATGCGACACGGTTGTGTTTTCGTGCACGTCCGCGGCGCACAGCTGCACGAACCTGCTTCTCCCCCGGTGTTGTGTCCCAGTTCCTTCGGCCTGTGTCTCTCCTAATGTTTCCTCACCGAGCTTTGCCTCGTTTGAAATGTGAGGAAAGCCCATGTGAGGAAAAACGTCGCCTCCGAGATGTAGAATGAGTGTTATAGAAGAGAAACACATATTTCAGGACCACTGACTTGTATCCTCAGAGCAGACATGTCCTTGATTGTGAGCCTCCTTTCGTATTACGCAGTGTCTACGTGTCCGAAAGTCGGACAGTTTTAATATATCTCCGTGGACCGTGTCCGACAGTCGGATGGTTTCAATATAACGCCGAGTCCGACAGTTGATTATTGTTTTTAATTTCTTCAAATCTACTGAATCTTTTAGATATTAAACGTGAATGTTTTGATAAGAGGGCTCAGTTTTTCAAGATGAGTGCCGAGAATTTCAATAAATGTTTCTGTTTGAGCTCTGCTCAATAAAGTGAGTCGACAATGTCCGTGTCTGACAGCCCAAAAAATAAAAATAAAAAAACATAAAAGAGGACAATTAGAACAGATTGATAGCGAAATAAAAAATAAAGAAATATTTTAACAACAAACCGAACATCCAATGAACACTGCGATTTATTTATATGCGGGCCATCTTTTTTGGATGTTCTGTCAGTTGGTGATATATTTTTATTCTTTATTTCGAAATAAATCAGTTCTAATATCAATACTTTCACTTTTTGCAGGCTGCCGGACATTGAGTATTTTGCACTTCGCGTCGGACAGTCTTGATCGTGCATCCGATATTTAATTCACAATGTCAATGGTCATGGAATTGATTTGCTCACTGACTACAAGCGCTATTTTATCTCTGGTGTGGAAATAAAGCGTTAATCTGTTTGATCCATCTGACTAATTTTCAAAAGAGAGACCGAATAAAGACTAAATAATAAAGTCTATCTTCAACGGAAGAAAAGACAAATAAAAAGACGAAGAAAAGTCGATAGCTATCAATTTGCATTTTGTGAAGGTCGAAAACAAACATGACCAAGTTTGTAGCCTACGTCTAATAATTCCTGGAATGCTCGAAACAAGAGAACTTTTATGATTTTCGGGAACGGAGTATTAGATGATCTCTGTCCGAGCTTAAACAGAAATATTGATTGAAATTCTCGGTACTCATCTCGAAGACCCGAACCCTCTAATCAAAACATTCACGTTTGCGATCTTAAAGATTCAGTAGATTTGAAGAAATTAAAAAACAATATTCGACTGTCGGACACGGAGTTATACTGAAACCATCCGGCTGTCGGACATGGAGATATATTAAAACCCTGTCCGACTTACGGACACGTGCAGTGCGGCATATTAAGCTGAAAATCAGCAGTCTAAGCTCCAGCATATGTAAATGATGATATGATTGGTCAAGATTTTTCATTTTATATCATGCAAAACACCAAAGATGTGTGTAAATGAAAATGATGTGCTTACAAGTATATAAACAATAATAATATATGACATTAATAATAGATTATTAGGCAAAAAGATTAATTTAATTTCAATCAAGGGGCCTATTTGAATGTCCGGCCCCGAGGTGTCTGTTGAGAAAAAATGTGGCCCTCCGACAAATGTAATTGCCTACCCCTGGCCTACATAAAAAAATTATTCAGAACATTATGATAAGGTTACAGAATTTGAGTTATTGTTTTATATTCATTGGGTTTTACCAAAAGTCATTCTCGAAAGTAGGCTACGTTACTTTGATGGATTCTTGCAGTGGCGTCTCTGGAAGTGAAAACTGGACCCGGATCATGTCTTTGCGTGAATGATTGTTCCTGGCTTGTACTCAGTTATTTTTTGTTATTAACTCGTTTTTTGACAATAATCTCCTGGCAATCGAAGTTACAGTTTCTCTCTCCATGAGTTCCATTGACGACTAAATAATAGGATAAATTCAGATCAGAAAAATTATTTGGGCCACTCAAAAATTCTTCAACGCTTTATGAAAGACAAACTGCTCTCAAATGCGTGCGCTACCTTTTCCCCACATCAAGTGATTTAACTGGCGCTTCATGATCGTTTTGTTTATATAAAATAAAAGACCATTTGAAACGTCTGTGTGCAATTCTGAATAAAGCTTATTTAAATGCACGTAATTATGCGTTCAGATTAATGATTGTCGCCGTGCCGAAATGTACCGTACCATACCGGCGTGTTCTCGGAGTGAAACTATTGCTCAGTCCCTTAAGTTGCATGTCGCGATTGTAACTATTGAAGCAAATTCAACCAATCCACGCAAATTTCTCGCGGACAAAAAAAAATCGCCAAGACACATAACTTATAGATGAACCCCAAGCCCCATCAGAGCTGTCAGGATATCTTTATTTTTAAGTAGCTGAAATTATTTTATTTATCCCTTTCAGCCCATATCATTAAATATAAATTCGATATCATTCAAACCTTGAGAGAGAGAGAGAGAGAGAGAGAGAAAGAAGAGAATAATGATATATGCTATATCAAAATGCTACCCATTAGAGCTCACACAGATCAGTTCATCACACCATTTTCTCCCTCAGACTGGTTCACCATCTCAGAGTCAGAGCTGAGCTGGGACAGGAATGGGTTGCGGCTGAGGCGAGGCGTGCAAGCATCATAAGCCATTGTCAATAACTTTTTGTTCCTGATTTTATTTCAATTTAAATAAAAGAAAGTTGTCTGACATTGAACCATAGTCTCTTCATTGGTGAAGCATAAACAAAGGCTAAGATTTAGATGTTGACTAGAAAATACGACCATATAACGGTGGGATCCTGCTAGAGCGGCAAAAAGCATTCAGACGTCTCGCTCCGTTTCCAGCGATGCAGCTGAAATCAGCTGTAGCCTGTTCCAGTGTCAGGTCAATGGGAGAGCGAGGCGTCTGAGTGGTTTCCTAGCTCTAGTGGGATTGAGCTGAGCTGCATAGGTCAAATGTCGGGTTAACGTTGGCTTATGGTCGGCCGTCGTTCTAATGCCAATATCTCCCCGATGTCTTGTCGATTAGCTACCGATCTCCACAATAAATCTCACCGACACACTTGACTATGTCAAGCAGGCACACGTTGCCCCGGCAAGACCTAATTTCTTGTCAGGTTAGTAGCCTAATATCATTCAGTGAAGCAGAAATAAAGCAACATCTTTACTTTTTCCTAACACAGATCTAGATACAATACAATTACTACTTCGGCTGTGCAGAAATTTGATATATTCTGTAAAATAGCTAGTAGTCGGACATATACCTCATCTCCTTTCTTCCGCTATCAAAACCTGACAGAAACATTTATTTTCCTGAGAGAAATGATTTAATGGAATGGCCTTAACATTAAGCTTTGGTATTTTTATCTGTCAAGGACACTTTCATGTTTTTGTGTTGGGAAATATTATGAAATATTAAGTTGGCTAGCCTACATAGGCCAATTCAAAGAAAACCTCAGACGAAAAAAAAATTGAGCAATGGGTCTTCCGGTCTGCTCGCCGGAATTGTAAAATAAAAAGACATGAATAAAAACAAGAATAAACTCTCATTAAATATTTAGTCGTAATATCGTTACTATCTGACCACCTGTTGTGACACCGTGTTGGTCTCGACTTAGCAGACACACGTGGGGTCGATAGTCTGTCTGTTATGTGTTGTCTGTGAAAAGAAAGACCAACGAGACTAAGGAATGCTACTTCCTGTAACCAAAGCTCTTGTTTTTTTATGAATGAAATGTCCAAAAAAGGTGTGTGAGTGGATGGGGGCAGCGGGGCGGAGGGATTTCCTTGGGAGCATGACGTCAGTCGTATTCTCCTTCCCGTCCCGTTGTTGTTTTGTTTTTTTCATTCTTCACAACGACATATAGTGAAATAAAAAGTCATGATGCACAAAACCTGAGATAGTGGCGTTGTAAGATGAACGGGCATAATAAATTAATACATTAATTAAAATGAGTAGCTTTAGGCAGGGCCAGCGCTCGCCTATTCAATTGCCTGAGCAAAAACCCACCCCTTTATTGGCATCAATTGCTTGTTTTTAATGCTTAATGCTTGCTTGTTCTTAATGGTTTTCCTTTATTAACACGTTTTCCAATTTAAGAATAATCAAGTGGCAATGGAAGACACGGCTTTTCTCCCCCTATGCGATCTAACAGCGACAAATGGGCTAAATTCAGTTCAGAAAAAATAATTTTATTATAATAAGGTCTATGCACTGGCACTCAGCGACGTAACTTTTTCCAGCGAGAGCGGCATTTCAGAACTCTTCAGCGAATGAAGGTAATTCAGGTGACAAGTAGGCCTTCTTGGTTTACATTTTCCAGCACGCACCAGCTTGTATATAGGCCTACAATTGTCGTTTATGCGCGTCGATGGGGTAATGCAAATGAGCACCGAATGGTGTCAGGAGTGCATGTGGGGGTAAAGAGTAAAATTCCCGTACAGGCTACAGCCTGTGCCTCTGGTTCTGGACCAGGCGCTTAAACAACTGGACAATCCTAGAGCTTGAATCCACCAGGGTGCGTGTCTTTCCTGTCACTTGTAAGCTCCATAATGACGCGTTTGTGGTTTTAACATGAAGCATCCAGCCCTCAATTTCAACACTCCAGTTCATTCAGCCGTCAGAATTTTTGGCGCCTGACATTCGTCTCACGTTGTTATGGAAATTCTGCGACGAAAAATGCAACAAGAATTATGACGGATTACAAACTGTGACATCACAAGTGTTGCAAGCTTTAGGATTCTTCGGTTGCTTCTGTGATGCAAATAACTATAACTCCCTTATAGCCAGATACACAGTAGCTACTGTGTATCAGAGCTAACCGATGCTTCGCTGGAGACACAACAAAGTGTGATTACGATTGGATGTACGATTGAGTACTGAAGATGAGCTTTTTCAATCGATTGCTGGTAAGTAAATATGTTTTTACAGGATTGTTAGGATTTAAGGGCATGGGCATATTTAGTGTGTTCAGGGTATTCATTACACAACCCTGCGTGTTGTAAGGAACATTTCCGCTGATTTCCCAAAATGGCCTCATATTTGGCCTGCGCCATGGAGGTGTTGTTTTGCCGGCGTTGATTGGCTTGTCTGTCTGTCGATCTGTTAGCAACTGTACGCGAAAAGTTACGAACAGATTTTGATGAAATTGTCAGAGAAGGTCAGAAATGACACAAGGACCAACTGATTAGATTTTGGGAGCGATCAGGGTTAAGGCCCATTCAGACCGGGGCGAAGCGAAAAAGCGGCACGGCTTTCCGGATCGCTGCAGGAAAATTCGTCGTGAAACCATGCACACCGGACTCGGTCCGAAGTTCCGCGATCTTACGTTCCCATTTCGCACAACAGACTAACAAATACGCAGGATTTTTTTATTTTTTATTTTGCACCTCCAATCCCACCCGAATCTGGAATATACGCAGGATTTTTAATCAAATATGACTATGAGAGCAGCAGCAGCGACGGTGACATTTTTTGTGTGTATCTGAACGACAGTCTTAGCCTCACGTCTACTACTGCGTGACAGACGGTGATCCCCATCGTTTTTTTGGATGCGCGGAGCTGGTCTTCCAGCTCGTTGTTCAAGTGATCATCCCGCCTCTGGTCATAGATGCTTGAGAACAATAATGATGAGACGTTCTCCTTTGCTTGTCACCGCACTATGCTATGAACTGAGTTTGCATCTAGTTTATCTGACTTTTTTTTTTTTTTTTTTTATTCAAACAAGTACAAAATTACATTGTACAAAATGAAAAGATACAATGTCTACATGCCAGGGGTTATACAAAAATATATGTATAGCACTTTTTTTTTTTTTTAAAACAAAAACAAAAAAACAATAAAAATTAAATAATATATACACACATATAAACATAGACACATATATATATACATATACACATATATACATTCATATACACACATATATATATACATACACAGTCCAAAGTATGATACACATGCATACATTACAAAAATATTTCATATTTGGAACAAAGTTTTACAGTTTTGATAGCTTTTTTGTTAAGAGAGGTAGAAATAGTTTTAATATACAACTCAATTTCTTTAAGAAAACAAACAAATGAGGGGTGGGTTCTCAAAACCTTACTTTTATGTATATGAAATTTAGCCAAAAGAATGATTAAATTACAAAGAAAATATTCTTCTTCTAATTCCTTACTGTAGGTATTGAAACCAAATAAAACATCCTGCAGACGCAAGGTAAAACAATCATTAATATTGTCCAAAATAAAACGACAAATCCTCTGCCAGAGGCCTCTAGAGTATTCACAAAACCAAAAAAGATGAAAAGCAGTTTCTGAGAATGTATTACAAAAACTACATCTTATGTCAATATCTTTTCTAAACTTAACTAAAAGAGACTTAACAGGATAGCAACGATGGATAATTTTAAAAGTAACCTCTTTTACCTTATTGACAAGGAAAAATTTGCTGGGTAGAGTCCATGCCCTAGCCCAACAAACGTCTTGGGCATATTTGTTCCACGCTGAGATCACATGAGGAACTGAAATGCAATCTTTTTGAAAGAGACTACGCACATTTCTGTTGCTATTGTAAGATGTAGACTTAAAACATAATTCACCAATGTATGTTTTCAAAGGATCAAGTTGAGGCACTACACAGGACGATGAGAAAGAAAAACCTTTTAAAAGCATAATCACTCCTGCAGGAATCGCGTCAAAAATAATAGCATATTGTTTAGGAGTTACAGGAAGTGTAAAGTGATGTAGAAATTCTTGATAGCTGAACAGATTACCTTCCTTATTAAATAGTTGATTTACCAATAGAATACCGTTCCTAAACCAATTGTCAAAAAATAAGGATTTCTTTTTATAACATATATCTCTATTATTCCAAATAAAATAATTATTTGGAGAAAAATTGTGCTTGTAAATAAGGGACCAAGACAAAAGAGCTTGCTTATGAAAGTTTGATAGAGACACAGGAAGCCTATCAATATTGTAATTACAAAGTAAAACAAATTTCAAGCCACCCAACTGAGAAAACACATGATGAGAAATGATATTCCATATGGAAGCAGGTTCTTTTAAGTGTTTTTTAATCCAATTAATTTTGAAGGTGTTATTAAGTATACTGAAATCAAGAAGGTTAAGGCCACCATTGTTGTAATTATTCATCATGACAGATTTTTTAATGTAATGTGTTTTGTTCTTCCAAATAAAATTACAAAGTAACTGGTCAATATCCTTGCAGATTTTTGTATCAACTCCCAATGCTATAGCAGCATAAGTCAGCCTGGAAATGCCTTCTGCTTTTGAAAGTAATATTCTACCCTTTAATGACAAATCTCTCTGTAGCCACATATTTAGTTTTTTCTTTGTTTTATCAATTATTGGATTAAAGTTAATACTACATCTTAGATTCTGATCCCTAGTTACAACTATGCCTAGGTAGGTGACTTTGTCCTTTACTGGTATATTGCAGATGGAAGCCAAACTACATCCTTTTACTGCCATTAATTCACATTTATTCACATTTAAATGAAGACCTGATGCTAACGAGAATACCTGAATAATATCTATCGCAAGAGAGATCTGAGAGGAGTCTTTTAAAAAAAGTGTTGTGTCATCAGCTAGCTGACTTATAATAACCTCTTTATTAATCACAGACATTCCTTTCAGATCACTGTTTTTAATGTGATTAGCTAATAATTGAGTACACAGCAAAAACAGATAAGGGGAAATAGGACACCCTTGACGTATCCCGCGTTTTAATTCAAATCTAGGGGATGTACCACTCTTTAATTTGATAGAGCTACTACCATTGCAATATAGGGTTTTAATTGTTCTACAAAAATATTCACCAAAACCAAATTTGTTAAGGGTTTTAAAAATAAATTCGTGCTCAACTGAATCAAATGCTTTGTAAAAATCCAAGAATAAAATAAAACTTTCATCTTCAATATAATCTGGGTAATCTAAAATATCTAATACTAGTCGGATATTGTTGGAGATGTGTCTATTAGACATAAAACCAGACTGGGTTTCATCTATAATGTCATCTAATACAGCTTTTAATCTTTTACCAAAAATAATAGCCAGTACTTTGTAATCATTGTTTAGTAAGCTGATTGGGCGCCAATTATCAATTAGAAGAGGATTTTTTTTAGGTTTAGGCAATAAAGTTATTAAACCTTGTGTCAAAGTGGGGGGGAGAGTACCTTCAGTAATACTTTCCTTAAAAACCTCCAACAAAAATGGAGCTAATTCTTTGGCAAAGCATTTATAAAATTCAGATGTGATACCATCAACTCCAGGTGATTTATTCAGTTTTAGGCTCTTAATTGCATCCGTTACCTCTTTAATAGAGATTGGACATTCACAAAATTCTTTATCAGTCTTACTTAATGGGTTAACAACCAAAGAATTCAGGAATGAACTCGTACTATCTTCACAGTATTGAGAAGTATATAAATTTTTGTAGAAATTTGAACAGAAGTTTGCAATCTGCTTTGCATCATCACATACTGTTGCTCCTATTTGAAGTTGGTGAATAGTGTTCTGCACAGATTGGGATTTTTCTAATCTGAAGAAATATGCTGAGTTTTGCTCACCTTCCTCCAACCAACGCCTTCTAGACCTTACAAATGCCCCTTCAGCTTTAGATTTGTAGAAACTATCTATTTTATCTTGGTATTCAAACAATGCCTCTTTTTCTTCAGGGGTCAATTTATCAGGACATATGGAGGATAAGGTAGCAATCCCAGAAATTATTTTTTCCTCTTCAATTCGTTTTGCTTTAGCTAGACTACTACAGTAACTTCTGAAAAATTTGCCAACTTCAAACTTAAAGAGTTCCCATTTAATTCCATATCTCCCTTCTACTTGAGCTTCATTCCAAAAGACATGAACCAATTCCTTAACCCTTAATTCAACTGCTTTGTGGCCCAAAACAGAGCTATTCATTTTCCAATATGAACTTCTTGGGTTGTTAAATGATGGAAGTAAAGAAATGTGTATCTTAATGGCCTTATGATCAGTAAGAGGAGTAGGAAGAATTTCAGCCTTTGTGTTGTTTTTAAGATTGCTAGAAATTAACCAAAAATCAATTCGTGATTGTCTGGATTTTGACTTATTACTCCAAGTAAACATTGTGACTGCTGGAGAGTTCTCTCTCCAAATATCTATCAAGTCAAACCTTTGCATTAACATTTTTAACACTGCAGAAGTATTGTTTTGGGAACCTGGTGGCCATCTATCAATCATGTTATCCAAAGTAATATTAAAATCACCACCTATGAGTAGATAAGCATTAGGAAATTTAGACATCCAGTGTAAAATTTTATTCTCTACATCACGAAGAAGATTATTGTTCTCAGTTGTGGTGTTGAAACCATAGATGTTAATTATGATGAAATGAATGTTATGAGTGTTAATAACCTGGCAGATATAATGACCATTATTATCAGTATCTGTATGCAATATACTTTGCATATATCCATTTTTAAGTGTACACACACCTGCTGCCCGTGTTGATGCATGTGAAAAATAGGCTTCATTACCCCATTGTGATTTCCACAAAAGCATATCATCATTAACAGAATGTGTCTCCTGTAAGAAACAAAAATCAGTGTTGCATTGTTTTGCATATAAAAATAAAGCTTTGCGTTTCAAAATGTCTCTTAAACCCCTGGCATTGAGAGAGACTATAGACAAGGAAATGGTTGTATCAAACAGAGAACAAATTAGAAAGTAAACATACAGTTTCAGATCTGGGACTGATCTTAATGAGATGCTACGAGAACAGCATCAATTACACAGGCAACAAAAAGTGCAAAAACATCATGCACAGGCCCACTTATTAATTTTCAGAACAAACTATTAGCTATTGAGCAATTAACTTGCAGTCAATTACATATTTTGAGAGTAAGCTTAACGATCTTCAGAGAGTTAGCTTAACAAGTTAAACAGGTAAAGGAATTTCTTTCTTGTCAATGAAGGCACGGCCACCTACAAAGTATGCGGCTTTCCCAGCCTTCCGAGCTTTATCCACGAGCGGCCATAGCTTTTGCCTGGATTCCCTATCAGCTTTACAAAGATCCTCTGCAAAACGCAGGCCGTTGTCTCGAAGGTAGGACGACTTCTTTGCCGCTGCCCACACAGCGGCTTTGTAAACACGCGAGGAAAATTGAAGAATAATACCTCTGGAGCTGTTGGGTTTTTTCACTCCGATGCGGTGCACAGTATCGATGACATTTGGCAGATAGTCAGCCTCCCCTGGTAGCAACACCTGGCAGATACGGATGACTTCTTGACGTACATCTTTATCATCCACTCGTTCAGCTACCCCATGTAATTTTAGGTTCCACCGTCTTGAGTACCTTTCTAGCTCAGTAACGCGTGACTCCAGCTTGCTAACATGTTCTTTTTCTCCCTCAAATGCGACCTCAAGTTGGGAAACTTTATCCTTTACCTCACTCATTTGCTTGCAAATAATCTCCATGTTCCCTCTCAAGCTGGTAATGTGGACAGTGTTATCTTCGACTAACTTTTTAAGTTCATCAGATCGAGTATTGATTAACTGTGATAGGGTAGCAACGACATCTGAAGCCGCCATTTCACCTTTACCTCTCTTGACAGGGGGTTTTACAGGAGTCACAGGCAGGGAAGGGAATTCCTCCTCACTCATCAGAGAGATCCCTCCCGTGTCATTACCGCCGGCATAGTCGTGGCAGTTATCGATGAGTACATTAGCACCAGTCTCCATTTTGCTAGTGCTCTTTCTTTTCCCACTAGAACTCGACATAGGCTATAGTTAACTTACAAACCCTGAAGAATTTCAAAAGTCCGTTTTAAATTAAGAAGGTCACTGTATCAGATAAGTAGGCTGTAATACAGTCGCTCAAAACCGCTTTTGCACATTAAATGGACAATATTGAATAGCTGCACTCGTCAATGCGACCGTTCACAGCGCCATCTTGGAGCTCCGAGTCTAGTTTATCTGACTTTGCAGTAATAGGTTTGAATGCTGTAACGTGAATAGAAGCAAAGCATTTCATTGGCTAAAAGTTTACTTTTAGTTTCTAGTTTCGCAGATAGATTTTCTCAGAAGCTTAAACCGCACGAAACTTCCGCTTAGGTCAGCAAGGTTACATTAAAACCCATGAAATAAGCTTATAGATATCTGCGCGAATAATCCGCTTCGTGTGAATGGGCCTCTAGGGGTTAGGGTTAGGGTTAGGGCCCTGGGCGGAGGTGCTGCACTCTTTGAGTGCTCTACTTTCTGGATTAAAAAAAAAAAATGTTCGTAAACCGTTTCTATCACTTATAGTTTTTTTTTACTCCACAAAACAAGAATGGATATTTTACTTGTTATATCATCATATATAAACTTGTGCGTGTGTGTGTGTGTGTATATATATATATATACATATATTTATTTTTTTTCTAAGTACGGAGTATTAAGAAAATACCCAAGAACCTATAATTAAAACATTGCACTAATGAGTATGCTGCAGTTGGCAACTTTTTGAATAGGTAGTGCGTTTTCCGAATTAAATTTACTAGTTAATTGCTACAACATTGCATGACGATAGCAGTTGTGTGTTTAAGTGCTGATTAATCATTCTAGTAATTGGACAACTGGGTACTCAAGGAAAATGATTGAAAACAGTGAAGTTTTCATTGTGCGCCTGATCAAAGCATTCCATAATTTTCCGTCTAATGCGTACCGTAAGCCAATATTTGCTGGGAGGAATCTGCCCCCCACATTTATTGAAGCCCACCCAAAACACAGTTTCTACCCATGCCACTGCATATTAATTAATGTATAGATAATGAAGTCCAAAACAGCCTATTGTCTGGAATAACTGATCTTGAAGCTTTAAATGGCTGAATTGAGGAGATGTAAAGATTAGTCTGTGGAGGTGAATCTTAGTTACCTCTGTTTAGTTACTACTGTGAATGTATTACTAGTTGTGTAATTATAACTGAGAGTAGATAATAAGTAGGATAGAAATGATTATGGTGTATTAATGGACTTCATTCAATTTATGTTTTCTCAGTCTTGTTGCAGAATTGAAATGTAGGTTAACGCCATCTGAGTCAGCTAGCCAATAGTAGTAATATTTTTCATTCTACTGTTTTATTCCTTCCCTCCTTTCTTAAGTGTTGCTACGGTCCACCAAGAGAGAAAAGTCGAAGAGCACACACAGACCACTCCAGGACCCCAGATGAAAGCTACCAGCAGACTGGACTTGAAGAGAGGGCAACAGTTGAGAATGATCGAAAGACGAGCAGCGCACAACCATTGGATTTGCGAGTCTATTCTGATTTAGAGATGTATGGAGCCCAGAGACAGAATTATCTTAATGGAATTGCATCTAGGAACCAGCATCACTTTCATGAAACTGCAGCCCAGATGCAGCCTGAGCTGGAAAAAATAGAGCGCAATATTCACAATGTGACCAAAATAACAGCCCACAAGCTTCAACAAGACTTGACGGAATTCAATTCCAAGATCCAAGGACAGCTGGATAAAATGGTTTTTAAAATGATGTGTAGCCCCCTGGCAAGACAAGAAACAGTCCTGCACAACCTGACAAAAGAACATGAGAACATTCTTGGTTATTTGGCAGAACTGGTTACCCAAGTCCAACACAATCTTGAGAAGACAGCAACCAAGATCCAGTCTGGTCTTGACAATGTGGTCCCCTGGGTTCAGAATGACCCAGAAGAAACACTTGCCTGGTGTGAGCATGACCAGGAAGTATTGAAAATGTATATTCAGCAAGACTTGGAGCCTCACACTGATGAGCATCAACAGGACCCAACTGAAGCCACTGATCTCATCCAAAAAGATTGTCAAGAGTTGGTTGCAGAGCTGCAGTTCAGCCAGATGGAAGTGACGCAACATAATCTGGATGAAGAGGATGGACACAGTCAGCTTCAACTTAAAACGGAAATGGATACATCTATGTCCCACACAGTGTTTGATCTGCACGTGCCAGTCGATCAGTTCAAAAATGATCAAAATGAACTTTCAAACCAGATTGGAGGGTATCCTGAGTCAATCTGGGATGAGTCGAGTGAAAAGAGTGAGGATGAGGAAGAAAAGATTTTTAAAACGCTTTCAGAGTGTGGATCAGACTGGGAAGAGGAAGCAGCTGTATTTGAAAGCGAGTTAAAAATTGGGACCGCTACATCAGACTGCGAACTGTGGGAGGAGACCGGATCCCACATCTCCTTGGACAGCTTTGTCTTTCACAAGGTGTTGGGCAGAGGTGCATTTGGGAAGGTAGGGCTCCATCATTTACTGGTTCTATGTAATATCTGAGGTCAATGATGATCTTTAAAGCACTCATTTAAACTTGTATAACTAATATGTCCCTCCATCTTTTGTTTTCTGCCTCTCTTCTTTCCTTGGTTTTCTTATTATTCAGGTCATGCTGGCAGAGTTGAAAGAAAGCGGAAAGTACTATGCCATAAAAACTCTGAAAAAAGGCAGTATCCTGGCTTACAAAAACATGGCCAGCGTCAGAACTGAAAGACGAGTGCTGATGTTGGCCACAGAAAGCCCATTCCTCTCCCATTTGCACTGTACATTCCAAACAAAGGTAAAATCACCTCCAGTTGTACCCTACCTCTCCTTAAAAACAGATTGTCACATACATAAGCCACACCGAGGCAAAGGAAAATCCACCTACTTTTCATGCAACTATATTCGTTTTGCAGACTGTGGTAGCTGCTTGCCTGTTTACATGTTTATACTCCTCATTGCTCTTCACTTCAGATCCACGAACTGCACTGTGCATGTCATTATGACTCCCAAAAATGCAGGGAAGTCTTTTTATTTGTGATTGACGCTGCCATTTGTTTCTTTAGGATAACTTATTCTTTGTATTGGAGTACATTAACGGGGGAGACCTGTTTTTCCACATGAAAGAGCATGGATACTTTGATCTGGCCAGCATTAAGTGAGTACTAAGCAAGTTGCCCTTGCCACTATTCCTGGGGACTGTTCATTGTCTAGAGTTGGGTGCAAATATTTGGTTTATGGACCGTGCTATTCTTGGTTGTAATGGTAACTTCCCATTTGTGCATTCAACTCTCAGATGATATATAATGAGAAATCTAATTGGATGAAAGGATGCAGCACTCTCCTGGACTGTATTTTTTGACTCAGTAGCCTGGTGTGTGTCAGAGAGCTTTTTGTTCATAAGTGACCAATCTGTCTATACCTGTTGTTAAGGTCATTATAATCAAATGGACAAAATTTCTCCACTTTGTGTTCATAATCTCATATGAATTTCACTTTACTTTCTCTTCCTTAGATTTTATGCTGCAGAGATTATTTGTGCCCTTCAGTTCCTCCACAGAAATGGGGTCATTTACCGGTATAACACTTCTTCTCCTTCATCTACCGGAAGGTGTCCCTACTCGTTTACTCAGGCTTGGATCTGCTAAAATGCTGATGAGCAAGTCATGTTTCGCTGTGCTGATGTCAGCAACTCAGTTATCCTGATGACGATGTTAAAACTAAATTTTAGCTATGTTTCTATTTAATTATTAGCTTTTTCTCTTACCGTGACATTTTTACTCCCATCTTTGTGAGCATTTCTGTCTGTACTCTTTTGTAATTGTGAATGTTTTTATGGTTTCCAGAAAAACCCAAAATTTAAATTCTGTTGCCTGTACTCATTATTTTCTCCCACAGAGATCTCAAGCTGGAGAACATTATGTTAGATCAAGATGGGCACATTAAATTGGTGGACTTTGGGGTATCCAAGGACAACATGTTTGGAGATAGCCGTACCAAAACCTTCTGTGGTACAGCACATAATATTGCGCCAGAGGTAAAGGACCTGTTCCTTTCAATCAAGCGTAATTATACTAATCAATCAAGGTTAATCTTTTTAGCACCATGTTTCTCAGAGCACCAAAATTTGGAATTCATCACACAATTCTGAGGAATCATTTATTTTTTGACAAGACAAAAAACTTGCATTAGCTCTATTTTGAATCCGGCCTGGGGCCTTTCTGTGTGGAGTTTGCTTGTTCTTCCCATGTGGGATCCCTATGGGTATGCTGGCTTCCTCCCACAGTCCAAAGACATGCACATCAGGCTAATTGGAGACGCTTAATTGCCCATAGGTATGAGTGTGAAAGTGAATGTTGTGTGAATGGTGTGTGCACCCTGCGATGGATTAGTGAGCTGTCCAGGTTGGGTCCCTGCTTCGCCCATAGTCAGCTGGGATAGGCTGCAGGTCCCCCCAGACCCTAGTGAGGAAGAGGCGGTATAGAGCATGAATGGACTGTTGTCATACAGTTGGTCTCTGGGCTTATATATGCCAATTGGCTGACCGTAAAATGACACAATGAATGTCAGGGTCATTGTGATCATGTCAATGGCACTTACTGTTTCCATTTGTTACGCAGATATACCTGGGAAATGAATATTCTTCCCCTGTGGATTGGTGGTCATTTGGGGTACTGCTATTCCAACTGTTGACTGGCAATAATCCATTTGCTGGAGAAGATTTTGATGAGGTCAGCAGGTCTGTGTGTACGGATACTCCACAATATCCCGCCTGGATCAACCCGAACACAAAGGACTTGCTGGAAAAGGTCTGTATGATAGAGAACCCATCTGTCCATCAAAGTCGATGTAGGGTGAATCTCCCAATGAGAGCTCAGAATTCAGTAATGAGTCGAGGCCAGAATGGCCATGCTGACATCATTACCCCACACAAAGCATCAGCGGTATTGTTTTCAGCGGTTCAGTTTGTTTGCACATTTTTCTGTCAGCAGTGTTGCACAAAATTGGCTCAAATTACACAAAACTTTAAGGAAAGGTGTGCAGTCTTCTCAAGATCAAATTTTAGTTGCATCAGAAATTTAATGTCACTTATGTCTGCTTTACTCAACAGCTGTTGGAGAAGGACCCAGACTTCAGGCTGGGGACAAGTGGAAATATTAGGGAGCACCCATACTTTGAATCCATAGATTGGCCTCGAATTGAAAGGAGAGAGGTCCAGCCTCCATTCAAACCTAAACAGGTACTTCCTGATTGGTCATTGGTTCCTGTGCTGATCATAGAGCAATGGGCATTTCTACCAGAATAAGATACATTGAGTTTTTTGGGACAACACCTTCAATTGCACTCATGAGTGACAATGCTGTTATGATTTGTGTGGTAGATTCTTTGAAACATTGTTCTGATTTCAAAGATTTTCAGATTATAGAATGTACTATGCATGATGGAGATGAAACTCTTCTGTCAGTCCAGGACATGGATGAAGATTTTAATGAAAATTGTTGAAGTCCTGCACTTTGAACATACAATTAGATGAAAAATGAATCTATGAATCAGCTGATAAATTTGCCATTTGCAAACCTAAAAGAATTTGTAAGGGATAAAACTCGAGCAGATGGGGTGTGCGGACTTTCTTTGTACCCATACAGATTCACTAATGTGTCTCCAACTCTGCTTTTGGTTTCTGACTGATCTCTCTTTTCTTTCAATCACAGGAGAGCCCCTACGATTGCAGCAATTTTGATGAGGAGTTCCTGGATGAGGCTCCAGAATTGTCCCAAGGAGACAGCAACTGGAGTGGCCCCATCGATCAAACTCCATTCCGAAATTTCACATTCACAAATCCAAAGTTTTGCAGCTCGTGAAAATTAACAATTTATCAATTTATGAGGAAAAAAAACATAACTTTTGCAGGAGCGATCAATCATGTTGCACGAACAGGCTTTTCATTAGAAACCAGCACCCAGCACAAATTGCTGATTACTTTGAATGATGCATTGTTTATCTGTATTGGTGCAAGCATAAGACTGCATAAAAATACAAATTTGTGAATAGCCCACCAGCATCTATAATTGCCAAACTGTTTTATTGTCATTTTACGCTAATAAATAAATTTTTAAACATGATACAAGTTTTATATATCAATGATATGTGAGCAGACAAACTTTCTTAACTAAAAAAAAATGTTTCTGTGACCTTTTTGGCACATGATGTTGTTGACGTCCTGATCTACCTTCCTGAGGTCATGGCGAAGAAAATTCCTCCCAAGAAAAGGTCATTTTCATATAATAATTATGTTTTTTTTTTTGTTTTTTTTTTTCAAAAAATACATGTATTCATTCATAAGGGTCTGTAGAGTAATCCAAACAACACAAATATTGCATCAGATGTTTTGTTGCGGAGGGCAAATGTCTTGTAAGTATCGTTGGGAAAGGTCCTACCCATATCTTTAATGCTAGAATGATGTAGTATGTCTCACATTAGAGATTTTACCTGTTTCTGAGGTACTAAGCATGTTAGTGTTCAAAGACATGTCTTTCTCCAGTGTTTGATAGGCCATTAGATAGGCAGGGCAGGGTTATGGGGGGTCTGGGCCCCAGGACCAGGAGTTTGCAAAGGGCCCCCCCCCGAACACTCCGAACCCCCCCACCCCCATGCCAACCTACCGTACGTAAGGATTCTACAAAGGTTTATTTCTGCCCTTCCTTCTTGCAAAGTCGTCCACTAACTCATCAAAGTTGAGCTGTCGAACCAACTCTGATTCTATTGCTAGAAGGGAGAGTGAATTCAACTGATTTTTGCACATTTTCATCCTGAGCTCATTTTTAATTCGAGCCAGTCCGGAGAATGACCGTTCCCCTTCACAGTTTGTTATTGGCAGGGTCAAAAACAGTCTGAGTGCTATGTAAACATTTGGGAAAGTGGACTGTAAATCCAAATTTACCGTGGTCTTTAGCATTGTATTTGGTCATTTTTGTTCTTCTGAAATGAATGATTCGTACTGAACAAGTTCATCTGCCAAGCTCATGGTCAGATCAGTGGGATATGCTGCAGCAAGAGATTCGGCCCTTAAAGTGAGCTCACTGTTGGACATATTATCAGGCATGAAAAGAACATGGAAAAAGATTGGTCAAGTGTGTGTATTGTAATGTGAATAGAGGCCACTAGATGGCAGTATTTACCTTTTTTTTATTAAGCCCAGACTGGAGCTAGGTTTAGACATGTCCTGGACATGTCTGGGGCAATTCCCCGAAAATAAAAAAAAAAAAAGGTCTAAATGTGGGTGGGGTCTGCAAAAGAGTATATAAGGAGTAGAATTGAGACAGAAAAGTAGTAGGAGAAATTGCAAAGAGAAGGATACATGTGACCAGACCTGTCATTTCTGTTCAAGACCTGTGAAGTTTCTTTAGTGGATTTTTGCCTGTGTTAGAGCATTTTTTTTCCTTACCCAGGACATCACCAAGCCACCCCAACAAAAAGGGACTGTAAATATTTCTGTTTTGTTATTCAATCTTGGTCTGTAGGTTAGTTAGTTGTTAGTTATTGTCTTTGTTAAAAATTAAATGTGTTCAAGTTTTTAAAACTGTGTCTGTCATCCCTTGCTGTTGTGTTGGAAATGTAATAACAAATTGGGGCCATAACAAATTGGGGGCTCGTCCGGGAGAGACCATTTTGTGAGTCATTTATTGAAAATCTAACATTTCAAACTGTAAAATTGTTTTTTGAATTTTTCGATATAAATATATTGACAGATCAACAGCAATGGATGATTTCTTGGCATCACCAACCGTTGAGGTTTTGAAGTCTTTTAAAAAGACAGAACTGCTAGAAATTTGCAGACATTTAGAGCTGACAGAGGTAAAACCAGCCATGCGAAAAGCAAGACTGGCTAGAGAGATAGTTGAATATTACATTGATGAAAATGTGTTTGCACCAGGAGATCTGGAACAGTTTCCAGTGGAAAATCCAAATATGGAAATGGAACTTAAATTAAAAATGCTTGAGATTGAAAGGGAGGAAAGAGAAAAACAGAATTTGAGAGGGAAGAAAAAGAAAAACAGACAGTTTGAGTCAGAAAAATTTGCAAGACAGAGAGATTTTGAATTAGAGAAATTCGATAAAGAAGAAAGACTCCAAATGGAGCAACTAAAAATAAAAATAGCAACAGAAAATAAATTTCGGGCCCGCCAGGAGGAAAAACTGGTGCCTCCATTTGCAGAAAAGGATGTTGACAACTATTTCCAGTGTTTTGAAAAGGTAGCAAAGAGTTGCCAGTGGCCAATGGAACACTGGTCTCTGATGTTGCAAACTGTCCTCAAGGGTAAAGCTCAACAAGCCTATTCGGCTTTGTCTGCAGATGATTCCTCTGATTATGAGGTTGTCAAAAAGGTTATTTTGAGAGCTTATGAGTTGGTTCCAGAGGCTTACCGACAGAAATTCAGAGGTCTGAAGAAATCTGAAAATCAGACTTATGTTGAATTTGCTAATGAGAAGCAGGTTTGCTTTGAGCGCTGGTGTACTTCTCTGGAGGTCAAGGATGATTTCAACTCACTAAAAGAGATGGTGTTAGTTGAAGAATTCAAGAACTGTGTTAAGGATGATATTAAGACCTACCTTAATGAGAAGCAAGCACTGAATTTGCAATCAGCTGCCAAATTTGCAGATGAATATGTTCTCACACATAAGTCCAAATTTCAGTCTAGCAGTAACAATACATGGTCCCAATTTCAGAAAAAGGGTTACGGTGATACCCAAGATTCCTCACCCAAAGACAAAGACAAATCTGGTGATGGTGCTCAGAAATCCAGTAACAGGTCTGATCAAAGTGTGAAAGCTGACAGTGACAAAAGTGGTCTAGTTTGCAGTTATTGCAAGAAATCTGGTCATGTTTCAACTAACTGTTGGTTCCTAAAAGCTAAGGAAAAAAAAGAAAAGGATACCAAACCAAATGCCTTTGTGAAAACAAGGTTAGAAACCCCTGTAGTAGATAACCAATCTGCTAAATTGCCTGCTTCTTGTGGGGCTAAAAAGCCTGATACTGCTGACTTTGTGAGGGAGGAATTTCTTCCATTTGTGTCAGAGGGATTTGTGGCTCTGAATGAGCATACTACTCCTGTCCCCATATATATCCAAAGGGATACCGGAGCTTTTCAGTCACTTTTGTTGATGGACTCCTTGGAGTTACGTGATGAGACCGCTTCAGGGGATTTCATACTTGTACAGGGTATTGAAGGGAGGACTGTATCTGTACCCCTGCGCTCTATATTCTTGAAGTCAGATTTAGTTACTGGACAGGTAAAGGTGGGACTTATGTCAAGTCTACCTATAAAGGGTGTTTCTCTGTTGCTAGGCAATGACCTGGCTGGGGGCAAAGTAGTTCCCCCTGTACATCTTACTTCACAGCCGAGCACTGAAGATGGGGATGAGGACCCATCTCTGTATCCTTCTTGCGCAGTGACTCGTGCTATGGCCAAGAAGGCTAAAGAAGAAGATGTTGTGATGCCGTCCAGCACATTAAATAGTCAGGACTCAGGTGGTTCGCCTCATGACTTTGATTGGCCTACAATGGTTTCTCCGTTTGAGAACTTATCAGACACTTTTATCAGTTCATTGTTCAGCCAGCCAGATGGGTTTGGTGATTCTGATGTGTCTGGAGACTTGTCTCTGTCCAGAAAGCGGTTGATTGAGGAGCAAACTTATGATCCTGAAATTTGTGCACTAAGGAGGAGAGCCCTTCCTGATAAAGAAATAGACGCAGTTCCAGTTGGGTATTATCTCAAGGATGGTGTGTTGATGCGGAAGTGGCGCCCTCCTGATATCCCTGCCAATGCAGATTGGGCAGTGGTCAAGCAAATTGTTTTTCCGAAGGTCTACAGGAATGAGATCTTAACAATGGCTCATAGTTTATCTTTAGGAGGTCATCTTGGTGTTAACAAGACTGTTGATAAGATCATGAAACACTTCTTTTGGCCTGGGCTTCGGAAAGACGTTTCCAACTTTTGCAAAACCTGTCACACTTTCAGGTAGTTGGAAAACACCAGTTAGACCCACCTGTAGCTCCATTGCAGCCTATCCCAGCATTTGGGGAGCCATTCTCTAAGGTCATTGTTGATTGTGTTGGTCCATTACCCAAGACTAGATCTGGAAATCAGTACTTGTTGACAATCATGTGTGCATCTACCAGATTCCCCGAAGCCATACCTCTACGTAACATCAAGGCAACTGCAATCTCAAAGGCTTTGATAAAGTTCTTCACGTTGTTTGGCCTTCCCAGGGAAATTCAGTCAGACCAAGGTAGCAATTTCACTTCAGGATTGTTTCAGCAGGTTGTGTATGAACTAGGTGCAAAGCAGATTCTTTCTAGTGCCTATCATCCAGAAAGTCAGGGTGCCTTAGAGCGGTTTCATTCCACTCTCAAGACAATGATGAGGACTTATTGTTATGACCATGAGAAAGACTGGGATGAAGGTGTTCATTTGCTGTTGTTTGCAGCTAGAGAAGCAGTGCAGGAGTCTACTGGATTCAGTCCATTTGAGCTAGTGTTTGGCCATGAACTGAGAGTTCCTTTGCTATTATTGAGTGAACAATGGCAAGAGGAAGAGCCGCACATCAGTCTGTTAGACTATGTTAGCAAGTTCAAGGAAAGATTGCGTGCAGCTTGTGACCTAGCCAAAGAGAACTTGAAATCAAGTCAGGGAAAAATGAAAACTTAGTATGATCATAAAGCTAGAAGCCGTGAGTTTAAACCAGGAGACAAGGTCCTTGTGTTGTTTCCCTTGCAGTCCAATCCATTGCTGGCTAGACTTCATGGTCCTTATGAAATTCTGACAAAACTCAATGATCTCAATTACATTGTGAAGACTCCAGATAGGAGAAAACCAAAACAATTGTGTCACATTAACATGCTGAAGCCTTATCATGACAGAAATGCTAGGGTTGCAGCTGTCACTTCAGATTCTCCTATGGCCGAGATTTGTGAAGATGAGGGGGAGTTTCAAGATGATGAACCTAGAACAGGGATGGGCAACGAGGGCCGTATCTGTCCCTGGTTTTCACACCAAGCTCTAGCCTTTCATTAGTTAATTATCTAAATTAGCCAAACTATTCATGAAATTTGACATTTCATTAAATGATCATGAATTACCACCAAATACAGTTCTTGTCTCTCTACATAAAACATTTTTCTTTGATCAAACCTTTGCAAAAATCTATATTTGTGTATGCAGCCAATTAACTCAATTAGTCTTGG
This sequence comes from Gymnothorax reevesii, assembly GCA_029721435.1. Taxonomy (NCBI): domain Eukaryota; kingdom Metazoa; phylum Chordata; class Actinopteri; order Anguilliformes; family Muraenidae; genus Gymnothorax; species Gymnothorax reevesii. The sequence goes on along the minus strand of CM056582.1, from coordinate 40,475,859 downwards.
TAATTGATAGAAATAAAAACCTGCAGACACACCGGCCCTCCAGGACCGGAGTTGCCCATCCCTGACCTAGAATTAAAGCTGAAGTTCTTTCATGTAAATTGTCAAATTCTGAAGTGTTGCAAAATCTTGATGTAAAACTCCAGCACTTAGAACCCTCACTGAGAGATCAGTTTGAGAGGTTGATCAAGAAATATGAGGATCTGTTTCCTGATGTTCCAAAAAGAGTTTCCATAGCCTCTCATGATGTAGATGTTGGTGATGCCAAACCAATAAAACAGCATCCGTACCGGATGAATCCTGAAAAGAGAAAGATTGCTGAGAAAGAGGTTGAGTACATGTTATTATCAGACCCTCCAACTCAGATTGGAGTTCACCCTGTGTGCTAGTTTCAAAACCTGATGGAAGTACTAGATTCTGTACAGATTATCGCAAAGTCAATGCTGTAACTAGAACTGATGTGTTTCCAATACCTAGGATTGATGATTGTATTGATAGAGTAGGGCAAGCAAAGTTTCTGACCAAGATTGATTTAATGAAGGGTTATTGGTGTGTGCCTATAACTGAGAGGGCCAAGAGCATCTCTGCTTTTGCCACACCATCTGGGTTGTACCAGTATGAAGTCCTACCCTTTGGGATGAAAAATGCCCCAGCCACATTCCAAAGGATGATACAGTCTACTATTGCCGGATTGCCACACACGGGTGCATACATCGATGACCTGATCACATGGAGTGACTCCTGGGAAGAACATCTAAAAGATGTAGAGACGTTGTTCCAGCGCCTGACCCAGGCTAACCTGACTGTTAACCTGAACAAGAGTGACTTTGGTCGTGCTACTGTCACCTATCTTGGCTACGTCATAGGCCAGGGTAAGGTGGCACCCATAAATGCTAAAGTCCAAGCCATCATGGACTTTCCAGTTCCTGACAACAAAAAAGCTTTGCGCCGCTTCCTTGGAATGATCGGGTACTACCGCAAGTTCTGCAAGAACTTTGCTGAGATTGCTCTCAGTCTAACTAACCAACTGAAGGAAGGTGTAAAGTTCACTTGGGATGATGCATGCCAGAGAGCCTTCGATCGCCTGAAGTCTCTGCTGTGTCACTTCCCCGTGCTCAAATCTCCTGACTTCAACAAACCGTTCTCCATCGCGGTCGATGCTAGCGACCAAGCTTGTGGATCTGTGCTCCTGCAGAGAAGTGACTCTGATGACATTGAGCATCCCGTGGCATACTTCTCCAGGAAGTTCAATCGCCACCAAAGGAACTATTCCACAATAGAGAAGGAGCTGTTGGCTCTGGTTCTATCTTTACAACACTTTGATGTTTATGTTTGTACAGGGCAAAAGCCAATGATTGTGTACACAGACCACAATCCGTTAATGTTTTTGAGTAAGATGAAAAACAAGAATCGGAGATTGTTGAATTGGAGTTTGATTTTACAGGAGTTTGACTTGGAAATTAAGCATGTAAAGGGTGCTGACGATGTGATTGCTGATTGCTTATCCCGTGTTTGAAAATGTATATATATATATATATATATATATCACGTGTTTATTTGAATATTGTATGATATGTATATATAGACAAGTGTTCACTTAACCATTTTGTATTGAAAAGAAAAATTTTGCCTTTATGAGTCAAAATTTTTCCCTTTTGGAATGGAGGTGTAATGTGAATAGAGGCCACTAGATGGCAGTATTTACCTATTTTTATTAAGCCCAGACTGGAGCTAGGTTTAGACATGTCCTGGACATTTCTGGGGCAAGTCCCCGAAAATTTTAAAAAAAAGGTCTAAATGTGGGTGGGGTCTGCAAAAGAGTATATAAGGAGTAGAATTGAGACAGTAAAGTAGTAGGAGAAATTGCAAAGAGAAGGATACATGTGACCAGACCTGTCATTTCTGTACAAGACCTGTGAAGTTTCTTTTGTGGATTTTTGCCTGTGTTAGAGCATTTTTTTTCCCTTACCCAGGGCATCACCAAGCCACCCCAACAAAAAGGGACTGTAAATATTTCTGTTTTGTTATTCAATCTTGGTCTGTAGGTTAGTTAGTTGTTAGTTATTGTCTTTGTTAAGAATTAAATGTGTTCAAGTTTTTAAAACTGTGTCTGTCATCCCTTGCTGTTGCTGTTGTGTTGGAAATGTAATAACAAATTGGGGCCATAACAGTATCCAGTTAACCGATAGTTAAGACAGGACACAAGTTTGTCAATTAGAACATTGAACGTTTCAATCCGAAAATTTTCCACTAAATTCAACACCTGGCTCTGCACTTTCATCAGCCATACATTTGCGTGCGCTTCTACGTGCGCTGAGGTCATGTCTGTAGTCTTGGGGGACTAAATCGGTAACATTTACAGCTGACCATTCAAAAAAGGCGAAATTATCTCTCTGTGCTGCCACAAAGTCACAAAGTGAAAGGAGAAGCTGTGTAGCTGTGTGTATGCCAATGTCATGTTTCTGCAACTGCAGGCTCGTGCCTTGGAACCGCTGCAGTATTGTATCCCACAAGTGTGCCATGAAAGCTATCTCTCGGGTGTCCAGCTCGCCACAGAGTGCAGAGGCCTCGCTTCTAGTTTCACGTTTCTCCTGTGAATCTTTGGAAATATTGTTCAATGCCTCTCTCAATTGTGCATAATATTTCCAAAGAGCCTTTGTTGCTTCAGCTCTTGAACTCCAGCGACACCTGACAAAGATTTCAGTGTGAGTTTCACATCTGTATCACGGAACACCTTTCCCCACCGGTGTGTTGATGAGGCACAAAATGTGTTTATTGATTGCAGAAAGTCAAAGAAACGGCCAGCTTCTGGGCTACTGTTAACAGCATTGACACTGACTAAATTCAATGAATGTGCTGCACAGGGGACATAACAAATCAATGGGTTTATTCGTTTCAGATGAGCTTGGACTCCATTGTACTTACCTGACATATTACTTGCATTGTCATAAGACTGGCCTCGACAGTTAGTTAAGTCTAGGCCCAGGTTCTCCACCATTGCAACAACACACTGGGCCAAACTGTTCCCACTATGATTTTGAATAGGCTCAAAAGCCAGAAAACGCTCAACTACTTCTCCATCATTATTTACAAACCTGAAAATAAAAGTGAGTTGGTCCACATGAGCAAGGTCTGGAGTGGAGTCAACAATAACAGAGAAGAATTTGGCCTCTTTAATCTCGCTGATAATTGCTTCTTTTGTTCTTTCTCCCATTAAGTGGATAAATTCCTCACAGATTGTGAATGAGAGGTAGGACACAGAGCCTTTGCCCTGGCCTCCAAACCTCTGGTGATGGTCAGCGAGAAAAGGGTCAAATTTAGCCAAAAGTTCGACAATGCCGAAGTTATTACCATTTGTGAGGTTATCCCAACCGCGCATCATCTCCCCTGAAAGCAAGGCCCCTCTCCCCCAAAAACTGAATTACAACAACTCTTTTCAAAACTTCCCACCAGTATTGCCTCCCTGCATCAACTTCTTTGACAAGATCAGAATCAACTCTTCCTGTGTTTTTGGAGCGACTGTGTAATGCTAACATGCAAGCCCTAGGCTCCTCACTCCTCTCATGCCTCTCACTCCTCTCAGAATGTTTCCAATCAGAGAACCCGTGGACAAACGCATTGTGCTCCCCTACATATGTCATATCTGCTACTCTGATGGTGATTATGCATAAATCATAGCTTGTGTTAGTTCATTGTAAAAATAAAACATTTCTCACCATTTCTGTAATAAGAATATTGGACTGTCTTTTTCAGGTTCAGCCAACTATGACAATTTTACCCCACCCATCTGACAAAGTAACCCCGGGTATGGGGTTACTTCAGCATGTTTGAGACACATCAAAAATCGAATATTGTGACGAAAATATACGTATGTTATATTGAGATTGTATCAATAAAACTTTTGTAGACGACATTCTACTCAACATATAGACCATAAAGGTACAAAACCCAAAACCAGTGAAGTTAGCACGTTATGTAAATCGTAGATAAAAACAGAATACAATGATTTGCAAATCCTTTTCAACTTATATTCAATTGAATACACTGCAAAGACAAGATGTTTAATGTTCAAACTGAGAAACTTTTTTTTGTTGTTGCAAATAATCATTAACATATGAGGATCCCATTCCAACCCCTCCTCTGCCCCTTTTTCCAGTCTAGGAGGGTACGGAGTGATAACCTCCTCCTACCTGCTCTCGGCGTCAGCCTGCCCCATGGCTTCACGTCCGAAAGGACCATTATTATTAGTTCTACAATGAGTGCTACACTTGGGACCTCAACGAACGATTGGATTAATCTGTCTCCCCCAGTTGATACAAGGTTCATGTTCCCGTAACTATGAATGACCCAAAACTAAAGGGAAAGTGGGGGACCTGATAATGAAAATCAAACCTCTTCAGAGTGGCTACCAAAAGAGATGAACATTTTTAATGAAGTTCAGAAACTTCGGTTATAAATCCCGTTCCCAACGGGCGACCGTGCAAAGTTCTGACAGAACGTGATTGTGAAAGTGCAACAGTAGGGACGGAGTGCCTCCTAGCCCACTGAAAATCCATGAAACAATCAACAGCGCCCGAGTCTACGAATGCCTCAATAGTAAATCTATTCTATCTATCTATCTACGGTCAAACGAACCATCAACGTGCATGGGCTCCACCGGAGTAGAATCTCTTATGGGTGAAATAGGAGATGTACATTCGCCACTAGCAATCTTGTCCCCATTGTCAGCCAGCGGAGCTTTATTTAATCTTTCCCGGCTGCGTTCGCGTATGCGATTGTCAATTCGCACAGCAGTACCAAATAAGGAGTCCAAAGTCGAGCAGGGTTATTACGTAACCAGTATGTCCTTAATCTCCTCCGCCAGGGCATGGCTAAATACTGTCATCAGAGGAGCCTCTGGCCAGCCTGTCTGTGGCCAGAGAACGAAAAGCAATAGAAAACTCAGCTACGCTTTCTTTGCCCTGTGTTCAGTGCATTAAACGCGTAGCAGCGTCTTGTCCACAAATGTCCTGATCGAAAACCGAAACCATCTCTTTAACAAGGGCCTCTACCGAATTTACAAACGGTGAGTTAGATCTAATTAGTGGGCCGACCCAATTGAGCGCTGTGCCAGCCAACAGGGATAGTATAAACGCAACCCGAAATCCTCATTAACAAACCGTGACGGCTGAGCCTTAAAAAAAATTCACACTGGGCAATGAAATCCTTACAATTTCCAGCCTCGCCACTGTATCTTTGGGGAATCTGTAACTTAGGTTCTCGGGGAAAATGTTTGGATGGTGCTTCTGCAACTCTTTGTGGAGTTTGTAACGTTAGAGATTTAATAATCTCCGAAAAATCTAACAGGACGCTCTGCTGATTCTGCAGAGCAGTCTCCTGCAAGTGTAACCTCTCAGCAAGTTCAGAACGCTGATAACAAAAAAACAGAAAGTAAATTAGCAAATCCAGTCAACATCTCTTGTTGGCTGGTAATTGCCTTCTTAATTTCAGCCACCGCTGACGTCTCCATTGTGGCTGGAGTGTACTGTGATGGCGTTGGTGTTAAGACGCCAAGCGCAGTGGTCACAAATGAAAGTAAAATCCAGCAGTATGCTGAGAGGCTAAAACGAATAGAAATCACAAGGCTCGCGCTACCAACGGACCTGACGCCGTCCGTGGTAGCCAACAGGCGAGCTCAAACACAATACAAAAGAAAAGGGGAAAAAAACCAGATAAATCCCAACTCAATAACACTATTACTCTTAGGGCCGGTTCATACTCAACACAAGGTACGCGAGCGCGAAATCAAGGCAACGCATTGAGCAACGCAAGGTGTCCATCTTGCGTCCTTGCGTAGCAAAGTCAGGCCTACCAAAGAAAACGTAGCCTCAGCACACAAAAACTTTGAAATGCCTACATTAATCGCGGAAATAGCAACAGAAAAATAATACCCCGCTACCGAAACTGCAAAAACCGCAACATAAACTGTTGACTCGTAGCATAAGACTATGAAACTGCAACATCATCTTTCGCATCCGTCTTTGCCATTTACTGCGCTTGCGCGTACCGGCCCAGGCTGCTTTCAGAGATAGCGGAATCAGGCGTGTCTCCTTCGGTTGGTAAGTAAAACTTCCAAATATGACGTTATTGTTAATGCAGATGTTTAACAATGAATTGTAAGACGTAGCTGTTACATCCACATTCTCGTAAATTCGCTTATTTTAGCATGTCACCCTGCCGAAAATGAACGATGCACTGTCGATTTCGCTATAGTCTTAGAGTTGCCTACTTGACGACTTTCTCAAGACGTATACATACGTCTTGAGTGGACAAACAATCCCGATTTGGAAAGTCGCCAGATTAAGCGAGAAAGTCGTCAAGTTGGCAACTCTAAGACTTTAGCGAAATCGACAGTGCATCGTTCATTTTCGGCAGGGTGACATGCTAAAATAAGCGAATTTACGAGAATATGGATGTAACAGCTACGTCTTACAATTCATTGTTAAACATCTGCATTAACAATAACGTCATATTTGGAAGTTTTACTTACCAACCGAAGGAGACACGCCTGATTCCGCTATCTCTGAAAGCAGCCTGGGCCGGTACGCGCAAGCGCAGTAAATGGCAAAGACGGATGCGAAAGATGATGTTGCAGTTTCATAAACTGTTGACTCGTAGCATAAGACTATGTTGCGGTTTTTGCAGTTTCGGTAGCGGGGTATTATTTTTCTGTTGCTATTTCTGCGATTAATGTAGGCATTTCAAAGTTTTTGTGTGCTGAGGCTACGTTTTCTTTGGTAGGCCTGAAAGTGTGTTGTCCAAATTTTTGTAACGCGACGCGTCGACGCGTGTATTTCCGTGAGATTCCAATTGGGGAGATAAAGCAAATAATGCACCATATAATGTCTTCAACACACCAAAAAGAAAAAAGGAGGAGGAGGAGACGGAAAGGACTTTGCTACCCCCCATTGTATGAGCAGTGTACTGCTTTTTAACGAGGCACAGCGAAGCAAGGGATGCGCATTCAGGCTTCTCTTTGAACGTAATGGAATGGACCTGTCACTGGACGCTTCAGACTAACTGTCCAAAAGGCAATTCACATGCCCGACATGCCCGAATGGGACACTCCCGGCCGGTTACGTCATGGATTCATGGGGAAAGTGTCGTTCGCTGTGTGACAGTCCTGGACATGAGGATGTAGAGGATGTGCTTCCTCTCATCTACTCCAAATTAGCTGGAACAAATCGAATGATCAAGAATGGGGTTTTCGGGATAATGTCGCTTTGGATCAAGAGTGGCATTTGAATCTAAGTTATATGAACACTCACTTAATCAGCAATTATAATTACGATATTCATAAATGATCATGATCTTACTTTCTGACGTTAAAACGTAGCGTACATGGACATTAACTCTGCTGTGATATATAATCCTTATGATATTTTAACCATTACCAAACTGTTTTTTCTGGAAACTGGGGGCGGGACTCTGATAAGCGATTTCGCTTCTCCCGCGACCCTTTCGGTCATGATACATGTTGTGTCGTGTTGAAATTGTCATGAAATGATTTAAAATCATTAATTACTGACTACAGCACGGGAATGTGAATGAAGCACAAATTCTCATGGCGAATGCGTGAGATCTAATACTCTGATCTAATACTCATTACAAACAGCATTGTTGTGGGTGATTTAAATATTCATGTTGATGTTAACAATTCCTTAAAAACAGCATTTTTAACACCCATAGACTCAATTGGTTTCACTGAACACCTTTATGAATCCACACATTGCCATCATTGTACACTTAATCTCATCCTATCATACGGCGGAGACATTGAAAATGTATTGGTTGCGCTGCTCATTTTCAAAACGCGTGCCTTTAATGAAGTCTGGGTCAAAGCCAAAAACACAATTGCCAAGCCACAAATACGAAATCCAAAAACAGAGTCGACTAGACAGGCAGGGGTCAGAACCAGAAAAACAGATGAGCAAAGGTATATAGACGGTAGGCAGTCGATGAACAAAGCCAAGGGTCATGCACAGGGCATCCAAACACAGGAATCGTGGTCATAAAAAAAATAGGTTGAAATCCAAAAAGACAAAACAATACAAGAAGGGCAATGCAAGAATCGAAGTCAGACAAACCAGTCAAAGGAAAACAATACTCAATGGCACACAAGGTGCTCTGCACAAAGAAATATTGATCAACGTTCTGACAAAGTCGGAACTGCAGTGAGGACTCTTAAATAGACAGGAGGGAAGTCACATGCTACGCAGGGAACAGGTGAGCTGGATCAGACTAATTACAATGGGAGAATCACATGAGGGAGACCCGAACCACAAAAATTGGCGAAAGTCAAGACACGGACAGGAATCACACAAACAGCTTATGACATTTAAACAGCTCCGGTCAAGGAGTTCTAAGTGCACAGATAATGCATGCAGGAAAGTAATTAGGCACTCTGCGAGATGTCGCAGAAACACAGGGGGAGACAGGTAAAGCTGAGCATGAGGTGGAGACTAGAAAAGGGCGATTGCTGAGAGGGAATTAGTATTAATTAGTAGCGGTGCAACTTTACAGATAAAACTAGAGTGCTTGTTAGTAAGTTAGTAATATATATACATGGATTAGTTGTATTAGTAGACTATGATACAAAATACATATGTTAGTTTTGTTTGTAATCAGAATATTAAGGCAAAGGTGTTTAAAATATTAAACCCCAGAAATAATTTAAATCACCCGAAGCATGTGAGCACACAGACTGGGAAGACGGACTAAACCAACTAGATCAAAAGACAGGGGAGACAAGTGCAATGGAGCTGGAGAATGGACTGAACTAAAACCTGAGAATAACAATAACCAAAAAGAATAAATAAAAGACAAAATCATCAACCATGAACTTGAACATAAACATGAACATAAACAAAACAAAAACCAAAACCATGACAACTGAACTCCCTGAATTTGCATTGTTCCAAAATCTTCCACTTGTAATATAGACCCAATTGCTTGAGGATTCTCTTTCATTCAATTAATTAAACCAACTACAACTTATTTTTCATGTCTCATTGCTGTCAGACTATGAATCAGAATCTGTCTAAAGAGCAGTAATCAAGCCTCTGGTCCAACATAGACCCAGATATTCCCACTAATTATAGACCTAAACTGAATGTACCCATTTATCAAAAATTTTTGAGACCACTGCTTCAAAACAACTGTTTCTCCCTGGTCATGTGTTCGCCCCGAATGTGTATTTAAGATGTCTGTTTATGCACTTCCTTTGTCAGATCGTTCTTCCTAGTTTCCTGTGCCACGTTTGTTTTCCGCCTTGATTCTTAGTGATTTATCTTTCTGACTGGACCGCCTGACTACGAGCTTTGTCTATTCCCTGTATTGTATCGCAATCTTGTTTATCGACCTCTTTTTGTCTGACTGCGATTTTTGTGATTGGTGCCCTGGTTTTGACTCTGGATTACGCCCATTGGAATCTGTTTTTGGATTGCGGATTTGTACTGTTGCCAGCTCTGTTGGGGGGTTTCCCCCTTCAGAAATAAAGCCTCCTTTTTGCATTCATCTGGTTTTCGCTATTGGTTCATTTCGTAAATCACAACAGCATTATCCACAGAACGGAACTTCATTAATACTGTCTGTGAAAGCAATGACTAAAGTGTTTTTGTTATATCTAGATCTTGTCATGATTGGCGTCTGATCGCTATGTGTTTAGCTTTCTGCTGTAATAAAGCTATGAGACGTTTACCAGCTTTGCATGGGCTTCCTCTAACTGATCACATACTACTGTGTGCCAGAGCCATAAGCAAGCGCACTTCCCGAAGCGCACATCCACAGCTCTCCCTCGCGCTATCACTGTCTCACACACACACGGTCCTCTTTTTTAACCTCTTTTTTTCCACTCAAATGAATGAGAAGTCCGTTAAATAAAGGTACTGTAACAGTAGGCTAATTTGTTTGCAGGAAAATAACACGTAAACACTGAATTAAATTCATTGTTCATTCTGGCTTCCTTGGTAATTTTTGTCACGGGCCGCCACTGGCTATATGACAGGGCTATTCAAAATTATCCAGAAAGGGCTGATGTGGTTGCAGGCTTTCATTCCAACCAAGCAGTTATACACCTGACACCACTAATCAACCCAAAGAGTCTTTGCCAAAGAGCTTGATTAGTAGTATCAGGTGTCTAAGAGCTTGGTTGGAATGAAAGCCTGCACCCACACATTCTGAATCATGTTGAATAGCGTTGCTTTATGACTTTGTATTAAATGGATTGGAATTCTTTTAACACAATGAATAATCAGACGACACAAAATAATAATTTATGTTTCCAATATCTTGGTCCTCGTTGCAGTAATTTCATTTATTGCTCTGGAAGATCTAACCTGCAAATTAATGTTGGTACAATGCAAAGTATCAGTGGCCTACCTCTAGCCTATTTTTGATCAAGTAAGCTGACATAGTCCACATAGAAATTAAGAACTCCTGTGTGGCTACTTTCAACCTACTCAAATGGTAATTTGAAAGTTTTTATTTTACATTATACTTTTACTGCCAGCATAGTCAGGGTATCTGAGCGCAACATTGCGTAATTTAATGAGATGTCATACTACTGTCCGCTGTTTTTGTAATTTTTTGAAGTTGTGTTAATCGGGAAAATCATCTGGCGAAGTTCTGAATATTACGGATACTCAAATTGGGATGAAGTTTGTATCCATTTCGAACTCAATATCTGTACCCTTCCATGTAATCCATTCATATTTGTTACTATACTGAGTTAAAAAAGAAACTTCACACTCATAAATTTGTAAATATTTTCTTGAAACTTTTAATTAAAGAGTTTTTATTATCACTAGGGCTAACTTGGCTGTCAAAGACATCATGACACACGTCAACTCTGACGTGCACAGGTATGTAGCAAGTGCAAGCGTACTTTAAGCTAAAACCATGTTTTCTCGTGTTCCTAGTCACGTGACCATATGAGAGATGTGCAACTAAGCTGACATTTGCACGTTAGAGCGACATCTCAAAAAAACAAGTTTTTACAGTTCATAATTTGTTGATTTTCAATGCCACGACTGTCAAAAATTCAGCGTAAACGTGCCACTGGCATGCTGAATACGGAAATGTCCATCACTGACGTTGCAAGGGTTATGGGATGCAGTCGACAGACTATCCATGATCTTCAGACACGTCTCCAACAAACTGGCACCACAGCTGACCGACCTCGTTCTGGCAGCCCACATTTGTCGTCAAAAGCAGAAGACCGACAAATTGTCCTACGTCATTTGCATAATCGATTTGTCACTGCAACGGCCACTAGGAATGAATTGTTTAGAGGTTGAGTGACTGCCCAAACCATATGTAATCGCCTGCGCGCTGCTCTTATTCAAGTTGTAACTTATCATTTTTACTCTTGGACATTTCCATACCATTTCCGGATGAACTGGTTACCTTATGGACATTATTTTTATGATACACCATCTTTAATGAGTACAGAATTAAATAAAATCATTATTTAAAACTTCATTTCTTGTATGTCCAACTCATCGACCTCCAAAAGAGTGTGAAGTTTTTATTTTGGCTAGGTATATTTCTATTGGATATTCTAATGAAGTCTTTTAGGGTTGTGTGGTTTTCATTATTTAATGGATCTTGCTGTGGAGAGAGGGAGGGACTCATAAACTAAAGAAAATTGGCCGACATGAAACTTATTGTTTTTTTTTTCCCCAGTGAACGAGAGGGTCGCTGCCCTGCGCCTTCGGGTCGGGGACAGGTGCCTCACTGTCATTTCGGCTTATGGGCCGAATGGCAGTGCAGAGTACCCGACCTTCTTGGAGTCCGTAGGAAGGGTACTGGAAAGTGCTCCGACTGGGGACTCCATCGTTCTACTGGGGGACTTCAACGCCCACGTGGGTAGCGACAGTGTTACCTGGAGGGGCGTGATTGGGAGGAACGGCCTCCCCGATCTGAACCCGAGTGGTGCTCTGTTATTGGACTTCTGTGCTAGTCACGGTTTGTCCATAACGAACACCATGTTCAAGCATAAGGGTGTCCATCAGTGCACGTGGCATGAGGACACCCGAGGTCGGAGGTCAATGATCGACTTTGTGGTCGTGTCATTTGACCTCCGGCCGTATGTCTTGGACACACGGGTGAAGAGAGGGGCTGAGCTGTCCACTGATCACCACCTGGTGGTGAGTTGGATCCGCTGGCGGAGGAGGAAGCTGGACAGACTTGGCAGGCCCAAACGTGTTGTGAGGGTTTGTTGGGAACGTCTAGCGGAACCCTCAGTCAGAGGGGTTTTCAACTCTCATCTCCGGGAGAGCTTTGACCAGATCCCAAGGGAGGCTGGAGACATTGAGTCTGAATGGACCATGTTCTCCACCTCCATTGTTGACGCGGCTGTTCGGAGCTGTGGCCGTAAGGTTTCCGGTGCCGGTGGTGGCGGCAATCCCCGAACCCGGTGATGGACACTGGAAGTAAGGGATGCCGTCAAGCTGAAGAAGGAGTCTTACCGAGCTTGGCTAGCTTGCGGGACGCCTGAGGCAGCTGACCGGTACCGGCAGGCTAAGCGTGCTGCGGCCCGGGCGGTGGCGGAAGCAAGAACTTGGGTATGGGAAAAGTTTGGGGAGGCCATGGAGGAGGACTATCGGTCGGCCCCGAAGAAATTCTGGCAAACCGTTCGGCGCCTCAGGAGGGGAAAGCAGTACCCTGCCAACACTGTTTACAGTGGAGGTGGGGAACTGTTGACTTCGACTGGGGATATTGTCGGCCGGTGGAAGGAATACTTCAAGGACCTCCTCAATCCCGCTGTTACGCCTTCCGTAGAGGAAGCAGAGGCTAGGCCTCAGAGGCTGACTCATCCATCACTCGGGCTGAAGTCACTGAGGTAGTTCGGCAGCTCCTCGGTGGCAAGGCACCGGGGGTGAATGAGATCCGCCCTGAGTACCTCAAGTCTCTGGATGTAGTAGGGCTGTCTTGGTTGACACGCCTCTGCAGCATCGTGTGGCAGTCGGGGACAGTGCCTCTGGATTGGCAGACCGGGGTGGTGGTTCCTCTATTTAAAAAGGGGGACCGGAGGGTGTGCTCCAACTATAGGGGGATCACACTTCTCAGCCTCCCGGGTAAAGTCTATTCCAGGGTGCTGGAGAGGAGAATCCGGCCGATAGTCGAACCTCGGATTCAGGAGGAACAATGCGGTTTTCGTCCTGGTCGTGGAACACTGGACCAGCTTGATACCCTCCGCAGGGTGCTTGAGGGTGCATGGGAGTTTGCCCAACCTGTTCACATGTGTTTTGTGGACTTGGAAAAGGCATTCGACCGTGTCCCTCGTGGCATTCTGTGGGAGGTGCTTCGGGAGTATGGAGTCCCGGGCCCTCTACTAAGGGCCGTGCGGTCTCTGTATGACCGGAGCAGGAGCTTGGTTCGCATTGCCGGCAGTAAGTCAGACCTGTTCCCGGTGCATGTTGGACTCCGGCAGGGCTGCCCTTTGTCACCGGTTCTGTTCATTATTTTTATGGACAGAATTTCTAGGCGCAGCCAGGGGGCGGAGGGAGTCCGGTTTGGGGACCACAGGATCTCATCTCTGCTTTTTGCGGATGATGTTGTCCTGTTGGCTCCTTCGAATCAGGACCTTCAGCATGCACTGGGGCGGTTTGCAGCCGAGTGTGAAGCGGCTGGGATGAGAATCAGCACCTCCAAGTCCAAGGCCATGGTTCTCGACCGGAAAAAGGTGATATGTTCCCTCTGGGTTGGAGGAGAGTTCTTGCCTCAAGTGGAGGAGTTCAACTATCTTGGGGTCTTGTTCACGAGTGAGGGAAGGATGGAGCGTGAGATTGACAGACGGATCGGTGCAGCGGCAGCAGTAATGCGGTCGTTGTACCGATCTGTCGTGGTGAAGAAGGAGCTGAGCCGAAAGGCAAAGCTCTCGATTTACCAGTCAATCTACGTTCCTACCCTCACCTATGGCCATGAACTCTGGGTCATGACCGAAAGAACGAGATCTCGGGTACAAGGGGCTGAAATGGGTTTCCTTCGCAGGGTGGCGGGCCGCTCCCTTAGAGATAGGGTGAGGAGCTCTGTCACCCGGGAGGAGCTCAGAGTAGAGCCGATGCTCCTCCACGTCGAGAGGGGCCAGCTGAGGTGGCTCGGGCATCTTTATCGGATGCCCCCTGGACGGCTTCCTGGGAAGGTGTTCCGGGCATGCCCCACCGGGAGGAGGCCTCGGGGAAGACCCAGGACACGCTGGAGGGACTATGTCTCTCGGCTGGCCTGGGAACGCCTCGGGATACCCCCGGAAGAACTGGAGGAAGTGTCCGGGGAGAGGGAAGTCTGGGCATCCCTACTTAGACTGCTGCCCCCGCGACCCGGCCCCGGATAAGCGGTTGAAAATGGATGGATGGATGGATGGATGAAACTTATTGTTTGCTGTTGGCAATGAAGTTCATAACAATGCTTTCAATACGGCACGATGGGTTCTATTCTCCCATTTGCGCCTAAGTCCTTTTTTATGCAATACGAGTTAAGTGCTCTTGAGTTACGCGTATTCTCCCCTACTCGCTTTGATCATGCCCACAGCACTTAACTTCAGAATGTAGGCGGTAGTGATGCGCGGGTCAGCCCGGAACCCGTGGGTCCCCGCGGGTCGGGCGGGTCGGGTCAATATTTTAATAACATTTAGCGGGTGCGGGCGGATTGGGCCATACAGTGGCGACATCTAATTCCCACGAAATTGCGAATAAAAAGTATAATAGGCTATCGGCCACTTGAGGGCTCTAGACATACAGCCTAGATAATATGCTCTTGTCAAACGATGTAACGCTACTTTAAGCAGAATAGAATGCCAATTGTACCTCTCCCTCTTCCTACTCTCTACTCTTGAATGTGCACGAACTCACAGGTGCGTGGCTTAATCCTCCACGGTTAGACTGAGGATCTAAAGGTTGAATGACAGCTCATCTTATAAATTGTTCTGCAGTCAGCACCAAAATATTATATAGTAGTAGTAATTTTATTGACCTGTGGGTCCAAACAACACATAGTCAAAACATTTTTTCGCCACTTCACAGTGAAAGGCATATGACGATTCGCATTCAAAAATAAAATCAACTTGTTGAGGTGCTTCCATTTATCAGCTACGTGTTCTCTAACAGCAGAGCGTGTGCTGCCATTGGCAGTAAAGACGCTTCTTGGATGTACATTTCTATAACACCATTCTATAGG
This sequence comes from Gymnothorax reevesii, assembly GCA_029721435.1. Lineage (NCBI taxonomy): Eukaryota > Metazoa > Chordata > Actinopteri > Anguilliformes > Muraenidae > Gymnothorax > Gymnothorax reevesii. Next base: position 40,460,646 of record CM056582.1, on the reverse strand, counting down.
CTATACATATCACCCAAACGAATAGGTAACTTATTAATGAAGCTTGTATGGTCATAAACCTAGCCTTGCTCTCATTAATTACCATACCATGAGACAAAGAATAATCGTGTAAAACTCCATGGTGGCCAAAGCAGTTCTCTGCGTCCCAACAACTAGCGCAACAAGCCAGCGAACCTTCAGTTCGGCTGGCCATGTCTTGGAGGCGCACCGTAATCGCTTAAACCCTGGCACTGTTGACGCAATTTTGTTTTTGCCTAGTTTGGGAAAAAATACGCCTAGGCCGACATTATAAGCTGTGTTGAAAAAATCGCATAAAACCCCCCAAAACAATCTTGAAATAAATATATGAGGAAAAAAGAATTTCCTTGTAGACAGGATATCGCAACACTGTATGGGAGAGTAGGCGATAGCGCCAGTGCGTCACTGTCATGTTAATTTTGTTCCAATAAAACAGCCTGTTTGCAATATTTCGCCTGATGGCATTTTGTTTGGTTGCAAAGATCAGAAATCACAGAAAGGTTCAATTAATAGACAGCGCCTAAACTTTGTATTAAGAATTTCAGCCAAAAGCCAATGGTATGTTGTGTTCCATTCAAATCCATAGCGTAACAGGAATCGTTTTTTTTTCCATTGCAAATCATGTCACACAGACCCACTGTATTCTTTTTCTTTTGCCTCCTTTTTGTGTCGGGTCGGGTTGGGTTGGGTTCGGGTTGAAAATCAGCACGAGCGATCCGCGCATCACTAGTAGGCGGCCTTATGAAAGAGGTGTGACTAATCCAAAAGAGAGGCAGACTGTTGTGATTCTGCCTGTCTGCCATGTCTCTGCCCTGCCTTGCCATGTCCATGTTCTGCTTTGCCATGCCCATGATCTGTTTGCCATGACTATATTTGTATTTTTGCAATGTCTGACTATTCTTTGTAATGTGTATTGTGATTTGGTTACTTAGATTTATTCATGCATTGTCTTTAGTTTAGCTTTTCCGTGTTTTACTTTTCACCATTGCTTTACTCTGGTCCATGTTTTTGTTTACCATGCATTACACTTTGTCTCCCCCTGTCTGGTCTCTTGTCTTGTCATTGTTCACAGCCCTGGTATTGCGTTCCACTCTTCGGGTGATTTAATGGTTTTTGGATTTCAACCTACCTTCCAATCTCGTTTACTTCCTTCGCCTTGCTTTTCTATTTTACTAACCCATACTAACATTTCGTTATTTTGCGAGAGTTACAAATCCAACTAACATTGTACATAATACTAACTTACTAATGAGCACTAGGGATTGTATAGTTGCACTTACTAATTGATTAACAAGCTCTCAGCACTCGCCCTCTTCTAGTCTCCGCCTCTTGTATCTCCCTAATCTTCTCTGCTGCGTTTCTGTAGATTTTCCACACCTGCTTGCGCTGTCCTTTCTCTCATTATCTATGCATGTTAGAACTCCTTGACCGGAGCTGTATGTTTGTCTATAGGATTGTCATGTGATCCCTGTCCGCGTTTTGGCTTTTGCCTATTTTATGTGATTAGGTTCTCCCTCTTGTTCCCTCCTTTGTAATTTGTCTCATTTCCAGCACCTGTGGTCTGTGTAGCATGTGATTCCCCAGGAGTGTATATTAGGAGTCTTTTCACTGCACTTCCTCGTCAGATTGTTTCTCTAAGTTTGATTGTGCCACGTTTCTTTTGCCTAGTACTCCCAGTGATTCCTTTCTGACTGGATCGTCCGACTTTTCGATTTTTGGCTTCGTGATTTTGGATCTATTGTTGCATCTGTGTTTTTTGACCCTTTTCTGCCCAACTACGAGTTCTATGATCGCTGCCCTGGATATGGTTTGGATTACGCCCACTGGATTTTGGCTTTGCTTCTCTGATATACCGGTGCCTGTGTACCAAACCCATTTTTGTCCGACCACGAGTACTGTAATTTTCTATTTTTGTCCAACTAGATTGTGATTCTTGGAGTGTGGACTTTGTACCTTTGCCTTCTGCCCTGCGGGGGTTTTCCCTCTTTATTAATAAAATCGGAGCTACTGCATTGCTTGGTTCTCGCGACTGGTTTCTGATCACATCATCACACAGACTCTGTACAAAGCTCATTCATTATGGTCATCGGGAAAACAAGGAAGAAGGATTTTCTGATTAACCATGAAAATACAGTTGTGGTCCATGGAAAATGTGAACCAGACTTTAAATTTGAATATTGCGGGCCTGCTGGTAAAACCTCGTATCTCCTAACTGATAAGAAACAAAAACTAGTATGTCCTCTATTCTTACATGCAGAATGAAACATGTTATATTTAAAAATTTTCAATTTATACATATTCTTTTACATTTTTTTTATTTTTCTGTGAAGCTTATCATTTTGAAGATACAAGGTTTTATCAGCAGGCCGACAATATGCAGCTGTAATAGTAGGCCTATGTATGTCTGTGACAATTACAAGAAGTAATAGAAGGCCTATGTATGTCTGTGCCAATTACAAGAAGTAGTGCAGACATCTCTTATTTCTTACTCTAGCCACCATGGCATTAAAGCTATGCAAACAAGCAAATTGCTGCAATAATGAAATAATAAATAAAGGATGTAGCGCTTCTCAATCAGAGCATTGAAAATGTGCCCCTCTTACACTAGCCTGTTTGTTCCGCGGAAGACAGGGAAGAAGACAAGAGAAAATTCTAGTCACACAAAAACAACAATCAATGACAGTTTATATGATCTCATTTCGAAATTGTGCGCTTGAAATTTCAAATTACTTCGATGTCAGGTTTGCAACAAAAGGACAAGGCAACGCGTTAACAAACAAAGGATTCTTACCCCGCATGTGGAAAAATCTGTGGGGCACTGTAAAAGCCAGGCTCTCTGCACACTGGAGAAGAGTGCATACAACAGGTGGTGGGCAACCATCATCCCCGGTGCATTTCACTGCACTGGAGTAGGAGGTGGCATCCACTCTTTCTGCAGTGGAAGTGCATGGAGAAGAACTTGGAGTGGATACGGATGAAGGAGTGTAACGTAAAATGGCCATTTTTATTTGCCTATACTCAAAGTATCACTGTGATAGATACTGGAAACAAGCTTAATATGGTTTCAAATATTTATTGTTTTTTTTTTTGGTATTTCAGGCATTTGCGCAGTACATAGGCGTCGTGGGCCGAGGCAGGGAGTTTGGCGCAGATGCTTAATATGCGCGTATCACGATCGCACACAACCTGATCATTAATGCTATGCCGAAGTCAACGGTCTCTGTACATATTGTAGTGAGAGGGAGGATTGCCGTCTCCCTCCGTCGGCTTAAGGAGGAGGGGCATTTGATTTTTTTTGATGGTCACCTGTGCTTGGCGTGCAGGGAGGAGGACGCTGGATGAAAAGTGGACAGAAAACAGCGTGAGCCATGTAAGAGATGTTTTTTCCCCTATGGCGGTGGCACTGGGACGGGAGGGTGCTGCTTGCAACTTTTCGTTGCCGGCAGTGAAGATTTGAAGAGTTGAATAGGGGAGTTGTTCCTGAAGCAGGAGGGGAGGCTAGATACCTCCTTTAGGCAGTGAGAGACTGAGGTCTAGAGGGCCACTGCCTGCTTGTAGTTACGAACTTGGTGTATGTTTCAAAACCTTCCGCTTTCTTGCCTTTTCAACGCTGGTTGAATGAAACGAATTCGGTTTTCGCCGATGAATGTATTGTATTGGTTTATGCCGATGGATGAATTATACTGACTTTTGTCGATGAATGAATCGCATTGATTATGTTGAGAGGTGAATAACTGGGGCCATCAGTATTAAAGTGATTCTTTAACTCCATTGTCCGCACCCCATGGGGGGGTGTCGCCAGATCGAGCGAGTAGGGAATATTCGAAATATTTTGTTATATGTCTTGTTATGGTGTATTTTGTATTGCACAATATTTGAATAGATCTTAATATGCAGGATACTCTGCCTCACGTTTCAATACTTAATAACAAGAACCTCTCGCAGTTTACTTTTCCCAATTAGCAACAGTTGCTTGAAAAATAGTCAAATTTATTTTCATTAGCATTGTTATACATTGCGCCACAAAATTATGAGGCGTTTTGCTCCGCGCATACATGTAAATGATGACATGAGATATATTATGTCTTGATAAATTCTGCGCTCATGTAGCTTGTGAAATGGCACATATTTGTGTAAACTTGTTTGCGAGGCATATTAAGCAATAAGCCACGAGAATGCGTTCTATATTCTGAATGTAGTCATAGCTGAAGGGTGTTTTTAGACACGATGGACAGCTGAGTGACAATTTTAAGGATGGTGAAAATAAATGCAGCGAGGGTTTTGGATTTATAATTAAGCCTTGTGAAGCTAGGGCAAAAACCGAATCACATCGTTACAGTGTAAAAATGATGACAAACGTTTCCCCTTACTAGCGTCAGCAGGGTGGGAAGATGGACAGCGTTTTTTCTGGAGTAATGTAATACGCTATTGCACGCATGGAGGGATAAGGCTGCTTTAAATAGCTATAAAATAAAATGTCTCAGGCTGAACTGTCAGTTTGTCCTTTTACCTAAAGAAGCTGCTAATCAATGGTGAAAGAGGTTGTGTGTGCGATGGCTTTGAAAGTGACAAATCAGTGTTGTAAGAGCTTCTCCAGTTGGCATCACAAGTAGCTAGCTGTACCTAAGCAATTGCTTTCAGACTCACTAGCAAGTTAGCAAACGTCTGACGTCTGAACTGCAAGCGCACTTGGGTTGCAGTTGCACAATACTGCCGTAAAGCCTCAGATAAGTTCATGCATATTATTTGGTAGCTCAGTTAATAAAGTTTGGGCAAAAATCAAATCATATGGCTTAAATGTGAAGATCAATTACAAAAAATTTCCTAAGTTAATGTTAGCTAGCATACTAGCTGCCGAGATGGCAACATCCAAAGAGGAATGTAGCCTAAGACGCGATGGCACATAATACATTACATAGAGTCCGGGCAATGCCCCCTATTAATGCCAGTTGGCCCAGGAATCCGATTGGGAGCGAAACAATATAGTCCCGGACGACAGCGACAAAAAGAGCTCTCAAAGCTTCTAAACCACGACAGGACCCCCCCCCCCCTAAGGGACAGCTCCAGAAGTCCCCAAGGAACCCTGTGCCCGAAACTTCGAAATTAGCGAGGGATCCAGAATATCCCGCGAAGGGACCAAGCACCGCTCCTCGGGACTATATCCTTTGCAGTCTACGAGGAACTAGACTCCACGACCTACACGCCTCTCTGCCAGAATGCGGCGCACGGTATAAACCGGCCCCCCCTCAACCATTCGTGGCGGCAACAGGAGTGTGTCTGCGGGTGCCAGGACGCTAGTGCTAACCGGCTTAATCCGAGAGAAGTGGAATGACGGATGTATGCGTAAAGATCTCGGGAGCATCAACTGTACCGTGACCGGATTGTTCTTCTGCACTATTTTGAACGGGTCAATATAGCGGGCGCCAGTTTTCGGGATTCTACCTTCAAAGGGAGGTCCCGGGTAGACAGCCAATCTCTCTGCCCAACCCGATAAGACGGGGCCAAACGACGCCTTCTATCAGCGAAGGATTTTTGTTTGCACCACGAGCGCAACAGAGAAGAACGGACCTTTGTCCTAACCGACCGACAGCGACAAATTAACTGGTTGACTGAGGGAATCTCGGAATCATTCTCAAATTCCGAGGATAGTGGGGGTTGGTAACCCACCTGAGCCTCAAACGGGGAAAGCCCCGTGGAGGAATTACACAGCGAGTTATGGGAATATTCGGCTCAAGCTAATAATCGACTCCACGACGAGGGATTATCCGCCGCCAAACATCGAAGAGTGTTTTCTAGAGACTGATTAGTTCGTTCCGTCTGCCCATTCGTCTCTGGGTGAAAGTCAGAGGAGAGACTCACTGCTTGCAAAATTCCTGCCACATTCTGGCCATAAACTCGGTCAGAGATGTTATGGCCCCAATTTGTTATTACAATCTACAACACAACAGCAACAGCAAGGGATGACAGACACAGTTTTAAAAACTTAAAACACATTTAATTTTTAAACAAAGACAAAGACTAATAACAACTAACTAAACTGACGAAGATGATTATATATAAAAAAAAACAGAAATATTTACAGTCCCTTTTTGGGTTTCCTGGTGATGAGTTGGGTGAGGAAAATGCTGCCACACAGGCAAAAATCCACAAAAGAAACTTCTCAGGTCTTGAACAGAAATGACAGGTCTGGTCACACGTATCCTTCTTCTTGCAATTTCAGGCCTACCAAAGAAAACGTAGCCTCAGCACACAAAAACTTTGAAATGCCTACATTAATCGCGGAAATAGCAACTGAAAAATAATACCCCGCTACCGAAACTGCAAAAACCGCAACATAAACTGTTGACTCGTAACATAAGTCTATGAAACTGCAACATCTTCTTTCGCATCCGTCTTTGCCATTTACTGCGCTTGCGCGTACCCGCCCAGGCTGCTTTCAGAGATACCGAAGGAGACACGCCTGATTCCGTTTGGTAAGTAAAACTTCCAAATATGACGTTATTGTTAATGCAGATGTTTAACAATGAATTGTAAGACGTAGCTGTTACATCCACATTCTCGTAAATTCGCTTATTTTAGCATGTCACCCTGCCGAAAATGAACGATGCACTGTCGATTTCGCTATAGTCTTAGAGTTGCCAACTTGACGACTTTCTCAAGACGTATACATACGTCTTGAGTGGACAAACAATCCCAGATTAAGCGAGAAAGTCGTTTAAGCTTGTTTGCCATCTAGTGGCCTATATTCACATTACACCTCCATTCCAAAAGGGAAAAATTTTGACTCATAGAGGCAAAATTTTTTCTTTTCAAGACAAAACGGTTAAGTGAACACTTGTCTATATATACATATCATACAATATTCAAATAAACACATGATATATATATATACATATTCAAACACGGGATAAGCAATCAGCAATTACATTGTCTGTACCCTTTACATGCTTAATTTCCAAGTCAAACTCCTGTAAAATCAAACTCCAATTCAACAATCTCAGATTCTTGTTTTTCATCTTACTCAAAAACATTAACGGATTGTGGTCAGTGTACACAATCATTGGCTTTTGCCCTGTACAAACATAAACATCAAAGTGTTGTAAAGAAAGGACCAGAGCCAACAGCTCCTTCTCTATTGTGGAATAGTTTCTTTGGTGGCGATTGAACTTCCTGGAGAAGTATGCCACGGAATGCTCAATGTCATCAGAGTCACTTCTCTGTAGGAGCACAGATCCACAAGCTTGGTCGCTTGCATCGACCGCGATGGAGAACGGTTTGTTGAAGTCAGGAGATTTGAGCACGGGGAAGTGACACAGCAGAGACTTCAGGCAATCGAAGGCTCTCTGGCATGCATCATCCCAAGTGAACTTTACGCCTTTTTTCAGTTGGTTAGTTAGACTGAGAGCAATCTCAGCAAAGTTCTTGCAGAACTTGCGGTAGTACCCGATCATTCCAAGGAAGCGGCGCAAAGCTTTTTTGTTGTCAGGAACTGGAAAGTCCATGACGGCTTGGACTTTAGCATTTATGGGTGCCACCTTTCCCTGGCCTATGACGTAGCCAAGATAGGTGACAGTAGCACAACCAAAGTCACTCTTGTTCAGGTTAACAGTCAGGTTAGCCTGGGTCAGGCGCTGGAACAACGTCTCTACATCTTTTAGATGTTCTTCCCAGGAGTCACTCCATGTGATCAGGTCATCGATGTACGCACCGGTGTGTGGCAATCCGCCGATTGAAGACTGTATCATCCTTTGGAACGTGGCTGGGGCATTTTTCATGCCAAAGGGTAGGACTTCATACTGGTACAATCCAGATGGTGTGGCAAAAGCAGAGATGCTCTTGGCCCTCTCAGTTAAAGGCACACACCAATAACCCTTCAATAAATCAATCTTGGTCAGAAACTTTGCTTGCCCTACTCTATCAATACAATCATCAATCCTAGGTATTGGAAACACATCAGTTCTAGTTACAGCATTGACTTTGCGATAATCTGTACAGAATCTAGTACTTCCATCAGGTTTTGGAACTAGCACACAGGGTGAACTCCAATCTGAGTTGGAGGGTCTGATAATATCATGTTCTAACATGTACTCAACCTCTTTCTCAGCAATCTTTCTCTTTTCAGGATTCATCCGGTACGGATGCTGTTTTATTGGTTTGGCATCACCAACATCTACATCATGAGAGGCTATATAAACTCTTTTTGGAACATCAGGAAACAGATCCTCATATTTCTTGATCAACCTCTCAAACTGATCTCTCTGTGAGGGTTCTAAGCGCTGGAGTTTTACATCAAGATTTTGCAACACTTCAGAATTTGACAATTTACATGAAAGAACTTCAGCTTTAATTCTAGGTTCATCATCTTGAAACTCCCCCTCATCTTCACACGTCTCGACCATAGGAGAATCTGAAGTGACAGCTGCAACCCTAGCATTTCTGTCATGATAAGGCTTCAGCATGTTAATGTGACACAATTGTTTTGGTTTTCTCCTATCTGGAGTCTTCACAATGTAATTGAGATCATTGAGTTTTGTCAGAATTTCATAAGGACCATGAAATCTAGCCTGCAATGGATTGGACTGCAAGGGAAACAACACAAGGACCTTGTCTCCTGGTTTAAACTCACGGCTTCTAGCCTTATGATCATACCAAGTTTTCATTTTTCCCTGACTTGATTTCAAGTTCTCTTTGGCTAGGTCACAAGTTGCACGCAATCTTTCCTTGAACTTGCTAACATAGTCTAACAGACTGATGTGCGGCTCTTCCTCTTGCCATTGTTCACTCAATAATAGCAAAGGTCCTCTCACTTCATGACCAAACACTAGCTCAAATGGACTGAATCCAGAAGACTCCTGCACTGCTTCTCTAGCTGCAAACAACAGCAAATGAACACCTTCATCCCAGTCTTTCTCATGGTCATAACAATAAGCCCTCATCATTGTCTTGAGAGTGGAATGAAACCGCTTTAAGGCACCCTGACTTTCTGGATGATAGGCACTAGAAAGAATCTGCTTTGCACCTAGTTCATACACAACCTGCTGAAACAATCCTGAAGTGAAATTGCTACCTTGGTCTGACTGAATTTCCCTGGGAAGGCCAAACAACGTGAAGAACTTTATCAAAGCCTTTGAGATTGCAGTTGCCTTGATGTTACGTAGAGGTATGGCTTTATGGAATCTGGTAGATGCACACATGATTGTCAACAAGTACTGATTTCCAGATCTAGTCTTGGGTAATGGTCCAACACAATCAACAATGACCTTAGAGAATGGCTCCCCAAATGCTGGGATAGGCTGCAATGGAGCTACAGGTGGGTCTAACTGGTGTTTTCCAACTACCTGACAAGTGTGACAGGTTTTGTAAAAGTTGGAAACGTCTTTCCGAAGCCCAGGCCAAAAGAAGTGTTTCATGATCTGATCAACAGTCTTGTTAACACCAAGATGACCTCCTAAAGGTAAACTATGAGCCATTGTTAAGATCTCATTCCTGTAGACCTTCGGAACAACAACTTGCCTGACCACTGCCCGATCTGCATTGGCAGGGATATCAGGAGGGCGCCACTTCCGCATCAACACACCATCCTTGAGATAATACCCAACTGGAACTGCGTCTATTTCTTTATCAGGAAGGGCTCTCTTCTTTAGTGCACAAATTTCAGGATCATTAGTTTGCTCCTCAATCAACCGCTTTCTGGACAGAGACAAGTCTCCAGACACATGAGAATCACCAGACCCATCCGGCTAGCTGAATAGAGAACTGATAAAAGTATCTGATAAGTCCTCAAACGGAGAAACCATAGTAGGCCAATCAGAGTCATGAGGCAAACCACCTGAGTCCTGACTATTCAATGTGCTGGGCGGCACCACAACATCATCTTCTTTAGCCTTCTTGGCCATAGCACGAGTCACTGCGCAAGAAGGATACAGAGATGGGTCCTCATCCCCATCTTCAGTGCTCGGCTGTGAAGTAAGATGTACAGGGGGAACTACTTTGCCCCCAGCCAGGTCATTGCCTAGCAACAGAGAAACACCCTTTATAGGTAGACTTGACATAAGTCCCACCTTTACCTGTCCTGTAACTAAATCTGACTTCAAGAATATAGAGCGCAGGGGTACAGATACAGTCCTCCCTTCAATACCTTGTACAAGTATGAAATCCCCTGAAGCGGTCTCATCACGTAACTCCAAGGAGTCCATCAACAAAAGTGACTGAGAAGCTCCGGTATCCCTTAAGATATATATGGGGACAGGAGTAGTATGCTCATTCAGAGCCACAAATCCCTCTGACACAAATGGAAGAAATTCCTCCCTCACGAAGTCAGCTGTATCAGGCTTTTTAGCCCCACAAGAAGCAGGCAATTTAGCAGATTGGTTATCTACTACAGGGGTAGTTTCTAACCTTGTTTTCACAAAGGCATTTGGTTTGGTATCCTTTTCTTTTTCTTTCTTAGCTTTTAGGAACCAACAGTTAGTTGTAACATGACCAGATTTCTTGCAATAACTGCAAACTAGACCACTTTTGTCACTGTCAGCTTTCACACTTTGATCAGACCTGTTACTGGATTTCTGAGCACCATCACCAGATTTGTCTTTGTCTTTGGGTGAGGAATCTTGGGTATCACCATAACCCTTTTTCTGAAATTGGGACCATCTATTATTACTGCTAGACTGAAATTTGGACTTATGTGTGAGAACATATTCATCTGCAAATTTGGCAGCTGATTGCAAATTCAGTGCTTGCTTCTCATTAAGGTAGGTCTTAACATCATCTTTAACACAGTTCTTGAATTCTTCAACTAACACCATCTCTTTTAGTGAGTTGAAATCATCCTTGACCTCCATAGAAGCACACCAGCGCTCAAAGCAAACCTGCTTCTCATTAGCAAATTCCACATAAGTCTGATTTTCAGATTTCTTCAGACCAGAATTTCTGTTGGTAAGCCTCTGGAACCAACTCATAAGCTCTCAAAATAACCTTTTTGACAACCTCATAATCAGAGGAATCATCTGCAGACAAAGCTGAATAGGCTTGTTGAGCTTTACCCTTGAGGACAGTTTGCAACATCAGAGGCCAGTGTTCCTTTGGCCACTGGCAACTCTTTGCTACCTTTTCAAAACACTGGAAATAGTTGTCTACGTCCTTTTCAGAAAATGGAGGCACCAGTTTTACCTCCTGACTGGCACAAAATTTATTTTTAGTTTCAATTTTAATTTTTAGTTTCTCCATTTGGAGTCTTTCTTCTCTATCCAACTTCTCTAATTCAAAATCTCTCTGTCTCTGTCTCTCTCTTTCTGCTCTTTCCTCTTTCTCTCTCTCAAATTCTCTTTGTTTTTCTTTTTCTTCCCTCTCAATCTCTAGCATTTTTAATTTAAGTTCCATTTCTCTATTTGGATTTTCCACTGGAAACTGTTCCAGATCTCCTGGTGCAAACACATTTTCATCAATGTAATATTCAACTATCTCTCTAGCCAGTCTTGCTTTTCGCATGGCTGGTTTTACCTCTGTCAGCTCTAACTGTCTGCAAATTTGTTGCAGTTCTGTCTTTTTAAAAGACTTCAAACCCTCAACGGTTGGTGATGCCAAGAAATCATCCATTGCTGTTGATCTGTCCATATATTTATATAGGAAAATTCACAAAAACAATTTTACAATCTGAAATGTTAGATTTTTAATAAATGACTCACAAAATGGTCTTTCCCGGACCTTGAGCCCCCAATTTGTTTTGGCCCCAATTTGTTATTACAATCTACAACACAACAGCAACAGCAAGGGATGACAGACACAGTTTTAACAACTAAAACACATTTAATTTTTAACAAAGACAATAACAACTAAACAAGTAACAACTAAGACCAAGATTGATTAATAAGAAAAAAAACAGAAAGAAATATTTACAGTCCCTTTTTGTGGGGTTGGCTTGGTGATATCCTCTAAGTAAAAGTCAAAGTCAAAGTCAAGTTTATTACATCCATATCAATGGAAATTACATTGCATACACCCACCGTTATGCCCACATAATAAAATAAAATAAAACATAGCCTACCTAGGGTACACATACACACACACAAACACACACGCATCTGCACCTGTAGTTGCAGGCACTGATATCGTACAAATAACATTAAGTAACACTACAATATAATAAGTTAACATTTAGACACACAGACATCCAGCTAAAATAATTCTACAAATGTCCGCTTAAAGTGCTCATTGTGCCGCTGAGCCGCTTATGGAAGAGAGAGCATATCGCTGAGTGCGTGTCACAGGTGGTCTGAGCCGGCCACTACGCTTCATAACTCTGTTACCCAGACAAGTATGAAGAGGATGACCGGAGTCCTGCATAATCTTAATGGTCATTTTTTCCAGGCGGTCATAGTATACACCATCCAATGTAATCGTCAACCCCACCATTTTTCCTGCCCTTTTGTTCAGTTTATCAATCCTATTTTTCTCAGTCACCCCCACATTCCCTCCCCATCCCACTACACAGTAGCTCCACACACTGCATATCACAGACATAGCAAACATTTTCAGTACCTCGGAGTTAACATTAAAAGACTGCAGCTTTCTCATACAGTACAGGCGTGGACTCAGTTTAGCCAGCAGTGATGATACATGGTCAGTCCATGTCAGTTTGTCATTAAAAACAACACCCAGGTATTTATATGTGTTTGTTCTTTCTACCATTACCCCTTTAATTTCCACAGCCTCAGATGCTCTCTTGTTTTTTCGAAAGTCAATCACTAGTTCTTTTGTTTTCTTGACATTGAGCTCTAGAAAATGACTATCACAGTACTCAACAAAAGAGTTTATCTCTTTTCTGTATTGACTATCGTCATCCTGTTCGATTAGACCTAGTAAAGCAGTGTCATCTGCAAATTTTACTACTTGGCACCTTGGGTGCTGTGGGCGGTAATCTGCTGTGTAAATAGTAAATAAAAAAGGAGATAAAACTGTGCCTTGGGGAGAACCTGTATTTGCGGTGATCTTTCCTGACTTAGTATTTGAGTTCAAATTGACAAATTGGGTTCTATCCTCTAGAAAGTTTAAAATAAATAAACTGAACACCTTTGGTACATTCATAGCAATAAGCTTTTCAATCATGATATGTGGTTGAATAGTACTGAAAGCAGAGCTAAAATCATAATATAAAATCTTAACACAACGTCCACTGGTGTCCAGGTGTTTATAAATATGGTCAAGTTTAAAAACAATAGCATCTTCTGCCCCCCTGCCTTTCTGGTATGCAAACTGGCAGGGATCAAGATATTTCTCTACATGTGGCTTTAAGTTATTTAACACTATTCTCTCACATACTTTCATAACGACCGAGGTGAGGGCCACTGGTCTTAGGTCATTCAAGCACTCCACTACTTTCTTCTTAGGTACTGGTATAATACAGGATTCCTTCCATAAATCGGGCAAAACATTGAAAGAATAACAGTAGTTAAACACTGTTGTGAAGATGCTGGCTAACTGAAAAGCACAGCTCTTCAGCACCTTCGGTGTAAGCCCATCCGGACCTGCCGCTTTGGTGGCTTTTAGCTTTCTAAACATATTGCAGACCTCCTGTTCGTTAGTTTGTAGACTATAATCCCCTTCTATGGCCCTGCTTAACTGCTCTCTCAGACTGGTTCTTTCATTTAAAAAATCTATTTTATCAAATCTATTATAAAAGTTATTTAAAATATCTGCGTATTCCTTGGTGCCATTTAGTTGGTGCTTTTCAGGCTTTCCCTTGCCTACATACCCACTCATTAACTTCATACCTCCCCACACCTTCTTCATGTCATTCTCTTTAAAATGATTTTCTACTTCACATTTATACCTGTATTTTTCCTTATTAATTTCTTTTCTAAGTTGTTTGTGGACCATTTTCAGTATCTCTTTATCCCCTTTGGGAAAGGCTTTTTTCTTTTCCCTTATTAACCTTCTAATCTCATCATTCATCCAGGGTTTGCAATTTGCATAGACCTTGACCCGTTTCTCTGGGACAACCACATCCGTACAGAAATTAATGTATCCACAAACAGACTCAGTAAATTCATTAATGTCCTTTGCAGTGTTCTCAAAAACCGCCCAGTCTGTTTCTTCAAATACATCCTGCAGTCTCTCAATCACGTCGTTGGTCATCTTTTTCACTACGATTTTCCTCGTTTTCTGTCTCTGTACCAACGGGATGTATTGGTAATTTCCTGGGTAAGGGAAAATGCTCTAACACGTAAAAATCCACAAAAGAAACTTCTCAGGTCTTGAACAGAAATGACAGGTCTGGTCAAACTTATCCTTCTTCTTGCAATTTCTCCTACTACTTCACTGTCTCAATTCTTCTCCTTATATACTCTTTTGCAGACCCCACCCACATTCAGACCTCGTTTTTTTACTTTTCGGGGACTTTCCCCAGACATGTCCAGGACATGTCTAAAACCTAGCTCCAGTCTGGGCTGAATAAAAAAAAGGTAAATACTGCCATCTAGTGGCCTATATTCACATTACAGAGACGACATCCTGCGTAAGTCCATGTAACCGGAGCACATTGTTAACCGCAAGATGCGCTGTCTCCCGCGCCGAAGGCAGCTTGGGTAGCGCGACAAAATGAGCTGCTTTAGAAAAACGATCAACCACGACCAAAATGACCGTGTTTCCGCCAGATACAGGCAGCCCCGTAACAAAATCGAACACAGTAAGAGTTCAGGGGGCTTAGGAACGGGCAAAGGTTGCAGCAAACCAGAGGGAGGGAAGTGGGAAGTCTTATTCCTGGAACATACGCCACAGGCAGCAACAACCTCCCGAGTGTCCCTCATCATATCCGACCACCAAAAACTTTGGCCAAAGAACTGCTTGGTCCGATGGGCCCCTGGGTGCCCTGCCAAGCGGGATGAGTGTCCCTACTCTAGGACCTGTGGCCTAACCCTAAGCGGAACAAACAAACAGCCAGCAGGCTCCCCCCCCAGGACCGGGATCGGATTTCAGCACCTCCTGAACCAACGCCTCAACCTCCCATCAAATGGGTGCCACGATCTGGGCAGAAGGAATAACTGGCTCCGGGCTAGGATTATGATTATACATTCATGAGAGGGCGTCAGGCTTAATATTTTTAGAGCCCAGGCTATAAGTTAGCATGGAATTACGCCGCTTGGTTTGCTGAATATATTGGAGGTTCTTATAGTCGGTCCATACCACAAAAGGGTGCTCAGCTCCCTCCAACCAGTGGCGCTACTCCTTGAGCGCCAGCTTGACCGCTAATAACTCCCGGTCACCAATACTATAATTGCGTTCTGGACAAAGACCGGGAGAAGTACGCGCATGGGTGAAGCTTATTTTCCCAACGAGGGCGCTGAGACAAAATAGCACCCACGCCCACCTCAGAAGTATCTACCTCCACAACAAATGGGAGGGAGGGATCGGGCAAAACCAAAATAGGCTCTGAGCTGAAATGTTACTTTAATTCCCGAAAGGCAGCATCAGCTGCATGAGACCAAAAAAAGGCTGAGGAGGTATTCTTCTTGATGAGCACAATAATGGGGGCAGCACAATCCCTGGCAACATTGGAAGGCAAGTGAAAGTTCAGGGTGGCCCCAAATTCCTCACCCTGCTCCAAATCTAATGTCTCTGTGACTGATTCAGAATCGCTAAAATCCTCCAAAAGGTAATCGTCCTCTGGCTGTCGCCAGTCAAATTGAGGATCCCATTCCAACCCCTCCTCTACCCCTTTTACTGGTCTAGGAGGGTACGGTGAGATAACTTCCTCACACTCACTCTCTGCATCAGCCTGCCACATGGCTTGACGTCCGGAAAAATAAGTCTCATTTGCTCTACAATGAGAGTCACACTTGGGGCCCCAGTGGATGATAGCATTATTCTGTTCCCCTCAACTGATACAAGGTTTATGTTCCCGTAACCATGAATGCTCTAAAACAATAAGAAAATGGGGGACCTGATAATAAAAAACCGAACCTCCTCAGGGTGGTCACCAAAGGAAATGAACATTTTTAGTGGCTCCGAAACTTCAATTTTAACTCCCGTGCCCAACGGGCGACCATGAAATATCCATGAAACAATCAACTGCACCCAAGTCCACAAACACTTCAATGGTAATTCTCTTGCTCCCCACAGTAAGTTCTACAGGAATTAGTATTCGGAAGGGAAATTGGGTCTGCTCCTGTAGCGCCCCCTGAATCGCGAGAGGGGTTTTCTGTTTCCCCGAAGCTTAGGACAAAGTGGACGGATATGACCCGGCTAATTACAATTAAGGCAGATTACTCCTCTGCGAGTTGCTCTCTTAGTTCAACGGTCAAGCGAACCATCAACTTGCATGGACTCAACCGGAGTAGAATCTTTAGTGGGTGGAATAGGCTGACTTTAGCTTCATTGTCAGCCAGTGGGAATCTATTTAACTTTTCCCTGTTGCGTTCGCGTGTGCTTTTCAATTCGCACAGCCGTACAAACTAAGGATTCAAAAGTCGAGCAGGGTTCTAAAGTAGCCAGAGTGTCCTTAATCTCATCAGTAAGGGCACGGCTAAATACGGTCATAAGAGGAGCCTCTGGCCAGCCTGTCTCTGTGGGCAGAGAACGGAAAGCAATCGAGAATTCAGCTGCACTTTCTTTGCCCTGTTTAAGGTGCATCAAACGCGTAGCTGTGTCTTGACCACAAATGTCTTGATCAAAAACAGACACCATCTCCCTAACAAGGGCCTCCACAGAATCTACGACCTGTGAATTAGATCTGATTAGTGGGCCGACCCAAGTGAGTGCTGTGCCAGCCAGCAGTGATAATATAAAATGCTACCCGAGAATCCTCATTAACAAATAATGACGGTTGAGCCTTAAAAAATATTTCACACTGGGCGATGAAATCCTTACACTTTCCGGCCACGCCACTATATCTTTGGGGCAGTTGTAACTTTGGTTCTCGGGGAGGACGTATGGATGGTGCTTCTGCAACTTTTTGCGAAACTTTTGTAGCGAGAGATTTAATACTCTCAGTCAAGCCCAACAGAACGCTCTCTTGATTCTTAAACGCGTTCTCTTACAGGTGTAGTCTCTCAACTCATTCAGATTGTTAGTTGCCCAAGCCAGAAAGTCCTTTAGTGAAGCCTGTCAACAAATCTTGCTGGCTGGCAACAGCCCTCTTAATTTACGCCACCGCTGGTGTCTCCATGATGGCTAGTGTGTACTGTGATGGCGGTTCGAAATTAGACGCCAAAAGCAGTGGCCAGAAATAAATGGCAAAAACTGCAGCGTGCTGAGAGACTTAAACAGACTGAAAATGCGAGACTCACGCTACCACAACCTGGACGCCATCCAAGGTAGAAAAATAGGCAAGCTCGAAGATACCAAAAGAAAAGGGAAAAATAAAACAAAAATTCCCTCTCTTATTATCACTAGGCCTCAAATATGCAACTAAGTCCTTAACAGTGCTGTCTCAAGACCTTACCGGCTAAAGCTCAAATATGACACTGTTATGGCCCCAATTTCTTATTACAATCTACAACACAACAGCAACAGCAAGGGATGACAGACACAGTTTTAAAAACTTAAACACATTTAATTAAACACAACAACTAACTAAACTGACCAAGATTGAATAGGAAAAAAAAAGAAATATTTACAGTCCCTTTTTGTGGGGTGGCTTGGTGATGTCCTGGATAATGAAAATGCTCAAACACAGGCAAAGAAATCCACAAAAGAAACGTCACAGGTCTTGAACAGAATGGCAGGTCTGGTCATCTTCTTGCAATTTCTCCTACTACTTTACTGTCTCAATTCTTTTCCTTATATACTCTTTTGCAGACCCCACCCACATTTAGACCTCTTTTTTTTAATTTTCTGAGACTTGCCCCAGACATGTCCAGGACATGTCTAAACATGACTCCAGTCTGAGCTTAACAAAAAAAAGGTAAATATATCTAGTGGCCTATATTCACATTACACCTCCATTCCAAAAGGGAAAAATTTTGACTCATAAAGGCAAAATTTTTCTTTTCAATACAAAATGGTTAAGTGAACACTTGTCTATATATACATATCATACAATATTCAAACACATGATATATATATACACATTCAAACACGGGATAAGCAATCAGCAATTACATTGTCTGTACCCTTCACATGCTTAATTTCCAAGTCAAACTCCTGTAAAATCAAACTCCAATTCAACAATCTCCGATTCTTGTTTTTCATCTTACTCAAAAACATTAATGGATTGTGGTCAGTGTACACAATCATTGGCTTTTGTCCTGTACAAACATAAACCTCAAAGTGTTGTAAAGAAAGGACCAGAGCCAACAGTTCCTTCTCTATTGTGGAATAGTTCCTTTGGTGGCGATTGAACTTCCTGGAGAAGTATGCCACGGGATGCTCAATGTCATCAGAGTCACTTCTCTGTAGGAGCACAGATCCACAAGCTTGGTCACGAGCATCGACCGCGATGGAGAACGGTTTGTTGAAGTCAGGAGATTTGAGCACGGGGAAGTGACACAGCAGACACTTCAGGCGATCGAAGGCCCTCTGGCATGCATCATCCCAGGTGAACTTTACGCCTTTTTTCAGTTGGTTAGTTAGACTGAGAGCAATCTCAGCAAAGTTCTTGCAGAACTTGCGGTAGTACCCGATCATTCCAAGGAAGCGGCGCAAAGCTTTTTTGTTGTCAGGAACTGGAAAGTCCATGATGGCTTGGACTTTAGCATTTATGGGTGCCACCTTACCCTGGCCTATGACGTAGCCAAGATAGGTGACAGTAGCACAACCAAAGTCACTCTTGCTCAGGTTAACAGTCAGGTTAGCCTGAGTCAGGCGCTGGAACAACGTCTCTACATCTTTTAGATGTTCTTCCCAGGAGTCACTCCATGTGATCAGGTCATCGATGTACGCACCCGTGTGTGGCAATCCGGCGATTGTAGACTGTATCATCCTTTGGAACGTGGCTGGGGCATTTTTCATGCCAAAGGGTAGGACTTCATACTGGTACAATCCAGATGGTGTGGCAAAAGCAGAGATGCTCTTGGCCCTCTCAGTTTAAGGCACACACCAATAACCCTTCAATAAATCAATCTTGGTCAGAAACTTTGCTTGCCCTACTCTATCGATACAATCATCAATCCTAGGTATTGGAAACACATCAGTTCTAGTTACAGCATTGACTTTGCGATAACCTGTACAGAATCTAGTACTTCCATCAGGTTTTGGAACTAGCACACAGGGTGAACTCCAATCGGAGTTGGAAGGTCTGATAATATCATGTTCTAACATGTACTCAACCTCTTTCTCAGCAATCTTTCTCTTTTCAGGATTCATCCGGTATGGATGCTGTTTTATTGGTTTGGCATCACCAACATCTACATCATGAGAGTCTATAGTAACTCTCTGTGGAACATCAGGAAACAAATCCTCATATTTCTTGATCAACCTTTCAAACTGATCTCTCTGTGAGGGTTCTAAGTGCTGGAGTTTTACATCAAGATTTTGCAACACTTCAGTGTTTGACAATTGACATGAAAGAACTTCAGCTTTAATTCTTGGTTCATCATCTTGAAACTCCCCCTCATCTTCACACGTTTCGACCATTGGAGAATCTGAAGTGACAGCTGCAACCCTAGCATTTCTGTCATGATAAGGCTTTAGCATGTTAATATGACACAATTGTTTTGGTTTTCTCCTATCTGGAGTCTTCACAATGTAATTGAGATCATTGAGTTTTGTCAGAATTTCATAAGGACCATGAAATCTAGCCTGCAATGGATTGGACTGCAAGGGAAACAACACAAGGACCTTTTCTCCTGGTTTAAACTCATGGCTTCTAGCCTTATGATCATACCAAGTTTTCATTTTTCCCTGACTTGATTTCAAGTTCTCTTTGGCAAGGTCACAAGCTGCACACAATCTTTCCTTGAACTTGCCAACATAGTCTAACAGACTGATATGCGGCTCTTTCTCTTGCCATTGTTCACTCAATAATAGCAAAGGTCCTCTCACTTCATGACCAAACACTAGCTCAAATGGACTGAATCCAGTAGACTCCTGCACTGCTTCTCTAGCTGCAAACAACAGCAAATGAACCCCTTCATCCCAGTCTTTCTCATGGTCATAACAATAAGTCCTCATCATTGTCTTGAGAGTGGAATGAAACCGCTCTAAGGCACCCTGACTTTCTGGATGATAGGCACTAGAAAGAATCTGCTTTGCACCTAGTTCATACACAACCTGCTGAAACAATCCTGAAGTGAAATTGCTACCTTGGTCTGACTGAATTTCCCTGGGAAGGCCAAACAACATGAAGAACTTTATCAAAGCCTTCGAGATTGCAGTTGCTTTGATGTTACGTAGAGGTATGGCTTCGGGGAATCTGGTAGATGCACACATGATTGTCAACAAGTACTGATTTCCAGATCTAGTCTTGGGTAATGGACCAACGCAATCAACAATGACCCTAGAGAATGGCTCCCCAAATGCTGCGATAGGCTGCAATGGAGCTACAGGTGGGTCTAACTGGTGTTTTCCAACTACCTGACAAGTGTGACAGGTTTTGCAAAAGTTGGAAACGTCTTTCCGAAGCCCAGGCCAAAAGAAGTGTCTCATGATCTTATCAACAGTCTTGTTAACACCAAGATGACCTCCTAAAGGTAAACTATGAGCCATTGTTAAGATCTCATTCCTGTAGACCTTCGGAACAACAATTTGCCTGACCACTGCCCAATCTGCATTGGCAGGGATATCAGGAGGGCGCCACTTCCGCATCAACACACCATCCTTGAGATAATACCCAACTGGAACTGCGTCTATTTCTTTATCAGGAAGGGCTCTCCTCTTTAATACACAAATTTCAGGATCATTAGTTTGCTCCTCAATCAACCGCTTTCTGGACAGAGACAAGTCTCCAGACACATCAGAATCACCAGACCCATCCGGCTGGCTGAATAGAGAACTGATAAAAGTATCTGATAAGTCCTCAAACGGAGAAACCATAGTAGGCCAATCAGAGTCATGAGGCGAACCACCTGAGTCCTGACTATTCAATGTGCTGGGCGGCACCACATCATCTTCTTCTTTAGCCTTCTTGGCCATAGCAGGAGTCACTGCGCAAGAAGGATACAGAGATGGGTCCTCATCCCCATCTTCAGTGCTCGGCTGTGAAGTAAGATGTACAGGGGGAACTACTTTGCCCCCAGCCAGGTCATTGCCTAGCAACAGAGAAACACCCTTTATAGGTAGACTTGACATAAGTCCCACCTTTACCTGTCCTGTAACTAAATCTGACTTCAAGAATATAGAGCGCAGGGGTACAGATACAGTCCTCCCTTCAATACCTTGTACAAGTATGAAATCCCCTGAAGCGGTCTCATCACGTAACTCCAAGGAGTCCATCAACAAAAGTGACTGAGAAGCTCCGGTATCCCTTAGGATATATATGGGGACAGGAGTAGTATGCTCATTCAGAGCCACAAATCCCTCTGACACAAATGGAAGAAATTCCTCCCTCACAAAGTCAGCTGTATCAGGCTTTTTAGCCCCACAAGAAGCAGGCAATTTAGCAGATCGGTCATCTACTACAGGGGTAGTTTCTAACCTTGTTTTCACAAAGGCATTTGGTTTTGTATCCTTTTCTTTTTCTTTCTTAGCTTTAAGGAACCAACAGTTAGTTGTAACATGACCAGATTTCTTGCAATAACTGCAAACTAGACCACTTTTGTCACTGTCAGCTTTCACACTTTGATCAGACCTGTTACTGGATTTCTGAGCACCATCACCAGCTTTGTCTTTGTCTTTGGGTGAGAAATCTTGGGTATCACCAGAACCCTTTTTCTGAAATTGGGACCATCTATTATTACTGCTAGACTGAAATTTGGACTTATGTGTGAGAACATATTCATCTGCAAATTTGGCAGCTGATTGCAAATTCAGTGCTTGCTTCTCATTAAGGTAGGTCTTAACATCATCTTTAACACAGTTCTTGAATTCTTCAACTAACACCATCTCTTTTAGTGAGTTGAAATCATACTTGACCTCCATAGAAGTACACCAGCGCTCAAAGCAAACCTGCTTTTCATTAGCAAATTCAACATGAGTCTGATTTTCAGATTTCTTCAGACCTCTGAATTTCTGTCGGTAAGCCTCTGGAACCAACTCATAAGCTCTCAAAATAAACTTTTTGACAACCTCATAATCAGAGGAATCATCTGCAGACAAAGCCGAATAGGCTTGTTGAGCTTTACCCTTGAGGACAGTTTGCAACATCAGAGGCCAGTGTTCCTTTGGCCACTGGCAACTCTTTGCTACCTTTTCAAAACACTGGAAATAGTTGTCAACATCCTTTTCCGAAAATGGAGGCACCAGTTTTACCTCCTGGCTAGCCCGAAATTTATTTTCAGTTTGAATTTTTATTTTTAGTTGCTCATTTGGAGTCTTTCTTCTCTATCGAATTTCTCTTATTCAAAATCTCTCTGTCTTGCAAATTTTTCTAACTCAAATTCTCTTTGTTTTTCTTTTTCTTCCCTCTCAAATTCTCTTTGTTTCTCTTTTTCCCCCCTTTCTTTTTCTCTTTCCTCCCTTTCTTTTTTCTCTTCTCTTGCTAATTTTTCCAACTCAAACTGCCTTTGTTTTTCTTTTTCTTCCCTTTCAATCTCTATCATTTTTAATTTAAGTTCCATTTCTATATTTGGATTTTCCACTGGAAACTGTTCCAGATCTCCTGGTGCAAACACATTTTCATCAATGTAATATTCAACTATCTCTCTAGCCAGTCTTGCTTTTCGCATGGCTGGTTTCACCTCTGTCAGCTCTAAATGTCTGCAAATTTCTCGCAGTTCTGTCTTTTTAAAAGACTTCAAAACCCCTACGGTTGGTGATGCCAAGAAATCATCCATTGCTGTTGTCAATATATGTATTCAATTAAAAAAAATCAATTTTACAATTTGAAATGTTAGATTTTTAATAAATTACTCACAAAATGGTCTATCCCGGACCTTGAGCCCCCAATTTGTTATGGCCCCAATTTCTTATTACAATCTACAACACAACAGCAACAGCAAGGGATGACAGACACAGTTTTAAAAACTTAAACACATTTAATTAAACACAACAACTAACTAAACTGACCAAGATTGAATAGGAAAAAAAAAGAAATATTTACAGTCCCTTTTTGTGGGGTGGCTTGGTGATGTCCTGGATAATGAAAATGCTCAAACACAGGCAAAGAAATCCACAAAAGAAACGTCACAGGTCTTGAACAGAATGGCAGGTCTGGTCATCTTCTTGCAATTTCTCCTACTACTTTACTGTCTCAATTCTTTTCCTTATATACTCTTTTGCAGACCCCACCCACATTTAGACCTCTTTTTTTTAATTTTCTGAGACTTGCCCCAGACATGTCCAGGACATGTCTAAACATGACTCCAGTCTGAGCTTAACAAAAAAAAGGTAAATACTGCCATCTAGTGGCCTATATTCACATTACAACACTGACACTCTAGCAAAGGATACGAGGTGAAACTGGAGCTTAAATAGAGTCTGGGCAACGCCCTCAATCAATGCCAGCCAGCCCAGGAATCCGATTGGGAGCGAAACGATATAGTCCCAGACGAGAGCAACGAAAAGCGCTCTCAAAGCTTCTAAACCATTACATTTCTTTCGCGCCCCTAGTGAGTGACGTCCTAGCGGAAGACCTCCCTTGATGAGACACTAACAGATTGCATTTTAATTTTCATTGTGTCCCAAAAAGAGCATGTTGACATGTATTTGAAAATGCAACGGGCGGGTGGGAGGCACTGTTTCCCTGACTGTGTTTGAATATTGTGCCATGTTTTGCAAGAAAGAACTCTCTGAGGATCTGAAAAAGAGAATTGTTGCTCTTCACAAAGATGGTCTAAGCTAGAAGAAGATCTGCGAAACCATGAAGCTGAGCTACAGCATGGTGGCCAAGGTTATCCAGCAGTTTTCCAAGTCTACTACTCATTTCTACTCAGAACAGGCCTCGGCAGGGTTGACCGAAGAGGTTGAGTCCTTGCGCTCTGCGTCAGGTTCAAAAATTAGCTTCAGAAAACAGACGCAGGAGTGCTGGCAGATGAGGTTGCAGCAGTGGGATAACAGCCTGTCAGTGCTCAGGCTCAGACCATACGCCATGCAGTGCACCAAGTCGGTCTGCATGGCCGTCGGCAAAGACGGAAGCCTCTTCTGAAGCTAACCCACAAGAAAGCCCGAAAACTGTTTGCTGAAAACAACCAGTCCAAGAACACGAACAACTGGAACCATGCTCTATGGTCTGACAAGACCGAGATAAACTTGCTTGGTTTAGATGGTGTTCAGCATGCGTGGTGGTGCCCTGGTGAGGAGTATCAAGACAAGTGTGTACTGCCTACAGTCAAACATGGTGGTGGCAGCATCATGGTCTGGGGCTGCATGAGTGCTTCTGGTCCTGAGGAGCTGCGCTTCATTGATGGAGCATCATAGAGGTAGTGTCTGAAATGCTTTAAAAATGTCACAATGGCAAGGAGCTCTTTTTTTGTTGTGGAGTACTTTTTCTCCTGCTTTGAGAGTGCAAGCCACGACTCTTTCCTCCATCTCATGCGTCTGAGAAAGGACAGCCCCTATACCATTGTCACACGCGTCCATATCAAGAATGAACCCTTTGCTTGGATCAGGATATGCAAGCAATGGTGTCAACGTCAATTTGGATTTTAGGTCATTGAAAGCCTTTTCACATTTTTCAGACCACTCAAACTTAGCACCTTTGTCAGTTTATCTGTACAGGGGTTCAGTAATTAAAGCAAACCTTCAGTATGAACCTTCTGTAATATGACGCTAGCCCTAAGAAACTTCGGACTTGTGTCACTGTTGTCGGCCTGGGCTATGTTCAGATGGCATCTGTTTTTGCAGGGTCAGTGGAGACTCCCTCATGAGAAATCACATGCCCTAAATAATTAAAGGCTAGGTAGGCAGAAACCTAGAAAAAGGTTCGAATTGAGTCCACACGGTTCTCATCCTATCAGCTCTGCCCCAAGCTCCTCCGACCAGACGCATCTGATGCACGCGCTTCTGATCCACCTGCATATACGTTACCTGACAACGCCAACTTGCCGAAGCTTCTTTTCTTTTCTTTTTTCAACGTTATCCTCCATAATGTCCGAGTCACAGGTAAGAAAAACCTTTTTGAATGAACGATAGTAACATAGTTTTATATTTAGTGTAAAATAATACGAATAAGAATAATAAAACAGATGACTACAGGGGCTCAAGTAGCTAACTGTAAACTGACAGGTCTGACATCAGGAGTTATTCAATTATAACTTTGAGCAAATACAAGCCGTACTTTATTTTCAAGACTAATGACAAGCTAATATTTTGAAGCAACGTGGCACATTTTATTCAAACTATAGCATCGTTAGCTGCCTTGGCCAACAGCTCAAACTTACCGTTTGTCGTACCGTTAGTTCACGTTGTAAATAAAAATAGCATCTTGCCAATATTAGCGTCTAAATTTCAGTGTCTGTTTGATCGGCGTATAGATAATCTAAAAACAAATCAGGCTGAGTCGTGTTTGTCATAATGCAAATTGTGTTACTGTACACTTGTTACATATATGTATGTTCAGAGCAGCCCGGAACCGCAGCAGGGGCTGTAACGTTTTGTGTACTGTACTGTCCTGTAACACGGACCACTGTAATTACTGTCCTGCTCCACTAGGGGACTGGTCCGGACCACTGGTCCTTGGAGCACGGAGCACTGCAGTAACTGTCCTGCTCCACAAGGGGACTGGTCCGGACCACTGGTCTTTGGAGCACGCACCTCTGCAGTAACTGTCCTGCTCCACTAGGGGACTGGTCCGGACCACTGGTCCGGGTGTCTCGAGACAGTGAAATTTTTCTTTCAGTGGCCTTGTAGAAGTACGGTCTTGGAACCACTGTACAGTCCATGCTAGGAATATTGCAATTACATTGTAAATGGCTGCTTTACCCTCAGCATTACTGTCGGCAAATCATTTAATTGGCCGCTATTTGGATAATTAAATCGTTAGGACTGTAGGTCTAATTGTTCAAAATATTTGAAGCCAGTAAAATAAGCTAATAACAATCAATGTGGCCTGACAATATGCAGCTCCGCGCTTTTTAATGCGCTGTCAGCTGTCCCATTGGAACAGCTGTCTGATTAGAAAACATAAATGAAAGACACCACACTCTTCACTGAAATTATCATTCGCAGAAGAATTCTGAAATGTCGCTCTCGCTGTAGGGAATAAAAAATCGTCCTTAAGTGACAGCGCATAGACCTTATAAATTATATTTATGTAGGCTACCGAATGTAGCCCATTATATTGTCGCTGTTAGATCGCAGGGGGTGAAATAATTATGGCGCCGGCCGTGTTAAGAGGAAATTTCAACTGTTCAATTATTATGCGAGCCTCAGCACTGGGATAAGGAAACACCCACCTCCCCAAATCACCAAGCGTGACAGTTAGGGGAGCGGGTTTTCCCTGCCTGTCTGCAAAGGGATGATTTTGGCCGCCGCCTCAGTTCAACCGAAGCATTCAGAAGAAGCGTTTTTTGCGCGTGCTCAAACCCATACTCAAAACCCGTGGCGGTGCGCATTTGATGCGACACGGTTGTTTTTTCGTGCACGTCCGCGGCGCACAGCTGCACGAACCTGCTTCTCCCCTGGTGTTGTGTCCCAGTTCCTTCGGCCTGTGTCTCGGTTTCCTCACCGAGCTTTGCCTCGTTTGAAATGTGAGGAAAAAAACGTCGCCTCCGAGATGATGAGTGTTATAGAAGAGAAACACATATTTCAGGACCACTGACTTGTATCCTCAAAACAGACATGTCCTTGATTGTCAGCCTCCTTTCGTATTACGCAGTGTCCACGTGTCCGAAAGTCGGACAGAGTTTTAATAGCCTATATCTCCGTGGACCGTGTCCGACAGTCGGATGGTTTCAATATAACTCCGAGTCCGACAGTTGATTATTGTTTTTAATTTCTTCAAATCTACTGAATCTTTTAGATATTAAACGTGAATGTTTTGATAAGAGGGCTCAGTTTTTCAAGATGAGTGCCGAGAATTTCAATAAATTTCTGTTTGAGCTCTGCGCAATAAAGTGAGTCGACAATGTCCGTGTCTGACAGCCCAAAAAATAAAAAAGGACAATTAGGACAGATTGATAACGAAATAAAAAAAATAAAGAAATATTTTAACAACAAACCGAACATCCAATGAACACTGCGATTTATTTATATGCGGGCTGTTACGGTGTGATACGAGGGAAATACACTAGGGGAACATGGAAACATGGACGTGAACTTGGAAACTCAGAAGAGGAGGGAGACACAAAAGGGGAGGGAGACGCTATAAGCGGGGATCCAAAATGATATTTATTAAAATAAACAGAAATAATCCAGGGGAAAAAAGGGGGCACACCGGCCAACAAAAACACTGTGCCAAGCACTGAAACTGGAGAACTCAAGAATCCAAAACACTAACAGAAACCAGGGGGACAGACTCAGAACAAGACTAAAACATGGAACGAGACTTGGGAACAACAGAACTCTAGAAGCTACTCACAAGACAAGACAGTTGGCACAGCTGGCAGATGGTTAACTCGGGTGGCACAGCTGGCCAGGAGAAGGGTAAGGGAGAACATCAGGAGGGGGGACAGACAGGACACAGGGCTCAGGGCAGGCAGGAACACTGGGGCTATGGCTTGGGCTAAGGTAATGGCAATGGAATGGCTTGGCTTGGCGCTGTGGCTATAGCTTGGACTTGGCTGGAGCTCAGGACAGGCAGGGCGGCTGGAGCTCAGGACAGGCAGGGCGGCTGGAGCTCAGGGCAGGCAGGGCGGCTGGAGCTCAGGGCAGGCAGGGCGGCTGGGGCTCAGGGCAGGCAGGGCGGCTGGGGCTCAGGGCAGGCAGGGCGGCTGGGGCTCAGGGCAGGCAGGGCGGCTGGGGCTCAGGGCAGGCAGGGCGGCTGGTGCTCAGGACAACACGAGACAGAGGAAGAAGACTGGCACAAGGACACAGCAGACGCTGGAGGAGACAGGGGGCACCAGGGGCTTGAAAGCAGCAGGAAGGGCAGGCTGGACAGGGAAGGAGGCTGAACTTGAGAACACACAGGAAACTGAGGGGACCAGAGGAGAAGTGCACCGGGCAGGGAGAGTGAGAGTGGGAATGCGTGCGTGAGTGAAATCAGATCTGCATGCGTGCAGAAACTGCTCAGCTAAATAGGGCAGGGGCACACACAGACACAGGTGTTGAAACTAAATCCAATTAACAAGGGGTGGAACATGAGGGAAACCAATTACATGAAAACAGATTAACATTAATACACAGACAAGGATCACAAGACAATCCCAAAGATGGGATAAATAAACTGGATAAAAAGACTCCGGAGTGTACAGAAAAAGAGCCAGAACAGATTATAAGAATGCAGAGATTCTGCAGGAAACTTTAGCAAAGTCAGTAAACAGTAAGGCGAGGGGCGGAGCTAGAACAGAGCGACTGCTGAGAGATAATTAGTCAATTAGTAAGTGCAGCTATACAATCCCGGGTGCTCGTTAGTAGATTAGTATTATATACAAGGTTAGTTTGGTTAGTAATTTTAGAAAACAACAAACTGTTAGTAATGTTAGTATGAATAGAAAAGCAAGGGGAAACTAGAAAACGAGAACAGAAGGAAGGATGAAACCCAGAATCCTTTAAATCACCCGAAATAGTGTCACAATCAATTAACACAGAAACTGATACAAACAATGACGTGACCGGGGAGAAGCAAAGACAGTACATGGGTAAAACGTGGACTGGACTACACAGGAGAGGAATGAAATGTGAACACTACATGGACTAAAAACTGACATACCAAAATGATAGAAACCTAGAATTGACAAACCAGACACTCAGACCACGGAACACAACACGGTCCATCTTTTTTGGATGTTCTGTCAGTTGGTGATATATTTTTATTCTTTATTTCGTAATAAATCTGTTCTAATATCAATACTTTCACTTTTTGCAGGCTGCCGGACATTGAGTATTTTGCATTTCGCGTCGGACAGTCTTGATCGTGCATCCGATATTTAATTCACAATGTCAATGGTCATGGAATTGATTTGCTCACTGACTACAAGCGCTATTTTATCTCTGGTGTGGAAGTAAAGCGTGAATCTGTTTGATCCATCTGACTAATTTTCAAAAGAGAGACCGAATAAAGACTAAATAATAAAGTCTTCAACGGAAGAAAAGACAAATAAAAAGACCAAGAAAAGTCAATAGCTATCAATTTGCATTTTGTGAAGGTCGAAAACAAACATGACCAAGTTTGTAGCCTACGTCTAATAATTCCTGGAATACTCGAAACAAGAGAACTTTTATGATTTTCGGAAACAGAGTATTAGATGATCTCTGTCCGAGCTTAAACAGAAATATTGATTGAAATTCTCGGTACTCATCTCCAAGACCCGAACCCTCTAATCAAAACATTCACGTTTGCGATCTTAAAGATTCAGTAGATTTGAAGAAATTAAAAAACAATATTCGACTGTCGGACACGGAGTTATACTGAAACCATCCGGCTGTCAGACATGGAGATATATTAAAACCCTGTCCGACTTTCGGACACGTGCAGTGCGGCATATTAAGCTGAAAATCAGCAGTCTAAGCTCCAGCATATGTAAATGATGATATGATTGGTCAAGATTTTTCATTTTATATCATGCAAAACACCAAAGATGTGTGTAAATGAAAATGATGTGCTTACAAGTATATAAACAATAATAATAATATATGACATTACTAATAGATTATTAGGCAAAAAGATTAATTTAATTTCAATCAAGGGGCCTATTTGAATGTCCGGCCCCCGAGGTGTCTGTTGAGAAAAAATGTGGCCCTCCGACAAATGTAATTGCCTACCCCTGGCCTACATAAATAAATTATTCAGAACATTATGATAAGGTTACAGAATTTGAGTTATTGTTTTATATTCATTGGGATTTACCAAAAGTCATTCTCGAAAGTAGGCTACGTTACTTCGATGGATTCTTGCAGTGGCGTCTCTGGAAGTGAAAACTGGACCCGGATCATGCCTTTGCGTGAATGATTGTTCCTGGCTTGTACTCAGTTATTTTTTGTTATTAACTCGTTTTCCAATTTTGACAATAATCTTCTGGCAATCGAAGTTACAGTTTCTCTCTCCATGAGTTCCATTGACGACTAAATAATAGGATAAATTCAGATCAGAAAAATTATTTGGGCCACTCAAAAATTCTTCAACGCTTTATGAAAGACAAACTGCTCTCAAATGCGTGCGCTACCTTTTCCCCACATCAAGTGATTTAACTGGCGCTTCATGATCGTTTTGTTTATATAAAATAAAAGACCATTTGAAACGTCTGTGTGCAATTCTGAATAATGCTTATTTAAATGCACGTAATTATGCGTTCAGATTAATGATTGTCGCCGTGCCGAAATGTACCGTACCATACCGGCGTGTTCTCGGAGTGAATCTATTGCTCCGTCCCTTAAGTTGCATGTCGCGATTGTAACTATTGAAGCAAATTCAACCAATCCACGCAAATTTCTCGCGGACAAAAAAAAAATCGCCTAGACACTGTAACTTTCATTGCTACTTTTTGAAAAAGTTACCGCAAAAAAATAAAAAAAAACAATAAAAAAAAGCCAGGAAAATGCTGGAAGGATTGTTTGTCAATTATCCGAATGATTGGGTGCAAGTCAGGGTTAGTAATTGTTTTAAAGGGGAGCTCTGGGCCCCAACAATCTTTAGTCCTAGAGATGCCCCTGGATTCTAGTAGCCAAACTCTTTTCAGTCGGCGATTTTATCAGTAGGCGCTTTTAGATCGCTTTTAGATTGTGGCGCTTTTATTCTGCAGATAGAGGTAGCCTACTAATGTTAAGAAGAAGGCGAGAAGAGTGAAATCAGCTTATCTACACAAATCAGCTGTTACACATAGTCTCAGGTTCATACGGGATTGTTTGTAAAAAAGCATAACTTATAGATGAACCCCAAGCCCCATCAGAGCTGTCAGGATATTTTTATTTTTAAGTAGCTGAAATTATTTTATTTATCCCTTTCAGCCCAGCTACACTGAAAAAATGTGATTTTGACCCCTAGTAAATGTTCCAAATATTAATTAAGCATATTTTAATAGAAATAAGTGTGTTATTTAACTTCACTTAAAAAATATAAGTAATTTCAAATAGTCAACATAATAAAAATATCTAGCTTCAGATAAAAATATTTTGTGCAACCACTTACCTTAAAGTCAGGTCAATGGGAGAGCGAGGCGTCTGAGTGCTTTCCTAGCTCTAGTGGGATTGAGCTGAGCTGCATAGGTCAAATGTCGGGTTAACGTTGGCTCATGGTCGGCCGTCGTTCTAATGCCAATATCTCCCCGATGTCTTGTCGATTAGCTACTGATCTCCACAATAAATCTCACCGACACACTTGACTATGTCAAGCAGGCACACGTTGCCCCGGCAAGACCTAATTTCTTGTCAGGTTAGTAGCCTAATATCATTCAGTGAAGCAGAAATAAAGCAACATCTTTACTTTTTCCTAACACAGATCTAGATACAATACAATTACTACTTCGGCTGTGCAGAAATTTGATATATTCTGTAAAATAGCTAGTAGTCGGACATACCTCATCTCCTTTCTTCCGCTATCAAAACCTGACAGAAACATTTATTTTCCTGAGAGAAATGATTTAATGGAATGGCCTTAACATTAAGCTTTGGTATTTTTATCTGTCAAGGACACTTTCATGTTTTTGTGTTGGGAAATATTAAGTAGGCTAGCCTACATAGGCCAATTCAAAGAAAACCTCAGACGAAAAAAAATTGAGCAATGGGTCTTCCGGTCTGCTCGCCGGAATTGTAAAATAAAAAGACATGAATAAAAACAAGAGTAAACTCATTAAATATTCAGTCGTAATCTCGTTACTATCTGACCACCTGTTGTGACACCGTGTTGGTCTCGACTTAGTAGACACACGTGGGGTCGATAGTCTGTCTGTTATGTGTTGTCTGTGAAAAGAAAGACCAACGAGACTAAGGAATGCTACTTCCTGTAACCAAAGCTCTTGTTTTTTTATGAATGAAATGTCCAAAAAAGGTGTTTGAGTGGATGGGGGCAGCGGGGCGGAGGGATTTCCTTGGGAGCATGACGTCAGTCGTATTCTCCTTCCCGTCCCGTTGCTGTTTTGTTTTTTTATTCTTCACAACGACATATAGTGAAATAAACAGTCATGATGCACAAAACCTGAGATAGTGGCGTTGTAAGATGAACGGGCATAATAAATTAATACATTAATTAAAATGAGTAGCTTTAGGCAGGGCCAGCGATCGCCTATTCAATTGCCTGAGCAAAAACCAACCCCTTTATTGGCATCAATTGCTTGTTTTTAATGCTTAATGCTTAATGCTTGCTTGTTCTTAATGGTTTTCCTTTATTAACACGTTTTCCAATTTAAGAATAATCAAGTGGCAATTGGAGACACGGCTTTTCTCCCCCTATGCGATCTAACAGCGACAAATGGGCTAAATTCAGTTCAGAAAAAATAATTTTATTATAATTAGGTCTTTGCACTGGCAGTCAGCGACGTAACTTTTTCCAGCGAGAGCGGCATTTCAGAACTCTTCAGCGAATGAAGGTAATTCAGGTGACAAGTAGGCCTTCTTGGTTTACATTTTCCAGCACGCAACAGCTTGTATATAGGCCTACAATTGTCGTTTATGCGCGTCGATGGGATAATGCAAATGAGCACCGAATGGTGTCAGGAGTGCATGTGGGGGTAAAGAGTAAAATTCCCGTAGCCTACAGGCCACAGCCTGTGCCTCTGGTTCTGGACCAGGCGCTTAAACAACTGGACAATCCTAGAGCTTGAATCCACCAGGGTGCGTGTCTTTCCTGTCACTTGTAAGCTCCATAATGACGCGTTTGTGGTTTTAACATGAAGCATCCAGCCCTCAATTTCAGCACTCCAGTTCATTCAGCCGTCAGAATTTTTGGCGCCTGACATTCGTCTCACGTTGTTATGGAAATTCTGCGACGAAAAATGCAACAAGAATTATGACGAATTACAAACTGTGACATCACAAGTGTTGCAAGCTTTAGGATTCTTCGGTTGCTTCTGTGATGCAAATAACTATAACTCCCATATAACCAGATACGCACTAGCTACTGTGTATCAGAGCTAACCGATGCTTCGCTGGAGACACAACAAAGTGTGATTACGATTGGATGTGCGATTGAGTACTGAAGATGAGCTTTTTCAATCGATTGCTGGTAAGTAAATATGTTTTTACAGGATTGTTAGGATTTAAGGGCATGGGCATATTTAGTGTGTTCAGGGTATTCATTACACAACCCTGCGTGTTGTAAGGAACATTTCCGCTGATTTCCCAAAATGGCCTCATATTTGGCCTGCGCCATGGAGGTGTATGTTTTGCCGGCGTTGATTGGTTTGTCTGTCGGTCGATCTGTTAGCAACTGTACGCGAAAAGTTACGAACAGATTTTGATGAAATTGTCAGAGAAGGTCAGAAATGACACAAGGACCAACTGGTTAGATTTTGGGAGCGATCAGGGTTAAGGCCCATTCAGACCGGGGCGAAGCGAAAAAGCGGCACGGCTTTCCGGATCGCTGCAGGAAAATTCGGCGTGAAACCATGCACACCGGACTCGGTCCGAAATTCCGCGATCTTACGTTCCCATTTCGCACAACAGACTAACAAATACGCAGGATTTTTTTATTTTTTATTTTGCACCTCCAATCCCACCCGAATCTGGAATATACGCAGGATTTTTAATCAAATATGACTATGAGAGCAGCAGCAGCGACGGTGACATTTTTTGTGTGTATCTGAACGACAGTCTTAGCCTCACGTCTACTACTGCGTGACAGACGGTGATCCCCAGCGTTTTTTTGATGCGCGGAGCTGGTCTTCCAGCTCGTTGTTCAAGTGATCATCCCGCCTCTGGTCATAGATGCTCGAGAACAATA
This sequence comes from Gymnothorax reevesii, assembly GCA_029721435.1. Classification (NCBI taxonomy): domain Eukaryota; kingdom Metazoa; phylum Chordata; class Actinopteri; order Anguilliformes; family Muraenidae; genus Gymnothorax; species Gymnothorax reevesii. The sequence continues at coordinate 40,426,628 of CM056582.1, read as the reverse complement.
ATGATGAGACGCTCTCCTTTGCTTGTCACCGCACTATGCTATGAACTGAGTTTGCATCTAGTTTATCTGACTTTGCAGTAATAGGTTTGAATGCTGTAACGTGAATAGAAACAAAGCATTTCATTGGCTAAAAGTTTACTTTTAGTTTCTAGTTTCGCAGATGGATTTTCTCAGAAGCTTAAACCGCACGAAACTTCCGCTTAGGTCAGCAAGGTTACATTAAAACCCATGAAATAAGCTTATATATATCCGCGCGAATAATCCGCACGGAAATTCGCGCTTCGTGTGAATGGGCCTTTAGGGGTTAGGGTTAGGGTTAGGGCCCTGGGCGGAGGTGCTGCACTCTCTGAGTGCTCTACTTTCTGGATTTAAAAAAAAATGTTCGACAACCGTTTCTATCACTATAAAACATATAGTTTTTTTTACTCCACAAAACAAGAATGGATATTTTACTTGTTATATCATCATATATAAACTTGTCTGTGTGTGTGTGTTATATATATTATTATTTTTTTTTCTAAGTACGGAGTATTAAGAAAATACTCAAGAACCTATAATTAAAACATTGCACTAATGAGTATGCTGCAGTTGGCAACTTTTTGGATGGGTAGTGCGTTTTCCGAATTAAATTTACTAGTTAATTGCTACAACATTGCATGACGATAGCAGTTGTGTGTTTAAGTGCTGATTAATCATTCTAGTAATTGGATAACTGGGTACTCAAGGAAAATGATTGAAAACAGTGAAGTTTTCGTTGTGCGCCTGATCAAAGCATTCTATAATTTTCCGTCTAATGCATACCGTAAGCCAATATTTGCTGGGAGGAATCTGCCCCCCACATTTATTGAAGCCCACCCAAAACACAGTTTCTACCCATGCCACTGCATATTAATTAATGTATAGATAATGAAGTCCAAAACAGCCTATCGTCTGGAATAACTGATCTTGAAGCTTTAAATGGCTGAATTGAGGAGATGTAAAGATTAGTCTGTGGAGGTGAATCTTAGTTACCTCTGTTTAGTTACTACTGGGAATGTATTACTAGTTGTGTAATTATAACTGAGAGTAGATAATACGTAGGATAGAAATGATTATGGTGTATTAATGGACTTCATTCAATTTATGTTTTCTCAGTCTTGTTGCAGAATTGAAATGTAGGTTAACGCCATCCGACAAATGTAATTGCCTACCCCTGGCCTACATAAATAAATTATTCAGAACATTATGATAAGGTTACAGAATTTGAGTTATTGTTTTATATTCATTGGGATTTACCAAAAGTCATTCTCGAAAGTAGGCTACGTTACTTCGATGGATTCTTGCAGTGGCGTCTCTGGAAGTGAAAACTGGACCCGGATCATGCCTTTGCGTGAATGATTGTTCCTGGCTTGTACTCAGTTATTTTTTGTTATTAACTCGTTTTCCAATTTTGACAATAATCTTCTGGCAATCGAAGTTACAGTTTCTCTCTCCATGAGTTCCATTGACGACTAAATAATAGGATAAATTCAGATCAGAAAAATTATTTGGGCCACTCAAATTCTTCAACGCTTTATGAAAGACAAACTGCTCTCAAATGCGTGCGCTACCTTTTCCCCACATCAAGTGATTTAACTGGCGCTTCATGATCGTTTTGTTTATATAAAATAAAAGACCATTTGAAACGTCTGTGTGCAATTCTGAATAATGCTTATTTAAATGCACGTAATTATGCGTTCAGATTAATGATTGTCGCCGTGCCGAAATGTACCGTACCATACCGGCGTGTTCTCGGAGTGAATCTATTGCTCCGTCCCTTAAGTTGCATGTCGCGATTGTAACTATTGAAGCAAATTCAACCAATCCACGCAAATTTCTCGCGGACAAAAAAAAAATCGCCTAGACACTGTAACTTTCATTGCTACTTTTTGAAAAAGTTACCGCAAAAAAATAAAAAAAAACAATAAAAAAAAGCCAGGAAAATGCTGGAAGGATTGTTTGTCAATTATCCGAATGATTGGGTGCAAGTCAGGGTTAGTAATTGTTTTAAAGGGGAGCTCTGGGCCCCAACAATCTTTAGTCCTAGAGATGCCCCTGGATTCTAGTAGCCAAACTCTTTTCAGTCGGCGATTTTATCAGTAGGCGCTTTTAGATCGCTTTTAGATTGTGGCGCTTTTATTCTGCAGATAGAGGTAGCCTACTAATGTTAAGAAGAAGGCGAGAAGAGTGAAATCAGCTTATCTACACAAATCAGCTGTTACACATAGTCTCAGGTTCATACGGGATTGTTTGTAAAAAAGCATAACTTATAGATGAACCCCAAGCCCCATCAGAGCTGTCAGGATATTTTTATTTTTAAGTAGCTGAAATTATTTTATTTATCCCTTTCAGCCCAGCTACACTGAAAAAATGTGATTTTGACCCCTAGTAAATGTTCCAAATATTAATTAAGCATATTTTAATAGAAATAAGTGTGTTATTTAACTTCACTTAAAAAATATAAGTAATTTCAAATAGTCAACATAATAAAAATATCTAGCTTCAGATAAAAATATTTTGTGCAACCACTTACCTTAAAAAAATTATGTTCATTCAACAAAACATTTTTTTCAGTGTATCATTAAATATCAATTCGATATCATTAAAACCTTGAGAGAGAGAGAGAGAGAGAGAGAGAGTGAGAGAGAGAGAGAAAGAAGAGAATAATGATATAGGCTATATCAAAATGCTACCCATTAGAGCTCACACAGATCAGTTCATCACACCATTTTTGCCCTCAGACTGGTTCACCATCTCAGAGTCAGAGCTGAGCTGGGACAGGAATGGTTTGCGGCTGAGGCGAGGCGTGCAAGCATCATAAGCCATTGTCAATAACTTTCTGTTCCTGATTTTATTTTAATTTAAATAAAAGAAAGTTGTCTGACATTGAACCATAGTCTCTTCATTGGTGAAGCATAAACAAAGGCTAAGATTTAGATGTAGCCTAAAAAATAAGACCATATAACGGTGGGATCCTGCTAGAGCGGCAAAAAGCATTCAGACGTCTCGCTCCGTTTCCAGCGATGCAGCTGAAATCAGCTGTAGCCTGTTCCAGTGTCAGGTCAATGGGAGAGCGAGGCGTCTGAGTGCTTTCCTAGCTCTAGTGGGATTGAGCTGAGCTGCATAGGTCAAATGTCGGGTTAACGTTGGCTCATGGTCGGCCGTCGTTCTAATGCCAATATCTCCCCGATGTCTTGTCGATTAGCTACTGATCTCCACAATAAATCTCACCGACACACTTGACTATGTCAAGCAGGCACACGTTGCCCCGGCAAGACCTAATTTCTTGTCAGGTTAGTAGCCTAATATCATTCAGTGAAGCAGAAATAAAGCAACATCTTTACTTTTTCCTAACACAGATCTAGATACAATACAATTACTACTTCGGCTGTGCAGAAATTTGATATATTCTGTAAAATAGCTAGTAGTCGGACATACCTCATCTCCTTTCTTCCGCTATCAAAACCTGACAGAAACATTTATTTTCCTGAGAGAAATGATTTAATGGAATGGCCTTAACATTAAGCTTTGGTATTTTTATCTGTCAAGGACACTTTCATGTTTTTGTGTTGGGAAATATTAAGTAGGCTAGCCTACATAGGCCAATTCAAAGAAAACCTCAGACGAAAAAAAATTGAGCAATGGGTCTTCCGGTCTGCTCGCCGGAATTGTAAAATAAAAAGACATGAATAAAAACAAGAATAAACTCATTAAATATTCAGTCGTAATCTCGTTACTATCTGACCACCTGTTGTGACACCGTGTTGGTCTCGACTTAGTAGACACACGTGGGGTCGATAGTCTGTCTGTTATGTGTTGTCTGTGAAAAGAAAGACCAACGAGACTAAGGAATGCTACTTCCTGTAACCAAAGCTCTTGTTTTTTTATGAATGAAATGTCCAAAAAAGGTGTGTGAGTGGATGGGGGCAGCGGGGCGGAGGGATTTCCTTGGGAGCATGACGTCAGTCGTATTCTCCTTCCCGTCCCGTTGCTGTTTTGTTTTTTTATTCTTCACAACGACATATAGTGAAATAAACAGTCATGATGCACAAAACCTGAGATAGTGGCGTTGTAAGATGTACGGGCATAATAAATTAATACATTAATTAAAATGAGTAGCTTTAGGCAGGGCCAGCGATCGCCTATTCAATTGCCTGAGCAAAAACCAACCCCTTTATTGGCATCAATTGCTTGTTTTTAATGCTTAATGCTTAATGCTTGCTTGTTCTTAATGGTTTTCCTTTATTAACACGTTTTCCAATTTAAGAATAATCAAGTGGCAATTGGAGACACGGCTTTTCTCCCCCTATGCGATCTAACAGCGACAAATGGGCTAAATTCAGTTCAGAAAAAATAATTTTATTATAATTAGGTCTTTGCACTGGCAGTCAGCGACGTAACTTTTTCCAGCGAGAGCGGCATTTCAGAACTCTTCAGCGAATGAAGGTAATTCAGGTGACAAGTAGGCCTTCTTGGTTTACATTTTCCAGCACGCAACAGCTTGTATATAGGCCTACAATTGTCGTTTATGCGCGTCGATGGGATAATGCAAATGAGCACCGAATGGTGTCAGGAGTGCATGTGGGGGTAAAGAGTAAAATTCCCGTAGCCTACAGGCCACAGCCTGTGCCTCTGGTTCTGGACCAGGCGCTTAAACAACTGGACAATCCTAGAGCTTGAATCCACCAGGGTGCGTGTCTTTCCTGTCACTTGTAAGCTCCATAATGACGCGTTTGTGGTTTTAACATGAAGCATCCAGCCCTCAATTTCAGCACTCCAGTTCATTCAGCCGTCAGAATTTTTGGCGCCTGACATTCGTCTCACGTTGTTATGGAAATTCTGCGACGAAAAATGCAACAAGAATTATGACGAATTACAAACTGTGACATCACAAGTGTTGCAAGCTTTAGGATTCTTCGGTTGCTTCTGTGATGCAAATAACTATAACTCCCATATAACCAGATACGCACTAGCTACTGTGTATCAGAGCTAACCGATGCTTCGCTGGAGACACAACAAAGTGTGATTACGATTGGATGTGCGATTGAGTACTGAAGATGAGCTTTTTCAATCGATTGCTGGTAAGTAAATATGTTTTTACAGGATTGTTAGGATTTAAGGGCATGGGCATATTTAGTGTGTTCAGGGTATTCATTACACAACCCTGCGTGTTGTAAGGAACATTTCCGCTGATTTCCCAAAATGGCCTCATATTTGGCCTGCGCCATGGAGGTGTATGTTTTGCCGGCGTTGATTGGTTTGTCTGTCGGTCGATCTGTTAGCAACTGTACGCGAAAAGTTACGAACAGATTTTGATGAAATTGTCAGAGAAGGTCAGAAATGACACAAGGACCAACTGGTTAGATTTTGGGAGCGATCAGGGTTAAGGCCCATTCAGACCGGGGCGAAGCGAAAAAGCGGCACGGCTTTCCGGATCGCTGCAGGAAAATTCGGCGTGAAACCATGCACACCGGACTCGGTCCGAAATTCCGCGATCTTACGTTCCCATTTCGCACAACAGACTAACAAATACGCAGGATTTTTTTATTTTTTATTTTGCACCTCCAATCCCACCCGAATCTGGAATATACGCAGGATTTTTAATCAAATATGACTATGAGAGCAGCAGCAGCGACGGTGACATTTTTTGTGTGTATCTGAACGACAGTCTTAGCCTCACGTCTACTACTGCGTGACAGACGGTGATCCCCAGCGTTTTTTTGATGCGCGGAGCTGGTCTTCCAGCTCGTTGTTCAAGTGATCATCCCGCCTCTGGTCATAGATGCTCGAGAACAATAATGATGAGACGCTCTCCTTTGCTTGTCACCGCACTATGCTATGAACTGAGTTTGCATCTAGTTTATCTGACTTTGCAGTAATAGGTTTGAATGCTGTAACGTGAATAGAAACAAAGCATTTCATTGGCTAAAAGTTTACTTTTAGTTTCTAGTTTCGCAGATGGATTTTCTCAGAAGCTTAAACCGCACGAAACTTCCGCTTAGGTCAGCAAGGTTACATTAAAACCCATGAAATAAGCTTATATATATCCGCGCGAATAATCCGCACGGAAATTCGCGCTTCGTGTGAATGGGCCTTTAGGGGTTAGGGTTAGGGTTAGGGCCCTGGGCGGAGGTGCTGCACTCTCTGAGTGCTCTACTTTCTGGATTTAAAAAAAAATGTTCGACAACCGTTTCTATCACTATAAAACATATAGTTTTTTTTACTCCACAAAACAAGAATGGATATTTTACTTGTTATATCATCATATATAAACTTGTCTGTGTGTGTGTGTTAGAAAAAAAAAAAATAATATATATAAGTACGGAGTATTAAGAAAATACTCAAGAACCTATAATTAAAACATTGCACTAATGAGTATGCTGCAGTTGGCAACTTTTTGGATGGGTAGTGCGTTTTCCGAATTAAATTTACTAGTTAATTGCTACAACATTGCATGACGATAGCAGTTGTGTGTTTAAGTGCTGATTAATCATTCTAGTAATTGGATAACTGGGTACTCAAGGAAAATGATTGAAAACAGTGAAGTTTTCGTTGTGCGCCTGATCAAAGCATTCTATAATTTTCCGTCTAATGCATACCGTAAGCCAATATTTGCTGGGAGGAATCTGCCCCCCACATTTATTGAAGCCCACCCAAAACACAGTTTCTACCCATGCCACTGCATATTAATTAATGTATAGATAATGAAGTCCAAAACAGCCTATCGTCTGGAATAACTGATCTTGAAGCTTTAAATGGCTGAATTGAGGAGATGTAAAGATTAGTCTGTGGAGGTGAATCTTAGTTACCTCTGTTTAGTTACTACTGGGAATGTATTACTAGTTGTGTAATTATAACTGAGAGTAGATAATACGTAGGATAGAAATGATTATGGTGTATTAATGGACTTCATTCAATTTATGTTTTCTCAGTCTTGTTGCAGAATTGAAATGTAGGTTAACGCCATCTGAGTCAGCTAGCCAATAGTAGTAATATTTTTCATTCTACTGTTTTATTCCTTCCCTCCTTTCTTAAGTGTTGCTACGGTCCACCAAGAGAGAAAAGTCGAAGAGCACACACAGACCACTCCAGGACCCCAGATGAAAGCTACCAGCAGACTGGACTTGAAGAGAGGGCAACAGTTGAGAATGATCGAAAGACGAGCAGCGCACAACCATTGGATTTGCGAGTCTATTCTGATTTAGAGATGTATGGAGCCCAGAGACAGAATTATCTTAATGGAATTGCATCTAGGAACCAGCATCACTTTCATGAAACTGCAGCCCAGATGCAGCCTGAGCTGGAAAAAATAGAGCGCAATATTCACAATGTGACCAAAATAACAGCCCACAAGCTTCAACAAGACTTGACGGAATTCAATTCCAAGATCCAAGGACAGCTGGATAAAATGGTTTTTAAAATGATGTGTAGCCCCCTGGCAAGACAAGAAACAGTCCTGCACAACCTGACAAAAGAACATGAGAACATTCTTGGTTATTTGGCAGAACTGGTTACCCAAGTCCAACACAATCTTGAGAAGACAGCAACCAAGATCCAGTCTGGTCTTGACAATGTGGTCCCCTGGGTTCAGAATGACCCAGAAGAAACACTTGCCTGGTGTGAGCATGACCAGGAAGTATTGAAAATGTATATTCAGCAAGACTTGGAGCCTCACACTGATGAGAATCAACAGGACCCAACTGAAGCCGCTGATCTCATCCAAAAAGATTGTCAAGAGTTGGTTGCTGAGCTGCAGTTCAGCCAAATGGAAGTGACGCAACATAATCTGGATGAAGAGGATGGACACAGTCAGCTTCAACTTAAAACGGAAATGGATACATCTATGTCCCACACAGTGTTTGATCTGCACGTGCCAGTCGATCAGTTCAAAAATGATCAAAATGAACTTTCAAACCAGATTGGAGGGTATCCTGAGTCAATCTGGGATGAGTCGAGTGAAAAGAGTGAGGATGAGGAAGAAAAGATTTTTAAAACGCTTTCAGAGTGTGGATCAGACTGGGAAGAGGAAGCAGCTGTATTTGAAAGCGAGTTAAAAATTGGGACCGCTACATCCGACTGCGAACTGTGGGAGGAGACCGGATCCCACATCTCCTTGGACAGCTTTGTCTTTCACAAGGTGTTGGGCAGAGGTGCATTTGGGAAGGTAGGGCTCCATCATTTACTGGTTCTATGTAATATCTGAGGTCAATGATGATCTTTAAAGCACTCATTTAAACTTGTATAACTAATATGTCCCTCCATCTTTTGTTTTCTGCCTCTCTTCTTTCCTTGGTTTTCTTATTATTCAGGTCATGCTGGCAGAGTTGAAAGAAAGCGGAAAGTACTATGCCATAAAAACTCTGAAAAAAGGCAGTATCCTGGCTTACAAAAACATGGCCAGCGTCAGAACTGAAAGACGAGTGCTGATGTTGGCCACAGAGAGCCCATTCCTCTCCCATTTGCACTGTACATTCCACACAAAGGTAAAATCACCTCCAGTTGTACCCTACCTCTCCTTAAAAACAGATCGTCACATACATAAGCTACACCGAGACAAAGGAAAATCCACCTACTTTTCATGCAACTATATTCGTTTTGCAGACTGTGTAAGCTGCTTGCCTGTTTACATGTTTATACTCCTCATTGCTCTTCACTTCAGATCCACGAACTGCACTGTGCATGTCATTATGACTCCCAAAAATGCAGGGAAGTCTTTTTATACGTGATTGACGCTGCCATTTCTTTCTTTAGGATAACTTATTCTTTGTATTGGAGTACATTAACGGGGGAGACCTGTTTTTCCACATGAAAGAGCATGGATACTTTGATCTGGCCAGCATTAAGTGAGTACTAAGCAAGTTGCCCATGCCACTATTCCTGGGGACTGTTCATTGTCTAGAGTTGGGTGCAAATATTTGGTTTATGGACCATGCTATTCTTGGTTGTAATGGTAACTTCCCATTTGTGCATTCAACTCTCAGATGATATATAATGAGAAATCTAATTGGATGAAAGGATGCAGTTCTCTCCTGGACTGTATTTTTTTACTCAGTAGCCTGGTGTGTGTCAGAGAGCTTTTTGTTCATAAGTGACCAATCTGTCTATACCTGTTGTTAAGGTCATTATAATCAAATGGACAAAATTTCTCCACTTTGTGTTCATAATCTCATATCAATTTCACTTTACTTTCTCTTCCTTAGATTTTATGCTGCAGAGATTATTTGTGCCCTTCAGTTCCTCCACAGAAATGGAGTCATTTACCGGTATAACACTTCTTCTCCTTCATCTACCGGGAGTTGTCCCTACTCGTTTACTCAGGCTTGGATCTGCTAAAATGCTGATGAGCAAGTCATGTTTTGCTGTGCTGATGTCAGCAACTCCGTTATCCTGATGACGATGTTAAAACTAAATTTTAGCTTTGTTTCTATTTAATTATTAGCTTTTTCTCTTACCGTGACATTTTTACTCTCATCTTTGTGAGCATTTCTGTCTGTACTCTTTTGTAATTGTGAATGTTTTTATGGTTTCCAGAAAAACCCAAAATTTTAATTCTGTTGCCTGTACTCATTATTTCCTCCCACAGAGATCTCAAGCTGGAGAACATTATGTTAGATCAAGATGGGCACATTAAATTGGTGGACTTTGGGGTATCCAAGGACAACATGTTTGGAGATAGTCGTACCAAAACCTTCTGTGGTACAGCACATAATATTGCGCCAGAGGTAAGGGACCTGTTCCTTTCAATCAAGCGTAATTATACTAATCAATCAAGGTTCATCTTTTTAGCACCATGTTTCTCAGAGCACCAACATTTGGAATTCATCACACAATTCTGAGGAATCATTTATTTTTTGACAAGACAAAAAACTTGCATTAGCTATATTTTGAATCCGGCCTGGGTCCTTTCTGTGTGGAGTTTGCTTGTTCTTCCCATGTGGGATCCCTATGGGTATTCTGGCTTCCTCCCACAGTCCAAAGACATGCACATCAGGCTAATTGGAGACGCTCAATTGCCCATAGGTATGAGTGTGAGAGTGAATGTTGTGTGAATGGTGTGTGCACCCTGCGATGGATTAGTGAGCTGTCCAGGTTGGGTCCCTGCTTCGCCCATAGTCAGCTGGGATAGGCTCCAGGTCCCCCCAGACCCTAGTGAGGAAGAGGCGGTATAGAGCATGGATGGACTGTTGTCATACAGTTGGTCTCTGGGCTTATATATGCCAATTGGCTGACCGTAAAATGACACAATGAATGTCAGTGTCATTGTGATCATGTCAATGGCACTTATTGTTTCCATTTGTTTCGCAGATATACCTGGGAAATGAATATTCTTCCCCTGTGGATTGGTGGTCATTTGGGGTGCTGCTATTCCAACTGTTGACTGGCAATAATCCATTTGCTGGAGAAGATTTTGATGAGGTCAGCAGGTCTGTGTGTACAGATACTCCACAATATCCCGCCTGGATCAACCCGAACACAAAGGACTTGCTGGAAAAGGTCTGTATGATAGAGAACCCATCTGTCCATCAAAGTCGATGTAGGGTGAATCTCCCAATGAGAGCTCAGAATTCAGTAATGAGTCGAGGCCAGAATGGCCATGCTGACATCATTACCCCACACAAAGCATCAGCGGTATTGTTTTCAGCGGTTCAGTTTATTTGCCCATTTTTCTGTCAGCAGTGTTGCACAAAATTGGCTCAAATTACACAAAACTTTAAGGAAAGGTGTGCAGTCTTCTCAAGATCAAATTTTAGTTGCATCAGAAATTTAATGTCACTTATGTCTGCTTTACTCAACAGCTGTTGGAGAAGGACCCAGACTTCAGGCTGGGGACAAGTGGAAATATTAGGGAGCACCCATACTTTGAATCCATAGATTGGCCTCGAATTGAAAGGAGAGAGGTCCAGCCTCCATTCAAACCTAAACAGGTACTTCCTGATTGGTCATTGGTTCCTGTGCTGATCATAGAGCAATGGGCATTTCTACCAGAATAAGATACATTGAGTTTTTTGGGACAACACCTTCAATTGCACTCATGAGTGACAATGCTGTTATGATTTGTGTGGTAGATTCTTTGAAACATTGTTCTGATTTCAAAGATTTTCAGATTATAGAATGTACTATGCATGATGGAGATGAAACTCTTCTGTCAGTCCAGGACATGGATGAAGATTTTAATGAAAATTGTTGAAGTCCTGCACTTTGAACATACAATTAGATGAAAAATGAATCTATGAATCAGCTGATAAATTTGCCATTTGCAAACCTAAAAGAATTTGTAAGGGATAAAACTCGAGCAGATGGGGTGTGCGGACTTTCTTTGTACCCATACAGATTCACTAATGTGTCTCCAACTCTGCTTTTGGTTTCTGACTGATCTCTCTTTTCTTTCAATCACAGGAGAGCCCCTACGATTGCAGCAATTTTGATGAGGAGTTCCTGGATGAGGCTCCAGAATTGTCCCAAGGAGACAGCAACTGGAGTGGCCCCATCGATCAAACTCCATTCCGAAATTTCACATTCACAAATCCAAAGTTTTGCAGCTCGTGAAAATTAACAATTTATCAATTTATGAGGAAAAAAAACATAACTTTTGCTGGAGCGATCAATCATGTTGCACGAACAGGCTTTTCATTAGAAACCAGCACCCAGCACAAATTGCTGATTACTCTGAATGATGCATTGTTTATCTGTATTGGTGCAAGCATGAGACTGCATAAAAATACAAATTTGTGAATAGCTCACCAGCATCTATAATTGCCAAACTGTTTTATTGTCATTTTACGCTAATAAATACATTTTTAAACATGATACAAGTTTTATATATCAATGATATGTGAGCAGACAAACTTTCTTAAGAAAAAAAAAAATGTTTCTGTGACCTTTTTGGCACATGATGTTGTTGACGTCCTGATCTACCTTCCTGAGGTCATGGCGAAGAAAATTCATCCCAAGAAAAGGTCATTTTCATATAATAATTATGTTTTTTTTTTTTTTCAAAAAATACATGTATTCATTCATAAGGGTCTGTAGAGTCATCCAAACAACACACATATTGCATCAGATGTTTTGTTTTGGTTGCCGGTGGGCAAATGTCTTGTAAGTATCGTTGGGAAAGGTCTTACTACATCATTCTAGCATTAAAGATATGGGTATGTCTCATATTTGAGAATTTACCTGTTTCTGAGGTACTAAGCATGTTAGTGTTCAAAGACATGTCTTTCTCCAGTGTTTGATAGGCCATTCGATAGGCAGGGCAGGATTATGGGGGGTCTGGGCCCCGGGACCAGGTGTTTGCAAAGGGCCCCCCCCCCCCGAACACTCCGAACCCCCACCCCCATGCCAACCTACCGTACGTAAGGATTCTACAAAGGTTTATTTCTGCTCTTCCTTCTTGCAAAGTCGTCCACTAACTCATCAAAGTTGAGCTGTCGAACCAACTCTGATTCTATTGCTTGAAGGGAGAGTGAATTCAACTGATTTTTGCACATTTTCATCCTGAGCTCATTTTTAATTCGAGCCAGTCCGGAGAATGACCGTTCCCCTTCACAGTTTGTTATTGGCAGGGTCAAAAACAGTCTGAGTGCTATGTAAACATTTGGGAAAGTGGACTGTAAATCCAAATTTACCGTGGTCTTTAGCATTGTATTTGGTCATTTTTGTTCTTCTGAAATGAATGATTCGTACTGAACAAGTTCATCTGCCAAGCTCATGGTCAGATCAGTGGGATATGCTGCAGCAAGAGATCCGGCCCTTAAAGTGAGCTCACTGTTGGACATATTAGGCATGAAAAGAACATGAAAAAGATTGGTCAAGTGTGTGTATTGTAATGTGAATAGAGGCCACTAGATGGCAGTATTTACCTTTTTTTTTATTAAGCCCAGACTGGAGCTAGGTTTAGACATGTCCTGGACATGTCTGGGGCAATTCCCCGAAAATAAAAAAAAAAAAAGGTCTAAATGTGGGTGGGGTCTGCAAAAGAGTATATAAGGAGTAGAACTGAGACAGTAAAGTAGTAGGAGAAATTGCAAGGAGAAGGATACATGTGACCAGACCTGTCATTTCTGTTCAAGACATGTGAAGTTTCTTTTGTGGATTTTTGCCTGTGTTAGAGCATTTTTTTTCCTTACCCAGGACATCACCAAGCCACCCCAACAAAAAGGGACTGTAAATATTTCTGTTTTGTTATTCAATCTTGGTCTGTAGGTTAGTTAGTTGTTAGTTATTGTCTTTGTTAAAAATTAAATGTGTTCAAGTTTTTAAAACTGTGTCTGTCATCCCTTGCTGTTGTTGGAAATGTAATAACAAATTGGGGCCATAACAGTATCCAGTTAACCGATGGTTAAGACAGGACACAAGTTTGTCAATTAGAACATTGAACGTTTCAATCTGAAAATTTTCCACTAAATTCAACACCTGGCTCTGCACTTTCATCAGCCATACATTTGCGTGTGCTTCTACGTGCGCTGAGGTCATGTCTGTAGTCTTGGGGGCCTAAATCGGTAACATTTACGGCTGACAATTCAAAAAAGGCGAAATTGTCTCTCTCTGCTGCCACAAAGTCCCAAAGTGAAAGGAGAAGCTGTGTAGCTGTGTGTATGTCAATGTCATGTCTCTGCAACTGCAGGCTCGTGGCTTGGAACCGCTGCAGTATTGTATCCCACAAGTGTGCCATGAAAGCTATCTCTCCGGTGTCCAGCTCGCCACAGAGTGCAGAGGCCTCGCTTCTAGTTTCACGTTTCTCCTGTGAATCTTTGGAAATATTGTTCAATGCCTCTCTCAATTATGCATAATATTTCCAAAGAGCCTTTGTTGCTTCAGCTCTTGAACTCCAGCGACACCTGACAAAGATTTCAGTGTGAGTTTCACATCTGTATCACGGAACACCATTCCCCACCTGTGTGTTGACGAGGCACAAAATATGTACTTTGATTGCAGAAAGTCAAAGAAACGGCCAGCTTCTGGGCTACTGTCAACAGCATTGACACCGACTAAATTCAATGAATGTGCTGCACAGGGGGACATAACACATCAATGAGTTTATTTGTTTCAGATGAGCTTGGACTCCATTGTCCTTTCCTGACATATTACTTGCATTGTCATAAGACTGGCCTCGACAGTTAAGTCTAGGCCCAGGTTCTCCACCATTGCAACAACACACTGAGCCAAACTGTTCCCACTATGATTTTCAATAGGCTCAAAAGCCAGAAAACGCTCAACTACTTCTCCACCATTATTTACAAACCTGAAAATAAAAGTGAGTTGGTCCACATGAGCAAGGTCTGGAGTGGAGTCAACGATAACAGAGAAGAATTTGGCCTCTTTAATCTCGCTGATAATTGCTTCTTTTGTTCTTTCTCCCATTAAGTGGATAAATTCCTCACAGATTGTGGATGAGAGGTAGGACACAGAGCCTTTGCCCTGGTCTCCAAACCTTTGGAGATGGTCAGCTAGAAAAGGGTCAAATTTAGCCAACAGTTCGACAATGCCGAAGTTATTACCATTAGTGAGGTGATCCCAACCGCGCATCATCTCCCCTGAAAGCAAGGCCCCTCTCCCCCAAAAACTGAATTACAACAACTCTTTTCAAAACTTCCCACCAGTATTGCCTCCCTGCATCAACTTGTTTGACAAGATCAGAATCAACTCTTCCTGTGTTTTTGGAGCGACTGTGTAATGCTAACATGCAAGCCCTAGGCTCCTCACTCCATTCATGCCTCTCACTCCTCTCAGAATGTTTCCAATCAGAGAACCCGTGGACAAACGCATTGTGCTCCCCTACATATGTCATATCTGCTACTCTGATGGTGATTATGCATAAATCATAGCTTGTGTTAGTTCATTGTAAAAATAAAACAGTTCTCACCATTTCTGTAATAAGAATATTGGACTGTCTTTTTCAGGTTCAGCCAACTATGACAATTTTACCCCACCCATCTGACAAAGTAACCCCGGGTATGGGGTTACTTCAGCATGTTTGAGACACATCAAAAATTGAATATTGTGACGAAAATATACGTATGTTATATTGAGATTGTATCAATAAAACTTTTGTAGACGACATTCTACTCAACATATAGACCATAAAGGTACAAAACCCAAAACCAGTGAAGTTGGCACGTTATGTAAATCGTAGATAAAAACAGAATACAATGATTTGCAAATCCTTTTCAACTTATATTCAATTGAATACACTGCAAAGACAAGATGTTTAATGTTCAAACTGAGAAACTTTTTTTTTGTTGTTGCAAATAATCATGAACATATGAGGATCCCATTCCAACCCCTCCTCTGCCCCTTTTTCCAGTCTCGGAGGGTAGGGAGCAATAACCTCCTCCTACCTGCTCTCGGCGTCAGCCTGCCCCATGGCTTCACGTCCGAAAGGACCATTATTATTAGTTCTACAATGAGTTCTACACTTGGGACCTCAACGAACGATTGGATTAATCTGTCTCCCCCAGTTGATTCAAGGTTCATGTTCCCGTAACTATGAATGACCCAAAACTATAGGGAAAGTGGGGGACCTGATCATGAAAATCAAACCTCTTCAGAGTGGCTACCAAAAGAGATGAACATTTTTAATGAAGTTCAGAAACTTCGGTTATAAATCCCGTTCCCAACGGGCGACCGTGCAAAGTTCTGACAGAACGTGATTGTGAAAGTGCAACAGTAGGGACGGAGTGCCTCCTAGCCCACTGAAAATCCATGAAACAATCAACAGCGCCCGAGTCTACGAATGCCTCAATAGTAAATCTATTCTATCTATCTATCTACGGTCAAACGAACCATCAACGTGCATGGGCTCCACCGGAGTAGAATCTCTTATGGGTGAAATAGGAGATGCACATTCGCCACTAGCAATCTTGTCCCCATTGTCAGCCAGCGGAGCTTTATTTAATCTTTCCCGGCTGCGTTCGCGTATGCGATTGTCAATTCGCACAGCAGTACCAACTAAGGAGTCCAAAGTCGAGCAGGGTTATTACGTAACCATTATGTCCTTAATCTCCTCCGCCAGGGCATGGCTAAATACTGTCATCAGAGGAGCCTCTGGCCAGCCTGTCTGTGGCCAGAGAGCGAAAAGCAATAGAAAACTCAGCTACGCTTTCTTTGCCCTGTGTTAAGTGCATTAAACGCGTAGCAGCGTCTTGTCCACAAATGTCCTGATCGAAAACCGAAACCATCTCCTCAACAAGGGCCTCTACCGAATTTACAAACGGTGAGTTAGATCTAATTAGTGGGCCGACCCAATTGAGCGCTGTGCCAGCCAACAGGGATAGTATAAACGCAACCCGAGAATCCTCATTAACAAACCGTGACGGCTGAGCCTTAAAAAAAATTTCACACTGGGCAATGAAATCCTTACACTTTCCAGCCTCGCCACTGTATCTTTGGGGAACCTGTAACTTAGGTTCTCGGGGAAAATGTTTGGATGGTGCTTCTGCAACTCTTTGTGGAGTTTGTAACGTTCGAGATTTAATAATCTCCGAAAAATCTAACAGGACGCTCTGCTGATTCTGCAGAGCAGTCTCCTGCAATTGTAACCTCTCAGCAAGTTCAGAACGCTGATTACAAAAAACAGAAAGTAAATTAGCAAATCCAGTCAACATCTCTTGTTGGCTGGTAATTGCCTTCTTAATTTCAGCCACCGCTGACGTCTCCATTGTGGCTGGAGTGTACTGTGATGGCGTAGGCGTTAAGACGCCAAGCGCAGTGGTCACAAATGAAAGTAAAATCCAGCAGCATGCTGAGAGGCTAAAACGAATAGAAATCACAAGGCTCGCGCTACCAACGGACCTGACGCCGTCCGTGGTAGCCAACAGGCGAGCTCAAACACAATACAAAAGAAAAGGGGGAAAAAACCAGATAAATCCCTTACTCAATAACACTATTACTCTTAGGGCCGGTTCATACTCAACACAAGGTACGCGAGCGCGAACTCAAGGCAACGCATTGAGCAACGCAAGGTGTCCATCTTGCGTCCTTGCGTAGCAAAGTCAGGCCTACCAAAGAAAACGTAGCCTCAGCACACAAAAACTTTGAAATGCCTACATTAATCGCGGAAATAGCAACAGAAAAATAATACCCCGCTACTGAAACTGCAAAAACCGCAACATAAACTGTTGACTCGTAGCATAAGACTATGAAACTGCAACATCATCTTTCGCATCCGTCTTTGCCATTTACTGCGCTTGCGCGTACTGGCCCAGGCTGCTTTCAGAGATAGCGGAATCAGGCGTGTCTCCTTCGGTTGGTAAGTAAAACTTCCAAATATGACGTTATTGTTAATGCAGATGTTTAACAATGAATTGTAAGACGTAGCTGTTACATCCACATTCTCGTAAATTCGCTTATTTTAGCATGTCACCCTGCCGAAAATGAACGATGCACTGTCGATTTCGCTTTAGTCTTAGAGTTGCCTACTTGACGACTTTCTCAAGACGTATACATACGTCTTGAGTGGACAAACAATCCCGATTTGGAAAGTCGCCAGATTAAGCGAGAAAGTCATCAAGTTGGCAACTCTAAGACTTTAGCGAAATCGACAGTGCATCGTTCATTTTCACAAGGTGAAACACAAGGTGCTCTGCACAAAGAAATATTGATCAACGTTCTGACAAAGTCGGAACTGCAGTGAGGAATCTTAAATAGACAGGAGGGAAGTCGCATGCTACGCAGGGAACAGGTGAGCTGGATCAGACTAATTACAATGGGAGAATCACATGAGGGAGACCCGAACCACAAAAATTGGCGAAAGCCAAGACACGGACAGGAATCACACAAACAGCTTATGACATTTAAACAGCTCCGGTCAAGGAGTTTTAAGTGCACAGATAATGCATGCAGGAAAGTAATTAAGCACATGCGAGAGATCTCGCAGAAACACAGGGGGAGACAGGTAAAGCTGAGCAAGAGGTGGAGACTAGAAAAGGGCGATTGCTGAGAGGGAATTAGTATTAATTAGTAGCGGTGCAACTTTACAGATAAAACTAGATTGCTTGTTAGTAAGTTAGTAATATATATACATGGATTATTGTATTAGTAGACTATGATACAAAATACAAATGTTAGTTTTGTTAGTAATCAGAGTATTAAGGCAAAGGAAGTAAACGAGGATTGAAGGAATATATTAAACACCAGAAATCATTTAAATCACCCGAAGCATGTGAGCACACAGACTGGGAAGACGGACTAAACCAACTAGATCAAAAGACAGGGGAGACAAGTGCAATGGAGCTGGAGAATGGACTGAGCTAAAACCTGAGAATAACAATAACCAAAAAGAATAAATAAAAGACAAAATCATCAACCATGAACTTGAACATAAACAAAACAAAAACCAAAACCATGACAACTGAGCTCCCTGAATTTGCATTGTTCCAAAATCTTCCACTTGTAATATAGACCCAATTGCTTGAGGATTCTCTTTCATTCAATTAATTAAACCAACTGCAACTTATTTTTCATGTCTCATTGCTGTCAGACTATGAATCAGAATCTGTCTAAAGAGCAGTAATCAAGCCTCTGGTCCAACATAGACCCAGATATTCCCACTAATTATAGACCTAAACTGAATGTACCCATTTATCAAAAATTTTTGAGACCACTGCTTCAAAACAACTGTTTCTCCCTGGTCATGTGTTCGCCCCGGATGTGTATTTAAGATGTCTGTTTATGCACTTCCTTTGTCAGATCGTTCTTCCTAGTTTCCTGTGCCACGTTTGTTTTCCGCCTTGATTCTTAGTGATTTATCTTTCTGACTGGACCGCCTGACTATGAGCTTTGTCTATTCCCTGTATTGTATCGCAATCTTGTTTATCGACCTCTTTTTGTCTGACTACGATTTTTGAGATTGGTGCCCTGGTTTTGACTCTGGATTACGCCCATTGGAATCTGTTTTTGGATTGCGGATTTGTACTGTTGCCAGCTCTGTTGGGGGGTTTCCCCCTTCAGAAATAAAGCCTCCTTTTTGCATTCATCTGGTTTTCGCTATTGGTTCATTTCGTAAATCACAACAGCATTATCCACAGAACGGAACTTCATTAATACTGTCTGTGAAAGCAATGACAAAAGTGTTTTTGTTATATCTAGATCTTGTCATAATTGGCGTCTGATCGCTATGGGGTCTATTCTCCCATTAGTGCGTAAGTCTTTTTTTACGCGCTTCGAGTTAAGCGCTTTTGAGTTACGCGTATTCTCCCCTACTCGCTTCGATCACGCCCACAGCGCTTAACTTCAGAATGTAGGCGGTCTCAAGAAAGAGGTGTGACTGATCCAAAAGAGAGGCAGACTCTGTTCAAAGCTCATTGATTATGGCTATCAGGAAAACATGGAAAAAGGATTTTCTGATTAACAATGAAAACGCATTTGTGGTCCATGGAAAACGCAAACCAGACTTTAAATTTGAATATCGTCGGCCTGCTGATAAAACCTCGTATCTCCAAACTGATAAGAAACGAAAACTCGTATGTCCACTATTATTTCATGCAAAATTAAACATTTTTATTGTAAACTATATTTATCCATTTGTATTATAATAATAATAATTATTATTATTTTATTTTATATTTATTTTTTATTTTCTTGTGAAGTTTGTCATTGTGAAGATACAAGGTTTTTGTATGCCGCTGTAATAGGAGGCCGTACCAAGTACAAGACGTAATTCAGACATCTCTTTATTTATCCCCGTCGTGCGATTAGCGCGAAGCGGGGGATATAGCATTGGGCTCCGTCCGTACGGACACATAAAATTGCAGCGGCGGGGGATATGTTCGTGACAAACACTTGTTATTTCTTACTCTAGCCACCTTGGCATTAAAGCTATGCATACAAACAAATTGCCGCGATAATGAAATAATAAATAAAGAATTTAGTGCTTCTCAATCAGCGAAATCAGATCATTGAAAATGTGCCCCTCCTACACCAGCCTGTTTGTTCCGTGGAAGACGGGGAAGAAGACAAAGGGAACATTCTAGTCACACAAAGACAATCAAAGACAGTTTATATGATCTCATTTAGAAATTGCGCACTTGAAAACTACTCCGATGTCAGGTTTGCAACTAAAGGACATGGAAACGCTTTAACAAGGATTCTTTCCCCGCCCCGAAACCGCCTCAGTAATGACGGAATTCCATATCCATAGCCTATCATCCTATTTGATTTGAGCAACACATTCACTTGAAATTGACACTAATACTTTATTATAATCAATTATCCCATTTACTGATAACGATTCTTTCCATGTCAGCTATTCTTTAAAGGCTATAATTGATTAACAAATGGATAGTGTTCTGGTATTTGCCAGGGTAGGGCTCAATCTAGAGTAGCCTATTTAATAATATCTTTATTCACACATGAAATTACACAGTATTACCAATGGTAAAAAATTACTAGGACTCGAGTTAGTTAATTCAGATATCCTCAATTAGAAAATCAATCCCCTCACTCGTGAGCATATCACAAATTTTTAGATTATCACGAACATATAGGGCAGTCGCATTAGTTAATAGAACATGGAAGACAATGATGGCGACGTCGAGCCAAAGCCGAAAACCAAATTTCACAGATGTTGGTGTTGTATGGCAAGCAAGCAATGAAGGCTGATCCGAGGAATTAAGCTGCGAATCGTTCTGGATGTGGCTTCGGTGGTGAGATGTAAGCGCAGTATCCCCGATATAAAGCATAAATGGAGAGATCTGCGGGGCGCTGTAAAAGCCAGGTACTCTGGAGAACTGCACACGCAACAGTGGGCAACCATCATCCCCTGTGCATTTCACTGCACAGGAGGAGGGGATGTCATCCACTCTTTCTGCAGTGGAAGTGCATGGAGAATAACTTGAAGCGCCAACGAACTGCGTCAGACACCTTGACACAGACGCCTGTGATATGTGTATGACATCACCAGCCACTCTCTGAAACGACCCAGATGCTAGGAGCGACAGCGCAGTTCTGACGTTGATGACCACGGGTATGTTTCGTGGATAATTGCTGCGGCTGGATAGTTGTTCATCCAGTAGTCGGCGAAGATAGATGATTGCCTCATGCAAGGTCCAGACGAAAGCGCTGGATGCACTCGATGTTTGTTTGTCCCAGGATGTCCAAACGAAGCCGATATATGCGTGTTCGTCTTCAAGCTCGGCGGGCTCCTCTTACTCTTTCCCAATCACGCAAGAGTGCAAGCAAATGCAGGACTGGCATTTTGGCTTTAGATTTGGAGGGCATGGTAGAATGATGGTCTTATGTATACTCATATTAATTAATAGTTTTGCGTTTGTAATTTAACTGATTGGAGAAGAGGCTGATGCGTAATATCATGTGATGATTTCGTTTGATAAATTATCATGGCTTTGTGAAAAAAGGAAGAACAATCGAATATTAAATGTCTCAACCTTTACCATGTTAAATAAAATAAAAGTAATGTTAAAATTCGGCCTATAACCGACATCAAACGCAATATTCAATTTTGCCTAATGTTGGCGCTTGACCTTAATACAGCCCTCAAAAGCGCTTAACAGAAAAAGCGCGTAAGCCAGGGGGAGAATACGCGTAAGTGTTATTTGCATGAGAAACGCCCGGAAACGCCCCGATTTTGGCCTTGCTCCGCCCCAAGCGCGTAAATGCCTTCAAGGCGCGTAATGCACAGACTTAAGTTGAGGGGAGAATACGCGTAGGCTGAAAAGCGCGTAGCTACGCGCTTTTTTCGACTTAAGCGCACGGGAGAATAGACCCCTATGTGTTTAGCTTTCTGCTGTAATAAAGCTATGAGAAGTTTACCAGCTTTGCATGGGCTTCTTCTAACTGATCACATACTACTGTGTGCCAGAGCCATAAGCAAGCGCACTGCCCGAAGCGCACATCCACAGCTCTCCCTCGCGCTATCACTGTCTCACACACACGCGGTCCTCTTTTTTAACCTCTTTTTTTCCACGAAAATGAATGAGAAGTCCGTTAAATAAAGGTACTGAAACAGTAGGCTAATTTGTTTGCAGGAAAATAACACGTAAACACTGAATTAAATTCATTGTTCATTCTGGCTTCCTTGGTAATTTTTGTCACGGGCCGCCACTGGCTATATGACAGGGCTATTCAACATTATCCAGAAAGGGCTGGTGTGGTTGCTGGCTTTCTTTCCAACCAAACAGTTATACACCTGACACCACTAATCAACCCAAAGAGTCTTTGCCAAAGAGCTTGATTAGTAGTATCAGGTGTCTAAGAGCTTGGTTGGAATGAAAGCCTGCACCCACACATTCTGAATCATGTTGAATAGCGTTGCTTTATGACTTTGTATTAAATGTATTGGAATTCTTTTAACACAATGAATAATCAGACGACACAAAATAATAATTTATGTTTCCAATATCTTGGTCCTCGTTGCAGTAATTTCATTTATTGCACTGGAAGATCTAACCTGCAAATTAATGTTGGTACAATGCAAAGTATCAGTGGCCTACCTCTAGCCTATTTTTGATCAAGTAAGCTGTCATAGTCCACATAGAAATTAAGAACTCCTGTGTGGCTACTTTCAACCTACTCAAATGGTAATTTGAAAGTTTTTATTTTACATTATACTTTTACTGCCAGCATAGTCAGGGTATCTGAGCGCAACATTGCGTAATTTAATGAGATGTCATACTACTGTCCGCTGTTTTTGTAATTTTTTGAAGTTGTGTTAATTGGGAAAATCATCTGGCGAAGTTCTGAATATTACGGATACTCAAATTGGGATGAAGTTTGTATCCATTTCGAACTCAATATCTGTACCCTTCCATGTAATCCATTCATATTTGTTACTATACTGAGTTAAAAAAGAAACTTCACACTCATAAATTTGAAAATATTTACTTGAAACTTTTAATTAAAGAGTTTTTATTATCACTAGGGGTAACTTGGCTGTCAAAGACATCATGACACACGTCAACTCTGACGTGCACAGGTATGTAGCAAGTGCAAGCGTACTTTAAGCTAAAACCATGTTTTCTCGTGTTCCTAGTCACGTGACCATATGAGAGACGTGCAACTAAGCTTACATTAGCACGTTAGAGCGACATCTCAAAAAAACAAGTTTTTACAGTTCATAGTTTGTTGATTTTCAATGCCACGGCTGTCAAAAATTCAGCGTAAACGTGCCACTGGCATGCTGAATACGGAAATGTCCATCACTGACGTTGCAAGGGTTATGGGATGCAGTCGACGGACTATCCATGATCTTCGGACACGTCTCCAACAAACTGGCACCACAGCTGACCAACCTCGTTCTGGCAGCCCACATTTGTCGTCAAAAGCAGAAGACCGACAAATTGTCTTACGTCATTTGCATAATCGATTTGTCACTGCAACGGCCACTCGGAATGAATTGTTTAGAGGTTGAGTGACTGCCCAAACCATATGTAATCGCCTGCGCGCTGCTCTTATTCAAGTTGTAACTTATCATTTTTACTCTTGGACATTTCCATACCATTTCCGGATGAACTGGTTACCTTATGGACATTATTTTTATGATACACCATCTTTAATGAGTACAGAATTAAATATCATTATTTAAAACTTCATTTCTTGTATGTCCAACTCATCGACCTCCAAAAGAGTGTGAAGTTTTTATTTTGGCTAGATATATTTCTATTGGATATTCTAATTAAGTCTTTTAGGGTTGTGTGGTTTTCATTATTTAATGGATCTTGCTGTGGAGAGAGGGAGGGACTCATAAACTAAAGAAAATTGGCCGACATGAAACTTATTGTTTTTTTTTTCCCCAGTGAACGAGAGGGTCGCTGCCCTGCGCCTTCGGGTCGGGGACAGGTGCCTCACTGTCATTTCGGCTTATGGGCCGAATGGCAGTGCAGAGTACCCGACCTTCTTGGAGTCCGGAGGAAGGGTACTGGAAAGTGCTCCGACTGGGGACTCCATCGTTCTATTGGGGGACTTCAACGCCCACGTGGGTAGCGACAGTGTTACCTGGAGGGGCGTGATTGGGAGGAACGGCCACCCCGATCTGAACCCGAGTGGTGCTCTGTTATTGGACTTCTGTGCTAGTCACGGTTTGTCCATAACGAACACCATGTTCAAGCATAAGGGTGTCCATCAGTGCACGTGGCATGAGGACACCCGAGGTCGGAGGTCAATGATTGACTTTGTGGTCGTGTCATTTGACCTCCGGCCGTATGTCTTGGACACTCAGGTGAAGAGAGGGGCTGAGCTGTCCACTGATCACCACCTGGTGGTGAGTTGGATCCGCTGGCGGAGGAGGAAGCTGGACAGACTTGGCAGGCCCAAACGTGTTGTGAGGGTTTGTTGGGAACGTCTAGCGGAACCCTCTGTAAGAGGGGTTTTCAACTCTCACCTCCGGGAGAGCTTTGACCAGATCCCAAGGGAGGCTGGAGACATTGAGTCTGAATGGACCATGTTCTCTACCTCCATTGTTGACGCGGCTGTTCGGAGCTGTGGCCGTAAGGTTTCCGGTGCCGGTCGTGGCGGCAATCCCTGAATCCGGTGGTGGACACCGGAAGTAAGGGATGCCGTCAAGCTGAAGAAGGAGTCTTACCGAGCTTGGCTAGCTTGCGGGACGCCTGAGGCAGCTGACCGGTACCGGCAGGCTAAGCGTGCTGCGGCCCGGGCGGTGGCGGAAGCAAAAACTTGGGTATGGGAAAAGTTCGGGGAGGCCATGGAGGAGGACTATCGGTCGGCCCCGAAGAAATTCTGGCAAACCGTTCGGCGCCTCAGGAGGGGAAAGCAGTACCCTGCCAACACTGTTTACAGTGGAGGTGGGGAACTGTTGACTTCGACTGGGGATATTGTCGGCCGGTGGAAGGAATACTTCGAGGACCTCCTCAATCCCGCTGTTACGCCTTCCGTAGAGGAAGCAGAGGCTGGGGACTCAGAGGCTGACTCATCCATCACTCGGGCTGAAGTCACTGAGGTAGTTCGGCAGCTCCTCGGTGGCAAGGCACTGGGGGTGGATGAGATCCGCCCTGAGTACCTCAAGTCTCTGGATGTAGTCGGGCTGTCTAGGTTGACACGCCTCTGCAGCATCGCGTGGCAGTCGGGGACAGTGCCTCTGGATTGGCAGACCAGGGTGGCGGTTCCTCTATTTAAAAAGGGGGACCGGAGGGTGTGCTCCAACTATAGGGGGATCACACTTCTCAGCCTCCCGGGTAAAGTCTTTTCCAGGGTGCTGGAGAAGAGAATCCGGCCGACAGTCGAACCTCGGATTCAGGAGGAACAATGCGGTTTTCGTCCTGGTCGTGGAACACTGGACCAGCTCTATACCCTCCGCAGGGTGCTTGAGGGTGCATGGGAGTTTGCCCAACATGTTCACATGTGTTTTGTGGACTTGGAGAAGGCATTCGACCGTGTCCCTCGTGGCATTCTGTGGGAGGTGCTTCGGGAGTATGGAGTCCGGGGCCCTCTACTAAGGGCCGTGCGGTCTCTGTATGACCGGAGCAGGAGCTTGGTTCGCATTGCCGGCAGTAAGTCAGACCTGTTCCCGGTGCATGTTGGACTCCGGCAGGGCTGCCCTTTGTCACCGGTTCTGTTCATTATTTTTATGGACAGAATTTCTAGGCGCAGCCAGGGGGCGGAGGGAGTCCGGTTTGGGGACCACAGGATCTCATCTCTGCTTTTTGCGGATGATGTTGTCCTGTTGGCTCCTTCGAATCAGGACCTTCAGCATGCACTGGGGTGGTTTGCAGCCGAGTGTGAAGCGGCTGGGATGAGAATCAGCACCTCCAAGTCCGAGGCCATGGTTCTCGACCGGAAAAAGGTGATATGTTCCCTCTGGGTTGGAGGAGAGTTCTTGCCTCAAGTGGAGGAGTTCAAGTATCTTGGGGTCTTGTTCACGAGTGAGGCAAGGATGGAGCGTGAGATTGACAGACGGATCGGTGCAGCGGCAGCAGTAATGCGGTCGTTGTACCGATCTGTCGTGGTGAAGAAGGAGCTGAGCCGAAAGGCAAAGCTCTCGATTTACCAGTCAATCTACGTTCCTACCCTCACCTATGGCCATGAACTCTGGGTCATGACCGAAAGAACGAGATCTCGGGTACAAGAGGCTGAAATAGGTTTCCTCCACAGGGTGGCGGGCCGCTCCCTTAGAGATAGGGTGAGGAGCTCTGTCACCCGGGAGGAGCTTAGAGTAGAGCCGCTGCTCCTCCACGTCGAGAGGGGCCAGCTGAGGTGGCTCGGGCATCTTTATCGGATGCCCCCTGGACGCCTTCCTGGGAAGGTGTTCCGGGCATGCCCCACCGGAAGGAGGCCTCGGGGAAGACCCAGGACACGCTGGAGGGACTATGTCTCTCGGCTGGCCTGGGAACGCCTCGGGATACCCCCGGAAGAACTGGAGGAAGTGTCCGGGGAGAGGGAAGTCTGGGCATCCCTACTTAGACTGCTGCCCCCGCGACCCGGCCCCGGATAAGCAGTTGAAAATGGATGGATGGATGGATGGATGAAACTTATTGTTTGCTGTTGGCAATGAAGTTCATAACAATGCTTTCAATACAGCACTATGGGTTCTATTCTCCCATTTGCGCCTAAGTCCTTTTTTATGCAATACGAGTTAAGCGCTTTTGAGTTACGCGTATTCTCCCCTACTCGCTTTGATCACGCCCACAGCACTTAACTTCAGAATGTAGGCGGTCAGCCCGGAACCCGTGGGTCCCCGCGGGTCGGGCGGGTCGGGTCAATATTTTAATAACATTTAGCGGGTGCGGGCGGGTTGGGCCAACTAGCACAACAAGCCAGCGAACCTTCAGTTCGGCTGGCCATGTCTTGGAAGCGCACCGTAATCGCTTAAACCCTGGCACTGTTGACGCGATTTTGTTTTTGCCTAGGCCGACATTATAAGCTGTGTTGAGCTGTGTTTCCTCGTAGACAGGATATCGCAACACTGTATGGGAGAGTAGGCGATAGTGCCAGTGCGTCACTGTCATGTTAATTTTGTTCCAATAAAACAGCCTGTTTGCAATATTTCGCCTGATGGCATTTTGTTTGGTTGCAAATATCAGAAATCACGGAAAGGTTCAATTAATAGACAGCGCCTAAACTTTGTATTAAGAATTACAGCCAAAAGCCAATGGTATGTTGTGTTCCATTCAAATCCATAGCGTAACAGGAATCGTTTTTTTTTCCATTGCAAATCATGTCACACAGACCCACTGTATTCTTTTTCTTTTGCCTCCTTTTTGTGTCGGGTCAGGTTGGGTTCGGGTTGAAAATCAGTGCGAGTTGTAGCGGGGCGGGCGGGGCGGGTTTGCTGTCACGTCGGGTCGGGTTGGTGCGGGTGTTGCATCACTAGTAGGCGGCCTTATGAAAGAGGTGTGACTAACCCAAAAGAGAGGCAGACTGTTGTGATTCTGCCTGTCTGCCATGTCTCTGCCCTGCCTTGCCATGTCCATGATTTGCTTTGCCATGCCCATGATCTGTTTGCCATGACTATATTTGTATCTTTGCAATGTCTGACTATTCTTTGTAATGTGTATTGTGATTTGGTAACTTAGATTTATTCATGCATTGTCTTAGTTTAGCTTTTTCGTGTTTTACTTTTCACCATTGCTTTACTCTGGTCCATGTTTTTGTCTACCATGCATTACACTTTGTCTCCCCCTGTCTGATCTCTTGTCTTGTCATTGTTCACAGCCCTGGTATTGCGTTCCACTCTTCGGGTGATTTAATGGTTTTTGGATTTCAACCTACCTTCCAATCTCGTTTACTTCCTTCGCCTTGCTTTTCTATTTTACTAACCCATACTAACAGTTCGTTATTTTGCGAGAGTTACTAATCCAACTAACATTGTACATAATACTAACTTACTAACGAGCACTAGGGATTGTATAGATGCACTTACTAATTGACTAACAAGCTCTCAGCACTCGCCCTGTTCTAGTCTCCGCCTCTTGTCTCTCCCTAATCTTCTCTGCTGCGTTTCTGTAGATTCTCCACACCTGCTTGCGCTGTCCTTTCTCTCATTATCTATGCATGTTAGAACTCCTTGACCGGAGCCGTATGTTTGTCTATAGGATTGTCATGTGATCCCTGTCCGCGTTTTGGCTTTTGCCTATTTTATGTGATTAGGTTCTCCCTCTTGTTCCCTCCTTTGTAATTTGTCTCATTTCCAGCACCTGTGGTCTGTGTAGCATGTGATTCCCCACATGTAGTGTATGTTAGGAGACTTTTCACTGCACTTCCTTGTCAGATTGTTTCTCTGTTTGATTGTGCCACGTTTCGTTTGCCTAGTACTCCCAGTGATTCCTTTCTGACTGGATCGTCCGACTTTTTGATTTTTGGCTTCGTGATTTTGGATCTATTGTTGCATCTGTGTTTTTTGACCCTTTTCTGCCCAACTACGAGTTCTATGATTGCTGCCCTGGATACGGTTTGGATTACGCCCACTGGATTTTGGCTTTGCTTCTCTGATATAGCTGTGCCTGTGTACCAAACCCATTTTTGTCCGACCACGAGTACTGTAATTTTCTATTTTTGTCCAACTAGATTGTGATTCTTGGAGTGTGGACTTTGTACCTTTGCCTTCTGCCCTGCGGGGGTTTTCCCGGATCTACTAAAATCGGATCTACTGCATTGCTTGGTTCTCGCGACTGGTTTCTGATCACATCATCAGACAGACTCTGTACAAAGCTCATTCATTATGGCCACCGGGAAAACAAGGAACAAGGATTTTCTGATTAACCATGAAAATTCAGTTGTGGTCCATGGAAAATGTGAACCAGACTTTAAATTTGAATATTGCGGGCCTGCTGGTAAAACCTCGTATCTCCAAGCTGATAAGAAACAAAAACTTGTATGTCCTCTATTCTTACATGCAGAATGAAACATGTTATATTTAAAATTTTTCAATTTATACATATTCTTTTATTTTCCTGTGAAGCTTATCATTTTGAAGATACAAGGTTTTATCAGCAGGCCGAGAATATGCGGCTGTAATAGTAGGCCTATGTATGTCTGTGACAATTACAAGAAGTAATAGAAGGCCTATGTATGTCTGTGACAATTACAAGAAGTAGTGCAGACATCTCTTATTTCTTACTCTTGCCACCATGGCATTAAAGCTATGCAAACAAGCAAATTGCTGCAATAATGAAATAATAAATAAAGGATGTAGCGCTTCTCAATCAGAGCATTGAAAATGTGCCCCTCTTACACTAGCCTGTTTGTTCCGCGGAAGACAGGGATGGAGACAAGAGAACATTCTAGTCACACAAAAACAACAATCAATGACCGTTTATATGATCTCATTTAGAAATTGTGTGCTTGAAATTTCAAATTACTCCAATGTCAGGTTTGCAACAAAAGGACAGGGCAACGCTTTAACAAACAAAGGATTTGATAGGGAATCAGTAAGACACCAAAAGCGGGGTGAAGGGAAATGAGGATTTATTAAACAAAAAAAATAAAACAGGCACGAGGGCCAACAAAAAACTTGGCCCAAAGGGTTGCAAAAAGACAAACTAAGGAGTGCTTCCCAGAGCAAAGAGCTAAAAAGGCAAGAACAAAAAACCACTGGAAACTCCAGGCAGAAATCCATGAAAAATAAACAACAAGACTATGGCTATATATACAGTGCTGCTTGAAAGTTTGTGAACCCTCCAGGCATGGTCACTGTTTTTGTAAAAGACATTGAAACAACCTTTTTACACATAGATCCAAATCCCAATTTGTAAAGCACACCTTCCAAATAATGAACACACACACAAAAATATATATATTTTCCTTATTTAATTCAACAAAGGTGGTTCATTTCACAAAAACTGAAAATTTTACATGTGCAAAAGTATGTGAACCCTTGTATTAGTAACTTGTGGCTCCTTCTTTTCCAGCCATTACTTCAACCAAATGTCTTCTGTAACCACTAACCAGTCCCTCGCAACTGCTTTTGGGGATTTTTGCCCACTCCTCCTTGCAGAACTCAGCCATTTGAGACAGGTTGGAGGGACGTCTGGCATGTACTGACTTCTTAAGGTCTTGCCACAACATTTCAATTGGATTAAGGTCCAGACTTTGACTGGGCCAATCCAGAGTACGAATCCGCTTTTTCTGGAGCCATTCCTTTTTAGTTTTGCTGGAATGCTTTGGGTCATTGTCTTGTTGCATGATCCATTTTCATCCCAAATTCAACTCTCTAACTGATGGCAGGAGGTTTTGGTCAAGAATTTGTTGATATGCCTTAGAATGCATGGTTCTTTGGATAATATGGAGTCGTCCAGGTCCAGACGCAGAAAAGCAGCCCCAGACCTTCACATTTCCACCACCATGCTTCACTGCTGGGAGGAGGTTCTTTTCTTCATACGCCGTGTTGGCTTTTCTCCATCCATGTTGGTGTTGATTGTGACCAAATAATTCTATTTTGGTCTCGTCTGTCCAGAGAATAGATTTCCAGAAGGCCTCTGGTTTGTCAAGGTGCTCTCTGGTAAAGTTTAAACGGGCAGCTTTGTTCTTTTTGGAGAGCAGAGGCTTCCTACTAGCAACCCTCCCATAAATGCCATGGCCATTCAATTTTAGTCTGATTGTAGACGCATGCACTTTTGTTCCAGATGCTACCAGAGAAGTCTGCAGCTCTCTAGACGTGATGTGTGGGTTGGACTTCACCTGATTTATTATTGTTGCTTTCATTTATTTATTATTGTTTATTTATTATTTATTGTTATTTCAGTTGCTTTCATGTTGAAGGCCCTCCATTTGTGAATGATTTGTCTTACAGTGAATGGGTAGAGCTGGAATCTTATAGATGGTCTTATAGCCCTCCCCAGACTGATGGGCTGTCTCTACCCTCTTCTTTATGTCCTCGGATATCTCCTTTGCTCCTGGCATTTTTCATTTGTATAGGACCACAGTGGTTTGGTTGGTTCCCTCGTTCTTTTAATTAGTGCAGGCCAAACCTTTTCCAAAAGATATCTCATTTCATTGGTCTGTTTAAATGATTAATTAAGTACCCAAATGTGTTTCGCCTGAGTCTGTTACCTGCTTGACTTAATCAATGCAGCTGGCGGTTCACTTACTTTTGCACATACCCTTATTCCTTGTTTCATGTAGTTTTTGGGCTACTTAAACAAGTCCCACTTAACAAGTACATGCAATTGATAAACATATATCTGATATTTCATACATAAAAACTGGTGATGATAAAAGAAGAAAATCATGGTAAAACTGCAGAAACATCTAAACTGCTCAAGGGGTTCACATATTTTCAAGCAGCACTGTATATACAAGGGCTATGAACAAGACTTGGAAACAAGGGCTTGGAAGCGTGAACATGAGCGAAGACTTGTACATGAAACGAGACTTGAGACACTGTCTGCCAGCCAACTTCCACCGCATCCAGATAAAGGCTAGAAATCAAGACATGAAGGGCAACACCTGGAGGAGGAGAAACAAGAGGCAGGGCAAGATCATGAGACACGGACCAAGATTGGATAACGAGACTTCCTCATTAAGAGAATGAGCGTGCTCAGCTTAAGTACCAATTATGTATGCAGTTTGAAAGCAGCATGAATGTTCAGAACAGAAAAGCACAGCAAGATCTTGAAATAGCAAAGCAGGAATCATGACAATAAACTCCCTGTCTAAATTAGTAATATTAGTAATGTGCCTATCTAAGAATTACACCAACCCAGTGAGTGTTGCATGGTTGAGCAGTGAGCTAACAGTATTCCAATTAGTAGTTCAGAAAAATCAGTTTTCTGAGGCAAAAAAATAGACATGGTATTGATTCTCTCACATGCTATTGCCTATTACAGTTGTCCCATACTAAAAAAATTTGTAGTTCCCTACCGTGGATTTACGCGTAGATTCCTTCATTGACAAATCCAGCGCTTCCTTATATCCACCCGAGTACTGGCGTTGATAGCCAATCACTCAACCATACACTCAAGCTCTTCTGCGTAATTGTAGAGTTACACTTCATGGCCTCGTGAAGTTTCCCTGGTAACAATGTATTGATTGGCTCGTTTCTTATCCAATTCCCGAGTGTTTAAACATTTTAGAGTAAGTGAAACACATTGATTGGACAAACACAGAGCATACAAACCAATGCGTATCAGCAGGCTCGGTTGTATCCTGTCTACGTTATGCACATTACGCGGCTAAAATAGACGGGATTTATAGAAAATCGGTTCGCAAAACTGGCTTGAAGTGTTCAGTTACATTACAGGATTTAAATGAGAACGATATGCTCTCTTGGAATTATTTCGAATGAAACAGGACCGGAGGGTTCCTGCTACTGGATACATCGGTCTCTATTTTATACAGTCAATGTCTCTGGAGGAGGGATTCACAAAAAAGGTCAGGCTGCTATTTTTGTTTGTTTTTTTTTTTCTGTTTCGGAATGTATATGTTCTCAACAAAGTCGAATGTCGAGGTTGTTTTCCTGTTTAAAACGCGAACTGCCCGTGCATTTTGGTGTGGACCCCCGGTACGTTCATTGCACGTTTCTTTTGAATCGGGAGAGGCAATGGATTTGATATTCCCTGAAAGTGGGGTGTCTGTTCAGTTAAAATAAGGTATATTTCAGAATTCAGATATTACTGAGTTAGTGAGGTGTACTTGCTCCTTATAAGTGTTGAAATGGGTTCGTGAGCTTTGAAGAGGGGACTGATAGCTTTCATTACAGGGTGAATGTTCTGACCGTTTAATTAGCAGTTTATTTAATGCGTGTTTGTGCTGGCTTTGAAGAAAAATGGCCAAAACTCTAAACTTTTTGATGGAGAAAAGGCATGTTTCGTATTTGGAGAGGTTACTGGTGACCACTGATATTCAACTGCACTGATATTGATACATTCATACTAAACTCAACCAGAAAATCATTCGTTCATATTAAATTTCATGCCTTAAAGCTTTAATTGTGTTAAATACATGATTTTTTTCATTATTTGACAGCAAATCATTATGAGACTTTGGGGAGACACTTGGGTAGCTGTATAATTTGGCTAATAGCATGTAGGTAATCTAGAATGTAATTTTGAAGATGAATTCTACTTGTGCTCAAGGAGTTTATGATACCAGAAATGTATAGTTTTAAGCCCCAGCAGTTTTTCAATCGTCAGAATTATTTTTTTTGCAATTTCAATGGTGAATTCTCATGAAGATTTTTTATGTTTTCTGCTCATTTTCTCTACCAAAATCATGAAAATAAACTGAAATACAATGTAATTCTAAATGCTGTGTCTTTCCTGAATTGAGCCACATTTTTCCTCTTTGTGAAGCTTAAATCTTGAATTATACAGCATTAAAGTGGGTAACCCATAAATAGCCAAATTTGGCTTCTGCACAAAGGGGTAAATATGCGCGTATCACGATCCCACACAACCTGATCATTAATGCTATGCCGACGTCAACGGTCTCTGTACATATTGTAGTGAGAGGGAGGATTGCCGTCTCCCTCCGTCGGCTTAGGGAGGAGGGGCATTTGATTTTTTTTGATGGTCACCTGTGCTTGGCGTGCAGGGAGGAGGACGCTGGATGAAAAGTGGACAGAAAACAGTGTGAGCCATGAAAGAGATGTTTTTTCCCCTATGGCGGTGGCACTGGGATGGGAGGGTGCTGCTTGCAACTTTTAGTTGCCGGCAGTGAAGACAGTTGAATAGGGGAGTTGTTCCTGAAGCAGGAGGGGAGGCTAGATACCTCCTTTAGGCAGTGAGGGACTGAGGTCTAGAGGGCCACTGCCTGCTTGTAGTTACGAACTTGGCGTGTGTTTCAAAACCTTCCGCTTTCTTGCCTTTTCAACGCTGGTTGAATGAAACGAATTGTACTGGTTTTCGCCGATGAATGTATTGTATCGGTTTATGCCGATGGATGAATTAGACTGACTTTTGTCGATGAATTATTCGCATTGATTATGTTGAGAGGTGAATAACTGGGGCCATCTGTATTAAAGTGATTCTTTGACTCCATTGTCCGCACCCCATGGGGGGGTGTCGCCAGATCGAGGGAGTAGGGAATATTCAAAATATTTTGTTATATGTCTTGTTATGGTGTATTTTGTATTGCACAATATTTAAATAGATCTTAATATGCAGGATACTCTGCCTCACGTTTAAATACTTAATAACAAGAACCTCTCGCAGTTTACTTTTCCCAATTAGCAACAGTTGCTTGAAAAATAGTCAAATTTATTTTCATCAGCATTGTTATACATTGCACCACAAAATTATGAGGCGTTTTGCTCCGCGCATACATGTAAATGATGACATGAGATATATTATGTCTTGATAAATTCTGAGCTCATGTAGCTTGTGAAATGGCACATATTTGTGTAAACTTGTCTGCGAGGCATATTAAGCAATAAGCCACGAGAATGCGTTCTATATTCTGAATGTAGGCATAGCTGAAGGGTGTTTTTAGACACGATGGACAGCTGAGTGACAATTTTAAGGATGGTGAAAATAAATGCAGCGAGGGTTTTGGATTTATAATTAAGCCTTGTGAAGCTAGGGCAAAAACCGAATCACATCGATAAAGTGTAAAAATGATGACAAACGTTTCCCCTTACTAGCGTCAGCAGGGTGGGAAGATGGACAGCGTTTTTTCTGGAGTAATGTAATACGCTATTGCACGCATGGAAGGATAAGGCTGCTTTAAATAGCTATAAAATAAAATGTCTCAGGCTGAACTGTCAGTTTGTTCTTTTACCTAAAGAAGCTGCTAATCAATGGTGAAAGAGGTTGTGTGTGCGATGGCATTGAAAGTGACAAATCAGTGTTGTAAGAGCTTCTCCAGTTGGCATCACAAGTAGCTAGCTGTACCTAAGCAATTGCTTTCAGACTCACGAGCAAGTTAGCAAACGTCTGACATCTGATCTGCAAGCGCACTTGGGTTGCAGTTGCACAATACTGCCGTAAAGCCTCGGATAAGTTCATGCATATTATTAGGTAGCTCAGTTAATAAAGTTGGGGCAAAAATCAAATCATATGGCTTAAATGTGAAGATCAAATACAAAAAATTTCCTAAGTTAATGTTAGCTAGCATACTAGCTGCCGAGATGGCAACATCCAAAGAGGAATGTAGCCTAAAACGCGATGGCACATAATACATTACATAGAGTCCGGGCAATGCCCCACATTAATGCCAGTTGGCCCAGGAATCCGATTGGGAGCGAAACAATATAGTCCCGGACGACAGCAACAAAAAGAGCTCTCAAAGCTTCTAAACCATGACAGGACCCCCCCCCCCCCCCTCTAAGGGACAGCTCCAGAAGTCCCCAAGGAACCCTGTGCCAGAAACTCCGAAATTAGCGAGGGATCCAGAATATCCCGCGAAGGGACCAAGCACCGCTCCTCGGGACCATATCCTTTGCAGTCTACGAGGAACTAGACTCCACGACCTACACGCCTCTCTGCCAGAATGCAGCGCACGGTATAAACCGGCCCCCCCTCAACCATTCGTGGCGGCAACAGGAGTGTGTCGGCGGGTGTTAGGACGCTAGTGCTAACCGGCTTAATCCGAGAGACGAGGAATGACGGATGTATGCGTAAAGATCTCGGGAGCATCAACTGGACCGTGACCGGATTGTTATTCCGCACTATTTTGAACGGGTCAATATAGCGGGCGCCAGTTTTCGGGATTCTACCTTCAAGGGGAGGTCCCGGGTAGACAGCCAATCTCTCTGCCCAACCCGATAAGACGGGGCCAAACGACGCCTTCTATCAGCGAAGGATTTTTGTTTGCACCACAAGCGAAACAGAGAAGAACGGACCTTAGTCCTAACCGACCGACAGCGACAAATTAACTGGTTGACTGAGGGAATCTTGGAATCATTCTCAAATTCCGAGGATAGTGGGGGTTGGTAACCCACCTGGGCCTCAAACGGGGAAAGCCCCGTGGAGGAATTACACAGCGAGTTATGGGAATATTCGGCTCAAGCTAAAAATCGACTCCACGACGAGGGATTATCCGCCGCCAAACATCGAAGACTGTTTTCTAGAGACTGATTAGTTCGTTCCGTCTGCCCATTAGTCTCTGGGTGAGAGCCAGAGGAGAGACTCAGTGCTTGCAAAATTCCTGCCACATTCTGGCCATAAACTGAGGGCCTTGGTCAGAGACGACATCCTCCGTAAGTCCATGTAACAGGAGCACATTGTTAACCGCAAGATGCGCTGTCTCCCGCGCCGAAGGCAGCTTGGGTAGCGCGACAAAATGAGCTGCTTTAGAAAAACGATCAACCACGACCAAAATGACCGTGTTGCCGTCAGATACAGGCAGCCCCGTAACAAAATCGAACACGATATGAGATCAAGGGCGCTTGGGAACGGGCAAAGGTTGCAGCAGACCAGAGGGAGGGAGGTGGGAAGTCTTATTCCTGGAACATACGCCACAGGCAGCAACAAACTCCCGAGTGTCCCTCATCATATCCGACCACCAAAAACGTTAGCCAAAGAACTGCTTGGTCCGATGGGCCCCTGGGTGCCCTGCCAAGCGGGATGAGTGTCCCTACTCTAGGACCTGTGGCCTAACCCTAAGCGGAACAAACAAACAGCCAGCAGGCTCCCCCCCAGGACCGAGATCGGATTTCAACACCTCCTGAACCACCGCCTCAACCCCCCATTGAATGGGTGCCACGATCTGGGCAGAAGGAATAACTGGCTCCGGGGTAGGATTATGATTATACATTCATGAGAGGGCGTCAGGCTTAATATTTTTAGAGCCCAGGCTATAAGTTAGCATGGAATTACGCCGCTTGGTTTGCTGAATATATATTGGAGGTTCTTATAGTCGGTCCATACCACAAAAAGGTGCTCAGCTCCCTCCAACCAGTGGCGCTACTCCTTGAGCGCCAACTTGACCGCTAATAACTCTCGGTCACCAATACTATAATTGCGTTCTGCGGCGGACAAAGACCGGGAGAAGTACGCGCATGGGTGAAGCTTATTATCCCAATGAGGGCGCTGAGACAAAATAGCACCCACGCCCACCTCAGAAGTATCTACCTCCACAACAAATGGGAGGGAGGGATCGGGCAAAACCAAAATAGGCTCTGAGCTGAAATGTTTCTTTAATTCCTGAAAGGCAGCATCAGCTGCATGAGACCAAAAAAAGGCTGAGGAGGTATTCTTCTTGATGAGCACAATAATGGGGGCAGCATAATCCCTGGCAACATTGGAAGGCAAGTGAAAGTTCAGGGTGGCCCCAAATTCCTCACCATGCTCCAAATCTAATGTCTCTGTGACTGATTCAGAATCGCTAAAATCCT
The DNA here is from genome assembly GCA_029721435.1 of Gymnothorax reevesii. Classification (NCBI taxonomy): domain Eukaryota; kingdom Metazoa; phylum Chordata; class Actinopteri; order Anguilliformes; family Muraenidae; genus Gymnothorax; species Gymnothorax reevesii. Next base: position 40,389,430 of record CM056582.1, on the reverse strand, counting down.
CCAAAAGGTAATCGTCCTCTGGCTGTCGCCAGTCAAATTGAGGATCCCATTCCAACCCCTCCTCTACCCCTTTTACTGGTCTAGGAGGGTACGGTGAGATAACTTCCTCACACTCACTCTCGGTGTCAGCCTGCCACATGGCTTGACGTCCGGAAAAATAAGTCTCACTTGAGTCACACTTGGGGCCCCAGTGGACGATAGCATTATTCTGTTCCCCTCAACTGATACAAGGTTTATGTTCCCATAACCATGAATGCTCTAAAACAATAAGAAAATGGGGGACCTGATAATAAAAAACCGAACCTCCTCAGGGTGGTCACCAAAGGAAATGTACATTTTTAGTGGCTCCGAAACTTCAATTTTAACTCCCGTGCCCAACGGGCGACCGTCCAAATTTCTAAGAGCTTGACTGTGATAAAGCATACCAGTGGGAACAGAGTGCTTCCTAGCCCATTTAATATCCATGAAACAATCAACTGCACCCAAGTCCACAAACACTTCAATGGTAATTCTCTTGCTCCCCACAGAATGTTCTACAGGGATTAGTGTTCGGAAGGGAAATTGGGTCTGCCCCTCTAGCGCCCCCTGAATCGCGAGAGGGGTTTTCTGTTTCCCCGAAGCTTAGGTCAAAGTGGACGGATATGACCCGGCTAATTACAATTAAGGCAGATTACTCCTCTGCGAGTTGGTCTCTTAGTTCAACGGTCAAGCGAACCATCAACTTGCATGGACTCAACTGGAGTAGAATCTTTAGTGGGTGGAATAGGCTGACTTTAGCCCCATTGTCAGCCAGCGGGAATCTATTTAACTTTTCCCTGTTGCGTTCGCGTGTGCTTTTCAATTCGCACAGCCGTACAAACTAAGGATTCAAAAGTCGAGCAGGGTTCTAAAGTAGCCAGAGTGTCCTTAATCTCATCAGTAAGGGCACGGCTAAATACGGTCATAAGAGGAGCCTCTGGCCAGCCTGTCTCTGTGGGCAGAGAACAGAAAGCAATCGAGAATTCAGCTGCACTTTCTTTGCCCTGTTTAAGGTGCATCAAACGCGTAGCTGTGTCTTGACCACAAATGTCTTGATCAAAAACAGACAGCATCTCCCTAACAAGGGCCTCCACAGAATCTACGACCTGTGAATTAGATCTGATTAGTGGGCCGACCCAAGTCAGTGCTGTGCCAGCCAGCAGTGATAATATAAAATGCTACCCGAGAATCCTCATTCACAAATAATGACGGTTGAGGCTTAAAAAATATTTCACACTGGGCGATGAAATCCTTACACTTTCCGGCCACGCCACTATATCTTTGGGGCAGTTGTAACTTTGGTTCTCGGGGAGGACGTATGAATGGTGCTTCTGCAACTTTTTGCGAAACTTGTGTAGCGAGAGATTTAATACTCTCAGTCAAGCCCAACAGAACGCTCTCTTGATTCTTAAACGCGTTCTCTTACAGGTGTAGTCTCTCAACTCATTCAGATTGCTAGTTGCCCAAGCCAGAAAGTCCTTTAGTGAAACCTGTCAACAAATCTTGCTGGCTGGCAACAACCCTCTTAATTTCCGCCACCGCTGGTGTCTCCATGATGGCTAGAGTGTACTGTGATGGCGGTTCGAAATTGGACGCCAAAAGCAGTGGCCAGAAATAAATGGAAAAAACTGCAGCGTGCTGAGAGACTTAAACAGACTGAAAATGTGAGACTCACGCTACCACAACCTGGACGCCATCCAAGGTAGAAAAATAGGCGAGCTCGAAGATACCAAAAGAAAAGGGAAACATAAAACAAAAATTCCCTCTCTTATTATCACTAGGCCTCAAATATGCAACTAAGTCCTTAACAGTGCTGTCTCAAGACCTTACCGGCTAAAGCGCAAATATGACACTGACACTCTAGCAAAGGATACGAGGTGAAACTGGAGCTTAAATAGAGTCTGGGCAACGCCCTCAATCAATGCCAGCCGGCCCAGGAATCCGATTGGGAGCGAAACGATATAGTCCCAGACGAGAGCAACGAAAAGAGCTCTCAAAGCTTCTAAACCATTACATTTCTTTCGCGCCCCTAGTGAGTGACGTCCTAGCGGAAGACCTCCCTTGATGAGACACTAACAGATTGCATTTTAATTTTCATTGTGTCCTAAAAAGAGCGTGTTGACATGTATTTGAAAATGCAACGGGCGGGTGGGAGGCACTTTTTCCCTTACTGTGTTTGAATATTGTGCCATGTTTTGCAAGAAAGAACTCTCTGAGGATCTGAAAAAGAGAATTGTTGCTCTTCACAAAGATGGTCTAAGCTAGAAGAAGATCTGTGAAACCATGAAACTGAGCTACAGCACGGTGGCCAAGGTTATCCAGCAGTTTTCCAAGACTACTACTCAGTTCTACTCAGAACAGGCCTCGGCAGGGTTGACCGAAGAGGTTGAGTCCTTGCGCTCTGCGTCAGGTTCAAAAATTAGCTTCAGAAAACAGACGCAGGAGTGCTGGCAGATGAGGTTGCAGCAGTGGGATAACAGCCTGTCAGTGCTCAGGCTCAGACCATACGCCATGCAGTGCACCAAGTCGGTCTGCATGGCCGTCGGCAAAGACGGAAGCCTCTTCTGAAGCTAACCCACAAGAAAGCCCGAAAACTGTTTGCTGAAGACAACCAGTCCAAGAACACGAACAACTGGAACCATGCTCTATGGTCTGACAGGACCGAGATAAACTTGCTCGGTTCAGATGGTGTTCAGCATATGTGGCGGTGCCCTGGTGAGGAGTACCAAGACAAGTGTGTACTGCCTACAGTCAAACATGGTGGTGGCAGCATCATGGTCTGGGGCTGCATGAGTGCTTCTGGTCCTGAGGAGCTGCGCTTCATTGATGGAGCATCATAGAGGTAGTGTCTGAAATGCTTTAAAAATGTCACAACGGCAAGGAGCTCTTTTTTTGTTGTGGAGTACTTTTTCTCCTGCTTTGAGAGTGCAAGCCATGACTCTTTCCTCCATCTCATGCGTCTGAGAAAGGACAGGCCCTATACCATTGTCACACGCGTCCATATCAAGAATGAACCCTTTGCTTGGATCAGGATATGCAAGCAATGGTGTCAACGTCAATTTGGATTTTAGGTCATTGAAAGCCTTTTCACATTTTTCAGACCACTCAAACTTAGCACCTTTGTCAGTTTATCTGTACAGGGGTTCAGTAATTAAAGCAAACCTTCAGTATGAACCTTCTGTAATATGACGCTAGCCCTAAGAAACTTCGGACTTGTGTCACTCTTGTCGGCCTGGGCTATGTTCAGATGGCAGAGAAATCACATGCCCTAAATAATTAAAGGCTACGTAGGCAGAAACCTTGAAAAAGGTTCGGATTGAGTCCACACGGTTCTCATCCTATCAGCTCTGCCCCAAGCTCCTCCGACCAGACGCACCTGATGCACGCGCTTCTGATCCACCTGCATATACATTACCTGACAACGCCGACTTGCCGAAGCTTCTTTTCTTTTCTTTTTTCAACGTTATCCTCCATAATGTCCGAGTCACAGGTAAGAAAAACCTTTTTGGATGAACGATAGTAACATAGTTTTATATTTAGTGTAAAATAATACGAATAAGAATAATAAAACAGATGACTACAGGGGCTCAAGTAGCTAACTGTAAACTGACAGGTCTGACATCAGGAGTTATTCAATTATAACTTTGAGCAAATACAAGCCGTACTTTATTTTCAAGACTAATGACAAGCTAATATTTTGAAACAATGTGGCACATTTTATTCAAACTATAGTATCGTTAGCTGCCTTGGCCAACAGCTCAAACTTCCTGTTAGTCGTACCGTTAGTTCACGTTGTAAATAAAAATAGCATCTTGCCAATATTAGCGTCTAAATTTCAGTGTCTGTTTGATCGGCATATAGATAATCTAAAAACAAATCAGGCTGAGTTGTGTCTGTCATAATGCAAAATTGTGTTACTGTACACTTGTTACATATATGTATGTTCAGAGCAGCCCGGAACCGCAGCAGGGGCTGTAACGTTTTGTGCACTGTACTGTCCTGTAACACGGACCACTGTAATTACTGTCCTGCTCCACTAGGGGACTGGACCTTGGAGCACGGAGCACTGCAGTAACTGTCCTGCTCCACTAGGGGACTGGTCCGGACCACTGGTCTTTGGAGCATAGACCACTGCAGTAACTGTCCTGCTCCACTAGGGGACTGGTCCAGACCACTGGTCCGGGGTGTCTCGAGACAGTGAAATTTTTCTTTCAGTGGCCTTGTAGAGGTACGGTCTTGGAACCACTGAACAGTCCATGCTAGGAATATTGCAATTACATTGTAAATGGCTGCTTTACCCTCAGCATTACTGTCGGCAAATCATTTAATTGGCCGCTATTTGGATAATTAAATCGTTAGGACTGTAGGTCTAATTGTTCAAAATATTTGAAGCCAGTAAAATAAGCTAATAACAATCAATGTGGCCTGACAATATGCAGCTCCGCACTTTTTAATGCGCTGTCAGCTGTCCGATTGGAACAGCTGTCTGATTAGAAAACATAATGAAGGACACCACACTCTTCACCGAAATAATCTTCATTCGCAGAAGAATTCTGAAATGTCGCTCTCGCTGTAGGGAATAAAAAATTGTCCTTAAGTGACAGCGCATAGACCTTATGATAATTAAATTATATTTATGTAGGCTACTGAATGTAGCCCATTATATTGTCGCTGTTAGATCGCAGGGGGTGAAATAATTATGGCGCCGGCCGTGTTAAGAGGAAATTTCAACTGTTCAATTATTAGACTTGAAGACATTTTTGTATTGTATTTGTATTTCATTTCTGATAGGCGTAGTCATGGCCTGTCATAAATCATTTTTCTTTTGAGTAAAAAGAAGCGCCTACTGAGGTAATCTTAGCTGGAAAACGTGTGATTAGATTTCATTACCATTACTGATAATAACTTGCCGACTTTTTTACAGGCTAAAGAGCCTACATCAGGGGTCGGCAATCGGCGGATTGGAACCTTCCAATCCGGCCCGCGACTGAGTTCGACTAGTTTATGTTCTGTATCTCGGTCTTTTTGTGCGCCTGCAAGTCAATGTGCTGGGACATGGAAACACGTAAAGTGTTTGTGTGTGCCTGCGAGCCTCAGCATTGGGATAAGGAAACACCCACCTCCCCAAATCACCAAGCGCGACAGTTAGGGGAGCGGGTTTTCCCTGCCTGTCTGCAAAGGGATGATTTTGGCCGCCGCCTCAGTTCAACCGAAGCATTCAGACGAAGCGTTTTTTGCGCGTGCTCAAACCCATTCTCAAAACCCGTGGCGGTGCGCATTTGATGCGACACGGTTGTTTTTTAGTGCACGTCCGCGGCGCACAGCTGCACGAACCTGCTTCTCCCCCGGTGTTGTGTCCCAGTTCCTTCGGCCTGTGTCTCTCCTAATGTTTCCTCACCGAGCTTTGCCTCGTTTGAAATGTGAGGAAAGCCCATGTCAGGAAAAACGTCGCCTCCGAGATGTAGAATGAGTGTTATAGAAGAGAAACACATATTTCAGGACCACTGACTTGTATCCTCAGAGCAGACATGTCCTTGATTGTCAGCCTCCTTTCGTATTACGCAGTGTCTACGTGTCCGAAAGTCGGACAGTTTTAATATATCTCCGTGGACCGTGTCCGACAGTCGGATGGTTTCAATATAACGCCGAGTCCGACAGTTGATTATTGTTTTTAATTTCTTCAAATCTACTGAATCTTTTAGATATTAAACGTGAATGTTTTGATAAGAGGGCTCAGTTTTTCAAGATGAGTGCCGAGAATTTCAATAAATGTTTCTGTTTGAGCTCTGCTCAATAAAGTGAGTCGACAATGTCCGTGTCTGACAGCCCAAAAAATAAAAATAAAAAAACATAAAAGAGGACAATTAGAACAGATTGATAGCGAAATAAAAAATAAAGAAATATTTTAACAACAAACCGAACATCCAATGAACACTGCGATTTATTTATATGCGGGCCATCTTTTTTGGATGTTCTGTCAGTTGGTGATATATTTTTATTCCTTATTTCGAAATAAATCAGTTCTAATATCAATACTTTCACTTTTTGCAGGCTGCCGGACATTGAGTATTTTGCACTTCGCGTCGGACAGTCTTGATCGTGCATCCGATATTTAATTCACAATGTCAATGGTAATGGAATTGATTTGCTCACTGACTACAAGCGCTATTTTATCTCTGGTGTGGAAATAAAGCGTTAATCTGTTTGATCCATCTGACTAATTTTCAAAAGAGAGACCGAATAAAGACTAAATAATAAAGTCTATCTTCAACGGAAGAAAAGACAAATAAAAAGACGAAGAAAAGTCGATAGCTATCAATTTGCATTTTGTGAAGGTCGAAAACAAACATGACCAAGTTTGTAGCCTACGTCTAATAATTCCTGGAATGCTCGAAACAAGAGAACTTTTATGATTTTCGGGAACGGAGTATTAGATGATCTCTGTCCGAGCTTAAACAGAAATATTGATTGAAATTCTCGGTACTCATCTCGAAGACCCGAACCCTCTAATCAAAACATTCACGTTTGCGATCTTAAAGATTCAGTAGATTTGAAGAAATTAAAAAACAATATTCGACTGTCGGACACGGAGTTATACTGAAACCATCCGGCTGTCGGACATGGAGATATATTAAAACCCTGTCCGACTTACGGACACGTGCAGTGCGTCATATTAAGCTGAAAATCAGCAGTCTAAGCTCCAGCATATGTAAATGATGATATGATTGGTCAAGATTTTTCATTTTATATCATGCAAAACACCAAAGATGTGTGTAAATGAAAATGATGTGCTTACAAGTATATAAACAATAATAATATATGACATTAATAATAGATTATTAGGCAAAAAGATTAATTTAATTTCAATCAAGGGGCCTATTTGAATGTCCGGCCCCGAGGTGTCTGTTGAGAAAAAATGTGGCCCTCCGACAAATGTAATTGCCTACCCCTGGCCTACATAAAAAAATTATTCAGAACATTATGATAAGGTTACAGAATTTGAGTTATTGTTTTATATTCATTGGGTTTTACCAAAAGTCATTCTCGAAAGTAGGCTACGTTACTTTGATGGATTCTTGCAGTGGCGTCTCTGGAAGTGAAAACTGGACCCGGATCATGTCTTTGCGTGAATGATTGTTCCTGGCTTGTACTCAGTTATTTTTTTGTTATTAACTCGTTTTTTGACAATAATCTCCTGGCAATCGAAGTTACAGTTTCTCTCTCCATGAGTTCCATTGACGACTAAATAATAGGATAAATTCAGATCAGAAAAATTATTTGGGCCACTCAAAAATTCTTCAACGCTTTATGAAAGACAAACTGCTCTCAAATGCGTGCGCTACCTTTTCCCCACATCAAGTGATTTAACTGGCGCTTCATGATCGTTTTGTTTATATAAAATAAAAGACCATTTGAAACGTCTGTGTGCAATTCTGAATAAAGCTTATTTAAATGCACGTAATTATGCGTTCAGATTAATGATTGTCGCCGTGCCGAAATGTACCGTACCATACCGGCGTGTTCTCGGAGTGAAACTATTGCTCAGTCCCTTAAGTTGCATGTCGCGATTGTAACTATTGAAGCAAATTCAACCAATCCACGCAAATTTCTCGCGGACAAAAAAAAATCGCCAAGACACATAACTTATAGATGAACCCCAAGCCCCATCAGAGCTGTCAGGATATCTTTATTTTTAAGTATAGCTGAAATTATTTTATTTATCCCTTTCAGCCCATATCATTAAATATAAATTCGATATCATTCAAACCTTGAGAGAGAGAGAGAGAGAGAGAGAGAAAGAAGAGAATAATGATATATGCTATATCAAAATGCTACCCATTAGAGCTCACACAGATCAGTTCATCACACCATTTTCTCCCTCAGACTGGTTCACCATCTCAGAGTCAGAGCTGAGCTGGGACAGGAATGGGTTGCGGCTGAGGCGAGGCGTGCAAGCATCATAAGCCATTGTCAATAACTTTTTGTTCCTGATTTTATTTCAATTTAAATAAAAGAAAGTTGTCTGACATTGAACCATAGTCTCTTCATTGGTGAAGCATACACAAAGGCTAAGATTTAGATGTTGCCTAAAAAATACGACCATATAACGGTGGGATCCTGCTAGAGCGGCAAAAAGCATTCAGACGTCTCGCTCCGTTTCCAGCGATGCAGCTGAAATCAGCTGTAGCCTGTTCCAGTGTCAGGTCAATGGGAGAGCGAGGCGTCTGAGTGCTTTCCTAGCTCTAGTGGGATTGAGCTGAGCTGCATAGGTCAAATGTCGGGTTAACGTTGGCTTATGGTCGGCCGTCGTTCTAATGCCAATATCTCCCCGATGTCTTGTCGATTAGCTACCGATCTCCACAATAAATCTCACCGACACACTTGACTATGTCAAGCAGGCACACGTTGCCCCGGCAAGACCTAATTTCTTGTCAGGTTAGTAGCCTAATATCATTCAGTGAAGCAGAAATAAAGCAACATCTTTACTTTTTCCTAACACAGATCTAGATGCAATACAATTACTACTTCGGCTGTGCAGAAATTTGATATATTCTGTAAAATAGCTAGTAGTCGGACATACCTCATCTCCTTTCTTCCGCTATCAAAACCTGACAGAAACATTTATTTTCCTGAGAGAAATGATTTAATGGAATGGCCTTAACATTAAGCTTTGGTATTTTTATCTGTCAAGGACACTTTCATGTTTTTGTGTTGGGAAATATTAAGTAGGCTAGCCTACATAGGCCAATTCAAAGAAAACCTCAGACGAAAAAAAATTGAGCAATGGGTCTTCCGGTCTGCTCGCCGGAATTGTAAAATAAAAAGACATGAATAAAAACAAGAATAAACTCTCATTAAATATTTAGTCGTAATATCGTTACTATCTGACCACCTGTTGTGACACCGTGTTGGTATCGACTTAGTAGACACACGTGGGGTCGATAGTCTGTCTGTTATGTGTTGTCTGTGAAAAGAAAGACCAACGAGACTAAGGAATGCTACTTCCTGTAACCAAAGCTCTTGTTTTTTTATGAATGAAATGTCCAAAAAAGGTGTGTGAGTGGATGGGGGCAGCGGGGCGGAGGGATTTCCTTGGGAGCATGACGTCAGTCGTATTCTCCTTCCCGTCCCGTTGTTGTTTTGTTTTTTTCATTCTTCACAACGACATATAGTGAAATAAACAGCCATGATGCACAAAACCTGAGATAGTGGCGTTGTAAGATGAACGGGCATAATAAATTAATACATTAATTAAAATGAGTAGCTTTAGGCAGGGCCAGCGCTCGCCTATTCAATTGCCTGAGCAAAAACCCACCCCTTTATTGGCATCAATTGCTTGTTTTTAATGCTTAATGCTTGCTTGTTCTTAATGGTTTTCCTTTATTAACACGTTTTCCAATTTAAGAATAATCAAGTGGCAATGGAAGACACGGCTTTTCTCCCCCTATGCGATCTAACAGCGACAAATGGGCTAAATTCAGTTCAGAAAAAATAATTTTATTATAATAAGGTCTATGCACTGGCACTCAGCGACGTAACTTTTTCCAGCGAGAGCGGCATTTCAGAACTCTTCAGCGAATGAAGGTAATTCAGGTGACAAGTAGGCCTTCTTGGTTTACATTTTCCAGCACGCACCAGCTTGTATATAGGCCTACAATTGTCGTTTATGCGCGTCGATGGGGTAATGCAAATGAGCACCGAATGGTGTCAGGAGTGCATGTGGGGGTAAAGAGTAAAATTCCCGTACAGGCTACAGCCTGTGCCTCTGGTTCTGGACCAGGCGCTTAAACAACTGGACAATCCTAGAGCTTGAATCCACCAGGGTGCGTGTCTTTCCTGTCACTTGAAAGCTCCATAATGACGCGTTTGTGGTTTTAACATGAAGCATCCAGCCCTCAATTTCAGCACTCCAGTTCATTCAGCCGTCAGAATTTTTGGCGCCTGACATTCGTCTCACGTTGTTATGGAAATTCTGCGACGAAAAATGCAACAAGAATTATGACGAATTACAAACTGTGACATCACAAGTGTTGCAAGCTTTAGGATTCTTCGGTTGCTTCTGTGATGCAAATAACTATAACTCCCATATAACCAGATACGCACTAGCTACTGTGTATCAGAGCTAACCGATGCTTCGCTGGAGACACAACAAAGTGTGATTACGATTGGATGTGCGATTGAGTACTGAAGATGAGCTTTTTTAATCGATTGCTGGTAAGTAAATATGTTTTTACAGGATTGTTAGGATTTAAGGGCATAGGCATATTTAGTGTGTTCAGGGTATTCATTACACAACCCTGCGTGTTGTAAGGAACATTTCCGCTGATTTCCCAAAATGGCCTCATATTTTGCCTGCGCCATGGAGGTGTATGTTTTGCCGGCGTTGATTGGTTTGTCTGTCTGTCGATCTGTTAGCAACTGTACGCGAAAAATTACGAACAGATTTTGATGAAATTTTCAGAGAAGGTCAGAAATGACACAAGGACCAACTGGTTAGATTTTGGGAGCGATCAGGGTTAAGGCCCATTCAGACCGGGGCGAAGCGAAAAAGCGGCACGGCTTTCCGGATCGATGCAGGAAAATTCGGCGTGAAACCATGCACACCGGACTCGGTCCGAAATTCCGCGATCTTACGTTCCCATTTCGCACAACAGACTAACAAATACGCAGGATTTTTTTATTTTTTATTTTGCACCTCCAATCCCACCCGAATCTGGAATATACGCAGGATTTTTAATCAAATATGACTATGAGAGCAGCAGCAGCGACGGTGACATTTTTGGTGTGTATCTGAACGACAGTCTTAGCCTCACGTCTGCTACTGCGTGACAGACGGTGATCCCCAGCGTTTTTTTGATGCGCGGAGCTGGTCTTCCAGCTCGTTGTTCAAGTGATCATCCCGCCTCTGGTCATAGATGCTCGAGAACAATAATGATGAGACGTTCTCCTTTGCTTGTCACCGCACTATGCTATGAACTGAGTTTGCATCTAGTTTATCTGACTTTGCAGTAATAGGTTTGAATGCTGTAACGTGAATAGAAACAAGGCATTTCATTGGCTAAAAGTTTACTTTTAGTTTCGAGTTTCGCAGATGGATTTTCTCAGAAGCTTAAACCGCACGAAACTTCCGCTTAGGTCATTGGTGAAGCATAAACAAAGGCTAAGATTTAGATGTTGCCTAAAAAATACGACCATATAACGGTGGGATCCTGCTAGAGCGGCAAAAAGCATTCAGACGTCTCGCTCCGTTTCCAGCGATGCAGCTGAAATCAGCTGTAGCCTGTTCCAGTGTCAGGTCAATGAGAGAGCGAGGCGTCTGAGTGGTTTCCTAGCTCTAGTGGGATTGAGCTGAGCTGCATAGGTCAAATGTCGGGTTAACGTTGGCTTATGGTCGGCCGTCGTTCTAATGCCAATATCTCCCCGATGTCTTGTCGATTAGCTACCGATCTCCACAATAAATCTCACCGACACACTTGACTATGTCAAGCAGGCACACGTTGCCCCGGCAAGACCTAATTTCTTGTCAGGTTAGTAGCCTAATATCATTCAGTGAAGCAGAAATAAAGCAACATCTTTACTTTTTCCTAACACAGATCTAGATGCAATACAATTACTACTTCGGCTGTGCAGAAATTTGATATATTCTGTAAAATAGCTAGTAGTCGGACATACCTCATCTCCTTTCTTCCGCTATCAAAACCTGATAGAAACATTTATTTTCCTGAGAGAAATGATTTAATGGAATGGCCTTAACATTAAGCTTTGGTATTTTTATCTGTCAAGGACACTTTCATGTTTTTGTGTTGGGAAATATTAAGTAGGCTAGCCTACATAGGCCAATTCAAAGAAAACCTCAGACGAAAAAAAATTGAGCAATGGGTCTTCCGGTCTGCTCGCCGGAATTGTAAAATAAAAAGACATGAATAAAAACAAGAATAAACTCTCATTAAATATTTAGTCGTAATATCGTTACTATCTGACCACCTGTTGTGACACCGTGTTGGTATCGACTTAGTAGACACACGTGGGGTCGATAGTCTGTCTGTTATGTGTTGTCTGTGAAAAGAAAGACCAACGAGACTAAGGAATGCTACTTCCTGTAACCAAAGCTCTTGTTTTTTTATGAATGAAATGTCCAAAAAAGGTGTGTGAGTGGATGGGGGCAGCGGGGCGGAGGGATTTCCTTGGGAGCATGACGTCAGTCGTATTCTCCTTCCCGTCCCGTTGTTGTTTTGTTTTTTTATTCTTCACAACGACATATAGTGAAATAAACAGCCATGATGCACAAAACCTGAGATAGTGGCGTTGTAAGATGTACGGGCATAATAAATTAATACATTGATTAAAATGAGTAGCTTTAGGCAGGGCCAGCGCTCGCCTATTCAATTGCCTGAGCAAAAACCCACCCCTTTATTGGCATCAATTGCTTGTTTTTAATGCTTAATGCTTGCTTGTTCTTAATGGGTTTCCTTTATTAACACGTTTTCCAATTTAAGAATAATCAAGTGGCAATTGAAGACACGGCTTTTCTCCCCCTATGCGATCTAACAGCGACAAATGGGCTAAATTCAGTTCAGAAAAAATAATTGTATTATAATTAGGTCTATACACTGGCACTCAGCGACGTAACTTTTTCCAGCGAGAGCGGCATTTCAGAACTCTTCAGCGAATGAAGGTAATTCAGGTGACAAGTAGGCCTTCTTGGTTTACATTTTCCAGCACGCACCAGCTTGTATATAGGCCTACAATTGTCGTTTATGCGCGTCGATGGGATAATGCAAATGAGCACCGAATGGTGTCAGGAGTGCATGTGGGGGTAAAGAGTAAAATTCCCGTACAGGCTACAGCCTGTGCCTCTGGTTCTGGACCAGGCGCTTAAACAACTGGACAATCCTAGAGCTTGAATCCACCAGGGTGCGTGTCTTTCCTGTCACTTGTAAGCTCCATTATGACGCGTTTGTGGTTTTAACATGAAGCATCCAGCCCTCAATTTCAGCACTCCAGTTCATTCAGCCGTCAGAATTTTTGGCGCCTGACATTCGTCTCACGTTGTTATGGAAATTCTGCGACGAAAAATGCAACAAGAATTATGACGAATTACAAACTGTGACATCACAAGTGTTGCAAGCTTTAGGATTCTTCGGTTGCTTCTGTGATGCAAATAACTATAACTCCCATATAACCAGATACGCACTAGCTACTGTGTATCAGAGCTAACCGATGCTTCGCTGGAGACACAACAAAGTGTGATTACGATTGGATGTACGATTGAGTACTGAAGATGAGCTTTTTCAATCGATTGCTGGTAAGTAAATATGTATTTACATGATTGTTAGGATTTAAGGGCATAGGCATATTTAGTGTGTTCAGGGTATTCATTACACAACCCTGCGTGTTGTAAGGAACATTTCCGCTGATTTCCCAAAATGGCCTCATATTTGGCCTGCGCCATGGAGGTGTATGTTTTGCCGGCGTTGATTGGTTTGTCTGTCTGTCGATCTGTTTGCAACTGTACGCGAAAAGTTACGAACAGATTTTGATGAAATTGTCAGAGAAGGTCAGAAATGACACAAGGACCAACTGGTTAGATTTTGGGAGCGATCAGGGTTAAGGCCCATTCAGACCGGGGCGAAGCGAAAAAGCGGCACGGCTTTCCGGATCGCTGCAGGAAAATTCGGCGTGAAACCATGCACACCGGACTCGGTCCGAAATTCCGCGATCTTACGTTCCCATTTCGCACAACAGACTAACAAATACGCAGGATTTTTTTTATTTTTTATTTTGCACCTCCAATCCCACCCGAATCTGGAATATACGCAGGATTTTTAATCAAATATGACTATGAGAGCAGCAGCAGCGACGGTGACATTTTTTGTGTGTATCTGAACGACAGTCTTAGCCTCACGTCTACTACTGCGTGACAGACGGTGATCCCCAGCGTTTTTTTGATGCGCGGAGCTGGTCTTCCAGCTCGTTGTTCAAGTGATCATCCCGCCTCTGGTCATAGATGCTCGAGAACAATAATGATGAGACGCTCTCCTTTGCTTGTCACCGCACTATGCTATGAACTGAGTTTGCATCTAGTTTATCTGACTTTGCAGTAATAGGTTTGAATGCTGTAACGTGAATAGAAACAAAGCATTTCATTGGCTAAAAGTTTACTTTTAGTTTCTAGTTTCGCAGATGGATTTTCTCAGAAGCTTAAACCGCACGAAACTTCCGCTTAGGTCAGCAAGGTTACGTTAAAACCCATGAAATAAGCTTCTATATATCCGCGCGAATAATCCGCACGGAAATTTGCGCTTCGTGTGAATGGGCCTTTAGGGGTTAGGGTAAGGGTTAGGGCCCTGGGCGGAGGTGCTGCACTCTCTGAGTGCTCTACTTTCTGGATTAAAAAAAAATGTTCGTAAACCGTTTCTATCACTTATTGTTTTTTTACTCCACAAAACAAGAATGGATATTTTACTTGTTATATCATCATATATAAACTTGTGCGTGCGTGTGTGTGTGTGTGTGATATATAAATATATATATATTTTTTTTCTAAGTACGGAGTATTAAGAAAATACTCAAGAACCTATAATTAAAACATTGCACTAATGAGTATGCTGCAGTTGGCAACTTTTTGGATGGGTAGTGCGTTTTCCGAATTAAATTTACTAGTTAATTGCTACAACATTGCATGACGATAGCAGTTGTGTGTTTAAGTGCTGATTAATCATTCTAGTGTAATGTGAATATAGGCCACTAGATGGCAGTATTTACCTTTTTTTTGTTAAGCTCAGACTGGAGTCATGTTTAGACATGTCCTGGACATGTCTGGGGCAAGTCTCAGAAAATTAAAAAAAAAGAGGTCTAAATGTGGGTGGGGTCTGCAAAAGAGTATATAAGGAAAAGAATTGAGACAGTAAAGTAGTAGGAGAAATTGCAAGAAGATGACCAGACCTGCCATTCTGTTCAAGACCTGTGACGTTTCTTTTGTGGATTTCTTTGCCTGTGTTTGAGAATTTTCATCATCCAGGACATCACCAAGCCACCCCCACGAAAAGGGACTGTAAATATTTATGTTTTTATAATCAATCTTGGTCTTTAGGTTAGTTGGTTGTTAGTTATTGTCTTTGTTAAAAATTAAACGTGTTTTAGTTGTTAAAACTGTGTCTGTCATCCCTTGCTGTTGCTGTTGCTGTTGTGTTGTAATGTAATAACAAATTGGGGCCGTAACACTAGTAATTGGATAACTGGGTACTCAAGGAAAATGATTGAAAACAGTGAAGTTTTCATTGTGCGCCTGATCAAAGCATTCTATAATTTTCCGTCTAATGCATACCGTAAGCCAATATTTGCTGGGAGGAATCTGCCCCCCACATTTATTGAAGCCCACCCAAAACACAGTTTCTACCCATGCCACTGCATATTAATTAATGTATAGATAATGAAGTCCAAAACAGCCTATTGTCTGGAATAACTGATCTTGAAGCTTTAAATGGCTGAATTGAGGAGATGTAAAGATTAGTCTGTGGAGGTGAATCTTAGTTACCTTTGTTTAGTTACTACTGGGAATGTATTACTAGTTGTGTAATTATAACTGAGAGTAGATAATACGTAGGATAGAAATGATTATGGTGTATCAATGGACTTCATTCAATTTATGTTTTCTCAGTCTTGTTGCAGAATTGAAATGTAGGTTAACGCCATCTGAGTCAGCTAGCCAATAGTAGTAATATTTTTCATTCTACTGTTTTATTCCTTCCCTCCTTTCTTAAGTGTTGCTACGGTCCACCAAGAGAGAAGAGTCGAAGAGCACACACAGACCACTCCAGGACCCCAGATGAAAGCTACCAGCAGACTGGACTTGAAGAGAGGGCAACAGTTGAGAATGATCGAAAGACGAGCAGCGCACAACCATTGGATTTGCGAGTCTATTCTGATTTAGAGATGAATGGAGCCCAGAGACAGAATTATCTTAATGGAATTGCATCTAGGAACCAGCATCACTTTCATGAAACTGCAGCCCAGATGCAGCCTGATCTGGAAAAAATAGAGCGCAATATTCACAATGTGACCAAAATAACAGCCCACAAGCTTCAACAAGACTTGACGGAATTCAATTCCAAGATCCAGGGACAGCTGGATAAAATGGTTTTTAAAATGATGTGTAGCCCCCTGGCAAGACAAGAAACAGTCCTGCACAACCTGACAAAAGAACATGAGAACATTCTTGGTTATTTGGCAGAACTGGTTACCCAAGTCCAACACAATCTTGAGAAGACGGCTGCCAAGATCCAGTCTGGTCTTGACAATGTGGTCCCCTGGGTTCAGAATGACCCAGAAGAAACACTTGCCTGGTGTGAGCATGACCAGGAAGTATTGAAAATGTATATTCAGCAAGACTTGGAGCCTCACACTGATGAGCATCAACAGGACCCAACTGAAGCCACTGATCTCATCCAAAAGGATTGTCAAGAGTTGGTTGCAGAGCTGCAGTTCAGCCAGATGGAAGTGATGCAACATAATCTGGATGAAGAGGATGGACACAGTCAGCTTCAACTTAAAACGGAAATGGATACATCTATGTCCCACACAGTGTTTGATCTGCACGTGCCAGTCGATCAGTTCAAAAATGATCAAAATGAACTTTCAAACCAGATTGGAGGGTATCCTGAGTCAATCTGGGATGAGTCGAGTGAAAAGAGTGAGGATGAGGAAGAAAAGATTTTTAAAACGCTTTCAGAGTGTGGATCAGACTGGGAAGAGGAAGCAGCTGTATTTGAAAGCGAGTTAAAAATTGGGACCGCTACATCCGACTGCGAACTGTGGGAGGAGAACGGATCCCACATCTCCTTGGACAGCTTTGTCTTTCACAAGGTGTTGGGCAGAGGTGCATTTGGGAAGGTAGGGCTCCATCATTTACTGGTTCTATGTAATATCTGAGGTCAATGATGATCTTTAAAGCACTCATTTAAACTTGTATAACTAATATGTCCCTCCATCTTTTGTTTTCTGCCTCTCTTCTTTCCTTGGTTTTCTTATTATTCAGGTCATGCTGGCAGAGTTGAAAGAAAGCGGAAAGTACTATGCCATAAAAACTCTGAAAAAAGGCAGTATCCTGGCTTACAAAAACATGGCCAGCGTCAGAACTGAAAGACGAGTGCTGATGTTGGCCACAGAGAGCCCATTCCTCTCCCATTTGCACTGTACATTCCAAACAAAGGTAAAATCACCTCCAGTTGTACCTTACCTCTCCTTAAAAACAGATTGTCACATACATAAGCCACACCGAGGCAAAAGAAAATCCACCTACTTTTCATGCAACTATATTCGTTTTGCAGACTGTGGTAGCTGCTTGCCTGTTTACATGTTTATACTCCTCATTGCTCTTCACTTCAGATCCACGAACTGCACTGTGCATGTCATTATGAATCCCAAAAATGCAGGGAAGTCTTTTTATTCGTGATTGACGCTGTCATTTGTTTCTTTAGGATAACTTATTCTTTGTATTGGAGTACATTAACGGGGGAGACCTGTTTTTCCACATGAAAGAGCATGGATACTTTGATCTGGCCAGCATTAAGTGAGTACTAAGCAAGTTGCCCTTGCCACTATTCCTGGGGACTGTTCATTGTCTAGAGTTGGGTACAAATATTTGGTTTATGGACCATGCTATTCTTGGTTGTAATGGTAACTTCCCATTTGTGCATTCAACTCTCAGATGATATATAATGAGAAATCTAATTGGATGAAAGGATGCAGCACTCTCCTGGACTGTATTTTTTACTCAGTAGCCTGCTGTGTGTCAGAGAGCTTTTTGTTCATAAGTGACCTATCTGTCTATACCTGTTGTTAAGGTCATTATAATCAAATGGACAAAATTTCTCCACTTTGTGTTCATAATCTCATATCAATTTCACTTTACTTTCTCTTCCTTAGATTTTATGCTGCAGAGATTATTTGTGCCCTTCAGTTCCTCCACAGAAATGGAGTCATTTACCGGTATAACACTTCTTCTCCTTCATCTACCGGAAGTTGTCCCTACTCGTTTACTCAGACTTGGATCTGCTAAAATGCTGATGAGCGAGTCATGTTTCGCTGTGCTGATGTCAGCAACTCAGTTATCCTGATGACGATGTTAAAACTAAATTTTAGCTATGTTTTTATTTAATTATTAGCTTTTTCTCTTACAGTGACATTTTTACTCCCATCTTTGTGAGCATTTCTGTCTGTACTCTTGTAATTGTGAATGTTTTTATGGTTTCCAGAAAAACCCAAAATTTTAATTCTGTTGCCTGTACTCATTATTTCCTCCCACAGAGATCTCAAGCTGGAGAACATTATGTTAGATCAAGATGGGCACATTAAATTGGTGGACTTTGGGGTATCCAAGGACAACATGTTTGGAGATAGCCGTACCAAAACCTTCTGTGGTACAGCACATAATATTGCGCCAGAGGTAAGGGACCTGTTCCTTTCAATCAAGCGTAATTATACTAATCAATCAAGGTTAATCTTTTTAGCACCATATTTCTTAGAGCATCAACATTTGGAATTCATCACACAATTCTGAGGAATCATTGATTTTTTGACAAGACAAAAAACTTGCATTAGCTCTATTTTGAATCCGGCCTGGGTCCTTTCTGTGTGGAGTTTGCTTGTTCTTCCCATGTGGGATCCCTATGGGTATGCTGGCTTCCTCCCACAGTCCAAAGACATGCACATCAGGCTAATTGGAGACGCTCAATTGCCCATAGGTATGAATGTGAGAGTGAATGTTGTGTGAATGGTGTGTGCACCCTGCGATGGATTAGTGAGCTGTCCAGGTTGGGTCCCTGCTTCGCCCATAGTCAGCTGGGATAGGCTCCAGGTCCCCCCAGACCCTAGTGAGGAAGAGGCGGTATAGAGCATGGATGGACTGTTGTCATACAGTTGGTCTCTGGGCTTATATATGCCAATTGGCTGACCGTAAAATGACACAATGAATGTCAGTGTCATTGTGATCATGTCAATGGCACTTATTGTTTCCATTTGTTTCGCAGATATACCTGGGAAATGAATATTCTTCCCCTGTGGATTGGTGGTCATTTGGGGTACTGCTATTCCAACTGTTGACTGGCAATAATCCATTTGCTGGAGAAGATTTTGATGAGGTCAGCAGGTCTGTGTGTACGGATACTCCACAATATCCCGCCTGGATCAACCCGAACACAAAGGACTTGCTGGAAAAGGTCTGTATGATAGAGAACCCATCTGTCCATCAAAGTCGATGTAGGGTGAATCTCCCAATGAGAGCTCAGAATTCAGTAATGAGTCGAGGCCAGAATGGCCATGCTGACATCATTACCCCACACAAAGCATCAGCAGTATTGTTTTCAGCGGTTCAGTTTGTTTGCCCATTTTTCTGTCAGCAGTGTTGCACAAAATTGGCTCAAATTACACAAAACTTTAAGGAAAGGTGTGCAGTCTTCTCAAGATCAAATTTTAGTTGCATCAGAAATTTAATGTCACTTATGTCTGCTTTACTCAACAGCTGTTGGAGAAGGACCCAGACTTCAGGCTGGGGACAAGTGGAAATATTAGGGAGCACCCATACTTTGAATCCATAGATTGGCCTCGAATTGAAAGGAGAGAGGTCCAGCCTCCATTCAAACCTAAACAGGTACTTCCTGATTGGTCATTGGTTCCTGTGCTGATCATAGAGCAATGGGCATTTCTACCAGTATAAGATACATTGAGTTTTTTGGGACAACACCTTCAATTGCACTCATGAGTGACAATGCTGTTATGATTTGTGTGGTAGATTCTTTGAAACATTGTTCTGATTTCAAAGATTTTCAGATTATAGAATGTACTATGCATGATGGAGATGAAACTCTTCTGTCAGTCCAGGACATGGATGAAGATTTTAATGAAAATTGTTGAAGTCCTGCACTTTGAACATACAATTAGATGA
This sequence comes from Gymnothorax reevesii, assembly GCA_029721435.1. NCBI lineage: Eukaryota > Metazoa > Chordata > Actinopteri > Anguilliformes > Muraenidae > Gymnothorax > Gymnothorax reevesii. The sequence goes on along the minus strand of CM056582.1, from coordinate 40,369,467 downwards.
AAAATGAATCTATGAATCAGCTGATAAATTTGCCATTTGCAAACCTAAAAGAATTTGTAAGGGATAAAACTCGAGCAGATGGGGTGTGCGGACTTTCTTTGTACCCATACAGATTCACTAATGTGTCTCCAACTCTGCTTTTGGTTTCTGACTGATCTCTCTTTTCTTTCAATCACAGGAGAGCCCCTACGATTGCAGCAATTTTGATGAGGAGTTCCTGGATGAGGCTCCAGAATTGTCCCAAGGAGACAGCAACTGGAGTGGCCCCATCGATCAAACTCCATTCCGAAATTTCACATTCACAAATCCAAAGTTTTGCAGCTCGTGAAAATTAACAATTTATCCATTTATGAGGAAAAAAAACATAACTTTTGCAGGAACGATCAATCATGTTGCACGAACAGGCTTTTCATTAGAAACCAGCAATCAGCACAAATTGATGATTACTTTGAATGATGCATTGTTTATCTGTATTGCTGCAAGCATAAGACTTCATAAAAATACAAATTTGTGAATAGCCCACCAGCATCTATAATTGCCAAACTGTTTTGTTGTCATTTTACGCTAATAAATACATTTTTAAACATGATACAAGTTTTATATATCAATGATATGTGAGCAAACTTTCTTTAAAAAAAAAAAAAAAACGTTTCTGTGACCTTTTTGGCACATGATGTTGTCGTCCTGATCTACCTTCCCGAGGTCATGGCGAAGACAAGTCCTCCCAAGAAAAGGTCATTTTCATATAATAATTATGTTTTTTTTTTTTTTTCAAAAAATACATGTATTCATTCATAAGGGTCTGTAGAGTAATCCAAACAACACAAATATTGCATCAGATGTTTTGTTGCCGGAGGGCAAATGTCTTGTAAGTATCGTTGGGAAAGGTCCTACCCATATCTTTAATGCTAGAATGATGTAGTATGTCTCATATTAGAGATTTTACCTGTTTCTGAGGTACTAAGCATGTTAGTGTTCAAAGACATGTCTTTCTCCAGTGTTTGATAGGCCATTTGATAGGCAGGGCAGGATTATGGGGGGTCTGGGCCCCGGGGCCAGGAGTTTGCAAAGGGTCCCCCCCCGAACACTCCGAACCCCCTCCCCCATGCCAACCTACCGTACGTAAGGATTCTACAAAGGTTTATTTCTGCTCTTCCTTCTTGCAAAGTCGTCCACTAACTCATCAAAGTTGAGCTGGTGAACCAACTCTGATTCTATTGCTAGAAGGGAGAGTGAATTCAACTGATTTTGGCACATTTTCATCTTGAGCTCATTTTTAATTCGAGCCAGTCTGGAGAATGACCGTTCCCCTTCACCGTTTGTTATTGGCAGGGTCAAAAACAATCTGAGTGCTATGTAAACATTTGGGAAAGTGGACTGTAAATCCAAATTTACCGTGGTCTTTAGCATTGTATTTGGGCATTTTTGTTTTTCTGAAATGAATGATTCGTACTGAACAAGTTCATCTGCCAAGCTCATGGTCAGATCAGTGGGATATGCTGCAGCAAGAGATTCGGCCCTTAAAGTGAGCTCACTGTTGGCCATATTATCAGGCATGAAAAGAACATGAAAAAGATTGGTCAAGTGTGTGTATGCAGTTAACCGATGGTTAAGACAGGACACAAGTTTGTCAATTTTAACATTGAACGTTTCAATCCGAAACTTTTCCACTAAATTCAACACCTGGCTCTGCACTTTCATCAGCCATACATTTGCGCTTCTTTGTGCGCTGAAGGTCATGTCTGTAGTCTTGGGGGACTAAATCGGTAACATTTAAAGCGGACCCTTCAAAAAAGGCGAAATTGTCTCTCTCTGCTGCCACAAAGTCCCAAAGTGAAAGGAGAAGCTGTGTAGCTGTGTGTATGTCAATGTCATGTCTCTGCAACTGCAGGCTTGTGGTTTGGAACTGCTGCAGTATTGTATCCCAAAAGTGTGCCAAAAAAGCTATCTCTAGGGTGTCCAGCTTGCCACAGAGTGCAGAGGCCTCGCTTCTAGTTTCACGTTTCTCCTGTGAATCTTTGGAAATATTGTTCAATGCCTCTCTCAATTGTGCATAATATTTCCAAAGAGCCTTTGTTGCTTCAGCTCTTGAACTCCAGTGAGCACCTGACAAAGATTTCAGTGTGAGTTTCACATCTGTATCACGGAACACCATTCCCCACCTGTGTGTTGACGAGGCACAAAATGTGTACATTGATTGCAGAAAGTCAAAGAAACGCCCAGCTTCTGGGCTACTGTCAACAGCATTGACACCGACTAAATTCAATGAATGTGCTGCACAGGGGACATAACACATCAATGAGTTTATTTGTTTCAGATGAGCTTGGAATTCATTGTACTTTCCTGACATATTACTTGCATTGTCATAAGACTGGCCTCGACAGTTAGTTAAGTCTAGGCCCAGGTTCTCCACCATTGCAACAACACACTGAGCCAAACTGTTCCCACTATGATTTTCAATAGGCTCAAAAGCCAGAAAACGCTCAACTACTTCTCCACCATTATTTACAAACCTGAAAATAAAAGTGAGTTGGTCCACATGAGCAAGGTCTGGAGTGGAGTCAACAATAACAGAGAAGAATTTGGCCTCTTTAATCTCGCTGATAATTAATTGCTTCCTTTGCTCTGTCTCCCATTAAGTGGATAAATTCCTCACAGATTGTGGATGAGAGGTAGGACACAGAGCCTTTGCCCTGGCCTCCAAACCTCTGGAGATGGTCAGCTAGAAAAGGGTCAAATTTAGCCAACAGTTCGATAATGCCTAAGTAATTACCATTTGTGAGGTGATCCCAACCGCGCATCATCTCCCCTGAAAGCAAGGCCCCTCTCCCCCAAAAACAACATTACAACAACAACTCTTTTCAAAACTTCCCACCAGTATTGCCTCCCTGCATCAATTTGTTTGACAAGATCAGAATCAACTCTTCCTGTGATTTTGGAGCGACTGTGTAATGCTAACATGCAAGCCCTAGGCTCTTCACTCCTCTCATGCTCACCGATACGCTCAGAATGTTTCCAATCAGAAAACCCGAGGACAAACGCATTGTGCTTACTTGAAAACAGTTTGCAAGCAAAACAAAAGCTGCAACCAGATGAAGGGGAGTAAAGTAGCCACTGCCTAGTCAGAGACTGGCCATTAGGTAGAGAGCATTTGATTAAGGAATTAGTGAAACTCGTAGTGATGCCCCCCATGGTCCTATCCCTACTTGAGGCAGGGTACTTTTCACTTCGATTTTGAAAATCAGCTGCTCCTCTACTAACCAAAATCGACTTGACCTGTTCAGTAACGGCACTTGGCCATAAAGCAGGGTCATTAACCGTTTCACACCAGGAGTTCGAGCCCCTAGCTCCTAATGTGATACTGGTCCAAGTGCACCCCTCCTGATTTGATGAGGCTTTCTCAGGCGATGCCTGGTCTGACAGTGGGTCTCCTGTCCTAAAAGTGCGCAAGTCTTTAATGGTTGTGGTATTTGGCCATAAAGCAGGGTCAATAAGAGGTTCATGACCGGAGTTGGTGTCCTCAGCTTCTGGTGTGAAACTGGGCTCCGTGCAATCCTCATCACTAGGAAAGATTTTCACAGGTGATGCCTGGTCTGAGTGTGGGCCTGAGGCCTGAGCCTGACAGGCCGGGTCTACTCTTGATTGGGTCTCTGAGGGCTCCGGTATGATCAAACCAGAGGTGATCTCTTCATTGCTGCAACTCGGGCTACTGATGACATTATCAATATTTGAATCTTGAGGCTTGTCAAAAAAGTTAGAAATCAAAGGCACATTTTTTAGCTCGCCGGGACGAATAATGTCCGGAGAGGTATTGTCGTACCCCCGGCGTCCGCGTCCATCCGCGTGCAGAAAAACTTTAACCTTGCCCTGGCGAGCTTTGTTGTCTTTCTGACAACTCTTGTTAAAAAAATCAGCCTGCTTTGCCTCCCTATTTTTTTTGGCTTTTTGTTTTGAAGCCCCACTTTTTTGTTTGCAATCCATACTACTGATGCCAAGTGTAATGTTAGAGTGTTATATCTATTGGATTCTCATGGGGACTTTCACAACTGATTGTAATAATATAACAATAATATAATACAGTATAAACGAGTACCCACAATACAATACAAGGCAACAAGCCTTAAAAAAGGGCGTTGGAAATGCTTAAGCCTTTTACAAAGGCTTTGAGCCTTTGAAGGTGCAGTGTTGTTTCTAATATGTAACATAATATAAAATAATATAAATGGATATAAGACTTTAAAAAGGCTGTTGAATGTTAAACTGCTGAACAAGTCAGGTTGCACTGGTTGAATACAAAGCAAGTTGTCAAGCTGAAAGGTCAGGTTGTGAGGAGTAGTGAAGCAGGGGGCAATATATAGAGAGAGCCCAAGTCTCCGCCCCTTCATTCAGTCCAATATTGGAATTACACTTAGCCTTCCGAATTTGTTCGCTGAAAATACAGTCGCCCTTACAATGGCTTTAGGTCTTAAGGTACACTATTACAATACAATACAATATAATGTAAATGTCAATGAGCTTTTTAATAGGGTGTTGGATGCTAAATCTGATAGTCTAGGAAAGGTTTTAATGTAAGAATGTTGTTTGGAGTTTTGATAAATGGATTTAACAATATTGGATTTTCACTTAAACTTCCAAAATTTCTGCCATGAGAGGAGTTTTGATAAAAGCAACGCCAAGTGTAATGTGGGAGAGTTGTATCGATATTTGATTTTCACTTGGACTTCACTTTGTTGGTATTGGTGTGTACAGTACACCCCTTCACGGTGGGGACATATGGAAGCGAAATCTGCAAAGTGAAGCGGGGCAAAACTCAGTGTTCTGAAGGTGAATATCTACCAGTCTGCTACTCTCCTCGAAGATAACTATAGGTTATAATGACACGTGAATCTGCTGTGTATTGTGACTGGACCGCTGTACAGCCCGCCCCTGAGTCTAGCTCGGCTATTGGACACTTGCTTCACGATATGGTCGCGACGCACAATAAATTTGCATGGAGTTCGAGATTTCTGAACTTTTGGACGTGTCGCAGTGACAGTTTCGATGCACTCCAAGGACCATGTTGTATTGCGTACACACAATACTGTCCAGGGGCGAAATCACTTCTCATAGAAAATAGGTCCTGCTTCTACTAGCTGTCTACTGGGGCCAGCGTTAGGCCCAGGATATGATTGCCGTGTGCACATTTTATGCCCGAATGCGTTGCCATGCGTATTTTATGTCGAAGTTACGCGTGGTAGCACACCTGAACACAAGGTACGCAGACATGTGCGTATGTTGCAATATTGACTCAACCGCGAGGGGCGATCTTCCGAACTTCCATGTTGAGCTCGTGGTAGAGTCAAACAATGGTGGAAAATATTAATGAGAGCCCGGTTGGCTATCTGCTCCCTACATGATACCGCCACTATCCAATGTTGCTAGATTTAGCGACTTTTTCTTTGGCGACTAAAACCTCATCTAGCGACTTAGCGGCTTTTTAGGTGAATCCGGTGACTTTAAAAAAACACATCTCTCGAGTGTCAAAATCATTGTTTTTCAATGTAACTTCAGCTCTGCACCGCCACTAGAAGCTTATTTCATGGTTAAGTAGCACTGCATATTAGCCCCGATCTCAAAACTGTACCCTTTGGGATTGTCAACATAGCCATGTAGACACATTTTCTTGAGATCAGTGAGTCGTGCGTGACGTTATGACATCATAGTAACGTCATGACATAATCTAGCGACTTTTCAGATAGCCAATAGCGACTTTTGGTGATTTGTTTTTGGCAACACTACCAGTATCGTGCATAGTGCTCTGATCATTCTGCTGCAAGTATGTGCGGTTGTGCACGTAAATTAAATCACACAGCTAGCATATCCTGGGCCTTAGGGCCGGTTCATACTCTATGCTAGGTGCGCGAGCGAACGCGAGCTCAGGTCCGTTCCATTTCGTTCACAGAGAAGCCTGAACGCGCGTCCCTTGCTGCGCTGTGCCTCGTTAAAATGCAGTACACTGCTCATGCAATAGGGGGTAGCAAAGTCCTCCCCTCCTCCTTCTTTTTTTCTTTTTGGTGTCTCAACACAACGTATGGTGCATTACCGCCACCCTCCGAATAGAAGTGTGGGTCTGGACAAAAATCCTACTTCACATCCTAATGAATAAACCTCTTGCTTCGAAGTAATAAAAGATGCCCCCCCCCTCCAAAAAAAATCCCCATTGTTCCTTTGCAATACTAATTTTACATTCAGCCTAACCCATTCTTCTGCAAGTTTTCATATTAACCTTGATCTATCCTGATTGTACTTGCATGTAAGACACTGTTCAATCACGTTCTACCGTTTCTGACAACCACAAAAATCACAGGCCCCACCAGCAGGCTTTTGATAAAAAAGGTGCTGTTTAAACATGTCCAAATCTCACACGTGTAATAATCTCCTCCTGGGTAAGAAATTCACCGACGAGTGACGGGTGACATTCCGGGTGTTCGTAATAACCATAATCAGATTGACAAAATGGCTACTGAGGAGGAATGCATACTTTTGCTGCTTTTGCATCGCCACCGCCAGAAGAAAAAAAAACAACAAAGAAGATGGTATGTTCGCCCATTGAATTGTTGGAGGGATCAGGACGGGGAGTACAAAAATCTGGTAATCCCCATGCGGCAAATTGACGACGAGAAACACTTCCAATATTTCCGCATGTCAGCGCCGAAATTTGACGACCTTCTGTCACGAGTGGTCCGCGTACTCCCGGAGACCTCTCGTTCTCACTGCAACCCCATCAGTGCGTCCCAAAGACTGGCCCTGACACTGAGGTACCTATCCACAGGTATAAGTCAGCAAGCAATCGCTGCCAGCTATAAGATTGGCAAAAGCACGGCCTGTGGCATTATTGGAGAGGTGTGTTGTGCCATCTGGGATGCCCTGGTCGCAGATTTTGTGGCATTCCCATCAGCAGCTGAGTGGATGGAAATTGCGGAAGATTTTCAGCATCTGTCCCACAGCCAATTCCCTCTCTGTCTCGGAGCGATCGACGGGAAGCATATCTGAATCAGAGCTCCACACCACTCGGGCAGTGATTTCTATAATTATAAAGGCTTTTTTTCCATTGTACTTATGGCTGTTGCTGATGCCCGCTATCGATTTGTGTTTGTCGACGTTGGCGCGTATGGACGAGAGAGTGATGGGGGCATATTCAGCCGCAGCGCCTTCAGGTCCTGCTTGGCAGAAGGCCAGCTGCAGCTGCCTCCTCCTACTTTCTTGCCAGGCACCACAACTCTCAGTCCTTACTTCTTCCTGGGCGACGATGCTTTTCCCTTACAGGTGAATCTCATGAGACCCTATTCAGGTGAGCAAATTAGCATTACTTCACCGTTATTATATTTATTTTATATTTAGGCTTGAGGCCAAATAATGAACTAAGTAGGCCTAGTGGGGTCAATTTTCATTGAACTGCCTACTGCGCGTTCTCCCCAATAACCAAGATTGCAAAATATAACTCAGCCGCTCCAACATGCTGAGAGCGCATAAAGTGCGCAAGGGTTGAAGGTTATTAACCTGAGTGACATAAATAATGAATAGATGAATGAATGAATTATGCAATTATTAATGTCCAGTATGTTCGTGTGCTTTCCTCATTTCATTTAAGGCACAAACCTCACCGACAAGAAGCGGGTATACAATTACCGCCAGGCCAGGGCGAGACGTGTGGTGGAGAACGCCTTTGGGATATTGGCTGCTCGCTACCGTATTTTCGGACGTCTAATCGACTGCATGCCGGAAAAGGCAGTGCAGATTGTAAAGGCATGCGTGGCTCTCCATAACTATTTATCCAACACCGAACGAGGCAAATACATGCCAAACACCTTTGTGGATTCCACGTCTGACTCTGGAGAAATCCAAGCAGGAGAATGGAGGCAGCAAGTGGAGGGTGACACCAACATGATTGATGGACCACGATGTGCAGTGGACCGGCCCTCGAGAAGAGCGATCCTTGTGCGAGACCAGCTTGCAGATTATTTTATGTCTGATGCTGGCGAGCTTCCACACCAGTTCACTGTTCTCCGGCAAGGATGCTTGCCGACAGCCACTTGACTTTGCGCCGATGCACAAAAATGCTGCGCTATATTTTCATAGACTCGAGGCATAAAGCGTCCCTTAATAAATCATAATCTAAAAATATGGAGTGGCGTCATTACAGCAAATAAGCCTACATTTTATTCTTTTCAAAAAATCACCCAGTCTCCAAACAATTTCATCATTTGATATTTATTAGCAACTTGTCTCAGCGAAAGACAATCAGTAGTGCACGGCCAAAACAAAAAATAAGTAAAAAGAAAAACAGGTGCAGGCCTATCCGACGCGCTTTTAATAAACATAGGCTATTATGCATGTGTGTGGTTTTAAACAACTCATTACAGGCTACCGTGCGCGGCTAACATAGCCACTGTGCGGCAAATGAACACAGGCTACTGCGCAATGAACACAGAATACTAAAACCAAACATAAACACCTAAACAGCATGTTAAATAAACGACATTCCTTCACGGGGGGGGATTATGACAGGTGCCTGGTGGCTGCAGCTGACAGCCAGTTTCGGACCGCAACACACAATTGGGCCACATTTGGTATTAAGAGGGCTCATAAACCCTCATGAGTAGTTTTACATCCCGCATTAATATGGCACTTTGCTCTGGGGGAATACTTCTCATGAATGAGCAGAGATAGTTGCAGAAGCATGAATATATGTCACCATTGTCCTTCTCTTTCTCCTGCTTGATAACTGCCAACCTCTCGATCAGGGCAGCCTCATATGCATCCTCTATATCCCCCCTGCGCTTTCTTGCAGCTAATTTTGAGGCGGGCCTAGATGTCGGGGTTGGAGGAAGGGTAGACAGTGGGGAAATGTGTATTGAGGAGGAGGAGGCGGGAGCCGGAGACGGGGATGGGGATGAGGTAGGGGGAAAGGATGACTGGTCTGCCGAAGATCCCTGCGACCTGACGCTTTCCTCATCATCTCTGTCCTGATCAGCTGTCACGTCTGTATCACCTGGTGCCTAGGTATGGATTTACACATGACCACATGTCAAAACTATGCAAGTCAAGACCGGGATGCTACAACGTGTCACAAATCAACCCACTGAGACTATTTTAATTAAAAATGGAAAACATTAATTCTCTTTACCTACCGAAAAATTTGAGCCGGTGTTGCGATGTTTAATAAACTTTCCCAGCCAGGCAAGCTCGGATAGCACCGACGGGTACCCAAAACCCAGTTGACCAGCGCCACTTTTGCAAGCACGTTTCCATTTGTTGCTTGCACGAACATACCGATCACGGACTTGCTTCCACTTTCTTTTTGCCTCGTGTACATCGATTTTTAGATCGAAAGCAATTTCCTTCCATCCATTCTCCACTGCATTTCTATTACAGTGCCACGGATGGGAGGTATTATATAAGTGAGGGTGTGCCCGCACTAGCTCGCATAGGCGCTCCTCCTCAACCTCAGCTGCCATTGTATTCAAATTTCTTCTTCCAACCCAACAAAGTAGTCAGACAATAGTACATCATTTGCTTTATCGCCCCTATTGGAATCTCACGGAAATACACGCGTCGATGCGTCGCATTTCAAAAAATTGGACGACACACTTTGCTACGCAAGGACGCAAGATGGCTACCTTGCGTTGCTGGATGCATTGCCTTGCGTTCGCGCTCGCGTACCTAGCATAGAGTATGAACCGGCCCTTAGGGCTCGCGGAAAGGACTTTCATTCAAAACCCTTGGTAAATCAGAGGCCTTTTGTAAGAACATTTGTAATCAGAGGGCTCTCTTAACAGTATGCTCTCCCATTAGGGCTCTCCCTGGGGCCCCCACATAGCCAGAAGTCGCGACCCTTAGCAGGGGCTTTCATAATCATAGGGCCCTCTGAAACCATTCCCCCCTACTTCCTTGAACCCCGTAGCCCAGGGGCCCTCTGAGTGCCGTACCCCATGGCCCAGGGGCACTCAGATTGCCATCCCCGTGGCCCAGGGGCCCTCTGATTGCCGTTCCCCATAGCCCAGGGGCCCTCTGACTGCCGTCCTCCATAGCCCAGGGGCCCTCTGACTGCCGTCCCCCATAGCCCAGGGGCCCTCTGATTGCCGTACCCCATAGCCCAGGGGCCCTCTGATTGCCGTCTCCCATGGCCCAGGGGCCCTCTGATTGCCGTACCCCATAGCCCAGGGGCCCTCTGATTGCCGTCCCTGTCCCCCCTGCCAAATTCATATCACCCTTCTCTCTCGGTTCTCTGCATATATGCCCTATAACAGTGTGAGTAGTCATAAGATCCTAGAGAATAGAGGCCCTCTGACATCGCAATTGGCATCGACATCGGCATCTGCATCGCTTTGCCCCCCCCCCCCCACCCCCCCCGGGCCCCTGGACCCTTGGGCCCCTGGGCGCCGGCCCCACTGGCCCGGTCCGTAATATGGCCCTGTCGATAGGCTATTCTGGGCTGATGTGACCCCTCAGTGCAGAGCACTATTTTTCGGTTTAGTTAGCCTGGCTGCCTGCCGTCTCCGAGTGCATAGACCTAAATATAATTAAATTATAGCCCATTATTTTGTCGCTTTAAGATTGCGTGGGGGGGAGAAGCCGTGTCATCAATTGCCACTTGATTATTCTTGAATTCAAAAACATGTTAATAAAGGAAATCCATCTAGAATTAGCCAGGACTAAGTGTTGTCAATAACGGGAGGGATATTAGCCCAGGTCTAACGCCGCCCCTGACCAGCATTAGCATACTACTAGTGTAGCAAGCTAATTTGGCAGCTGAGCTAGACCAGCCCAAGCCCAACTCTGAGATTTAGCAAGTTTCTGCATAATTAAAAGGTTAGTGCTGGTTTTACTACTGTGTCTGTTTGTATGTGTTCAGGTGTGTATGTGTGTGCATGTTTCTGTGCGTGCGCATGTGCATGTGTATATGCCTGTCTGTTTTTTTTTTGGTTTTTTCATGAAATTATTTGTTAAATTGTTGTTGAATTGTTTCTGATAGTTTAATTCACTAAGTTCAAGTGGGGCATTGGAATTAATGTTTTAAACCTTGTGTGTGTGTGTGTGTGTGTGTAAAGACTTTTTAACTGAATGAATTTGTTCAAGATCCCATTGTAGTTGCAAAGCCCTGACAGCCACAATGCCCTGTGGCAGTCATATTGCTGCCCTTACTCTTCAGTCAAAGTCCAGTTATATTAAACTGGTTAAAATGACCTAAATCTCTGGGAACTTCATAATGTGTTTTTATGTTCAATATTCTGTGAAGAAAGCACTTCTATACTTGTGGCCCAATTGGACTGTATAGTGATTCATCTTAAGGCTTTTTCATGACAACTGCATCATATTAGTGCATATTCCTATCATGTTTGGTCTTGTTATTCTCGGGGGAATCCAAGGAGTTGAATGGAGTATGTTTCATTTCCATTAAAATTATGGTTCATTCCCTTTGGGAAACTCCTAAATATTAGTCAGAATCCTTTACATCCTCCAAATGGTGGAAATCCTAAACCCAGATTCGACCCCCCTTCCAGGCCATTTATGGCCATGCCGCCTGGATCAAAGGTATGGTTTTGGCTTAAAACAAAAAGATTCTAGCCATTAAGGGGAATCGTCTCTGATTCCTCCCTACGCCCGCAAGGGTGTCAGTAGTCCTTTAATTATGGAGAATCACATGCCAGCTCTCTCTGCGTGCCTAGGTGTGTGCGTAAGTAGCCAATCTAGATAGTCGGGGGGGGAATGGCATCTGAGTTCTCCCCACGCATGTGATCCGATCCCCCTGTGTGCATGTGAATCCTTTTCCTCCAGGTATGACTTTGTTCTCTCTTTCTAAATTGTGTGTAACTTGTAATTTCCTTAAAGTTGATTTGTTTTATCTAAGTTTGTGCCAACCTGGTGATTGAATTATTGTTATTCCTCTCAGCTTGCGTGGTCTCCGTGACTCTTTCTAGCCATGTTACGACCTGTACTTAGGGGGCGATTCCTTCCCATTCCAGACTAGCTAGCTGATTTTGTAGGTAGTGATGGGTTTTAAGTTGGAATGCAGATTACGGTCTACCCCTAAAGGGTTTATGTAGTATCTGATTGATCTTCTTAAGGGGCCCTTCGGTGCACTTAAACCAGGGTTCATGATATATTTATGCTCAGTGCTACTTTGTTTTTGTCTCAATGCTACTATCATGGTGATTTCTTCCATCCTCTAGAACTGTCACCGAACTGAGATCCGGCAACTGCGTTTATTACCCGGGGACGTCGGCTGAGTAACTGGTTTTCACAATCTGATAGCGTAGCCATCCCGAGATTCATGTATGCTGTCCCCAAACTATACATTCTAATTCTAATTTGGAGTCAGATATTTAATGAGGAAATAAATAAATTTGGTATTCTAAATGCATTATGGAGTCAGATTAATTGTAACCGTTGTGCTTTTGGACCCTGTTCTTTTGAACGGAGAAGAATATCCATTCTATTGTGACTCACACCAGCCAGGAAGCTGCTCGAATTGACGCCAGCCAAAAGAACACGTGGAACCTTCAGCCCTCTGCAATGCCCATATTTTGGTATTGTTTTGTGGGGTTCTACACCATATATCCAAGTTGTTAAAAAATAGTTAACATTTGCAAAATAAAAAGCTACAGGGCACCTTTTTGATGTCTCAAAGATTTGTTCTCAAACTTGATTTAAATGATAAAATCATTTCTCAATAAAAATAGATCTGTTGAAAAAAATATTTAGAATTGCTTGTGATTTGTTGTACTCTAATTCATATTTCACTTTTATTGGGGTAGATACAAGGTATGTGCCCACTGGCAACTATAGTTGCCACTCATTTGAATAAGATTTTCTCGAAAAGGGAACACAAATAGGGGAAAAGAAATGCTCGATGACACAGTTTAGGCTATTTCAGGTCAGATCTTCGTTAATTGTCCCTGAAATTTCGTTTTTTTTCACCCACCTATTTACCCCTCACTGTGCCCGTTTGCGCGCATGTCTGTGTGTGTGTGTGTGGAGACAGAGAGATCCCGCATCATAGTGCAGTGTAAGTTGTCACGTCACCGTTTTCAAAGGTGCATAGTAACGCAGTACATGTACTTCATTGCAGTACTTCAGTAGCCTAGTTTTAGAGAATTTGTAATTAAGTTTTTTTTTAACGGGACCTTCACTCTCACTCTACTACATTTAAACGATTAAAATATTACTTTCACTTCGTTACTTTGACGCTAGCAACTTAGTCACTCATTTCAATTTAAAATATTAATTTAATTCATTTACGGACAGTCTGGATTTGGCGTGTTCGAGAAGAAGAACGATATATCTGTGCAGAAGGGTCTGCCAGTGGACATGTAGTTGCAAATTTATGCACGCAGTTACAATATACTATCAATAGATGGCAAAACAGGATCAGTTATTGAAAATGTACAACTGATAGAGACTTCCACGGTCTGTCTTTCATTCACCCGAAAATTGATTAAAGAGCACAATGAAAGAACAAACGGTGGTTGATTTTTGCTTGTACCTGCACTTTTGATACTTCAGTTAATTTTTTTCACAAAATACTTTTGGTACTTCAGTAGGTACATTTACTGTGAGCTACTTTTGGACATTTGCTCAAGTAATTTGCTTATGGGTGACTTCATCTTTTACCAAATTAACTTTCAGTTATGGTCCCTCTACAATTACTTAGTTATTTTTTTCCCAGTTCTTTATATGCCTCAGCCAGTTTTCTACCGTAAGTGAAGGAATAGTGCAGCTTTCAGAACGTTGTTGTAGCCAGATCACGTAAATAATTCCAGGATAAGCGTGCATTATTGGACCTCGGTATTTCAAAAAAAAAAAACCCTGGTTAAGGCCCTGGCTGTGCGCATTTACACACGAGGCACATTGGATCATCAGGACCTGACAGTTGTTCATTTTCTATGTTCTGCTATAGTCTGATCTAATCATTAAAATTTAGTTTTGATTACAACTACCTCATCTTGGCCGATGTTTCTACTGCACTACGATCTGCTGTAAATTGGCTTCAACAATTAAAATAGGTTATAGGATATGACAGTCATGGGATGATTTCAGTCCCATTCTTGATGGACAGCGGCACTAGCCCTCTGCATGGGTAAAACATTTATCCCCCTTGACAGACTAAAAACTTTTATCCTTTGCTCGGAAGGATTTAATGGTAAAACCATGAAGTCATTTTCCAGTGTTTTCTGTGAAGCCAATTTACTTGTCAGAAATGGCCACCATATTTTCAAATGAATTACGCGGAGCGTATTACATCATAGGCTGTATCATACCCCTCTGCCTGAGTAGACTATAGCTATCACCTTCTATTTAAAATTTTGCTTTTATGGTGCAGAAAGAAAGCACAATATTCAACCGAGATTAACCGCAGAAAGTAATTTGTGAACTGGCTACAATTTATTGACACAATTTTCCAAACCTGCCAATAATTTTTATCGTTCACTAGGTAGACTAGATAGAAATAATCTGTTCAGAGCATTAATATTTTCGAGAATAAACTGAGGCAATATTGGTTATTTTTTTTACTGCATATTCATCGAGTTTTGTTTGGGGTCTCAGGTCAGTTTATTAACTCGGGCCAGTGTTTATAGTGACTGTTGTTACAACAAAGTTTAAATAACATACAAGCGGACAACCTCTTGTTTATTTATGTATTTATTTATTTATTAATTGTTTTCCTCCCGGAAACGGCCACCGCATTTTCAAATGAATTAACGAACACGAAGTTGTAATAAAAGCTCAATTTTAATGTAGGCCTAATATCATTATCACTTCTCCCACAGTAAAATGGTTTCTATGCTGCTGATTAGAAGCTCCACGATCTACTGAAATAAACACCGACTGAAAAGAGTTAGGCCTATTAGAATTCATTAACGTAACCTGCTTACAAGAATGACTTTGTAAAGCCAGATGAATATGAAATAAATGTTCAAATTGTGCAAGCTTATGGACTAAAATCATAATGCTCCGAATATATTTATTTATGTAGTTTATTTATAAAAATAGTCGGCAAGTTATGACCAGTAGGTCTAACATTAATGAATTCTAATCACAAGTTTTCCAGCTTATTTTCCCTCAGTATAGGCAAAAGGAACATGTTTTACTGTAGGAGGCTGTGACTATATTCTGTCAGAAGCATAAAATGTATCAAGGTCTATTGTATAGCCTATAGTTAGAATTGACTTTTAATTATAAAACTGTTTAAGCCTCATTCATTTGAAAATGCAGTGGCCGTTTCCGAAGAGAAGGGGAAAATACATGAAAACAAAGTTTGGTGATAAATATAATAGCCTAAGCTTGGTCATAGTCTAACAACAGTCACACTATAGTCACTGACCTGAGTCATTCATGGCTAATCTTGGTCGATGTATTACTGTAGCCTATAGTTGCGGTAAATTGTTTTACGCTATTACGCTATGTTAAAAGATTACTCGTTTTTCGGAGGGATTGAATGGTAAGACCATTAAGTCATTTTCTCATGTTTTCCGAGAAACCAAATTACTTTTCGGAAAGGGGCCACCGCACTTTCAAATGAATCACACGGAGCTGTAATAGAAGCTCCATTTCAAGTAGGCTATAAAATGATAAGGCTGTATCGCACCCCTCTGCCTGAGTATAGCCTTCTATTTAAAAATAGCGTATGTTTTTATGGCAGAGAAAGAAAGCACAATAATCAACCGAATATAACAGCCGACAGAAATGTATGAACAGGCTGCAATTTATAAACATTACTTTCCAAACCAGCCGATCATTTTTAATGTTCTCCAGCTAGGCTAGATAAAAATAATCTGTTCAGAGCATTCATATTTTCGAGAATAAGATGACACAATATCGTCATATTCATCGAGTTTTGTTAGGTGTCATTAGCTGCTTAATTAATTTGCCAGATTAGTGCAGAATAGAAAAAGCTGCGAGCTGGTTATTGTTAGACTACCGACTTCAAACATTTTGAACAATCACATTCATCCATCCATCCATTTTCTATACCCACTTATTCCTCACTAGGCTCACGGGGCAAGCTGGAGCCTATCCCAGCTGACTACGGGCAAAGGCAGGGACCCGCCCTGAACAGCTTGCCAATCCATCGCAGGGCGCACACACCATTCACTCTCATACCTATGGGCAATTTGGTGTCTCCAATTAGCCTGATATGCATGTCTTTGGACTGTGGGAGTACCCAGCGAAAACCCACGCAACACGGGGAGAACATGCAAACTCCACACAGAAAGGCCCCAGGCCGTATTCGAACCCACCACCTTCTTGCTGTGAGGCATCAATGCTAACCACTGAGCCAACAGTTCGAGAATAG
The DNA here is from genome assembly GCA_029721435.1 of Gymnothorax reevesii. Classification (NCBI taxonomy): domain Eukaryota; kingdom Metazoa; phylum Chordata; class Actinopteri; order Anguilliformes; family Muraenidae; genus Gymnothorax; species Gymnothorax reevesii. The sequence continues at coordinate 40,353,131 of CM056582.1, read as the reverse complement.
TCAGTGGTTCCGAGACCTTACCTCGGTGGGAGGCCAGCAAAGACTGCAAATTTCACTGTCTCGGGACACCCCGGACCAGTTCCCTAGTGGAGCAGGACAGTTACTGCAGTGGTTCGTGCTCCAAAGACCTGTGGTACGGATCAGTCCCCTAGTGGAGCAGGACAGTTACTGCAGTGGTCCGTGCTCCAAGGACCAGAGGTCCGGACCAGTCCCCTAGTGGAGCAGGACAGTAATTGCAGCGGTCCGTATTACAGGACAGTGCAGTACACAAAATGTTACAGCCCTCTCTCTGGAACCGGCGGACCCCGGGGACGAATATGAGCCAGAGCAACGGCCAGTGGGTCGAGGAGGTCGTGGCAGAGGGAGAGGGCGACCGAGGGTCTTTCCGAGGAACAGGACACCCTCAGGTGGAAGACCCCCCTGAATGAAGACGACCTCAGCCGGGTGCAAGACTTACAAGCGAATCGGATAGCGACTGAACAGATATATTTTCAACAGTAATTCATGACATTATATTTCTTAACCACATAAGGCTCACTATGAATGTTTACTTAAATAATTATTTGTATTTCCCAGCCTCATCTTTGATGTCCTGGCCGCTGCACCTCCATCAGGTCCTCCGGGCCAGGGCCCCAGCCAACCAGAGTGGTGTGTCTGCATGAAGTGCAGGGAAATGCCCACTGACGTGGAAAGGAAGTGAAGTGTTGTGGTCAGCCACCACAACACTGCATTTCCCTGCTACCTCATGGAGACATTTACAATCTCAATGAGGGTGTCCTCCGCCTGGCCGGGAGAATTTGGAATGACATCCGGGCTTGGGAAGACCCTCCAAACCCAGGAGAAGACAACACAAAATTCCGCTATGCTGCTTACAGGCAGTTTGTTGCCTGGCAGTATGGGGCACTGGGACAAGGCAACAGGATAGTCATACCGAGCTGCTTCGTGTGGAAGATTGGAGACAAATATCCTGACCCTCACAACAACTATGTGGGCTTTATCCCACGCAGGCTTTAAACACAAACCCAGCGATAGAATGATACTAATATAACTAATATGTATATAGAGAATGCAGTGTTTCTTTTGTAGTGAGATTTTCATATTTTGAGTGATGTTTTATATATTTTGTTCTTATTTATTGGTTATTGTATTTTAAAAAATAAATCCCTTGAAGAATGAACAACTGCTTCTTTAGTTTACACAACAGCCTGCATAAATATTATAAAGTGAAGATATTCACAGCTGATTGGGATAACACTTTTATTACACTGAAAAGTAATAACATGAAAACAATCAAGCATGAAATACAATGACTTGAACTGTTTTGAATAACTGGAACAGATAACTGGTCTTTGGAGATTGTAGTGTCAGGCAGATGTTTTTCTTCCCCGGTCAGCGTTTCACATGGGTGGTCCTTGGCCATGCAAATGGAAAAGAAAAGCTTTTTAGGTTTTTACATTTAGTTGTCGAGTTAGGCTTACTAAGTCACATGCTCTCCACATTTATCATTACTCATTTTTAGAAAGGCCATTGTTTATACCCAATGTTAAAATGAATATGATGATTACAACAGCAGTGCCCTGAATTGAGTAACTTGGTCTGACAGAATTGTTTTTTTTTTAATGTACATGCTCATATTACCATGAGCGGTCCACTGCAATGTCCATATCTTTTCTAGGACAAGTATCATTGTGTGATATTATAGTGTCATTACTTTATTATATCAGTAATAAAATACACATTTCTAATTTTCTAAATCTAAAGAGCACTTCTATCACCAACACCAGTATTAATTTATGGAACTGCAAACTACATCCCACCACCAGTCAAGTTCAAAAGAGGACAAAAAAAGTAAATACAAAATTAAAATCACGTTGGTTTATGTCTGAGTTGAGTGAACATGTGAAATGTGTTCTAAATTGCTTCAGTGAAAAACTGAAAACTGAAAGATACCTTGTCCGCGACTGACTTGTGTCTGCAACAGTTCCTCTGTGGATGGAGGTGAAACACCACATAGCAAACCATACTGCCGTGGGTCTTCAGGCCTCGGGCTCCTCACACGAGGCATGCCTCTGCCGGATGTGATGCGGCTTTGGAGGATGGCACACTGGAGGTCAGGAATGTAGCCATAGTCTTTCTCAACCCTCACTGTGTACAGCCTCCATCTTCGAGACTTTTTGTTGTAGAGCCTGCGATATCTGACATAATGAAATGAACAATAGGACAAAACTTTCAATTACACTGTGATAGAAATTATAATATGCAAGAGTAACAACAACAACAACATTGCTTGCACATGAATACGTATTCATTCCAGTTTATTTAAAACTAACACTTTTGTTTTAGTGGGAAATTACTCAATGGAGCCATCAGCTTTTACTGAAGCTGGACGGTGGACATGATTATAATCCAACCCGGCAAGTAGAGTACGAGCTGTATATACTGGTGGGGTGAAGCTGAATCTTTTGCTGGCATACATCAGTATGTGGTTATGAAAAGATTCCAGCTCCGCTGTAGACCTAAAGAGTGAAAATTCAGTATTAGTCTTCAATATTGTCATGAACCTCAAACACGTGATAAGACAAACATTGTCACAAGCAGTCATGAACAGTAAAAAGGGACATGATCAAGTATTACATGACTTACAATTATCTATATTTCATAGACTTTACAATTATCTATATTTCATAGACTTGTCATAGGGTTGCCACGCTCTGCATGAACCTGTATTTGTTTTTGCAATCCTGGTGAAAATAAACATAACGATGTAAAATAAGTTCCCACATACCTAAAGCTCAGGTACTTTTCAACTTCCCTCAGCCAGCGTTCATTTAGCACCATCTCAGAAAGTGCCTCTTGTGCCACGGATCCCTTTTGGATCCACTCCTTGTCCCAGTCATTAGACAATGGGCCATGGTGGCAGGCATTGAGAGCCCACTCATGTTCGTCTGTGACATGGTGGAGTAAGCCAGTCCACATATCCTATGACAAGATTAACTCATCAGTATTATTCCTGTAATATAACCATATCTGGCTTCTCAAAGTGTATCATCAGAAATAACACCTGACATGGTACTTACAAAGAAGATGTCATAGTTTTCAGCCATTTTGGCACAAAACCAAAAGTGATTGCACACATCCTTGATCCAACGGAGCAAAATGGAGCACCCCTTCTTCTGGCCTACCTGAACACATAGTGAAAAATCAAATCACACAAAATTATTGGTGTAAACATGATTGCTTTGTGGCACAATAACTTTAGATGAAATACATTCCATATTACCTGGTGGATCTTTTTTCCCAGGTTTTTCGAGCTGTGCCACATGTCAAAGGTATGGCGAACACCCCATGATTGATATATGCCCTTGGCTGTATGAATAATGAACAAAAATATATATAAGTACATCAGTAGCACCCCTGCCCAAGTGAACACATACATTAACAATTAAAGAGGCCAAAAATCAAACTCAAAAGCTATGTATTTACTGAAAAGTGCAGCTATCTGGGTATGAGCACCGGTACATATTTCGCTCAGATTTGCCATGTCCTGACGAAGTTGGTCAAAAGTCCGGATGAACGCTTCCTTCTCCATGACGACACTGTTCTGCGCAGCTTCTCTTTTGTCGACTGTCGCCATTGAGATGATCTTTTTGGAGTCATTCTCCATAACACTATATGTGCAGTACTGCGCGCAGAATCCGGGGCTGTCCATCCGACCATCTCCTTTAAAAAAAAATTAATAATATTTTCAGAAATAAACACTTTTATGCTCACTCTGGTGGTTATGAGACTGAATAATATTGGTAGTGAAAGAATCTTGGTTTAAAAAGTATGACTTACCCAAGACCACAACAGTAGGTTTTGACTGTAGCTGGGAAATCATTGCATTGCGCTTCTCTTCCCAGAATTGTTTGACAGTCTCCACACGGTAGGTGTCTTGTATTTTAAAAAAGGTAGACCGTCCCACCATCCCCATGTTCATGAATCGAAAGAGCAACGCCACCTTTGCAAAATTATTCCCAGAGAGGAGGATATTCATTGCCAACATGAAGTCCCCCACCTGCATTGCATACTTCAGTTTGGAATGTGAACTCCAATTCCAAACAATATGATCAAAGGGACACACCTGAAACAAAATAGCGACAGAAAGAAAGCTGTTATTGTATGGTCCCTGAATAAATACAGAGTCTGTGACTAGATGTGCAACATATTCAGCACCATGAAACCAGATATGATATTGACAAAATTTACAATATAGAATCATCATAATGAAAACACAATAAGAAACACAAGTACCCACCCACTGAATGATGGCAGCTGTGGCCCTGGATTTGACCTTCACCTGAAACGTTCCAGGGGCCCGGCACTCAGCAAAGGTAACAGGGTCTTTGGCAGTACACGTGAGGATGGGGAGCACAAGGTACTCAGCAAGCTGCTTCAAGTTTAGATGATAGGCAATGGAAGCAGGCTGGCCAATGACCTCCTTTTCACCCTGGGCCTGAAATGTCTCGGGAATCTCAGGTGCATCATTGTCAGTTGGACCCACATCAGAGGAATCGTGCACTGTGTCCTCCATACTAATGGCTGGAAGTGCATCCAAGCGAAGACTAGTACGGAGAGCACCACCAGTTCTGTTGGAACAATAATAGGCATTACAAACAAAGACCTATCTCATGGCTATACCTTTGAGTATGTATAAGACACCTCTTCCGTGACTACATTCCTTGTTCTCAGTGAATGTGATAATAGCCTCTAACTGCCATCTTCTAACAAAAATACATATTGAAGAAAAAACTGACCGAACACAAAAAGGGGGAACATAATCACTGTCGCTCTCGTCATCGTCATCACTTTCAGCATCTTCGATTTCCTCATCCAAAGATGACGCAGATTCTGTGTCTTCATTGAGGAACCTTGTGTCATCTGCCAAGTCAATGCTACAGAAATAATAATAATAATAATAATAATAATAATAATGATAAGAATAAAAATGTAATTTGAATTCTCATTTTCAAACAGGTCAAAGACACTTCACATCTTTAAAAAACACATAAATAAATACAGGACTATTACCACTAGCCAGTATAACAAGGAGCCCGTGGCAAAACTATAAAAAAAATTCACAAACACAAACTTACATGGAATTACGAATATCATTGAACTCCTCCACATTGATATGGTCATCATTCAAATCTAGAGAGGTCATACTAAGCAAAAGGAAATAATATGTGAACAATGTCACATAACTGCACATCACTAATGTTGATAGCACAGTAAAACCATGGTGCAGGGTATAATTCTATGAATAAAAAATATATACCTTGCATCAAGTTGCTGTAGCGATGCCTCTTCGCTGATGCTGCTATCCAGCTCTCCTATACCAGCAACAAAGAGGGCATCATCTCTGGAAATTAAATTTAAATTCCAGTGAACCAGTTCTGCTTTTAAAATAGCAAACAAATAAAGTCACACTCACCGGTCAGACAGAGAGCCAGCCACAATGGTCGATTCTGTGGGGTCTGGCAGTCTGTATCTTCCCTTTTGTGGTGTAGATGTTATCCTCATTTTCTCATAACTGTAAGACACATACATACAAAACTGCTGAAAATTTTGACCATACATGTACAGGAATATAAAATAAAGTGAAAAGATAACAGATGAAGACATCCTAGGCTTAGAGAGGCTGTAAATGACTGAGACAAACTACTAAACCAATCATATAAATGCTAAATAACAACTGCTCTAAGTCCTGCTCAGATTGTTTTGAAAGTAAACCTGTGAAGACAAACGAATAGCTGAGGTGGGGGGTGGGTTGGGTGTTTTGGTGGCTACTCGTTTGGAACAACGAAGACACACACAAATACACAAACTATTTATATGTATACTTCTGGGGTAAAATGCGTTTCCCCCATGTCGACAAGAGGCAACACTGAACAGTGATGAATTTGTTCATCAGGGGTGACTGAAATGGATAAATAGCTTTACTCAAATGTTCACCTGTATGAGTATGCTTAGCGTCACTCATTTCAATCATCCCGATTACGATTACGATTGTGAAAATTATAGAAGGGAATTTGCCGTCACTCTTGGCAAACTTGTAGTGTGAAGGCGTTTGAGGTGGAATAGTATGATTCTTACGTAGCAACATAAATCTGATCTTGAATTAGCAGCAGCGGTATGCCTTTGGCTATGGTTAGCAGGAGGCTAATATACAGTATAAACAACTTCTGACAATGCCTTATCGGTGGCCGCTGTCAGCAGGCTGTTATACGGTTAGCAGGAGGCTATTATACAGTATAAACAACTTCTGACAATGCCTTATCGGTGGCCGCTGTCAGCAGGCTGTTATACGGTTAGCAGGAGGCTAATATACAGAATAAACAACTTCTGACAATGCCTTATCGGTGGCCACCGTCAGCTGGCTATTTACATGCTAAATTGCACACACACAACCTAACCCCCATCACAGCAACTGTAGTTAGAGGAAAATAATTTAGCCGTTTACCTGTCCATGTTGTGTTCCGTGGTCTGAGTGTCTGGTTTGTCAATTTTAGGTTTCTATTTTGGTATGTCAGTTTTTTAGTCCATGTCTTAGTGTTCACATTTCATTCCTCTCCCGTGTAGTCCAGTCCACGTTTTACCCATGTACTGTCTTTGCTTTCTCCCCGGTCACGTCATTGTTTGTAGCAGTTTCTGTCTTAATTGATTGTGACACTATTTCGGGTGATTTAATGGATTCTGGGTTTCATCCTTCCTTCTGTTCTCGTTTACTAGTCTCCCCTTGCTTTTCTATACATACTAACATTACTAACAGTTTATTGTTTTCTAAAATTACTAACCAAACTAACCTTGTATATAATACTAATCTACTAACGAGCACCCGGGATTGTATAGCTGCACTTACTAATTGACTAATTATCTCTCAGCAGTCGCTCTGTTCTAGTCTCCGCCCCTCGCTTTACTGTTCATTGACTTTGCTAAAGTTTCCTGCAGAATCTCTGCATTCTTTTAATCTATTCTGGCTCTTTCTGTACACTTAGGAGTCTTTTTTATCCAGTTTATTTATCCCATCTTTGGGATTGTCTTGTGATCCTTGTCTGTGTGTTAATGTTTATCTGTTTTCATGTAATTGGTTTCCCTCATGTTCCACCCTTTGTTAATTAGATTAAGTTTCAACACCTGAGTCTGTGTGTGCCCCTGCCCTATAAATCCGAGCAGTTTCTGCACGCGTGCAGATCTGACTTCGCGCTCTTCACTCACGCACACCCACATCTCCTCTTCCTACCTCTCCCCCCCTCCCGGTCCCGAGCACCAGCTGCCCTCCCGGTCCCGAGCACCAGCTGCCCTCCCGGTCCCGAGCACCAGCTGCCCTCCCGGTCCCGAGCACCAGCTGCCCTCCCGGTCCCGAGCACCAGCTGCCCTCCCGGTCCCGAGCACCAGTCGCCCTCCCGGTCCCGAGCACCAGTCGCCCTGCCTTTGTCCCGAGCACCAGTCGCCCTGCCTTTGTCCCGAGCACCAGCCGCCCTGCCTTTGTCCCGAGCACCAGCCGCCCTGCCTTTGTCCCGAGCACCAGCCGCCCTGCCTTTGTCCCGAGCACCAGCCGCCCTGCCTTTGTCCCGAGCACCAGCTGCCCTGCCACTGTCCCGAGCACCAGCCGCCCTGCCATTGTCCCGAGCACCAGCCGCCCTGCCTTTGTCCCGAGCACCAGCCGCCCTGCCTTTGTCCCGAGCACCAGCCGCCCTGCCTTTGTCCCGAGCACCAGCCGCCCTGCCTTTGTCCCGAGCACCAGCCGCCCTGCCTTTGTCCCGAGCACCAGCCGCCCTGCCTTTGTCCCGAGCACCAGCCGCCCTGCCTTTGTCCCGAGCACCAGCCGCCCTGCCATTGTCCCGAGCACCAGCCGCCCTGCCTTTGTCCCGAGCACCAGCCGCCCTGCCTTTGTCCCGAGCACCAGCCGCCCTGCCTTTGTCCCGAGCACCAGCCGCCCTGCCTTTGTCCCGAGCACCAGCCGCCCTGCCTTTGTCCCGAGCACCAGCCGCCCTGCCCTTGTCCCGAGCACCAGCCGCCCTGCCATTGTCCCGAGCACCAGCCGCCCTGCCATTGTCCCGAGCACCAGCCGCCCTGCCATTGTCCCGAGCACCAGCCGCCCTGCCTTTGTCCCGAGCACCAGCCGCCCTGCCTTTGTCCCGAGCACCAGCCGCCCTGCCTTTGTCCCGAGCACCAGCCGCCCTGCCTTTGTCCCGAGCACCAGCCGCCCTGCCTTTGTCCCGAGCACCAGCCGCCCTGCCATTGTCCCGAGCACCAGCCGCCCTGCCATTGTCCCGAGCACCAGCCGCCCTGCCTTTGTCCCGAGCACCAGCCGCCCTGCCTTTGTCCCGAGCACCAGCCGCCCTGCCTTTGTCCCGAGCACCAGCCGCCCTGCCTTTGTCCCGAGCACCAGCCGCCCTGCCTTTGTCCCGAGCACCAGCCGCCCTGCCTTTGTCCCGAGCACCAGCCGCCCTGCCTTTGTCCCGAGCACCAGCCGCCCTGCCTTTGTCCCGAGCACCAGCCGCCCTGCCTTTGTCCCGAGCACCAGCCGCCCTGCCTTTGTCCCGAGCACCAGCCGCCCTGCCTTTGTCCCGAGCACCAGCCGCCCTGCCTTTGTCCCGAGCACCAGCCGCCCTGCCTTTGTCCCGAGCACCAGCCGCCCTGCCTTTGTCCCGAGCACCAGCCGCCCTGCCTTTGTCCCGAGCACCAGCCGCCCTGCCTTTGTCCCGAGCACCAGCCGCCCTGCCTTTGTCCCGAGCACCAGCCGCCCTGCCTGCCCTTAGCCCTGTGTCCTGTCTGTCCCCCTCCTGATGTTCTCCCTTACCCTTTTCCTGGCCAGCTGCGCTACCCGAGTTAGCCATCTGCCAGCTGTGCCAAATGTCTTGTCCTGTGAGTATTCCCTAGCTTCCCGAGTCCCGGTTCCGCGTCCGTTTCTGTTCCCGAGTTTGCCCCCTGGTGTTGTTCCGAGTCTGCCCCCTGGTGTTTGTTTAAGTTTTTGGATTTCTGAGTTCTTCCTTTTTCAGTGCGAGGCACGGTGTTTTTGTTGGCCGGAGTGCCCATTTTTTCCCCCCTGGTTTATTCCTGTGTTTATTTTAAATATTATTTTGGATCCCCGCATCTGGCGTCTCACTCCCCTTTTGTGTCTCCCTCCCGTTTTCAATAAGGTATTTCGAGATATTCCGAGTTTCCCTGTGTTTTTTCCCCCGTGTATCCGTAACAGTCCAACAGAAGTACAGCGAGCTCCGAGTCCAACTTGAAACCAATGCTATCCCGAACTTCTCTCCATCTTCGAAATGCAACGCCGATACTAACACGCGTTCTATTGCGTTTATTGTCAAACTCTCTTTTAGACACCCTTTTTTCCAATTCCGTTTTCCTCTTCTTGGGTTGTTTTGCACTGAACGCTGGTGTTTCCAAACGTGGAATGGCAACTTTTCCTGTCCGGTCGTCCGCCATTGCTGCAGAGTGGTTTCCGCATCAGCTGTAGTAGAACAGCCAATCGCTGTCAGGCTCTCAATGCTCTATAAGCTGCTCTGTGATTGGTCAAAATCTACCGTCACGGGTAGATTCTTTGCAGGCTGAAAACAGAGCCTAGGGGAGACATGGAGGTCTGATCTTTTTTCACATCACTTCCTTTACATTATCCCCTAGGTTATTATGTAAATTTTTGCCTAAAACGGTCAAAAGAAAGCTGCCTACCTAGCCTTTAACCTGGGACCGAAAAAAATTGCATTTTGACTCCAGCCTGCTTTAGTCTGAGCACCTCATCTAGCCGATTAACATGTTCTCCTCCTAAAGACAATTATTTCATCCAGATATACAAGACGTGGTCCATAGCAAATCTGCTAAAATGAGATCCATTAATCTCTGAAAAGAACTCAGCATGTTTGCAAACTGAGAACACTGAATTCAAATGACCCTCGCTTAATTAAAAATGCAGTTTTACAGCGTCATCTGGATACATCTGAACCTGGCAGTGTCCACTGGCTAGGTCCAACGTGGAAAACCACTTAGCACTAGCCAGCACATCTAGCGTTTCATCTATGCGCGGTAATGGATACGCGTCTTTTATAGTGATGTCATTAAGTTTCCGATAATCAAAGCAAAAAACGTAATGAACCTTCTGTCTTATTAACTAACACAACCAGAGCGGCCCACAGACTACTAGATGGCTGCACAATTCCTCTATCTAGCATAACCTGCAAGAGCGATTCAAATTTTTCCTGCTGGTGTACCGGTATGCGTCGCATGGGCTTAGACCCACCAGTGTCAATTCTGTGTTAAATGAATTAAGTCGGTACAACCCAACTCAAAATCCCCAAAGCTAAAAATACTCTCGTATTTTCTAAGCATCTCCTTATTCGATCTCAGCTGCGTATCATTCAAATTCTTACTCTCAATTTTCAGCGCCTGAATCAGCTTTTCCAAATTCCATTTAGCTTTTTCCCGTGAGGCCCCGTTCACTCCAGCCCTGAGAGTACTACTTTCACTCAAGGTAGTGACCACTGCTCCCCCTATATCCTCCTCCAGAACAGAAAAACCTCCTTGAGCAATGCCTTCCCTGAGAACCTGCCCCTGAAGAGTTAAATTAGCCAAGCGTATCGGTAATTTCCCATTAACAGATCTACCCCCGCTGTAAGCAACAAGCACATTGGTTCCCTCTGTAATCATACTACAAGGGTCTAAAAACCCCTCAATCTTTTCACAGCTAAGAGCACCATCAATTTTACCTGTGATAAGTTTCAGTTCTAGCCGGAATGACAGTGTTGCAATAAACAATGACCTTGAACACCCACGCCCCCCCCCCCTCCCCCGCGCAAAAAGAAGGAAATCACTTTACCAATTACAGTGGCAGTGTTCTTTTTCATGTCTACCACAGCACCATATATTACAAGAAAATCAGTAACACACAGTACACCATGGTCAGATTCGCTGGCTACCAGCAAAACCTTGCAAGTTATCAATATTAAATCATCCTTGAAGCAAAAACCTAAACAGTTGATCTTACTGGGTTTTTTTTACATGAAATTTTCTAATTTTTGCGATGGCAAATCCTAACCAGTCGAATTAGCCAACTTTAAACCAGCATACATATCACATTATCTGTCAGGTTAGTTCCCTTGCAGAGCCTTGGTTGTGCAGGATATTCATGATCAGAATTGAAGCACCTATTACTGAAACCCCGTAAGTCACACTTGACTTGACTTGTGGGGTTTTAGTAATCAGTGCTTCAATTCATAATTCAGGTGCTAATAACGACAGAAAAAAGGCTTCAGGGAAGCAGATAGTGGAGTTAGCACTTTTTAAAAAAAACTCTCAAACGATAAGTTTTTGACCATCATTTTGATAACCTATGTTACATTTTTGGATTAAAAAAAACCTCGTTAAGTCATATTGCCATGGATACTGACAAAAAAAGGAAAAACTCTTCCCTACATATTGTTTATTATGTAATGAATACATAACTGCCAAGTCGGTTCTATTGTTGGACTAGAGCTTAATCGCAGATGAATACAGTGTTTTGTGTTTTCCTCAAAGTCTGCTTGTCACTTATTAGGTTTTTCCATCACAATTAAGAGCAGGATGCTGTGTTTACTTGCCAACTCGTGTCAAATTTGCTAACCCAGGATGATGAAATGAGAAGTCAGCAGGATCACACAGGCCAAAACATTGACAAATGTTTCTTGGTGGAATGAAAATTTCAAAGGAGAATATATTGGTTGAAGCATTGCTGTCGAAGTCAGAATTTCAACAAAGCATATTTCCTCCATCTCCGAGGATATATCATGGCCGTTTTATGATTTAGCACATTAACCCCTTAAGCCCGGAGCCTCTGGCTTGAAAATGACATGCCCAAAATGAAATGACTATACCTCTGCAACGAATTGGTCAAATAATCGAATCGAATAAGCAAATTTAATAATCTTGGTATTATAATAAAGGGAACACCTTGGGGATTTTTTGTTAGGATCCTGTTCATGTCATGTTTATGTTTTGTGCCTGGCCATGCCATGTTTATTGATTCTTGTGTTTAAGTGACCTCTGCTTGTTATCATGACTACTCTTTGATTGCGTATTGTGTTTTGGTTATTGGCTTTCATGTCTTTATTATTTTTCTGCCATAGTCTTCATGTCATGTTTTCTTTGCTCTTGTCTTGTTTATTTTTCTGCCATGCCATGCTTTGCACTATGTCTACCCCGTCTTGTCTTGTGTAGGTCTTTGCTCACAGTTTAGTCTTGCGTGCCACACATTCGGGTGATTTACTGGTTTCTGGGATTTCAATCTTCCTTCATATCTCGTGTTCTTCCTTCCTCTCTCCTTTTGCTATCTACTAACAGTACTAACAGTTTATTGTTTTCGATATTTACTAACACTCATTAACATTGTATATTTTTACTAACTTACTAACTTGCACTCGGGATTGTATAGCTGCACATACTAATAGACTAACAATCTCTCAGCAATCGCCCAATTCGTATCTCCGCCCTCCTTGTCTATCCCTAATTATCTCTACTGCAGTTTTCCACTTCTATCTCAGGCTTACCCTTTTCCTTAGACTGTACACTTTAGTACTCCTTAACCGGAGCTGTTGTTCATTCATAGGAATGTCTCGTTATCCCTGTCTGCGTTTTGGCATTCGCCAAATTCATGTATCTAGATAATTCCTCATGTGTCAATCCTTATTATTGTTTCATTGATCATACCTGCTTCCCCTTGTCATGTGTTCACCCCGGATGTGTATATAAGGTGTCTTCACATTCAGTTCCATGTCAGATAGTAAACTTCCTTGTGCCACGTTTCTCGCATCGACTCATTGTGATTTATCTTTCTGACTGGATTGCCCGACTTCAGATTCTTGGTTTGCCCTTTTTGGATATTGTTGCATCTGTGTGTTTTTGACCTTTTTCTGCCCGACTTTGATTTTGTGGATTGCTGCCCTGGTTTCGATTCGGACTGTCTTCTGGCTTATGAGTTTGCTTCTCCCTCAAACCTACGCCTGTGTACCGAATCTGTTTTGCCTGACTACGATTTTTGTGATTGGTGCCCTGGTAACGAACTCTGCTCTGCCCCATTGGATTTCGAGCTTTGGATAACGGACTCTGTACTGTTGCCTTTCTCTCTGCGGGGGTTACCCCCCTTATTCAATAAAGCACCTATTTTTCGCAATCCCGTGTCCTCGCATTTGGTTCCAGATCGCTTCCTCACATTTTTGTCATGGTGCAAAAATCAGTCTATACATCATTGAGACAGAGTAAATGAAGATGGAACATAAACATCTGCACCAAACAATTTTTTACTTTAATTTTACAACAAATAATTCAGTTGCAGTTTGAAACCCCCCAAAAATACAGCACAGAATCTCAACATTATTTGTGCCAAAGTTTATTCTAGCCAAGTAAATAGAGCAAAATTTTAGTTGGGGAATGCCTTGGTGGCCTCTCCAAGCTAACACTGTGCGCCGTTTCATTTTTCTGTAAAACTCTTAATTTCACTTATGTCACTACAGGCATACATTCCATCCAAATACAACCACTTTTTAATTTTTAAATATTTCTTTCATTATTTCTGCAAGTCCTGTAGCCTATACAATTTCCCATTCAAAGAATGAATACAAAGAAAACGAGGTTTGACTCCACTGGAGCAGATTTATCAAAAAAAAGTAAATAAAATTATAAATACTTATACAAAGGTAATGAAAAAAATGTACTTTTAAAAGTACAAAACCCCATCAAATTATTGTTGCATGAAAACTGCTATAATTGCCATGGTAAGTACATACTGAGACCGGGAATTGAACCCTGGTGGTTTACGGTGCACACTTAACCTTAACCACTAGGCTGTATCAGCTAACTGAAAAACACATGTACTCTCAGTATTTATGCGGAATGGCGCAAAGAGTCTGTTAGAAAACAACTTCGAAAATGAATGGTAAATAGTTCATTTACTTCAATGGTAAATAATTCATTCCATTTTCAGAGCGATTACTGATATGGTATCACTATAAATAGAAAGGTTAGCTAGCTATAAAGCTGATTTAACATTCTATGTTATCTAGCCAGCTAGCTATCTTAAAAGTGTCACTAACTAGCCACGTTCGGCTATATTTGCTGTCACTAAGAGTAAAGGGTTTTTCCCGAAAGTTACATTAATTTTACAACACGATTTAAAAAAAGTTGCGCGCCGCAGTGGTGTCGTTAGCTGATATAAAGGTCAGAGATTAGCTGGGCAGCTGATATAACAAGAGCCACCTGGCAATGGTGGATCCCCCCGGCTGTAGGTTGTGTAACCTACAGGTTGTGTGGACAGACGGACGGACCGAAACCCCCAAAAGGCACAACTAGACCATAAGGAGAAGCTCCATACCAGATTTGGTGTTTGTAAGTGGTATAGTTTTCGAGTTCTGGTCCGGAAACTATTTTATTATAGACGGACGGACGGACGGGCACACTGATCGCTATATCCAATAACCATGGCGCCTAGGAGCCAGACACCCAGCTGTGTTAGCACTGATGAGCCCACGTATTCTGGCTACAGTAACCAATTAATTCAGCATTCTCCGAAGTCAAAATGTAGGGTGATAATACTTGGGATTAAAATCTGCAAGTGTGATGTAGGAAAATAAAGGTCAGTCAGGTTTGTCAGTTAGGTTACATAGTGCAGTGTCATCGTTTGGCTGGCCATACTATTGTTAATGGGACCTGGCTAAGGTGCGTACAAGTCTAGAGCTAAGCCGAGCACCAAGGGGATACTGATATTCAGTGAGCCAACCACCTCAACTTCCCGGCGGTGTACAGCCTTCTTTGTGCTACTGCCTCACAGATACAACTTTAGTCTCTTCTTCTTCTTTTCCGGCAGTTTGAACACAACTAGGCATATTACTGCTCTCCACAAATTAGGATTCCCGGATTGCCATGTCCTATTTGTGCCGCCCATTATATTCTATTATACTTGGTATGGTGCACTGCACCATTATCATTTGCTGGTTCTTACTCTGACCAAAAATGTAATAGAAGGAGAATAAAGTAACCCCTAAATCTGCTAGGTTTTAAAAAAAAAATTCCCAGTCACATCCATACCTGTTACATTCTAGAAAACCATGCCTCACTGTATCTGGGTTTGCACACTCACAAATCATTAGGATGGCCTCCCACAATGTGCAAGTACCAATTCAGCCTACAGTGGCCTAGCCTTAGTCTACAAATTTTTACAGAATCCTTCCTATTTCTGCAAAAACAGATCTTATTGTTTTTCTTAACATGTGGTTGAAAAGAGAAATAGTGCCTCCCCCTGGTTTCTTTTTCTCACAATCCCTGCCATTCCTTTAGAACTCCTTCCTTGATTTTTTCCCTCAATTCAATCTTCCCAAGGATACGCTCTTGTCTGCTTTTTTCTTTATTAAGGTTTTCCTTGCTATTAAATCAATGATTTTGTTCCCCTCAACCCCAACATGCCCTGGCACCCAGCAAAACCAGACTTCATTGCCAGCCTTTTCAACTCTATGCAAAGCAAGTAAAGTTTCATGAATAAGATCTGGCCTAGCTTTTGAATTCCCACTCCTTATTGCCATCAGAGCACCTGTAGAGTCTGAACATATGACTACTTTGATTGGTTTTACCTCCTCTATCCACCACAGTGCCCAGAGAATTGCCATTAGTTCTGTCACAAAAACAGACCTTCCTTCTGAACGTTCTTCTCACAACCGCTTCACAAATATAAACAGCGGAAGACTGTGTAGAACTCTTTTCCCTCAAAAAACTACTCTGGAACCGTTATGAGAATTGATAAGGAATTGGATTGATGAGCAGAATCAACAATGGCATTGATATTGATAAATCTTATCCACCCCTACTAGCGACTCAGCGCTGGTATGATTTTATCCTATGTTTTGCCACATGGTTATTTACTTGCTTGGTGCTTGAATTGTGTTCGGTTTAGCTAAAAATTGTCAACATGAGCTTTTTGCCGAGTTTCTCCATGAAAAGTGGATAAGCTGCATGATGTTGTTGCGATTAGGAAACATACTGTATTTATTATGTGTAACGACCGCCCCCGATAGCGGGGGCGCTCAGGCTGAAGAGGTTGATATTTTGAAGTTTGCATGATATGCCTATGTTCGCATTGGTTTCCTCTGGGTCCTCCGGTTTCCTCCCACAGTCCAAGAATTTGTCAAGCTAATTGGACACTCTAAATTGCCCATAGGTGTGAATGGTGTGTTAATGTCCTCTATGGAATAGATTAAAGCCTCATAACGTGTCTTTCCTTCAAAAGTGTTCTTTGGTTCTAGGTGCATAGCTGCCAACCCCAACCTGGGACGCCATTCTGACTGACTGACATAAAGATATTACATATCATTACATAAATAGCTTGCATATTGCTCCATTAAGGCAATTAAAAAAAAAAAAAACAGACCTGACATCTCTAGCCTTGCAGAGCAGAGGGCCCTGCCTGATTCATTGTCTGAAATCCTGCAGGTCCATCTTGCCAACTACCGTCGTCCAACAATTTCACGGCTAAATTTTTTACGGCCCAATCAGGGGAAAGAGAGGCGGGAGCTACAGACATGACATCACCAGGAAGCGACTTTATGTTTGAATACAATGGCGCCTGCAAAGCGGTCCCTGTGGATGGGTCAATATCAGCAGTTTTATCAGATATAGACTAAATTTCTTCATTAAAAGAGGAGCAAAGAAAGTCACTAAAAGATTTTCTGACGGGAAACAATGTTTTGCTCTTCTCCCGACCGGTTTCGGTAAGAGTTTGATCTACCAGCTGGCTCCTCTTGTGGTGAAGAAAAAGGGAAGGACTCCAAACCCCATTGTGATAATCGTGTCTCCGCTGGTTGCCCTCGTGGATGATCAAATCAGAGAAGCCAGGAAACTGTGAGAAAACGCAGAAATCCTCCGTGGACAATACCAGTTAGTCTATGGTAGCCCGGAGTCATCAACGATGCATGGAGAAATCTGCTCTCTTCAGAAATTTAGCAGGAGAACGTGGTGGGAATTGTCTTTGACGAGGTTCATGTCACATATAAGTGGTAAGTGATACATCTGTGTGGTTTAATTTCATGTAAGATGATAGTCTAAGGACTGCAACGAAGTTCAAGCTAACGGCTAACAACAGAGTCTAGCTGCTTGTATTGTGTACAGTTTGGTGCCTATTGTGTCACAACATCCCACATCTGCCCATGTATCAAGGATGGTATTGCTCGACAGTCTGTATTTTTTAACGCCATGTGTATTGCTAAACAAACGTTTTGATTTGACTCCATTTGTACTGTTAATAAAGACATAAACCTGTTGAGTCTGTGAATGGGTCATGCCCGACAAATCCGGATGGATCTCGAGTTGTCATTTTTAAAGTTAAGCCCAGTCCGTGGGATCGTTCGGAAACCGTTTGCGCATTAAGGGGTCAATTCTCCCATGCATGTAAATCAAAAAAAAGTGCGTAGCTACGCGCTTTTCAGCCTACGCCTATTCTCCCCTCGACTTAAGTCTGTGCATTACGCGCCCCGAAGGCAGTTATGCACTTGGGGCGGAGCAAGGCCAAAATCGGGGCGTTTCCTGGCGTTTCTCAGGCAAATAACATTTACGCGTATTCGCCCCCTGGCTTACGCGCTTTTTCTGTTAAGCACTTTTGAGGGCTGTATTAAGGTCATGCGCCAACATAAGGCGAAATGGAATATTGCGGTTAGTTATAGGCCAAATTTTAATATTAATTTTATTTTATTTAACATGGTAAAGGTTGAGACATTTAATATTCAATTGTTCTTCCTTATTTCTAAAGTACATTCCTCAAAGCCATAATAATTTGTCAAACGAAATCATCACATGATATTACGCATCAGGCTCTTCTCCAATCAGTTCAATTACCAACGCAAAACAATTAATTAATACCAGTATACATAAGACCGTCATTCCACCATGCCCTCAAAATCTGAAACCAAAATTCCAGTCCTGCATTTGCTTGCACTCTTGCGTAATTGGGAAAGAGTAAGAGGAGCGCGCTGAGCTCGAAGACGAACACGCATGTATCTTCGCAAATAGCTTCGTTTGGACATCCTGGGACAAACAACAAACATTGAGTGCATCCAGCGCTTTCGTCTGGACTGTGCATGAGGCAATCATCTATCTTTGCCCACTTCTGGATTAACAGCTTTCCAGCCGCAGCAATTATCCACAAAACATAGCCGTGGTCATTAATGTCAGAACTGCGCTGTCGCAGTCGTTCCAGAGAGTGGCTGGTGATGTCATTGACGCAGTTCGTTGATGCTCCAAGTTCTTCTCCATGCAGAGAGTGTGGATGCCATCCCCTCCTCCTGTGCAGTAAAATGCACAGGGGATGATGGTTGCCCACCACCTGTTGCGTGTACACTTCTCCGGTGTGCCGAGAGCCTGGCTTTTACAGCGCCCCGCAGATCTCTCCATTTATGCTTTAAATCGGGGATACTGCGCTTACGTCTCCCCACCGAAGCCACATCCAGAACGATTCGCAGCTTAATTCCTCGGATCAGCCTTCATTGCTCGCTTTCCATACAACACCAACATCTGTGAAATTTGGTTTTCGGCTTTGGCTCGACGTCGCCATCATTGTCTTCATGTTCTATTAGCAAGGTAGCTGCCCATTGGTCCGACCACCTATTGGTCCGACGTCCCGTTCCTCCGACAAAATGACCCCATTGGTCCGACCTCCCGTTACTCCAATAAAATCGAACACAGACAGAGAGAGAGAGCTCTCAGAAACGCACATGACACACACACTCTGGGGGGGGGGGGGGCATGTGTGTTTATTCATTGCGCAAGGGAACTAATGGGAGGTCGGACCAGTGCCATGGACCCTATTAGTGAATGCGACTGCCCTATATGTTCGTGATAATCTAAAAAGTTGTGATATTCTTACGAGTGAAGAGATTTATTTTCTAATTGAGGATATCTGTATTAACTAACTAGTGTCTTTGTAATTTTTTTTACCATTGATAATACTGTGTATTTTAATATCTGAATAGACATTATTAAATAGCCTACTCTAGATTGAGCTCGACCCTGGCCAATACCAAAGCACTACCCATTTGTTAATCAATTTTAGCCTATCAAAAAATAGCCGACATGGGAAGAATCATTATCAGTAAATGGGATAATTGACTATAATAAAGTATTAGGCGCAAGTTCAAGTGAATGTGTTGCTCAGATTAAATAGGATATGATAGGCTATGGATATGGAATTGTGTGATTGCTGAGGCGGTTTTGGGGCTGGGAGATGACCGCGTGCGGCGTAAGAGTCCTTGTTAAAGCATTTCCTTTATGTCCTTTAGTTGCTAACCTGACATCCGAGCAGTTTGAGATTTCAAGTGCGCAATTTCTAAATGAGATCATATAAACTGTCTTTGATTGCCTTTTTGTGTGTGACTAGGATGTTCCCTTTTTCTTCTTCCCTGTCTTCCACGGAACAAACAGGCTGGTGTAGGAGGGGCACATTTTCAGTGATCTGATTGCGCTGGTTGAGAAGCGCTAAATTCTTTATTTATTATTTCATTATCGCGGCAATTTGTTTTTTTGCATAGCTTTAATTCCATGGTGGCTAGAGTAAGAAATTACAAGGGTTTGCCACTAATATAGCAAAATCCCCCGCCGCCTCAATTTTATGTGTCCGTACGGACGGACGGAGCCCAATGCTATATTCCCCGCTTTGCGCTAATCGCGCGGCGGGGGTTAAAAAAGAGATGTCTGAATTACTTCTTGTAATTGGTACAGACATACATAGGCCTACTATTAAAGCGGCATATAAAACCTTGTATCTTCAAAATGACAAATTTCACAGGAACATAAAAATAAATCAAAAATTTTATAATTATAATAAAATAATATAAATGGATAAATATAGTTAAAAATAAACAATGTTTAATTTTGCATGTAAGAATAGCGGACATACAAGTTTTTATTTCTTATCAGTTTGGAGATACGAGGTTTTATCAGCAGGCCCACGATTTTCACGTTTAAAGTCTGGTTTGCGTTTTCCATGGACCACAAATGCATTTTCACGGTTAATCAGTAAATCCTTGTTCCTTGTTTTCTTGATAGCCATAATCAATGAGCTTTTTACCGAGTCTGCTCTCTTTTGGATCAGTCACACCTCTTTCATAAGGCCGCCTACATCATGAAGTTAAGTGCTGTGGGCGTGATCGAAGCGCGTAGGGGAGAATACGCGTAACTCAAAAGAGCTTAACTCGAATCGCGTAAAAGAGGACTTACGCGCTAATGGGAGAATAGACCCCTAAGTGCCTTGTTTGATTCAAATAGTTTCTTTGTACTTGTCAGCGTCTTCTTGATTCTTAAATTTACTTTACAAAATGGCTAAATTCGTGTAACGCCATCAACGCAGCTGTTTCTCAAGCTCCTGTTTGTTTCTATTGCTTCTTAGCAACGGTGCACATCTACTACGTCATACTGGGCTTAATGTGGATTGGTAGGAGATGAGTGTGACGAGTAGAACCATCGTCCAATCAGCAGCCGCAGATTTTTTTGAAGGTTCCTCCTCTGAAAACTTTTTTGAACGGCTCTTTCGCAGATGGACTTGTAAAATATTTCCATGGCGGATATATGGAACAGTCCGTCTGGCGTGTCAGGTTATGACATCTCACCAACACCAGGAATGAGTTGGTATCCTCTCTGTTCATAAAATGACTAGCTCCTGATTGGTACTGTCCTCTCTGGACTTTTGAGAGGCTCCGCTTCACTTATTCTTTTTTAGGTAGTAGCCAATCATTTGTCATTTGTTATTTGAATAATGCTGGTGTATGATAGTGAGTTTTGTCTGAAAAACAGGAAAAAAGTTTCAAGGGTCAACATGTTATTTCTTCATATTAAAACTAACTCAAAATATGTCCAATTATGCTGTTAAATATCACCATGGGCGACAACATTGCCAGTTAAATCTAAGTAGTTTTCCATCTCCAAATACTTGTGATGGGCGTTGGTAGAAGGACGCCAAGAGCAGTGGCCAGAAATAAAATGAAAAACCAGCAGAGTGCTGAGAGACTAAAACAGATAGAAATCACGAGACTCACGCTACCAACGGACCTGACGCCATCCGTGGTAGAAAACAGGCGAGCTTGAAAAAAAGAACAAAAGAAAAGGGAAATAAACCAAAGATTCCCTCACTAACACTAATCCTGTTAACACTAATCCTGTTATGCAGCTAAGATCCTGACATTACTCTCTCTCTCAAGACCTTACCGGCTAAAGCACCAAGGAGACAATGACACTCTAGCAATACGAGCGAGGCAGAACAGAAGCTTAAATAGAGTCCGGGTAACGCCCCCAATTAATGCCAGCTGGCACAGGAATCCGATGGCGAGCAAAACGATATCATCCCAGAAGAGAGTAACAAAAGGAGCTCTCAAAGCTCCAAAACCAGGACAATACTCTTCTGCTCACTTGTAATTTAGGTAAAATTAAGAACAGACCTGCTCTAATAGCTTTGTTTGGAATTGAATTCTGCTGTTTGGAAAGTAAAACTGAACACTTATTACCAGTTCCCTCAGGACGTCAGAGAATGCAACAAAACTGAAAAAAGAGTGGCTTGACACTTTTAAAAAATAATTTACTGAATTAACATTCAATGAGATCTTAGCATGTTAAATCTTAGCAGGATGGCTATGCTAAATTTGGAGCAGCTAAACATTACGCCTGGCCACTACCATATGTAGGCATTAAATACTGTACCCTCTGATCATATAATTGGATGAAATTCAATATTTGTGAAGGCAGTCAATAATAGGCAGCTGGATTCCTCAGTTGGATGGTCCTGGATTAAATCTGATTTGTACCACCGCCCAGTGTGGCTAATGCACATTTGCTTATTGAACTTCCCGGGGATGGCTATGGCAATTGGGCGGCAACGGTCTACATACTTGCTGCATATAATTGTTTTCTAAGCAGGTTTGGTCGCAGTTGATGCACAAACATTTGGCTGAACCACATAACGAAGAATAAGAGCAAAAGCCGGCATTCATTATTCCATAATGTAATGTAAACTGACTTTTCCAATGTATAAGGGGCTGTTGATAAATGGCTATTTTGAAAGGAAGCACAGTACAACTGCTGGTCAACGAATTAAAATAATTTGAGATAGCGCAATCGTTAAATTTTCTTGATGCATTTTTTGTGCAGAAAGCAAATCAGGTGTTCACCGCGCCTGTTCTACTTGTTAGAGTAATCACAGAACTCACTACCTGTAAAAAAAAATTGCTCAGCTGAGCTTTCCAAAAGGCCCATTTAGGCCATTTAACTGTGACAATGTTGTTTTATTGAATTAGAATAATTGGGAAACCGCTTCACTGAATTAGAATATTTTTTATTATAATTAGAATCATCACTTTCTCAGTATTTTGTGGCTGCCCCCTTGGCTTGTATGACTGCCTGAAGTCTCCGCGGCATCGATTTGACCAGCTTGTCACAAGTTTCCGCACTCACAGCTTCCCAGGCAGTGGCGATGTTCTGCTTCAGTTGGTCCAGCGTAGTCGGCTTTCTGTCGCGAATTTTCCGCTTGACGATGGCCCACCGGTTTTCAATAACATTGAGGTCAGGAGAGTTGGCCGGCCATGCCAAAACTTCAAGCTGTTTTTCGGCAAACCAATCTTTGGTCGACTTTGGCGCATGAGCCGTTGCAAGATCCTATTGAAATATGAGGTCTTCTTCGCCAAACTGTCCCTCAACAGTCGGAATCAGGAACGTTTCCAGAACATCTTGGTATACGGCAGCCTTGACAGTCTTCTTGAGGAAGCAGAGTTTCCCTACACCCCGATCGGACATGCATCCCCAGACCATAACGCTCTGGGGAGACTTGACGCATCTTTTTACGCACTCGTGATAGTAGATTTCGCCACCACAACGCTAGACACGAGGACCTTGGTCACCGAAGGAGATGCAAAAGCGTGATTCATCACTGAAGACCACTTTCTGCCAGTCTTCAGCAGTCCACTCGCCGTGTTCTTTGGCCCACTTCAGCCGTTTCACCATTTGTTTCTTGTTCAACATCGGTTTTTCCTGCTGGAACGCGAGATTTGAAGCCGAGTTCGCGCAGACGACGGCAAGTGGTTGATCTCGAGGCGTTAGCGCCGGTCTGCTCGTTCCACAAGTCGCTGAGCTCAGAAGTGGACTTGAACCGGTTGCTGACTGCGATTTTTCTCAGCTGCTTGTTGTCACGAGCAGAAGTTTTTCAGATGCCGGAACAGTTGGTGCGCTTGCTGCAGTCTTTCTTTAGAGCTTTGCAGATGGAGGACTGGCTGATGCCGAGCTGCTCAGCAATTTTAGTTTGGGTCAAGCCTTGTTAGCGAAGGGCTTGAATTTGAGTCACTATTCCCGTTGAGAGGTCGCGCTGCTTACCCATGATTGACTTTACAACTTAGAAATTCTACTCAACCCTGACTTTATACTGCACAGTGAACACTCTTCACAGAAAACAAAAATTCGAGCACTTATTCTATTTCAATGAAATGACTTATGAATTATTCTAATTCAATGAAACAACAGTGTCACAGTTAAATGGCCTAAATGGGACTTTTGGAAAGCTCAGCTGAGCAAATTTTTTACAGGTAGCGAGTTCTTGGAATACTCTTAACAAGTAGGACAGGCGCGGTGAACACCTGATTTGCTTTCTGCACAAAAAATGCATCAAGAAAATTTAACGATTGCTCTATTTCAAATTATTCTAATTCGTTGACCAGCACTTGTAAAATGCCAAATCAATCAATGAATCAATTCACTCAGAATGCATTCTGTACATAATAAAACTGGATATTTTACTGTGCCCTCAGTGGTATACAATAAAAGTTCAGTATTCTCAAAACCACAACCTAAGAACAGTTTATCCTTAGAGCGAATGCACAGGTGAAACCAGCTTGAGGGTTTAAAGCAGGCTGTTCTCTCTCTCTCTCTCTCTCAGTGGAGGCAGAAAGCAGGGCAGTGGCTATGTGGGTCAGGCCTGCTGTCCTAGTGTTTCGCAGGAACGTCTCCTGCTTTGTTGTGACACGTGCAAGGGAGCTGGTGCAGCACGGACCCCTCCTGGACCTCGGCAGAGATAGATGAGCTCAGGGATCGAGGGAACACCAGATGACATTGCCTAACCCCCTCCCTTCATACACTTCCTCCTATAGCCCTCACCTCACAACAGTGCCCACACCTACATTGCTGCTTGATGCCAACTATATATACAGTGCTGTGAAAAAGTATTTGCCCCCTTCCTGATTTCTTATTTTTTTGCATATTTCTCACACTTAAATGTTTCAGATCATCAAACAAATTTTAATATTAGATAGAGGTAACCTGAGTAAATACAAAATGCAGTTTTTAAATGATGATTTCATTTATTAAGGGGGAAAAAAGCTATCCAAACCTACCTGGCCCTATGTGAAAAAGTAATTGTCCCCCGTTGTTAAATCATGAAGTAACTGTGATTGACCACATTTTTTGAGTTCAATTTCACTATTCACACCTAGGCCTGATTACTGCCAGACATGCACACTGATTGGCTGGCGCTCGAGAGGCCTGCTTGGGCTCTCAAGCGCCAGCCAATAAATGCGCGTGTAACAATTTCATGGCTCTGCCGTTAACGATTCTGGGCAGGAAGTTAGATTTCAGGGGTGAAGTTTTGCCTTTTCCATACTTATTCTTCGGAACGAGAGGGAGTTACGATAAAAGGTTGGTGCCGAACGAAACTTTAATATATTGTTGTTACGCCAATTACAGACACAAGGTAGCAAAAAAGAAAGTTTTGACGCTAGCAGCAGTAGAAGACAAGTGGTGTCTGGCGATTTCCATTTTTGCAGTTGTTGTCAATGGCACGGCATGTGACTCCGCTGGGCCAGTATATGTCAGAATGTTAAAACAATCCCTCGGAAGCACATATAGGGCTAGGCGATTGCAGCAAATGTTCACAATACTGATTCAGAAACAAACTGGGAATGCCTCCCAAATGTACACTAGCGACCACCAGCGCTGTCGTATAGGGGAGAAAAGTGATGACAATTCTAAGGGCCCACAAAACCCACAGTAGCCGCCATGACTAAATTATGCATAGATCTAATATTCATACGATTGCATCAGAGTTAAAACAAAGCCACAAAGACATGCAATATTGATGAAATACATTTCAATAACCCCCTTCTCAAAAAAATGGTTCGGCCCATGGTTTGTGCTCCTATTTTTTGCTTGTGAGGCTCAAGCAGCAAATGGGTACAGACCTTAAGAATATGATGTCCAAAAAAAAAAAAAAAACCCCACACACACACAAATCTGGACACTAGAAAAGAATAGAGAGGCGAGCAGGCGCTGGAACAGATCAGGGGCCCAGAACATTACAAGATTCTTTTCAAACAAAGGTGAGAGTATTAAACTAGCTTGCTGTGTAAGCTGTTCAGGCTGGTTATTCAGCTGCTAACGTTACGTTAATGTAACATGCGGTCAGCTGAGTAAATAATCGCCTGACAAGAATGACATTACTCAGTTATTAACTATATCATCCACAAAAAAGATTGGTAAGGTCATCATTCGCCAGCCATTATGTAGTCAAAAAATAGTAGCAGCAGGACACGTTCTTCCATCCTTACTGAGTGGTAACTGCATACTTGCCTCTCTCTATCTGTCAGTGACAGTACAGGCTAGGATAGGCTAGCGAGGTATATGCAGTCAGTGTGGCAACCTTAGGCAGGCTTGACAAGGCTGACATTAATTTCACCTTCTTACATGAGTGTTACTCATGAACTAAACTAAAACTAAACTGCTACTTTAGCCTGTTGACATAAGTCTTGTTAACACAGGGGGCTCTAAATTCGTAGACCTGGCGCAGGCACGGCATGGGTGTGTCGAATGAGGAGAGCGCCGCGCCAACGGGGTGTATCCAGGTGTATTTTTAAATTTTGTGCCTGGTGCAGCCCAGCGCGAGTACTCCTCTGGCCCGCCACTGTCGCTCCTGCCGGCGCAAGTGGCAAAGAGAGAGGAGAAGCCTGAGTGGGTTTAACACAGCCGAGTCAAATCTTCAATCAAATGAGCTCCTCCCATCACCTTTAACATTGGAATAAAGAAGCCTCTGTCCTATATCTGCATGATGCGTGAATTTTGCATTTTACATTGCTACTTCTGCCATGTTTTCTGCACCGCTTACGCCTATATTAAGCATTAAGAATATGAGTTAGCTGGCTGGCTAGGGCATTCGCAAATTATTACCATTAGCAAACTTGAATGGAATTTTAAAAGAAACTAGGCCACGTCAGATCATTCAAACCTATGAAGTTGGAATGAAATACGACAGTTGCTCATTTATTTCTTCGGCCTGCATCACTGGGAAGAGAAACAATGGATAGCGTGTTCCTACTATTACACCCTGTTGCTGCTTTAAATTTTGGGATTAACACGCATGGACAACAATGCAAGATACGTTACACATTTATTTTCAATATGTAATCTTAACTCAGTACTAGATCATAGCAATTAGGCTGTATTTCCCCCACTAAAAACGATAAAAACTAAGTGACAATAATAGTGTTAATCCGCTTGCACACTGGACGCGAAAACAAATTTTTTGCACGACAGACTTTGAATGTAATCAGTCGCGCAAAATATTTGTTTCGCGTCCGGTGCATATACACACATAGCCTACACATGCACTCACGCGCCCACATGTACACATCTCGCTCTCTCTGATCTGACTTCAGGACAGTCGATATAGATACTCTAATTCATGTGCTGATTCAAATAGTTGCATTCCATAGTGATTGCTGTAATTATTTATTGCATTGAAAATCTGGAAATCTGCCTGAGAGGTTTTGGTGACGTGTGCGCACTGTGCCCAGGTCAGCCAAATTATCACTGCACAGAAAGTAAACCAGGTTGGAGCTGGCGAGCTTTCTGCGCAACTTCAGCGGAGACTTTTGCTACGAAACTGTAATTACATCTTGATGAATATGTGACACCTCCCCCTACTATGCCGCCATACCCATCTCGGCGCACGTCCGTCTACCAAATTGCCGAAGTGGCTGAGCAAGGTGTTGCACCGCACAAAATTACCACTGTGCGGGCTGCACCGGATGAAATTAGCACTGTGTGGGCTGTGCCACCCTGCGCTGCGCCAAGAAATTAGAGCCCAGGGGGTAATTTTACAGAGCTTGCCCTCCTCTCAACAATAGCTAAGTGAGTGCTTAGAGCTATGGTACTGAGAAGCCCATTTGGATTTTGTTTATTCCAAGACTAGGTAGGTTAGTTCTTCATCAGTTGTTCCATAAAACATAACTTTAATAAATGTTTACAAAAGCAATATGAAATGGAACAATTAAACCTTTATGCATTGCTACTCCAGAATCAGCCGTGGCCACTTCATCTGTGTCATGATTTCGCTCCCGCCGGATATAAGTATCAATCTGGTGGGAGCTAGGACCATGGGCCTAAAGATAAAAAATGTCAGGCTGGGAAAAAACTAGAAACTTTAATAAAAGAAAAACCTAAACACAAAGTTAGAAGTGGGGAGCAAAAACTCAGGGCATAAAATCCAGAATGCAGAGACAAGGAGGACTGGCTAATGCCAGCCCGATATACCTAGACAATCAACTCCACCTTAATGAGCAGCAGATGCAGCTCGTTAAGGTGGAGGTGAGAACAATCTGCAGGGGAGGGACTGCAGGGTGAAAACCCTTACAATCTGAGTCTGACCCAGCAGTAGACCCTCACCACCAGCAATCTGAGTATGTTTTTGGTGGTGAGTGAGTGAATGTGAGTAAGACGACTAATAACTCATAATTGAGATAATAATACTCTGACTCTTTACTGAGTTGTTAATTGTAAAAAAGGGAAAAATTGGGTGTATTGCATCAGGCACTGCCAAGATCACTGAGAAAAATAGAAATAAAGAATAACATCATGATACATTGTCGTAAAAATGGCAATGAACAGTCGGGGTGGGGCCCACTCTGATATTCTGTCAGGGGGCCCAGAATTCCTAGCAACTGCCCTGGGCACCACCATATGCTTATCAGCTCAGTGACTCAAATAGGAGTGTGTCATGAACAGTCTACGCCGGTCACGAAGCAGACTGTGTTTTTGGAGCAAATAATGTCAGACATCGTCCTCACTGTGATGATGCGTTTCCATTGAATACCCTGGGAAATGCGCAAAATCTAGCTGCCGGATAGCTCACTCGGTTAAAGCAATGCATTTCGAAGCAGAAGCAGTGGCGTCTCTGAAAGTGATAATTGGTGGGGCCCTGACCATGCCTTTGCGTCAGTGATTGTTCCTGGCTTGTAGTTATTTTCCGTTGTTGACACGTTTTCCAATAATCCTCTGGCAATCGAAGTTACGGTTTCTCTCTCCATGAGATCTATTGATGACTAAATAATGGGATAAATTCAGATCAGAAAAATTATTTAGGCCACTCAAATATTGTTCAACGCTTTATGAAAGACAAACTGCTCTCAAACGTCTGCGCTACCTTTTCCACACATCAAGTGATTTAACTGGCGCTTCATGATTGTTTTATTTTAATAAAATAAAAGACCACTTGAAATGTCTGTGTGCAATTCTGAATAACGATGATTTAAATGCACGAAATTACACGTCCAGAGTAATGATTGCCGCCGTACCGAAATGTACCGGACCGTACCGGTGTGTTCTCCATTGCTCAGTCCCTCAAGAAAGTTGCATGTCGCAATTGCAACTATTGAAAGCAAATTCAATCAATCCACGCAAATTTCTCATGGAAAAAAAATACATTGCCAAGACATTGCAACTTTCATAGCCACTTTTTGAAAAAGTTACTGCAAGAAATTTTAAAAAGCAATAAAAAAGCCAGGAAAATCCTGGAAGGATTGTTAGTCAATTATGTGAATGATTGCGTGCAAGTCAGGGTTTAAAGCGGAGCTCTGGGCCCCACCAATCTTTAGTCCTAAAGACACCCCTGAGCAGAGGTGTCCATCACGGCGCAGGTTCGAGCCCCGGTCGTACCATTCGGCAGTGGTCGGCAGCTTTTTCAGAAGTAGCGCACAATTGGCCATTGCGCTACAGGGATGCAAATTGGGAAGGGTCTGCCGGGAAGGGTAATATAAGTTGCTCTGTTTGTTGCTTAGGCGCCTCCTGTTGGCCAGCCAGGTGCTCGTCAGGATGATTCTAAGCTTTTTATGTTTGGGTATCCTCCGACCTTGTTCTGAACTTGCGATAGTTCAACCAATGAGTGTATAAGAAGCGGTGGCTGACAGGCACATGCTTCGGAAGAGAGCCGCGAGCTGTCTGCACTCTCCTGAGTTGGCAACAGGAGGTCGCATATGCAAAAGCCTTGTACATAGTTCCCCAATTGGACCTTCCAGATTCGGTTGGAATTGGAGATGCCAAATTTAAAAAAAAAAAAAAAAAAAAACAGAAACGCGCAAATCTGAATAGCGAAATAAAAAACTGGTTGAAAATTGCAACTGATCGAAATATGGTTGAAAAGTTGAAAATTGAGAAACAATTTAACAAAAATTTAAATATGAAATTTAAGTGTCCATATATTTTATTTACAAATGTTTATAATAATAACAGTATCCTCTGTGGGGCCCCTGTGAATGCTGGGTCCCCAGAATCGTCAGTGGTTACCCCTCCCTTATGGCGCCCTTGGGATCATCAGCTCTTGCAGATAGGTAGGGGCTGTCTTGTTTGCTGCAGCATAGGCCAGAGTTAGGACTCTGAATCTAACTCGGCAGCCAGTGCAAGGATCTTAGCAGGGGAGTCATATGGGAGAACTTCGGGAGGTTGAATACCAGACGAGCAGCTGCATTCTCAATGATCTGCAGGGTAGGAGGCCACTGGATGGTAGCCCAGCCAGCAAGGAGTTGCAGCAATCTAAACAGGAGATCACGGCGGCTTGGATAAAGAGCTGGGCTGAGTAGGTGGTCAGGTAAGGTCGAATCCTTCTGATGTTGTACAGAAGAAATCTGCAGGACTATGTTACAGCTGTGACATGCTTCTTGAAGTCCAGTTGGTTGTCGAGGACGACCCCCAGGTTCTCGTAGAGCAGGTAGCAGCTACTGCAGTGCCATCAACGGTGATGACAAGCTGTTGAGGAGGGGAGGATCAGTGCGGGATGAAGAGGAGCTCCGTCTTCTCAGGGTTGAACTTCAGATGATGTCTGGCCATCCAAGTAGAGATGTCTGCCAGGCAAGCTGAAATTCTTCCCTGGACCTGTGTGTCAGAAGGGGAAAAGAGAGGAAAAGTTGAGTGTCATCAACATAACAGTGGTAAGAGAAACCGTGGGATAACATTTCCAAGAGACTCATGTAAATAGACTACAGCAAGGGCCCGAGGACAGATCCCTGAGGGACGCCCGTAGTGAGGGGGAGACAGATCCCATTCAGGACACCTGGTATGTCCTGCCAGCCAGATCCGAGACAAACCGAGAGAGAGCAGTCTCGGAAACCGCCATCTCTGCCAGAGTGGAGATCAGGAGTTGGTAGTTGACAGTGTCAAAAGCAGCAGACAGGTCTAGACGAATCAGAGCAGAAGAGAGTGACAAAGCACGAGCCGTGGCGAGTGCATCCATAACAGACAGAAGAGCAGTCTCCGTTTAGTGGCCAGCTCGGAAGCCAGACTGGTGGGGATCAAGGAGGCGATTCTGTTGGAGAAAATAGGATAATTGATTGAGGTTATTCAGGAAAAATCGCTAATTTAGCTGTAAACGGTATCAGTGTCATGCCTGTCTCGTGTAATTTTGTTTGGATGCCAAAAGTTCACTATCTGTCCCCCGTTCTATCTCAGGCCCGCATTCAAATAAATAAATTTCAAAAGTCCGGTTAGTCTACGGAAATCTTGCACCAAGTCAGCCTTTAAAGTTTGCTGCCATGTAAACCTGCCCCACCTAGTTTGTATTGAAGTACATTGACCAACGTGTATCATGAACAATTACTTTTTCACATAGGGCATGGTAGGTTTGGATAGCTTTTTCCCATTAATTAATTAAATCACCATTTCAAAACTGCGTTTTGTATTAACTCGGGTTATCTTCGTCTGATATTGAAATTTGTTTGATGATCTGAAATATTTACATGTGAAAAATGTGCAAAAAAACAAGAACTCAGGAAGGGAGCAAATACTTTTTCACGGCACTAAAATTGATAATTCGCTCAGTTGCAAGGATCAGTTGGTAGAATTGCTGTCAATTTCTTCACAGCTTGGATTATTGTTCATTGCAATAATTATCAAGCATTTTCCTATCCACATGAATGGTGACACAAACCCTCAACATCCTTCAAAGCTTCTAATTTCCTGTGTCTCACAAAATGGTGTATTTTTTTCTGCGTCATTGTCCCATCAGCTTGATACCCCCTTGAAAAGAAAACGTTTAAAAAAAAACATGCAGCTTTGTAGACTCAGGTCCACGTGTTAAGTTTGCTGATGTATAAATAAAACTCTGTCTACACCCAGTGACAGTAGCATAATGTAGGTAACTCTCAACCTGTATCTGACCAGGAATTGGACAATTTATTGTATTAATTTACTGGGCAAATAGGCAACCCAGAGCTGTGCTGCGATTTCTGGTAAGATATATAACTTAAAGTCAGAGAAGAAGGCTACAATATGAGATTGCATTGACGGCAATTCACTGAAATTTCTCTTTCCATCTAGTAGTAGAATGTTATGTGGTAAATGCTGCTGAAGATGGTATTTAGATAAGATTGAGATTTCATATCTAATTCATTAGATAACTGCTGCTCAAACAATCTCATATTCTAAATTTAATACAACTTGCCTAGAAGCTGGACTATAAAAATCTTAAAAATAAATAAATAAATAAAAATAAATAATTTTGCTACCATGAATGTTTGACACATGACATGCATCTTCAATGCATTTAAATGCATTCCAAGCATCAAACTTTCACAATGCTCTAATAACCAATTTATGAAATTAATCAATTACCAACACTTGGACGTGAGCAGCGTTGGTAATTTAATCAATAAATTATTATAGCATCATGGCAACTAGTGTGGAACTGCGCTTGCATGTAAATATAGATTATTCTTTAGAATTACTGAAAACATTTTGATTAAGTGAGATCTTAAAATAAATTGGGTCGCAATGCTCAAAAAATTGCTAAAACAGGAGATGGAATTCAGAAAAAGTTCAGAATTAATAAAGAATTTTTAAACTATATTTTCATCTCTGCAATATCATTATTCAAGTAAGTTTTCAATGCACAAATCAGCTCATCAGTGATCTCTGTCATTTCCTAATAATTTCTTATTAATTAGAGGCGTATATATAGGTCTTGATAATTCAGTCACCAAGATCTAAAACAGGAACAGCTTGACAGCAATTACGCGTTGAAGGGTCAGAGACTCAGGACATTGAAAATCGCGCAACACCGTTTTTACTGCTTGGGGGACGCTGGGCTTTGGTGTGTTAAAAAGGGCTCAAATAAAAAATTCCCAAGACCATTTAGATATAAATGTGAATGCATTAATTAAATCTGATTGTCTGCACTTTTCACTGATAGTCATTATTTATTTAACCTCCAATAGGCTATGGTAGCCAATCTAAACCCAAGCTATATTGAAATAATATTGGCATGGAGGGTTGATTGGAATGT
Organism: Gymnothorax reevesii; assembly: GCA_029721435.1. Taxonomy (NCBI): domain Eukaryota; kingdom Metazoa; phylum Chordata; class Actinopteri; order Anguilliformes; family Muraenidae; genus Gymnothorax; species Gymnothorax reevesii. Next base: position 40,320,508 of record CM056582.1, on the reverse strand, counting down.
ATTAGGATCAAAGGGCACTGGCCAGTAGAGAGTAGTAGGAATACAGAAACACAAGTTGACAGACACACAGAGACAAATACACACACACACACGCGCGCACACACACATATAAGCCGTGCTTCAAAATTTTAAAGGTGAAGGCCAAAAGGATTATTTTTGTATGGCTGATAGATCAGTGACTCAATATTGCTTGTAGCATTGACTGGTGGACGGGGCATTATAATTTTCCCTGAAGATACACTTCCTGGACACTTTCCATTCCAAATGCCACCCAGCCCCAATCATAATTGTCATCGGCTAGTAAGATGTCGATGACCCCGAACACAAAACAGAAATCTCCTCGATAAAATTTTGATTTTGGTCACAATTAGGTTCTAGGTATGATGAGACAATACTGTGTCAATACTGTGCTCTTGTTTTGTGAAAAAGGGTGGGAGAAGGGTTATAATTAAGACTGTGATGCAGGGAGCCAATAGACAAGCAAACGTATTGTACAAACCTGCCTCTGACCCCATTTCTACATGGCGCGCCAGCGAGCATGACAATGGGTGGGTCACCTGATTCTCCTTGCTCAGAAAACTCAGGCAAGAGAGCAACACTGCAGCACTCAATCACCCGGCTTGTTGCCATGGCAGCGCACCACAGTACTCTTTACATGGAAGCAGGCTTTATCCAACCACCCATCCACCCATGTTTTGGAAGGGCAATTTCTAATGTAGACCAATCAGGGCTAGTAAAAACATTTTCATGGACGAGAAAAATACGTAAATCATCTTCAGATGATTATCACGGTTTCCAACATGTTCTGTATAACCAAGAAACATACTCTTACCGTTTTGTTTTGTAGTGCAGTCTTTCTTTGTTGAAATTCCAATGGCTAAACTCAAGTAACTTATCTCCTCAATGCCCAGACACCTCCACTCTGTGTTAAAAAGAAGAGGGGATGCTACACCACCTACACAGGCCCCTGTGCCAACTTTTTAGAGACCTGTAGCAGCCATCACATATGAGATGAGCTCATTTTGTGGATAAAATTGTAAAACTTCTCAGTTTCGACATTAGCTACGTTATCTCTGTTCTATTGTGAATAAAATACTGGCTGGTGTGATTTGAAAGTCATTGCATTTTGATTTTATTCACAATTTATCCTTTGTCCCAACTGTTTCGGAATTGGGGTTGTAGATCAGGCCCAAAGTAGGGGCGAGCCTGCCACCTTGCTTTATACCACTGTTATACTCAATTGGCTCAGATCACTCGTATCAATCTGGCATGTATGTCTGAATATAGCTTCTAGATTACAGAACAGGGTTTAGCAGGGCAGCCCAATTTACCCCAGATCTTGAAGAAGAGCTCACAAATTATACAATCCAAAGCTTTAGTAAAGTCAATGAAGGCAATGTGTAAGTTCTGCTGTTCCTCTCTACACTTTTTAATGATCTGGTGAAGAGTGAAAACACTATTAATAGTGCTCCTACTTCTTCTGATTCAGGGCAAATCAACTCAGCCATGCGCCGAAGCCGTTGTAAGAGAACGTTTGCAAAAACTTTACCCAAATGCTGAACAGAGACACATTACAATAGTTCTCACGCTGACTGCAATCACCCTTCTTGAATAGAATATAGATGGCTGGCGTAAACCCAGTCTGATGGTGCATCTTCTGTCCTCCACAACAGCTTTAAGATATTCAACAAGAAAGATCTCAGGGCGCTGCCATCATGTACAAGGATCTCTGCCAAGATACCATCTGGTGTCATGGTTCTGAGCGTAGTGGCCAGGTGCTACCACTTGGGGCCTATTAGAATCATGCTTGCAATTATCTACGGCAGGTGTTTTGGGTTGTGCCTCTATTTAAGCTCTAACTTCCGTGCAGTCAGTGCTTTTGTGTCTAACTAGCCATGCACAGAGCCAGTATTGTCTAGAGTGGTGTGGAAGGTTTTGACAGAATCTTTGTAAAAAAATATTATATCTTACGATTCTGTGTCCGCTTAGAGGACTTTGGTATTCTGTTCGTTGCCTCTACTATGCTCAGCCAAAATAAAAACTTCACACTCGTTTGGAGGTCAAAAAGTTGAACATACAAGAAATGAGGTTTTAAATAATGATTCTATTCAATTCTGTACTCATTAAAGATGGTGTATCATAAAAATGATGTCCATAATGTTACCAGTTCCATCGGAAATGCAACGGAAATGTCCAAGAGTAAAAATGGTAAGTTACAACTTGAATAAGAGCAGTGTGCAGGCGATTACATATGGTTTGGGCAGTCACTCAACCTCTAAACAAGTCATTCCTAGTGGACGTTGCAGTGACAAATCGATTATGCAAATGACGTAAGACAATATGTCGGTCTTCTGCTTTGACGTCACACGTGGGCTACCAGAACGAGGTCGGTCAGCTGTGAGGCCAGTTTGTTGGAGACGTGTCCGAAGATCATGGATAGTCCGTCAACCGCATCCCATAACCCTTGCAATGTCAGTGACGGACGTTTCCGTATTCAGCCTGCCAATAACATGTTCACGCTGAATGTTTGACAACCATGGCATTGAAATCAATGAATAATTGACTGTAAAAACTTGATTTTTCCGAGATGTCACTCTAACATGCTAACGTGAGCTCAGTTGCACGTCTCTCATATGGTCACATGACTAAGAACACAAGAAAACATGCTAGAAGTACGCTCGCACGTGCTACGGACCTGTGCACATCGGAGTTGATGTGTGTCATGATGTCTCTGACAACACATTTACCCCAAGTGATCATAAAAACTCTTTTATTAAAAGTTTCAAGAAAATATTTACAAATTTATGAGTGTGAAGTTTCTTTTTTGACGCAGTATAGTATTCAGAATACCTTCCTCTTTGTTTTCTATTAAGGTCTTTTTTGTTTGTGTGGGATGCGACCCGGCAGGGTGGGTTCTTTCACTAGGGTGTCCTAGTGGGGGTTATTCCCGACAGCGTTCGGGTTTTGGGCTTTGTTTTGTTTTCCCTTTTTTGTTCTCGAGCTGCGTTTCGTTGCTTTAAGGACCTTTTTGCTTATTGTTCATTCTTTTCCAATAAATTTCCCGGCCTCATTCTTGAGGTCCTTACGGTGGATTCTCCTTTATCCTATTATTATATTTCTTTTCTATCGCCGTCATCTGCCGTTGTCCGGAAGTTTCTGGGTGCATTTGAGTTCTTTACTTTTATTCCTTTTCTTGCATTTCTTTTTCTTGAGGGTACTATCTCTGGAGATAGTTAGTTTTTACGAACTAACAAATTTCAGCTTCCTAGCCCACGTTCGGCAAGTGTTTGCTCCGTTCTGCGACGGAGTTCGTTTTGAGTTTATTCATTTTCTTATGAGTAACGCTATTGAGTAACTTCCGGGTTTACATCGCCTGATAAAATGAAAAATAGAATTTTATACGTGTGAGGTTTACTTTGCTCGCTTCGTTTTGAGGTGAATTTTTTGCATTTTCCGAATTGCCCAGCATTTTGGCTGGGATTCCTTTAGTTTAACATTATTTAGTTTCATATCGCCTCCTTAACCATTTTTGTGGCCATCAACCTTTTTGTTTCACTTTAAGACACGGTTTTCTCTCGTGTCTGGTTCACCAATACTCCTCCCTCACATCTGGTCCCTGGCTCTTTCTGAGTCTGGTGTTTTTGATTGCTGTGTCTACCTGTGTCATGGCAACATTACGGCAAAACGGTGCAACGAATCTTCATGAAACATTCAGGATACGTTGGCATTAGTCCAGAATTGACCCCTATAAATTGTCATCATCGGGTCAAGGTCACCAGAGATGTCAAAATTGTTTTCCTGCAATAACTTTGATAAAAACGATTATATCATCTAACTAAATTCAGAATGTACATTATTCAATTCTACTTTTACTCATGTGCTACATGACAGGGTATCTCTCATACTTTTTTTAGCGATTGGGTGTTGAATGGCGGGGAGGTCGAGGTCATAGTTGAATTTCTTATTTTCCATTATACATTGAACAAAAACATAAATAATTGTGAGAAATATGGCCATGTTCAGAAGCTCATTGTGCTTTCACTGAGTGTTGACAGATTGCATGACCATATTGCAGCACATTTCGATCAATGATTTAAAAAGACAAACAAGAATCTCGCGATGGCGTGATGATAAAGGGGATGGGGTCAATTGTCCAAATTTCACAAATCAATAGTGGGTATGTCCACCTTTGGCCTGCAGCATTGCAACACATCTCTGTTGTGTGGACTGTAACGAATGGTCAATGGTGACTTGGTGGACATGTTCCCACTTCTCTTCAAGGGTTGTGTGGAGTTGGCGGCTATTGGCTGAAAATGGAAACCATTGACAAACTCAATGCTTGTGGACATTCCAAAGATGCTGGAAGGGGGACAAATCCGAGGAATAAGCCAGCCATTCAAGCACACTAATGTTTTCAGGCTCAAGGAATCCTGTGCATACATGGGTGACTTGGGTCTGGCTGGATAGTTATTGTTTCGATGGATGAATGGTAGGACGATAGGCAGCGGCATTTCATTGTGAAATCACACTGCTTTCAAGATGCTGTTCATCAACTGCAGTTGGGTGCAAAGTCCTTGGAATATTCCCACCCAAACCAGCACTCCACTACCATGTGCCACCTTGCGCATCACAATGATGTCAGCATAACAATCCTCCATCCATCCGCTCTCTGAAGTTGGAAACGTGACTTGTCTGTAAAGAAAACAGTCCTCCATTGTGCCATTGGCCATTGAAGGTGTCTAGTCAGTCAAACCAATTTTTTCATCGAGCTGAGGAAAGGTCTAATTCATAAAGGGTAAAAGACTCCCTCCTCAACTCTGTAAGAAGAAGAGGTAGCTAATTGCACAGCTTCTAATCACAGAGCAGTTTATCAGCACAGTGTGATCATTCCTGTAAATATTTATTGCTTTTAGAACTATTGCATTAGACTCCTTACATCTATTGTTTACTCAGTGTTCTTTTTTTATCTGTATTCAGTTTTTTTTAAAAATCTGTATTATCGACATGTGCGTTATATCTGTATTATCGTCATCTGTGCCTCATGTTGTGTGTTTTTTTGTTCCTCCACTGTTGCAATTGAATTGCCCCATTGGGGGACAAATAAAGTTATTATTGATTGATGACGTAAATATATGGACTTCCTGGAGATTATTTTTCACGGCTGTTAGCTGTTCAAAAATGGGGTGATTGTGGGGACCAGCTGTCTCATCTGCAGTGGGAGTTATTGGTCTCAGATGATCACAGAGGTTACGAGTCCAGATATGGCTGTCATGCATGCGGGCGTTCTGCTGTCTTGCCTCATTCCTCAAAAAGGTGTTTTATGGGACTTATTGTTGAAACATGAACATTAAGAGCCCTTTCAACATCCCTGAGAAACATTCCTGCATTGAGCATGCCAATGGCCCTCTCCCTGATGGCTTGAGTCATTTATGGCATTTTGAACAATGGCAGAACTGGGACTTTTGGGGTGGCCTTTTATTGACCAGAGTGCAGGATGTGCCTGGGCTGACTGTACCTGATATTAATTGCTCTGGATCATGCCCCACCTGTCTGACAGGCCGATTTTGACAAAGGGCATGAACTTGAAAATGATATGGAGAAGGTCACTGAAATGCACACAGACCAGTGGCACACAACCTTAGTCACATAAATAAACCCAACTAAGGCAACCTCAGAAATAATTATGCGTAATATATAGAAATGACTCAACTTTCACGTTTATATTTTTGTTCAGTATAACTCAAAAACCATTAGAGATAGAGAGATGTTTATTAAAATCAACATATAGGAAGTCACATATGGGGTTTCTTTTGGCACTATAACCTTTCCATGAGTGACCTTAAAAGAATTTTCGGTTGTATCCAAGGGAGACCACATTGATGAGATCGAATCAGAAGTTAAAGCAGTAAAATAACATAACAATGTAAAGGCTGGTGAAATTGGTGTTTCAGATGCCGTGGCAGGCGAAGGTGCACCAAGCACGGAGCCGGCACAGCTGAAAAAGATAGAGCGAAAATTGGAAGGGAAACGCAAGCTCCTTTCCCTTCCAATTTTCGCTCTATCACTTTCAACTGCACCGGCTCCATGCTTGGTGCACCTTTGGCTGCCACGGCATCTCAAACTCCACTTTAAACAACCTTAACAGAATAATCCAGCCAGTCATGAAGTCGTCAGCCGCGGCTGCGTTTGAGAAAGTGGTAGCTAACCAGCAGGCAGTTCTTTCTGGCCATAGTAAGGGTCCCTTGGCTCTTAATGCTCAGCATTCAGAATTTTCAGAGAGACTAAAATTACAAGAAAGTACCACTCAAAGAATGGAGGCTGCATTACTCTCCCTCACGGAGAGTGTTAGAGCCCTGTTGAACCAAAACTGCAAATGCCTTCAAGATATGGGGTGAAGCAGGGAAATCTAAGGACTTTGTTGCATAATGTGAAATTTTCTTTAAAGCCCGACCAGTTCACGGTTCGCAAATGAGGAGTCTTGAGTGTCATTTATTTTATCCCTGTTGACTGATACTCCACTGACTTGGGTGGGTCCACTAATCCGATCTGAATAACCGGTCGTGAATACTGTTGAAGCCCTCATTGGAGCTATGGAATAAGTTTTTGATCAGGATGTACATGGCCCAGACGTGGCAATGCATTTAATGTATCTTAAGCAGGGATCTGAGAGTATCGCTAACTTTTCTATCACATTTCGTTCATTAGCTACTGAAACATGCTGGGTGGAAGTGCCCAGATTTTATTCATGCTCTGGCTGAGGATGTTAAAGATGGTTTGGCGTCATTGGAGCCTTGTGTTTCCCTAGATTCGTTGGTTCGTATGGGCTGTGCAAATTGATAATCGCCTCCGTGAACGTAAGAGGGATAAACTTTATGCATTGGGTACTGTTGATAACAAGGTTAGTATTCCCGGGAGCGTTCACACAGCCCTAACTCCGCCCACAGATACTTCCACTTCGGACGAATCTATGCAGGTTGATGGGTTATTTAATAGCAGGGCTTGTAAGCCCGCTCGCAGACATATAATCTGCCATAATTGTGGTAAGCCAGGGCATATCCGTCCACGCTGTCCTGAGCTTCAGGGAAATGGGAAGTCCCCCTAGTGGTATGGGGTGCACTGGAGGGTCAGAATCAATTTCCCCATTGTACTTTAATTCCTGTAGAATTAACAAAGGGGACAGAATTTCTATTAATGCGTTTTTGGACTCTGGGGCTGTAGACTGTTTTATGGATAGGGAATAGGCTAAGAGACATTCCATTCTGGTTCGCCCTCTGCAGTCACGCTCTCAGTCTACTTTACCTCCTCATCGCCCTTATAATTGCAAGATCAGTCTCCACCCTGGCAACACCCCGCCAGGGGGTCATTGTGCTCACTATAAGGTCCTGAACGGAAGGTCATGCGGGAATATATTCAGGAAGCCCTGGCTAATGGTTTTATTCGACCATCCATGTCCCCCGCCGGGGCGGAGTTCTTTTTTGTGGAAAAAAGGATGGTAGCCTGAGACCTTGTATTGATTACAGGGACCTGAATAATATTACGATTAAAAACTGATACCCTCTTCCTCTGATGAATTCCGCATTTGAAAGCTTGCAGGAGGCATCGTTTTTTACTAAGCTGGACCTGCGGAATGCATATAACTTGGTTCAGATACGAGATGGAGACGAGTGGAAGACGGCATTTAATACGCATGACGGGTACTACGAATTGGTTCTGCCATTTGGATTGGCTAACGCCCTCTCTGTATTCCAGGCACTCGTTAATGATGTCCTCCGAGAGATGTTGGAGAAATTTATTTTTGTTTACCTTGATGACATTTTCATTTTTTCCTCAACTCTCTCCGAGCACTGACAACACGTGAGAGAGGTGCTGGAGGCCCTTCTCAAAGCCAGCTTTTTGTCAAAGCTATCTTTCATGCCAAGACGGTCTCATTTCTTGGTTTCATTGTTTCTACGGGGTTGGTCCGCATGAACCCTGACAAGGTGGCAGCTGTAAGGAATTGGCCTGCCCCCCAAAATGTCAAAGAGGTCCAACGTTTCCTGGGATTTGCCAATCTTTACAGAAGGTTAATCCGCAATTTTAGCGGGATAGCAGCTCCCATTATTGCCCTCACTAAAAGAAAGACCTCCCCTTCTTTCGCCTGGTCGTCAGCAGCCGAGGCTGCCTTTCAAGAGCTAAAGAGACTGTTTAGCTCAGAACCTATTCTTGTTTTGCCCAACCCCTCCCTCCCATTTGTGGTGGAGGTTGATGCCTCGGAGGTCGGGGTGGGTGCTATCTTGTCCCAGCGCCCCCTTTGGGACAATAAGCTACACCCATGCCCCTACTTCTCCAGGTCATTGTCAGCGGCTGAGCGAAATTACAGCATCGGTGACAGGGAGTTGTTAGCTGTTAAACTCGCATTAGAGGAGTGGCGCCATTAGCTGGAAGGGTCTGAAGAAACGTTTGTAGTCTGGACTGATCATAAAAATCTCCAGTATATTTAGCAGACCAAGTGACATAATTCCCGGCAGGCACGGTGGTTGTTGTTTTTTAACCGCTTTAACTTCACGTTAACTTACCGCCCTGGCTCAAAAAATATAAAGCTGGACGCCTTACTGTAGATTTACGATTGTTCTGACAGAGATCCTATGCCGGAGCCGTTCATTCCGGTTGACCAGATTTTGGCACCCATCCAGTGGGGGGTGGAACCTGTGGTACAGTGGGCCTTAAGAACCGATCCCGGTCCTGGTGGGGAACCGTCCAATTGTTTATTTGTCCCTGTTGTGGTTCTTCCGCAGGTTCTCCAGTGGGGACACTCTTCCCGTCTGGCAGGTCACCCTGGGGCCCATCGAACCAAACAATTATTGACCCAATGATTTTGGTGGCCCAGTATGATGAAAGACATTCAGGAATTTGTGGCAGCATGCAGCACTTGTGCCAGGAATAAGGTGTCCCATCTCCCCCCTGCTGGCCTGTTGCGCCAGTTACCTGTACCCAAACGCCCTTGGTGCCATATTGCGCTCGATTTTATCACGGGCCTGCCCATCTCTGATGGCATGACTGTCATCTTGGTTGTGGTCGACCGTTTTTCCAAGGCCGCTCATTTTATCGCGCTGCCTAAACTGCCTTCTACGGGGGAGACAGCCTTCCTAGTTGTTAATCACGTGTTCTGGCTGCATGGTCTCCCCCTTGATGTAGTTTCTGACAGGGGTCCTCAGTTTGCGGCCAAATTCTGGCGTGCTTTTTGTAAACAGTTGGGGGCCACGGTGTGGGGCCACGGTGTGCCTGTCATCAGGGTTTCATCCTGAAACTAATGGGCAGACTGAGCGTACTAATCAGTCCTGAGAGAATAATCTTCGGTGCTGAGCGGCCGATAATCCTGCGTCCTGGAGTCGTTTTTGGCATGGGCTGAATACTCCCAAAACTCATTGTGTAACTCCTCTACAGGTCTTTCTCCTTTCGAGGCCCAGTTGGGTTATCAGCCTACTCTGTTTCTGCGAAGGAGTCAGAAGTTCCCCAAATTGAACACTTCATTCGACGCTGCCGCTCTGTTTGGACTAAGGTCCATTCCTCCTTGATGCAGGCTGGGCGTAGACAGAAATCTGCGGCTGACAGAAAGTGCCGTTTCACCCCATCTCATCGAGTGGACCAGAGAGTTTGGCTTTCCACTCGGGATCGCCCCTGAATTGTGGAATCTCGGAAATTAGACCCTCGCTTTATTGGCCCGTTTCAGATATTGCGGAGGATTAACCCTGTCACTGTGCATCTTATGCTACCTAGATCCTTGCGGATCCATCCCACCTTTCATGTGTCCAGGCTTAAACCTGTTACCACCAGCGTCCTGGCACCTGCCGACAAATCCCCGCCCCCGCCACGGATGATTGAGGAGGGCTCGGCATACACGAAAGACTTCAGTGCCAGAAACGAAGCGAGCAACAACAGAGGAAAAGAAATCTCAACAAACGAGAAACTAACAAGGCCCCAAACAATTGTGCCATAAAAAACCTAAAAGAGCAAAACTTCCTGGAAATAATGATAATATATATACTGACAAACCCTGACTAAAGATTTCTCGAGCCGAAGCGAGTAACTTAATACCAGACACTCCAGCAAAGGAGGTGTGGTGACCTCCGGCTTAAATAGACTCCGGGAAAGGACCGCCCAGGAATAATCAGCCAGCTGGGTAAAAAAATCCGATGGGGAAAGAAAACGATGTCGTCAGGGACGAGAGTAACAAAGAAAGCAAAGAGCACATACACAAACCATGACAAACAAACAATCAACAATGCACCCCGGTGCTCAATAGAGAAAAATGCGAGACGAAGTAGAAAGGTGCTCTTGGACTTCTTGGATTTCTTCAGCTTGTTTGTTGTCTTAACCTTTGATTTTCAATTTTATTTCTGTGTGTCAGGGAACTACTTTATGGCTATTTGTAGTATTTCAATTTCTCATCTTTATCCTTCAGTTGGGTTGATACATTCCACTTATCAATTAGCCGTTTTCTTTTTCAAAATCTATGGTTTGTGATTTATTCTTCTTCAATTTCATGTCGTTTGTTACCATTTGTTGATGATATACGTATGACACCAGCTTCTAAATAATTAAACAATCTCATGCTTGTGGTTACCTGTCTTGTTTAACCTTCATTGTTTAAGTCCTTTCCCAGAAAGGGCCAGAGTGGGTGTAGGCTTTCATTGCAACCAAGCACCTGATGCTACTAATCAAGCTCATTAGCAGAGTCCAGGGGTTGATTAGTAGTATCAGGTGTGTAATAGGTTGCAATGAAAGCCTGCACCCACACTGGCCCTTTCCGGGAAAGATTGGGGACCCCTGGTTTAAGTGATTGACTGACCAACCCACATTGCCTGTATTACCTTAATTATGTACAGCTGATGTCTATTTTTGTTTTCCACTATTACTCCTTCCTGATGAAGACCTGAGTCGGGTCAAAACATGTTGTTTTTTAGCTCACCTGACGACGAAGTCAGAGCTTATGTCATGGCCTGTTTGTCCGTCGTCTTCATTCGTCGTCCGTAAACATCTTCTCCTCCGAAACCGCTGGGCCTATGAAGCTGAAACTTGACAGGTACCTTCCTACCCATGAGGACACCAAAGTTTGTTCAAGGTGTTCCGATCCTGTTTCAAACAAGGCCGCCATGGCGGCCATATTGAAAATCACATAATTGGCCATCTGAAACTAGGGCTGGGCGATATATCGATATTATATCGATATCGTGATTCAAAGTAAAATATCGTCACAGATTTTGACTATCGTAATATCGTGATGTAAAATAAGTGTTGGCTTTTCTGGTTTTAAAAGCTGAATTTCAGTTATGGGCTGAATTAAGTGCACTTGCAAAACTGTTGAAGCTGTTGCCTGCACCTGTTTCATCATTATGTCAACAGTACTAATAAATGGTTATAGAAAATATTATTGTGTACATATTTTGCAAAAGCACCAACATTTGTCTTGATGATATCGGCAAAATATCGATATCAAGGTATTCGGTCACCGATATCGAGATATTAGATTCTGTCCATATCGCCCAGCCCTATCTGAAATCTATTTATGCACATATTCAGCTGAAATTTGCTATGTAGTTAGTACGTGGCAAGATACATCACATATCATACGGCTTTTTCCGTATTTCAAATTTTGACCTTGCTTTCACCTTCAACTTTATACAACCCCTGTGAGTTACATTGAAATCTTCCAAAATCATCTTCTCCGAAACTACTTGGCCAATGAAGGTGAAACCTGACAGGTACCTTCTTGCCTATGAGGACACTAAGTTTTGTTCAAGGCGTTTTGATCCGATTTCAAACAAATCACATAATTGGCCATATGAAAGCTATTTATGCGCATATTCAGCTGAAATTTGCTATGTGGGTAGTAAGTAGCAAGATACATCGGATATAATGTGAGTTTTTCAGTATTTTGAATTTTGACCTTGCTTTGACCTTCAACTTTGTACGACCCCTCTAACTTACACAGAAACCTTTAACACTCTTCTTCTCCAAACTAATGACCAATGATGCTGAAACTTGACGAGTATCTTCCCACCCATTAGGACACCAAATTTATTCAAGGTGCTCTGATTCAATTTCAAATATGGCCACCATACCGGCCATATTGAAAATCACATAACTGGCCATCTGAAAGCTATTTATGCATATATTCAGCTGAAATTTGTCATCTAAGTACTATCTAGCAAGATACATCACATGCCTATAAAAGGTTTTTCCGAATTTTGAATTTTGATCTTTGACCTTCAGCTTTAAACTTGTCCGAATAACGTAATTTTGTTGTAACCACAGCTGATTCAGGTGAGCTACATGGCCTGTGGCCTGATTTGTATTTTCTTCAGCCAATGTTATTAAAGGCTTTTTAACCATTTTTCTCTTCAGACCTTCTTTTTGAGTGCCTGGACATCGACACCTAGTGTTCGGTTTCCATTAAAATAACGTGTTGCTGGCAGCAAATTCAAAATGAGCCAATATTTTTTAAAAATAATGTCATTTCTCAGTTTCAACATTTGATATGTTGTCTTCGTTCTATCTTCCAATCGTTCCTGTCTGTTTTTATTCACATTTTACACAACTTCCCAACTTTTCTGGAAATGAGGTTTTAATATTAACTAGTTACCTATTTTATGAGAAAATTTTTGAATTAGATGACTGCTACTTGTGGTCTGCTGTGCTTGCAAGGTAACATAAGCTAACATTAGCAAGCTTTCAATTCACCACCAGCAAAGCAACTAGTTAGAAAAATATAAGCTTTTGTCATGGGACAAGGAGGCACGGATGAGCTTTTTTATTTGTTTATATGTCTTGCTTCACAAGTTAAAGCACTGTGTAATTAAATCTAAGAATAATGAATTTTGCAAAAAAGTAAACTTTGTTGCGATTATTTGGCAAAACATTATATTTCCGCAGAGTTGACCAATCCCAAGACCCGTCTCCCATTGTTACTGTTGCTAGGTCCGACAACTAACCAGGTGACTTCAACCTTGCCTGAGTTCAAAACGACAAGCATAGCGACGCTGGTTCAGTTCACTGATGTGCTGCATGCGAGTCGGTGTTATTTTGGCATCAACATTTTGTCTCCCTAAATATGTGCTTTTAGAAGGATGAAAAGTGGCACAATTACTAATGGGAAGATCGAAATGTGACGCGGTGTCAACGTTTAAGTGCGAGCAGTAAAGTTAAGTTAACGTGACCAAGGCTTTTAATGACCCTCTAATAAGATTTGTGCTTGGAAGTTTTCCCTGTTATAAGGAACATCGATGAATGTCCGTGTATGTTATCAAATTGCTGTCTGGTCTCCTCACTTCATTGTACCCTGGTTGAGCATATTTGCCATCAACCGAATTGTTCATATTTAATCATATGGCTAATGCCAACATTGTTGAAAGGAAGTGCTAGTTAAGTCTGGCTACTCCTTTCCTCAGCTTCGTCTTTGCCCCTGTCTCGTAAAAACGCTGCTCTCAGAAATGATCACTGCACAGCATGGATCGAGGGGATAGAGAAAACTTTTTTCTCTTGATTTCTAGCTAACAGCCAAGCCTTTCTTCCCTCCTTGTCTTTTGGAACTGTATAAACAGACAAAGCGACTTGTCCACTGTTTTTAAATATTCTGCAGGTAAAAAGTATTGCCATTGAATGTCGGTTACAAGCAGCTAGCTTGTTATTCATCTTGTTAATTTTATTAACTGCTCAGTTATTGCAGTCCCTGCGACTGTAAGGGTACCTAGGTAGCTCGCTGGTGACCGTTATCGATCGCGAGCATTTGTTGTTAGTCAGCGGTCAATTCAAGTCAATGGGATGGCTAATTAGCTAGCTAGCATGAAACATTTTAGTACAGCCCTTCAAATGAATATTGCTTCAAAAGGCATGAGAATACAACTGCATAGGTTTGTTTGATAATAGTGCCTTCTGTAATATTCTTGTTGTAAATTGTAATTATCTTGTGAGATTTATCACTAATGAAAAAGACACTAATTTCACAACTGTTTCAGATCTTTTTTTTTAATTAGTTCAGGAATACATTAAAAAGCTTATTATGATTTTGTTGCGTGTTACGTCGTTTTGCCATCTACAGAAACCCAAAATGCCTGGTTTGACGGCGGCCTAAGGTGAAAGTTGTCCGAGGTTCGGTCAGACCCCTGCTTGCCCCATAGACCCATTTACGACCGATGTCATCAAAAAGATGCGTCCGCATCTTGGCAACGGAAGGAGCGGTCTCCCCAATTCAGTCTGACGAGTTATGAATCTGCAAACATTGAATTAGATATTTTACCTGCGCTTGTTGTGATTCTGCTCTTTTGGTTTTGGTAGTTCTGCTATGCCATGATCCCTAGCCTAGTTTAAGTTCTGTGCCTGGCTTTGCCATGATTATTAATTCTTTTGTTTTGTGACCACCGCTTTGTCTGACCATTCTTAGGATTATGTATTGTGTTTTTGGTATTTTAGATTTCCTTGTTTTATTATTTTTCATGTTTTAGTTTATTAGTTACCATGCCATGTTTTCTTTGCCATGCTTTATACTTTGTCTCCCCTGTCTTGTCATGTGTGTATCTTTGCTCACGGTCCCTTGTCTTGCGTGTCACTCATTCAGGTGATTTATTGGTTTCTGGGTTTCAATCTTCTTTCATTATTTCTTGTTCTTCCTTCCTCTCTCTTTCACTGTCTTACTAACCCATACTAACAGTTTATTGTTTTTGCTAAACCCACACTAACCTTGTATATTTGGACTAACTTACTAACAAGCAGACGGGATTGTATAGCTGCACTTCCTAATTGACTAATGATCTCTCAGCAGTCGCCCAATTCTAGTCTCCACCTCCTTGCCTATCCCTAATTATCTCTGCTGCTATTTTCTGTGGATTTCCACATTTACTTTGCGCTTTCCTTTCTTTTTACTTTGCACTTTAGTACTCCTTGACCGGAGCTGTTCTGTTCATAGGTTTGTCTTGTGATCCCTGTCTGCGTTTTGGCTACAGCCAAATTCATGTAATTAGTTTATTCCTCATGTGTCCCTCCCTGATTATTGTTATCATTGATTGCACCTGTTCTCCCTGGTCATGTGTTCTCCCGCATGTGTATTTAAGATGTCTGTTTGGTTCACTTTCTTGTCAGATCGTTCTTCCTATCTTCCTGTGCCACGTTTGATTAAGCCTTGATTCTTAGTGATTTATCTTTCTGACTGGACCGCCTGACTACGAGCTTTGCATATTCCCTGTATTGTACCGCATTCTTGTTTATCGACCTCTTTTTGCCTGACTACGGATTTTGTGATTGGTGCCCTGGTTTTGATTCTGGATTAAGCCCATTGGGCTTTGATTTTGGATTGCGGACATTGTACTGCTGCCAGCTCTGTGGGGGGTTTCCACCTTCAGAAATAAAGCCTCCTTTTTGTATTCTACTGGTTGTCGCGCTTGGTTCATTTCGTAAATCCCAACAGCACTGAAATGTCTGGTTGTTGCGTGTACGGGTGTCAGAATTGATATTCCATAAGTAGACTAAGTTTTACAGGATTCCAAGAGGATCATATCTGTATAACACACACTGGCTGCAAGCGAAGCGTCAAGTCAAACTCCGAACGTCACCTTGATGCTTTTAAACGCCTACTAGAAAGCGTCAGCCGCATCAACGTTGACAGCTGTCAACACGATCGAGAAGCCATGGGTGTCACTCTCAAAATATTCAAAATGATAACACTGAATTTTGAAAACACCTACCGATAAAGCTTATTTTAAGGGATGAAAAAGTGCAACGTTCAGGTTACTGCGCATTGTATGTTATATACAGGCATCATTTTCCTCCTAAATTGTAAGTCTTGTAACTTAAGATAATGATTCACTTTACTTCACCCAGCAGCGAATCAGCTAGCTAATTTAGCAGTGTGAAATTCTTACCAGTGTACCTTGAGTTAGGTTCTGTCTAACTGTAGATCGCTTGATAACTTAAATGCGCACAAAATAATGGATTTCGTCTCAAAACTGCGACGGTTAAAAAGCAGGTATATCGTTTTAATAACTTCATGTGAGGTTTCCGCTAAATGTGTGCCACCAACCATGACAAGGCAAAATAGTTAACCTAAATGAAAAAAGCGTTTCTACTGAGTTCAAGCTCAAGAAAGTGAGAAATTGGTGAAAAGTAAAAATCTGATGCGCATCACACGCTGCCAGTGGGCTTTGCTCCACTGAAATTAATGTAACCAATTTATTTACGCACGTCTCACGGTTACAGACTTTAATTTAAATATGTTTGAATAATGGTAAAACGAAGCAGATTTCATGCTTGCATGACAACTATGCAAATCAAACTCGCTAGCTAGCAAGCCAACAATACAAAATAATGCTTACTCTGCCATGCAGGTACAGTTCGCTGTCAGGACATAGTTTTCTGTTTTTATGATTATTATTATAACCCACATGTCATACATGGCAGTTTTATGCCCTTGCGTTTGAAGGACCTCTGATTTCGAGACACGAAACTCCAAGTCTGTCGTGGTATTTAACATTCTGCTTATGTCCGCAGATAACACAGTCATAAGCATCCAGTGACTTGTATGCCCGTAGTTCCTTCCTAGTGTTCATGGTAGGTTTCTCAATCAAATGGGTATATATATATCAGGCCACGGAATACTGGGCCACTAACGTCATCTACCCACCCTGCTGAAAATTCCAGCTTTGACCAGCCTAGGCTGGTCAGGCTGGTTTAAGCTGTATTTTGGACAATTTTAGTTGGTCAACCAGCTCTTCACCAGCTGAATCCAGCTGAAAATACCAGCTTAACCAGCTTTGACCGCCTTTATCAAGCTATAGAGACCAGATACACCAGCTATGACTAGCTAAGAACACAGCTTAGACTAACTTAAACCAGCTTAAAATTCTAGCTAGAATTGCAGTTTGCGAAAAAACTGGCTTTGCATTGATGGTGCTTTTGGATGAAAGCTGATAGTCAAGCTTGCTAAACTCTGGGGTATATAACCAATATACTCAGCAAAAATAAAAATTTCACTCTCGTTTGGAGGTCGATAAGTTGAACATACAAGAAATGAGGCTTTATATCATGATTTTATTCAATTCTGTACTCATTAAAGATGGTGTATCATAAAAATAATGTCCACAATGTTACCAGTTCCACCGGAAATGTCCAAGAGTAAAAATGGTAAGTTACAACTTGAATAAGAGCAGTGCGCAGGTGATTACGCATGGTTTGGGCAGTGACACGACCTCTAAACAATTCATTCCTAGTAGATGTTGCAGTGACAAATAGATTATGCAAATGACGTAAGACAATTTGTCGGTCTTCTGCTTTTGACGTCACACGTGGACTACCAGAACGAGGTCGGTCAGCTGTGGTGCCAGTTTGTTGGGAGACGTGTCCGAAGATCATGGATAGTCCGTCGACTGCATCCCATAACCCTTGCAACGTCAGTGACGGACATTTTTGTATTCAGCATGCCAATGGCACGTTCACGCTGAATGTTTGACAGCCATGGCATTGAAAATCAACAAATGATTAACTGTAAAAACTTGTTTTTCCGAGATGTCACTCTAATGTGCTAACGTGAGCACAGTTACACATCTCTCATATGGTCATATGACTAGGAATGGTTTTAGCTCAAAGTATGCTCGCACGTGCTAAGTACCTGTGCACGTCAGAGTTCATGTGTGTCATGATGTCTTTGACAACGCATTTACCCATAGTGATAATAAAAACTCTTTTATTAAAAATTTCAAGAAAATATTTACAAATTTATGAGTGTGAACTTTCTTTTTTGACTCAGTATAGCTGAAGGCTGAAATTGGCACGACAACACCCCCCCCCCCCCCCCCCAATAATGCATTATGGCTGCAGTTGTGGTTCAAAAATGTCAGAAAAGTTTAAAAAAGTGCCATTCATTATTTTCTATTTTGATGATGATTGGCAACAGTAGCGGAGCTACAGGGGGGCCAAAGACGTCGCTTTTAGTCCTGGCTAGATCTCAATCATTTTCTTTCATTGACGTCTTTTCCAATTATCGTAATTGGCAACTGAAGACACGGTTTCTCACTGCATGCGATCTATCAGCAATGAAATCATGGGCTAAATTCAGCGCAGAAAAATCATTGACTTATTAATTGGCCAATGCTTTGCGCGATTGAACTGGTCTGTGTTCCAATGAAACACAGACTTTCTCTCTAGGTATTTCGTGGGTTGATTTAAAAAAAAAAAAAAAACAGTGGCACTCGGCAGTTAAATAGCCTGGGTTATAAAAATCTCAAGCCATTTGCGTGAGAGTCAAAAGGTAGCTATGCAATTTTGAATAACGTAGATTTAATACCAGCAAATATGTTTCCAGATGAATGATTGTCATCTTACCTAATCGGGTGGAAACAGGCAGCACCTGTTAAGTGCGGAGCGCTCTCGGAGTGAACCTTTTGTTAATCATGAAGATGACTGAGAACAGGTCAGGATTTATAATTGTTTTAAATGGCTGTTTTGTGCAACCCAATTCTCTGTTCCGCCACTGTACTGAATTTAACCCGCGATTTAATCGCTGTTAGATTGCATGTGGAGAGAAACCGTGTCTTCAGTTGCCAATTACAATAATTGTAAAAGACATCAATAAAGGAAAATGATTGAGATCTAGCCAGGACTAAAAGGGATGTGTCTTCGCCCCCCCTGTAGCTCCGCCACTGATTGGCAAATTTTTTGTCAAATCACATGTCATAAATGAGGGCTGCCATGTGGGTGTCTCTTCTTAAACTATCCATCAACGATTCAGACAGAGGCGTTACCAGGATGCCAAGCTTGGGTGGGCATTTGTCCTCCTTGGGGGGGCAAAAAAAAAACCTCTAAATCGCCGTAAAATAAATAAATAGAGCCTATATATATCACTTAGATTCTTAAATCACATCATGCCAGAATTGACAATGTATGCAATGTAAAATTTATCTTCTATGGGCATGTGGTACTCACTGCATTAAATTTCAAACAGTTGATTTCAATATACATGAAGAAATGTAACTATAACCAATGCAGTTAAAGTCTGAGGTCAATCAGCAGGCTCTTAATTGGTATGTACACCTGGCCTTCATTCCTAACCATCAAGAAGATAATGATGAATGCAATTACAACGCCAATGATGATAATGAGGCCCACCAGTTTTGTGGTGAAGTATCAGGTGAAAATGGTTTTTTGCTGTATACGCAATAATTGGCTAAGTTACAAGTTAAGTCATTAAGTTGGCAAGTTAATCTTATTGGTCTGTTACCTCTTTAATTTTTTGCCAATAGTGCAATGAGTACAATGTAAAATGAGTCATCTTTGGGGCATTTCAAAGCCATGTTTGGCATTCTGTAGATTAAGATGATAAGATCAAAAGAACCTAATTAAGAAAAAGTAACAGCTTGTTAAAATCCTGGAATTGCTATTGTGGTTGCAAAAAAAACCAGCATACACAGGGGTCCTCCGGGACTGAGTTTGAAAACAACGGAAGTAAAGGACAACAGAATCGCCTCCTATTAACCAATTAGGCAACTCTCAGAAAAAACAAACCTATTCCCATTTACTTTGCTTGATTGGCAATCAAATGGTGGATTCGTTTACTCTCGAAGTTGAATGAGTAAAGCTGTTCAGACAGCATGATTGATTGATGCATTTCTAAATTTAAATGTCCATAGAACAGCAGTATTGCATGAACGCGATTGTCATTGCCACGCGATTTCGTGCGACTGATCATTTATATCTGACATTCACGTTTCATGGTTTTGGGGAAGAGGAAGATTTTTTCTAATTATTCAAACTAGCATTCTTTCAATCCAACACCGTCGCTCTGTTATGTTTGTCTGCTTTTCACCATCACATCTTAATCGTTATAGGCCACTGAAATTGTTTGATTGTTATTGAGGCCAAGTGTACGGGAGCAGATTTAGGGAAGGGCGGAGCACCTGCAGAAATCTAAACTCGGCTTCTTCCCGGCAGCATTTTAAATAATTTAAGCCGCTTCAGGTGTGTCTTTAAACGCGTTTACTTTTCTTAGAGTTGCCTTCTGAAATCCTTTACTTGGCTCCGTTCAGCATGTCACCGAAAAATACTTACGCCAGTCTAGTTTTCTCCCGGAAGTGCTTATGATACAGAATTATTGTAGCAACAACCCCAGTGAGTAACTAACGTTAGCAACTCCAGACTAGCTGCTGGCGAGCTGCCTGGGCTCACTCGGTAGCCAACTTGGGTTATAACCGCACGAGTGAACACAAATGACAAACTAGAACACAAATTACCATAATATCAAACACGAAGACTTACAAAATAAGCGGTGGCAGAAATAGCAACAAAAGAGATATGGGCGAAGTTTTAATTCCCTGAGAGAAGCACAGAGCAGTAGACGTGACCTCAGACTGATGAGCAAGACGGCAGTCTAAGAGAATGGGAGGGTCCCAGTAATTCGATAGTTTCACAGCAGAATAGACTGGCAAAGGAATCCACCAATCACACATAGTGATAGATAAATGAAGCATTCGGAAAGCTCACTCTAATTGGCTGTCTACGTCCAGCTGAGAATCAGTTGGATTTCGCGTGTTTGCTGACAAATAGTAGTAAATCAGGTTTTTATCTTGAGTTTTCATTAGGGGGGGCAGAGCTTTTCTCAGGGTGGGCACTGCCCACCCCCTGCCCCCCCTTGGCAACGCCCCTGGATTCAGATCCGTGGATGCCTCGTGTGGCGCAGAAGCCTCTAGATGGACGAACTAAATAAATATGATTGCGAGATTCAAGACACATAGAACACAACTGCCTGATTGGGTGGGCAGAGGAACAATTAAGGAGGGAAATGGCTGCCCCAGCCCCCTGCTAGAACTGGCCTTGCCAAGTATCCGTTTCCCAATCAATCATCTGTTCCAAAAAGAAATGAAGGAATGTTTCCAAGGCCTAAATTGTTTCTGGAGCCGCTAAAACTGAGGCCCCACCATGACCCACATTCCAGTGGTAACTGGTGGTGGCTGTGGAGATGCAGGTGGTCAGACTGCTGGGTGGAGTGGTGCCCAATGCACACAGATGGCGTGGGAAAAGGGGGGGGGGGGTGTCAGTGATGCAGTCATGAGCTGCAACAAGTATGAAGGGGGCCGTTGGGTTGGGGCTTGAGAGAGAGAGATCCACTTCTGCGGTCACTGCTGCTCAAGCACTCATTTATACCTTGTTCTGCACAGCTCTCAAGGTCCAAGATAGTAGTCGTCATGGTTATTTGATATGGTTTTAATCCCCAACCACTCATTACTCGGAACTGAAATGTAAAACACAAGCAAATCTACATGAATTGCTAATGTCTTCCAGCTGAATGACAGACATAGGAAGAGGTGGTGAAGATAGAGAACAGACCATGAATGTATTAGAAGAACTGGATACGGAACCAGGGCTGAGACGCACGCCAACAAGCTTAGCGGTCAAGCTGATAATGCAGGTCACGTGATGCCACTGGGGGCAAAAATACATTTTTCCATAAGGAACAATTGAAAAAGACACTAATAAATCTGTGAATACATTTTTTTGACAACTGCGAATGATCAATATATAATCTATTGATTTTTCTCTTGGTGCCTTTTTCCATGGCTGTGACCAAATAAGCGTGTTCTTGTAAGCAGTGCAGCAGCTGCTGTTCTTTGCCTCTTGCACTGGTCAGGAGATTCCGTGCTGTCGGCTTACATTATTACCAAGTCGGAAAAGTGAACAGGTGTAACGACACCAATGTTTTCATTTATTGTATTTGATGAATGGCTTTGTGATGTAGCGACTCGACTTCATCGCCGATCTTTTATGTAACATTACAGAATATACAGTAAGGTAGCAAAGGCTGTAGTTGGTTAACTTAGGTTGGATAATGGGTATGTATTTGGTAACGGCGATGTCCTATAATCGTGCATGTAGCTAATGCTTGCTTTGCTTTTTCGTATTAAAATGTTAAAGTTGTACCTAAGCTGAGTTGTTTATTTCCATTACTTTCAATATCTTACACTGGTTCACAGTACTGTATTTTTTTGCTTCAGGTATGATATGCAGTCTGACACTTTAGCTAGCTAAGTAGCACTGACCACATCCATATGTGCACTGTCAACATGGTATAAATTCAGCCCAAAAAACTGGACAGCTAATCATTTATTTACCATTGCATGCTCATTCTTAATTATTAACATAAATAGCTGATGTGCATAATTGATGTTGTGACTTTTCAGCAACTTCTAAGATAGGATACAAAATATGAAGTTTCTGTTATTTTATGCATGCGCTGAACTTGCAGGACAGCACTGCACAAACGGAAAGTATTTGTTGTTCAGCATTTATTAGCTACAAGTGTTGAGTGGGTTGGAAACGTTGGACAAGATGAGATGTGAACGACACACTGTTTGTGAGGGGTATCAGCGTATGGGAGTGATGCTGCAGAGATTCGCTGATGCGGCTGAACTCCATCTGCGCAGAGTAAATACGAGAATCCCAGAAGAAAGAAACGGATGAGAACGTAAAGAAGATTGACTTTTTGTGTATTTTATCACTGATCTGCTGATCATGAAAGGACTTAGGAATTTGCTAATCCTCTATAAGGGGAAGGAAAATAATTTCTTATTCAAACTCCACTAATATTGAATAAAATCAGCACTTATTCGGTTTACCTTGATGCTTGAGTACCCAGAGAAACATTTGGGTGGTAAAAACGTCAAGCAAGTTGCAATTCATTAGCCATTTTGACTGCTTTGGGTGCCCAGCTGTAGTTATTTACACTGGTATTGTAGGAAAGTAAACTTGAACTCCACTATCCATTCACGAGGATTCACTGAAATGCACTTGCCTGATCAACATGCTTGATTTGACTGTCACGTGTTTCAGGTGGACTATCTGTTGTGTCCGACTTCTGCGGTGCATCATCTGAAAATGATATCAAAGTTAACCTTGAGAATAAAAAAGTTACTATTTTAGGCCTATATTTTGTCAGATGCTATGTTTTTCAGAATTTCATAGAACCTTAGATTTACGACCTACCGAGTGAAGTAATCAGTCGTTCCAGATCCGTTTCCAGGTCTGCATCATCTGGAACATCGGAAAGGGACACTTCCATGATGTCATTTTCAACAACTGCTGAAATAAAGATTGTTAAAGAGTAGAGAGACTAAGTTGTGACACACAAGCTACAACAGAATTAATTTGTTAACTAAATTGAATTCAAACTGAAATCTATATTTACCTTAGCTTGTCAGTTTTTTCCAGAGGTCTTCAATTACTTCGGCATTTTCAGGTTCTTCCATGACCACGGGAACTTCATGTTCTCTGACAGCTGCAAATGAGGTAAGTGGCTTCTCGGCTGGCTGGTGTGTCATTTTCAAAGTACGCCTCTGCCACGGAAGTACGTAAGTGCTATTGTAACACTCTGTGTCGCTCATGCAGCCATCGCAGAAGCATGTAAGTAGGCAGGTGTCAAGCACTCCTGGTTCGACGTATTTAACTGAGTGAAGCCCACGAGTTCCAGCAAGGGCAGCTCGAGTTGGTCGGTGCCTTTGAATTTCCCCTTGCTTGACCAGGAAAAATGACCTTTTCTGTCCTCGACAGTCCTCCTTACAGAGTTCGTCTTCACAGTAGTTGAACATCTTCTCGGCGATGTTGACACATACTTTGTTGTGTTCCAGGGTCCTGGGCCTTTGACCAGGACAGTATTTTGGGGTTTTAACAGTTTCTTGTGCCAGGTTCCATAGTTCATAGTCATTACTCATGTCACAGTTTTAACAGTTTCTTGTATCAGGATTTAAAATTTCATAGTTCATGTTTATTGTTCATGTTTTTACTTTTCCATGTCTTTTGTTTTGCCTAGTCTGCCCAGCCACTCCACCGCTTGTCTGCGTTCCGCCCCATGTCTTCGTTTTCACACATTTCAGAGCTCTGGTTGACTGTTGGTATTTCCCCCCTCCTTCTGTGCTTTGCTGGATTCAGGGCTGCCTAAGCTTAATTGGCAATTAACTGTTTTTAAGTTACTAACATTTATTAACAGTCATGGGAGGTGTGATTCTTAGACAGGCACATTACTAATACTACTAATTTAGACAGGGAGTTAATTGTCATGATTCCTACTTTGCTATATCAAGGCTTGCGGTGCTTTTCTGTTCTAACATTCATGCTTCCTTCCAATCTGCATCCTTCATTGGTATTTAAGCTGAGTACGCTCATTTTCTTAATGAGCAAGTCATGTCAACCAATCTTAGTCCTTGTCTCATGATCTTGCCTTGCCCATTGTTTCCTCTCCAGGTGTTACTCCTCATGTATCCTGATTTTCGACCCTTTATCAGGTGTCCGTGGAGGTTGGCTGGCAGACAGAGTCTCGTGGTTTTCATGTCAAGTTTCATGTCCTCGAGTTCCACAGTGTTTAGTGCAGTATTTTTGTCTTTCTTTTAGCCAAGCCAAGTCTTGTTGAAGTCTAAGCTTGATTATTCTTTTCTGTTTGTGGTTTTCTTCCTGGAGGTTCCAGTGGTTTTTTTACTTTTTTTGTCTTTTGGACTTCTTAGTTTACAGCTCTGTGAAGCTTACCTTAGTTGGATTTTTGCAACCCTTTGGGCTAAGTATTTTTTTTTAATTTAAAAAAAAAATTTCTTTTTTTTTTTTTTGGCCCTCGTGCCTGTTTTCTTTTGTTTTAATAAATTCCCAGTTCCCCAGCATCTTGCATCTGGTGTCTTACTGATCTCGCATCATACTTGCCTTGATATGACCGCTCGACGCACTCCAGACTTGACTATCCCTGACACTCCATCACTGGGTTCTTTACCATGAAGTGCGCCAAAATAGCACCGCTCAAATGAAATGCCATGTGTCTCCTTGGAAAAGCTGATATCTGTGAATGGCATCTTGGAATTGAGAACTGCACCCATCTGTATATTCCACAATATGATTCAGAGACAGTCCCCGTTTTTCCCGCAAATGCTTTACAGATAGCATCTCAAAATGCTGCACAGCGTGTGTGTGTGTGCGTGTGTGTGTGTGTGTGTGTGTGGGTGTGTGTGAGGTCATTAGACAGAAAAACGATTGCTTCCTGTGCAAGATGGCTTGTACAGTCTTCATGTTGGCAATGATAGTATGCCACAGTTACTTGCTGGGTAGCCCAATGGGCTGATTGCATGCATCTCTCAGGATGAGATCCATAGTTTTCTGCGAAGTCGAGAACCGGAAGTGACCAGTCCTTCGGTAGTTTGCTCTTCAGCAGAGAGAACTGGTCTTGTTGCCACTCAGCAAGGAACAAGTGCTTGGCGAGCGGAACTGTGTTGGAAAGCAATTCTTCACACAGCGTGGCCAGTGTCCCTCTCTGTGTTGACTGAAATTTCTTTGATTTCTATTTCCCATCATACACATGGCTGTGTTGGGAAACATAGAGCTAAGTTACCATCATGTCGCTGTTCTTCTTGATGAAATCTCCGAAGTGATCTTCCAGCAAAGCAATACCACATGTGTTGCATGCTCAGTTGATACGTGCCAGCTGATGAAACGGGTTGTTCCCCTTGCTACACATGGACAAACTCACAAGTTCATACTTATCATAAACCTTGAGCTCCTTGGCATCTTTGGCATGTAGTGCCCTATTTAGAGTGTGTATTTTCATCAACACATCAGTACAGTACTCACATAAGCACTGATTAAGTCTTGTTTTTACTTTGCAGCAACACGTGCGATGGGCGAAGTCTACTAAAGACTGTGAAGGAGATGTTTATGTCCGGGTAAGTTTCTTTCCAAAGGCCATATGCTTTCTGAACAGTAACTTCCAGTGAACTTCCATGAACAGTCCTCATGCACGGCATTTCTCTGGAGATTGTCGGATTAATATAAAAATCCTGAATGTTCTTGATAACATGCATGCATGTTGCATTGCTCCTTTTTCTGCGCTTGTTCCCATTTGCATCAGTTTTAGCAACTACACTTAAGTATGTGTGGACGGACAGCCCAGCATTCAACACTTAAACTGATTTATTCCACACCCCTTGTCATAGCTACATTTGCCCATGTCAGTTTCCCTAGTTCAGGACAGAACGCCTGAAAAAGCTATCAGCCAATGAGAGCAGTGAGACAAGATCGAGTGGGGGCTCGCGGGCAATACTATATCACTGCAGACCCGGAGACTGCAGATTCAGACCTGCACGTTTTGACCCGCACGTTCAGACCCCTTGTGGTTTTTTGGCAGTGCCACCTACTGGTCGACTGTAAAACTGCAACACCACAGTCTGGACTGTTGAGACCCCTTTGTTTGTGAAGCTTGGATTACTTTTAAACCTTTTTAAAAATCTTTTGGACTGACTAAATAAATAAATAAATAGATAAAAGGCCAATATATAATTGTTTGTGAAGCTTGGATTACTTTTAAACCTTTTTAAAAATCTTTTGGACTAAATAAATAATTAACCCCCAATGAAATTACATGCTTCTAAATGTTCTATTGCATGGGGTTATTATGAATGAAATGAAATGGTTTTCAAGGTTTTATTGGACAGGCTTTCACAAATTATGGCAGTGTGCCGTCTTTCCTCATCTGCCTCTCCAGCCTCCTGACGAACTCGTCCACTTCACTGAAAACACACAAAATGATAAATACTGGAATAGAAGAACCATCTATGTACTCAGAAATTCCTACTTCTCTCCTCTTACCTTTGATCAACAGCAGGCCCTGCCAGGAAGACCTGCTCTGCCTCCTCCCATGAAATGGCATTCACGGCAGAGATGCCATATACGATTGCCTAAACAGAAATTTAAGTAATTAAATTGATACAAATACACAAACACAAAATATCTGCCATTCATGCCGGCTTTTAAAATTCTGTAGCACACACAAGGTTATGCTCACCTCTGGAAAGAGAACCTCACAAATAAACTGAACTTCATCAGTGTATTTCACAGTTGCTTGAGTTCTGTCTAGCAGTGACTTAAGATGGGTGAAGAGGGTCTCCTGTTCCTCTTCACTGTCCAGGTAAACTGGGACCTGCTTCATCCCTGCCCACTTGGATGGCTTGCCACCAAGTATACTCTAAGGAAAGGGTCAAGAAATTATTGATTTAGTGTGCAGTGTGGCAAGAACTGCCTGAAATACTGACTATAAATGGCATTTGAATTAAATACATAATGGCATACATTTATATTACATACATGCATATCCTAAAGCTAAAAAGAGGAGCTAGTTAGTTCATTGGTGAGTGATGCAATTTCAATGTCATTACAATTTGAAAACTACCATCAAATGCTGCTCAGCTCCTTGTGAGTGCACAATGAAGTCCACCAGTGCCTTTTCAACCTCAATGCGGCCACTGACTGCTTGAATGTGGGCTGGAACTTGAGTAGTGAGGCCACTCTGTCTAGGCACTCTGAACACGGGTGGCAGGTTTCCCTTAATCAGGCTTTTCGCCTCAGTTGTCCAGAATGCAAACCGCTGCCCATGACTTAAAAACAAGCAAAAGATTAATCCAAATTATGACAGAAGTTAAATAATTAATGCATAACTGACATGTAGAAATATTCCTGTTTGAGGCAGCCATACATAGTGTGACATGTCATAATTGATATTTTACTGATCTAGTCATTTATTTTGATCCTCCTAAGCCACAACTAAAGAGGCAACTACCGGTCTGTGATTTTAGCCAGATGTTCACCTAGCTTAGCAAATCACTTGTTGATCATTGAGTGTTATTGCTAACGTTTTAGGATTGTCATACCCTTCTATTTTGAATCGCTCCATTAGAAGAAGGCACCACCACTCCCTGATCAAAGGCATGTCCATCTGAAAAGGTGTGCCAGTGGTGAGAAGAATTTTTATCTCATAATAATTATTTCTCAAGAAGAATAGTACGTTGTCACATATTCACCAACTGTAGGATACCAAATTTCCTCCTTGTTTAACATATTTGATTAAACTTACCTCGTGAAAAGCAAATCCCTGTCTTGTCACAATGGAGAGAGCATCCTAGAACATAGGCAATAGAAAACAAGGCAAGTTTGTATTGATCAATTTACATTGTTGACTGATGCTTGTGTATACTTTCACAAAAAACCTTACCATGAGCATAAAAATTCCGCTGTCATTGCCTCGTGTCTGGCGAGACAATCCCTAAAATGAACAAAATTAAAGTTACATTACAGGCAAAAGTACATTTTTTTTCCACACAAATCATGTATTTATACTCACTGGAATATCATGTCCTGTCCTCTCAGTCCAGAGACCAGGGTCGATTTGCTGAGCAATTTGTTTAGAGAAAAAAATACAAACGTCAATATAAACAACATGTTGTAGAATAAAGTTGCACACAGTGCGTGAGTCTACAGTGGCTGCCAGGCACGTCAAATTCAGTTTAGAGAAAGGGACCTTCTTAGTAAGGTTACACTAAAGCAAACAGGCAAGGACTAATGAATAGAGAATAGACCACCAATCAGAATTTAAAAAAATATACATATAAAAAAATGACAACCACTGAGACGAACAGCAACAGGAGTGCAACCAAAACATGCTATAGGAACATAGCCCAATGTATCCATAAAAAGGCGTAGGAACGTAGCCAAAATATATCTTTAAAAAGGCTATAGGAACATAGCCCAAATCTGTAAAAAGGCTATAGAACGTAGCCTAAATATATATCTTTAAAAAGGCTATAGGAACGTAGCCAAAACATGAAAAGCTCCAAGAATTTGGTACATTTGTGGACCTAAAAATGTTTATGTATACTGCATCACCAAATCCAGACTCATGTATAGAGTACAGCGAGTCTAAAAAGATGATCTCTCTCAGGAGTGGCTTCATGATCTAGAAATTAATGCAATAAGTGAGGAGATGAACAACAGTTTGACAATGGTTTGATCCACTGTGGTTCCGGTCGAGGTTTGAGGCACTGTGGATCCGGTTGGCGGCACTGTGGGTCTGGTCGGAGGCACTGTGGGTCCAGCTGGGCGCACTGTGGGTCCGGTCGTAGGCACTGTGGGTCCGGCTGGGCGCACTGTGGGTCCGGTCGTAGGCACTGAGGGCCCGATCGAGGTCGGAGGAAGTGATTCCACTGAAAAGAAAAGAAAAACAGTAAAGACAAACATTCACACTTGTCAACAACATCAACACATTTTGATCATGAAATGAACTTCTTGCTATAAAAACACAAAAGCTAAGAACATGAAAGAAAAAAAGCTCCCCCAGCCCCTATAATTACTCACCTGCAGGTGCATCAGTCTCCATTGGAGCAGGTTCAACAGTGGTAGATGTCTCTGAAGATGCAAGATTCCCTGAAAAATAAGCACAGTTTATCAACGAAGCTGTACAAATAACAAGACAGAACAGCTGTATTGCGCTAAAAATAGATAAGTACCCAAAACTGCTTGGCCATAGCTGTTCATAGCTACCCCGTTTCCGAAAACCTTAATTTGATCCAGGTGTTGTTTGTTTTTTTGGACATTGTAGTGGTGGATGATGTTTCTCATTAGGAAGAGATGGGTGGACGGCAAAGCCATGTTTAAGAAATAATTATTTTTCTTCATCTTTGCAAATAGTTGCTCTGCTACTTGACTATTAACTTTTCCAGCAAGTTGCGGTACCAAGCCAAGCTTCCTCAAGACATCTCTGGGATCTTTTGTGTTGTCCTCATGAAATCTGTCATACAGGGCATAATGCTCAGCTGAGCCTGTTGCTGGATGACCATCACAGTCTGGCACTTTTTTTTTCACGTTTAGCCAAGGCAGTGACACCGTCAGATTCCCAGCTTTTGCGAGGGCTATATTTTCTTCTGTTGGCTCACTCAAACGTCCTTCAAAGGGTTGAAATGTCAACCTCTCTGGATCCCTGATGTTCATGTGAGTGGCCATTCCACGTGCAAAGTCGTATATGAATGTTTGGTATGTGCTTCCAGGAGAGGAGCAGGTCACTAAAATCACGAGGGCTTTCTGCTCTGATGTTACATTTAATGCTGTAAACTAGTGATGTGGTCAAGACCGCCTTAGCCAAGACCAAGACACTACCAAGACTAAAGGGTAGCAAGACCAAGACAAGACCAAGACCAAGACCAAGACAGACCATTTCGAGATCAAGACCAGAGCAGGACGAGACCAAGACCGAGACCAAGACCAAAAAAAAGTGTTTCACTTCTCTGTAAATATGAGCAGTTTTTGGGTGAAATAATTGCGTGTAGCAACTGCAAAACAGCTATTATTGCCATTTCAGAGGATTGAGACTTTATAACCATTTAAATTTTTTCCTTTTAGGGATTGGTATGGCTACACAGTCCAAAATCCATTGTCCCCATTCCGGAGATATTAAACATTTAAGATTTCCATCCAAAATGAATAGCAGCGGCAGGAGATGAATTCTCATTTTGCCTGCACAAACAAAGGGGAAACAAATGTAATGGGTTTCATTCAGATTTTCGTCATATGGGGTGCCAAGTTCAGGAAGCTGGATAACAGATAGCCTATGAGGAAAGTTCCCTTGCATGAATTTTGGGATCTTCTGAAACCACTGAATAGCCTGCCTAGCTAATTTTACTCGGCAAGATTGATTACGGTGGTAATGATGACAAACTGGACAAATAGGGGGAAACCACCGACAGTCGAAAACCTGCCATTTCTAGCTATTTTCATCTGGCTGATGGCTTCAGATAAAGCCACTGAAGACACAAAAGTTCAGACACTCAACATGACACCAGGACATTTATAAGCTCCTCAGTAGTTACCCTGCATACATAGCTATCCTCAAAAGTTCAAAAGCATTCATTTGCAAAACAGCACAAGCTCCCCAATACAATGAATGAGTTGCAATATGCTTCATCCAATGAATTCGCAAGGAAATTTATTTAATAAAGTGCTAATGATAACTGACCTTACCTATGACTGTTAACTCAGCTAGAGCTAGCGAGATTAACTGCATTTTAACAGGGTTAGTCAGCAGATGCTTGCAAACAGCTTAAATTTCAAGTCCTGAACAGATTGTACCCTGCATGCATGTACAACATTTTTAAAATAATATATTAAGTATGTACAAGTTGTGTTTGGTCTTGAGACATTTGGGTGTTTTTTTTCCTCACAGAGTTTAAGAGCAGAACCAGTCTAAGCTTACTTCTCAGCGTGTTTCCTCTTCAAATGCCTGGTGAATGTTGACGTTGTACCGGCCAGGGTTGGGTTCAATTATTTTTCTCAATCTGGACAGTGTTCTATTACAATTACTTTTCGATAAAATTTCAATTAATATTAAATTACAGTTATGCAAGTAACTGTATTACTGTAATTGTGACTGAAAAAAGTAACTGAACCAAACCCTGGTACCGGCAGTCTCAGTCAGAGCGATTTTACAAAATATGAACGCAGCAGAAACTTTTTTTTACTTTTTATTTCGCATATTTCGCCGTTTATTTCTGTATGATTTTCCGAGGGCAATCAGTGAACGCAAGGTCACAATGAAGACTGCGCATCTAATTTCTGCATTGTACCCCAACCTTGAGCTTCGCTGATTTACGCTAGAAATCCCCACATCCTGGATGTGACGGGGATGTTCGTGAAGAGCCATAACTTATTTTCTGCGCTTGCCTGACGCACAGGACTCGAGCCAACTTCACTGTACACACTGTAGTAGAAGCGACTGTCTAGTTGCATCGTTGCTTGGAAGTGCGTCCGTATTAGCCCTTGTAATCACTTTCATGTGCAGCCAGATAGCGCCCAAAGGCAGCTCTGGTATTTTAAAGCTGAGTTATGAAGCACTAAAATGAGGCGTCAAAAATCCTTGCTTCGATTCGGTCTGGTAGATGGATACCTTACAATAACCAGTGTTATATTGAAAGTGAGTTTTGTTACCAAATGTTATACAGTGTATAACATGAGGGCTAGTTTGGTGTCGCCAGCCAAGGAGTCACACCGAACGTTAGCTGTAGCCTATAGCTTACGCTCTGCTAATATCACGTTCGCGTAGTTGAGCACTGATATAGACATTTACACACCTTGTTCTCCTGGCTGTACAAGACTGCGGTCAAGCTATCACCAGTTCGCAAAACTTGCGAATCAAATTTCTAGCGGTGATAGTTTGACCGTCGTTTTGCGAACTGGTGATGTTTTGACCGCAGTCTCAAACTCTGGAGAGGATGTTTGAGCTCCTGCTTCTGCTGTTATTTGCGTATTATTTTCTCTCACTAACTGACTGAGCGAACTGCATTTGACATATCAAACCCACGGAGACTGAATGAGGCAGCATTTGGAAGTATTTTCCACTAATAAACCCTCCCTAGTTGGTATTTCCCGCCTCTGTTCATTGAAGATTACAAAAAAATTCAGCGGTGAGCGGACTTGCTTTACTGACGTTCAGTCATGTGGAATTTATATTTGTCATGAAGTAATTACATTCGCCAGTGCAACTAACGTTACTGCTTGAAATTTTCTTCTCGTCACTGATGGATTTTATTCGTCAATGAGGAAAATGACGAGCGGCAGCGGGAACCCTGAATAAATGAAATCGCTGACATTTACACTGATTCACTGGACTAATTCTTTGTGAGCCGAGACGGAACGGGAGACCGCTGAGGCGGGGAAAAATATACATGTAAATATACATGTAACATGTTTTTAAAAAAGATGCCTCTTATTGGCTGCATTTAAAGAAGGCTGCGTAGTAATAACGAGGCTGTACCAGAACCAGCTGCTTGCCTGGATTTTGAAATCCCCTCAAGACCAAGACAAGACCAAGACCATTTAAAAGTGGTCTCGAGACCGGTCTCGAGACCAAGACCGGTCTTGAGCACTACAACACTACTGTAAACTATGCCACATGGGCACATGATCACAGCCCAGCCTCCTGAGATGGAAACAAAAGACAGAAATGCACAAACTCATTATCATCATCATCAAAAATAATTACAATGGCTTTTACCAAAATTGAAATTTTGTTTACCTGAAGCAGCCCAAATTTTTTAGAAGACTATCGTAGGACTCCCTTGACTTCATCTCGTCTGAAAGTCTGACGAGAAGGTCAGTACGTGAGCCAGTGGAATCTAAACCACACTCCTTACACAATGCCCGGATGACAGGAACCTGCAAAAGAAGACAAAAGCATACTTAGAAATGTTTATTTTTTGAAAACGTATTGGACACAAATCACACTGAGAAAATTAAAGTAACTTTTATTTGTTACCTTCTGCTTGTACAGCTCTTCTTTAAGTCGGTCCTCTGACACTGTTATCTCTCTCTCCTCAGCTGGCTTTGGATGGCGGATCTTTTTGAATTCAGTGTTGACAGCAATGTTTGACCTCCGGGTATTTTTGCCAATCCAAGGGGCCCAAAAGTGAAAAGATGGCTCCACTTTAAAAGGATTATTTTGGTGACCTATGGAAATATCAAAACACAAAATGTCAAAAGGTAACACTGTTAAATTAAAACCTCTGAACCATCCATGTCCAAATATTCATTTGTTTTTAAACACAATCCTGCTGTCAGTTTGTCTGCATTACTCGTTACAAATCCACGGCCGATCCTTTCCATTGAAAGTGCATCCCAAAAAGGAGTCCAGGTCAACCTCTCCAGTGAAATCCTCCGGGGGTTGTGGAAGATCGCTTGCTGAAATATATTGAAAAGGATTAGGCCAGTTCTGAGCATAATTGGGCCTGAATTACTGTAATGTATGAAAGCAGCAGAAATAAAAAGGGTTTAAAGTCCAACAGAAAGTACAAAGTTTCAACAACGGAGTTAATGGTCTTAAGTCCCAGACAGGAAGGAAAACCAGGATCTCAAAGTACAACAGAAAAGCAAAGTTCAAAACAAGAGACCTAACACACAAAAGCTCACAGGAGGATGCAGGGTGGGCAACACGGAACAAAAGGGCACAGAAGGAAACAGAGCAGATGATTGAACAAAGACAAAGGGAGATACTGAGCCTAAATACACAAAGGAAGAAACAAGTGGTGCAATTACACATGATGAAGCACATGAGGTAATCAAATAGGAGGGAAAACACAGAAAGAAAAGACCAGACTGGAATAAAAACGAGACTAACAACAAAACAAGACAAAAGGGTGCGCACCAGAAGACACAACACTAACTTCTAAATAAAACAAAAACACCAGACACAGACCATGGCAATTATTACCTGACAAATGAAAAGCACCCTTCTTGTGGAGGTCCATTATTACCACTGGTGGACTGTCACCACACGTGAGACACGAATACCGGTAATCGTGGTCACAAAGCGCTTCGAAGTGAAGATAGCCCTGAAGTATCGTGTCAGCAGAGGGGTATTTCAGTCCGGTGTTTAGCTCCAAATATTGGACAACTCTGCTCACTGCAGTATGAACCTAAGAGAGATACATACGCATGAAAAAAACATCATCACCATCTAAATGGTTTCACTAATTTTATTTCAAAGAAATCAGATTTCATAATGACCTGCAACATGTGTCTAATGTCAAGGCATAACTGGAGATCGAATATTATTCGATCATTAAAGTTGTGGAGCCCATCTCTCCACTCTTGGTACCGATAATGGGTCCCACATTCAGGGCACATTTTGCTGTAGATATAGATAACTGTAAATGAAAAGATTCAACATGATTCAGAGCACAGTATATAATACATGGAAAAATAAAAAGGAAGCTCATATATATCAACATTGTTACCTACATTGTACAATGTTTGTGTTGGTGAGAATCCTCCCGTTACTGGTTATGAGGACTGGGTCACTCAAAGGCACATTTCCTGGGCAGTGCGGGCACATCATCTCCTCCGGAATCAGTTGCTTTGGGTAGTTTTTGTTTCCTGGATGCAGTACATGTTCCGAGAGAACTGCAGGTATTTTTTTGAATTTTAGAATGTACTGAACCATAAGTTTCAATTTCTCGCGATCAGAGGGAGGATATGACACATTGTCTTCCTCGCAATGTTCATCAGCTGGTGGTGGTGTGTCAAAGCATTCCTCAACATCGGTGCTCCTTACCTTTCGGAAAAGACTGCGGCTTGTTTGAAATAAATGCCACTTTGCTATGTATTTATGTGTGCATGATCTTGTTGATTTTGTACATGCACAGTGCCATGAATTCTTCTTTGTGTCGTATAAGACAATCACTCTTTGCAGCCGGCTGTAGTATGAAACATTTGGCTCATAAACAGAGATAAATTTTTGGTCTCAGGTGCTCCAATTTTGGTTTGTATGGAAAGGGGTTTGTGCTGATTTGTTGCAAGTAGTTGCTGATCAAGGCATACTTTCATTTTGTCTTTCCCAAACCACTTGCTTTGGACCATCTCTCTGAGTATATCTTCCTGTAATATTGGACTGGCAACATATGATGAACAGTAAGTTATAGACCTCAGGTGAATACACTGGTAAGCTTTCAGCCCACTCCTCCATGCTAGCTCCATGTTCACCTGGCACTCTGAGGATTCGCAAAAAACCTGCTGATTTTCCCCCCATAACTTCTTTTGTACATGCAGCGGGTTACTCGTCCCAAGAAGTGACTTCTTGACAGTGTAGATGCCATTTTCAGGATCGACACATTCACTGTCAAGGTGGGATGTGGCGGTTATGCCTTTTTGTTTGGCCTGGTGCTTTCTTTCAATGTGCCTCTTTAAGTTCCTTTTATTCATTACGGCCTGGCATATGGGACATTTCTTTTTTAACACAGTCTTCACACTGTGCCTACTCATCGGGGGTGCCTGGGTGGTGGACTGCGGCGGCATCGGTGGTGGTGCCTGACTGCTGGACTGCGGCGGCATCGATGGAGCCTGACTGCTGGACTGCGGCGGCATCGATGGTGCCTGACTGCTGGACTGCGGCGGCATCGATGGTGCCTGACTGCTGGACTGCGGCGGCATCTGTGGTGGTGCCTGACTGCTGGACTGCGGCGGCATCTGTGGTGGTGCCTGACTGCTGGACTGCGGCGGCATCGGTGGTGGTGCCTGACTGCTGGACTTTTCACACAAATCCAGATGTTTTACAAAATCTGGTTTTCTTACCAGTGTTGAGCCGCAGAAGCAGTGGTAGTGAAGCTGGGGCCGACATCCCAGTCCACATCTGTGAATTGTATATCCTTAAACAAAAGAGCATAATTGAATTGAATAACTACAGTCAGTCCTTGCTGATATGTTTTCCTTAGACACTTTTCTTTCATTTGGTGTGCTGTTTTTAAAAATATAATGCACTGATCCTACGATATATAAAGAAAGTCTGAAAAGTGTGACAACATGCCCTGGGCTTCCCTGTCAGGTAAGAATACAAGAAGGATGTGACACACAAACCATGTTCTACGTCGATAATGCGTTCAGACTAGGGATGTCCGATAATATCGGAAGGCCGATAATATCTGCCGATATTAGCCTATTTTAATAATATCGGATCATATCCTTATCGGTTTTTCCATCGATAATAAAAACCGATGACATAATGCCTGGGTTGCGTTGCTGCCTGCTGCTTTCCGGGCCAAGTCTTTTTTTTCGTAACCAAGCGAGGCCAGATTTCGCATTTTGTCATGAATATTCATGAAGCAGGCTCGGGAAATGGTTCCGATTGGTCTAAAAAGACGCTTCCCGGAGAAGGGTCTAGCTGCAGACGCATGGAGAAGTGGAGCATATGACGCTGGCCTCGCCTGCTGCTTTCACATGGAAACCGCACGAGAAAAGACGACGACTCACGGAAGTGCCCTTCTACTAGCGAACGAACTGAGCTATTTGGCTCCATCTTTACTTGGCAATAGAGATGATGTAAAGTAAAGGGAATCACAAAAGCATATTACAGAAAAAGTACTCTTGAAAATTCGATTGGTATCCAGTACTCATCTTCCCACATTGGGTAGAAAATACAAGAAAATGTAAAGGTAGTGATGTATCATTTGTGTCATGGTTGTGATGTATTGACATTGTCTTTCGAAAAGTACTCCATCTTCAACACACTTTTGTGTAGTCTTTGTCTTTTTCGCTTGTAGTTGCTCTCCTCGATTGGTGTATCACATCTATCTCTTTATTTTCTTTTGGTAGTAACCCACCTATCCTCATGTAGTTTGCACCTCACTGTCCTGTTTAATAATCCGATGCCTAATCTCTGTAATTTATGTAGTATGCACCTCAGTATTCGCATGATAAATGGTGCTTGCCATGCTTGCTGTTTGCAAATTGGAATGAGTGACCAATTGGGACAGAGTGTAAAGAACATAAGGATGCCCAGTCCCAAGTCTGGGTACAAAAGGGGAGGGCTACCATTTCAGAGACAACCAGAAAAAAGAAATCAATAGACTCGAATTCATGAAGACAAGAAATTTAATTAAACATGAAATAACAGGACGTTAGTAAAGGTAGGTAAAATATGAAATGTTTGCCAAAATCAGCTCAGCAGAATGTCCCTGAAGAGCCTCAACTCTCCAAAATCAACAAAGAATGAGAAAATGGTAAATTGAACAACAATATGGAATTATTGAAAAATCAGTTTTCTCATCAGCCAAGTTACTTAATGTACTTGCTGATAAGATTCCTATCGGAGGGAGAAAATATGATGTGGCCTCTTCTGTCTATGAGTGGTACATCTAGTTTGGCAATGAGATCCTCGTAGTTATGCCAAGAATGCTGTTCAAGCCATTCAAAATTGGATCCTGTGCAAAACAAAGTTTAAATTTTAAAATATAGTCAAAATTTCAGATACACCAGCAACATGGTCGAACAAGTGACTTCCATGATGTATGTTCACGCTATGTTTTGCACATTATACTTATCAAATTTGTATACCAAACTATTCAATAATAAACTTCAGTGACGACACCCGAAACAAATATCCATGATTTTCAAATGGACTCTACACACAAACACATTACACATCAATTTGTTCATATTTAACTTGGTAACAATCACAGTCCACAGCTAATAATGTGCCAACATAATTCTTAGCCCCACATTGCACAATTACATAAGTTCCAGGCTGATATGTGGAACCTGTTTGAAACTTTTCACCATCACCACGAACATCCATATTATCTAAGCAGCAGTTAAGGAACTTTTATTCTCTGTTTGGCCACAGAATTAAGAAATTTGAACAGTAATGTCAAGGATACCAACTTGACCATCATCCACACCATCTCTCTGATCTAGTTGGACTGTTTCAGACACTCCGGTATCATCACCATCACCATGAACATCCGTATCATCTGAGCAGCAGTTATGGAACTTTTTTTCTCTGTTTCAGGGTAGGAATTAAGCCGAGGCCACTTTCCAAAACATCTGTATTGACCCTCCAAAGTTATTAAATGTTCAGGGTCATGTATGACATAATGTGGCTCATCAACCATTACATTACAATGCCTAGAGGCAGTCAGTCATAGTCCAGGACACCCATTGAGAGGCCCAGTAAGGGTGTTTTGGAAAATGGCCTCGGCTTATGTCCTACCCTGCTGTTTGGCCAAAGAATTAAGAAATTTGAACAGTAATGTCAAGGATACCAACTTGATCGTCATCCACACCATCTCTCTGATCTAGTTGGACTGTTTCAGACAATCCGGTATCATCACCATCACCATGAACATCCGTATCATCTGAGCAGCAGTTAAGGTACTTTTATTCTCTGTTTGACCACAGAATTAAGAAATTTGAACAGTAATGTCAAGGATACCAACTTGATCGTCATCCGCACCATCTCTCTGATATAGATGGACTGTTTCAGACACTCAGGTATCATCACCATGAACATCCGTATCATCTGAGCAGCAGTTAAGGATTTTTTTTTCTCTGTTTGGCCACAGAAATTTGAACAGTAATGTCAAGGATACCAACATGACCATCATCTTCGCCATCTCTTCGATCTAGTTCTACTACCTCTACCTCGCCAGTTTCTTCTGCAATAGTCTCACGAAGACTTTCCAATACATCTAAACCTGTGATCAAGAAAATAAATTTCCAAAATTTATGTTGCAATCAATGCACTATGGTCAGTGTCTTTTTAGACTTCTACTAGTTTAAGCCACCAGAATTGTTCAATTGAAGATCCCCAATGTCACCGAGATTTTCAAGGATGCCCAGGATACTATCTTTCATTTCATGAGCTACATCGTCCATTTCATGGGATTCAGCTGGAAAATGTTAAGGCGAACTACCTCCATCTGTAGAGTTAATCATGTCATTATGTATGAAGTGCAACTGAAATTGTTGTCAAAGGATACTATCAATGCTGAAGTGGGCAACATCATCTAAAGGAAGGCAAGCCACAAAGTGGTTTGGAACCCATGGGGATGTTTCAGATTCTGGCTGTCTAACCACTGACTACATGATGGCTGCCCCTCCAGCTGAACTATGTTCTCTAGGCAGGATAACTCTATTGAGGACCTTCTGTGCGATTTCATCTCCCTTCTTTGGGTAGAGGGACTTTATCGGACGCTTCAGCACACTTGCCAGAGCAAACAACGCCCACGTGTCCATGTATGTTCCATCATGCACAGCTTTCAGGGCCACCTGGCTGTATGCATCTGCAATGACATCCTTGTCTATGTGTCCTCCACTTAATGTCGCTTCTGATAAGAGAGTCAGCAGAACTGCCAAATCCATCTTGCTAGATTTAGCAAATCCTTGGTTCAGATACTTTTCAGACTGATATGATGTCAGATGTAACACCATTTCAGTTGCAATCCTAACCCTTATTTATGTCCAGTACCCTTCATGACCAAAGGCAAAGAGACTTCCACATCTTGGGAGGCAGTTTCCATCAGCCCCAATGACAATTGGAAAGAGAGAACCATATGCATTAAGAGTTGAGGCTATGCTGTCAATTGTGGCTTTGGTACTGGCCACACTGATTTCCACTGGCGGATTGGGTAATTCATACTTCTCGATAACTGGCAACATTCGGTGCACCTTTCCTGCATATCACTGAAGTTGCTGCTCTTGACAAGGAAGTGTTGGATACACTTGAAATCTTCCTCTCTATTGCCAGAGAAGTGTGGGATACCAGTGACCTCATCTCCAATCTTGACATTGACAATATTGCCAGTTGCTTTCCCTGTGTCAATCGAGACATTTATCCACAAGTCAACATAATCTTTGTTGTTGCCAGGGTTATTATAGTTTTGAAATTTTCATTAGTTTTTATTTTTATTTAGTTTTTCAGTTTCCTTTTTTATTTTAGTTTAGTTTTAGTTAGTTGAACAAGTGATTAAGCAGTTTTAGTTTAGTTTTTATTTTGAGGATTTGACTAGTTTTAGTTTAGTTTTTATTTAGTTATAGTTTTAGTTTTAGTTTTTCAGGTATCAGGAGGAAGGCCTTAATTTGTAGAAGCTGACAAGGATAAAAGAATGCATGACACTAAATATGTTTTTACAAAGTCTTTTAATTGTACACTTTAACCATAATCTTTTTGAAACGTGACACTGATGATACCACTATAACTGAAAAAAAAAAAATCGAATCCATCTCCCCCCAAACAGACGTCACGCTCAATTATTTAACAGGTGGTAAGAAATGGATGCTTCATGTGTCAGAATAAAGGACTGTTAATATGAAAATAAAATTGAGACATGTTTTTTGCTTTAAATCGGCATACAGTCACACATTATACATGAACCAGGCAACATGCATCACAGAAAACACATACACTAAACTCATAGTCGCCCTTTGTCTGGATGTTTGTGTGCAATAGAAAGATGGCCATGACCATTCTCACACCTACCGTACAGGGGTGCATTTCCCAAAATCACAGATGCTAACTTACGTAGTTGGGCCCATTGACTGTGAATGGACGAACTATGTAAGTTGCTAACATAGTTAGCAACTACGGCCTTGGGAAACGCGGTCCAGGCCAGCAGATACTGCCTAACGGGCTCTATGCATGCATCACTTCCGTGTTTGAGTTAAGGCTGCTCCTCAACTTCTGGTCTGCGAGATTGAAAGCAGAAGAATAGCAGAGTTGTCGCCATGCAAGGACATCTCCATCTTGTTTTATACGCTTCTGTCAACGCCATAGACGCAAATCCCGGGGGGGACAGGGGGGACGTGTCACCCCCCTCGATAAACTAGCCCCCACCCCAAAAAAAAAAAAAAAAAAAAAAAAATCCTTGTAAAAAAAAAAAAAAGAGAGAGATAATAATGTTAGTGTTCAATAAAAGCATAATACAAGCGCTGCAAATTATAAACTTAAAACTTTTTATTTTTCAAATTGTTGATCGATGATGAATCCACCCCCCCCCCCCCCCCCCCCCAATTCTCAAAGTGGTTTAGTCTACTTGCCGGCAAGCTCCCGGCAGCTCCGTGAGTGCCAAGCCATCCCCCTCAGGACTGAGACAGTAACGTTACACACCAATGTGTTAAACCAGTGAGTCGCTCATCACACCGCCTGTTACATGAGTTACACGTGACTTTCCTCTTGCTTTGTCCATCTCTTTGGTTCTGAAATCAGCCCGCCGCTAAACTACCAGCCCTGCTTCTGACCGCTAACAGGCTCAAATGAGAAGGCTGTGTAGAATAGCGACAGAGGGGAGACAGGAGGAAACAGAAACCCCGTTCATATACGCCAGGCTTCCACATAGTAAGCGCAACATTTGCGGTAGATTTGCGGATGTGCGGTGTATATGAACGGCT
Organism: Gymnothorax reevesii; assembly: GCA_029721435.1. Classification (NCBI taxonomy): domain Eukaryota; kingdom Metazoa; phylum Chordata; class Actinopteri; order Anguilliformes; family Muraenidae; genus Gymnothorax; species Gymnothorax reevesii. Next base: position 40,278,991 of record CM056582.1, on the reverse strand, counting down.
CTCGCCCAAATAAGGCGGTATTTGCTTCCTCCTATTTTGCGGCACTTAAGCGGCTTTCTTGCGGATCGAACCCTAGTAATATTACCGTAATATTGCCGATAGCTCATCATATAAACTGCATCCGCAAAATAGCCTTAAAAGTTGCCTGGTGCCGGGTGCTGCACGCGCAGTGCGATTTGCTCGTGAGAGCGGGATCGCGCGAAATTGAAAGCTTGCTGTAAACACGCCACCGTTGTTGCTTGTTAGCTTTCGCCGTGTGTGTGTGTGTGTGTGTGTGTGTGTGTGTGTTTGTCCAATTGTCAGCCAACCAGGTCAGATGAGATGGCAGAGAAAAGAAAAAATACTGACATCCGGTCATTTTTTACTGCTCCAAAACTTCTACAAAAAAAAGTAAGTAGAAAGACCCCAATAATATCAAGGCATTTCTATAAGGATGTCCATAAGAAAGGAGTGATAGGCTTATGAAAATGTTTCATAATGGTTTCATTAGGCAAAGTCAAGTCAGCCAAGCACAGAGAGCCAGAGCCAATCAGACAGAGCCATGATCTGCCAGGAGTTTGTTGGACCCTGCAACACCAGAAGAAATACATTTGGTTCTTTTGTTTAGAGAAGTGATGCTTATCTTCAGTAAGATTAAAATGTCTTAGTGTGGGGGTTGACAGACACTGTATTTTAGGTTCCCAGATACACAGTTGTAACAGATAAGATGCCATACAAGAGATATACATTAAGATAAACAAGTACATGTATAAGGGATTTTTTTATTTTATTTTTGCAATTTTAAGTTGCCATATTTTGTGGCATAGTTGTGATAGTGTAGTGTACAATATAATATGTTGTATTTTGTGTGTTAACACTACAATAAATGTATATTTTGAAGAGTAGTTTGATGTTGGATTCCTCATGATGGTATTTCCTCTATAATTTTGGAATTTATTTTGAGCTTCAATTTCTTGTAAAGCTACTTTGATGGACTATAGTGAAAATTAGAGCAGGGTGCAAACAAATTCTGTTAGATGTGGTCATAAGGGTGTATCATTTCCACCTTTCACCTAATACCATTGATTTTGCTGGTTGAACATAGAAAAACCTGTATCCAGGTAGAATATGCACTAATACAGAATGATGTCACAACTACCATTACTTTTAATTAATAACATTTAATATGTTGAGGGCTCAACCCTGCAAGGTAAGTTCCAAAGGAGGAGAGAGAGGGGGAGAGAGCGATTTTTTTCATGTCCCCCCCAGAAATTACTTGCTGAAATTTTACTGTTCATTGTCCCCCCCCAAGATGAAATGGGATTTTCGCCCCTGGTCAACGCTGTCAATCTATTAAAATTTTGTTTGAACTGTTATATAGCAGGCCCTTATCCAAATGCAAACTCTATATGCAACAAAAACAGGATGTTAGGCATCTTTACATTTGTTTCACCCCAGGAACGAGACATCAGTCTTTAGAGGCAGCAAGGGAGGTGAGAGACAAGATGGTTTGGCTTAAAAAAGCAGCTGGATCACTCCGATGTTCACATCAATTTGATCACAAATCAAATTGGGGCAAATAAGGGCTTTACTAATTCTTATATAACCAAAAGGCTGCCTCTGCCCCTGAAACTATTATCAAACATTCATACACACACAGGCACACACACCACTCCCACCACATATCTTTAGCTCAGTAATCTTTTGTTTATCTTTAGGAACACGCGTTGCTCCAGAGAGGTCGTAGTTCGGTTTCTCAGACCTGATGACAGAAGTCCACACATAGAAAAAATGCGCTCCACAAAAGCTTGGGAGGCAGGGGCACTTATCAAATCTAAAGCCACCGGGGCAAGACTTGGATATATGGCTTCTCTTGACCTCCAGAAATCAAGCAGGTTGTCACAAGCAATCCCTTGCTCGACCTCATCCATGTATTTTGTCATCTCATTTGATGGAGAGTTCATGGCATTAGTCCATGACCTGCTCTCTTGCAGACGGGATGCAAGGTAGCTGTATCTCCTCAGGGCATTGGCCACTGGTGATGCAGTTTCAGTGGCCCTTGAGGCATTTTCGTTTGTGGTTGAATTAGACTGTCCTGCTAAGGTCTGCACAAAGGACTCTGCTGCCTTCTGCAAAGATTTCAGTTCTGGGGAGTGCAGAATAAATGAAACATTTGGGTCCAGGAGGCAGGCTCCTGCTGCAGTGGCATCGAAGGTGCAACAGTCAGGGTTGAGAATGCCAGTAAATCTATCTCTCAGAGACCTCAGCAGCAACTGAGCAACAGGCTTCAGAGAAACAGTGGTGGAAAGTAGGTGTGCCTCTAGGTTTAAAAGGCATGGCACAACATGAGACAAAGACTGGCTGTCATTCTGGAGCTGGTTAGTGTGTACAGCAAAAGGCTCTAACAATCTGAGAAGATTTTCAAGCTTTACCCAGTCACTTGTGAGAGGAGTGTCCATATTCAAGTCCTCCAGAACCTGATTGAGTTCTCCTTTGACCTCCAGCAGTCGTTTCATCATATCTATGGTGCTGTTCCAGCGTGTACTGCAGTCTCGTATGACAGTTTTGCCACATCTTTTCACCATTCGTTCATTTGCAACAGATGACTTCCAGACAGCATGTACCAGTCGTCTCGCCTTCAGTATGGTGGATTCAACACTTGGGTGCTTCATTGCATCTTTTAATGCAAGCTGCAGAGTGTGGGCCATGCAGGGCATTCTGTGAAACTTGCTGTTGTCTTCATCCACAAGTTTCACCAGCTCTATAAAAATAACAAAAAATAAACTGCATTAAAAAACACTGACTTATAGAAACAATCCTATATGTAGTTATCTTAACTCATTTGCAATGCACCTAAGTAAAAACATTTCCATGTTTAATATTTGGGATTTTATGAGTTGTATCTCCCAACCACTTCATTAGGTACACCTGTACAATGTAAATCAATCCAATACATAAGCTCTGCTATAAATTCAACTTATTTTTAAGTTTATACATTTAATGTACTGTAGACAAATTTTTAAAAAGTGATAATTCTACTTAATGTTTATTACTGAGGATGTACAAAGTGGTGGTGACATACTGAGGTGATCATTTTGAGTGTTCTTAATATTTTGCCCTTGTATGTCAAGGGAATGGACAAAACATTATGAGTCCCTCACCGCACCACCATCACCCACTGTAACCTTAATAATATACATAAAGTAGAATTATCACTTTTTTTCACAATGTTAACACAGCAATAAATCTATAACTTTATGGCAGAGGTGCTGCATTGGATTGCATGAGAGTGCACAGATGTGCAAATACTTCAATCATGCCCTTGATACTTAATATACGTATGTATATTATATTATATATATTACATATATTACGTACGTAATATATGTTAAGGAGTGTTCGTCTGTCTGTTTAAGGATAAAGCTAGCTTGATAAGTAAATAAATATCCTTACCAAAACTGCTCTCCTCGGCCTCTGTATCTGACGACTCGGTGTCGTTGTCCTCAGCCTCCGTGTCCACCCAATCGGGTTGCGCTTCCACCTGTTCTCCTCGGTCTCGTAACAGACGTACTGCCTTCACAATGTTGCTGCCATTGTCGGTTATGACGAGCAGAACTTTCTCATCATTTATGCCCCATGTTTCCAACGTCAGGTCTATGCAGCGAGCAATCGACTCGCCAGTGTGTGGATGATCTAAACGATGTAAATTTAATAAAACATGCTGCCCCATGCCGGAAGGAGCGTGGTAAAAACAAGCGGATATTCCAAGAAATGCTGCTGTCAGTCCTCGTTTGCTCCAACCATCGACACACAAAGTCAACCTCCTAGCCTCTCTAACAATGTCTTTAAGTTTTTCGGTAGCTGTTTTCATTTTTGCAGCCATTAAGCTGTTAACTTGAGCAGACCCCAGAATTTTAAATTTGTGCTCCAACAATTTGCAGAATTGTTTGAATGAACTGTTGTCGCACAGTCTTGTGGAAAGTCCGGTGTCAATGAACATTTGGACCATTGCCTGCTCACGCTTATGGTGTTCTTGCGTGGTGGTGCACCATGTACTATCCAGTGCAAGGCATTGAGGTAGGCTTTGCTGTGTTTGTTGGGCTCTGGATGTGGTGCTCCTGCCTGACTGCGGGCTCACGCTAGCCGCCTCCTTCTCCCGCGACTGGAAAGTTTTGTGAACTTCTCTGTGCGAGCTCCGGAGGTGCATTTTCAAATTTGTGGGATTTTTCCCCTTCAGCTGCTGCCCACAAATGTTCCCATCAGTCCGTAATACCAAGCACTTGCTTTTATCTACCTGGGGGTCGTACTCGAAATATTCCCAAATCGGACAGTGGCGTTTTCTTCCCGCGACTTTAGCCATCTCTGAGGGATCGCGAAAGCATCTTCTTTATTGCTGCCTAATTGCTGCGCGCAAAGCATCTTCTTCGGCTGACGCGTGCAGCAACTGCGGTAGCTGATATTTGCCGTGCTGTCACCCTTTGGAAGCAGCCGGTTGCTCAGTAATGGGGGGAGAAAACGAAACGATCAACGAAAACTGAAGTGATTTTATTTGCAATTCAGTTTAGTTTTAGTTAGTTTTGTAATGTTCATTGTAGTTTTTGTTTGTTAAAAAAATGTCATTTTAATTTTTATTTCAGTTTACTAAATAATTTTTTCATTGATAGTTTTAGTTTTAGTCTTAGTTTTCGTTAACTATAATAACCCTGGAACTTGGTGCACATCTCTACATCGCCCACTCTGCGTGCTAAACAAAAACATGCCAAGTTCCGAATGTTTAGAGTGGAATCTGAAGCGGTCTGTACACAGTGCAGGGTTCTGGTACCAGGTATTGTCTTGGCTGTCTCAGGTGGTCGTTGTATTTCTTCCAAGAAGAAAAATTTCCGGAGCGAATGGGAGCAGTCACCCTCCTGGTTGTCCTTAGTCAACTCCTGCGCACAATACTCGTACATTTCCTTGGCATTTCTCACCCGTGTTCTCCTTGCCATGACTGCATTCCGTACGAAGGACTTGACAACACCTGTAACCCCATCACTGGGCCCCTTGCCGTGGCGAGACCCGAAAAAGCAGCGAGTGATCGGGACACCGAAGTTACCAACAGCATTCGCAATGTGTTTGAATGGTATCTTGCTCTTATACTGTGACGAACATCCGTCTGTGAAGTAGATTTCATGCTGTAGTTGCAGGCCCCGTTCTTCTACAAGGTGTTGATTGGCTTTCACGAGAAAGGCTTTGACTGCATGAGCATCATGTTGTTTGTCACTAGAGAGGAACACAAGTTCTTCCTTCACAGTTTCCTTGTGGATAGGACACCTGTAATATGTAACTATCGGATGCACAGTTACCTGCTGGTGATACCAATGGGCAGCCTGAGCTTCGTCTTGGTTGACACACGTGTAATTCTGTCCAAAATCAAGGACCATGATTGCCGTATCTGCAGGGAAATCCTTGATAAGCTTCTTGAATTCATTGCAAAGCCATGCGGCAATAAAGAGATGCAAGGCCAATGTTTCCAACTCTGTAAGGAATTCATCAATCAGATCTGAAGTGGATCCAGCCACTGAGATGATTCCTTTATAATTCTTCTCACAAGAATCCATTACAGTTCCCCACTTATGCCACGTAACTTGTTCATCGTGATTCAACAGGGACTTCAAATTTGACTTCATCAAATCAGTTCCACACTGGTTGCTCTTCCTTTCTAAGCATTGGCACTGATGGTACTTCATGCCTGGCAACTTTGGACAAAGCGTCCACGACACAGCTGTATATCTGTCTGCAATTCTTGCCTTAACCTCGTTGTCGCAGATAGTGTGCATCGCTTTGATTTTCAGTTCAAAATTTGCACAGTATTCACATATGCACTGGTTTGGTGGCGTCTGACTTTGTGGTTTGACATGAGCAGGCTTCAGACTAGAAAATTTGGTATATATATCAAATATATCAGATATCTGCTTGATATCTGGGTATTCACTTTTGAAATCCTCATTTTTTGAAATCCTCATGTTTTAAGAATAGTCTTTTGCATAACCTGTCTGCACTGGTTCTTAACCAACTTCGTGTCAGGCAGTACTACAGAAACCATTGGATCCTGATAATAGTCGGTAACTAAATCAATGACCTCTGAATTCAATGCATCCGATCGTTTCGCTTCTTCCTCCTCTTCCGGCAATCTGGAACATTTCTCAAGTAATTTCAAACTCACTCCTAATTCACTTGAGCTCTGTTTCTTGTCTGTATATCCTGACAGCATCTTTAAACAATGGCGTTTCTCCTTGCAACCAGCAGAAGCAAGTTTACTGCGCAACATGCCAGGTGTTTCTTCAGCTACCCTTTGACGTTTTCTAGATTGAATGGGCAAACCTGCCTCATCCAGAGCCTTCCTCTTCTTTGGAGATATGCTTTTACTCATAACTACATCTGCAAGTGCTGTTGCAAATTTTTTGCGGGTGGCCGGACAGGCTCTTCTTATTCTCGAAGCTGCTTGTCTTCTGGCCGCAGGAGAAACAAAATCTGTGTCATCATTGGAATCTGCATTTTCTCCAATGGTTTAGTCATCATCATCCCAGTCAGCATCCTCACAGTCACTGATAGCCTTCCTTTTCCGATCATACTCGCGTATCCTCCTTTTTTTCTGGGCATTCTGTTTACTCCTGGACTCTCTCTTTTTTTCTCTGTTGTACTTCCTTCAAGCTTCTATCTGTTGCCTCGTCTTTGAGACTACCGGTTTTCTCTTTTGACTAATTTTCTTGCCCAGGGCTCCACATTTATCTCTGTATTTTTGAGACCTGAAATTATTCAAGAGCAGCATTTTTAGTATACAGTACTGACTACAGTGTTGTAACAGGAGACGTGAAACATAACATCTGCTTTGCATTGCCTTTGTTTGCTCTGCGGCCGTTGAATTTCAATTTGTTCCACAGAACGTTCCTCTCGTCTTTGTTGAGAACGGTCCCGCTCTTTCTCACAATACGTGTAAAATGAGGAGTTTTTTCATAATAAAATAAATGGTACATCTAAAAATCCCTACACAGCCACTATTAATGCCATCATCTTGTTACATAGTGCTAGCAGCAGGTTTCAACATCACTTAAATTTTACCCCTAAAATGTCTTAACTTACAACTGGTAAGCAGCTGGATTTTTTTAAATGCGTTGCCTATACTCTCTCATTCGTTGACGTGGGCTTTTGGCAGATTTGGATGACTTTCCTTGCACTGTAGAGGGCGAGGCCTGCACCTGCGGCTTCATTCGCTGTTTTTGAAACAGCCGTTCAGACTCTGAAGGCAGAAGGTCAGTCGTCAGCATAGTTGAGCAATAATTGCCAATGGGATGATGGCAAAGTTTGTCTACGGACTGTTGTGTGCCAACTAATCTGTTCACTGGTTCTACACGACAAAAACTCTAAAGCAGGGATTCCCAAACTTTTCCAAATCAGGGCCCACTTGAAAATCTAAAAAATGTCCGCGGCCCACCTTTGTCCTATAAACAGTACATAGACGAAATTATGCATTCTCAGAACACTTAACAGCAACAATAATTGTTGTTGTTGTTAAGAAAATAAAATGAAATTAAATAAATAAAAAACAACAACGATAATTGTTGTAGTTGTACATTATTATTATTATTATTATTATTATTATTATAAAGATTCAGGATTAAAATAAAAGCAGGGGGATAAAGGAAGCCCAAACTTTTAATCTGTGGTGTACACACAAGACAGAATTAATTATCGAACACAGTACGTGCTTCTCCAATTATGACCCCCGGTCATGATGAACAGAAAGCTACGTTCCGATCATAAACTATATAAGGTTCCTAAAATATTGTGAGGTCAATAACACTCAATAGGTTATTACTTCTAAATATTTTTTAAAATCGTGCAGTAAATATTTTACAATAAAAATCATAAAAAATCATATTTGCAAAAATGAATCATATTTTTAATGACCTCTCACGGCCCACCAGGGGGCCGCGGCCCACACTTTGGGAATCACTGCACTAAAGTTTTGAAACTGTTGTGATGTTCTGAACCATTACAGATATTGTCAAACCATCACAACCGTTACAAAATTTAATAAAGTGAACATTATTATTCAAAATACTGGGCTCTAATTTCCTGGCGCAGCGCAGGTGGCGTAGCGAAGCGCAGCCTGCGCAGTGGTAATTTCGTGAGGTGCGCAGCCTTCGGTAGACGAAGGTGCGCCGAGATGGGTGTGGCAGCGTGGTAGGGGGAGGTGTCTCATATTCATCAAGACGCAGTGACAATTTCGTAGAAAAAGTCTCTGCTGGAGTTGCGCAGAAAACTCGCCAGCTCCAACCTGGTTTAATTTCCATGCAGTGGTAATTTGGCTGACCGACACAGAGTGCGCACATGTCACCAAAATCTCACAGGCAGGTTTACAGAATGTCAGGCACATTTCAATGCAAGAAATAATTACAGGAAGCACTATTTAATGTAACTATCTGCATTAGGACATAAATTATATTATCAACATCGATTGTCCTGATGTCAGATTAAAGGCGGTTGCCACGTGTAATGGAAACTTGACCTGGCTTAATCAACGCAGCTGAATTTGTGATGCAAACTAACGAGTTCACATCTTTCTCAGCCAACCACAAACTGTATATATATATATATATATATATATATATAACGAATGTTTGCGTTCTATGCTCATTAAAGCCGCTTGCACACTGGACGCGAAACGAATTTTTCGCACGACTGATTACAGACAAAGTCAAAGCAAAGAAGCGATAGTCATAAAAGTTCAAATTTTTCCGAGGATTCCTGGAATTATTAGACATGCAAACTTGGCCATGTTTGTGTTCGACCTTCACAAAATGCAAATTGATAGCTATCGACTTTTCTTGGTCTTTTTAGCCTATTCGTCTGTTTTCTTCCGTTGAAGATAGCCAGCAGTCTTTCTTTTGAAAATGAGTCAGATGGATCGAACAGATTCACGCTTTATTTCTACGTCAGAGATAAAATAGTGCTTGTAGTCTGTGAGCAAATCAATTCCATGACCATTGACAGGGTAAAGAAATCATCGCATGCACGATCAAGACTGTCCGATACGAAATGCAAAATACTCCATGTCCACCAGCCAGCAAAAAGTAAAAGTATTGATATGAGAACAGATTTATAACGAAATAAGTAATAAAAATATATCGCCAACAAACGGGATATCCAACAAAGATGACCCGCCAATAAATAAATCACACTGTGCATTGACTGTTCTGTTGTTAAAATGTTTCTTTTTATTCTTTATTTCGTTATCAATCTGTTCTAATCGTCCTTTTTTTTTTTTTTTGGCTGCCAGACACGGAAGCATTGTACATAGTCTTGCGCCAATGTCGATTCACTCTATTGAGCAGAGCTTAAACAGAAACATTGATTGAAATTCTCGGAACTTATCTTGAAGAACTGAGCCCTCTTATCAAAACATTCACGTTAAATATCTACAAGAGTCAGTAGATTTTAAGAAATTAAAAATAATAATAGACTGTCGGACACAGAGATTTATTAAAATTGATGCCCTACGATAATGAATGGCAAAGAAAACATTGTAATGGTCGTGATTTCATTTTCAAACCAATACAGTCAAATCATCACACCCGTAACAATCTGATAAATATAACAATTATAGCCATAAAATCCGAATATTCTTGCAAGAAAGTAGAGCCTGGATTATTGAAAAAACAGCTAAGTACACCCTCAGATTGTAAATATCGGTTTAAAAATATTTGTGAAGTTCAAGGTAAGCCCAAGTTGAATTTCTGAAACGGCTGTGATGATTTGACGAGAATAGTAGATTCCACGATAATTTAAGTTTGAATTTGAATTGGTCAGAACATCACAACCATTACATTACAACAACTAAAGATCATTTTACTACGTTTCATTCCTAATAAAACAAATTTCACCTTTACAAACGGCTGTAGGATGGTGTGCAATATGTTGAAATTTCACAAGACGAGCAACTTCCTAAGACCCAACAAATGATCTGGACGATCTTACAGTTGACAAGCAACGATGTGATGTATTGACACCTGTAAAATCATATCGGTCGTGACGTACATTGGCCATGTGCATGATGAAAACATCACGACTGTGCACATTCTTCCTCAACACACACACTTACGATACTCCAACTTGCAAGAAAAGCGGGAATTTCAAGCAAAATTTCAACACATATTAGCCTAATAATGGCTGCACTACAATCCCTGCCTATCATTCTGTTCATAGCAAGTTTTCAATTCGGTCGTGACAGCTCCGAACGGTCGTGATATTCCAAAAATGTTTGACGGAATTTGCACTTACCTCAGTATGTCCACCATGTTTGACAATCTGGCGAAATCCATCGTGCGCGCTAAGCATGCTGGGAAAACCAATCTTGGAAAAGCCAACACTTCCTTGCTTAAGTTGCTTGGATACCTATACTGACGATATTTTTTCGCCACGAATGGTCGTGATTATTTGACGGAATGTATTATGGCAAACATTTTACACTTTATAGTTTTATATTTGTTTAAAGAGACAAATACAATAAAGTCTGAAAGTTTTTTATTTCATCGATATATGAATGGAAACATCAGAATACATGCATTTATGCAATGTCGGGGCAATAACGGACAGTTTTAATCGAGGGGTTACTTTGACGGAATGCATCACCACTGTTACCCAAACTTTGATGATAATGTTTCATAACGAGAATTAATTATTTTCTTAGATATTTTAAATCAATAAAGGCCTTATTCATCATACCAAATGACTGCATAACTAACAGATCAATTTACTTCGCTAAGAGTACACAATTTGGCTGTTCATGAGACTTCCAATTTGTGTCACAATTTTTACCAGACAAATAAAGCCATTTTTACACAATAATCCATAAAATACAATGACGTCGCTAGAAATCACCCAATATTTATATTTTCTTATATTTAGAGTACATTTGCAATATACTTATGCCTAAATTTGCATTATTTGATGAACTGTATAAAAAACAGGGCAAGACAAAATAGGTGGTTTCGTTTTCCAATTACTGTGGACATACCCACCTCCATCTGGCGCTTCAGTCAACTTGAACATCCCGAACTGCTCTTAGCGCCTGTTTCCACACATTCACCACTCGTCTACCACGTTAAATACAAGCTTGTGGAAGGCTATAGTTAACGGAAAATTCAAGATTCAAGAACTTTATTGCCATGTCAACAAGTTGATAGGAATTTGTCTTAGTTCATGCTTAACATATACAGACACAACACATACAAGAGGACAACAAGAGACAATACAGTGCAAAAACCAGCAGCATAGAAAATACATCCGGTTGTTTAAAGTGCCGTGTGCATTTCAACTTGTTACATACAAGCATCATTACAGCTGTAACCTAGCAAGATGAGTTCAGATGTCTAATAGCTAATGGGTAAGTGCTATCTCTGAAGCGAGATGTTAAGCAGTTAATACTTCTATACCTCCTGCCTGATGGGAGGAGATTGAAGAGGTGGTGAGCGGGGTGAGAGTTATCAGCTATGATTTTATTTGCCTTTCTTATTATTCTGGTGTTGAAAAGTGAGGACAGTGTTGGGAGGCTGCATCCAATAATTTTAGATGCGCGTCTAACTACTCTTTCCAGCTTGATCTTGTCCTGAGAGGTTGTGTGACCGAACCAGACAAGCATGGAGAAGGTGAGAACACTCTAGATAGTGGCCCTATAGAAGTGAGTCATTGCTGCTTGGCTGACTTTTAACTTTTTGAGCTGCCGTAGGAAATACAGACGCTGATGGGCTTTGCTTATGATAAGGCTGGTGTTTGATTCCCATGATAGGGATTCATGGATGGTTGTCCCTAGAAATTTGAAGGAGGAGACTCTTTCTACCTCCTCGCCATTGATAAAGAGGGGGGAGAGTGGGGCCGAGATCCTCCTTCTGAAATCAATGATCATCTCTTTGGTTTTAGAGATGTTCAGGATCAAGTTGTTTACCTCACACCACCTCACCAACTCAGCTATTTCTCTACGGTAGTCTGATTCGTCCCCCTTAGAGATAAGACCCACTACAGAGGTGTCGTCTGCAAACTTATACAGTATAACTGAACTACAATGTGCTTGACAGAAATGTGTGTATAAAGAGTACAGTAGAGGAGAAAGGACACAGCCCTGGGGGGCCCCGGTGTTAAGGAGCCTAGGTCGAGAGACAAGGTCACCTATTTTGACAACCTGTTGCCTATTTGATAGGAAATCAAAGATCCATTTGCAAAGTGGTGTACTGACACCCAGTTCTTGTAGGGTCAAAATCAGCTGCGCTGGCAAAATCGTGTTAAATGCGGAGCTGAAATCAACGAAGAGTACACGAGCATAAGTAGATCTAGATTCTAGATGTTGAATAATAGAATGTAAGCAGAGGGACACTGCGTCATCTACACTCCTATTTGCTCTATAAGCAAATTGGTGTGGGTCTAGTGTTATGCTTGACAGTTGTCTACATACCAGTCGCTCAAAGACTTTCATAATGACAGATGTTAGGGCAACAGGCCTATAGTCATTAAGACAGGAGATATTATTTTTCTTGGGGACTGGAATAATCACAGCAGATTTAAAACAAGCAGGCACAGTGCAGTGTTGAAGTGACCAATTGAAAATGGAAGTGAGGATAGGTGCAAGTTGGTCGGCACAATGTTTAAGTGTGGCGGATGACACACCATCAGGCCCCGCGGCCTTCCAAGGGATTTGCAGGCGGAGCAACAGTCTGACATCATGTTCATTGATAGCAGGTGGGGCATCGCCCTGCTCTCTCGAAAGAGAGAGGGACTGGGTTTCACAGTCAAATCGACAGTAGAAGTCATTTAGTGTCCCTGGAAGGGAGGGGTCCCTAGCTGGAACATGGTGCTTGGTTTTATAATCAGTGATGTCCTGCAGACCCTGCCAAACACCCTTTATGTCATTTGCTTGCAGTTTATCTTCAAGCTTTACTCTGTAGGATGCCTTAGCTTTTGACACGGCTCGCTGAAATTCATATTTCAGTATTTTATAATTCCCAATGTCGCCACTTTTAAAGGCCTTCGTTGTTGCCTTCGTTGTTGCACATTTCTGAGCTATGGTTGGCTTTGGTATTTCACCCTTCCTTATGTGCTGTGCTGATTCGGGGCTGTCTAAGCTGAATTGACAATTAACTATTTTTTAAGTTACTAACACTCACTGGGTTGGTGTAATTATTAGATAGGCATATTACTAATACTACTAATTTAGACAGGGAGTTTATTGTCATGATTCCTGCTTTGCTATTTCAAGATCTTGCTGTGCTTTTCTGTTCTGAACATTCATGCTGGTTTCAAGCTGCATACTTAATCGGTACTTAAGCTGAGCACGCTCATTCTCTTAATGAGCAAGTCTTGTCCACCAATCTCTGTCCATGTCATGATCTTGCCATGCCTCTTGTTTCTCCTCCTCCAGGTGTTGCCCGTCATGTTTTGATTACTTAGCCTTTATCTGGATGCGGTGGAAGTTGGCTGGCAGACAGTGTCTCAAGTCTCGTTTCATGTGCAAGTTTTGTCGCTCATGTTCATGCTTCCAAGTCTTGTTCTTAGTCCTTGTGTATATAGCCTTAGTCTTGTTGTTTATTTTCGTTCTTGGATTTCTGCCTGGAGTTTCCAGTGGTTTTTTGTTCTTGCCTTTTGCTATTTAGTTTCTCAGCTCTGTGTAGCTTACTTTAGTTTGTCTTTTGCAACCCTTTGGGCCAAGTTTTTTGTTAGCCCTCGTGCCTGTTTGTTTTTGTTTTAATAAATTCCCTTTTCCCTTCCACCTCGCATTTGGTGTCTCTGATCTCGCATCAGAAGACACTGTCTCACTGACACCAGCGAGATGGAGCACAAGATCGCCCAGCAAGAGGCTGAACTGTCCCACCAGCGACGGCAGATTCAGGAGCTGACTGCAGCACTGACCACTCTGCAAGCCAGCCTCCCCCGGGCAGGTTCCAGCCAGGCTCCCACCATGCCTGCTACCCAGCCTCTTGCCACCGCTGCACCTGTGCTCCAGCCCGGAGCAGAAGTACCCCAGCTGCAGCCGGTCACATACCCAGGCCCTGAGCCCCGCCTTCCACCACCTGAGCGGTACGGAGGAGAACCAGGGTTCTGCAGGGCCTTCCTCACCTCCTGCGAGATGTGCTTCACTCTTCCACCTTCGCCTCGGAGCCGGCCCGATTCGCCTTCGTCCTTTCCCAGCTGACGGGGCGGGCTCGCTTGTGGGGAACTGCCGCATGGCAGGCTCGGCTGCCCTGCACTACCACCTACCAGGCCTTGGCGAAGGAACTGCTGCACGTCTTTGACCGCACCAAGCAGGGAAGAGCTGCAGGGCGAGAGCTACTGAGGATGAGGCAGGGGAGGAGATCGGTGGCAGACTACGCCATCGACTTTCAGACGGTGGCAACTACTTCTGGCTGGAGCAAGGAGGCGCTGTGTGATGTGTTCCTCCAGGGGCTGTCCGAACCAGTCAAAGACCGACTGCTTTTCTGCGAGATCCCTGAGTCTCCAGAGGCCCTTATAGATCTGGCCCTTCGCATCGACAGCCGCCTGGAGGAGAGGATGGTCACCCTGAGCCATGACCGAAGGCCCACTCCCTCTGGTCAGATCTAACCCTCAAGCCCCGGTCGCACTTCACACCAGGACCGGCCGAGGGGGAACACCGCCACTACCTCACCCAGGAGGGCACCTTTCATGGAGGTCGGACGAGCCCGGCTCACCCAGGAGGAGCGCCAGCAGAGGAGGTGGTCGGGAGCGTGCTTCTACTGTGGCCAGCAGGGTCATGTGGTGCAAGGCTGTCCAAGAAAACGCCCACTAGCGTCTGGAGGAGTACTGGTGGGCGCTTTAGCTAAGGAAACCTCCTCCTACGGCCGGACCTGCATCCCGGTGACCCTGACCTGGGAGGGCCGCTCCCGCAAAACCACCGCCCTCATTGACTCAGGAGCTGAGGAGAGCTTCATTGACGCCAGAGCTGCCGCCGAGTGGGGGGTTCCCCTCTCCCAACTTCCCAGCCCATTGTCCATCTCAGGGCTGGGTGGGCAACCCCTTGCTAAGGTGTGCTACTGGACCACTCCCATTCAGCTGCTGGTGTCCGGCAACCACCATGAACAGGTCCGGCTGTTCGTGACCGAGACACCCCGCTCTCCCATCGTCCTGGGTCACCCCTGGTTGGCGTTACATGGGCCGGTGATCGACTGGGCCCACCATGAGGTGCGGGAATGGAGTCCCTCCTGTTCAGCCAGCTGCCTCCTCGACTCCCGACCCTCCTGTTCTGCAGGTGGACCAGCTTCCGAGGGGAAGCCAGACGTCTCCAGAGTGCCCCCTGAATACCACGACCTGGCGGCTGTCTTCAGCAAGTCCCGTGCGGTGTCTCTGCCCCCGCACCGCCCGTATGACTGCGCTATTGACCTCCAGCCTGGCACAGCGCCTTCTAGGGGTCGTGTCTTTGCCTTGTCCATGGCCTCCCTCTCTGGCTCAGACAAGTACATCCGGGAGTCCATTACAGCTGGCATCATTTGTCCATCCTCCTCTCCCGCGGGGGCAGGCTTCTTCTTCGTCAAAAAAAAGGATGGCTCCCTGCGCCCCTGCATCGATTACCGAGGCCTAAACAAGATCACCATCAGGAACCGCTACCCGCTCCCACTGATGTCCCCGGCATTCGATGTGATCCAAGGGGCGGCCATCTTCACCAAGCTGGACCTGCGGAATGCTTACAACCTCCTGCGCATCAGGAAAGGCGACGAATGGAAAACTGCTTTCAACACCCCTAGCGGCGACTGGGAGTATCTGGTGGTTCCATTCGGCCTGACCAACGCACCCGCAGTGTTCCAAAACTTGGTGAACGATGTGCTTGGAGATATGATCGGGCGGTTTGTCTACGTCTACCTTGACGACATCCTGATCTTCTCCCGGGACAGGACGGAGCATACGAATCATGTTCGCCAGGTGCTTCGCCGCCTCCTCGAAAACCGCCTCTTTGTCAAGGCCGAGAAGTGCGAGTTCAGCACCACCACTACCTCCTTCCTGGGGCACGTCATCTCCCCAAACCACCTGGGCATGGATGAGGAGAAGGTCAAGGTTGTGGTGGACTGGCCCGCACCCAAGGACCGCAAGGCCCTACAGAGCTTCCTGGGCTTCGCCAATTTCTATCGGCGTTTCGTCAGGAACTACAGCACCGTGGCAGCTCCCCTAACGGCCCTTACCTCCATCAAGGTGCCATTCCGTTGGACTCCACAAGCCGAGGTGACCTTCGGCCCTGAAGGGGCGCTTCACCACCGCGCCCATCCTCACCACCCCCGACCCCGCCAAGCAGTTCATTGTGGAGGTGGATGCCTCCAATGTCGGGGTTGGTGCGGTTCTCTCCCAGAGATCCAGCAATGATCAGAGAGTACACCCATGTGCATTCTTTTCCCACCGGCTGACGCCGGCGGAGTCCAACTACGACATCGGGAACCGGGAGCTGCTGGCGGTGAAGCTGGCCCTGGAAGAGTGGAGGCACTGGCTTGAGGGGGTAAGGATTCCGTTCCTGGTCTGGACGGACCATAAAAACCTGGAGTACCTCCGCTCTTCCAAGAGGCTGACGCCCAGACAAGCCAGGTGGGCCCTCTTCTTTGACCGGTTCGATTTCTCCCTGGCCTACAGACTTAGTCCAAGAATACCAAGGCTGACGCGCTCTCCAGGCGTTTTGACGCCTCCACGTCCAAGGGAGAGCCCAGCTCCATCCTGCCCAAAGCCTGCTTCGTCAACAACGTGTGCCTCCGGATCGAGGAGCTGGTCCGCAATGCCCATAACGGCGCAACTACGCCCAGTGCCTGCCCTGCCAACTGCCTGTACATCCCTGCAGCTGCCCGATCTGACGTTCTCTAGTGGGGCCACTCCTCCAACCTGTCGTGCCATCCTGGGGTCGGCCAGACCCTGCGCTTCATCCAGCAACGTTTCTGGTGGCCCAAGATGGCAGCAGAGGTCCGGGGGTTTGTCACTGCCTGCTCAGTCTGTTCCCGCGCCAAGTCCTCCCACACACCTCCCTCTGGTCTGCTCCAACCACTGCCCATTCCTCACCGTCCCTGGTCCCACATAGCTCTGGACTTTGTCACTGGCCTGCCCGTCTCCCATGGAAACACCACTGTCCTGACCATAGTTGACCGGTTCTCCAAGTCTGTCCGCTTCGTGCCCCTTCCCAAGCTCCCCTCTGCAAAAACCACAGCTGACGTACTAATCCAGCATGTTGTCCGTCTCCATGGCATTCCTGTGGATATAGTGTCAGATCGTGGTCCCCAATTCACCTCCCACTTCTGGAAAGCATTCTGCACATCCCTTGGTACATCCTTCAGCCTCAGTTCCGGTTACCATCCTCAGACCAATGGACAGACTGAGCGGGCCAACCAAACCCTGGAGACGGTCCTTCGCTGTGTGTGCTCGACTAACCCAAGATCCTGGTCAACCATGCTACCCTGGGTCGAGTACGCTGTAAACTCCCACGCCGCCTCTGCCTCCGGCCTCTCCCCCTTCGAGTGCTGTATGGGCTACCAGCCTCCATTGTTCCCCAGCCAGGAGGAGGAAGTCGGGGTGCCTTCGGCCGGGGCATTCGTCCAAAGTGCTTAAGTGAGCATATTTGTAATTTCCAATTCTGGGTTCATAACAGTGTTACATGCTATTTTCTTTTACTGGAAAGTACTTAAGTGAGCATATTTGTGAATTTCCAATTCTGGGTTCATAATAGTGTTACATGCTATTTTGTTTTACGGGAAAGTGCTTAAGTGAGCATATTTGTGAATTTCCAGTTCTGGGTTCATAACAGTGTTACACGCTATTTTGTTTTACTGGGAAGTTCTTAAGTGAGCATATATGTGAATTCAAATTCCGGGTTCATGATGGTGTTACCTACTATTTTGTTTCATTGGAAAGTGCTACTCCCTAAGTGGAAAGAGTTAAACAGAAGTAGGCTAGTTAAAATATCTCATCGGTGGGACTAGGTTAATGAAAGTGAGGGATTATGTTAGACCAGAGTGCTCAGAGTGGTTAGCTGTCATTTGTTTTTTTATTTTTTTTTTATTTTCAAATTCTACCAGTAATTAATAGAATAAATGCAGGCTCTGGTTTCTTACAGTTGAAAGTGTGGCTGATTGATGAATGCTCTCCAGAGTAGGGGCAGCTTTTCCTTAGTACTGCTGTGCAAAGGTTCAGGGAAATAGCTTGGTGTTACCACGTATGAGTGTACACACTAGGCCGTGCCCCCTTCAGGTAAGCTGTGACAATTGAAACCCTGAAGCCCTTACTGCCTTTCTCAGTTTAGCTTAGGGCCAAGTTGAATTGTGCAGGGGGGGTCGGGACGTGATCCTGTACTTCCCTGCCGTCTGGAGATACCAGTATTTAGCAGCCTTCCCCTACTATACGGGTGCTTATCACCCGTTACATATGCAGGCCGCAGGTCAAGTGTCTGTGCAAGTTTGTTTTGGAGTTTGTATTTCTTTGCAACCGTCATGCTCTTCACTAGTAGGTGCTTTTCCCCAGGGATTCTGTATTACGCTTCTTTTTCAGTTCTCTTGTGGTTTTTAGTATTTGGTGTATTGGGTCAGATTCCTTCAGTCCCTTTTGGCATGCTGTTAGGCCCCGAGCCCTTAGTGCAGCCTTTTTTCTAAGGGTGCACCGGACACCATTAATGAAGTCGGCCACTATTGTTGCAAACTTATCCAGATCCTCTGGCATTTTGGACCACATTTGTGATCGTGCCATCCATTCAGCAGATCCTGTTTTGTAACCAGACTCTTTTCGCTTGGTTGGCACTGGACTGCCTTCAGCCTCAGTGTGAGTCCTAGGGGTTTGATTCACTTCTTCAGCTGAAGTTGCAGGAGATGAAGAACATTCTGCTTCAGGTTGAGTGGACAGAGTTGAATTTCCATCAGCCTCAGCTTGAGTGTATGGAGTACCCTTTGGCCCCTATTCAGAAACGACACTCACCCTCCTCTCACCATATAGTGAGTACGATTGAAATGTAACTGGAGTGTGAGAGAGAGACCTACCACTAACCGAGGGAGCAATCCCACTCCTCGCCAGTTGATATTCACAAACGCCACTTGAGCATAACTGACAGTAGTGGGCACTGGATACCACAGGTGGTGCATCGGCTGCTGCAAAGGGACGCTCAATCCTCACCCTTCAGTGCTGAATGACCTAAACCTGACACAGTTTACTTTTCTTGATTAGAAAGTTTCTCAGACTTATTGGTAAAACGATAATGCAATTTATTTTTAATAGCATTGTTATACATTGCTTCACAAAATTGAGGCGTTTCTTTCGCACATAAATGACGACGTAAATATCAGCATGTCTTCATAAATTCTGTGGTCGAGTGGCTCGCGAAAGGCGGAGGACAGCCCGCGAGGCTCACTAAGCAACAAGCTGTGAAACGTGCCGGACATTTCTTCTACATTCAGCAATTAATAATGTTGAAAAGAATGGATTCTCGTGACTTACAGTTACATGAGCCTCACAGACCAATCAACACGCGCCCCACGAGCCAGCTGAGCGCAGAATTTTCCAACCCATCAGTAAAGAAAACCACGAGAAATCCAGATGCATGACAGTTGACAGATATGCGTAGTAAATTGAAACTGGCCACACCTGATAATGTTGAGCGTTTTCAGAGTTTCTGCAATGGTAATTTAATGAAATGAAAACAGGGCAATAATTATCAGTGCTCATTCTAACTTAAGTTGAACTGGCGAAACATGATAATACTTCGTATTTTTGGAGTACACGTGAATAAAATTTTATTAAATGATTGGATATGACCTTTTTTCAATCATTATTTTTAAGGGATGGTTTTAGCTTCCCCTATTGTCAGTTCACCAGTAGGTACTGGTGGTTACACAAATGCTAACCTCGAGTTCACCACAGTGCTGTTTGTAAACACTGAAACCAGGTGGTCAGTTAGTAAGTTACCGACATCGTTATCATCATTAGAGTTAAAATTTGCATAGTTGCGATTGCGTCGAGTACATGGCTTTAAATGATCCAGAGTTTCTAATATTTGTAACCACCTAAAAACCATGATAACGAAATACCGGCGCAAGTTAGTGCGGCTCAAGGGAGGTGTTCCCTGCACTCAACCTTCACTCAAAAAAAGACGCTATTTTCAGTGTGAGTGAGGTCTCTAAATGCAAATGAGGGTTAGGACAACCTCTGACTCATTTAGTATAACCTGGCACTAACAAGTTTTAGTACTTACTGGCACTCAATTAGTGTGAGTGTCGTGTCTGAATATGGGCCTTTGCTTCAGGTTGAGTGGATGGAGTTGAATTTCCATTAGATTCAGCTTGAGTGTAGGGAGTACCCTCTGCTTCAGGTTGAGTGGACGGAGTTAAATTTCCATCAGCTTCAGCTTGAGTGGATGGAGTACCCTCTGCTTCAGGTTGTGTGGACAGTGTCGATACTGCAGCAGGATTCATTTGCAAAGGCTTTTTCCTTTTGTAAGCAGCGTCGCGTTCTCTTACCCTCCGTTTCTATTGCGCTCCCATTTTGGCTCTCTCCTGTCTTATCTTCTGTCTGTCATACTCCCGCTTTTTTTCACGTGCCTTACGAGTCAGCATTTTTTTCGGTTTGGGTTGTGGTTCCTTTTCCATGCTTTCCCTCTCCATTTGCTTCTGCTTATTCCTCTCAACAAACCGCCTTTGCCACTCACGACTAAGCTTCCCATCATCCTGTTTTTTGGCTTTTGGTTTTCTATAGTCCCTCATACGCGGAGCATGTTCGCTCTTGTACTGTTCCCATTTAACCGGATCCTCCTTGAGGCATTCTCTCCACATTGCACTATTCCTCCTATTTTGTAACCGTCGTGTACTTTCAGGCTCAACATCAGCTGCAACTGGAGAACCGCCACCGACTCTACTCCGATACAAAGAACGAAGCTTGACCCTTAATGGGGGCCCCGGCATTCTGAAAAAAAATTGGCATTGTTGTAAATTCTATTCTGTTGTATATTAATTATCTTAGTTGTGGTTATTCAGCAATAAAAGTAGATATGACTCAGCCAGTCTACTGTAATTTTTTCTTGATAAAAGTAGAAATTCTCTAGCCAGTCCACTGCGTTTTCTTTGTCAATAAAAGTAGGCCTAGAAATATCTAGCCAATCCGCTGATGTTCTTAAGTCTGTCAAATATAATGTGCACAAGACCCACCCAGTTGAATTCCTTGTCATTAGCCTATTTTTCCGTAATAGCAATTAAAAATGATCACTACGCAGTAGAGGTGTAACGATACACAAAAATCATGGTTCGGTGCGTACCTTGGTTTTGAAGTCTCGGCTCGGAATATTAACGGGACGGTATGGAAATAAAATGCAAAACATACAATTGCTTGTTTATTAGGAACTTTATCGTAACATTATACAAAATATTAAATACATTTAAAAAAAAACTTTGAATACTGCTGCCAAGTGCCGGAAAACGTTTTCCAATAAATAAATTATTCTCATTATAAACAATATATACAGTGGGGAGAATAAGTATTTGACCCCTCGCTGATTTTGCAGGTTTGCCCACTTAGAATGAATGCAACGATCTATAATTTTAATCATATATACATTCTAACTGTGAGAGACAGAATCACAAAGAAAATTCCCGAAAGTCACATCATATGAATTTATAAAAATTGATAACCATCTGATGAGGAAGAATAAGTATTTGACCCCCTACCAAACAGCAAGTATTCTGGGTCCCACAAGCCAGTTAGTCTTTCTTTAAGACGCACCCCCAATCCCAACTAATTATTTACATCAAATAGACCTGCCTCACCTCATTACCTGCATAAAAGACACCTGTCCACTCCCAAACAACCAGATTCCAACATCTCCACCATGGGCAAGACCAAAGAGCTGTCTAAGGACATCAGGGACAAGATTGTTGACCTACACAAGGCTGGGATGGGCTACAAGAGAATCGGAAAGCAACTTTGAGTGAAAAGATCAACTCTCGGTGCAGTTATCAGGAAATGAAAGAAGTACCACACTGCCACCAACCTCCCTCGGTCTGGGCCTCCATGCAAGGTCTCGCCTCGTGTGATGTCCCCGATCATGCGAATGGTGAGGAATCACAAGGGGGGAACTGGTTAATGAACTGAAGGCAGCTGGGACCACAGTTACAAAAGAAACAGTTGGTAACACACTACGCGGTCATGGATTGAAATCCTGCAGCGCACGCAGGGTCCCCGTGCTCAAGAAGGCACATGTACAGGCTCGCCTGAAGTTCGCCATTGACCACCTGGATGACTCAGAAGAGGCCTGGAAGAAGGTGATGTGGTCAGATGAGACCAAAATAGAACTTTTTGGGCTCAACTCAACTCGCGGTGTTTGGAGGGCAAAGAACACAGAGTACAACCCAAAGAAAACCATCCCCACCGTCAAGCACAGTGGTGCTTTTCAGCCAATGGGGCGGCACAACTCCATTGCATTGAGGGTAGGATGGATGGGCCATATACTGTGGAATTCTGGACCAACAGCTCCTTCTCTCAGTGAGACAGCTGAACATGGGTCGAGGATGGGTGTTTCAGTACGACAACTACCCTAAGCACACCGCCAAAGCAACAAAAGAGTGGCTGAAGAAGAAGTACATCAAGGGTCTGGAGTGGCTTAGCCAGTCTCCAGACCTGAATCCAATTGAAAATCTTTAGAGGGAGCTTAAAATTCGGGTTGCAAGGCGACAGCCTCGGGACCTGAATGATTTGGAGGCTGTCTGCAGGGAGGAGTGGGCCAACATCCCTGCCAAATTGTGCACAAACCTTGTCAACAACTATAAAAATTGTTTGACATCTGTGCTGGCCAATAATGGATTTTCTACAAAATATTAACATGCTGTTTGTCCAGGGGGTCAAATACTTATTTTTCCTCATCAGATGGTTATTAATTTTTATAAATTCATATGATGTGATTTTCGGGAATTTTCTTTTTGATTCTGTCTCTCACTGTTAGAATGTATATACGATTAAAATTGTAGATCGTTGCATTCTTTCTAAGTGGGCAAACCTGCAAAATCAGCAAGGGGTCAAATACTTATTTTCCCCACTGTATATATAAAATAAGTTTTCCAATTGATAAAATTTTCTCAAACAAAAATATATGTAAAAAAGTTTTCCAAGGAAAAAAATATTCTCAAATAAACAAAATAAATTTGTAATATATATTATAAAATTTCTCACAGCTTGTTGGCGCAGATCAGGGGTGTAGTGGCCAGAGGAGGCGGGGGAACGTGTGTTGCACACCTCTGTCCCAAATCCAATGTCCTGTACTGAACTGAACTCTCTGTACCGAAAATGTTCAATATGAATACATGTATAGTTACACCCCTACTACGCAGTCTTCACATTGTTCAGCTGCAGTGACAAGACTAAAAATATTAGGGAATATTGCGTAGTACAATTTTATTCCAGAATAAATCAAACTTCTAACGTGCTTTTTTTTCTCCCTACTGGGAGTTTTTTTTACCTCATTTGCTGTAGTGGGGAATAGGCTGGGCACTGCCTTTTTATTTCTTTAAACTCTCACTGTATAGCGTCTTTGTGACAGTCTCTGTGAAAAGCGCTATACAAAATAAATTGAATTGAATTGCTCAATCACCTAACTGTCAAAATGATAACGTGAACAATCAGTGTCAGTCAAAACCTAACGTGAAACTATTGGAGTTTGTCAGAAATGCATAGAAATCAACAACAGAGGCGATCCTGCGCATGTTTCATTGCCGTTTATTTGTGCTAATTGATCTTAATTTTCATTTTTAATTAGCCACTACACATTCTGATATACTTCTAACAAGTTAATACTTCATTTATACTCACTCACGTTATGTATTATGCACGTTATCACTTCTGACAGACGCCACAGACTTGACCCTCCCCCGCCATTTCTGCCGTCTTCCATGAAAATGATGACGTAGAATGCAAGGGAGACATGGGGGGACTCTAGGAAGTGAGGATGTCACGTGGGTGCCTGCTTGTTCCAGGATTTAGCCGCACAAAGTATTCACGTTATTTTTTGACAGACAGAGAGGGCTTCTTATTTTACTTCGGTTTTTATTAAAATGCATTGCTGATATGCAGAAATACGGTCCCCTCCCTTCTATAAACTTGGTAAACATGCCATGAAGAGCATTTTCGGTTAGATATACCGTTTACAAAATAGAAAATGCAACGGTCACCACCCTATACTTCATTGACCGACAGACTAACGTGAACAAGCGCATTTTTAAATTGATTTTATTATCATTTATTGGGTGACAACACATTGGTTACAGGTGTGTAGCATCAACATCGGTATTACTGAAGATGTTCTGGAGATGTTTGTTGCAGTTGGAACTAAATTCTTTGAAATATTATGCTTGCTAGGAAAGCTCTTCAAAATGTGACGCTTGACACAACTCAAAACAAGTGGTACCTCAAGATATTTTTTATTTTGTTTTTATTTCTGGTCAGCTTACCGCCTTCAAACTATCTTTGCTATCTCTTGAGTATGTAAATAAAGAAACACAACAAAAATTACTTGATGTCTTTAAACATGGATTAATTTATTGAATACTTTTTGAATTGGTTCATTGAATTACGCCTTAGCTGATAGTGACATATATAGCTCCAGTTCTCTTTGCCTTGTACTTCTCTTTAATGCCTAAGCAATAAGGCGATCTGGGGAAGGGTGTTTTCTTTGAGTTTCGCACAACAGGTGGGTTATTTATTTAATCACTAGCGCTTCAAAGCAAAGACTAAAACAAGGAAAGCCTTGATATTAGAGCTTTTATTTGCAGATGATGCTGCCCTTGTTGCAACATCATTAAAAGAAGCAAAGGAGCTTATGGACCGGTTTTCCATTGCCAGTAAAGCTTTTGGATTGACCTTAAGTGTTAAGAAAACAAAAATTGTGCATCAGCCAATACCTTCCCCTAAAATGAAAAAAGGAAGAAAACAACTGCAAGCTGCCTACCGTTACGGCCCGATCTAGGTAGTGCGACCACAGGTAGATAAATGAAGGAAGCACGAGGAGAGAAAACTGTGGCAAATACAAAAGAACCCGAACGCTGCCCAGCACTCCGGTCCCTATACTGCCTAACCAGAGCTAACTAAAACCTACCGCTAGTCTTCGAAGGTTTACCAGGCACGGGGCGGCTTTTAAACACGCAACTCCAGAACGCTCCGTCCAGAAGCGTGGACTGAGCGAGCGAATCGTGTACCCCTTCGGAAACAAGTTTCCACCCAGAGTCACCTCCAAAAATAACAAAGGGAAAATAACAAAGCAAAACAATAAAGAGGTATTCCGATGGAAGGATAGTAAGATCCAGCTGGGACTACCCTAGCTAACCAGAGTAACCGAACAGCACACAGAAAGGGCGAGACGAGCGAGGTAGTCGGACACGCGAATCAACGTCAAAAACCGGGCATCTATTACCGAGCAACCAGATGGAAGGGCAAAAGTCAAAGTCACAGAGCGACAGGCCAAGGGTCAATCACAGGAATCCAAACAAACCATAAGCAGGGCAAGGCAAGAATCGTAGGTCAAAACAAACCGGTCCAACACAGAAGGCAATCGAAATACTCACAGTTTAGAAACGCTAATTACAAATGGAAGAAGAGCTGGTCTTCCCAGGAGTGCACGTGGCACCCTTATAAACGCACCGCCCCGCCCCCGGAAGTGGAACGTTCCATTCAGGCCCAAGCAGAACCAATATTAGGGCAAAGGTCATAACACCCCCATCCTAAAGAGAAAACCTGTGCTTTCAGGTTTTCTACTAAGAGTAGCAGCGTGATAGTGCATCGGCTACAATGTTTTCAGACCCTCTTTTGTGGACAACTCTCAGGTTAAAGCCTTGAATGATTAAGGACCAACGCATGAGGCGCTGATTAGCATTGCACATGCGTTGGAGGAAAACAATTGGGTTATGGTCAGTATAGACTAGGATGGGTTCTGGACTAGACCCTAGATACACTTCAAAATGCTGTAAAGCTAGTAAGAGTGCCAGAGCTTCCTTCTCAATGGTGCTGTAGTTCAACTGATATCGGTTAAATTTCTTTGAAAAGAAACAGATTGGGTGAGCGATTCCAAGCTTGTCCTCCTGAACTGCTCCAGCTTCCGTGCCACTGGCGTCCATCTCCAACATAAATGGACGGGTGTAATCAGGAGCGGACAACACTGGGGCATTACATAACAGACTTTTGACAGAATTAAAGGCACGCTGGCAGTCAGGGGACCATGTAAATTTTTGAGAGGCGCGTAGGAGGTTGGTGAGTGGCGAAATGACGGACGAAAAATTTCTACAGAAACTTTGGTAATACCCAGCCATTCCCAGAAAACGCCTGAGTTCTCTCCTGGTCTTGGGAATAGGGAAGCCTTTAATAGCCTCAACCTTAGCATCCACCGGACAAACAAACCCTTGACCCACCTTTTTCCCTAAATATGTAATGGTTCCATGTCCGAACTCACACTTCTCAAGGTTAAGAGTTAAAGAAGCTTCTTGGAGGTGTAAAAAAACTGACTCCAAGGTGCTGAGATGATGTTCCCAGGTAGCAGAATAAACTACGACATCATCGAGATAAGCCTCACAATTATCAATACCAGCCAAAACTTTGCTCATTAGCCTTTGAAATGTGGCTGGCGCATTCTTCATTCCAAATGGCATTACCGTGTACTGCATAAAGGCATCTGGAGTAGCAAATGCTGACAACTCCGAAGCACGTTCAGTCAAAGGAACCTGCCAGTAGCCTTTTAATAAATCAAGTTTTGTGACAAACTTAGCAGTTCCTATTCTATCAATGCAATCCTCCACTCGTGGAAGAGGGAAGGAGTCAGATTTTGTCACACCATTAGGTTTGCGATAGTTGGTACAAAAGCGAAAGGTGCCATCGGACTTGGGCACCAAGACACAAGGAGAACACCAAGGACTCGAACTGGGAACAGCAAGACCATTTTCTAGAAGATACTCAACTTCCTTTTTCATAATAGACCGCTTTGTAGGGTTAACATGATATGCATTCTGTTTGATAGGTTTATGACCACTCACATCAATGTCATGTTCCAGTCTTGTGGTTCTCGAGGGGATATCTGAAAACAATGACAAATGTTTCCCAATAAGCCGTGTTACATCAGCCTGTGCATTCTCTGGTAAATGAGACAGCTTTAATGCGAGCGTTGAAGAGCGTGTGAGTTGAGTAACCGAGCAGGGGACAGACAGGCACAGGTCTGGCCTAATCCATCCACTTCAGGGGAGTAATCAGACATTGGTACATCAACATGAGGAGTTGAAATAAGGGCGACTGGTGAGGGTGCGGAAGGCTTTGCATCTTCCGAGCGCGATACATAGGCCTTCAACATGTTGATGTGACAGACCCGGGATTTGCATTTCCTGTCATGAGTTTTGACAATGTAGTCGGTATCACTTAATTTTTTTTGTATTATATAGGGCCCGGAGAACCTTGCCTGGAGGGTGGACCCAGGAATCGGAAGAAGCACTAAGACGGAATCCCCAACCTTAAATGAGCGTTGAACCGATTTTTGGTCAAAGCGGGACTTCATTTGGGCCTGTGAAGAACTTAAGGAATGTTTAGCCAATTCCCAGGCTGCATGTAATCGTTCTCTGAAAGTGCTGACATAATTCAAAATGCTGCAGGAAGGAGATGGGCTTTGATTAGTCCCCAACCACTGTTCCTGCAGGACCTTTAGCGACCCCCGTACCGTGTGCCCAAAAACTAACTCAGAGGGGCTAAAATCAAGGGATTCCTGCACTGTGTTACGGAAGGCAAATAATAAAAAGGGAACTGCTTCATCCCAGTCTTTCCCTTGGTCAAGGCAGTATGTTCGGAGCATCGTTTTCAGAGTTTGGTGGAATCTTTCCAGAGCTCCTTGAGACTCTGGATGATACGCACTAGATGTTTGATGGTAAATATTAAACTGTTTCATCACCTTCGCAAATAATCTAGACGTGAAGTTTGACCCTTGATCTGTCTGTACATACTTTGGGAGACCAAATGTAGTGCAGAACTTAATAAGAGCTTTTACAATAGCCTGAGCTGTAAGGGTGCGGAGGGGAATGGCTTTGGGAAATCTAGTTGCAGTGCACATGAGCGTAACTAAATAACTATTTCCAGATCTGGTTCTCGGGAGCGGTCCAACACAATCAATCAAGATCCTTTCGAATGGTTCATTCATAATTGGAATTGGCTTAAGCGGTGCAGGCGGAATTACCTGATTAGGCTTTCCCACAAATTGACAAATATGACAGGATCGACAGTACTGAGATACGTCAGACATCATGGCAGGCCAAAAGAAATGTTTCAAAAGGCGGTCATGGGTTTTCCTGACCCCAAGATGACCAGAAAGATCATAGTCATGAGCAACCTTCAGCACTTGCTGTCTATAGGGAGTAGGAACCACTACTTGAACAACTGAGTTTCACTCTTCAGAGTCTGAAGGGGTCCATTTGCGCATTAGTACATCATTTTCAATGAAATAAGAAACTGAATTGGATGGCAACACAGAATCATCCTCAGCTGCAGCAAAATATTTATTCAACGAACCATCTGCTCGCTGAGCATCAGCTAATTGCACACTACCGAATGTCTGCGACAATTCAGAGTTATACTGAGTGGGCGTCGTCTCTGAGCAGACCTCAGCCAAACCAGTCAAGTCAGGATCCCCTTTTGGACCCGCATACTGGGACAAGTCCGCCTCTAGCAACGTTTCAGGCAAATCAATTGCATTCCCATACTTTCGAGCCTGTGCTTGGGTGACCACACATGCAGGGAAAACAGAGGGGAACTCTAAAGCCGCATAATCCTCGCTGCAATACATGTTGGGTTCGTGAGTAACCTCAGGGAGGGAGAACACATTTCCCCCTGCTAAATCATTGCCCAGAATAAACAAAATGCCTTTAACCGGTAATTGGGAGCAGGTCGCAACTTTCACCACGCCAGAAACAATATCAGATTCCAATACAATATTGTGCAAAGGCGCTCTCATTACTCCCAGCTCAATGCCCTGAATTAATACGTCAGCACCACAACTGGAACGTTCAGAAAATGGTAACACATCCTCCAATATAAAAGACTGAGCAGCCCCAGTATCGCGCAGTATCCTTACCGGCACGTCTTCGGACTCACAATCTGACAAAGATACCTTTCCATCGATAATAAATGGTTGGAAAGAACAGTCAACAGACGTCTCGGAGTGTTTCTCGTCATCTGAGCAAAACGATGAATTAATAAGCCCAACACTTTTAGGCCCCGATTGTGATGAATTCTGATTTTTACGTTTCAGCGCTGGACAGAGGGCAATAAAGTGTCTGGTTTCATGACAATAAAAACACTCCGGTTGTTCACTGGAGTTGCTTGCGGGTTTAGACGCTTTCACTGAACTTTCATTCTGTGAACTGCGATTCCCG
This sequence comes from Gymnothorax reevesii, assembly GCA_029721435.1. NCBI lineage: Eukaryota > Metazoa > Chordata > Actinopteri > Anguilliformes > Muraenidae > Gymnothorax > Gymnothorax reevesii. Next base: position 40,249,589 of record CM056582.1, on the reverse strand, counting down.
TCAACACTTTTTGAAAACGAAAATACAGCTTTATGTGTGAGAACGAACTCGTCGGCACAAACGGCCGCTTGCTCAATGGTAGATACTTTCCGCTCATTTGAATAAACAGCGATTTTATCGGGAATACAATTTTTAAATTCCTCGAGCAAAATTAAGTCTTTCAGTTGCTCCACTGAAACCACCTCACTCGCCGAACACCACTTGTTGAAAAGCAAGGATTTTTCAGGAGCAAACTCAACGAAAGTCTGATTGCTGGCCTTGACATGCCTCCGGAATGTTTGTCGGGACGCTTCAGGCACTCGCAACACTGCAGTTTTCACTCTTTCATAGTTCTTGCTATCCTCTAGAGATAACAATGAACAAACGTCCTGAGCTTTCCCAACAAATTTACATTGTAACAATAGTGTCCAAGTACTTTCCGGCCACCCTATAGTGGTTGCAATGTCCAAGTACTTTCCGGCCACTTTCAAATATAGGAAAGTACTTATCAACTTCACTCTCCCTAAAAGGGGGTACCAAACGAATTTGCCGACTCAGATCGAAATCTACCGAGGCTACTGCAGAAGTATTTTGCGAAACAGCTCCCTGACCACGAGAGGGAGACACACTGGCAGGCAATGGAGAGGCGACAACAGGAGAATCGACTCGAGATTTCAGAGACACTGGAGCTGGCTGCAATTCCCGAGCCCGCAATTCAAGCTCTTTTAGCTTTATCTGACGGTCAGTTTCCATCTCGTAAGCTCGGAGTTGGAGCAACCGATTCTGATACTCTTGTTTGCTAAGCTCTAGCTCTAGTTCGGGACGAGCCCCACTTGTTACGGCCCGATCTAGGTAGTGCGACCTAGATTTCCATCAGATCCGATATTTGTCGATGGCCTAGGCCTAAATTATGTAAAACCTTTTTTTTTAAAATTTGGCATCTCCAAACCCACCCGAATCTGGAAGGCCCAATTGGGGAACTATGTACAAAGCTTGCTCTCCTCCGAAGCACGTGCCTGTCTGCCACTGATTCTTATACACTCATTGGTTAAATCTTCGCCAGTTCAGAACTAGGGCGGAGGATACCCGGACATGAACCAACCCGGAGTCTTCCTGACGAGAGTCCGTCCGGCCAACAGGAGGCGCTGGAGCAATGAACAAAGCTGTTATTGTATACCCAAATCCGGCAGTCCCTTCCAAATTTGAAACCCTGTCGCGCGATGGCCAATGGTGCGCTACTCTGAAAAAGCTGCCGACCCCTGCCGGTGGGTACGCCGGGGCTCAAACTCGCAACGTGGCGATCACCTCTGCACTGCAGAGCAGTGCCTTGACCGTGTGAGCCACCCGGCAGCTATGTAAAACTTTTTGAGTAGTTGGGCAGCAAGGTCAACTCAAGTGGGTCTCTCAACGACGAAATTGTCCACAGAATCTCTCTGGTGCCCTCCTGCGGGACACACACTCTGGCGCCCTCCTCCGGATCACTCGGCAGTGTATCCCTCGGGAACACACTCTCGGGCGCCCTCCTCCGGAACACTCACACTGGCGCTCTCCTCCGGAACACACACTCTGGTGCCCTCCTCCGAAAACACTTGGCGGCGCCTCCGGGAGGACCTTCCCCCCAAGGCACGCCTCCTGGTATGGCAGGGGAAACTGGCGCCAACTCGTCCAGAACACACTGGGGCGCTCAACTCGTCCGGAACACACTGGGGCGCCCAACCCGTCATTGAGTCGGGCTATTAATTGTTTTCGGTTACTCAAACCAGTGTTTATTTCAGAAAACAAAGCAGGAACTAACATTGGTTACTTGCTAGCTACATGCAGTAACGTTACAGAACTCGAATAGGTTGCAGATGGTGACTTAGGCGCGCTTACCTGCGAGATATAATCGCACGCATTTGTCCTGTGATAGATCTTCCGTTATCTGCACGAATATTCACGGATGTTTCGCTTCGCTGGCAAACAGCTGCTGTTGACTTAGCGAGCCTATATTGTAATGAGTGAAGACATAACTTTTGCGAATAAACGTTGCATTTGACCAACACTAGTTCTGCTAAGCAGTAATTTAATGTAGACTGCAAACAGCGGAATATCGTGTTAATGAACATATGTTTCTATTCTTGACGTTGCATTTCAAACAAACGTTTTTTCTGTCTGATTGATTGACACAGGGCTAGGCCAGTGGGCTACTGTCTCCTAGGAACAGTGCGAGGATGAAACAACAGCCTCACACACAGAGCCGCCGAGTCACTCAGGCAAAGAAATCCTTGTTAGCGCTCACCTCAAATTCCTGCTTCTCACGCAAAACATGTTCATCCTGTCACCAATGTAACCACATCGTTCAAGGCAGGAGACTTTGCTGAGTGTGTGGATGTCTTTATTTCTCTGAGTGATATAATGTTGGATTTACAGCGATCTAAAATCTCTGCCTGTTTGCTGTTCTCCCGAAAATTTTGGGTGAATTTTGAATGGAGGAGATAGAGAAGTTGTACCTGCCTCCTGTCCTTTGACTGTTCCCTGAGCCAAAACCATGTACTTCCCTGCTACAAAAATTATACCGCTGGAACAAGAACAAATTTAGCTACGATTTTGTGAAATGACATGAAGAGGGATTCAAGTTTGTGGAAGTTACAGCTATTTAAAAAGTATTTTTTTCAGCATGTCTCCTCCCAGCTCACACTCTAGGAATACAATCACGCACTCTAGCTCCGAACATTCCACGCCATATACATCCATTACAAAGTCTGAGAAGGGCTCAAAATTTAATGTTTTTTAAACAGCTGGTGTAGAGAAACTAAAAGAGATATTGAAAATATGAATTAGTCACTGAAAGTCGATGGCAATGTGAACGTTACAGAGTTTGAATGGAGTTTCTACGTGATTGTATGAATTTGTGATGTGTGGGTGAAGATGAGTGTTAAAGAATTTTAACATTAAATTCCAAGTGTTACCTTCACAAGAGAAGCTCAGACGACTCAGAAGAAAAAATCAGTCAGAGGCAGAGAAGTTAATATCCAAGCCAAAGTTCGTTTTCTCTTTCTGCAGCAAAGAGGATCCCCACATCTCGTTGGGGAGGAGAGCCCCGGCTCCAGTTTATCTTGTTATGCATTACGGAGCATTCTATAAACACAAACTTAGAGAAAGAGAAAAACTCTTGTCCTTGGTACAGACATTCAGGTCTGCATGACTTTAGATAGGCTATATGTCATGACGCACTGGTACAGTTATGCAGGCCCATGCTAAATCAAAAATATGCAAGCACACACACACTCTAGGCCTAAAAGGTTATGAAACAAAGCAAAGCAGGAGCAAGCAAGGATTAACAATTAATAATCATTAAATCAATCAATAAAAAATGATTCCACATGAGTGAGTTTATATGATTTTCTCATTGACTTCCATGATAATCAATTTTCAGAAAACAGTGAATATCATACTATAGTTTGAGGAACACTTGTCTGTCTGTCTGTCTGTTTGTTCCCCTACTCCTCCGAGGTCCTCTGACGGATCTTCACCAAACTTGGTGGGTCTATGTAGGTTGTCCCTGGAATTGTGTGGGTTAGTTTTTTGAAAGGTCAAGGTCACTGGGGTCAAAGGTCAATTTTTCACATCTCCCATCTCCCTGGACAGATTTTCATGAAAGTTGGTACGTGGACATAGGTCGCCACAAGAAATGACCGCGAGAGGTCCGTTCTGTCAAAGGTCAAGGTCACGAGAGTCAAAGGTCACCGTATTCATGAAAGTTATAGCCGGGTTCCTTCTGAGATTTCTTCCCACTGGAGAGTTTTTTCTCACCACTGCTTGAGGATTTTTTCTCCCTACTGGGAGTTTTTTTTGCCTCGCTGTAGTCGGAATAGGGAATAGGTACTGGGAATAGGTTGGGCACTGCCCTTCAGTAACCCATCTCTGACTGTAAAGCGTCTTTGTGACAGTGTACCTGTAAAAAGCGCTATACAAAATAAATTGAATTGAATTGAATTGAAAGTTGGTATGTGGACGTAGGTCGTCACAAGAAGTTATTATCGCCACGGGTAATTCACTAGTTTTTTAAAGTTTGAATAAGATTGAAAAGATGAATGATATGTAAAAAGTCAGGAAAATGTAGAATATTTTCCACTTTGAATGGAGTTTCTAGCTGAAAGCATGAATCGGCAGTTATCGTTTAAAAAAGGTGAAGTTTTCTGACTTTTGAAGATTCCATAATTCATTTTCAATGGGAAAATGGTTTTGAAAAAAATTGGAATATCTGGGAAAATATGAATGTTAGGAATTAAAAAAGACATTCCATTCAAGTACTTATTGAGCTAAATGTTTTCACTTGGAATGGTTTGAATCGGTTGAAGTTTGTGGAAGGAGTAGCGTTTCAGTTTTCATTGAATGGAATTTAATAGGAATCGGAAGTTTACCGTTGAATTCTGGGGAAATTATGAATGGTACGAAAAATTCGAAGAATGATCCGGAATGTCCTAATCAAGCTGAATCATGGGAATTTTGAATTTTTTCAATCGGTTGAAGTATGCTGAAGATAGGCTGAGCCAAAAACCCGGCGGAATAATAAAAATAAAGAATTTTGGTAACAGAAGAACAAAGGGTTTGAATGCTTGCAGCATTCACACCCAATTATAAAATACATTTCCCAGAGTGGAGCAGCAGCACACAAGAAACCATCAGGGCTCCAGCACACAGAATACTGCTGCAAAGAACAAAACTGCAGCCAGCCCTTAAATAGGGAGCCTTCACCTCCACCCTAATGAGCCACACCTGTTGCCCGTTGAAATGGAGGCAAAGAATGCAGCAGGGGGGAAGGGCCTGCAGGCCAGCACCATGACAGTCACACCATTGACCCAATTACAATTGTGGTTAGAATGAAAACCAGCATACACAGTGAGTCCCTAGGAGTGACGGTGAAGATCACAGCTCTAAAGCCTTTCTATACTTTTCAGCATTCTTGGTGCTTTTTATCCCCTGCCATGTAGTGGATCAGGGATACTGGAATGGGGCTCATCCATCCGTCCGTCAGTCTGGGTTCAATGGGGACAAGTTTTCTCGGAAACTATTGCACCTACGTGAATGAAATTTTGTATGTGGCCAGTGCTGATGAACTTACTGAATAAGTTTGACAGTTAATTCCGAGAAACTTATTTTTACAGAGTTATGGTCCTTGTGTCTGTTCGTTGACTTGGTGTATGGGATTTGCAATGGGAAGTTTTCTCGGCAACTATTGCACCTTCATAGGAGAAATTTTGTGTGTGGCCAGAACTAATGACCCTATTGCATGAGTTTGACAATTGATTCCAAGAATTTTTTTTAACTGAGTTATGGCCCTTGACTCTGAACTTAGTGTATGGGTGTTTAATCGGGGCAAGTTTTCTCCATTTCCCCGTGACCATTCTTACCGTGGCGAGGGATATTGTTAACAAGGCAACATTGTCAAAACATCCAAATGTTCCACACCATATGCACTAATGCATCCCCATACTATCACAGATGCTGGCTTATGAACTGAACGCTGACAACAGGAGGGGTGGTCTTTCTCCTCTTTAGCCCGGAGGACACAATGCCCATGATTTCCGACAAGAATGTCAAATTTGGACTCGTCTGACCTTAGGAAACTTTCTTACAGTTCATTTTAAATGAGCCTTGGCCCACAGAACACGGCGGCGCTTTGGGATAATGCTCAACAATGGCTTCCTTTTTGAATTATAGAGCTTTAGGTGGCATCTGTGGATGGCACGGCAGACTGTGTTTAAAGGCAGTGGTTTCTTGAAGTATTCCTGGGCCCATTTAGTTATGTCAATAGCAGAATCATGCCGGTGAGTGATGCAGTGGCATCTGAGGACCCGAAGATCACAGGCATCAAGTAAGGGTCTTCAGCATTGTCCCCTATGCACAGAGATTTTTCCAGTTTCTCTGAATCTTTTGATGATGTTATGCTCTTTCGATGAGGAACATTATTTTTAACCCCTTTGCGCAGAAGCAAAATTTGGCTATTTATGGTTTACCCCATTTAATACTTTATAATTCAAGATTAAAGCTTCACAAAGAGGAAAATTGTAGCTCAACTCAGAAACTTACAGCGTTTAGAATTTCATCGTATTTCAGTTTATTTTCATGATTTTGGTATAGAAAATGGGCTGCAAACATAAAAAATCTTCATGAGAATGAAAAAACTGCTTGGGCTTAAATCTATACATTTCTGGGATCATAAACTTTTTGACCACAAGTAGAATTCATCTTCAACATTACATTCTAGATTAACTACAAATTATATAGCTATCCAAGTGGCTCCCCAAAGTCTGAGATACCTCAAAATGGTGCACTGTCAAATCATAAAATAATCATGTATTTAACACAAATAAAGTTTTGAGGCATGAAATTTAATATGAACTAATGATTTTGACAGTGCACCATCTACTAATGGTTAAGTTTAGCATGAATTTATCAATATCAGTGCAGCTGAACATCAATTATCACCAGTCACCTCTCCAAACACAAAACATGCCTTTTCTTCATTATAAGTTTAGAGTTTTGACCATTTTTTTTCAAAGCCCCCCAAGCCAGCACACATACTCTTTAAATAAACTGCTGATTATACGGTTTGGACATTCACCCTGCTATGAAAGCTACCAGTTCCTACTTCCGAGCTCAAAAACTCATTTCCACATTTGTAAGGAACATGTATAACTCACTAACTCAGTAATATCTGAATTCTGAAATATGCCTTATTTTAACAGAACAGACATTCCACTTTCAGGGAAGATCAAACAATATATGCTTCCCTTGATTCAACAGAACGGTGCAATGAATGTACCAGGGGGTCCACCCAATGCATGGGCAGTTTAAGTATTAAACAGGAAAAAAACCTCGACATTCATTTTTGTTGAATAAGCTATTTATTCCAAAACAAAAACAAAAGTAGCAGCCTAACCTTTTTCATTGAATCCCTCCTACAGAGACCAATGTAATCCAGTACATTATTCCATTCGAAATAATTCCCATTGACCATGTCCTTATGTCATTTAAATCCTGTAAATGCGAGTCTTTTTTTTTTTAATAAATCACATCTATTTCAGCTGCGCAATGTGCGCAACATAGACAGGATACTACCAAGCTTGCTGATACGCATAGGCTTGTTTGCTCATGTTTATCCAATCAATGTGTTTCACTTTCTGTGGAACCTTTCAACACTCGGGAATTGGATAAGTAACAAGCCAATCAATACATTGTTACCGGGGAAGTTTCATGAGGGCGTGAACTATAACTGTGCAGTTACGCAGAAGAGCCAGTGTACAATTGAGTGACTGACACCAGTACGTGGGTGGATATAAGGAAGCGCGAAATTTGTCAATGAAGGAATCTACACGTAAATCCACAGTAGGAAACTGCACATTTTTTGTATGTGATGACTGTAATTGACAGTAGAATGTGAGAGAATCTATACCATGTTGAATTTATTGCTTCAGAAAACTGATTTTTCTGAACCATTAATTGAAATACCATTAGCCTACTGTAGCTAAAGTGGTTGCCACAGAGGACAACGATTTTTTTCTGTCACAAGAGATCATTTTTTTAAACTGCTGGATCGATACTATGGGCAAAGATATTGACCAGTTTGCACATCAGGCTTAGCTGAGGAGTTCACCCCTCAAGACCTAGGGCGCCTCATGATGCACTTCATTCACATTTCTTAAAAATGATATATTAAATGCAGTCATGTCCCTTCCGTTATAAAAGCGAGTGCGACGCAGACGTCGCATCAGGTCTTAATGGGTTAATTCGTGCAACTCTTGAAAAACAGGGAGTGGAGTGAACTTTCCCATATTCTAAACTTCATTCAAACTCTGCTTGTTTGTGAATATTCAATGACTGATCCGGGGGTGCTGTCTAGTGATCAAGTACAGTAACTGCGAGCTTAAATTTGCAGTTCCATAGACGCAAGCATCAACATCTGCAGAAATAGGTATTCCACAGTTTTTTTACGCAAGCCTTCACAGGTTGGAGAGCCTCTGGCCATCTTTACTTCTGAGAGACTCAGCCTCACTAAGACACCCCTTTTATAGCCAATGATGTCACACACTTGACGCCAGTTAACTTCATTACTCGGCAAATGTTCGTTCAGCTGAATCTCTTTTATATTAATTGCTTTTCCAGCCCTTTTTGCCCGTGTCCCAATTTTTTTGAAACCTGTTGCAGCCAGAAAATTTGGAATTAAGCTCATTTTGTGGATAAAAATGTAAAATGTCTTAGTTTTAACATTTGAAATGTTATCTATGTTCTATTGTAAATAACTTATTAGCTCATGTGATCTGAAAGTCATTGAATTTTGATTTTATTCACAATTTACACTTTATCCCAACTATTGTAGACATGGGGCTGTATTAGTTGTCTATAATATTTGGTGAATATGTATTGAAAAATTCTATTGCTGGCAATAAGAGCCCAAAAAAATAATTCCCACAAGTATATTGAGGTAAAAATACAGGTAATAAACAAAAACACTTAAAACATCAATTTTTTAATTGAAAAATTGAACAATTGAAAGGTGTCGCAAATTTTTTGAATGTATGTTTCGAGGCTTATTCTATGATTATTGATGCTAAAAATATTTGTTTAAACTGATTTGAGGCAACATTATTCTGCAAAATTTCCCCTGATGGTCAGTTGTTCCAGTATCTGAAATGATATGAACTTTGAGCAGTGTCACAGTTTGAAACACGATGGCACGACAGAAGGAGCTCTCTGAGATTATTTGTAACTGCATTGTGGCCAAACATGATGCTGATGACATTAAATGCTGCCATGGCACTGTAAGAAATACCATCAAGCGTTTCCAAGAGACTGGTTTACTGAAAACTAGAGACAACAGAGATCCAAAACGGAAGGGAAATGCCTCCGATGTTCTTTATCTGAGTATGACAAGTAAAAAAAATATTGGCAGTTGACAAAACGATAACTTTTTGAAGACATTAATAGCACCAGAAGCGAAGAAATGAAAGTATCGAGATCTGCAATTTACAGATGACTGGGTGAAAATGGTCTGATTTGTTGTGTTGCTGCCAAGACATGGCAACATTAAGAAAAGACTTGCATTTGCCAAAAATTAAAGCATTGGACACCAATGGACTAGGAACAAGTCTTTTGGACTGATGAATCAAATTTCAAAATTTTCTCACCCAAATGCAGAACTTATGTGCACCATAAAGTTGGTGAATGTTTCAAAAATGACTTTTTTCGAGCCCCGGCGTACCCACCGGCAGGGGTCGGCAGCTTTTTCAGAGTAGCGCACAATTGGCCATCGCGCAACAGGGTTCTAAATTGGGAAGGTACTGCCAGATTTGGGGAGACAATTATAGCTTTGTTCGTTACTCCAGCGCCTCCTGTTGGCCAGATGGGCGCTCGTCAGGATGATTCTGGGTTTGTTCATGTCCGGGTATCCTCCGCCCTCGTTCTGAACTTACGAGGATTCAACCAATGAGTATATAAGAATCAGTGGCTGACAGGCACGTTTTTCGGAGGAGAGCCGTGACCTGTCCTCACTATCCTGAGTTGGCAGCAAGGGGTCGCATACGAGCAAGCTTTGTACATAGTTCACCAATTGGGCATTTCAGATTCGGGTGGGATTGGAGATGCCAAATTAAAAAAAAACAAAAAAATACTTTTTAACCCTTCAGTAAAACATGGAGATGGTAATATTATGGTTTGGGGTTTATTTTGCTCAAAAGGAGCCGGTGATCTCATAAAAATTGACTAAATTTGCATATCAAAAGAAGTGTTACAGCGTCCTTGTGAAGCACACATTCCCATCTGGAAAGAGACTGGTTGGGAATTTTACCCTAAACACAGAAACAAACATCTGGTGACATAAAAGTTAAACTTGACCTGGTCAAAGTCCAGATCTTCATTCGACTGAGCAAATCTGTTGTAACATCGAAAGAATCTCTTTGGAATGAACTTCATTCCATATGGAATGGTTTAGCGAGTGACAAAATAAAAAAATGTGAAAACTATGTCTGAAAGATTAAATGCTGCAATCAAAGCTAAGGGTTGCCGCAGTAGATATAGATTTTTCTTTTTACTATACATTGTTATCTGTTTATTTATTTTCATCTATATGATCCAAATACTTGAATAATACTTGGTTTCTCATTACTTGGGCCGGTAGGCTGCGAGTCTAAATTTTGGCTCAGTTTTCTTTTTTTTTTTTTTCTCGGGGTCGGGTTGTCCTGCTCATGCGCCCAGGCCTAGACCGGCCCGAGTACAGGCTCTGAGGAGCCTTTTGTTTATCTTCATTTTGCGAAGCGTATAATCGGCCGAGTCCCAATTTCCCTCGACCGGGTACGCGTGTGCAGGAGATAAAATGGACAGTGCCTGTTGCCCTCTGTTCTTCACATAGTGGGGTAATAAAGACATAACAGCCTATACTCCCACCACAACTGGCATCGTCTCCAGTCAGGCATGGCTGGCAACAGTGGGGCAGTAAAAGTTATCAGGGTCCAAACATCCTCTACAGCTGCACCCCCCAATTCTACCACTGAGATAAGGGGGCCAGGAACTGGACACTTCAGCATGGGTGATTGAGCCCATCAAAGATGGGGAAGGGAGCGTATGGCTTGGTTGTTGCAAGGAATTTCTCTCTCAGCAGAATGTGACCTGTGCTCTCTGCCCTATTAGTGCCATAGTGACCTCTTCTGGACACACTGTCACCGCACCTTTCATTTCATCACTGTGACTGTTCTGATTTAAGAGTTTCAATTTACACAAAACCCACTGTTACACTGTTTTAATTACCCTCATATCATCACTGAATTACTGTATTATACCTGGGGTAATAGTGATGTGAATCTCATGGGGAATGGGTCTGTTGGGAAGGAAATTCATAATAATTACATCATCATAATTCTCTGTATCCGTGTTTGATATGCATCTCTTCAGCTAAATTCAAGGAGTTGAATGAGATGTATTTCATATCTACTATATCATCTACTATGTTTCTGTTCCCCAGCAATAACTTGTCCTTCACCAGAGTTATCTCTTGAGGTATTTACACTCATCTCTCCCCCTTTGCAGAAGTGCTTTGCGACCCCTCCCTGAGGTCTGTCTCTAAGGGTCCTTGCACGGATCTAAGAACTTTTATTATCTCCTTTGAATAGTGTTATGGCCCCAATTTGTTATTACATTTAAAACAACAGCAACAGCAAGGGATGACACACAGTTTTTAAAACTTAAACACATTTAATGAACAAACACCATAACAACTAACTAACCTAAAGACCAAGATTGAATTATGTACAAAACATAAATATTTACAATCCCTTTTCGTGGGGGTGGCTTGGTGATGTCCTGGATGATGAAAATGCTCAAACACAGGCAAAGAAATCCACAAAAGAAACGTCACAGGTCTTGAACAGAATGGCAGGTCTGGTCATCTTCTTGCAATTTCTCCTACTACTTTACTGTCTCAATTCTTTTCCTTATATACTCTTTTGCAGACCCCACCCACATTTAGACCTCTTTTTTTTTATTTTCTGAGACTTGCCCCAGACATGCCCAGGACATGTCAAAACATGACTCCAGTCTGAGCCCAACAAAAAAAGGCAAATACTGCCATCTAGTGGCCTATATTCACATTACACCTCCATTCCAAAAGGGAAAAATTTTGACTCATAAAGGCAAAATTTTTCTTTTCAATACAAAATGGTTAAGTGAACACTTGTCTATATATACATATCATACAATATTCAAGGAGACAAGGACCTTGTCTCCTGGTTTAAACTCACGGCTTCTAGCCTTATGATCATACCAAGTTTTCATTTTTCCCTGACTTGATTTCAAGTTCTCTTTGGCAAGGTGACAAGCTGCACGCAATCTTTCCTTGAACTTGCTAACATAGTCTAACAGACTGATATGCGGCTCTTTCTCTTGCCATTGTTCACTCAATAATAGCAAAGGTCCTCTCACTTCATGACCAAACACTAGCTCAAATGGACTGAATCCAGTAGACTCCTGCACTGCTTCTCTAGCTGCAAACAACAGCAAATGAACCCCTTCATCCCAGTCTTTCTCATGGTCATAACAATAAGTCCTCATCATTGTCTTGAGAGTGGAATGAAACCGCTCTAAGGCACCCTGACTTTCTGGATGATAGGCACTAGAAAGAATCTGCTTTGCACCTAGTTCATACACAACCTGCTGAAACAATCCTGAAGTGAAATTGCTACCCTGGTCTGACTGAATTTCCCTGGGAAGGCCAAACAACGTGAAGAACTTTATCAAAGCCTTCGAGATTGCAGTTGCCTTGATGTTACTTAGAGGTATGGCTTCGGGGAATCTGGTAGATGCACACATGATTGTCAACAAGTACTGATCTCCAGATCTAGTCTTGGGTAATGGACCAACGCAATCAACAATGACCCTAGAGAATGGCTCCCCAAATGCTGGGATAGGCTGCAATGGAGCTACAGGTGGGTCTAACTGGTGTTTTCCAACTACCTGACAAGTGTGACAGGTTCTGCAAAAGTTGGAAACGTCTTTCCAAAGCCCAGGCCAAAAGAAGTGTTTCATGATCTTATCAACAGTCTTGTTAACACCAAGATGACCTCCTAAAGGTAAACTATGAGCCATTGTTAAGATCTCATTCCTATAGACCTTCGGAACAACAATTTGCCTGACCACTGCCCAATCTGCATTGGCAGGGATATCAGGAGGGCGCCACTTCCGCATCAACACACCATCCTTGAGATAATACCCAACTGGAACTGCGTCTATTTCTTTATCAGGAAGGGCTCTCCTCTTTAGTACACAAATTTCAGGATCATTAGTTTGCTCCTAAATCAACCGCTTTCTGGACAGAGACAAGTCTCCAGACACATCAGAATCACCAGACCCATCCGGCTGGCTGAATAGAGAACTGATAAAAGTATCTGATAAGTCCTCAAACGGAGAAACCATAGTAGGCCAATCAGAGTCATGAGGCGAACCACCTGAGTCCTGACTATTCAATGTACTGGACGGCACCACATCATCTTCTTCTTTAGCCTTCTTGGCCATAGCACGAGTCACTGCGCAAGAAGGATACAGAGATGGGTCCTCATCCCCATCTTCAGTGCTCGGCTGTGAAGTAAGACGTACAGGGGGAACAACTTTGCCCCCAGCCAGGTCATTGCCTAGCAACAGAGAAACACCCTTTATAGGTAGACTTGACATAAGTCCCACCTTTAGCTGTCCTGTAACTAAATCTGACTTCAAGAATATAGAGCGCAGGGGTACAGATACAGTCCTCCCTTCAATACCTTGTACAAGTATGAAATCCCCTGAAGCGGTCTCATCACGTAACTCCAAGGAGTCCATCAACAAAAGTGACTGAGAAGCTCCGGTATCCCTTAGGATATATATGGGGACAGGAGTAGTATGCTCATTCAGAGCCACAAATCCCTCTGACACAAATGGAAGAAATTCCTCCCTCACGAAGTCAGCTGTATCAGGCTTTTTAGCCCCACAAGAAGCAGGCAATTTAGCAGATTGGTTATCTACTACAGGGGTTTCTAACCTTGTTTTCACAAAGGCATTTGGTTTGGTATCCTTTTCTTTTTCTTTCTTAGCTTTAAGGAACCAACAGTTAGTTGTAACATGACCAGATTTCTTGCAATAACTGCAAACTAGACCACTTTTGTCACTGTCAGCTTTCACACTTTGATCAGACCTGTTACTGGATTTCTGAGCACCATCACCAGATTTGTCTTTGTCTTTGGGTGAGGAATCTTGGGTATCACCATAACCCTTTTTCTGAAATTGGGACCATCTATTATTACTGCTAGACTGAAATTTGGACTTATGTGTGAGAACATATTCATCTGCAAATTTGGCAGCTGATTGCAAATTCAGTGCTTGCTTCTCATTAAGGTAGGTCTTAACATCATCTTTAACACAGTTCTTGAATTCTTCAACTAACACCATCTCTTTTAGTGAGTTGAAATCATCCTTGACCTCCATAGAAGTACACCAGCGCTCAAAGCAAACCTGCTTTTCATTAGCAAATTCAACATAAGTCTGATTTTCAGATTTCTTCAGACCTCTGAATTTCTGTCGGTAAGCCTCTGGAACCAACTAATAAGCTCTCAAAATAACCTTTTTGACAACCTCATAATCAGAGGAATCATCTGCAGACAAAGCCGAATAGGCTTGTTGAGCTTTACCCTTGAGGACAGTTTGCAACATCAGGGGCCAGTGTTCCTTTGGCCACTGGCAACTCTTTGCTACCTTTTCAAAACACTGGAAATAGTTGTCAACATCCTTTTCCGAAAATGGAGGCACCAGTTTTACCTCCTGACTGGCACAAAATTTATTTTTAGTTTCAATTTTAATTTTTAGTTGCTCCATTTGGAGTCTTTCTTCTCTATCGAATTTCTCTAATTCAAAATCTCTCTGTCTTGCAAATTTTTCTAACTCAAATTCTCTTTGTTTTTCTTTTTCCTCCCTTTATATTTTCTCTTCTCTTGCTAATTTTTCTAACTCAAACTGCCTTTGTTTTTCTTTTTCTTCCCTTTCTTTCTCTCTTTCTTCCCTCTCAAATTCTCTTTGCTTTTCTTTTTCCTCCCTTTCTTTTTCTCTTTCCTCCCTTTTAATCTCTAGCATTTTTAATTTAAGTTCCATTTCTATATTTGGATTTTCCACTGGAAACTGTTCCAGATCTCCGGGTGCAAACACATTTTCATCAATGTAATATTCAACTATCTCTCGAGCCAGTCTTGCTTTTCGCATGGCTGGTTTCACCTCTGTCAGCTCTAAATGTCTGCAAATCTCTAGCAGTTTTGTCTTTTTAAAAGACTTCAAAACCCCTACGGTTGGTGATGCCAAGAAATCATCCATTGCTGTTGTCAATATATATGTATTCAATTAAAAAAAAATCAATTTTACAATTTGAAATGTTACATTTTCAATAAATTACTCACAAAATGGTCTATCCCGGACCTTGAGCCCCCAATTTGTTATTAGAATTTACAACACAACAGCTACAGCAACAGCAAGGGATGACAGAAACAGTTTTAAATACTTGAACACATTTAATGAAAAAAACAAAGACAATAATGACTAAACTAATCTTCTGACCAAGATTGAATTATGTACAAAACATAAATATTTACAATCCCTTTTCGGGGGGGGTGGCTTGGTGATGTCCTGGATGATGAAAATGCTCAAACACAGGCAAAGAAATCCACAAAAGAAACGTCACAGGTCTTGAACAGAATGGCAGGTCTGGTCATCTTCTTGCAATTTCTCCTACTACTTTACTGTCTCAATTCTTTTCCTTTTATACTCTTTTGCAGACCCCACCCACATTTAGACCTCTTTTTTTTAATTTTCTGAGACTTGCCCCAGACATGTCCAGGACATGTCTAAACATGACTCCAGTCTGAGCTTAACAAAAAAAAGGTAAATACTGCCATCTAGTGGCCTATATTCACATTACACTAGAACCTCAAATGAATCAAGTTTATGTTGCAGTTTGGGCACTGAGTAAAAGGAGTCATTATAAATACCAGCAACGCCCCCTGCTTTCTGGTCAAGATGGGGGATATGAGAGTATATAAATCCAGGTGGAGAAGCTTCATTCAAAGAGGAGTTTTCATCTGATTTCAGCCAAGTTTCTGTGAGGCATAGTGCATCAAGACTATAAACAGAGATTAATTTGTTCATAAGAGCTGCTTGAGAGTTAAGTGATCTTATATTAAGTAGTCCAAATTTGAGAAAAGATTTTGTACTCATACAGGCGTAGATATAGTTTGTTTCAATGAAGGCCAAGTTACTGTGAACGACACCACGATTCTTCCTTTTTAATTTTATTGGGATTCCAGGAACAGACACGGTCTCTATTAAATTTGACCTAAACAATGATTTATCGAGACTAACTGTATTAACTGCCTGCCATCTGGATTTGATACTTGGCAGTCAATTGCACTGGTTTAAATTGTAGGCCAAATTTTTTGACAAAAGGACGGTGCCCTCTCCAGAAGGATGAACACCGTCCCTCCTCAAAAGGCCAGGGGCCTCATTCATCAACTCTGTGTAGAAAGGATTGAAACTTAGAATGAATGTAAGTACAAACAAATCTGTATTTATCAAACGCGCGTACGCTGGTGGGGTACGCACACCAGTAAGTAATATGCGATGATAAATCCCACCTGTTCTAAACTACCATGCTCGTGCATGGTTAGGCTCATTTGCATTCAGAAACGCCTCCAATTGACCATATATGGTAGCAGCAATCCCTTTAAGAATGCGTGAATGGATGTATTTCCCTCACCGAAATCATGGCAAAGAGGGCAAAGAAGAGGAATTTCTCTGACACAGAGATTGAGGTGCTTGTAGGACAGGTTGAAAACTAAAAAATACTGTTTGGAACACTCAATGCAGGTGTGATCAACAAAAGAAAAAATGCTGCGAGGGAGAAGGTAACGACTGTTGTTAATTCTGTTGGTTCAGCGGAAAGAGCCGTCTCAGTCATTAGCCACGGCTTCTTTGGATATCCCCGATCACCTATCGAGATGTTATAATAATCCATCCGAAGCCCAGAAAATAATTTTGAAATGTTGTCACACTCACCGATAAGCCAGCCATCCTCAAAAGCTCCTGCTTGGAGGCACACCCACAGAGCTGTTCTGCAGAATGAATGAGTTGTGCATTCCTCCAGGTCACCAGGCAGCAAAGTTTAACAGAGACATATTTGTATCGCAGATTATTTGTGCATTGATTGAATTAAATCCTTTCCTACTCGGGTAACTGAATTCATAATGTGATGTGGGTGCAATCTATGGCTTCAATTATGTTTGGGAATCCTGCGATGTCGTGAAATCCTAGTTTAATTTTGACTTGTTTGTGATGTCTGTATGGGAACTTGATGTAAGCTGGGGCCTGAGAAATTATTGCATCCAACACTGCCGGCATGATTCTGTCATATGTCTCCAATCTCTTGCTGAAATGTTCTGGTGGCCAAAAATCCCAGGGTGGATGGGAGCTGGATGCGCACTGGGATGGCTTTGGTGCGTTTTGTTTCTCGCTACAACATGGGTTGTAAATCACGGCATAAATCCATCAGTATGTTTTTCAGGAAGCGTTACCTGCTGAGAAGCCACTCTGTGCTCTCACTGAGCACATCAGCACGCTCTTTCAAGACGCGTCTCCAAATCCTCAAATCCCCAAATCCTCCAAACCCCAATAGTGCAAGATAAGCCATGGCACTTGCATTTCAAGTGTTCTTTTCAGGCTGTCCTGTCACAGCTGTCTTTTATAACTTGTTCCACAAATTATTCAAATTTTATGCTAAATTACTAATTGAGAATTTTTATTCATAAGAGGAAACAGGGAACGAGTGAAGTTTGAGATTGCTGAACACTGTGACTCTCTTAGTGTGTTCTATTTGAAGTTTCACTGTTCTGCCACTAGATTTTGCATGTACGCATGGTAAGAGTCGTGCTTAAATTTAAATTTATGAATCCCATACATTGCGTGGGAATGTTCTTATACACTCATTACGCACACAACTGTGCCTAGGCAAGGTTGATAAATGAGGCCCCAGGTCTGCGCCTGAAAGTTCACCAATTATCTATGAAGCCCATGGACCTATATGGAGATCTGACGCACAAATAGGGTCGACCACAAAATCCTCCATGGTCCTAGCGGCGAATGTAATATTGCAGGTCACGTGATGCCATGGGGGCCAAAAAGAAATTTCTCCATAGGGAATAATTGAAAAAGACACGCTGATAAATCCGTGAATAATTTTTTTTGACAGCCACAAATTATCGATACCGAAACGGCTTTTTTTTCTCTTTTAAATCATTAATGCTTCGTTTCTCGGCAAAGACAAAATCTTTTATTTATATTCAGGCTATGCGAACACCAACGGGTCCTCATATGTAAGCGCGTTCCCGCTCCTCCGAATTTATCACTGCAGCGGATGTGAGTGGGTGGAGCAATGAGCATTCCTTGCCATCTGTCTGTTCAACATTCAAGACGTAAAGTCGGTGAAGTGAGCTGGCAAGTTACGGAGCATATTTATTGAGCGACAAAAGTAACGCAAGTTAATTAAAGGCAAACCGGAAAATAAGTTTGCGCGTAATTATTGAAAATCAAATTTATTACTAGCGTGTGCACATATACACTCTTTTTATCAAACTTTTCTTTGTTTTGCGGTAACGATGAGTACCCAGATAGCAAGCTCCTCCGCTCCGGATTTGCCCCGGCTCTGAGCCGGATCAGCTGGAGCCAGGGCAGATCCGGAGCGGAGGTGCTTGCTATCTGGGTAACCATAAGAGCACATTAACTAAATTAGCTAACTTGCCTATCTTTTGTTGCTCAGTGTATTTTTGCCATTTTAATTGATGAATGGTCGTAATACGTAATAATATGTAGCACCTCGATTGCTGCAATTCATGCAGCGTGAGAAAATGTACAGTAAGCTAAAGCCGCTGTTGTGACATCCTAGAACCATGTACGCAGCCAACACTCACCTTACTTATTCAAATTAAAATGAAATGGTTAAATCCATTAACTTCATTGTGTATCTCCATTACTTTGAATAGCACCAATTCGCATCACTCTATTTTGATGCGTTATGCATAACATGTCAGCTGAGTAGCATCTAACGCAACGTAATGTGCACTTATAGCAGTATATAAATTCAACTCGAACACTGCTTAGCGATCCATTTATCACCCTAACCATTCTTCGTTGTTAAATTACTTACCGACCTTCATACATGATGACGAAACTTTTCGGCAACTTGACTTATGAGATCCAAAATGATAACTATTTTTTGTTCATGATCCGTACCAAGTGGGTGGAACAATGCGCATTCCTTGCCGTCCGTCTGTAATGAACATTCTATATGTGGCCAAGTCAATAAAGCGAGCTGGCGTTACGGTGCAAATATTTTATCCATTTTATTTTAATTGATGAATGGCCGTAATATACTCGATTGCCACACTCCATTATGTAGTGCCGCAAAATGTACAGTAAGCTAAGGCCGCTGTTGTGATATCCTAGAAGCATGTATACGCAGCTAAAACTCACCTCACTTTTTCATAGTTCATGGTTATTGTAATGAGTTGTATATTTCCATTACTTTGAAGAACACCAATTCACATTTCTGTATTTTGATGCATCATGCATCATGTGTCAGCTGTTTAGCATCTAACATAATGTCCATATGAGTGCATTTACAGAAATACATAAATTCAGTTCGAACACTGCTTAGCAAACCATTTATTAACCATTCTTCAGTCTAAAATTATTTACTGACCTTCATACTTGACGACGAAACTTGTCAGCAACTTGACAGATGACATCCAAAATGTTTATTTTTTTTAGCATGATCCGAACATCCATGAAAGCACTGAACATGCATACACATTTTTTGTGGTACAGCCTTTATTAGATCAAAGTTTTGGGTAGGTGGAGACGTCAGAGTATACTAAATCCGAACATCTAATGTTCGTGAGCAGCATCTGAGATCAACCGGAGTGATGCAGGTAGATTCGACGGTGTGGCTGATTTTCATCTGAACGAAGATAATACGAGACCTAAAAGAATGCAACAGTTGGTAGCGTAAATATGCACATTCAGAACAGAAAAGTGATCCCATAGGGTCCCGTCCCGTTTTCAACTTATGATTTTAGATTGATGGAAAATCTACATAACTTTTAAAAAATCAAATACAGAGCGCTGGAGGGGAGTAAATGGTACTGCAATGCTCTGATGCACACACACACACACACATTTGAAGATGAACTCATGTACTCAAAATCCAAAGGGGTTTAATGCTTAACTTTCGCAGAACTGGCCATTATCATAAAATCTACCACAAATACAATCGATGTTAACTCGCACTTAGAAATGAAACGTAGAGACGGTATTAAAATTATAATCGAGACAGACTTTATTGGAAAGGGCTTTGGGGGTGGATAGAAAGGCACAACCTCTGGTTCGCTGACATGCAGAAATTCGTGGATGAACTGTTCAGTGCACTCCAAGAGGCTCAGATATCTGGGGAAGGACAGAAAAAAGGAGCTTTAAAACAAAGGTAAAAATAACGCAGTACAACGTGTGTAACATTTCACGGTAGACCCACATCTTACAATACTCCACGGAATGGTTATAAGTTACATAAGCTAAAAGTAAATTAGCTTACCAGAATTCACAAAATTTTAAAGCTCCTGACTTTAAAACATCGGTTAATAAGGCACGTGAAGTGCGTTGTGTTATGTGTTCGGTTTATTGTCTTGAATCCGGAAAAGATAATGGAATTCGCACGCAGACGAGCAAAAATCATCTGACTCCGATAATGTGGTTATTCAACGTTGAACTAAAGAGAACACGAGTCTGGGGCGCTTTTCCCAATAGCGTGGTTGCAGAAATTTATTCATCCATTCAGTCAGTGGTTCCAACTATGGAGGTTAGCACCTGTGATTTCGGGAAGCGCACCCCTGAGCAATATCACGTTAACGTCACACAACAGCAAGCCAACTATTTTTCCGAGATTTTGAGTTGAAATCAATAGTATTACTTCCCTGTCAAAGTCGTTTAAAACATTTGTTATTGCATTTCTGTTTTAAAATTGTATCTCAAACCATAATTAAACCTTTACCGGCGGCTAAGTTTTGTCAGGGCGCAGTCTCAGCAGTGGTCAGACTTCCATTTCCGGTGAAAAGTGATTGTGAACACGCACCCTAGGTCGGAGTTCCACGAGCCCGAGCCGTTGTCTTGGACACCTCGGATACCAGCGCGTTCATAAGCCCCACACTACGCATGTGTGAGCAAAAATCACACAGCGCATGTCCGCGTGGCTCCGGAAGCTTGGCCCCCATGTCGGATTGCTGCGCCACTGAGCAATTTCCATTGAAATGAATGGGCGGCCATTTTCCAATTGTATATCCAGTGAAATATAGAACATCCTTGATGAAGCCAACGTTATTTCCTGCGCACCACTCGGACAACCAGCGATTGAGTGAATGCTGAACATTTCGTCACTACATCGGATCGGGTAGGGACCAGAGACAGTTACTGAACGCGACAGTTTCTTAGCTTGGGCGCAGACAAACTTAAAACAACTCTTCGTAATCTCCGATTGTCTTAAACGAATGTAATTTGTGCCTGCGTGGATAATAATTTTGGAATACTTGTGTTTACCCTTATCAAGTAATTTCAAGTTGGCTTCGATGTCCGTGACACGAGCGCCAGGAATACAGTTCACTGCAGTAGCTGGTTTAAACACCCCAACGTTTCTCACTATGGAATCACTGATAATTAGTGCGTTTTCTGGTACTCGTTCATACAACTGTGGATCTTCGTGAGGAGTGAATGAATTAATTTGTTCGAAAGGAGAGAGAGCAGATGGCTGTACACGTTTCTTTCCCCTCCATTTACCACTAACTGTTACAAATGTGTCCTGCTGCGGGTAAGCTACCGCAGCAGGCACAGAGTGGGAAACCGAAAGAGAACTAATATTACCGCAACTATCAAGCTGGACAAAAAAGAGTCTATGAACTCCTCAATGGTCCGAATGTTCTGAAGAGTCTCAATGCGAGCTTCCAACCCCAGCTAAACTGGCATAAGCAATACATTTCCAACATGTGTAAGTGCCACTGAGGGTGGAAGTATCGTGAAAAAAAACATGCTGCATTCCGAACACAGGACGAGGAAGGAGGTCGGGGAACAAGGGGAAGCAGCCATAGTTGATTACTTACGCTAAGTGCCAATGCGGTTTGTCATGCCGAGTCAGAAGGTTGACCGTCTTGATGGAATGGCGATCGGCGAAATTTGCGGGAAAAAATTCGAATTCCAAGGGAATTGGAAACTCTAGTCTCAGGAAAGTTTATGAGGATTTAAAGCTGCTAATTATTTAAATATAAAAATTGAGGAATAAAAATGCTCGCACTGCAGGTGCTGAGAGTCGATCGTTTGCCTACGCGAAAACTGGAAACAGCAGAAAGATAGTCTAAAATGCGTTATAGTGAATTCTATTCACTGAAGAATCAGTGACTGTCAACAAACAAACCAGTGTGGATTTAAAACTGTACTTACTAAAAAATCCTTGATTCACGATTGCTTCTTTGCTATGTTGAATCTAAGGCAACAAATAAATGAATAATAATAATGTAAATGGGTAGTATTCACTCAGTTGTGTGGTACAGTGTCCAAGGTATCCAAATGAATGTCCCAATCTGACAATGAAATGGAGCAAAAGGAGATATCTAACAAATTCAAGAATTACCAAGAATATGGGTTCCTTGACGTAGTTGAGAAGAAAAACTATACGGCCGACGATGTAGAATTAGAAACGCAGGCTTGACTGAGTCCAAGATCAGCTGTAAGAATGTTATAATTGTTATGATCCTGCTCTATCTGATCATGTTTCTCTGTTTGTTAATTGTCTTTTTGGTATTTGAACTTTGCATCGTCTGACCATTCTTAGATTTATGTATTGTGTACTGTTATCATTGGTTTGTTCATGTATTGTCTTAGTTTGTACTTTTCCATAGTTTACATTTTGCCATAGTCTTATTCCGGTCCATGTTTTCCATTATGCATTGCACTTTGTCTCCCCCATCTGGTCTTTCGTCTTGTCATTGTTCACAGCCCCAGTCCTGCGTGTCACTCTTCGGGTGATTTATTGGATTCTGGAGTCTTCCTTCCGATCTCGTTTACTTACTTCACCTTACTTTTCTATCATACTAACTGTACTAACAATTTATTTTCGCTTGAAGTTACTAACACCAACTGACATTGTATGTAATACTAACTTACTAACAAGCACCAAGGGATTGTATAATTTCACTTACTAATTGATTGACAAGCTCTCAGTACTCGGCCTGTTCTAGTCTCCGCCTCTTTTCTTTCCCTGATCTCCTGTGCTGCATTTCTGTGGAGAACTCCACATCTGATCACGCTGTCCTTTCTCTAATTATCTATGCACGTTAGAACTCCTTAACTGGAGCTGTATGTCTTTGTATAGGTTTGTCCCGTGATCCCTGTCCGCGTTTTGGCTTCTGCCAAATTTCATGTGATTAGGTTCTCCCTCATGTGCTGCTCCTTTGTAATCAGTCTGACTACTTGCACCTGTGTGTCTTACCATGTGATCTCCCGAGAATTGTATATTAGGTGTCTCTTTTCAGTCACTCTCTGAAAGATCGTTTCTCGTGTTTACCTGTGCTGCAATTTCTCTCGCCTCATACTCATTGTGTCTCTGACTTGCCCGACGACTGATTTTTTTGGCTTTCCCTTATTGGATTACCATTGTACCTGTGTGTCCGAACCCTTTTTTGCTCGACTACGATTTTTGTGGATTGCTGCCCTGTTAACAATTCGGATTGCCCTTTGGTCTATGAGTTTGCTTCTCCTACAAACCATTGCCTGTGTACCGAATCTGTTTTGTCTGACTATGATTTTTGTGTTTGCTGCCCTGGTTACGATTCCTTTTCTGCCCCACTGGATTTCGACTTTGATGGCGGACTCTGTACTGTTGCCTTCTGCCCTGCGGGGGTTACCCCCCTCGCTCAATAAAAGCCGTTTCTTTTGCAATCCTGTGTTCTCGCATTTGGTTCCGGGTCGATACCTCACAATAATGTGTCCAAGAATGGCTAAATCTAAGATCGACTGCCTCACAAATATTTGTACATCAAACAGAACTTTCCAGAAGTTTCCACAGTTTTCTTGGGATTTCTGTCTTGCTTGAGAACCTTCCATGTCATCACTTCTAGTATTGTGTCAGCACGATCCAGTTGTAACTACAACTTTCCAAAGTAGCTGAGAAATATACAGAATATTCTAGACCAGGGGTTCTCAAAGTTTTGGTAGCTGAGGGCCAATTTAAGAACCCAACATTGAACTGAGGGCCGCCAAAGGGAAAAAAAACAAAGAAATCCCATTTGTAATCATTTAATGACCAGGTTGCATTTCTACAATTCACATTTATTGGTCTGCATCCAGTAATGTGCAATAAACACGTTTCAATTAATAAATTATGCTAAACCTGGCAAAATTTGAGAAAACTTTGAGAAACATTGTTAAATGCACACAAAATCCCTGGGATTTTCTGCCCCCTACAGTCAAATTTGGGATATAACAGTCCTGTGTGTGTAACAGATGTCATGCGTTGTGTCGAAGCAGCAGATGCAAACTCCCAGTTAACAGTTTTATTCTGAAGATAGATAGACAAAAGAAGTTGTATCACACGGTCCAATCTGGCAATGCTGCCGCACTTGCGCGGGCAAGACGAACTGGGCAGAGCAAAACATGTATATTAATGAAAACAAACATGTACCTGAAGATAGATAGACAAAAGAAGTTGTATCACACGGTCCAATCTGGCAATGCTGCCGCTAAGGGTATAGAGACGCTTACGTTAGCATACACAGAATATAGACTTTACAGGCTAACAGTTTAATACTTATTGGACAGATGCCCCAAACACACAATTCTTCTTCTCATATAATGGTCTATCAAATCCAAGGTACATATACATTGAAACAAGGAATAAGTATGTAAGTAAAATGATTAAAATATCAAGTTTTTCTCCAGTGTGTTAAACTCATAACCTACCACTTGCGCGGGCAAGACGAACTGGGAAGAGCAAAACGCATCATTCCCATGGCAACTATTTCCTTAAAGGTGCAGATCACCATTACACATTCAACAATTGCAAGTGGAAGCACTAAACCTGTTACACTCTCCCCCTCTGAATTTCACTTGCCCAGAGAAACAAAACATGAGGTCAGCAAAGCCCTGCAGAAAAAAAGCTACCAAATATTCCTGTTTAAGAAACCATCCTACACCAGAATGAGGGAGTCCATACAAATCCCCAGGTAAACATGCCCGTTACATGTTAAGCATACTTGGCAACAGTGTAAGAGATGACCTCAATGAGAAAAATAAATAAATAAATAAAATACCAAAACCTGAGAATTTTTTTTTTTTTTTTTTTTTGACATGACCCAACTATCTCATTGCAAACTAAAAAAAGTCTAGACCCATACAGCTATCCTTTTAAACTCTTGATCCCAGACTCTCTGTGCCTGCATTGTTTCAATGAGTCTTGTAACAGGCTTTATGTACCGCCCAGCCCTTGAGATGATGTGTGTGCCAGTCTCTACCGTCCGGTAGTCATAAACAGGGGCCTGGTCAGCAGTCAGTCCAGAGTCTTGGTCAGAATGTCGGGATTGTGTCTGGTCACAAGTTAGGGTCGGAGGGTTAGTAGCATTGAACACACAGGAGTCAGGGTCGTCATATTTAGACACAGGGTCTGTATGTCTGGGGTCAGAGTCGGGAGCCATCGGATCTCCATTGACTGCATCTTCCCCAGGCAATAGGCCAGGTGCAGGCGTCAAGTCATCCTCGGCAGACTCCGATCTGTCATCCTCTGACACATCACTGGCTATTTCTGACACCCAGGCAGTAGTCCTCTCATCAACATTCATGTTATCTGCAGGTGAGTGACTTCCTGCTGAACAACTAACCCTCTCACTCATATCCTCTGGCGTGTTGCACAATGGCAAAAAGTTGACGGGCATAAGAAGATTGCGGTGCACAGTTCGCTCCTGTCCAGTGGAGAGGTTGCGAATCTTGTACACATGAATGTCAGTATTCTTCTCTGAGACAATATAAAGGGCATTCTCCCACCTGTCAGCAAGTTTCCTTTTTCCGCACTCCCCTTTATTCGCCAGCAGTACATGATCCCCAACCTCCACAGGGGCCCCTCTGACTCTTCTGTTATATAAGTCCGCATGCCTCCTCAGCTGTTTATCAGCAGACGTCTGCGCGGTCTTTATGGCCTCCTGTAGGTCCCTTCTGAGGCACTGGACATACTCGTCGTAATCCACTACATCTGGATCCTGCAAGACCTCCCCAAACAGCATATCCACAGGTAAGCGAGGTGTTCTCCCGAACATTAGATGGAATGGAGCATATCCAGTGGTCTCATGTATAGTGCAATTATAGGCAAAGGTCAGAGATTTGAGCATCTGAGGCCACCTGTGTTTCGCCCTGGAGGGCAGCGCCCGGATCATATTGCCCAAGGTCCTATTAAATCTTTCAACCCCGCCATTGCCCATTGGGTGGTAAGGCGTTGTATGGGACTTCTCCACCCCAGCCACACTAAGAAGCTCTGCAATGAGATTGCTCTCAAAGTTCGCTCCTCTGTCTGAATGAATGCGGCGTGGGAACCCATAGACACAGAAGATGTTATTCCACAGCTGACGGGCAACAGCTTTTGCAGACTGATTAGGACATAAAAAGGCATGAGCCAATTTAGTGAAATGATCCGTGACAACGAGGACATCAAGGGACTTGTTAGAAGCATCCTCAGCAGACCAAAAATCCACACAGACGAGGTCAAGTGGTTCTGTACTGACGATGTTTCCCAGAGGAGCTCTGGCCTCAGGCTCTGGGGCCTTACTGAAGACACATCTGTGGCAACACTTCACATATTCTTTTACATCAGCCTCCAGACCTTGCCAGAAGAATCTCTGCCGTGTCAACCACAGCGTCCGTTGTTGGCCTTGATGTTTAGCCTCATCATGAACACCTTTGAGGACCGTCTGCTTCAGTGAGGTGGGTACAACAAAGCGGTAAGTCTTTCTCTTGGACACAGGATCCTTCGACACACGGTACAGCACCCCCATGCGCAGAGACAGCTTTTCCCATCCCCTTAGCAGCTTAATAGCCTCCAGCGATTCATGGCTACGCTCTCTTCTTGAGGGTCTTCTACCTCGCTCCACATAGAACACCACCCTGGCTAGCACACCATCTTGACGTTGCTTTGACACAAGATCCTCCTTCAATAATGCTCCAATAGCAGTCACGTCAGCTGGCACTAGGGACTGAGGGAACTGTGGCAGCAACAGTGCTCGGCATTGTAGCTCTGCCTCCCCCCGAGTGTGAGAGGTCAAGATGGCAGACACCTCATCACTAGACAGGGGTCGAGCAGGGGAAGGAGCTGTGGACTGACCATTCACAGCCAAGTCAGTCTTACTTGCCTCATTTCTGGACATTGAGGCTGAAATGTGGCTTTCCAGGTCTGCTTCATGTGGATGGTTGGACCAGCGGAAAACATCTTGAACCCTCCAGGCTTGAACTCCGGCTGCCTCATCCAACAGCTCTCTGTTGGGCACTCGGGTAAGTCTGTGCAGTGCACTGGGCTTTGCAAAGGGTTGTCTGCTTAACGCATCAGCCACAACATTCTTAGGCCCTGGAATATATCTGATGTCAAATTCGTACGGTGCCAACTTAGCAACCCACCTTTGCTCACATGCATCCAGTTTAGGTTTGGACAAGATGTAGGTGAGCGGGTTATTGTCTGTTCAAACTGTGAACGGGCGCCCTTTTAACCAGTGGCTAAACTTATCACAGACTGCCCAGCGCAGAGCAAAAAACTCAAGTCTGTGAGCAGGATACTTTGACTGTGCATAGGTCAGTGATTTGCTTGCAAAGGCCACAGGTCTAGCTTTATCTGCATTCTCAGGGACTTGGGAGAGAACGGCACCTAAGCCGTTACTGGACGCATCCACAGACAATAGGAATGGCTTATTAAAGTCTGGGTGGGCCAGGAGGACCTGATCAAGGAGCGCTTGCTTTAACTGTGCAAAGGCCTGACAGCATTCATCAGTCCAATCTGATGCTGTCAGTTTCCTCGCGACTTTCCTCTTGGCTTTCCCTTTTCCGTGACGTGGCACTTTGGGTCCAGTAGTCAACCCAAACAAGGGCTTGGCAATGGCTGAGCATCCCTCTATAAATTGTTGGTAATAGACAACCATACCAAGAAATGACCTGATCTTGGACTGCGAGGGGACATTTGAATCATCTTCCATGAGATCCTTCTCTGTCATTCTCGTAATAACTTTAATCTTCTCTGGGTCTGTGGCAATACCAGCTTCACTAACCACATGACCCAAAAATCTCACAGACTTTCCCATGAAATGACATTTCTTTTGTGCCAGCTTAAGATTGTGCTGTTGCAAACGACTAAAAACCATCTCTAACCGCTGCAGCCCCAACTGCTCAGTGGGCGCAAAGACTAGCAAGTCATCGAGGTAGCAGAGAAGACTCAAAAAGTTCTCATCTCCAAAAATGCTCAGCATCATTCTCATAAACGTGGCTGGACTGTTACATAGACCCTGTGGCAGCCTATTGTACTCATAGAGTCCAAATGGCGAGGTAAAAGCTGTAAACTTCCTATCATCCTCATGAACCTCCACATTGTAATAGCCAGATGTCAAGTCCATCGTTGAGAAATAAGCATGCTCCAGAGCTGCAAGGGCATCGGCTTGATGTGGCAAGGGGTGCGCATCTTTTATCGTGCGGGCATTGAGCCACCTAAAATCAGTGCACAGACGCAAATCACCCGACTTTTTCCAGACAAGTACAAGTGGGGAGGCAAATTCACTGCTGCTCTTACGTATCAGCTCACACTCCTCCATTTCATCCAAAGCCTGCTTAAGCTTGTCATACTGATTAGGTGACAATCGTCGATATGGCAATCGAAAGGGTTTGTCATCGCTCAGCCGGATCCTGTGCACAAATCCTGTAGCTTTCCCACAGTCCAGCTTGTGCCTCGAGAAGATGGACTCGTAGCGGGCTATAAGCTGCACCAACTTGGCTCTACCCTCCGGTGTCAACTGGGGGGAGTCAATGTCGATGTCTGTAAGTCCCAGTTCCTGTAGCACGTTGCTGCCTACTCCACTGCACGTCGGATCACTGTTTATGGTAAGACTGTCAGCGCTGTTCCCGCCATCCACTGAAACACCATTCACCTGAAGTGTCTGGAACTGCGGCATGGGAGTTGAGACTGACGACACCATCTGGTCAGCATAATCAAAATCCTCCAATGCTGCACAAGGGAAAACATCTGCCATCTTAGCATTGCGTCTCAGTGTTACTGGTCGGGCCAGTGGGTTGACGATCTTCACAGGGAGCCAGCCATCATTTCTCAAAATCGCGACAGTTCTCCCTATAAGATTGTTTCTCGGTCTTGGGCGGGCGAGCGTCGGTTCAATGACTACAGCACTGCCAGCTGAGATGTTCTGGCAGTCCTTCAGCCGTGCCCAGACTAAATGCTCTTGCAAAGGCTCTAAAGTGATCGCCTTTTTCAGCCTCTGTGTTCCCACCTTGTCTGGCACATCGCTCCCCTGCCACCTCTCCACATTGGCCAAGAGCGAGGAGAGCTGCTCCTGTTCATCAGTGCGCACTGCTGGTCGTGTCTTGAAGACATCATCTTTCATAACATGTATTCGATGTTTAATAAAGTTGCTACCAATGATTAGATCATCGACTTGGCCATCCACTATCAACACAGGAACAGAGGCTTTATGGCCAAACACTGTCAGAACCAAGTCACATGCCCCTGCTGCTCTGGTCTTCATACCGCCACATCCAACGAGCACTACATCAACTGGGTGGAGTGAGTCACTTGACAGAGCACCAGCTTCACACAGACGTGGCGCAGCTGTGGAGGACAGTGTACAAGCCATCGAACCACTGTCAATCATTGCCTGCAGTTCCATTACATCATTTACACAAACAGAAGTATAAAACAAATCACTGTTAGGAGCCACTTTGTGTATATTTTGATAAATCACTTTCACGTCAGGCCCTTCAGAGGCACAGGCACACGAATATACAGACACTACATCATCACAGTCATGCATGGGGACATTGTTAGGCCCATCGCTCGTCCCCTCCCCGCGTGGGCCATCTATTTTCCCTGCATGTTGGTCGGGCCCTGCGGTGCTAGTCTTGATGGTGGGAGAACCTGCTCTTGGGCTGAGGCTTGTGGGCACAATGCCCGAGTGTGACCTGGGGCATGGCAGAGAAAGCACAGTTGTTCCTCGCGACAGTGTTGCGTTGTGCTGTGGTTTGCCTCCCCACACACTGTGCAAGGCAAAGACGGGTTCAACCTTCGCCTAAACCTTTGTTGCGGACGAGAAGCCGGACCACCCACCATCTGCTGCGGTCTTTGTTCAAGAACTCGCTCCAGCAATGCAATGACTTGGGCAAACGGCTCAGGTGGATTGTGAGACGGAGCTACCACTGGCAGTTCATTGACTGGCTCTGGATGGGTCACTGGTACAGCTTTGGTTTTGGGTGAAACCACTTGAGGCGATACTTCCTGCTTAAGTGTGGGGATGGTCAACGGTGAACACAAAAGATTCTTGGCTCTGCTCTCCCTCTGATGCTCCTCTAGTCTCTCATGCACCTCACCAGCAGTCCACTGATGCAAGGGTTTGCACTTAAAAATCAGACACAGTCCAGGGTCAGGGCAATGTCGAATAAACATAGCAGTTACTTCACGAGCAGGGTCTTCCAGTTTCTTGCCCTGTCTCCTGACACAGTCCTCTGCTACGTCAATTGCCCTGTTCAGTCTGATCCAATAGTCAAATGGTTTCTCACCAGTCAGAGGTAATGTTGAGTAAAAGTCTGCTAATGGCATGTCTGAGTAAACCACGTCACTGAAATGTTGTTTCAGGATATCAAAAACCGGGCCTGGGCCTTGACTTAGATCTATTTTAGAGTCGCTACGTAACCCAACTCTGACAACATCCCGTGCCCGCCCCATGATTTTACTCATCACTTCCTCAGACTGCTCCTGGGCACTAAAACCCTTCTTGCGCATATAACCCTCATAAGCTCTTCCCACTCCTGCACTGTACACTTCTCTGAACCATCTCCCCTGAAAAATCCAGGCGCCTTCACATCAGATTTTAGCACTAGACCCATGCTCGAAACCTCCCCCGCTTTATTAGTAACTTGGGAGCCCGGTGTGCTATCCATCGCTTTGGTTGCTCCAAGACAGGCCACAATGCTTTCACCAATGGACTGTCCCACCCGCTCAACTATATCTGCTAGTATGTCAACTGAAACTTCCCTGTTCCCCAGAGGTGAGGCTGGCTCAGAGCTAAGAGGGTGTGGTATGTTGTCATCAGCGCTATGTGTCTGTCGTGAAGTGGAGTCTTGAGTGGGTGTAGAGGTAAATGGCTGCATTGGAGCAGCGTAGTCTGCTAGCCCGGGAATCCTAGGCAGTGGACTCAACCCCCTTCCCCTACTGACAATCCATCCAACACCCCTACCCCTTCCAATATCACCCGGACTATCCATCATGGGTCAGTACGCCAAGTGAAATAAAAAGAAAACAATATTAAAAAAAACAAAATAACCAAAAAAATATCTTCCTTTAAACCATCAGCATAAGCTTCAGATGAATAAAAGTTAACAAATATATCTCCGTTAGCAGAATTAACTTAATTTACCAATGACTGTTCAGTTGCCAGGACCAAAAACAGCAATTGCAAATCACTGTACAATGTCCAATGAACTGTTTAGTTAGAAAACACCATATTATGGCCTCATTCACAGTACAAAGCTGCCACCGTGTGGCCAAACTGGAAACTGCAGCTGAAAAGTGTGTACACGAACGTTTTAAAACATAAACAATCAAGCACAGCAATCAACTAACCCTGCACAACTCCGCTGTGGCTCATTGACTCAAAAAATATATATAATAATCCACAGATTTGTTAAGAGAAAAAGAGAAATCTAGCATGAAGAGGCATCCAGGAATATGTGATTAGCCTAGCTATCTGTACCACATAACGTAAGCAACCCCGATGATTCTTGTCAGCTTCAACGACGTCGGTAGCCCTCCACGTCGACTTCCAGCATACACAAGAAGACCGTCACGGCACCAATGTAACAGATGTCATGCGTTGTGTCGAAGCAGCAGATGCAAACTCCCAGTTAACAGTTTTATTCTGAAGATAGATAGACAAAAGAAGTTGTGTCACACGGTCCAATCTGGCAATGCTGCCGCACTTGCGCGGACAAGAGGAACTGGGCAGAGCAAAACATGTATATTAATGAAAACAAACATGTACCTGAAGATAGATAGACAAAAGAAGTTGTATCACACGGTCCAATCTGGCAATGCTGCCGCTAAGGGTATAGAGACGTTTACGTTAGCATACACAGAATATAGACTTTACAGGCTAACAGTTTAATACTTATTGGACAGATGCCCCAAACACACAATTCTTCTTCTCATATAATGGTCTATCAAATCCAAGGTACATATACATTGAAACAAGGAATAAGTATGTAAGTAAAATGATTAAAATATCAAGTTTTTCTCCAGTGTGTTAAACTCATAACCTACCACTTGCGCGGGCAAGACGAACTGGGAAGAGCAAAACGCATCATTCCCATGGCAACTATTTCCTTAAAGGTGCAGATCACCATTACACATTCAACAATGGCAAGTGGAAGCACTAAACCTGTTACATGTGCAGTCCATTTCAGAATATATGTAAAACCTTATTTAGAACAAAATGTCAGTCTCAGTGTGTCTTATCAGCATGGACCTTATTCAGGAGCAATTCCAGCTACAAAAGCACCACAGGAAGACCTGTTGAGACAGACAGGCACACACACACACACACACACACACAGAGGGAGGGGGAGAAAGAGAGAGAGAGACTGTTAAAACAGAAGTCGTCATCATCATCATCATCACCACCATTATTAATATCTGTCATTGCCTGTAATTAATTAGCTTGTCATTAAGTCACACAGAATATTTATTACTAGGTCAAAATACCTTTTTTTATTGGCATGGGATTTGTGGTGCTGTTTTCGGTTGGCCACGATTCCTCTGATGTCTGGCTCCATCTCCGTCGTTGCGATACGAAGGACAGCATGTAGATGGCCATCTGTCAGCCTGGACCTCAGCTTGGATTTGTTGATGGCCATGGTGGAGAAGGTCCTCTCACAAATGTATGTACTACCGAATTAAGAGACCATTCTGATAGCATGCTGGCGAAGTGCAGGGTATGTAGATGGGGAAAGTCCTTTGTAGAACTCGACGAGATTCTTGTCACGATATGCTGCTCTTGCCTCGGAGCTCTCCTGCAGGTCGATGAGCTCAAACTGCATTTCTGCAGGCTCTTCCTCAGGGACACATGAGAAAGGATTTTGGAAGAGGTTGAATGACTTCTCATGGTCCCTGGAGTCGGAGAAGCGGTGGTCGAATTCCTCTCTGAGTTTTTTGATGAGGTTATGGTTCTTGTCTGAACACAGGTGACGTAAAACGTGGCGCCCATCTGTCTCTGTGTCGTCTACGAGTGCCTTGCAGGTAGGAAAATGGGTTAGATCTCCCTGTTTGAGCTGTCCCTGCAGCAGTTCAAGTTTTCGCTGGAAAGCTTTTATGTTGTCAAAAAGAGTGGAAATGAGCTTCCCATGGCCCTGCAGCTTCACATTGAGATCGCTGAGACAAGTATTCAGGTCAACAAGGAGCGCTAGGTCACAGAGCCATTTAGTGTCACTTAACTGTGTCACATCTTGTCCCTTTGACACCATGAACTCCCTTATTTCTTTTCTCAGGTTAAAGAAACGCTTCAGGGTGGCACCTCTGCTCAGCCACCTGACGGCAGTGAAGTATATGACCTCACCAAAATCTGCCTCTGATTGCTCCAAAAAAGTCTTAAATTGGCGGTGATTCAGACCTATGGACTTAAGGAAATTAACTGTCTTCACAACAATGTCCATCACATGTTTCATATCAAGCGTTTGAGCAGCGAGAGCTTCCTGATGTATTATACAGTGATATTTGATTAGTTTCTCACCTTTGTTGTTGGCCACTTTCTCAGAGAGCAGCGACACGGCACCCGTCTTTCTCCCGATCATTGCCGGTGCTCCATCTGTCGTGACACCAACCATAGACGGCAGCTTCACATTGTGTGCATCGAGACTGCGACACACAGCATCACAAATGTCGACTCCCCTTGTTCTGTCTTTGATACTCTCCAAGCTTAGCAGCTCCTCGCCTATTTCAAAGTTCTCAGTGACTGTTCGGATGAAAATCAGCAATTGCGCTGTATCGGAAATATCCGTGCTTTCATCCAGTGCGATAGAAAAGGCTTCCTTTTCCAGGCCTTCCAAACGTTGTCCCAGCTGCTCTTTGAGATCGTTCGCCAGATCTTCGATTCGTCGTGTCACTGTGTCATTTGACAAACTTATGTCACGGAGCTTTGCTTTCTGCTCCGGGCATACAATGTCGGCCACTTTCAAAATGCAGTCTCGCACAAATTCTCCGTCACTGAACGGCTTGCTCCGCCTGGCTATTTCTTGAGCTACCACGTAGCTAGCCTGCGTTACAGCTTCACCGGATTTGGCCAGATTTGTGAAAACTGACTGCTGTGCAGTGTAGCCTCTTTTAAGTTGCTCAAGCTTACTGGCGCGCTCCTCGCCGGTGAATTTGTCGTAGTTTTTATGATTGGTCTCATAATGTCGTTTTATGTTGAAGTCCTTGAGCATGGCATTAACCTGCTTGCAGATAAGGCACATGACTTTATCCGACAGTTATTTTAACTGTAATTCATTGCGGGCCGCCAGAAAGGTTTCGGCGGGCCGCCATTGGCCCGGGGGCCGCACTTTGAGAATCTATGTTCTAGACTGTTCCACAAAACAATGGACTATTCGGTCATGTGCATAATGAATGGAAGATAGTGAAATATTTGAGATAAAGCAAATTTTAACAAGTGATGCCAGGCACAACAAACCCCGCCCCTCGCACATACTTCGACCTACTTTTCTGAAATTTAATAGGCATCTATTTTGGGTCAGTGACAATCCCTAAACCCAATTTGGGGTTAATTTGGCCATTAGTTTTGTTGCTAGAGTGTTAACAAACAAACACACAGAAGCAAAGCAAACCAAAAACAATACCCCTTGCCCTCACCCTTCGGGTGGGGCGGGGTGATTAACCCATACTGGTTGAGTGATTTCTACGCTGATGCGGCATGCTAACTCAGTGATACTGCATTTCGTAATCTTGGGCTCTGTCTCAATTGCAAGAAGGCTTCCTATCACCTTGGTGTGTTGTGATTCTGATCTGTCTGCCTTTCTGTTTTGTTTGGATTTTGACCTTTGCCCTGCTTCATGTTTTGAATTATGTATTGTGGTTTGGATACCTGATTATGTTCATGTCTTGTCTAGTTTAGTTTTGCCATGTTTTGTATTTTGCCATATTCCATTCCTACAGTTGAATTCCGGTCCATGTTTTTGTTTTTTCCATGCATTGCACTTTGTCTCCCCCTGTCTGGTCTTCTGTCATGTGTTTGCTCACAGCCCCAGTATCGCGTGCCACACTTTTGGGTGATTTCATGGTTTCTGGATTTCAACCATTCCTTCCCGTCTCGTTTTTTTACTTCGCCTTGCTTTTATATTTTGCTAACCAATACTAACAGTTTGTTGTTTTTGATAAAGTTACTAACCTTAACTAACATTGAAAATAATACTAACTTACTAACGAGCACTAGGGATTGTATAGCTGCACTTTACTTATTGATTAACAAGCTCTCAGCATTCGCCCTGTTCTAGTCTCCGCCCCTTGTCTTTACCTAATCTTCTCTGCTGTGTTTCAGTGGATCTTCCACATCTGCTCACGCTGTCCTTTCTGTTATTATCTATGCACGTTAGAACACCTTAACTAGAGCCGCATCTCTGTCTATAGGCTGTCTTGTGATCCCTGTCCGCCTTTTGGCTTTTTGCCTATTTCATGTGATTAGGTTCTCCCTCATGTTCCCTCCTTTGTAATTAGTCTAACTTCCTGCACCTGAGTTCTGTTTACTGCATTTCCTTGTCAGAACATTTCTCTCAGTTTGCTTGTGCCACACTTTTCCTCACCTATTACTCTCAGTGATTCTATTCTGACTGGACCTTCCCTGTTTACGATTTTTTTGGCTTATGCTTCTCTGACATACCTGTGCCTGTGTATCGAAACAGTTTTTGCCCGACCACGAGTACTGTGATTGCTACCCTGGTTTTCGATACTGTTTCGCCCAACTGGATTGTGATTTTTGGATTGTGGACTTTTGCACCTTTGCCTTCTGCCCTGCGGGGGTTTTCCCCCTCGCTTAATAAAGTCTCATCTACTGCACTTCTTGATTCTCGCATCTGGTTCCTGAGTGTACCATCACATGGTACCAGTTTAATTATTTAAAAGATTACATGATCCGAAACACTCTATCTTGCCCCTCTGTGCAGAAGCCAGCGTCCGTAAATACCAAAACTTAACTGCTAATTCATTCTATAATTGAATTTTCAAATGTGTTGCTTCACTGGAATAATTTTCCACAGTTTCTGTGACATAAATAGTTATAAAACCTTTAATTGGCTAATGCGCAACAGGAAAACTTGGCATCATTCGTAATCTGTGCAAAGGGGCTAGGAAGCTTTGTGTGACTAGCGTAGCTCATGTCACAGTGTGGGGTCTGCGGTTTCCACAACTCATAATTGACATTCAGAAAAATTACCAGAAGGAAATTTTCAGATGAAATAATATGTGAAATACTATTCGTTCCCACCCTTCATCTCTGATCCAAATGCTGAATCCGACAGGGGATTTTGGGATTCTCTTTGCTGGGAAGGAACCACCTCTTGCTTTCTTGAAATTTTGCCAAATTGAGGTACCAAACTGTTATGATCCAGGCCAGGTATCAAGTGCGGAGGCAGAGAACAATCCAAAAATCCAACAGGTTTATTGACAGAAGAACAGCAAGGCTAGGGATGGACCCCCAGGGGAAGGAGAGGGGGCAGAGCACCAGTTAAGGAGGAGCACAGTTCAGCTCAGATGTAATGGATAAAGCAGAGCTGCCAATATCTGGCCTGCGGCTTCCAGGATGACTACCAGTGGAGTGCACACTTCGCCAGAGCCAAATTGTCTCTCAGGAGGATGCAGTAGCTTGTGGAGAACTTGGTTCCAATCCTGATGACTGAAGAAGGATTGGTTGCTTGTTCCCATTATACTGGACAGAGAAAGAGGCTTGAGCTGGGTTAACTTAAACGCGGTTTCAATCCTGGATCCTGAGTAGGCTTGTTCATGTTAACTGCGTAAAGATGAAAGATTTCACCAAGTGCTGTCATTAAAGGTTACGTTTCACTCAGTAAAGGGGAAGAGTTTTCACCTGGAATGCTGACTGTGTTAAGCTCTGGAAGGGAAATCACTAGGAACTCGGAAACAAGGAGACAAAGGGGGAGAGAGACGCCATATGCAGGGATCCAAAAATATTTATTAAATAAACTCAGAAAACTCGAAAGGGGAAAACGGGGCACTCCGGCTAACGGAAACACCGTGCAACAGCACTGAAGGTAGGAAAAATCAGAGATCCAAAACTAAAAGAAGGGAACACCAGGAGGCAGACTCGGGAACCGATGGGGCAGACTTGGAATAGGGGCAACTCGGAAGGGGGAACTCGGGAAGCTCGGGAACGGGGGAGCGCGGGACAGAGGCAGGAGACAAAAGGCAGAGGGCAGGCACAGGACAAGAAGACGAGCACAGCTGGCACGTGGCTGACTCGGAAGGCACAGCTGGCCGGGAGAAGGGTCTGGGAAACATCAGGAGGGGGCAGAAGAGGACGACTGGAACATCTTGGAGCGGAGACAGGAACATACTAGGATTAGCGACAGGAACATCTTGGGGCTCGGGAGACGACTTGAACACTTAGGGCTTGGGAGACATCAGGGGGCACTAGGGGGCTCAGAAACGACAGGCAGGGCGGACAGGACTGGACGGCACAGCTGGCAGACTGGCACAGCTGGCAGGAAGAAGGCTCTGGAAACAACAGGCGGGGGCCAGACTCAGACGGAAACTGGAGCGGGAACGGCAGGCAGGGCAGGCTGGGCTGGGGCATGATGACTGGAGAACACAGAGAAGAAAATGGGGACCAGAGGGAAATTGCACAGGGGCAAGGAGTGGTGTGTAGCGAAGTCAGATTTGAGACTGGCTGCTTGCTGGAGACAGATATAGGGCAGGGGCACAGGCAGACACAGGTGCAGAAACTTAATATAATTAACGAGGGGTGGAACATGAGGGAAACCTAATTACATGAAACAAATAAACATTAACACACAGACGAGGATCACAAGACAATCCCAAAGACGGAATAAATAAACTAAATAAATATTTCACAGTGAATAGAAAGAGACAGGACAGATAAGATAAATGCAGAAGGTTCTGCAGGAAAACACCGCAAAGCCAGTGAAAGAAAAGCAAGAGGCGGAGACTAGAACAGGGAGAATGCTGAGAGATCATTAGTCAATTAGTAAGTCCA
The DNA here is from genome assembly GCA_029721435.1 of Gymnothorax reevesii. Taxonomy (NCBI): domain Eukaryota; kingdom Metazoa; phylum Chordata; class Actinopteri; order Anguilliformes; family Muraenidae; genus Gymnothorax; species Gymnothorax reevesii. The sequence continues at coordinate 40,211,466 of CM056582.1, read as the reverse complement.
GCTATACAATCCTGGGTGCTTGTTAGTAGGTTAGTCTAATATACAATGTTAGTTTGGTTAGTAAATTCTAGAAAATAACAAACTGTTAGTAGGGTTTAGTAATATAGAAAAGCAAGGGGAAATTAGTAAACGAGAAAGGAAGGAAGGCTGAAACCCAGAATCCATTAAATCACCCGAAATAGTGTCACCATCAATTAAGACAGAAAACTGCTACAAACAATGATGCGACCGGGGGAGAAAGCAAAGACAGTACATGGGTAAGACGTGAACTGGAATAATAAGGGGGAGGAATGAAATGTGAAACACTAAGACATGGACGAAAAACCGACATCACCAAAATAATAAAAACCTTAAATTGACTAACCAAACACACAGACCCACAGAGCACAACAGACCGGCTCTAAGCATGAATAGCACATTACAAACCGGCAATTTGCAACTCAAAGCAGGGGGTTTAACTGTAGATGTCACATAGCCATTAGGAAATAACAACGAAATGAGAGAGCCAGCTGGGGGGAGGGGGGGTGAATTCACAGGAGACGTAAACCAATCAAAGGGGATATGCATGCAACAGACATGCAAGTTGCTGAATGAGAAGAGAAATTTGCTAGGGTTGTGACAACAAACTAGGATGTTTCCTTTGCTTTCTGCCGTATTGCGACAGTCCTAATCAGTTATATATGTGTGAAAAAGCACCTTACTTTGGACAATTCCTGGCAAATGAGACAGAGCCACTGACTCAGCTACCTCTGGCTAACTGGGTGCATGCAGTTTACATGCAAAGTTCCCGAGCCAGTGGAGGTAGAGTCCCCGAGCCAGTGGAGGTAGAGTCCCCGAGCCAGTGAAGGTAGAGTTCCAGAGCCAGTGGAGGTAGAGTCCCAGAGTCAGCTCAGTTCCAGGAACTTGTGGTTAGCAGAGCAGAGCTACGAGCGAAAGGTAGCTGTGATTCTGCAGGGTGTGAAGAGATCAGGAGTTAAAATTACACATTTACTGAAATAAGAATAAACAAACAAGAATAAATTCAAAACCAAATAAAAAAAAAACAAGAGAAGACTATGTTAAACAAGGCTAATGTTAAATGTAAATAACACACAAATGTCATATCTGTGTATCAATGAAAATTTTCACTTTAGTCCCATAGCAGCAGAATCCCCGCTGGAAACACTGCCCCTCCGATGAACTGAATGAAATTGTACATGTGAACCATACAGTAGATTAGACCATCCTCTCCATAGTCGACTGCGTTGGGTAAGGCATCAAGTAAAATCAATTACATTGCTACTACAGGAATTGGCCATTGGAAATAATCATTAGCAGTAATCACATCACAACCAGAGAAGTTAATACCACACCCTGTCAAGCTAAAACACAGTATTGATCCAACAACATTTCAATGCCTAAAAATAACTTTAATTTTGCCATAAGAGGACTGCATGATGACTCCCAGAGAAACCCCAGAATAGAATGTCTGACAGTAGAAACCTAACTGGTGAACTTGTGGTTCCATACAGGCCATTAAATCAGAACTCCATGGTGTGCTAAATAACCAGGCATGTGCCAATAAGATGCGGCAGTGCATTTAAATTTTGAGAGAAAAATTTTAATATAATTAGTTAGTCTTGAATATTACATTATCATTCTATTATCATTTTGAACTTTACAGCTGGATGTGGTGATGTGATATTTTGTCACGAGGGTCCAGCTAAGCATCAGGTCTACACATCAGTGTGGTAGCACCCATATCTGCTCCCAGCAGAAAAATTTGTGAAAACCTGCCGTTCCCCGATCATTTAGTGCGGAGCCACACAGTGCTCTCAAAAACATCTCAGAATTTATTAAGGCAGGAGTTCTAAAGATTTTCAGCATGCCAGCTTGGCCAGGACAACAGTGCTCTTGAACACGACTCAATACTTCTTTGTAATGCTTCAGTGAAATTTACCCTGTAAAAAGCTGCTTAGTCAACATTGCTACAGTATACTGGCAAACAGGTGCACAAAATAGTAGAGAAGCTCTAAATCACGATTATGAGCATGCTTAAGCCGCCAGCAGCAATGCTGTTATTCGAGATTATAGGTGTCAAACTTCACTCTTGGAAGGCTACCGTGTCTGCCGGGTTCAATTTTTCCGTTTTTAGCAGCAGAGCCAAAAATTCTGACGAGAATTTGCTGATTTAATTTGTTGTCAGGAACCTTAACTGAACGTAGACTAACTATAAAGGCCTGGATACACTGTAGCTCTAAAACATGTAAGTTTCACAATCCTGTGTTAGGTAAATACCATTCACCTAGACAGCAACATGGAAAGTTGAGCCCAATACATGGAGGCTAGAGTAGAGCAATCTGTCATGGGCATTCCAAGGGTTTGGGAACTTTAGTAACCCAGGGGAAACTGAACACTAGGCTATCACCATTCTCTGGGTAGAAACCAAGCCACGTAAACACCTGTGATGGATGAAGGAGGTCACACCAGGCCTAGAATGGGTTGAGCCTCAGCCAACTGCCAATCACTGTAGCTAACAGCCACAATTTAGCTGAAAGAATTAAACAAAAGATTTCACTCAGAGCTGAAGAAAATCAATGATAAGGAAAAAAAAAACTGTTTAAATTAGGGGGGAGTTCGTGACCGTAGGTTTTGGTTCCACCCCAAACGAAGATTGACTGAAACCTTCACACTGATACTGATCAGCTGCGGCGCAATATGTCTTCGATGACTGGCTCTTAACCCTTAAAGCGCCAAGGGCAGCATTTGCCGCTCGCTGATACAAGGAAATAAAATCAAAGCTTTTGAACACCTTTCATGTGGCAACTTGTTGAAAACAGCTCTCGCAGGGGAGACACTAGTGCATTCTGCACTGCAGCCTGTAGAGGTCACCGGTGTCCCCCCTTCCAACCAATCTTCTGCTGCCATCTTCTGATAATATACACAGACAGCTGCAGGAATGAAGTCGAAAAAAGCTTCCGCCGTCAGTCCCACAAGCACGCAGCAGGGAGCACGGAGGACACCAGGGTGGGGCCACTTCAAAACAACTGGGGTAACGCTCTCTGATTGTCCTAGTCCATAGAGCTGGAGCGAAGGCTGTTCTGTCACATGTGGGTAGGCAAGCATTGTGAAAACAAGCTTGTTAGGCATAGTGACTGCCTGAATGACTGACTGCAACCAAAATCCACTGACATCATGACGGATTAGGACCAGAGTCAGAGCGGGACAGGAGGAAGGAGATGGGGAAGAATTGATAAAAACAATGTACCAAAATAGAGGAGAAGAGAGAAGTAGAAAGGTTGCTAATTTTACATTAACACACTTTTAAAAGCCCCTTACACCCCAATTTTCACTCGAATTTCCCCTTCGGTAGGTTAAGAGTTAAAAAATGCATTTTTTGTCCTGATTTTAGGTTAATGTCTGATACACATTCTGCATCGGCTTGTTGCTGTAAGGACACGCCTCCAGGCGTCCAGCTCACCAGTCTACTAAATCACCGATAGCACTCCACTCATCATTCTATTACCATCCGCACCTGTTTCTCATTGCCACTGGGTGGTAGCAGTTTTTATTGATTGGTTAAGTATGTTATTGCGCGGTTCTGTTGGTGATGTATATGAATTTTATTCTTTATTCCGTTATAAATCTGTTCTCATATCAATACTTTTATTTTTTGCTGGGTCCCGGACATGGAGCATTTTGCATTTCGCGTCGGACAGTCTTGATCGTGCTTGCGGTAATTTATTCACACTGTCAATGGTCATGGAAAAACATCAAAAAAAGATGACCCGAAAATAAATTAATCGCAGTGTTCATTGGATGTTCTGTTGCTAAAATGTTTCTTTTTATTCTTCATTTTGTTATCAATCTGTTCTAATCGTCCTCTTTTTTGAAATTTTTTTTGGCTGTCAGACACGGAGGCATTGTACATTGTCTCGCGCCAATGTCGACTCGCTTTACTGAGCCGAGCTTAAACAGAAACATTGATTGAAATTCTCGGTACTCATCTTGAGGAACTGAGCCCTCTTATCAAAACATTCACGATTAAGATCTAAAAGAGTCAGTAGATTTGAAGAAATTAAAAACAATAATAGACTGTCGGAGATATATTAAAACCCTGTCAGACTTTCGGACACAAGACACTGCTTTCAACGCAATCTGTCGAGCGAAAAATTCGTTTCGCGTCCAGTGTGCACGCGGCTTAATACTACGCTACTATTATTGTCACTTAGGTTGTATCGTTTTTAGTGGGAGAAAGGAATACAGCCTGATTGCTATGATCTCGTACTGAGTTAAGATCACCTATAGAAAATAAATGTGTAACGTATCTTGCATTGTTGTCCATCCATGTTTATCCCAAAATTTTAAGCAGCAACAGGCTGTAATAATAGGAACACGCTATCCATCGTTTCTCTTGCCAATGAGCAATATTTGACTCGGCTGTGTTATACCCAAACACGCCCCCTTTGCCAGCTTGCGCTGGAAGGAGGGACAGAGGCGGCACAGAGGAGTACTTGTGCCAGGCCACGCCGGCCACGAAATTGCAACATACGCCTGGACACACCTCGTTGGCGCAGCGTACCCCCCATTCGCCGCGCCTGCGCCTGGTCTACGAAATTAGAGCCCATAGTATTAAAGACCGAGCTTCCCTCATTTTAATTGTGAAGTCTGTATAATCTCATGCCTGTTTGACATAGCAGTCTTATATAGGGTTATTCTCTGAATTCGCAAATTTATACAAAAACCTAGAAATTCTTGCTGCTCGTCGTTTTATCAGGATGTTATTATTTCAGGAACCTCGCTACCTATTCTTTTTCTATTTGCAATACAATGTTACTGTAGCCGTAGCCTAGACTTAGTATGACTCATAGTGCTTATTTTTTGGAACCTTAGTTCCTTGTTGTTTTGCATTTCTACAATTTTACCTTCTGCCGTGCAGATGGCTTAATAAATACAACCAAACCCATCCTTGCACCTGAGTCCAGTCCTCAAGTTCCTGTTCTCTGTGCACCTGCACTGTGCATGCAGCACAAACACTACAGAACCCTCATAATTTGCTCATTAAAAATTTACATTGAACAAAATATTCAAACCAATATGCTATGTTTTAATGATAACAGCATTACAAAAACTAGAAAAAGTCCAGATATTGTGCAACACTTTATGCACATTTCCCTGTAATTCAGCAGGGTATATTTGGAATCTATGGAAACCCTGGGACCTCCTACCCTTTGTTACAGACATCTTAGTTTGCTTCCCTTTCCCTCACACAACAGCTTCTGCGCATTCAAGCCGGGTTTTACCTTCAAGCAATCATAGAAAAGGTCTGAAATTTCAAAGCAATTGGTACACACTATTGTGGGGGGGAAACAAAGCACATAAGACGTCTGCAATGGAGGCTAAGCAAAGCCAACATGTTGAAAATGTTCAAGAGGTTGAATTTCCCTGGATTTCTGCGGTGTTGAAGTTTTTTCAAATACAAGTTCTTCAGCTGCAGAGCAGCACATTTTGGTGGGCACTTCGGTAGTTAGACCTTTGATGTGGGGCTGGTCACTGTCAGCTTTAGGGCACAGACATTGTTGTGTGAGAGAAGCAAATACTGTATAAAAGATAACTGTAGCTGATAGCAAATTCGTACTTGAGCTGCCAGACTTTCGCACTGCGTCCTCCACTTTCGCCATTGCGTTTATTAAAAAAGTTAATTTCATTAGATCTATACACCTGTACTGCATTTTATAGCAGAATTTCCCTGCTGATTCCTTGGCTCAGATGGCAGACGCGTCTCACGTTTCACTGTGACACTGCATCGTCCCGCCTAGATCCGCCCTGCACAGAGCTGGCCAGTCAGAAGAAAGTGGGCACACGGGGAGTGGGGGCAATAACGGAAGAGCCACCCCAATGAGGCGCTTCAGGCAGAGACTACTATGGACTACAAATGGGGTTTTTTGAGGATGGCAGTACGAGCGAAATCAGTACCCTTTTTTTTACTTTGCGTGATAAGGAGTTCTCTAGGGGGGTCAAAGACCAAAATATAAACTTGGAAAAATAGCATATTAGGTCCCCTTTAATGAAAACTGGCCACACCTGATAATCTTGAGAGTTTTTGGAGTTTCCGTAATAGTATTTTAAAAGAATGATTGAAAACAGGTCAAGAATTAGGCTATTCGTGCTCATTTTAACTTAACAAGGAGAACTGGTGACACCTGATGGCCCTTAGGATTTTTGGAGTCAAGTAAAGTCAATTTTATTAAGATTGAAAACAGGCATCACCAATCATATTTTTAAGAGATGGTTTGCGCTCACCCTATTGCCAGTTCACCAGCTGCCACTGACCCAAATCAAACAATCGGAACCTGAGATGTTTCCCTGCGTTTACAGACCGGTTGTCAGTAAACTGGAAAAATGTGATTTTCCCATTATACTGGACCCGGCTGTCAGGAAACTGATAAAATTAGATTTTCCCATTATACTGAAGTGTGGGTTTCATCATTTCTTGTGATGATAACGTCTTAGTTCTTAGGAAGAGAAAGCAAAGAGGAGAGGGCAAGAGCTACAAGGACAGAAATAATTACATTGAAAATTTTGTGCAGTTTTCACTTAAGAGTTTAGATTAGAGTTCTTTTGGGAAAGAGCTCTCATTGCCTTTGACCCACTGAAAGATGACTATTGCCAGTTAAGTGCACTAAAGCATAGGAGCATAGGTTGCAAACAGGGGCGGAGCTAAGCTCTCACCCCAGAGGGGGCGAAGCATTACAAGGGGCCCCTCTGATCGTCATTGCAGTCAAATGTAAAATAATGGATAGGTCGGCATCATATTCTATCCTAACCAACACAAATCGTCACTTATTGAGCCAAGCAAACTTATGTTTCAGATAAAATCCAGTGAAGCCACTTTGTCAATCAAATGGTTCAGAAGGAAGAGGGAAAAAGAAAAAAGTCGCCAGTGCTTTGGTATGAAAAGCATATAGGGTATGGTTGCTAGACTTAAATTAAATGAGAATAGTCATTTCATTTATTCCAAGCCTTTGGTGAGGACAAAAGTAGTCATTTTCATTTATTCCGAGCCTTCGGCCAGGTAAAAGTGAGAATTACTACATGAGTTTCATTTATTTGATTTGTCGGCAAGGCTGGATCTTCCCATTTTTTGCCACAAGCCGGTCGAGCTCGTGAGAGAAAGACTCACTAGCCCTCAGAAGATTTAACAAGCCCGACTGAAAAAGACTGGAATATCACATGAAATTAAATTGCACAGGTACAAACGTGATTAAAACACTTAATACAAATCTAAAAGAAATTTAAATAAATAAAAAACGCTAACAGTTTAAATGAAACAAATTATTTCATTTCTTGAGTTCGTACACTGCCAAAAGATTCACCTCTTGGATTTAACTCAACAAGAAGGTAAGAGCCTTCCATTGGATAATTACTGCAGTGATTAATACGTTTCAGCTGGTAATGAGTTATTTAACCCTAACTGCTGCAGTGAGTTTAACCCTAACTACTGCTTCTCATTTTTAAGCAGCAATGTCAGATCATATCCTGCGGCCATGGAAATGTTGTTGTTGTACTGTTTCAGAAGGGTCAAATTATTGGCCTGCATGAGGTAAAGAAAACAACTGAGATTTCTGAAAGTACTGAAATTAAGTTAAGAACTGCGATTAAGAGCTGTAAATTCAGATTTGGTTAAGATACGAAATATCAAAGCTTACTACCCTGCCAAGACAACGACCACAAGCGTATACATGAGCAAAAAAAATAAAAACAAAGAAACATTACATTACTACTAAGAGTGAGATAACGACGTTGATCTTTAGGCATGGGTACTCTGACAAAGCGGCCGTGAACCCGCGGATTGGCTTTCGGGGGAGCCCCATTTTCTGGTGCGCACCACATCACAATCATGTCACCTGCACATGCATAAATACCAATGTGTGGCAGCGCGGTCAGTAACGGGGTTACTGCGAAAAACTTTGTACGAATACCACTGCTAGGAGTTAATATTTCATAGAGGCCCAAGTGAATGTCAAATTTAGGGGAAGAAAACGAAATTGGCAATTACCTTGGAAAGAATTCCTGCACGGCGATAATTGGTTCAGTTAAAATGTCCAAAAACACAGTTCTGTGCAGTTACCTCACGAGTGCAATATCTGACATAAAGGTGACATAAAGACAGGAAATGAATGACTTGAAAATGCACGCGACGAGACGGACGAAAGCTGCAATATTTAACGATTTTTAAGTATATTTAAAACAACGCCACAATGTCACCTAACTGCACACTAACTGCTTTATTTCTGCCATAGATCTCAAATACACAACAATTGACTCTGGACTAAAAGATAAGTCACTTGTAGGCCTACTCACCTATTTGAATGGCATTCGTCAAACTTTGCACTGAGCAAAATCCTCGTCGTGTCTTGAAATTAAAGCAGTAGCCACGGACGTTATCATTATCTATGTCGAACTTGTTGGCTGCATTGCTGCTTGAGGAGGGGTCGTCCGTGGTGTGGCAACTGCTTGAAGCCAAATGAACTCTAATGTTGGTAGCTTTGCTACCCTCTCCTCCAGTTCTTTCTTTTCTTTTTTGACTTCTGCTTTTAGGTTTGAATGGAATGACTGCTCGCAAATTTGCAAATATGACGATGTTCAGATTTTGCGTTTGAACTCAGAGGTTACAGACATTAACGTGGTCACATGATCAAATCAAATACAGACTTCACATTGGGCAACTGATTACCCTGCATTCATCTTGAAAATTTGCATATCAGTATGAAAGAAAAATACCAAATAAAATAAGAAAATAGTTGATTTCAGTAATAGTCTTTAAAACGTGGGTGTATTAAGCATGAAAACTTCATATAATAGTTGTGAATAATTTTTCAAAAAAAAAAAAACCCATGATAGTGACTAGATTACCGACATAGAGGTTTATATATAAACCATAATACCTCATTACCCCTTCAAGAGTACATGTAAACGCAATATGCCTGATGACAGCTGTTGTTATTTTTTCTGTTTGACGTAATGAGAATGTAGCTCAGCGAGGCTACGGCGCGGGCCCCCACTGGCCATGGGCCCTGGGGCGGCCGCCCACCTGGCCCCCGCGGTAGCTCCGCTTATGGTTGCAAACTTAGAATTAGGGGGTTCAAACTGACATTTTGGTCGAAATTGAGTTAACTATTACTAAACTATTTTTGAAATTGAGTTCATTATTAACACATAATTGGTAATGAGTAGTTCAATCTAATGACTAAGTTAAGGGGCTCTAAATTCGTCGACCAGGCGTGGCGAATGGGGGGAGCGCCGCGCCAACGGGGGATATGTTGCAATTTCGTGCCCGGTGCAGCCTGGCGCAAGAACTCCTCTGGCCCGCCTCGGCCCCTCCTGCCAGCACAAGTGGCAAAGAGGGAGGAGAGAAGGCGTGTTTGGGTATAACTCAGCCGAGTAAAATCTTCACCAATCAAATGAGCTCCTCTCCTCACCTTTAATGTTTTGGAATATAGAAGCCTCTGTCCCATATCTGCATGATGCGTTAATGTCGCATTTTACTTTGCTGCTTCAGGCATATTTTCTGCACCGTTTACGTCAATATTAAGCATTACGAATATGAATTAGCTGGCTAGCTAGGGCATTCGCAAATTATTACCATTAGCAAACTTGAATGGAATTTCAAAACGAAACTACGTCAGATCATTCAAACTTATGAGGTTGGAATGAAATAAGACGGTTGCTTATTTATTTCTTTAGCCTGCATCATTGGGAAGAGAAACGATGGATAGCGTGTTCCGATATTACACCCTGTTGCTGCTTAAAGAGGAAATACGGGCCACCCACCTTGTTAGTTATAAACTGATAGAAATTACATTACTGAAAAAAGAATACAATATCCAAATGGGCCGAAAATGCAGTTATTCCGCATTGATGTTTATGCGACCCACTCGGTGACCGCATGAAAAACGGAGGCGGGCGAGGCTGGACAGTCACGTGACCGCATGACGTAACGGGCGGAACACGCCGAGGGCTGCTGAAGAGAGTAGACTAGAAGTAACAATGGCGGATGCTGACTTCGAGTGCTTTGATGTGGATTTATCTTGTTCCTTTTCATCAGTGGATGATAGTTTTGACCCAGTGCATGACTATTTACTTCCAATGTCAATATCTCAAAGTATGTACTGTTGACAGGGGAGGGGGTGGTCACATCATCACGCTCCACGCGTACCTTACGACCGGTGTATATTTAAAAAAATTATTTTCCCATTTTCTTCTTACATTACATTATCGATTTATCATCGAAATTTGTTTTTATATTGCATTTATTGAGCGGGACATTGAGTGTCGAGAACTGGTCCTGTATGTATGTCCCAAATGGGTGAGAATATCGTCTGCTGCAGACCAAAGCGTGGCAGTCGCCCAGTTCCGGTGATGGAAATGACATCTGGGATATTGTGTGCATTCTGGCGTGGAATATTGAGGTCATTTCCCAGCTTAAAATACTGAAAATTTAAAAAATAAATAACGAAAAAATTCAAAATAAATGACGAAATCTGGTCGCCCACCAGTAGTCATTTCGGCACCCAGTTATTTCGGCACTTGGCAGGGTATTTCGGCACTTGCGCACAACGTTTCGGCACTTGTGCGAGACGCCTCGGCACTTCTGTAGGAAATTTCGGCACTTCTGTAAAAAACACTCGGCAATCAAAACCACGAGAGAGAGAGAGAGAGAGAGAGACTCACACATAATGTCCTTGGAGAGAGAGAGGTCTTCAGTCGCCAATTACGATAATTTGAAAACGCGTCGATGGAGGAAAATAATTAAGAACTGGCCAGGACTAATTGTCATAAAGGCCGTGTCAAAGTCCCTACCAACCTCGCCGGCAAACTCATAGGCCTTGGAACTGATTCTACGATTGTACAACACGCTTGAAATGCCGATTGATCCGCCGAATAATCCTCACAAAATTATGGTAAACAATGTTCAATGTGCGCACGGGTGTTGCGGCGATGACGTCTCGCAGCGCGAATCTCGCATTGTCCTGTTCATTCTCGTTTACTTCTCGCGTCGGATCTGCTGAGCAGATGTCATTTTAAAAGTATTATTCTGAGGTAGAGAAAGATTTTTTTGGCGGTTGCGCTGCAATTTATGAATCTATACTACATATACAAAAGATTGAGCGTATTTTTTTTATTTCAAAATCCGCCCGTATTTCCTCTTTAAAATTTTGGGATGAACATGCATGAACAACGACATATTTATTTTCAATATTCTCAGTATAATTTATATTCAATTCTCAGTATGAGATCATATTCCTTGACGATAATAGTATCAAGCCGCATGCACACTGGACGTGAAACGAATTTTTTGCGCGACAGCTTATATTCAAAGTCAATGCAAAGACGGGAATACACGTGCGTCCGGTGTGAATGCAGCTGAAGGACACGTACCCACATAGCCTACACACGCACTCACGTGCCCCCATGCACACATCTCTCTCTCTCTCTCTCTCTCTCTCTCTAATCTGACATCAGGACAATCAATATAGATACTCTAATACAGTGGTTCTCAAGTTCGGTCTTGGCGCCCCCCTGTGTATGCTGGTTTTTGTTCCAACTACAATTGCAACTCTAGGATTTTAAAAAGCTGTTACTTTGTCTAAATTAGCAGCATTCCATGTTTTGAGCAGTCATTTACCATCTTAAGTCACATTTGGATGGACATATCCATTCTGCTATGAAAAATAAACACCCTTGAACATATTGTGCTTAATTTTCAATATTGCTAGGATTTTCAGGTGAAAACATTTTTACACAGATCAAATTAGACTCTGAGAAAATCAATAAGCTCCAAATTAGGTTTCCGACTACATGTGTTCTGAGGTTTTCCCAAATAACCTGCCTGAACCAAATAAAATCAACAGAAATCACAACAGGTGTGACTCCATTGTTTGCCAAGTAAACTGTCGGGTTTTGCCACCATGTGTCAAGAGTTTCACCAATGAGGAACCTTCTGATTATTTATGTTGATTAAATGTAAGGTTAAATTGTTTCCCTCTGCCAATATTTACAATATATCTCAATGTGGATATTTGCATAAATGCTCCTAATTAAAACAAATCATCAGGTTGTTAAAATCTAAAGATTGCAATTGTAGTTGGAACAAAAACCAGCATACACAGGGGGGCGCCAGGACCGAACTTGAGAACCACTGCTCTAATGTATGTGCTGATTCAGATAGTTTCATTAAATAATGCTTCCTGTAATTATTTATTGCATTGAAATGTGCCTGACATTCTGGAAACCTGCCTGTGAGGTTTCGGTGACGTGCGCACTGTGCGCCGGTCAGCCAAATTACCACTGCACAGAAATTTAACCAGGTTGGAGCTGGTGAGCTTTCTGCACAACTTCAGCAGAGAGTTTTGCTAATTATCACTGCATCTTGATGAATATGTGACACTTCCCCCTACTACGCCACCACACCCATCTCGGCACATGTCCGTCTACCAAATTACCAAAGTGGCTGCGCATGGTGTTGCACCGCACGAAATTACCACTGCGTGGGCTACGCCACGCTGTGCCACCCTGTGCTGCGCCAAGAAATTAAAGCCCTAGGTATTCAATTCATTTGTTAAATGAGTTCAGATCAGAATTACAAAGTTCCAGTTCTCTAAGTGCACACTGAGCGGCCAAACTTTACTTGCAAATTCCCCAATACTTTGTAAATGTTAGTTTGAACCCTGCAATTCGAAGATCTTGAGGTATTGAACGATCACCAGAAATGCTGAAAAGGGAGATTGTATGATACTTACTAGAAAATCCAAATGAGTCAGCGGATTTTCCCGTGGAATTATTTGCTGGGCAAGGTTGGGCTGATTACTCGGCTGAAATTGGCACCTGTGGCAATCAAATAACTGCGCGCTGCCTCAAAGAATTTCAACGTCCAAATAACTTCAATCTTCCCTTGGTGTGGTGGCAAACACAATGATTTCTCCATTTATGGAGGTTGGAGTTGCCAATTTCAACCTAGGACACTTTGCAGAAGGGCAGAGGGAGCATTATTTGTGCCTTGAAGTTGAGGGGAATGCTGCTAAACACTGCTCATATGAAATGCAAGAGAACCAGGAAGTATGGAATTATGAGGAAAAGGACACGGAGAAAGCAGAAGGAAATAATGACACTAAAGACAAAAGAGAAAACAAAATGAATGGCTGAACCAACAGACAGGACCTGACAACAAAAGAGGGCCCTTGCGATGGTATCTACAAGAATCAGACAGAATAATAATTGGCAATGCTCATTTCATCACCCTCCAAATGAAATAATTGCCTTAATTTTTGAAACAGCTCTACGATCTTGCGGCACCTGAAACTCCAGTGATGCCTGCATCCTTTTTCAGCGACTTGGGAATGTGTGCTCTCGATTTCCCAAGTGCTTCAATACTTACACTAACTTGCTACTGAAAATATACAAATGTGACGGATCCCCTGGTATCAGTGTGAGGCGACTCATAAAGGAATTTCCATCAATAAATTAATAATTGAGCTAAGACAAATGATTTAGAGCAATCATGCTTGGCTCGAGTTATATGCCATAGGATTCAGTTGGTTCACAATCAAAAATATTTTTGGCGCGAACAACACGCTATTTCCCACATCAACATGTTTTCGGTGGTTTTAAAGCAGTTTTTTGCTGGGCCAGACTATACCTTACATAAAATACAAACTTTTCAAAGTTCAATATGATGTAATAAGTCATTTAAGTTCCTGCTGAAGGTCTAAAGCCCAGCGCCCACTGGTGGCGAAGCATCGCATCTGATGCTTTTAAACGCCCACTGAGAGCGTCAGCTGCATCTTAATTGAATTGATAATAACAAGAATTTGTATATAATATGAAGTATTTCAAATAACTTATTCTTTAACAGGCATGAGAATTTTGGCTAAGATTGGAATGTAGATAGAAATGTAATTTTGTGTATTTGATGCAACAGGATGCGATAACTTGCAGAGGTAACTAGAAATGGCTACATTTTCTGAGGAAAATTTGTGTTCTGGCCTCAGCAGGAAAAGTTGAAGAGGTTGGCTTATAAAATGAAGGTGCTTGGAAAATGAGAGGCAAAGGAAATGTAATGGTTATGGTCATGTTTATTTTCAAGTTCATGGTTTATGATTTTGTCTTTTATTTATTCTTTTTGGTTTTGTTATTTTGTCTCCCCTGTCTCCCCTGTCTTGTGATCTAGTTGGTTCAGTCCGTCTTCCCAGTCTGTGTGCTCTCATGCTTCGGGTGATTTCAATGATTTCTGGTGTTCAATATATTCCTTCAATCCTCGTTTACTTCCTTCACTTTACTGTTCTGATTACTAACAAAACTAACATTTGTAGTTTGTATCATAGTCTACTAACCCAACTAATCCATGTATAAATGTTACTAACTTACTAACAAGCACTCTAGTTATATCTGTAAAGTTGCACCGCTACTAATTTATACTAATTCCCTCTCAGCAATCGCCCTTTTCTAGTCTCCACCTCTTGCTCAGCTTTACCTGTCTTCCCCTGTGCTTCTGCGAGATCTCTGGCACGTACTTACTTACTTTCCTGCACTCATTATCTGTGCACTTAGAACTCCTTGACCGGAGCTGTTTAAATGTCATAGGCTGTTTGTGTGGTTCCCGTCCATGTCTTGGCTTTCGCATATTTTCGTGGTTCAGGTTTCCCTCATGTGATTCTCCCATTGTAATTAGTCTGATCCAGTTCACCTGTTCCCTGCGTAGCATGTGACTTCCCTCCAGTCTATTTAAGAGTCCTCACTGCAGTTCCAACTTTGTCAGAATGTTGATCAATATTTCTTTGTGCAGAGCGCCTTGTATGCCATTGCGTATTCTTTTCTTTCGACTGGTTTGTTCGACATCGATTCTTGCATAGCCCTTCTTGTATTGTTTTGTCTTTTTGGATTCTGACCTCTTTTGTATGACCACGATTTGGATGCCCTGTGTATGACCCTTAGCCTTGTTCATCCACTACGACTTTTTGCCTACTGTCTATGTACTTTTGCTCATCTGTTTTTTTCTGGTTCTGACTCCTGCCTGTCTAGTCGACTATGTTTTTGGATTTCGTATTGTGGCTTGGAAATTTTTTGGCTTTGACCCGAACTTCATTAAAGGTATACGTTTTTTGGATTTCCATCTCTTGCGTGTGGTTCCTGAACGTTATGTCAAAGGAAATTGCTGAAGAAATGTTGAAAAACTGCTAAAATGTAATCATGAGACTTTAAAGTTGAAAGTAATTGTTTTAGGAATTCTGACTTCAGGTGCATCGTGACCGAGTATACTCCATTTCAAGCCAGCTGTAAAAAAGAAATGTTCAATAGGAGTCAATGAGGTTGGCGCATTTCTCTATGGCTCTGTGCGTTTGTAGATCAATGCATTGCTTGCTGAGAAATTGGCTTTATGGTGGAGCAAACATGGCAGGTCCCATTGGCAGACTGCCGCAGCTGTTGCTGCTTATAGCTCATTGTCAGTGTCTCCCCCAGTCCTGAGGTATACACCGCTGACCTGTCCAAGTAGTGAAATGCTACTATTCGCGGTTCTCTGTTCATTTCTGCACACTGTGCTCGCTAACTAAATAGCTAATAATAGCAAGATCTCATTAACAAATGTTGTGATATTAATCATGGCTCCCTAAATTTCTGTGCTATTATTAGCTAGTTAGCTCATGAACACAGTGCACGGAACGTGCTCGAAACGGGTCGAACTTGAGCATTGCCATCACTGCAGATGACGTAATCAATAGCTTGCTGAAACTAACTAAAGTTAAGTCTGTTGGCTTCGCAAGGATGGCAGTTATGGTCATTTTGATACAAATTTCGGCCGTTTAAGATGCGATCATAAATATATCTAGCAAGTGTGAACAGTTGCTTGTGTATACTGGAATAGAAGCTAGAGCAATTCTTTTCTGCTTTGCAGTTTTTTCAGGTCACCAGAGATGAAGTCTCAAAGTGATCTATTCAATCGCCTTTGGTCTGTTGTGCGTCTGTAAACAAAGAACCTTCTTTGCTCAAATATGCACCAAAATAATGAATTATATGGTGCCCATCCCCAAGGGCTCTGCGGGGCAGGGCTAAAACTGGCCAATGCATTTTCGACTTCTTCTCAGAACCTGCTGATCTGATTTCGATAAAATTTTGTGGGAACCTTCCTTGGTCAGATATGCACCAAAATTGTGAATTATATGGTGCCCACCCCCAGGGACTCTGAGGGGCAGGGCTAAAACTGGTCAAAACATTTTCCACTTCTCAGAAACCGCTGATCCGATTTCAATAAAATTTTGCGGGAAGCTTCCTTGGTCAAATATGCACCAATATTGTGAGTTATATGGTGCCCACCCCCAGGTGCTCTTAGGGGCAGGTCTAAAAGTGGTCAAATTGGCTGAAATTTTCAAACTCTTCTTCTCCAGACCCAGATATGCTGGAAAACAATACCCTTCATAGATGGTAGGGTCTTCAGGTGCTTTAACAAAATTTTCATCTCATGGCCCCAGGCTCCATCTTTGATGGGGAGGGGATGAAGTTTACTATGCTTAATATAGGAAAATGATGGTTATATTTGGTTCATTCACATCAATAACAACAGTTTTTATACAACTCAGGAGACCGATGAGGCCTATGGGCCGCCTCTTGTTTACTGTAACGTGTTCTCATGGACCCACCCTGAAAAAGCAATGGTCTTTGCTGCCGTAAATGTGCTCTCTTGGAGCTGGTTTGAGCAACTGTACAAAGAACGTTGTTCACTGACGCTGAAGAATGAGATTTGTCTAACAGTTGTATCGATCTTAATCCAAACAGCGACAATGCTGAGACCAGGAAAAAGTCTAGCAGAGGGCAGAATTTTACCGCAATACCACTATGTCACAATTGCACTGAGTCACTCTGAGCCATTTGAGTTCATGGCGAAATCATTTGAGCCAACGGAGATTTTGACGAAGGCGTCTCTTACATACTACTATCTCTGTCTCAAAGATGGTAGGTCCAATCCACAAAATGAAGGTACCATATGGAAGAGGAAAGTCTGATGAGCAAAATATGTCAAAATTGTGAGTGTAGTGCCAAAATGTGTGACACAAGCAAGTTAGAATACTGTTTCTACTTTCCAAACTGAATTTTCTTGTCTGATTTAATTTAGGAGTTGAAGTTTTGATTCGCACTCCCTTCGCTTTTCGGCTCATACTGCCAAAACCATCTGTCTGATTGCTTATATTGTTACATTTTCCTGGGCGTTAGAGCAAATTTAAGAGAAGACTTCTTTTACAGCTGTTCGCCACACTGTAAGTCTCCAAATGTATTGTAACAAGAATTATTTTAAGAATTATAATTAAAAAATGATAAAGGTTACAAAAAACTTGGACAGTGGAGAAATTATATAAGCTTAACATTTTGCAGTTTCAATGACATTTCTAGCTAAAGCTATCACAGAGTAAAACAATAGCAGAAAATAGCTGAATCTATTGCATTGGCACAAAAATGGCTTGATTTAATAGGACCCTGAAAAATGACATTTAAAATTAAATATCTCAAAAACTAAAGAGAAAATCAAAAATCTGTACAGATGCAACATCATTCGGAACAAGCTGGATTTTTTTTAGTTTGAATGGAATCAATAGCTTAAACGGTGTCAGAGGAGTAAGTCGGCTAAATGAAGGTGGGAGAACAAGAAGAAGTAAGAGTGTGCTGCTTCTTCGCTGGAACAAGCACACAACTATTGGCACTTTGCAATTGTTTGAAAAATATATCTGTTGTAGGAATTTTGATTTTATATTCCTAGTATTACCTTCAAAAAGAACTCAGACAGAGACAAAGGAGTTAGTATCCAAGCCAAAGTCAGTTTACTTCATCTGCAGAGAAGGATCCTTGCACATAACAAGTCCTGTCATACAAGGATGATACAGTCAGAAACTTTCTGGTATTTGTAGGGCACTCCATGGCGTTCTCCTCCCCCCACGCTGATTTACACATCATGAGGTAATCTGGAGAGCCTTCGTCATCTCACGCAACCCACATCAAGCTGTCTTGGGGTGCGCACATGCATCTCATTAGGGAGGAGAGCACCTGTCTTCTCTATCAGCCCCGGCTCCAGCTTATCTCGTTATGCATTCCGGAGCTTTTTATAAACACATAAACTTAGAGAAAGAGAGAAACATCTTGACCCTGGTGCAGACTCTTCAGGTCTGCGTGACTTTAGATAGGCTATATGCCATGACGCACCAGTATAGTTATGCAGGCCCCTGCTAAATCAGAAACATGCAAGAGTGCATACTCAGGCCTAAAAGTTTATGAACCAAAGCAAAGTAAGAGCAAGCACGGTCAACAATTAATAATAATTAGCTGAATCAATAAAAAATGATTCCACATATCGCCACCCGCGGTCTGATTAGTTACATTGATAAGAAACATCGGAAACTCTTCATTACAAGGGAAAGCATTCATATCATTGGTAAAGCAAAATTTGTTTTTAGATCAGTCATAGTTAGTCAAACACAGCTGTCTGAATCAGACATTAATATCAACCGACAACCAAATTTAACAGCTTTAGTGAGGGCACCAAAACCTGCTATTTAGCAAATAATAATAATATAGCGCTTTTCTGCTTACTGGGCACTCAAAGACGCTTTACAAGGGTACATTATTCATTCACTCACATATTCACGATCTGATGGTAGTAAACTACATTCTTGTAGCCACAGCTGCCCTGGGGCAGACTGACGGAAGCGTGGCTGCCAGTATGCGCCTACAGCCCCTCCGACCACCACCAAACATTCACACACAGCCATACAGTATTCCTTTGTATTGCATGTTTTGTGGGTGGGGGAAACCGGAGTACCCGGAGAAAACCCACGCAAACAAGGGGAGAACATGCAAACTCCACACAGAAAGGCCTCAGGCCGGCTTCAGTGGTGCGAAGGCCCTTTAGGAATCTCCCGAGTCAATTACACAAATGCGAGGGAGTTTTAAAACTTATGACGAACATTGTCGTTTTAATACAGCAGTAGGCTACTGCACCCTGGGGCCGAAGATCCAGTCCACGGTTAATGGCCCACCCCCTTCTTTAAAAGCAGCCGTATTGAAAATCAATAAAACTTTGAAATCAAGTACCAAAGGATATGTTTTTGGCTGCCTGTATATCAGGAAATTACAAAAGAATATGCGGCATTAACTGCACAAACTTTTTTTTAAGATGAATGAATTTAAATATTCATTTCATACCAGCAATCAACAATCATGAAGATCAGCGGTGTCGGTTACCATTAACATCATTTGAAATAACTCATAACAATTTACGTCAAATGTCATTACAATCTGTGTGTACCTACATGTATTACTAAATACTGCACTCCTTATTAGGAAATGTGGTAACACTTTATTCAACAGGGTCACTGATACAGTGTATGTACCTAGTGAGGTGACAGGTCTGGTCAAATGTATCCTTCTCATTGCAATTTCTTCTACTACTTTGCTCTTTCAATTTTTCTCTGTATATGCAGCCCCCATTTAAACTTTTTTTTCCCCCTGGGACTTTCCCCTCTCAGACATGCCCAGGACATGCCCAACCCTAGCTCCAGACTGGCCTTAACAAAAAAAAGGTCAATATTGCCATCTAGCGGCATTTTTTCACATTACACCTCCATTCCAAAAGGGAAAAATTTTGACTCATAAAGGCAAAATTTTCTTCTCAATGCAAAAATGCTTAAGTAGACACTTATATAATACAATATGCTGATAAACATGTGATATATATACATACTCAAACACGGGATAAGCAATCAGCAATTACATTGTCAGTACCCTTTACGTGCTTAATTTCCAAGTCAAACTGCTATAAAATCAGACTCCAATTCAACAACCTCTGATTCTTGTTTTTCATCTTACTCAAAAACATTAACGGATTGTGGTCAGTGTACACAATCATTGGCTTTTGCCCTGAACAAACATAAATCTCCAAGTGTTGTAAAGATAGAACCAGAGCCAACAGTTCCTTCTCTGTTGTGGAATAGTTCCTTTGGTGGCGATTGAACTTCCTTGAGAAGGATGTCACAGGATGCTCAATGTCATCAGAGTCACTTCTCTGTAGGAGCACAGATCCACAAGCTTGGTCGCTAGCATCGACCGCGATGGAGAACGGTTTATTGAAGTCAGGAGATCTGAGCACGGGGAAGCGACACAGCAGAGACTTCAGGCGATCAAAGGCTCTTTGGCATGCTTCATCCCAAGTGAACTTTACGCCTTTCTTCAGTTAGTTGGTGAGACTGAGAGCAAGTTGTTGCAGAACTTGCGGTAGTACCCGATCATTCCAAAGAAGCGGCGCAAAGCTTTTTTGTTGTCAGGAACTGGAAAGTCCATGATGGCTTGGACTTTAGCATTTATGGGTGCCACCTTACCCTGGCCTATGACGTAGCCAAGATACGTGACAGTCGCACAACTAAAGTCACTCTTGTTCAGGTTAATAGTCAGGTTAGCCTGGGTCAAGCCCTAGAACAACGTCTCTACATCCTTTAGATGTTCTTCCCAGGAGTCACTCCATGTGATCAGGTTGTCAATGTACGCACCCATGTGTGGCAATCTGGCAACTGTAGACTGTATCATCCTTTTGAACGTGGCTGGGGCATTTATCATGCCAAAGGGTAGGACTTCATACTGGTATAACCCAGATGGTGTGGCAAAAGCAGAGATGCTCTTGGCCCTCTCAGTTAAAGGCACACACGAATAACCCTTCAATAAATCAATCTTGGTCAGAAACTTTGCTTGCCCTACTCTATTGATACAATCATCAATCCTAGGTATTGGAAAAACATCAGTTCTAGTTACAGCATTGACTTTGAGATAATCTGTACAGAATCTAGTACTTCCATCAGGTTTTGGAACTAGCACACAGGGTGTACTCCAATCTCAGTTGGAGGGTCTGATAATATCATGTTTTAACATGCACTCAACCTCTTTCTCAGCAATCTTCCTCTTTTCAGGATTCTTCCAGTACGGATGCTGTTTTATTGGTTTGGCATCACTAACATCTACATCATGAGAAGCTATAGAAACTCTCTTTGGAGCATCAGGAAATAGATCTTTATATTTCTTGATCAAAATCTCAAACTTATCTTTCTGTGAGGGTTCTAAGTGCTGGAGTTTTACATCAAGATTCTGCAACACTTTAGAATTTGACAATTTACATGAAAGAACTTCAGCTTTAATTCGAGGTTCATAATCTTGAAACTCCCCCTCATCGTTGCAAGTCTCAGTCATAGGAGGATCTGAAGTGACAGTTGCAACCCTAGCTTTTCTATCATGATAAGGCTTCAGCAAGTTAATGTGACTTGACTGTTTTGGCTTTCTCCTATCTGGAGTCTTCACAATGTAATTGAGATCAATGAGTTTTGTCAGAATTTCATACGGACCATGAAATGTAGCCTGCAATGGATTGAACTGCAAGGGAAACAACACATGAACCTTGTCTCCTGGTTTAAACTCACGGCTTCTAGCCTTATGATCATACCAAGTTTTCATTTTTCCCTGACTTGATTTCAAGTTCTCTTTGGCTTGGTCACACTCTGCACGCAGTCTTTCTTTGAACTTGCTTACACAGTCTAACAGACTGATATGCGGCTCTTTCTCTTACCATTATTCACTCAACAATAGCAAAGGTCCTCTCACTTCATGACCAAACACTAGCTCGAACGGACTGAATCCAGTAGACTCCTGAACTGCTTCTCTAGCTGCAAACAACAGCAAATGAACACCTTCATCCCAGTCTTTCTTATGGTCAGAACAATAAGTCCTCATCATTGTCTTAAGAGTGGAATGAAACTGCTCTAAGGCACCCTTACTCTCTGGATGATAAGCACTGGAAAGAATGTGCTTTGCACCTAGTTCATACACAACCTGCTGAAACAATCCGGAAGTGAAATTGTTACCCTGGTCTGACTGACTTTCCCTGGGAAAGCCGAAGAACTTTATCAAAGCCTTCTAGATTGCAGTTGCTTTGATGTTGGGCAGAGGTATGGCTTCAGGGAATCTGGTAGATGCACACTTGATTGTCAACAAGTACTGATTTCAAGATCTGGTCTTTGGCAATGGACTGACACAATCAACAATGACCTTAGAGAATGGCTCCCCAAATGCTGGGATAGGCTGCAATGGAGCTACAGGTGGGTCTAACTGGTGTTTTCCAACTACCTGACAAGTGTCACAGGTTTTGCAAAAGTTGGAAACATCTTTCCGAAGCCCAGGCCGGAAGAAGTGTTTCATGATCTTATCAACAGTCTTGTTAACACCAAGATGACCTCCTAAAGGTAAAGTATGAGCTATTGCTAAGATCTCATTCCTGTAGACCTTCGGAACAACAATTTGCTTGACCACTGCCCAATCTGCATTGGCAGGGATATCAGGAGGGCTCCACTTCTACATTAACACACCTTCCTTGAGATAATACCCAATTGGAACTGTGTCTATTTCTTTATCAGGAAGGGCTCTCCTCTTTAGTACACAAATTTCAGGATCATTAGTTTGCTCCTGAATCAACCGCTTTCTGGACAGAGACAAGTCTCCAGACACATCAGAATCACCAGACCTATCTGGACGGCTGAACAGAGTACTGATACAAGTGTCTGATAAGTCCTCAAACGGAGAAACCATAGTAGGCCGAACAGAATCATGAGGTAAACCACCTGAGTCATGACTATTGACTGTGCTGGACAGCACCACACCATCTTCTTCTTGAGCCTTCTTGGCCATAGCAGGGGTCACTGGACAGGAAGGATACAGAGATGGGTCTTCATCACTATCTTCAGTGCTCAGCTGTGAAGTAAGATGAACAGGGGGGACTACATTGCCCCCAGCCAGGTCATTTCCTAGCAACAGAGAAACACCCTTGATAGGTAGACTTGACATAAGTCCCACCTTTACCTG
Source organism: Gymnothorax reevesii (assembly GCA_029721435.1). Taxonomy (NCBI): domain Eukaryota; kingdom Metazoa; phylum Chordata; class Actinopteri; order Anguilliformes; family Muraenidae; genus Gymnothorax; species Gymnothorax reevesii. The sequence continues at coordinate 40,188,549 of CM056582.1, read as the reverse complement.
TCCTGTAACTAAATCTGGCTTCAAGAATACAGAGCGCAGAGGTACAGATACAGTCCTCCCTTCAATACCTTGTACAAATATGAAATCCCCAGAAGTGGTCTCATCACGTAACTCCAAGGAGTCCATCAACAAAAGTGACTGAGAAGCTCTAGTATCCCTTAGGATATATATGGGGACAGGAGGAGAATGCTCATTCAGAGCCACAAATCCCTCTGACACAAATGGAAGAAATTCCTCCCTCACAAAGTCAGCAGTATCAGGCTTCTTGGCCCCACAAGCAGTAGGCAATTTAGCAGATCGGTCGTTTAATACAGAGGTTTTTAACCTTGTCTTCACAAAGGCATTGGGTTTGGTATCCTTTTCTTTTTCTTTCTTAGCTTTAAGGAACCAACAGTTAGTTGTAACATGACCAGTTTTCTTGCAATAATTGCAAACTAGACCACTTTTGTCACTGTCAGCCTTCACACTTTGATCAGACCTATGACTGGATTTCTGAGCACCATCACCAGATTTGTCTTTGTTTTTGGGTGAGGAATCTTGGGTATCACCATTACCTTTTTACTGAAATTGGGACCATCTATTGTTACTGCTAGACTGAAATTTGGACTTTTGTGTGAGAACATATTCATCTGCAAATTTGGCAGCTGATTGCAAATTCAGTGCTTGCTTCTCATAAAGGTAGGTCTTAATATCATCCTTAACACAGTTCTTGAATTCTTCAAATAACACCATCTCTTTTAGTGAGTTGAAATCATCCTTGACCTCCATAGAAGTACACCAGCGCTCAAAACAAACCTTCTTCTCCTTAGCAAATTCCACATAAGTCTGATTGTCGGATAACCTTTTTGACAACCTCATAATCAGAGGAATCATCAGCGGACTAAGCCAAATAGGCTTGTTGAGCTTTACCCTTGAGGACAGTTTGCAACATCAGAGGCCAGTGTTCCTTTGGCCACTGGCAACTCTTAACTACCTTCTCAAAACACTGGAAATGCTGTTGGGAAACAGGATTTTTTGGGTGTTAGCAATATGAGGTGAGCCAGACGGTTTGATCAATGGGTAATGAATGTGTGTTAGGATATAAAGAGAAACCGTCAGGTCCGGCAGGACATATCACCTATTTACGACTTCCAGCTGGGATCTCCATTTGTCTTCAGTTCCGACAGGACAATATGCACTCGCAACTCTTAGTTGGAGAGTCCGTATGCCCACATATGGAGCTCACTTCCAGGGGTTGGGAATCTATTGAACCAATTAAGTTGAGTGGTCCAGGAGAGGCCCAATTGTAGAGTATTGCTTTTTATGAATGTGTAAACCCTGGAACCAATCAGCAACAACTTCTGATAATATTAAAGAAATCATATGCAAATGTCTGTACTTTAACATGTTTATTACACATGCCGGCAGTGTAATAAACTTTTTCCTGCTTTTGCTACGAACATCGAAGTCTGCTTCTTCATCGGGACAACGTTCTTGTTTTTTTTTATTAATTTACCGACAATACTAATCAACCTCCTTCTCGGAGAATGTAGGCACCAGTTTTACCTCCTGGCTAGCAGAAAAATTGTTCTCTGCTTCTATTTTAATTTTTAGTTGCTCCATTTGGAGCCTTTCTTATCCATCTAACATCTCTAAATCAAAATCTCTCTGTCTCTGTCTCTCTCTTTCTGCTCTTTCCTCTTTCTCTCTCTCAAATTCTCTTTGTTTTTCTTTTTTCTCCCTTTCAATCTCTAGCATTTTTAATTTAAGTTCCATTTCTGCATTTGGATTTTCCACTGGAAACTGTTCCAGATCGCCTGGTGCAAACACATTTTCATCAATGTAATATTGAACAATCTCTCTAGCCAGTCTTGCTTTTCACATGGCTGGTTTTACCTCTGTCAGCTCTAACTGTCTGCATATTTCTTGCAGTTCTGCCTTTTTAAAAGACTTCAAAACCTCTACGGTTGGTAAAGTCAAGAAATCATCCATTGCTGTTGATCTGTCAATATATATATATATATATATATATATATATATATATATAGGAAAATTCAAAAAACTATTTCACAATTTGAAAATGTATTTTTCAATAAATGACTCACACAATGGTCGATCCCGGACTTGAACCCCCAATTTGTTATGGCCCCAATTTGTTATGACATTTACGACAGCAAGGGATGACAGACAAAATTTTAAAACTAAAACAGGTTTAATTAAACAAAGACCAACACTAACCTACAATTTATACAACTGACCAAGATTGAAAATATACAAGAAAAAAAATATTTACAGTCCTTTGAGATGAAAATCCACAAAAAGCTTTGCAGGTATTGAAAAGAGTGACAGGTCTGGTCAAATGTATTCTTCTCCTGGCAATTTCTCCTACTACTTTACTCTCTCAATTTTTCTACTTTTATACTCTTTTGCAGCCCCCTCCCTCATTTAGACTTTTTTTTTCCTCTGGGACTTTCCCCTCTCAGACATGCCCAGGCCATGCCCAAACCTAGCTCCAGACTGGGCTTAACAAAAAAAAGGTCAATACTGCCTTCTAGTGGCATTTTTTCACATTACAGTTACATGATGCATTGGACAACAGACAAACCAACTCTGAAGTTTATCACATTTTTCACAGCTTGTAATTTTTTGCCATTCTGTTTATGTCGCCTAGATTTTCTTTATGCTAAGCCACTGAGCTGAAAGTTGTATGCTCTAAGTCTAATATTATCATCAATCAATAGCTCATTTAATTAAGAAGATAAATAAACTGATAATCACAAAATTTTCTATACCCCATATGAGATAAAGTGCCTGAGTTGACCAACCTAAATTAGCCGAAACGTAATTTGTCCGTGACCTGAAAACCTGCAAATGCCTTTTGCGAAACTAGTCAAAACGACAAGTGGTCACTGTAATGATACGCTCAGAGGAACCAGTCGCAACTCAGGGATAATTCAAAAATTGTAAGTCTTTATTGCAAAGTAGGTCTGGACCAGAAGACAAGGATTGGCAAGCCAAAAAATGAAATCAAAAAAGCAAAGTCGACTAGACAGGCCTGAATCAAAACCAGTAAATCAGAAGTGCGACAGTACATTGACAGCAGGCCAAAAATCGTAGTCGTAATCCAGAGCTGAAGGTCATACACAGGGCATCCAAAAACAGAAAACGTGGTCAGACAGAAATCGGTCACAATCCAAAAAGGCAAAACAGGAACAGAAGGGCAATGGCAAACTTGAGGTCGGGCAAAAACAGTCGTGAAGAAGCAATTCACAAAAGGCATACAAGGAGCTCTGCACAGATGAGAATTGATCAACGTTCAATGAATGAACAAGGAATGAACTGCAGTGAAGACTTTAAACAGACAAAAGTCACATGCAATGCAGGTAACAGGTGAATTGGATAAGACTAATTACAGAGGTAACCACACATGGGGAAGTCCTAAACCATAAACAATGGGAAATAACCAAAACACGGACAGGATCCTCGCAGACAATCTATGACAGATAAACAGCTCGGGTCAAGGAGTTCTAAGTGTACAGTTAAGATTCCAGGACAGAGAGAAAGGCGCACCTGAGGTGCGTGATCTTTAATCAAAGCGGAGTAAAGGGAAAGCAGAAGGGGCAGAGTTACAGAGCAGAGCAGGGCAGAGTTAGTTATATTAGTACGCAGTGATACCTACACTCCTAACCAAAATACGTGAATGTTAGTTGGTTAGTTTATGAACAGATAAAGGGTTTAGTCTACAGTCAAATTACCAGTACTAACTAAACAGCCTAGCAGTTAATTAATATGGTAATTTCAGAAAAGCGGGAAGGAAGGTAAAACGAGACTATAAGGAAGTTCATGAAATACCGGAAAACTTCGGAAATCACCCGAAGCGTGTCTGCTCGTCGACAGGGGAGTGCACTGGTATGATAACACAAATCACATCAGACATTACAGGGGAGACAATGTGCAATGCAACAATGGAATGGATGAATAAACATAAAAAATAAATGCAGAACCAGACAGATACAGAATCATAATAGTCACGCTTATGGTGTTAATGAAAAAGTATCAGTATCAAGAGTATGAGTTTGGGGGGCTGCCGGGTGGCTCACACGGTTAAGGCACTGCGCTGCAGTGCAGAGGTGATCACCACGTCGCGGGTTCGAACCTCGGCGTACCCACCGGCAGGGGTCGGCAGCTTTTTCACAGTAGCGCATAATTGGCTATCGCGCTACAGGGTTACAAATTGGGAAGGGACTGCCGGATTTGGGTATTCGATAATAGCTTTGTTCGTTGCTCCAGCGGCTCCTGTTGGCTAGACGGGCGCTCGTCAGGAAGACTCCGGCTTGGTTCATGTCCGGGTATCCTCCGCCCTCGCTCTGAACTTGCGAAGATTCAACCAGCGAGTGTATAAGAATCAGTGGCTGACAGGCACGTGCTTCGGAGGAGAGCCGTGAACTGTCTTCACTATCCTGAGTTGGCAGCAAGGGGTCGCATACGAGCAAGCTTTGTACATAGTTCCCCAATTGGGCATTCCAAATTCGGGTGGGATTGGAGATGCCAAATTTATAAAAAAAAAAAGAAAAAAGAGTATGAGTTTGGGATTCATATGGTCAAATATATGACAATTTCCAATCATAATGACACGAAAAGCATGATGATTCCCGGGAATACACGTGTCTGACGGCCACACACCGCACAGCAAGCCTTAACACATGCATTGATTTGGTAGGTACTGCTGCAATGGCAAGCAACAGTTATCAGGCATTTATTACTCTATCAAGCCGAATATCTCCGAACGACAGTTAAGAGTTTTGGTTATTTGAGCCTTAGCTCTGTTCAATTTCATCACCCGCTGTCCATAGGTAAAAGAGCAAGACAATTTGGCACAATAGACCAAGTTATGGTCAGACAGCGAAAGCTGACCTAATGGGGCATTATCATGACACACATGAGGAGATATGCCCCATTAGGTAAGCTTCGGCTGTCTCTCCATAACTCTGTCATGTTTTATGTTTGTTTTTTTAAATGTCTGTAATGTTTGAATGTTTGCTTTCGTACATCTGTTTTTATTGGACTTTGAGTCTGTGAATGAGGATATCTATCTAAGGTTTAACTTCTTCATTAAAAAAGGTTTTGCCAAGGACTTCAACTTCGATAAATTGATCTGATGGCTGATGGGGTGGCACGCAGTTCCACTACTGTTTCCAAAATGGCAAAGAAGCTTAGGAAGGTATGGCACTACTGACAATCCGTGCGTAACTGAGTAGGGTCTACTGACTGCAATGGACAGAATAAGCACCTCTTGTTATGATTCTGCTTTGTCCTGATCATGTTTCTCTGTTTCTGATTATTGCCCTTTTGGTTTTGGAAATTTGCATTGTCTGACTATTCTTAGAATTATGTATTGTGTACTGTTATCATTAGTTTGTTCATGTATTGTCTTTATGGTACTTTTCCATAGTTTACTTTTTGCCACAGTCACATTCCGGTTCATGTTTTCCAGTATGCATGGCACTTTATCTCCCTCGTCTGGTCTCTCCTCTTGTCATTATTCACAGCCCCAGTCCTGTGTGTCACTCTTTGGGTGATTAATTGGATTCTGGATTTCAGTCTTCCTTCAGATCTCGTTTACTTACTTCACCTTACTTTTCTATCGACTAATCATACTAACAGTTTGTTATTTTCACCAAAAGTTACTAACACCTACTACTCAGGATTGTACAGTTGCACTTACTAATTGACTAACGCATCACTCCGCATTCGCCCTATTCTAGTCTCCGCGTCCTGCTCTTGCTTAATCTCCGTTGCTGCATTTCTTGCAGATACTCTGCAGATTCTCTCATCTGTCCTGCCTCCTACTCTGTGCACTTAGAAGTCCTTATCCAGTTTATCCCGTCTATGGGAGAGTCTTGTGACCCTTGTCCGTGTGTTGGTGTTTTCCTATTTCATGTAATTAAGTTTCCCTCATGTTCCACCCCTTATTATTTATATCATTTTCAGCACCTGTGTCTGTCCGTGCCCCTCCCTATACATTCCCGGGCACTGCAGAGCTGGTCAGATCTGACTTCACTTCATTTCTCATCACTCCACCTCACTCAATCACTTCAGTCCAGTTTTGTGCCAGCCGCGTGCAGAGCAGTCCTGTGCAGTCTGGCAGACGCCTCCTGAGCCCTCTGTGTCCGAGTGTCCCTGTACCTCCCGAGTCTGCCATCCGCCAGCTGTGCCTCCCGAGTTAGCCATCTGCCAGCTGCGCCTTCCCGAGTCTGCCAGCTGCGCCTTCCCGAGTCTACCATCTACCCCAGCTGTGCCTTCCCAAGTCTCCACTGTTCCAGAGTGTCCCAGTCTGAGTTACCCTCTACTGTTCCCGAGTGCCCCAGTCTGTGCTACCCTCTAGTGTTCCCGAGTGCTCCAGTCCGAGTTGCCCTCTAGTGTTCCCGAGTGTCCCAGTCCGAGTTGTCCTTTAGTGTTCCCGAGTGCCCCAGTCCGAGTTACCCGCTACCGTTCCCGAGTGCCCCAGTCCGAGTTTCCCTCTACTGTTTCCGAGTGCCCCAGTCCGTGCTGCCCTCTAGTGTTCCCGAGTGTCCCAGTCCGAGTTGACCTCTACTGTTTCCGAGTTCCCCAGTTATTCCTGAGTTTTTCCCCTTTTCAGTGCTTGTGCACAGTGTTTTTTTTTTTGGACCTGCGTGCCTTGGTTCTCTTTCCCTCCCGAGTTTTGAGTTTATTAAATTCTGTTTCCTTGCATGTGGTGTCTCTCCCCCCTTGTTCCGTGTTTTCCCTGTGTTTTCCCAGGACTCATAACATGAAGGTAATTGAGTGGAATTACTGGTTAGGGAGGAGGAATAAAAATGGTATCTTTGCACAAATGATCCATGATATCGCAAAACATTATGAAGTGTAATAGACCCTGTCATGGCCTATGTCAGAATGGCCTTCTGTAGAACCCAACTGACAGTGCAAATAGAAACTGGTAATAATGTTGCTTCTCATAGACTTCCATGTTAAAGTACAAACTTTCTTGATCATCTTACACAAGTGAGACAAGCTCCCACAACATTTGTGCATATTTTCATATTGTATGGGTCACTCACTATCTCCACACCTAGGTGATAGATTGAGTTGCAGCAAATATTTTAATAACATTTTCCATTGGAAATGCATTGTGTCTTTCTGAAAACCAATGAGTGAAATCAGAATTTTGAATGATGGAATCAAAACTGAAATGATTTAATGTTTCTGAACAGTGAAAGAGTATTGTTGACAAATATTCCTTGTTGCAGTTTTCTTTTTTGAATAATTTGAAGTGAGTGTTTTCGTAACCCACAATCTGCAAGCTGATGAAAAGATGAGGACATTTGTAGTTTGCCTTTTCATTGGCTATGCTTTCTGTGATGAACTGTAAATTGTTGCACATTTTTGCCGAGATTACATCTGAGTTCAAACAATGTAACAATGAAATAAAGCTGAATTATAGGTATTTAAGAATGTGTCGTTTTTGTGTACAGATGGAATGGTTTCATTTTAGATGTCTTATTTTGTGAAGGCCTTATGTCTATGTTCTTATGGTAGATAGGCTACCAAATATATATGGACGGGTGTCATAACATTTTAATGTAAAAATAGTGTGAAATGACCACCGTATTTTAAATTCCTACATGTAAGTATTCAGAAGGGACACTTTATTTTAATTTTCTTGTTCCACTGTATCTAAGAGTAACAAGCGTGTACTGACACAGATATTACATTTACTGTGTTGTGTAACGGCGCAGATGTTCCAAAACACCAATCACTGAAGACAACATGACGTTTGATGGGCGCTAAGCATGCTTTGATTTCATTCACTTTTCCTGCAGGTATACCACACAAACATGTCTAATTTTAGTCTATTCAGTTAATTTAGAGATATTCACTGCCGTTAATCTATAGGGGTTATGCAGCAGGTACACTTTATTTTAATGTTCTCATTCCACTGTACCACAGAGTAAGTAAAGGGTATCAATACAAATATTACATATACTTTTCTGTGAAACAGTCGGTGTGTTCCATGACAGAGGTGCAGGTACAATGTAATAACAACAGAGTTCATTGAAATTTAATGTGATTACTCCATAGTGATACAATGCTGAACCAAAGCAGTGCTGACATGTAGCCTTCTCAACTGTGCTTCAATACCATGAAGTGAACTACCACTACCATATCATTTCTAGGTAACCTCAATATGTTGGCCAACATTAGGGTGTCCTGAGGCTCCATTCACCCAATCAACACTGACTTTAGGGTGCCTTGCTGGGCCTCAACTCCTATTGCCTCTCTTAAGCACTTTGGCAAGGTATTGTAACAAGCACTTCTTAATACACATGTAATAGGGATCTGTAGGTACAAAAAAATACGTCATGCAAGTACAACATAGGTACACATTATTACATATTGTTACACCTGTCCTTATACTTATTATTATTATTCTTATTATTCTTACTTCTGCTGTTCTACCCTATTTCTATCCGATTCAACGACTCCAACATACTTTGTGCAATTTCAACAATTCCTATATCAAAACTTGCTGCTTTTTCTGGAAATTATGCCTAATATCTTTCACTTCCATACCTTTATACTTTTTAAAATATTTCATTTTTTCTTATTTTTTTGTCCCATAGGAAACAATGACACAGATTTCTTAAAGTGTAGCAAATGTGTGCAAAGAGCCGCCAGGGGTCAGACCTAATTTTGCGTATTAAACGCCGGTTCAATTAAATGCCCGGGCCATTATTCGCACTATTCAGCATTCACACTAATTAAAAATAGGCCGTTGCTAATTTGAGTTTAAAGGGGAGAGCATTTGAAATGCTTGGATGACGGATGTCCACAAACTACTGTGAAATGTCTCCAGCAATCCTCAGGTTTAGAACAGTGACCAAAAATGTGTCTCTGCCTCCTGGCAACTATGTTGCTTGTCACAACCCTCATGTGAATGTCTTTTTTGTCCCCTCCCATTCAGCAAAGCGTGAGTCTATTACAACAGAAGTAATGTCCCTTTGATTGGTTGACGTTTTGTGTGTGCCCGTTTTCCCAGCTATGTCTTGTTTAATTGTTACTTCCTGATGTACCAGCGACATGTATTTAAACCCCCTGCTTTTAGTTGCAAGTTGCTGGATTGTAATTTGCTATTTGTGCAGCCAGTGAATATTTTCTTTTAGAATTTTTTTGTCTTTAGAAAGTTAAATGTAATCAATAATGATAGTAAATTGCTGATGCCTTCTTCTTAACCTAGTTGATTCGACCAAGCTTCAAAGCCTATTCAGGGTGTAGGATGGGGATTTTGTTCATGTTAACCCTGTTGAAGTTCTTCAACCCAGTTTTTAAGATACAAGCTCCCAATCCTTCTACAGTCATCAGGATTGGAACCAACTTCCTCTCAAGCCACTCCATCCTCCCCTTGGACAGTTCAGCTCTGGTGAAGTGTGCCGCCTTCTTCTGGGGTCCATCCCGCTGTCACTGCATCACAATCATTATACATCACTATGCACTCCGCCTCTGCAGTTAATTCTTAGTCTGGATCATGACAGTAGCTTGTTCTTCATGTTTTCAATCTACGCAGATGTAGGCCTCAATACACATCGGAACTCTAAAAATCTCTGTTTCAAATTGGGTAGGTTGAAAAAATAAGATCAAATAAACATAATTTTTAGCCTCACATGTTATGTCATGAATATCATTCAACCGTGACCGTATACGCCTGCAGTAGGTGAAGTTAGAAAGTGAGAAATAGAAATAGAATATAGGCTCCACGGTCAAGTTTCACTATTATCAATGCCAAATGTTGCCAGCCTGCAAGTCCTACAAATTGATGATACAATTCAACACAATTGGATACAATCATGATACATTACTTGTATTCTTTTATAAACAGGCAAATTACTGGCATCAATTTCAGGCATCCTGTGACTGGAATTATCTCCATATTATGTCAATATCAGGAAGAACATGAGATATAGAATAGGACTCATAATATCCCAAAGAGGATAAGGACTCATAATATCCCAAAGAGGATAGGACTCATAATATCCCAAAGAGGATAGGACTCATAATATCCCAAAGAGGATAAGGACTCATAATATCCCAAAGAGGATAGGACTCATAATATCCCAAAGAGGATAAGGACTCATAATATCCCAAAGAGGATAAGGACTCATCTCAAAGAAATACAGGACAGAAAGTAATTAAACTGCTAGTACCCTGGCTGTTTTTGAACTAGCTATAGTTGTTTTTGCATTACTTACTCCTCTTTTTTGAGAGCGACTCTGTGTTTAGTCAAGGAGCCAATTTTGACACTGACATACTTTCAGTAATACGTACAGCAGCTCTCCAGAAACTTACTCCTGAAATATTCCCCAAGTCCCCCCAGCAGCATGTTAGTAGGCATTAAAAGACAAAAGCCATGGAAAGACAAGGCTATTTTTGGAACGACTGCCAGCATTCTGGTCTAAGAGGGGGCTTGGATTGACAGGACAAGTGTGGCAGATAGGGAGGGCTGGAGTCCCGGCTGCTCCCCTCTCCCTGTGTGTTCTCAGTCACCCCCTCTCTCTTTCCATTCCCTCCTGCTCTACCAGATGGGCAGGTCTTATGTATGTGCATGCATACTTGTTTGCCTCAAGACAGTGGTGGAGATTCGAGGGGAAGGAAGCCAGTACTAGACAGCCAGGTCCTCCAAGAGGCCCCAGCAAGCATGGGCCAGCACTGACAGACCGAAGCATATCGAGGGAGAGGCGCATACTGAGGGAGAGGCGTATACAGCAGGACAGGGAGCCGCTGTGAAGAACAATGGTGGCAGAAGAGATAGTGGTCACCCTGTCGGGGGGTGCGCCTTGGGGTTTCCGACTACAGGGTGGAGCAGAACATAAGAAACCTCTACAGGTTGCTAAGGTAAGGTTTTGGAAATGAGGTGAGGGAAAATGAGAAACAATGGAGCAAGAAAAGCTGAAGGTGACAGTTAATGGCTGGGGGCATCGTGATTTGAGTTATTCACCTAGTCAAAGCGATACATTTTACTTTGTAACACTTTGTTAATTCTGCAATCTTTAGCGCCCTCTTGGTCATTGTTGTCAATAGCTACTACTCCATCAGGATAATTTTACCCTGTCCTGAGTTAATTTAACTTTAGTCCTCAAGGTTCTTTTGAAACATAAACTTCTAACTTCCACCAGATGTCAACTGCGCATCTTTTGGTTGAAAATATTGGGTGTCAATTACCTTTATATATTTTCCACACTCAGTGACAAAAAATTTCTGAGTACAATACTTTTTTTCACTTGTGCCCGATCATATCTCCACCAATTATATTCAGTAATATTCCTGGAACAGAGCATTCGGTTGCCAATTATGGGAGGTTTCAGCCAGGTCATCAAAAATTACCTTGTAAGTGAGTAGCTTGGCTGTCCTTTTATGAGGCTCATGTTTACATAAGTAAGATAACTACGAGTTTGCACGGTGACACCAAGGTATGCCATAAAAATGTGTTAACTCCTGGGAAGACATCATTATACTGTCCAGGTCAGTGCTCTGAATTAGGTACATCCACTCCACTAACTTCAGTATGCAATCCACAGAGCGCATTTTATCCCTCTCATTCGCTGGGAATTTTGTGAATGCAACAATCAAAATGCTACATGAGAAAAGATATGGGAATAACATTGAGCAACATACATTTAAAATAATTTTTTTCCAGTTAAAATGGTTATGTGGGATCTGATGATGATTATATATGAATTATAAAACAAATCTGATTAATTTACAATTATTTAGAATGAGCCACTCCTTGGAACAGTTAATGCAAAAATTTTAGCTTTAGTGAAATTAGTTTGTACTAAATACATAGAGCTTATTCAAAGAACGTGTTACTTGTACAGTATCACAATGGCTACTACTCAGCTATCAAGTGAGATGTTTTTTGGAGGTGGCGCATGAGAGGAAATGAAATATGCAAGCCTTTAAATGCCAAATTCATTGGTGAACAGTCATGAAATTTTTGACATTTTCAGTGAGACAAAAAAAAGAGGCTAGTGGTTACCACGTTTCCACAACATCCAATGGAAAAGCTTCCAGCACTGTTTGAGTGGAGGACAAAGGGATCTGTTTGTGGCTTTAATGCTTTACCAGTCAATCAGCTTCCCTCATTACCAGGATATTTTTGAAGATTCTTCCATGAATGACACCTGGCCGGATCCCAGTGTGAATGCAGAATACTGTTACCCGGGTATATATAAACCAGCCACAGTTGGTGTCCGTTTGACTTTGCAAAATGCGTTTCAACTGATCAAAGAACTATTCTGGGAGTCTAGATCTCACAGAAGCGAAGTATGATGGGATTGGACTCCGACGCAACAAAGGCTCCACTTTATTCTTCCAGTCCATGTTTAAGTATTTCAATGAATATTTTAGGCTTTTTGTGGAATACTGACAGCCATTGGACAGTGTCCAAAATTACCAAGCATGTGTTCTCCTGTTTTTCTGCAAGGTTGCTTTCCCAGGATCTGATTTTAGAGCGTGGCCTTTCCAGTCCTGAGCCAACTGTGAGACGCGCTATTCCCATCTTCAAGCTACTATTTTCGCTTGTTAAATGTGATTAGTCAGGACCCCCACTCCACAGGGGCCTGCTCCAACACATCCGGCCGATTCAGTGCCTTCATACAAATTAAAAAATCATTATTAATCTAATAATTCACTCTCTAACTCCACAACAGCATACCAGCCGTTGCCCAATGTGGTTTCCTCTGCATTAAGACCTCCTAACTATTCAGCATTGTAATCTAAGTTCTCCTTGTGAGCCTGAAAGAGTGTTGGGGCTATATTAAAACTGGATGACCCCTGACCGGCGGAAGATGTTTGGGATCTGTGTTATAGCCAGCACACCGCTTAGCCCCCTCTCCAGCTCCTGCACTGATAGGAATGTGAGGGGAAATGTTGGAGGCCAGGGAATGAAGGGGGAAGTTAGTTCAAGCAGTGGGTCTCAAACTCAGTCCTGGCGCCCCACTGACTATGCTGGTGTTTGCTTTGACCACAGCTGCAATCCTAGGAGTTTAACAAGCTGTTGATTTGTCTTAATTGATTTGTGTTTAGAGCAGTTATTTATCCTCTTAAGCCACAATTGACAAATATATACATGCCATGAAGAATAGAAATTTCATATCAATTTTGCAATATATTAGAAACTAGTATAAATAACTGCAGAGGGAAACAATTTAACCAAACATTTAATCAATGGAAAAAATCAATTGGTTCCTCATTGGTGAAACTGTTGACACATGGTTGCAAAAACGATTTATTTGGCAAACAAAAGAGTCGCACCTGTTTCGTTTCATGTTTTTTTTTTTTTAAGTTCAGGCAAATTATTTTGAGAGAACTCAAAACACCTGTGCTCAAAAACCAAATTTGGAGCTTACTGGTTTTGTCAGAGTCTGATTTGATCTGTTTAGAAATAGTTATACCTGAAAATCCTCACAATATAGAAAAATAAGCATAATATGTTCAAGGGTTTTTATTCTTCATGGCCCAATGGATATGTCCATCAAAATGTGGCTTAAGATGGTAAATAATTGCTCCAAACATGGAACACAGAAAATAAAGACAAATGGACAGTTTGTTAAAATCCTAAGACTGCAATTGTCGTCGGGGGAAGAAACCAACACAGACAGTGGGGTGCCAGGAACGAGTTTGAGAACCACTGGATAAAGGCTCTCATCGTGAAAACATTTACAAAAACGAATTTGCTTGTTTTCTACCCGATGATCTTATGGACTCATAAGTAAGAACCCAACACATTTTATGAGGTGGGGAGTCATCATTTCAGTACGTATGCAGTAAAATAAGTGTGAATTCGCTGTAACTTTTTAATCAGCGCCAACGCTTAACAAAGAATTTACTGGTCATCTAACGATTGACGTCTCTGTCTTTGGGGGAAATGGAGGTGATTAGCTTCCTTACATCACCAATCAATTTTGATAACAGTTCACTCCATGGAAACAGCAAAGTATTTTAAAATTACAATTTTCTGATGAAATGCTTCTGTAAAAAGTCACGTCAAAATGACAGCTTAATGCTGGTAAGACTTGAACATTGTGTTTCATTGGTGAAAACAATTTCCCAAACAATATTGGGAAATCATGAGTAAATCCCATTAATGTCTGAAATACCATAAAGATATGCCCCAGTGCAGTGATGGGAACGCTGTACTGAATGAGATGATGTCTTTCGAATGAGACGTTAAAGTGTGGTCATTTAAGATCCCACGACACTCTTTGACTAGAGCAGGGGGTACCCCAGTGTCATGGCTAAATTCCCAACCTGGCTCTTTCAGCCTGCCACCAAATCATCCAAATGCACCAAATTGCAGAAGTGGACTAGAAACTGGACTACAAGTGCAAAAGCATGTAATGTTTGGCAATAAACTACGAATTTGATGTGATCATTTGTATCTGTATACCCCGCAGGCTAATCTCGTAGTGAGGAGCTTTTAAAATTAATATGAGTTTGAGCAATGCTGAAAAGTGTCCAAACCCTGTCATAAATTCCCATAGAGATTTTACTTCTGACACCAGAAGCTAAGTAGCGGTGACGCCATCACTTTGGTACTGTATAAGCTCTGAAATTCAGTGCAATCCCGTGCAGTACAAATTAATCAACATGGTTTAGCAGCAGATGCACTTTTGGCATTTGGCATTGGTATTATAGACTTTTTAGAAATACTTGGGTGGATTAGTGCCCTTTAAGATATAGACATGGATGGTGAAGCTTTAAATTGTTTTAGGCTGATTGAGCACCATGTACAAGTGCGAGACATCCAAGAAGATAACGTTGCTACTTCAAACTTAGGCGCTTACTCTTTTTTCCTTGCTTTCACTGAAAGTGTGCACTGTGAAAGACCCACAAAGCACCGTAAAATGTAGCTAACAAACGATGGTCACTACATTGGTCTGATGTATGCCAAAATGCAACTGATCGCCTTTGCCCATAAAGACCCAGGAGCGAATATAAGATAACGGTATTGTAGGTTCATGTGACGGCTCACGCTGGCTCAAGAGCTCCTAGCGACTACCCTGAGATTCCAAATAAACCATGCATGTTTACCAAGCAAAACTAGATTTATTATTGAAATGGCACCGATCCACACTGACACATGATGACTATTTCAACAGTTCATTTGTCATTTAGACAGTTGCTTCTTCCCATTGTAATTACAATGATGTTGACATTGGCACTTTACACCGGCCATAGAATGGCTGACAGCCCTTCCACCCGCCAGAAATTTCTCGGGGTTTACTTCTGTAGATCACGAGTAGACTTCAGCACAAAGCTGCTGAGCCTCTCAATACAACAAAATTATACAGTGATTTGCTGCAACTATACTTTGTACGACAAGTGATTGGCACTGTGTTAGCAACTCCTCCTGGCCCAGATTGGTTCATTTTGTTTGGGCACGGTGGATTCTTGTCGGTGCTATAGACCCCTTTCATGTTTGTAAACAGTGATGACGATTTTTTTTGTGGGCGGAGCTTAACTGGTGGCAGAAAGTGACAGCCCTCCGGACTGGTGTCAGGAGCGCCAAAAACAAACATGGATGATACGGACATCTTTTCCAATTATTTTAAGACTGCCAACTCAAGACAGTTATAATATTATGATTCATTCATTAACATTAATTAAATGCTGGCATAAAGACTGAGTAATGTTAGCTAAACCATCTATGAGCAATTTGGACTGTTTAGCCACATGCTAACTTACATGTTAATGATGCTCACTTTGATGAACAATGTTTACAATTATTAAATAGCGTACTGAGATTGCCAGCTTGTTGATTGCTGCTGTCACTAATTTTTCTTCTGTAACTTCATTATTGATTTTGCGTGTGTGTGATAAACAGTCGAGAAAACCTGACCGGGGGTTTTACTACAAAGCAAGTTCAACATAGACAGGCTTAATTTGAGTGAGCTGGCTCAACAAACCCTGAACTCAAAATCAGAGATACTTGGTACCATGGCGGTGGTTTTTATTCATTAATATACCCCAGTGTTTCTTAGCAGTTTTGGGTAAGCAACTTCCTGCAGTATTAGCCTGCCCTGCAACCTTTGGATGGAAGTCCAAGTCAATAGATAAAGTGTCCATTTTTGAGGAAGTATTTAAAACACCAGAATAAATAATTTTGTTCCGGAAATTATTTTTGGTTTGATGCTTACCTGCTGTACGCTTCCCACATATGAACTCACTCTGTCATTTTGCCATGTATTGGGGTTCTTGCATTATGCAGGAAAAAAACATGTAACCCGAGTAATGTCCAGGCTGTGTCATTTCTATTAATACCCCTATGTTCTTTCATAGACATATGCTATGTTCGAGAGCTCTGGGAGGTTGATGACTACTCTTTTGATGAGATCATCACATTTCTCCTGTATAGCTGTTCCGTCAGAACTGGCCAGTCATCGTATTGGCATGTGCATAGTGGTGGGCTGGAAATGCCCCCTTCATTACGAACAGCATCAAAAGACTCCATTACACAGAAGACATAATATTTAAAAATAGGTCAGAAAACAGCTGGTCTGCTGGTAGCATCCTGTAAACTTATTCATTGCTCATGATATGTTTGCTTTTACACGATGAAGCCTAAATCAGAGTTGCCTCTGCGATTGTGGTGTTTTTGTCGCCCCCTTGTGGTGCAGGTACGGAAGCGCAGCAAGGCCTGCAGGGCAGGACTGCGGGAGGCGGACGAGCTGATGTCCATCAATGATAAATTGTGCGGGGGGCTGTCCCATGCCCAGGCTATGAACCTGATCGACGGCGGCTCAGGAACACTGCACATACGAGTAAAGAGGTCAGGACATCTCCATGTGAAAACAAATTCTGTGATTTTAAGCCTTTTTATTCATCTGAGTTTTTCATTCAGAAAGGCCTCATGCTGCCCACTTCTGAAAAATTTTATACTGGTCTTTAGGAGACCAGTTCTTAGACAAAGTACTAAAAATTCAAAAAAAGTTCTAAAAATCATGTTGCACATTAGTTATAGTCAACAATTGAATTCAATGATGGGTATGTAAGCTGTATTTTCCTGTTTATACATTTGAGGAAAAATGGGAGTAGTATATACCTTTATCTGAGATTAAAGGAGCTGTGTCACAATTACTGAGCGTGCTCAGTACGTACATCCCTAAAAATTAGTCCATCCTTGCCAGTTCGTCTTCGTTTGGCATTGTATTTATATATTTTGTTACTGCAGCACTATGCTTTGTATATTGAGAAGCTTTCTATGGAAATTTGAGGGTTCAGAGCGCTATTTCAAGCTTTAACCAAGGGATATGAAGAATTTAAGCTGGAGTCCTTTGCCAATAATCATACAAGAAGAAAATTACCTTCGAGAGTGAGCGGAATGACTTCCTTCAAAGTTGTGAGCATGCGCAGTAATCGTATACAGCTCCCTTACATGAACATTCATCAAATTTAAGAAAGAAGTTAGTGTTTGGGGTCTATAGCATTGCATGGCCTTAACCTGTCTCAGTTGTCTGAAATAGAAAGTAAAGCAATGGTCTTACTGTTAGAGGCTAAAGCAATACATGACAACTGTTGTACCTTAACAAAAATGCCTTATAATTATTTTACAGTTATATTGACTAAAAATATTGCAAATAATCATTCTGCCATTTCTACAATGTCAGCAGTTCTTTTACTATGAGTGCCTGAAGTGGCCGTGGTCCGTCCCGCACCACAAGGCCAAATGCGCGTATTAACGACAGTGCAATTACACCCGGGAACTGTGGGGACGCTGTTTAGCCAAAAGTTTAAGAAACTGTCATGGAGGGCTTTAAATAAATTCTTCAGAATGTTGCAAAGGTACTCAAGAGAAAAAGGGTAAGGAAATGTTTTTAGCCATAAATTCACCTCCCAAGTGCACAAATGCAATTGCAGATCTGCACTTACCAACATTACTCTTATTGCTTTTTCTCGCGGAGGTGGTTCTTGTCTCACTCTTTGGGAATAAATTGTGTTGGGTGTTTGCAGAGCTCCCTCAAGCTTCCAGTCCGTCGTGCTTCTCACCCGTTCCCCCTCCCCCCGAATCGACAAAGAGCATCGCTCCTCAGGAAAAGATGTTCGCCGGGGAGCCCACACGTCCCTGACAAGCAAGGACAGTGCTCCCAGGCGGGAGTCAGTGACATCACCACCGGGCAGCGAAGCATACTATGGCGAGACTGACAGCGATGCCGACACGGTGAACGAGCGACAGCGCCGGCTAAAGCGGCGTAGCCCCAGCGGCTCTCCAGCGAAGATGGGCGGGAGGTCATCACCAGAAGAGACGTCAGAGATGAGCGGGTACGAGAGCGCCCCCGACGCCCAGGCCGACTCATCGCCGCCCCAACAGAGCTGCCTGTCTGGTGTGCCCCGCAGGGAGATAATCTACCAACCTCCTCATTCCCAAAACTCACCCGAAAACTCTTACTCCAGCATGGATGACCAGAGCCCAGTGGACGGTCCGGTGCTGAAAGAATTGGACACTGGTTTTCAGGAACCCCCCAGCATGTTCCCGCAGGACTGGACCAAGGAAGCCCTCCCACTGGCATCTCGCAGCCAGTTGGTACCCATGATTGGGCCCGTAGACAACCCTGTGGATGAGGAGCTGACTGTCACCTACATGGACAAAGCCAAACAAGCAAGTGAGTACCTGATCTCTCTTCCGTACCTCTGGAGTGTTTAGGGATGTGAGGTGTGTGATTGTGACCCTGCCGGCAGGTGTGTAACAGCGCCTCTCACTGTAGAGTTTAGGGATGTTTGGTGGGTGATTGTGACCCTGCTGGCAGGTGTGTAACAGCTCCTCTCACTGTAGAGTTTAGGGATGTTTGGTGGGTGATTGTGACCCTGCTGGCAGGTGCGTAACAGCGCCTCTCACTGTAGGGCAGTGGTTCTCAAGTTCGGTCCTGGCGCCCCCCTGTGTATGCTGGTTTTTGTTTCAACTACAATTGTAATCTTTAGATTTTAACAAGCTGATGATTTGTTTTAATTAGGTGCATTTATGCAAATATCCACATTGAGATATATTGTAAATATTGGCAGAGGGAAACAATTTAACCAAACATTTAATCAACATAAATAATCAAAAGGTTCCTCATTGGCGAAACTCTTGACACATGGGGGCAAAACCCGACAATTTACTTGGCAAACAATGGAGTCACACCTGTTGTGTTTCCTGTTGATTGTATTAGGTTCAGGCAGGTTATTTGGGAAAAACTCAAAACACCTGTAGTCAGAGACCAAATTTGGAGCTTATTGACTTTCTCAGAGTTTAATTTGATCTGTGTAAAAATGTTTTCACCTGAAAATCCTAGCAATATTGAAAATTAAGCACAATATGTTCAAGGGTTTTTATTTTTCACAGCAGAATGGATATGTTCATCCAAATGTGACTTAGGATGGTAAATAACTGCTCAAAACATGGAATGCAGCTAATTTAGACAAAGTTACAGTTTTTTAAAATCCTTGAATTGCAATTGTAGTTGGAACAAAAACCAGCATACACAGGGGGGCGCCAGGACCGAACTTGAGAACCACTGCTGTTGAGTGTGTAGTTCATTATATAGTTTGTGCATGAGAGGAAGTGGTATGAGTCAAGAAAAGGTAATGCCATCCCAGCATGCATTTCTTAATCTCCAGTATTACAAATCTTAATCTCCTCTATTAGAGGATGCTCAATAAGACAAAACATTTGCGAATGAGTTGCTTTAATTTGCCTCAAGATTTACCAATTGGGAAAAATGCTTTGACTTTGTGCCAAAAACAGATCTGTTAACTGCGGCTTTAATTGGGCATTTAAATTACGCGAAAAAAACAATTCAGCACAGACAAAGCTGTTTAATCTTTGTCCTCTTAAGCAGCAGCTGAATCATCAAAATGTTTCCATCAATCAACATTTGACATTGCTGTTCACATAGCGGCAGAATACATCAATCTGCTGATTTGTTGACGAGAAAAATATTTAAAATGAAAATTGTGTACAAGAGATTGTAACCTGTTTGGTGCACATCCTTCCCACACGTGGACCAGCGAGTGACTGGGAGTCGCGGTGCGGTGGGGTTGGGAGGTCACAGGACAGACATGAGGGCGGAGCCCTGAGCTGTATTTGCTCTGTAATTTGATCTAGCTCTATTTTTCACTGTCTGCTCTGTTTCCCTGATTCTTTCTTAACTTCCCTCGGTCATTCTTAGTGCTCTGCCTGCTCTAGCGCACACACACACACACACACACGCACGCAGACACATACATACACACACACACAAACAAAGAGAATGTATTTCTTGCAACGCTATTGATAGCAGCTTTGAGTGGCATGCCAGTAATCCTGATACATGGAACTGGCAGCTGATTTACTGCACAGAAAGACCAGGAACTCACAGCTGCTTGAGATGTCCTGGAATGTCACTCATACATTACTCTCTCCTGCTCTCCGAATGACTGCATTTTCACAGGTGAGAGATCTCTCAGTCCTTGAATGAGAGAGGAAATTGAGAGCTGGGTGGGTAACTAATAGGTTTGCTTGAAGGGATTAGAAAATTACCTCAGTAATTTGTTTGATTGGCTTGGTTCAAATGCCTATTTGAGCTGACTGAGGAAACTGTCCCAGTCCTAACAAGGAATCTCAAAGTTACCTACTAAATGCATTTTGAACCAGTGCTGCATAATGATGCAGCATGTTAACAACTAATATCTTATAAACAGTATTTAAGCCCTATTCCTGTTGTCTTAAAGAAGCTGTACAGACAAGTGACAAATTAAAATAAAAAGCCTTACAAAGGTGTTGGGCCTCCACGAGCTGTAAGATCAGCTTCGACACACATTGTGTACAAGTCTAAAGCTTTACTGGACGAATGGAGTACCTCCCTTCCTGAAGATATTCCCTCATTTGGAGTTTTGATGAAAGTGAAGAAGAGCGGTGTCTAATACGTTGCTTTTATGGTCCAGACAAGGAACCAGATGCAAATTCAAAGCACAATCAAAAAGAGAGTATTGATGTACAGGAATACAGTAATAGAAGAGGCCCATAGATTTAAAAGTTGGAAAAGTTTAGCAGAATGTAGCCCCAATACTGGAGCCAGATGAAGGCTTGAGAGGTGATCCTAATAAACTGATGCAGAGAAACAGACTGGAACAATCGATTAACTTGAAGGGCACTCGGTAGAGTACCTCAGCCATGACATGTGTCAATATTATTGATTCTTCCGGATCTCGAACACAGAATGTGTTCTGAATCACTTTTAAAACGGAATTAAAACATCCTTGGTCTACCACCTACTATCCTACCAAATTTTGAACCAATCCGTTCATAACTTCTTGAGTTAACCTGTCAATAAACAGTCAAACAGAGTCACAGCACTGTGCGTTTGCAAGCTAACTAGCTAATAACAGCAGAGAAATAAAAAGGAAGCTGTGAAAAATATCACAACATGTGTTAATGATACCTTACAGCTTGCTATTATTAGCTATTAAGCTAGCGAACACACAGTGCACAGAAATTAATAGGCAACTGAGAATAGTAGCATTTCACCACTTGAGCAGGTCAGCGTTGTACAGTTCGGGACTGGGGGAGACACTGACAATGAGCGAGCAAAAACAGCTGCAGCAGTCTGCCAATGTGGCCTGCCATGTTTGCTCCACCATAAAGCTAAATTTTTCAGCATGCACTGCAATGACCTAGGTAGGCACAGAGACATAGAGAGAGATGCGTCAACCTCATTCACTCCAACCGACCATTTTTTTAGAGCTGGGTTGAAGCGAAGTAGACTCTGTCACGATGCAGCTGATTAGTCAGAATTCCTTAAACAATTAGTTTCAGTTTTAAAGTCTTGTGTTTACATTTCAGCAGTTTTTCAACATTTATTCAACAATTTCCCTTGCCTCACAGTTTCCAAGCACCTTCATTTAATCAGCCAACCTCTTCAACTTTTCTCGCTGAAGTGAGCACACTAATTTTTTTCAGAAAATCTAGCCCTTTCTAGTTCAGGTTCTTTTACTTTATTTTGTCACCCATCTGTATCTTTGCGGAGTTGGCCCGTGTGATGGCCGAGTATAAACAAGACAGAACTACAGATTGGCAGGTCCAGAGTGTTTTCGCGAAGCAGGTTGAGCGTAGTATTGTTATGACTTGAGAATCACAACAAAGAAAACCAGCAATTACAACTGAAACAAATTTATTCTTCACTGATTAGGTCCAAAAATCTCTACAAATAATCCAGTGAGCAATCAAATAATAACACTCTAATGCCACTATGTAACTCTGATGCAAAGAAAAAACTCTAACTGAGCAAAATCACAGCATTTATAAAGACTAGGATTATGCTGGAAATATCTACAGGAGTCTTTGGTGATCCTGCCCCCTCCAGGCAAGAAGAGGCTAGAAACTTCTAGAATGGACTAGTCTATTTCATCACACGCAAGTGGTATTGCATCAGATCATGTTTTGCTACAGACACACCACCAGGTGCAAAATGATGAACAAAATACACAAATAGCTGACCAGTGACAAACAGTATGTAACAAATCTCCATTTACAAATGAGATACAGAGCTGTACATAAAACACTCATACATAACACCTCCCCTCTTTAAGAAAAGAAAGGTTTGCTAAAAGCTTTATTTTGTGAAAATTAACACAGTTTTATAATCAGTATAATCTTGAAACTTTACACATAAAGTATCATTGATCATCATAACAGTCATATACCCAAGAACCAGTGCAATTTTCAGAATCAAATAGAGAAGTAAAATTTACATGCGTGAAAGTGAATCTGGAATAACATTATCTTTTCCCCTGATGTGAGAAATACCTAAATCATACTCTTGCAAAAGTAAACTCCATCTCAGTAATCTTTGATTCTTGTTTTTGATCTTATGCAAGAATGTGAGGGGATTGTGATCACTGAAGACCTTGATGGAAGTAGCTTAACAAGTGAAATAGACTTCAAAATGTTGTAAAGCCAAAACAAGTGCCAAACATTCTTTTTCTTGTTGAATAGTTTGTCTGATGTTCATCAGACCTTTTGGAAAAGTAACAAACAGGATGATCTACTCCATCAGTGTCTTATTGCAGTAAAACTGCGCCTGCACCAATATCACTGGCATCAAAAGACAACTTGAACTCCTTTTTGAAATTAGGAGATAAAAGAACTGGTGAATTTTTGAGGATAGCTTTCAGTTAATCAAATGAATTTTGACATTTTTCATCCCAAACAAATTTTGCACTTTTCTTCAGCAAATTTGTCAAAGGTTCAGAAATGATATAGAAATTTTTACAGAATTTTCCGTAGTAGCCAGCCGTCCCTAGAAATCTCACCAATTGTCTTTAGTTATAGGTTCAGGAAATTCAGTAATAACTTTTACTTTTGTATCAACTGGTTTGACTTCTTGTTTAAGGTATTTCTGCATCTCTGGATTCATTCTGTAAGGATGCTGTTTTACAGGCTTGGCATCATCTTGTAGGATGACATCATGGTAAACCATATCAGTCCTTGAACATTGGACCTGGAATTGGATCAGTCCTGGAACATTAGGGAATATGTGACTATATTCAAATATGAGCTCCTTTAGCTGTTGTTGTTGAAAAGGGTCCAGGTGGGACAACCTGCTGTCAATATTTTGAAGAATGTCTGAATTTTCAAGTTTGGCTGGACCAGGTTCATTTTCCAAGGGGCAGTCACAATCTTTTTCAGAATTTTCCAGTTCAATTGTATTTACCACATTGACTGGCTTTTGCTGAGTGTCTCTGTCAATGTATTCTTTCAGCGTGTTGATGTGACACATTTGTTTATGTTCCCTCCTGCCAAGGGTTGAAATGATGTAATTTAGATCACTGACCTTTTTGAGGACGGTGTAAGGGCCGAAATATCGGGCTCTTAGAGGGTTACGAGGAACTGGCAAAAGCGCCAGGACTTGTCACCAGCTTTAAAACTCCTATGTTAGGAATGAAGGTCATATCTGGTTTTCATTTTGCCCTGAGCCTCTTTGAGATTACACTTAGCAAAGTCACAAGCCTTAGATAGATGATTACGAAAGTCAGAGACATACTGAAGCAAGTTCATTGGGACATCATCTTCGGCCAGCAAGTTTTCCTTCAGAAGCTTCAGAGGTCCACAGACTGTATGCCCAAAAACGAGCTCAAAAGGACTGAACCCAAGAGACTCCTGAACAGTTTCCCAGGCAGCAAACAGAAGAAGATGGATACCTTCATCCCAGTCTTTCTCTGTCTCAAGGCAGTAGGTCCTTGTCATGTTCTTCAGGGTTTGATGGAACCTCTCCAAAGCACCTTTACTCTCAGGATGGTAAGCTGATGACCTGTATTTATTAAATACCAAGCTCATGCATAATTTGTTGAAATATGCCAGACATGAATTTTGGCCCTTAATGTGACTGATTAGACTTGAATGAGACTGGAAGACCAACAAAGCAGAAAAACTTGGTAAGAGCCTTGATGATAAAGTGGAATTGCCTCATGAAAACGAGTGGAAGCACACATGATAGTCAATAGGTACTCACAACCAGATCTATTCTTCGACAATGGTCCAACACAGTCAATGATGATCCGACTGACAGGTTCTGCAAAAGCGGGAATGGGTTTAAGTCGAGCCTTTGCAATATTCTGGTTTGGCTTCCCAACCATTTGACAAGTGTGACAGGATTTGCTGTACATCGGACCTCATGGAAGCCCAGAAGGAATGATTCCTGACACGTTGAAGGGACTTCTTGATACCCAAATGACCTGACATAGGATTGTCATGGGCCAGACTAAGAGTTTCTTGACGATAAGACTTTGGAAGAACAATTTGATGGCTGATTTTTATCTGCAGAAACATCAGGTGGACGCCTATTTCTCATAAGCACACCATTAATGTAGTAAACACAGACGGGAACTTGAGTAGCCTCTTGTTCATTTGCAGCCCGTTGTAGAAGATGCGCTTAATCACGAGGTTGTTTGCCGTGAATAAGTTGTTTCCGAGACAGAATGTCATTAGAATGATTTGACAAGGACAAGTCTAAAGATTTCCCAGACATCTCAGGACTGGAAGGTTCCTGATGAAAAGACTGCCCAATGAAGGTGTCAGCCAGGTTAAAGTCCAGGTCAGCATCATCTTGAATAGCCTTTTTGGCCATCGAACGAGTAACTGCACATGAAGGAGAGAGGTCTGGAATTTCCTCCTCTATAGTGTCAGATTCTTGATCAAAGGAGTGTCAGTTACAACAGGGTAAGGCACAACCTTATCCCCAGCAAGATCATTACGAAGAAGCAAATTAACACCTTTGAAAGGAAGAGAAGACCTAACACCAACAGTAACGAGCCCAGAGACCAAGTTTGATTTGAGATGAACATTATGGAGAAGTACACTTATAAAACCATGAATGAGGACATAAGCTTGAGTAGACGTTTTATCCGAAAAAGGCAGAATATCTGCAAGAATAAGAAATTGGGAAG
Source organism: Gymnothorax reevesii (assembly GCA_029721435.1). Lineage (NCBI taxonomy): Eukaryota > Metazoa > Chordata > Actinopteri > Anguilliformes > Muraenidae > Gymnothorax > Gymnothorax reevesii. The sequence goes on along the minus strand of CM056582.1, from coordinate 40,163,094 downwards.
ACCCAGTATCCCTTAGAATTCGAACAGGAGCAGATGAGGAAAATGTGAAATTGAGACAAAACCTGTGGGGATTTACGAAATGAACCAAGTGCGACAACTAGTAGAATACAAAAAGGAGGCTTTATTTCTGAAGGGTGTTATGGCCCCAATTTGTTATTACAATCTACAACACAACAGCAACAGCAAGGGATGACAGACAGTTTTAAAAACTTAAACACAATTAATTTTTAAACAAAGAATAATAACAACTAACTAACCGACCAAGATTGATTAGTAAAAAAAAAAAAAAACAGAAATATTTACAGTCCCTTTGTTTGTTGGGGTGGCTTGGTGATGTCCTGGGTAAGGAAAATGCTCAAACACAGGCAAAAATCCACAAAAGAAACTTCACAGGTCTTGAACAGAAATGACAGGTCTGGTTGCATTGCATCCTTCTTGCAATTTCTCCTACAACTTTACTGTCTCAATTCTTTTCCTTATATACTCTTTTGCAGACCCCACCCACATTTAGACCTCTTTTTACTTTTCGGGGACTTGCCCCAGACATGTCCAGGACATGTCTAAACATAGCTCCAGTCTGAGCTGAATAAAAAAAAAAAAAAAAGGTAAATACTGCCATCCAGTGGCCTATATTCACATTACAAGGGGGAAACCCCCCAACAGAGCTGGCAACAGTACAAAGTCCGCAATCCAAAATCAGAATCCAAAGGGCGAAATCCAGAGTCATACACAGGGCACCAATCACAAAAATCGTAGTCAGACAAAAGAGGTCAAAAAACAAGAATGCGGCAAAAGTACAGGGAATAGGCAAAGCTCGATATCAAGGACGGTCCAGTCAGAAAGATAAACACTGAGAAATCAAGGCGAGAAACGTGGCACGAGAAAACTAGGGAGAACGATCTGACAAGAGTGTGAACCAAACAGACATCTTATATACACACCCGGGGTAAACACATGACCAGGGAGAACAGGTGCAATCAATGGTGACAGTGATCAGGGAGAGACACATGAGGAATAAACTAATTACATGAATTTGGCTGTCGCCAAAACACAGACAGGGATCACAAGACAAACCTAAGTACAAAACAACAGCTCCGGTTAAGGAGTGCTAAAGTGCCAAGATAAAAGAAAAGGAAAGCACAAAGTATAAGTGGAAATCCACAGAAACTTGCAGCAGAGATAATTAGGGATAGGCAAGGAGGCGGAGATTAGAATTGAGCGACTGCTGAGAGATAGTTAGTCAATTAGTATGTGCAGCTTTACAATCCTGAGTGTATGTTAGAAAGTTAGTAAAAATATACAAGATTAGTGTGGTTAGTAATTAGCAAAAACAATAAACTGTTAGTATGTGTTAGTAAGACAGTAAAAGAGAGAGGAAGGAAGAACATGAGATAATGAAAGAAGATTGAAACCCAGAAACCAATAAATCACCCGAATGAGTGCACACAAGACAAGGGACCGTGAGCAAAGATACACACATGACAAGACAGGGGAGACAAAGTGCAAAGCATGGAAATGAAAACAAGGCATGGAAACTAAATGATCTACACATGAAAAATAAACAGGAAATCTAAATTACCAAAACACAATACACAATCCTAAGAATAGTCAAAGGGCAGGCAGTGGTCACTAAACACAGAAATCCTAAACATGGCATAGCCAGGCACAGAACTTAAACATGACATGCAGAATCAGAATCACAACAAAACCACCGGTGATGAATGGCTCAAAACCATCCATAACAGAATCAGACACAGAAGATAGAACTAACTATTGATACAAGAGATTCTCTCTTAGTGAAAGCCGTTGGCTTGGTTTCTTGTTGTTGTTGTTTTCTCTTGAGAGCAAAACACTCAGAAATAAGGTGACCGTGCTTTTTGCAGTATTGGCTAGACACAGAAGGTAAAGAATCAGAGGATTGCTTCTCACTGGAAGGTTTCCTCTCAGAAGTGGCATTGAGATCATTAGAGGTGTTATTAGAAGAAGGCTTGGAGTGAGACTTGCCTTGAAATTTAGAAAGTGCGGATTTTTGGACAAAAGAATTATGAGTCAATGCATAACTATCAGCCAGGGTGGAAACATCTTGCAAAGTATTGGCTTGTTTCTCCTCAAGGAAAGTCTTGATATCAGGCTGGATACACCTTTTCAGACCTGGAGCTGGCTGATTTTATTTATGTGAAAAGCAGTGGTGGCGCCAGAGATTTTTTCTTGCTTGTGCTATAGTGGGGCTGAATCATTCAGTGATGGGGCTAATGAATGTATCGTGTGGTAGTCTGTATTTGCGCAAAAGCCAGATGCGCGCCATTCAAGAGTAGTTTCAGATATGTTTTCACCAATGCCTCTATTGATTCACAAAACTAAAGCGATTTTGTATTTAATATTCAAATGATAGAGCAACATGGGAGACACCTCGGCTACACAAGAGCATAAAAAATAAACTAACAAAGCAATCGAGCCAGAGTGCACATCATCAATCACACCAATCCAGCAATCAGCATTAAATGCGTGCTTTTCAACTGAAAAACAATGTCTACCACTCATATTGAATTGACAGAATCGACACCAAAAAGTCAAATAAGGAAAACCGCGGATGCGAGGCTTTGTTGGAGTGGTAGGACAAATCACATGCGAAAAACAAACAAAGTTATTTAAGTGCGTCCAAACACAAAAATTGATCAAAATTCCTGTTAGACGCACTAATATGTGTGGCCAAGATGCACATTGCTCCATTGCCCACATTTAGTGTGTCCAAAGCCAATTTTTTTTTTTTTTTGCCCAAACTTAGTTTTAAAGCTGTAGCCAAGGAAAAATTTCATCATGGGCCACACATATAAGTGCGAATATCATCGGCCATAAACAAAAGCACAATTTAAACAGACAGATAGACAGACTTTATTCAGTATAAAGGCCATAGACCCAAAATAAATACATAAAATATATTTTATAATGCTTACGCATACTTCATGAGATACAAAAAATGTTTGACAGGTGTTGATCTCCTATTATATATCTAATATATATCATTTATTCTTACTTCTTAACTCTTGAACTTTACTAAGGTAGTAGCAAAGTTTATACTTGGTATCATAATTTGTTGAAGACAAACAAAATCTTGTTTAGATTGATATTCTTTCTGTAGACAAGGTAAAGATTTTGAGATAATTATCTCTTAATAAACGGTAACTTTTACAAATAAATAACCCATGAAATTCATCTTCGATATAAAACTTGTTATTTTTCTTGCAATATGGACAAAGTCTTTCAGTATATAGAGTATTAGAATATCTCCCAGTTTCAACAGCAAGGCCAAAATTACTACATCTAAACCTTGATGAGGCAGATTTTAGCATAGTGGGAATATTACATAAGAGGTAGAACAGCGACTTGTGACAGTGACTTGAATTGCTTATAATAATTGCATTTGGAAGACTTAGATAAATCACTTAACCATTCTTGCTGAAGATTATCACAAAGTCTTTGTTTAAACCGAGTCACAAAAAGATTAACATTTCCAATTTCTTGTGATAACCAGGCATATCCAAATCCAAATTTATAAGGTATGTTCTTAATACTTGTAACCCAGTTATTCTTCCCATTGTTATCTAGTAATTTCAACATCTGATAACTCTGATAAGGTAATCTACAATGATCTAAATGTATAAGTCTGCACCAATATTTTACAGCTTTAGTCATATAAACTGAGACAAGTGGAGTTCTCCCACATTCTCCTAGAACCGTACTGTCTGATGTTCTTCTACCAACCCGTAACAACCACCTCCAAAGTTTAACTTACTTTTTCCATTTCTTTACTGTAATTAACACCCCAGATCTCAGATCCATATATTAAAATTGGTACAACCATACAGTCAAAACTCTTGAATAAATCTTTACAAGGGATACCACCAAACCTTTTGGCATAATGATAAACTGACATCACTGCTTTATTAGCCTGTCTACTTAAACAAAACTGAGCTTTACTCCAAATAAGCTTAGGAGTAAAATCTAATCCCAAGTACCTGTAAAAGGATACCATCTCAATTTGTTCACCATGCAGATACCATTTTTCATAATTACGTAGTAATAAGTAGTAATAAGTAGTGGACCACCATTTCTAAAAACCATAATCTTTAAATTTACCCTCATACCAGTAGAACTAGAAAATATTTCCAATGCATTTATAACTTTTTGAAGCTGTATTGCAGAATATGCAATAGAAGACACATCATCAAACATCAAAGCAAAAATATTTTCAAAGGTTGGACATACATAAACACCTTGGCCACCATGAGTCTGCATAGTCATAATAAGTTGATTAATGAAGATAATAAATATCTGTGGACTTAAAATACAGCCCTGGCAGGTGCCAATATCACAAGACAAGTACCCCTTATTAGTCCTGACACAAGCACTCAGTGTAGAGTACATAGAAATTATATTCTTAAGAAATTTACCACCTATACCAACCTCACTGAGACTTTTAAAGAGTACCTCATGCTTAATAGAATCAAAGGCTTTGGAGAAATCAATAAATAAGCAATAAAATCTACCCTTCATCTTGCCTGCATACTTATGAGCAATAGTCTGTAATGAAAAAATATTATCTGTGGTTGAGTAGTTTTCTCTGAAACCTGCTTGTGGCTCATCAATAATATTATTAATATCACACCATTTCTGAAGTCTAGATTTTAAAACTGAGCAGAAAACTTCACATTAAACATTTATCAACAAGATGCCACCGTAATTATTAGGGCTCCCTTTGTCACTTGACTTATAGAGAGGGCAAACAACGCTCTTACCCCATTCCAATGGGAAATCTACACTATCAAAAATCTTATTAAATAAGATGGTCAAGAAGGGAATTATAAGCAACTTAGTGTACTTCAGGAACTCAGCTGCAATACCATCTGGACCTGGTGATGTATTTCTACCCAATTTTTCAATAAATGTTAGTATTTCCTGCTAAGTAATTGGTGAATTTAGATCAGATATTGGGGTTCTGCTCTCATCCAATTTAAACAAAAACCCTACATCACCCTTTGCAGGTCCATAACCAAAACCAATAGGCTTAATAGCATACATTTAGATCACTAGATTGCTGATGATGTCATATTTACTCATTACCTAAAGTGAAGCACCTGGCCGCTAAATTGATACAACAAACTTCTTCATAAAAATGAAAGCAGTGTCTACGTGTCCTAAAGTCCGAAGGGGTTTTGATGTAACTCCGTGTCTGTCAGTGGGATGGTTTCAGTATAACTCCGTGTCCAACAGTTGATTACTGTTTTTAATTTCTTCAAATCTACTGAATATTTTAGATATTAAACCTGAATGTAATGATAAGAGGGCTCAGTTCTTCAAGATGAGTACCGAGAATTGTGTAAGCCCTGCTCAATAAAGTGAGTCCACATTGGCGCAGAACTTGGTGCATTTATGACAAATTTAGCAATTGTCGGAAAGAGATCCTGAAATAATCCATGTCCGGAAGTCATAAAAGTTCTTGGCTAATTTTTTGAGCATTCCAGCAATTATTAGACGTACAAACTTGGCCATGTTTGTTTTCGACCTTCACAAATTGAAAGTTGATGGCTATTGACATTCCTTGGTCTTTTTATTCATCTATTTTCTTCCGTTGAAGGTAGACAACAGTCTTTATTCGGTCTCTCTTTTGAAAATTAGTCAGATGGATCGAACACATTCACGCTTTATTTCCACACCAGAAATAAAATAGAAACCCTGTCCGACTTTCGGACATGTAGACACTGCTTAAAACAAATTCCTATAATGAGGCCAATTTTAGGGAAAATAACGTCATAATCTGTATTTACTGGATTTGTTATGTTCATCATTTATTGTTTCATTTATCATTCATGTGTTTAGGGTTGCACCTCGTCGGCCCCAGTTGCGTCATGTACGTCTTCCATTTGATTTAAGCCATGCACTTTCCTGTCCGCGTTCATGCATCTATTTGGGTATTTCCGTGGGTTTCCGTGGTTTCCGAAATTCTTCCTTCATGTCTTGTTTCCTGTATTTCCCGCTATTCACGTATTAACATATTAATTAAGACTAATACTTCATGTTACGTGATGTCATTACTAACATAGACGAATATACTCATCCTGAGTATTTTTGTGTATTAATATTCACCTGTCATGTAATGGTGTGTAAATATCACGTTGTTAATTTTTTACGAATACTCTTTGGATTCGCTCTATTCTGCAAACTCCGCCCTCCTGTTCCTATCCCTGACTCCGCTGATTACTGTGATCTCCTGCACCTGTTTTACATCGAGCTGCCTCCCGTTCTATGATGCACTTAGGCAACTCCCTGATTGTAGTCCGTTTCCATGTTTAGGATTGGTTTGTCAATTGTGATACGTGATCATGGTTTGTCTTTCCCTCTCTGCTTATTAGATTTGATTGTTTAGCAACTCCCACCTATCCTATTCCCCGCCTAGTTTAGCAATTTCCTTGGGTATATTATGTCTCAGTTCACTACAGATTTACATCAGATCTTCATTCCTTTTTCTCCCTTGCTTGTACTTAGCATCGACCTATAACGAAAACTGGACGAAGGCTAGAACACACGCCGACATAGGCGTAGCGGTGAACTTGATATTGCAGGTCACGTGACACCATGGGGGGCCAAAAAGAAATTTCTCCATTGGGAATAATTGAAAAAGACATGCTGGTTAATCCATGAATAAATTATTATTTATTTATTTATTTATTTATTTGACGGCCACAAATTTATTGATACTGAAACGGTTTATTTTTCTCTTTTAAATCACTGATGCTTTGTTTCTCGGCAAAGACAAAATGTTTTTATTTTCAGGCTATGCGAACGCCAACGGGTCCTCATATGTAAGCGCGTTCTTGTCTACTCCGACTTTAGCACTGCAGCAGATGTCAGTGGGTGGAGCAATGGGCATTCCTTGCCGTCTGTTTGTGTTCAACATTAAAGACGTAGCCAAGTCAGTAAAATGAGCTGGCCACCTGGCGGTGCAAATGCATTGAGCAGCAAAAGAAATGCAATTAAAGACAGACCGGAAAATAAGTTGGCGCGTAATTATCATAGAAAATCAAATTTACCAATTGCGAGCAGATCTGGGCTGATCAGAACCGCGAGATCCCCGAGGCTTTACCCGGGTTCTGTCATGCTTTTTATTATGCAGCCCAGATTGACGATGCAGATGTTGATGTGATTACTTATAAGATGTTTCTGGGTCTGTAGTGGGATAAATACCGCTAATAATGGTTGCTGGCTCTGTGCAGTGGGAAAGCCAGCTGCCCACTTCTGTGCTTGCGTTCCTCAGTGGGTAGCTTCTGGAGTGGAATCATATAGAAACACAAATCACCAGCACTAACACCAGAGAGGCTATCTTGAAAGGACCAGTGGGATAACCCATGCAGGGGCTGATCTTGATTTTTTATTTTTTCTTTTTTTTTTCTTTTAAAGGTTTACTTCCATAGATCCGCTGCATTTTGCAATACTAGGGGCGGCAGTAAGAACCACAGCATGCGGTCTTCGGCATGTGAAAGGTTAGGTAGTGCGGCCACTTGCTAATGATAAGCCGTATGCAGCCTATCACATGCCACTGGATATGGGGAGACCAAAAATGGGCATTCCTTGCCGTCCGTCTGTCTATCAACATTATAGACGTAGCCAAGCCAGTGATGTGAACTAGCGGAGCAACAAGAGAAACGCAAGTTAATTAAGGCAGACCGGAGAATAAGTTTGTGCGTAATTATTGCAAATCATATTTATTACTAGCATGTGCACATTGACACTTGTTTCAAACTTTTCTATGTTTTGCGGTCACTTTGAGTAACCATTAGAGCGCATTAACTTACTAGCTAACTTGCGTTTCTTTTGTTGCTCAGTATATTTTTGCCATTTTATTTTAATTGATGAATGGACGTGATATGTAGCAACTCAATTGCCATACTTCATGTAGCGCGGCAAAATGTACTGTAAGCCAAGGCTGCTGTTGTGACATCCTAGAACCATGTAGCCAACACTCACCTTACTTACTTACTTACTTACACCTTACTTTCATATTAAAATGATATGGATAAATCCATGAATTGAGTTGTATATTTCCATTACTCTGAATAGCACCAATTCACGTTACTGTATTTTGATACGTTATGCATAATGTGTCAGCTGAGTAGCATCTAACATAATATCCATATGAGTGCATTTACAGCACAACATAAATTCAGTTCGAACACCGCTTAGCAAACTGTTTATTAACTATTCTTCATTGTTAAATTACTTACAGACCTTAATACATGATGACAAAACTTTTTAGCAACTTGACAGATGAGATCCAAAATGATAACTATTTTATGTGGATGATCTGAACCGAGTGGGTGGAACAATGGGTATTCCTTGCTGTCCATCTGTGATCCACATGATAGACGCGGCCAATTCGGTAAAGCGAGCTGGCGTTACAGTGCAAATGTTTTAGCCATTTTATTTTAATTGATGAATGGCTATAATATACTCAATTGCCACACTTCATTATGTAGTGCGGCAAAATGTACTGTAAGCCAAGGCTGCTGTTGTGACATCCTAGAACCATGTAGCCAACACTCACCTTACTTTTTCATATTAAAATGATTTGGCTATATCCATGAACTGAGTTGTATATTCCCATTACTTTGAAGAGCACAAATTCACATTACTGCATTTAGATGCGCTATGCATCATGTGTCAGCTGAGTAGCATCTAACGTAATGTCCATATGAGTGCACTTACAGCACGACATAAATTCAGTTGAAAACTGCTAAGCAAAACATTATCTAACATTCTTATATTAGTTACAGACCTTCATACTTGATTACAAAACCTTTCAGCAATTTGACAGATGAGATCCAAATTTACGCATGATCCGAACAAGCACTGAACATACATACTCATTATTTGTGGTACAGCCTTTATTGGAAGTTTTTGGTAGGTGGAAACCTGAGTATATGAAATCCGAACGTCTAATATTCGTGAGCAGCATCTGAGATCAATGGGAGTGATGCAGGTAGATTTGACGGTGTGGCTGATTTTCATCTGAATGAAGATAGCTACGAGTACTAAAAAATGCAACAGTTGCGCATGAGACGAAGATCGAGTAGATGTACAACCCCAATCCCCAATAGTTGGGATGAAGTGTAAATTGTGAATAAAATCAAAATGCAATGACTTTCAGATCACATGAGCCAATGTTACTCCCAATAGAACATAGATAACATTTCAAATGTTGCGCATGAGCCAATTTTACTCCAAATAGAACATAGATAACATTTCAAATGTTTAAACTGAGACATTTTACATTTTTATCCACAAAATGAGCTTCTTTCAAATTTTCTGGCTGCAACAGGCCTCAAAGAGGGGACACAGGCAAAAAAGGCCTGAAAAGGGTAGCCTAAATTACGAAACCCAAAACCAGTGAAGTTGGCACGTTGTGTAAATCGTAAATAAAAACAGAATACAATGATTTGGAAATCCTTTTCAACTTATATTCAATTGAATACACTGCAAAGACAAGTTACTCAATGTTCGAACAGATAAACTTTGTAATTTTTTGTAAATATTAGCTCATTTGGAATTTGATGCCTGCAACATGTTTCAAAAAAGCTGGCACAAGTGGCAAAAAAGACTGAGAGAGTTGAGGAATGCTCATTAAAAACTTATTTGGAACATCCCACAGGTGAACGGGCTAATTAGGAACAGGTGGGTGCCATGATTGGGTGTAAAAGCAGCTTCCCTGAAATGCTAAGTCATTCACAAACAAGGATGGGGCGAGGGTCACCACTTAGTGAACAATGCGTGAGCTGATTGTCGAACAGTTTAAAAACAACATTCCTCAACGAGCTATTGCAAGAAATTTAGGGATTTCTACATCTACGGTCTGTAATATCGTCAAAAGGTTCAGAGAATCTGGATAAATCACTGCATGTAAGCGACAAGGCCGAAAACCAACATTGAATGCCCGTGACCTTCAATCCCTCAGGCGGTACTGCATCAAAAACCGACATCAGTGTGTAAAGGACATCACCACATGGGCTCAGGAACTCTTCAGAAAACCACTGTCAGTAACTACAGTTCGTCGCTACATCTGCAAGTGCAAGTTAAAACTCTACAATGCAAAGCGAAAGCCATTTATCAACAGCACCCAGAAACGCCGCCGGCTTCGCTGGGCCCAAGCTCATCTAAGATAGACTGATGCAAAGTGGAAAAGTGTTCTGTGGTCTGACGAGACCACATTTCAAATTGTTTTTGGAAACTGTGGACGTTGTGTCCTCCGGACCAAAGAGGAAAAGAACCATCTGGACTGTTATAGGCACAAAGTTCAAAAGCCAGCATCTGTGATGGTATGGGGGTGTATTAGTACCCAAGGCATGGGCAACTTACACATATGTGAAGGCACCATTAATGCTGAAAGGTACATACAGGTTTTGGAGCAACATATGTTGCCATCCAAGAAACGTCTTTTTCATGCTTATTTCAGCAAGACAATGCCAAGCCACATTCTGCACTTGTTATAACAGCATGGCTCCGTCGTAAAAGAGTGCGGGTACTAGACTGGCCTGCCTGTAGTCCAGACCTGTCTCCCATTGAAAATGTGTGGCGCATTATGAAGCGTAAAATACGACAACGGAGACCCCAGACTGTTGAACAACTTAAGCTGTGTATCAAGCAAGAATAAGAAAGAGTTCCACCTGAAAAGCTTCAAAAATTGGTGTCCTCAGTTCCCAAACATTTACTGAGTGTCGTGAAAAGGAAAGGCGATGTAACACAGTGGTAAAAAGGCCCCTGTGCCAACTTTTTTGCAATATGTTGCTGCCTTTAAATTCTTAGTTAATGATTAATTGCGAAAAAAAACGAAAGTTTCTCAGTTTGAACGTTAAACATCTTGTCTTTGCAGCGTATTCAATTGAAAATAAGTTGAAAAGGATTTGCAAATCATTGTATTCTGTTTTTATCTACGATTTACATAACGTGCCAACTTCACTGGTTTTGGGTTTTGTACGCAGAGCCGGCCACTATCATAAAATTGAGTACGACAACTACAATCGATGTTAACTCGCACTTAGAAATGTAATAAGACAGTATTCAAATTATAATCAGGACAGACTTTATTGGAAAGGGAATAGGGGGATGGATAGAAAGGCACAGCCTCTAGTTTGTTGACATGCAGAAATTCATGGATGAACTGTTCAATGCACTCCAAGAGGCTCAGGGGAAAAACAGAAAAAAGGAGCTTTAAAACAAAGGTAAAAATAACGCAGTACAACATGCGTAACATTTCACGGTAGACCCACATTTTACGATACTCCACGCAATGGTTATAAAGAGGACACGAGCCTGGGGCGCATTTCCCAAAAGCGTAGTTGCAGAAATTAAGTAATTCGTCCATTCACAGTCAATGGTTCCAACTATGGAAGTTAGCATCTGATTTCGGGAAGCGCACCCCTGAGCAATGTCACGTTACACAAAAGCAAGTCAACTATTTTGCTGACATTTTTTAGTTGAAATCAATAGTATTACTTCCCTGTTAAAGTCGTTTTTAAACATTTGATATTGCATTTGTGTTTTAAAATTGATTAAACATTTACCGGCGGCTATGTTTTTTTTGTTCCGCTCGTATGTACATCAGGGTGCAGTCTGCAGTGGCCAGACTTCCATTTCCGGTGAGAAGTGACAGTGAACACGCACCCTAGGTCGGAGTTCACGAGCGTGAGCCGTTATCATGAACACCTCGGATACCAGCGCGTTCATGAGCCCCACACTATGCGTGTGTGAGCAATAATCACACAGCGCATGTCTGCATGGGTCCAGAAGCTTGGCCCCCACGTCGGCTTGCTGCGCCATTGAGCAATTTCCATTGAAATGAATGGGCGGCCATTTTCCAATTGTATATCTTTTGTGCTTAGTGCCAGTATTCTTGTTTTGATTCCTATGTACAACTATAGCCTGTGTCTGACTGATTACTCTTTTGCTGCATTTATTGATTCTCGTGTACAAACATTAGCTGCCTGACTACGTCTCCCTGCTACCCCTGGCTTCCCGACCCATTGCCGGAATAAACTACTATGGTTTTTCTATTTCCTGACTCGCGTTTGGTTCTTCTGTCAACCACGACAAATAAGTAAACAGAGTTATTGAAATGCCAAGATGTACGGCTGCATTTCGCAACAATATTCATTTGAAGGGCGGTAATAAAAAGTTTCATGCGCAAGTTATTATAGATACACAAATTTATTCATTTCATGGAGAAAACGTGTTTGCGTGCAAGCTATCAGCTATCCCATTGGCTTGAATAGACCGTTGACTAAAAGCAGATGCTGGCGATAGTTAACGTTCACCAGCTAACTAGCTACCTTGGTAACCTTACCGTCGCGGAGATTACGTTGCCGGTAAAGAAAGGCTCGACTGTTACAAGTCAGGAGAAGGAACTTTTCGCTATCCCCTCGATCAGAGCTGTGCAGTGATCATTTTGATGAGCAGCGTTTTGAAAGGTGAAACTTATTAGAGTCTCTAGACTTGACTAGCGCCTCCGTTAAACAATGTTGGCGTTAGCCATATGATTCAATATAATCAATTTGGTTGATGCCAAATTTGCTCAATCCGGGTACAATGAAGTGAAGAAACACCGACACCAAAATAACACCGACTAACACGCAAGTGTTTCTGAAAATGTGATTTTAAAGTAGGCGAAAACGAATGGGAATCTGCGAGCGAATTTTACCTCCGCGTGGCTTTGCTGCTTGGGACAGCTGCTTCACTTGAACGTACCCTGTCAGCAGTGTAGTGTTCTATAGGGATCTATTAGCGGCTCAAACCAAACTTACAAGAAAAGAGGTATAGAGTGGATCTGACCTTAGACCACCAAAGCAGAGTTAATTACTTCAAAAAAATTACTTGGTGGGGCTATTGAAATCTCTGCTGGAGCTATAGCCCCAGCAAGCACCACCCTAGCGCCGCCCATGGTGAAAAGGGTGAAACGGTTTGACCCCTGCAAGTCAAGCTATTCTACATGATGTATATAAATCACCATTGCTGGCTGCTGGACCCCTGTACATTTGACCATGGCACCCTTTTTAAAGGGCTCCATAAGAGGTTTTATTTATTTGAACACCGACAATGAAATCAACTACATGGACTTGTGGGGTGATGATGCGGCATCATAAATTTGTCAACGCCAGCAACTTCAGCTGGAACTCTTGCTGGGACAGTGAGCCTTTAAGGGGTAAAAAAAAAAAAAGCAAAATATTTAGGCTATGTGAAGGCCAACAAATGCGTGGTTTACCTTTTCTTAAAGCTAGAAGAGCCTGCTTCTTGAAAACCAAAGTGCAAGTATTGAGTGTACAAAATCTTTGCCAGCAACACCCTTTTTAAGGAGTGAAAAAATCTAAATATTCATGTGAAGGCTGATATACACGCGATTTACCAATTCTTGAAGCTCGAAGGGTCCGCTATTCGAAAACCAAAGTGCCAGTTTTGAGTGTGCCAAACCCTTGCCAGCAAGACCCACTTACGACAGGTATGTTTTCACCTTGATCAGAACAGCCTTTGAATACATTGAATACATCAAATACAAATCTTAAAGTTCTACAAAGAAATTTTTCAATGAGTCAAAGGTCCGTTTATTAGTCGGTCAAGCCACGACAAATCAAAGTATCGCCCACCAACCAACCAACTTAACAATACTGTGGTGTACAGTAGAAAAATAAAATGCATGACTCCACAATAAAATGTAAATGCACAAACGGGCTTCACTCCCAGATTTTAAGAGTGCAAGAACAAAATCAGCAATAATGAAATTATAAAAAAGGTCGCACTTTGCATAAACACATTTATTGTAACAAGAAGGCAATACGCCGAAACGCGTTTGTGCGGAGACGCTTGTTACAATAAATGTGTTTATGCAAAGTGCGACCTTTTCTCTAATTTCAACTATAAAATGTACTTTTAATTTTAACACATATTCCCCTTCAAAATTCCTCAGGTAAATAAATATATCAGGAGGTACTGTGTTGTGGTTAAAGGAAACAAAATGTCCTTTTCATAAAAATAACAAAAGAAATAATAGGATAATAATTCTTTTGATTTTAACAAAAAATAAATAAATAAATAAAAAGTACCCAAAAACAGAACTTCTTTTTCTTTTTAAAATGAATTCAAATAAATTAATTAATAAATACCTAAAACAAAACACCCCCTGCAAAGAATCCAAAACAAATATTTCAGGAGGGGGGTAAATAACACTTTTCTTTTTAAATGCAGACACAAAGGACACAAGAAAGGAGGAAAAATTCATCACTTCAGTCACACAGTCTTTTATTGTTTCTGCATCAGTGACTGGCTTCTTGTGTTTACCCAACACCCACCCCACTGTTAGTGAGCATTACCCAACACCCACCCCACGCTGAGTGAGCATTACCCAACACCCACCCCACTCTGAGTGAGCATTACCCAACACCCAGCCCACTCTGAGTGAGCACACTGTTGCGAGGACAGTGATGACAGCGAGACTGATGAGAACATGTAAATGATTACAATAATCATAGGCAAGCCCTGTCCGGTCCAACTTTTATTTTGGTGAGTGTCCTGTTACATGTACAACCCCAATTCTGACATAATTGGGACGAAATATAAATTGTGAATAAAATCAAAACACAATGACTTTAAAATCACACCGACTAGTATTTTATTCAAAATGGAACAGAGATAACATTGCAAATGTTGAAACTGAGACATTTTATCCACAAAATGAGCTCATTTCAAATTTGATGGCTCCTACAGGTCTCAAAAAAGTTGGGAAAAAGGCCTGTTTACCATAATGTAGCATCCCCTCTTCTTTTTAACACAGAGTGGAGACGTCTGGGCATTGAGGAGATAAGTTTCTTGAGTTTAGCCATTGGAATTTGATCCCAGTCTTAATACAGGCTTCCAGCAGCTGGAAAGTTTTGGGTCTCCTTTGACTGACTTTTCGTTTAAATATGCACCAGCTGGTCTCAATCGGTGAAAGATCAGGACTGCAGGCAGGCCAGTTCAGCACACGGACTCTTCTACTACGAAGCCATGCTGTTGTAATAGCTGCAGTATGTGGTTTTGGATTGTCCTGCTGAAATACACAAGGCCTTCCCAGGAATAGATGTCATCTGGAGGGGAGCATATGTTGCTCTTAAACCTTTATACATCTTTCAGCATTCATGGTGCTTTTTAAAACATGGAAGTGTCCCACACCATATCCACTAACGCATCCTCATACCATCAGAGATGCAGGTTTTTGAACTGAACGCTGAAACAGGAGGGAGTGGTCCTCCTCCTCTTAAGCCCGTAGGACACGATGCCCATGATTTCTGCCAAGAATGTCAAATTTGGACTCGTCTGACCACAGGACACTTCGCCACTTTGCTACAGTTCATGTTAAATGAGCCTTGGCCCACAGAACACGGCGGCGCTTCTGGATCATGCTCAGCAATGGTTTACAGACAGTGGTTACTTGAAATATTCCTGGGTCCATTTAGTATTGTCAATGACAGAATCATGCCGGTGAGTGATGCAGTGGCGTCTGAGGGCCCCAAGATCACGGGCATCCAGTAAAATCTTCGGCTTCGGCTTTGTCCCTTACGCACAGAGATTTTTCCAGTTTCTCTGAATCTTTTAATGATGTTATGCACTGTTGATGATGAGACTTTCAAAGCCTTTGCAATTTGACTTTGAGGGACATAGTTTTTAAAGTATTCCAGAATTTTTTTACGCAAGCCTTCACAGTTTGGAGAGCCTCTGGCCATCTTTACTTCTGAGAGACCCAGCCTCTCTAAGACATTTCTTTTATAGCTAATCATGCTACACACCTGATGCCAGTTAGCTTAATTACTTGCTAAATGTTTTTTCAGCTGATTCTCTTATATTTTAATTGCTTTTTCAGCCCTTTTTTGACTGTGTCCCAACTTTTTTGAGATCTGTTGCAGCCAGAAAATTTTAAATGAACTCATTTTTTTGATAAAAATGTAAAATTTCTCAGTTTCAACATTTGAAATGTCATGTACTGTATGTTCTCTTTTAAATAACATACTGGCTCATTTGTTCTGAAAGTCATTGCATTTTAATTTTATTCACAACTTACACTTCGTCCCAACTATTTCAGAATTGAGGTTGTAAGTATGGTACTTGAATGGCCAGTCATGCCACTTAACTATTCTAGGACCTGTGTATGTCGTCTATTCTTTTTTCTATTGTCAGTCACCAGGTACAGTCACCAACAACCGTGTATATTAGAAATAGTGGAACGTAGTTTTTTGATGTTCCGACATTGTAAGGCTCCCTATGATGATTTTTTGTTCTTATTTTTCCATCTCTGTAATGTCATTAATATAAAAATAAAGGCATTTTATGTTCTATTTACCATGCTACTGAAAATTTATTTGGATATTGTTACTGTATATGTGATGACCGAGTTGAAATTGGCCACCCTGTTAAAAAGAGGGGTCTTGCTGGCAAGGGTTTGGTACACTCAAAACTTGCTGGCACTTTGGTTTTCGATTAGCGGACCCTGACAGCTTCAAGAAAAGGTAAATTGCATGTATATTGACCTTCGCATGAATATTTAGATTTTTTCACCCCTTGAAAAGGGTGTTGCTGGCAAGGGTTTGGTACACTGAAAACTTGCTGGCACTTTGGTTTTCAAGTAGCGGGCACTTCTAGCGTCAACAAAAGGTAAACCACGTGAATATTTGGCCTTAAAGGCTCACTGTCCCTGCAAGGGTTTTAAGCTGAAGTTGCTGGCGTTGACAAATTTATGATGCTGCATCATCACCCCACAAGCACATGTAGTTGATTTCATTGTCGGCTTTCACATAAATAAAACCTCTTTTGGGGCCCTTTAAAAAGGGTGCCGGGGTCAAACGTACAGGAGTCCAGCAGCCAGCAATGGTGATTTATATACATCACGTAGAATAGCTTGACTTTCAGGGGGTCAAACCTTTTTACCCTTTTCACATAAATAAAATGAGCCAGCTCCCGGTCTATTTCAATTCCTCAAGCAGAATAAGTTGCCTCATTCTGTCAAAATCTTTCTCCACTTTCATGGAATTACACGACTGATCATACAACTGTTCCTTCAATCTGGCAAATTCAACATGAGTTTGACTGGCTTCCTTGCGAGAATTCCAAAATTTTTGCATGTAAGCCTCGGGGACCAATTCATAACCCTTCAGAATGGCAGATTTGACAAAAACATAATTAGAACACTGTTGGACAGATAAATGTTTATAGATTTTCCTTGCTTTACCAGTAAGAACTCTTAGTAACATCATTGCCCAATGCTCTTTTGGCCATTTCAAATTTTCTGCAATTTTTCCAAAATGGTTAAAGTATTGATCTACATCATTCTCTAGGAAGGGAGGAACAAGTCTGATGTGTTTAACCCCATCAAAAAGATCAGAAAGTCCGAAAGATTTTGTCACAGTACCTGCTTCTATTTTCTTCATTTCCAGTTCATAATGCATCCTTTTTAGTCCCCTACCGGAAACGGAGGGGACTATAGGATTGCACTCCATCCGTCCGTCCATCCGTCAGTCCGTCCGTCCGAATTCTTGTCCGCTCCATAACTTCAATACCATATGACCTAGGAACATCAAAGTTGGTGTGTGGATGCATCTTGGGGAGAGGGTGTGTCATGTACCCTATTCAGGTCACTTTGACCTACTTTTTAGGAAATATAATATGCATTCACCAGTAGGGGACTAGTATTGCGCAGCAATACGACATTTGCCGATAGGCGGTGCACTTGTTTCTTCTAGTTCTTTCTCCAACCTTCTTTCTTCCAGTTCTTTTTCCAACCCTCTTTCTTCCAGTTCTTCAACCTTCTTTCTTCTAGTTCTTTCTCCAACCTTCTTTCTTCCAGTTCTAGTTGTTTCTGGCGTAGCTGAACTTCAAGTCTTTGCAGCTCTGTTGCAGACATTTCCACATCTTTAATCAATTCTGCTAATTCTTCCCCAAAGATATCTTCATTCATGAAATTAAGTGCATAAATGAAATGCACCAAAATGTTATATATTACTTGTTTCTTCATTGATGATGTCACATCAGATAATCCAAGGATTGAAGCTATTTGCAGCAAGTCCTTCTTTGCCAGCATAATTGATTCCTGGGTTGGAATTTTCAGAAAAATTTCAACCTCAAAAGTCATGATTGCTGCCTTTTCAAATAGTCACAAGATTTAAAAATTATAGATCATCTTTAATCTTTGGTGAATCCAATGGTTGATCCAATGAATAGTATATCTTGTAACTATATATGTAACTCTTATGCAAAGAAAAAACACTCTATCTGAGCAAAATCACAGCATTTATAAAGTCTACGATTATTGTCGAAAGATCTACAGGATTCCTGGGTGATCCAGACCCCTGCAGGGAAGAAGAAGCCAGAAACTTCTAGAAAGCACTAGTCTATTTTATCACACGCAAGTGGTATTGCATCAAATCATGTTTTACTACAGACACACCACCAGAGGGTGCTAAATGATGAACAAAATGAACTGACCAGTAAGGCAGCAGAAATACTCTGAACAAAGATATAAACGCCCTATGTCAAATTTTTGGGTTTTTATGAACAAAAAACTGGAACCGGGATTCGTTTGTGAATAGCACTCTTCTCCAGTGTGCCAAGGGCCATCAAACGTGTCAGTTTGTCCACGCAAGTCGCTTCTGACGCCAGACAACAGTGAGATCCAGACCACGGTGAGGATGCCAAGCGCGCAAGTTGGCTTCTCGCTGGCAGTTATGGACTGTCTGTGGTGTGATGTGTCTGTTGTGCAGACTAACGGTCTCATTCGCTGTGCTTGTCGCTGATCTGAGCCGATCCCGCAGGTGGACGAGCCGGATGTAGCGATCTTGTGCTGGTGTGGTCACACGTGGCCAACGTGGATGAGGTCGATTTTCAGTACTGACCGTCTGTCTGAAACGAACTCTCAAATGGCTAATCGTCCGACAGTTAACATTGCATGTATCCAGCATGCCAATGGCACGTTCCGCACGACATGAAACATCTCAGGCATATTGACTTTTGACAAAACTTGACATTTTGGGGTGGCCTTTTATTGTCCCCAGTATAAGGAGTGTCTGGGTACTGCTCATTCTGTCTGATCACTGTCTGGAAATGCCACGCCAATGTTGTGAGTGAAATCACTGCATCACTGAGCAAATGGTCACTGACAGAGAGATGGATTAAAAAATGGTACATAAATCAAGAGAAATATCCCTATTGTACAAGTAAAAGTCAGCATATGCTCAATTAGAGCTGTTCACTCCTTGTGGCATCAATATTTGACATGGGGCGTTTATATTTTTGTTCTGTGTAGTATATAACAAATCTCCTTTTACAAATGATATTCAGTGCTGTACTTAAAATAATTTGTAAGGGAGGTTGCGCTTTGACAGTTGGATTCTCAGTGGAGTGCTAAACCCAAAATCCAATGAACATGTTAAAAAAAATAAAAAAAGTCTAGCACATCTCAATGCTTCAATTCAAGGAGGACAAAAATACTCACATTTCACGTATTTATTTGGCTCATACACAAAAAACAAACGCTAAAAAAACCAAACGCTAAACACTGCAAACACTCCGATGAAGGCTTTGGTTTTTTTAGCGTTTATTTTTTGTGATTTGAGCCAAATAAATAAGTGAAATGTGACTATTTTTGTCTTCCTTGAATTGAAGTATTGAGATGTGCTACCTTTTTTTGATTTTTTGAACCTGTACATAAAATGCTCATATATAACAGTATAATGAAATATATGATAGAACTAAATGCCATAAAGTGTGAGCACTCCCAAGGTGCTATTCATAGCCTTCTCTGCAAGGCCCAAAAAGATAAGTTACCACAGTGTCAGATAACCAGTGAAGAGAACATTAATCATATCATACAAAATGTCGGAGTTCCATCACGCAATGTCCTGTGTCCTGTAAGTAGATTATACCCATTGAAGTCACGTGTGCACATGTGTGTGTGTGTGTGTGTGCGTGCGTGCGTGTGTGTGTGTGTGTGTGTGTGTGTGTTCACATTTTTATAACCTATTGGGGGCCTTTTCCAATATAATGGAGACAAAAGCCTGGTCCTCATATGGCAAAACATCATTTCTAAGGTCTTGGTTGAGGTTTGGGGTCAGGTGTGAATTGAGGTTTGTTTAAGGTTAGGGTTAGGCATGATTTTGTTAAGGTTAGAGTTAGGGTGTGTTTGTGTCTGATTAAACATTAAACAGACACAGATTAAACATTATAAAGAGCAGTATGTGTTTCATATATGCAACTTTGACTAGTGTTGTTGTTGGTGCCACGACTCTGTCCTCCGAAAAACAGCTGCTGTCCCGGGAATTTCAGACAATATTGTGTCTAGAGCGCACACAGAGTGGTGTGATTAAAATACAAATCATGAGAGTGGCAGTCAGATGGCTCAAAAAGTAAAAAGAGAAGCCCTGTAAAAATAGGCTAACTTGCAACTAAATAGGTCATAAATACTTAAAGAACAGCTGCTTGCTGCATTGCTATGCAGGACAGATTTCTGACAATAGAACACGTTGACCCTTAAAGCGGATGGGGTCCATCTGTGGACGGTCGTGCTAGATTCCACTCCTTTCAGCCGAGAATATGAAGATAAGGCCACAGTGGACAAGTGATAACCAAAATATGACAGCCGAGGTTAAGAGAAAATGTTATCTTGTCAAAAAGATCGCAATTTCTCTTGGGTTGTCCAAATGGTTGGGTCAGATATTGGGGTGATTAGCATGAATCCAATCTCTCATGCCTCAGTTTTCAGATTGGTTTACATCCCGTGACCTACACCTCAGCTGCTGTTTTGCATTCCTGTTCCCCTTCCCATTTGTGTGCTGCCATATGAATACCCAATATTTTGAGTGTGCAAGTTGCTGGATTGTCACTTGCTATGTACTGGTTGCCCTTTTGCAACCACTCAGTATTTCCTAATAAAAGCTTATTGTCTTCGGAAACTATTCATAATCTTTAATGATGGCAAAATACAGAAGTCCTCTTACTACATCTATTATTGAGAACAGACTCTAAAGCCTTACTCTTGGTCTCCAGGACTGGGGCCTCGATCCTATTAATCAAGCCTTAGCCTGTTCCTATGTCCAGTTTACTACGAACAATCTCCCAAGAATTCTGCGGTCATCAAGATTTGGACCACGTTCCTGCTAAACTCCTCAGTCTTGCCATCTGACAGTATGGCTCTGGCAAAGAGTCCACTGCACATGGCAGCTGTCCAGGATAGCCTCTGGCTGGGCAAGAATAGGGCCTTGCATCCAAGCCTGTACCACCGAACTGAACTGTGTCATTCTGCTCAGGGTTCCACCCCTCTTTCAATACCATATTGCTATCAATAAACCCAGTGGTGGCGCCAGAGGTTTTGTCTTCCAGGTGCTATAGTGGAGCTGAATCATTCAGTGATGGGGCTCATGGATATAGGGTAGTCTTTATTTGCGCTAAAGCCAGACGCATGGCATTCAAAAGTAAGTTTCAGATATGTTTTTACCAATGCCACTACTGATTCACAAAGCAACAGCGATTTTTGTTTGGTTTCAATATACAAGTGAACTGCGTCAGCAACATGGGAGACAACCCGGACTATACAAGAGGATAAACAATAAACTACCAGAGCTTCTGAGCCATAGTGCACATCATCAATCACACACCAATCCAGCAATCAGCATTAAATACGTGCTTTTCAAATGAAAAACAATGTCTACTACTATTCATATTACATTGACAGACAACACCAAAAGATACATCACTAATCGCTGTTAGATCGCATATGGAGAGAGACCGTGCCTTCAGTTGCCAATTATTATAATTGAAAAACGTGTCAATAAAGGAAAATGATTGACAACTTGCCAGGACTAATTCTTGTCATCAAGGGACATGTCTGTTCTAGCGACGGGCCTGGGTTGTCATAATGTTATGGCTCATCTGTGTATACGACAACAATAAAAGTTGATGAGATTTTCACTGCTTAGGGTCAAAGGTCGAGGTAAAAATCACACAAAAGGTTAAAACCAATGCTGCGGGCGGAGGTTTACACTTTACTAAGTGCCCATATAGAATTGTTTGGTTTCTATGAAAATAGTTATTCGGGATGTGAATTATTAATATTCATATTCTTTGGAACAGAAGTACATTCCTGGCTCAAACCACACTATTTCATTTATTTGCTTACCGTTTTTAGGTTTATTTCCAGGGCACTTGCCAGTTAAGTACGTCATAAGCTCATTAACCTTAACACTGAGGCCGACAAAGGAACATGAGGCCACACGGAATCTGACCTAAGCCTGGCATTGGGACGGAAGCCATGTTATGGAGCTGCAGCTGCCAGAGCGAGGTGCGCTACTCTCTATTTCTTTCATGCCCCCAGCCAATCACGCTCTGGTGACCTCACTGGACGATGAGGTAACTCTGAGGCTCTCTTGCTGCTATGTGCGAGATGCGGGCTGCAAAACCCTGAAGGTGAAACATCTATGCACTGAATCATGCAACTCGCGGACAGGCTGGCCGGTGACTGACAGTAGTTTAAACTTTCAAAGGAAGAGTGCCCATTGAGTAGAGTGGGCATGTACTGTGCACACCCTTGTTGCTTGGCAATGGGGGACGGGGTGGCGTTTAGGCAGACAGGTGGATGGCATCTGTCGGTCGTCTCACCGTTAAGAATAGCCCACAGTGACATAATGCGTTTCTTTGGACCAGCTGAATCCCACAGTTAGACAAACGGGCTTTAAAAGCTCTGACATGAGGGCCTAGAGGATAAAAGACCCTGCCTGGTTGCTGGTAATCTCTGGCTGGGGCCAATAGCTGGACTTCAACTCCGCCGTAGCAGAGGGAATTCACCGGCGTCCACCCCTCCTGGGGTTAAAGACTTGCCAAGTCTCACACACCCATGAAGCCCGACAGTGACTCCGTCTACATAGGTAATGCTCTTCGACCAGCCTTTGCCATCTGTGGGCCAGCCAGGTCTAGTCAGTACTTTCCAAGGGAGAGGGGGAGAAACCTAGGATGGAAGACAACAAGAAGGTCAGGGGAAATCTCTTGCTTGTTCAACAATTTTACTGTGAGTGACACTGGGACCAATTAGTTTTAAACACTGCTGGTACTCTGTATGGGAGTGAAATGGACCTACCTTAGAGAGTGAGCCATTTTCTTCTCAGAAAATATTAACAATCTGCATTGAGCTGACTGGTGAATGGTCATCTTAACATGCTGAGGTCAGTATTTCCTGAGGAAATCCACTACATTGTACCAGTAAATGTGTTTGGTGACAGGGAAATCAGAAAGCCTATTGGCACTGACTTATACTCAGCGAGTCACTTCTTATAGGCTGACTCTAACTGTGACTATGGCTACTGAATATCAACTCCAAAAGCAAGAGCTAGATTTCTGTGATAGAGCAATGATTTTTTTCTGCCTATTTGGTGTGTGTTCTGATGTAATTTCCATTTGTGTCTTGCGAAAGGGTCATTCCATGTCAAATCATCCAGATTTTGAGAAATTTTATCCCTTGGATGATTTGACGTGGAATGACCCAAAATAATTTTGTTAAGTTGATTATTCTTGATCCAACTGTTGTCATCACTCTGGACCTACTTCAATGTGAGAGTGAGTACTACCAATGACTTGCACTTAAATAGTTACTGTAGGGGATGTCAATATGGGATCTTTAACCAGCGAGGAGCCTGGCTAAAAATTGAATATCTAGGACACCTCCTACTTCACAGTTCCCCCATCACTCCATTTGGAGTGTTTGGAGATGAGAAGTATTCCGACTTTTCACTTTCACTGTATATGACAGGGCTTACCAATAAACTGCGTGGCGGCCTTACGAATGAACACTCTTTCATTTTATAAATCGGTTGGATGTTCTTGCTAAAATAAGCAAAAATACTCATTCAAAAATGTTCACTATCAAGTGTAGAGCTCTATATAAATCTGTAGATATTACCCTGAGGGTAAGTCTCTTCAAGAGAAGAATGTGGAGTTATTTATAGGGGATGAGCTTTGCGATTGACCAGTGTCTCTTTGTCCTCCAGTCAGCATTTCACAGCTGTTATAAACTTCCCCAGCACATTATCAGCAAAACGCTATGAATAGACTGTATATGCTTTATGGATAAGAGGAACACTTTACATCTTTCCTGGTGCTTTAATGCTTGAAATAGAGGGACAGACGGGCTTCTTTTTGATCCATTCACTGGCTGTTTTGGCTGCCTGACCACATTTTGCTCTCAAACTACAGGCCAAAAACAAGTGGTTGTCATAAATGTCATAAAGAACTGGTGCTGGATTTGCAAGAGCCCATACCTCCGCCAGCATAGCTGGATTTGAACTTTGGCCTGTACCTCAGCTATACTTTAGCCTAGATATCCCAAAATATCCTGCTAACAGACAGACGAACAAACATATAAATAAATGAAAGGTCATTCATAGAATGACCACTTACCGAAAGCATGCACAGATCTCTGAAACAGAATTAACCGAATGGAGTTGGTTTCAAGTCTCTAGCTGTAATAGTAGCAAAGTTATGAAGCAAAATGTGGTTTTACTGTTTTTGGTGACCTTGACCTTTGACCTAGGGACTATACAAAGTATAGGCATCTGGCGACTAACCTCCTATGTCACATGGTGAAGTTTAATAAACATAAACAATATTGATAGGGTAAAAAAGCGTGTTACTAACAAACAGACAAACAAACAAACATACAAATGAAAATTATGATCATTTTTCTAATATCCGATTTTGACGTCGGAAAAATGTCAATTACATCTAAACTGTTAGACCGACTGGGCTACAATTTGGTGTGTGAGGGACTTGATCTATCTGATAAAAGTGAAAAATCAACAAAATCAAAAGTAGAAAATTTACGTCATTTTGTTGCGTCATTTTGACGTACGTGTGATGAAGTCATTTGAATTTTGATGACAAACTACTAAAAGTACTTTCCACAATGGACAAAATGGTGTTAGTTTTAAGTCGCTAACTTAAATAGAACAAAAGATATGAGCCAAAATGTGTTTTTTACCTTTTGCCTCACATTGACCTTGACCTTTAAGTTATTTTTACGATTTCGATTAAGCCAAGAGTTTAAGATAAAATCGTGTTTGAGACAAACAGACAGAGAGACAAACAAATAAATGATGTCAAATATTAAATTTGATGGCATACTACTAAGAGCACTTTTCACGAGACACAAATTGGCATTGATATCATAATAGAACTGATGTTATTAGTCAAATTGTGATTTTCACCTTGATCGTGATCATGACCTTGACCTTGAAGCTAGCAAATTCTAATTTCTTTCAGCGACTTATATCCCTGATGTCAACAGTTATACAATATTTAGTCTATACACAATGGAAATGGTTCAATAGCAAAATGAAAATAATAGTCACTTTCCTAAAATGCGATTTTGATGCAGAAAAATGTCAATTACGCCATAACCGTTTGACCGATTTTTGGTGTGTGAGGTACTTGAGCAATTAACTATACTATGACATGAAAAAAATTTTGTGAAATAAAAAATTTTCGTCATTTTGTGACGTCATTTTGACGTACTTTGACCGGAGGATCATCTTGGGGACCCGTAATCACTAAATTGGACTATGTATGGTGAACAAAATGGCGTTGGATTCAAGTTGTTATCTCAAATACGTCTCATTGACCTTGACTTTGAAGTTATTTTTATGAAAATCAATAGGCTTCTCTCAAGGTCATAGGACATTCAAAAGCTGCAAAAGAGATTTCGATTAAGCCAGTTTAAGAAAAAATCGCGTTTGTAACAAACAGACAGATGGACAGACAAACTAACTAATGGACCCGACCAACATATTTGCCGAAATTCCGATTTCGGCAAGTAACAACCAGTAGCAAAAACATAACCTCCTTGGCAGAGGTAAAAATCTAGCTTAAAGTGATCTCCCAAGTATCACGTAATCAACAGTACAAACTGGACATTTCTCAACAGCTCCTTCAGTTCTTTAATTTTCTAGATACAAATCCAACAAGATGGATGCGCAGGTGGATGGAAGGAAGGAAGGGAGGAAGAAAGGATGAAATTCAATCCTATATCCCCCACACCAGTTTGTGGTGGGGGATAATAATGTGGTTTTTTTCACTTATCCAATTGAATTTATTCATTTTCTTATGGTATTAAATTATTTCATTTATTTTAATTTTCAATGTAAGGCCTCTTGCTTGCTTTCAGTAGATACACTGATAGAACATTTATGCAACTCATTATTTAATAATCATTGTTATGAACATCAACACGTTATTATGAAATGGCAGGTGTCTTATAAGGCTCACGGTAAATGGGAAACTCAAGTAGGGCGAGAAGTGTCAGAAAACAGCCTTTTTATTAGGATGGTCAACAAGCAGGAATCAGTGCACAATAGGTAAATGCAGGACAGATTGGAAAATGTCAAAAAGCCATGGGAAAGCCAAAACTGGGAGATCAGTCAGCAGTCAGGGCTTGAGTGGAGACAGGCAGGGGTTATGTAGAAGTGAGGTCCAGGACAGGAGTCTGACAGGGCATGGCAAACAGCAAGAGACGGGCAGGAACCAAGGAACAAGGGCTAGGCATGAAGAGAAAATTCTGGAAACATGTAAAAAGCACAATGCAGGCAGAACACAATCTGGGGAAGAATTTGAAATTTAATCAGGTCTATATTCACAGGCTTTTTAGCCCCTTTGCACAGATATAGACGCCGGCGTCCATAAATTCCAAAATTTAATTCCTAACTTATTCTGTAATTGAATTTCCAAATGTCTTGCTTCTCTGGAATATAATTTTCCAGAGTGTCTGTGACACAAATATTGAGTAATAAAGCCTAAATAGGCTTATGCATAACAGGTAAAATTGTAATTATTTGTATTCTGGGCAAAGGGGTTAAACACATTAAGGACCAGGCATAGGAATGACACACTAGGAAACAAGCAACAGGTGAAAGGAATCAGAAATAAAAGCAAGTCATTTCACATATGAAGGATGGAAAGCCAACTATCGCCAGCAGCACAGGAAATAAAAAATGCAAAAACTCAAATTAGTGCACAGAGACACCGGATGTGGCATTATCCCAATTTAGATATTCAACACTCGTGTATCACCTGTGTTTTTAAACCCTTAAAATTAGCCTGCTGTTTTTACAGTGCTTCAGTGATTAGAGCTGGGGTCTCAAACTGATCCATAAAAGGGCCAGGGGGCTGCAGATTTTCAGTCCAGCCGAGCAGAAGCACGCCTGATGCAATCAAATTAATCATCCGATCTCAGCCTGCGTGGTTGATTTGTTGTATCAGGTGTGCTTCAGCTAGGTTGGATAGAAACCATACAGCCCCTTGGCCCTTTTATGAACCAGTTTGAGATCCATGGAATAGAAACTTAAGTCCATAGAGTCTCTGGTTTTAATGGTAATTGTCATTGTACTACAGTAATTTGAGTAATGTGCACTGATAATAATACTCATTTTCACATTGCTTTAATGCAAAAGGATTAAAACCCTTACCCACTTTGGACCAACATTGAAGACAAGGCCATTTCCTCTAGCTCGGTGCTTCCTGAACTCCATCCAGTAGCCCCACTGGGTATGCTGGTTTTTCCACGGCCTTAAACTGCTCTAAAGTCTCATTTGTGCTTGAATTATTGTGAAAGCTAATTCAAGTTTAACCTCTTCCACCCGGGAATTGCTATTGGAGGGATGATAGCCCTGCAGTCAACTCGCCTCACGGCACATCATCTCTCCAATCCCGAACGTTTCCTAATTTGAATCTGGGCGTTAATTCGTTCAGTTGCGAGGATCAATCAGTAGAGGTACGGTTCAATTTTTCATTTCCAGCTTGCATTATTGTTCATTGCGATAGTAATCTAAAATTTTTGTCCACATTAACGGTGACATAAAATTTTAATTTCTATCTAAGCTACTGTATTGGCCTGGCTCACAAAACGGTAAGTATTTTTTCTGTGCCTGTGTCCGATCAACTTGATGCTTTAGAAGAAAACTTTTTAAAAAATGCAGTTTTGCTGACTTAGGTCTACGTGTTATTTTTGCTTCTGTGAAAATCAAACTCTGTCTAGGAGTGACTTTATCACAATGCAGATTAACTTGTTTCCGAATAATAATCTGATAATTAACTAATACTAATACTGCCATAGTGACATATAGCTTTGCATTAAAAAGGAAGGCCATAATATGAAATAACATAGATGGCAATAAACAAAAATTTCTAGAAATTCCGACTTAAATTTGAATTTTATGTAATGAATGCTTCTGAAGATTGTATTCAGGTGAGGTTTCACATTTTATTTCTAATTAATGAATTAGATCATTGCTGTTCATACGATCTCATATTGTAGTCTTCCAACAACTTTCTCCGAAGCTGGACAATAAAGACCTCATCAATAATTTTGCTACCATGGAAGTTTAACACATGGCATGCATTTTTTTTGAATGCCACATGTCAAACTTTCACAATACACTAATAACTAATTTACTGAATTATTTAATTACCAACATTTCAACATAAGGAGCCCTTCCCCACAACCCTACTGTATTCCTTTGAACTCCAAAAAAATATTTAGTGCCATCTTAAAACAAATGAGGTTGCACTGCTAAAAAAATTGATAAAATGGGAGATGGAAGTCAGAGAAAGTATTGGATTGTTTTTTTTTTCCCATCCTTGCAATATCACTGTTAAGCCCATCGGTGATCTCTGTCATTTCTCAATACTTTCTTAATAATCACAGGCTTACATATTGGTCTTGATTATTCAGTAAATAAATTGTGTGTTGATCAATCGGGTGATTTTAAACGAAGCAAGTTCCTGGCAAGCCACTAAAAATCCTGTAATGCCGGTGTTACCGCGAGGGGGATGCTGGGCCTTAGGGTGTTGATCTGTTGTTTCCAGGAATATTTTTTTATGACTTTTGTTTCAGATAATTGCAAGGAATTACCAAAAGAGAGAGTCATATCAGCACCAGAATGTTCAGTTAAGAATATTTTATTTCAATATTGTGATCTAGGGCCCCTTCTAACTCAAGGTGAACTGCTTCTGTCTCTCATTGTTTCTGTAGAGCTTCACAGAGGTGAGAGTGTGCAGGAGAAGCAGGTAAAGGAGGCCCGGTCCAAGTGCCGAAGCATCGCTGCCCTGCTGACCGACGCACCTAATCCCCACTCCAAGGGCGTTCTCATGTTCAAGAAGCGCAGACAGCGTGCCAAGAGGTACACTCTGACCTGCTTTGGCAGTGTGGAGGGCGCGCAGGGCCAGGATGGGACTGATGAGGATGAAGAGGGAATCTTTCCCACCAGTGAGTCTGAGCTTGATGAGGATGGCTTTACCTCAGCCCCTGAGTCTGCCTGGGACAGCGACCACTTTGATATTCTGGAACGGAAGACCGCCACCGCAGGTTTTGGAGAGCCAGAGAGCCCGGGGCTGAACAACGCTTTTGGGAAGGGTGCTCAGCTTTTCGAGCAACAGAGGAGGAGGGCAGAGGAACATGCTGCTGAGGCCTCTCTCGTAGTGATGTTCACAGAGGCTTCCCCTCCTCAAGTGTCATCTCTAGTCTCGTCGGACGTGCCAAGCTTACCTGCAATATACACCACAGTCTCCATGCCTGCCCCACTGGCAGAGCCCACTCCAGCTGCCCCACCAGGGAACTGCAGTATGATGAACGGAGACTGTACTGTTGTGAGCCGAGCTAGCCTGCTAATGTCACCACCGCTGGTGAATGGTGGGCCTTCGGGCTCTGTGCCGAACAGAACTGCCCAACCCTTTGCTGCTGGAATTGTCAGCCATAGGACAGCCACCACGCCGGTGGTTTTCCGTCCCAGCGTTCCAAAGAAGAGCCCCCCGCAGCCCACAGCGGCTGCTCAGGATACTCCCCTACCCTTCTCCCCACCGCCTGCAGAGGTGAAGCGGGCCATCTCTACCACGTCTCTGTACATCCCGCCCAAATCTGCACCCAAGAATGCCCCACCCTATATGATGCCCCCTCCATCCTCTGTGTCAGCTGCTCTTGTTTATCCGTTCACTTCCCCTCCTGCCCTAGCAGCACCCTTGCCCTCTGTACCCTCATGTGACCCTCCTCCTCAAGCCTCATCCTTTTCTCCAGCTCTCATACAAGCCTCATCTGTTTATCTTCCTCCAACTCAAGTCATACCTTTTTCCCCACCTCCTGTACAAGTCACTCCTCTTTTGCCACCTACTGCACATGCAACATCTGTTTATCTTCCTCTTACTCAAAACGTGCCTCTTTCTCCACCGCCTGCACAACCCACACCATTTTCTCCACCTTCTGTCCAAAAAATGCCCTTTCCCCCGGCCCCTGCTCAACCCATGCCAGTTTCTCCACCCTCTGTTCAACCCACACCATTTTCTCCACCTCCTGTCCAAAAAATGCCCTTTTCTCCGCCCCCTGCTCAACCCATGCCAGTTTCTCCACCCTCTGTACAACCCACACCATTTTCACCACCTCCTGTCCAAAAAATGCCCTTTTCTCCGCCCCCTGCTCAACCCATGCCAGTTTCTCCACCCTCTGTTCAACCCACACCATTTTCACCACCTCCTGTCCAAAAAATGCCCTTTTCCCTGCCCCCTGCTCAACCCAGGCCAGTTTCTCCACCCTCTGTTCAGCCTACACAATTTTCACCAGCCCTTGCTCAACACTCACCATTTTCACCAGCCCTTGCTCAACCCTCACCATTTTCACCAGCCCCGGCTCAACCCTTGCCATTTTCTCCACCTTCTGCTCAACCAATACAATTTTCTCCAGCCCCGGTGCAACCCATGCTATTTTCTCCACTACCCGCTCAACCTACACCATTGTCTCCTCCTCCTGCCCAAACTATGCCCCCTTTCCCACCTGCTGCTCAACCCACACCAGTGTCTCAACCTCCTCAGAGAGCCCCAACTCTTTCTCCACATGCCAATAACACACCCTTTTTGGAAACCCTTGAACATACTATACCCCCCTCTCCACTTCCTGTCCATACCACATCTTACAATCTACCTCAAGCACAAGCCACTCCAGTTTCCACACACCCCACACCCTTTCCCGCACCTCCAGTTCAAGCTCCATCTCTCATCTTAGCTGCAGCAGAAACCCCAGCCATTGTTCCTCCTCCAGTACCATCAACAACCTGTGCCACACCTGTATCAGCTGCGCTCTTCCCTTCATCTGCTACTAGTGTTAGTCAACTTTCTCCACACATCTTCTCCCCCCCTCCCCAGCAGCCCTCAGCTACAGCAGTTCCTCTGCCACCAACACCAAAGGTGTCCTTCAACCCATTTGTCACGGTGGCAGCTACTACCCCTTCACCCCCTGTCTCAGCCGCTCCTGCTACCCCTCCCATCTCCATGAAGAGCTCTGCCACCACTACTTCCACTGAGGCCTTGACATCTCGGGAACAGAGGATCTCTGTGCCTGCCGCTCGCACTGGAATTCTGCAGGACGCACGCCGTCGTGGCAGCAAAAAGCCCATGTTCAGCGCTTGTGAAGAAAAGAAGCAAAATTCTCCCAATCCAGAGCTGCTCTCACTAGTACAGAATCTGGATGAAAAGCCCCGGGCTGGGATAGAGCCAGGGTTTGAGTCTGGCCCTGAAGAGGACTCTCTCAACCTGGGAGCAGAAGCCTGCAACTTCATGCAGGCCCACAAAAGCAAGCTGCCACCACCAGTGGCCCCCAAGCCCCATAATGGGCCACAGATACCCCAGATGGGAGGTAAAGGGGCAGAGCTGTTCGCTCGACGGCAGAGCCGCATGGACCGGTATGTTGTGGGTAGAACAGCTCCCTCCAGTACACCTATGTCACCGGCTGACCCCCGTCTTCCCTCACCCACCCCCTCGCTTCCAAATCATTGGAAATACTCTCCCAACATTCGAGCCCCCCCTCCCATTGGCTACAACCCCCTGTTATCTCCATCCTGTCCACCAGGAGCTCAGCGCTCCGGGAAGACCTCCCAGGTGGTCAAAGTCACCAAGAAGAATGACGTGCAGAAGCAAGCTCTCAAGCCCCTGGAAGTCATGGCGCGGCAACCTTACCAGCTCAACTCCGCCATGTTCACCTATGGAGGAGGTGAATTGCCTGCACCAGCCCACCAGCAATCACAGAATATCTCCCTCACCACACCCAAGCAGATTCCTGTCAAGGCTGCCCGCGTCTACAACATCAAGCGCTTCTCCACACCCACACCCATGTCTGCACCTGCAACCCTTAGCCCAGCTGTGATTGCACCGCGGTCTGCCACCACACTGGGTGAGCCCTTGCGGTGCTTCGATGTGGTGTCTCCACCACCCACATCTCTCTCACCTCCTCCTGTCCCCACAGGCAGGCTTCCTGAACTCCCCAAAATCTATTCGGCCCCTGTCCCCAACCCCACACCTAGTCCTGCGGTGGGCTTGACGTACGCCCCGCTCCAGAGTGCCAGGCAGTGGGTGAAGAGTGCCCCTGAGCTCAGCCCCCTGAGCTCCGCTGTGTCGGGCAGCTCACAGTCAGTGAGGGTGCCCAGGCCCCGCTTTTGCACCTCCAGCATGGGTCTCCAACCAAAGGTGTGGAGACCGGGCTCTGTGCAATACTAAGGGGGTGATTCGTGCTTCTCTATGGTTGGCTTGCAATGCCCTGCCTTGTCCTGTCCTGTCTCGTCCTTAACGAAGGACCACGTGTCATGTAACGCTTTGCCCCACCATAATTCCACCAACACTACCCCATGATTCCATCCCACCATGCCCCACCTCACCCTGCCCTCCCCACAGCTGCTCATCCTGTCTCAGCCTACTGCATCTTATCCTGCAGTGTTTCCTGCCATGACAGAGCTTTTCTGAATATTTCTATTAAAAATTAACATCTTAGTCTATATTCCAATTTCACATGAAATAGTATGCTCAAGCCGGGTGATTTTAACAGCTGGGCATACTAATACCTCCGACATCCTGACAAACAAGATAAATGGCATAATACCCACTGGGAGAATTTCTTTTTTACTCAATGGAGCAAATCATCTGTGGGTCTTGTAACACCCACAAATGTAATAAACCACAATACAATACAAATCTTCAGCTTTTAATGCAATAATCCCACAAATGTAAGAAAATTCCCACAAACGTAATAGCAGTTGCATACTGCAAATGTAATACATAATTTACCACAAATGTAATAACTACTATAATTGCAGATTTATATTACATTTGTGGACTATTATTCATGCGGGTGTGACAGGTCTCTTTTTCTTTGATACAGTAAGAGACAAATTAAAGCAGACTTTGTAATTACTCCCATATGATGTATTTCTTCATGCACTTGATGATTGGTGTGCTGCTTGCTGCCTCCAGGATGTGGCTGTTATCTGTTAGTTGTACTCTTGCCAATGAATGTGTAACACTGATTTGAAGGCGACGCATCAAAGTAGCTGGGATCACGCAAAATAGTTCAAACCTGGGAGGCATTAATGACTGGAACTATCACCATGGGATCTGCTCTTTGTGGGATACCATCAACAATAGGAAGCAAGTGGCACCAAATGACATGGCACCTGTCCTAATGTGGTCCGTGCACAGAAATGTGACCAAACCAGACCAATGTATAATCGGAATGAAGCTGAGTGAAGAATTCAGGGTTAGGGTGGGCAGGGGCCGAACATTTCATATTTTTGTGTGTTCATCTGCTCACATTGAAAACCCTTGGTGACTGTCTCTTAACTCATTTGGCGCCACACTTTCAATGGTCCAGCAGGCCATTGTTATGCACTGAATACATGGGGGAAATGTAAACACAAGAACATTCTGAGCGACCACGACTGTGGTGATGAAATTGCAGTGCCATCTGGTGGAGATAGGCGATACTGAAATTCCGACAAGTAGTATAACGCCAAGCACCATTAACTTATCTTCACGTCAAAGACGTAGATCAACGTCAAATGAGTTAATCAAGAGTTCAGAGAGAATCAAGCTTTTCACCTGGAGCAAAACTGAAAGTCCTTGCCTCCGGTCCAAATGTGCTGGAGGTCACAGTGGAAAAGGGGCTAAGCCTGAAATGTTTGCCTGAGGTAATCACTCCATTTTATCATGATTTTTAACTTGTTGCCAAATGACAGGGAGAAAGAAAAGCCATGTTCATTCAGCCATTTGTGACAGGAGAGAGGGGGGAGGCAGTTTATTGGGCTCTGGAGAGTTAGTGTGACTGTAACATGCTGAGGAAGTGCATGAGGGATGATAAACAGGAAAGTAGGGAGTCTTCTCTTCTGTATGATGGTATGGTCCATATGCCAGCTCCAGGAAGTGTATTCAGGGCAAGTGCTACCCTCTGCACTATCAGAGAGTACCTAATGCACTTACGAATCGCCAGAATCAACCTGCTGCACTGCTCTGAAAGATAAGAGCTGAGCATCAGTAAACGCACCATTTACACTTACATAACATTCTGTCATCGCCATCATTTAATGGCAAAAATAATATCACATTTTTCTCACACTCTCAGATAAACACAAATACGCACACATTATTTTCATATGCATTTCCTCTATTTGTCAATAAGGTACGCTGTTGAATCAAACAAAGTGCATTTTTAAATCTGGAAATGAATTTTGTTAAATTGATTCTCCTGTTACTTGCGCATTTTAGGACAGGCTCGAATGCAGATATTGCCGACATGGGTCGGTGTTTTCTGTGCCTCTTTAACTGCTGTATCCTCTAGCAAATACGGAGTGCCTTTACCACCTCCCCAACACACACACACACACACGCACTAAACATTTCAGACATCCAACAAGTGATGATATTAAGAGATAGGTAGCATACGAAATGTCAGCACGTGGACAAACAGAAAAAGTAATCCCATCCTGGCAGGGGCTCACTGTATGAAAATATGAAAACGCGATCTTTAGTGCCTTTTGTAATATCACTTTTGGTTGTGAGTGTTTTTTTTTTTTTTGGTTTTGTTTTGTTATTTTATCATTGAAATGGCAGGTGGGCACCGCTTTGAGGTGTCAGGCTTTCATTTACTGCTCTGTATGTATTTTTATTTGTGCTTATGATTAGAAAAAGAAAAAAATTAGAAAATGGTCTCAAGTTGTATTTTAAAAGAAAAGTGAAAGAAAAGAAGAAGTTTCAGAAGTTTCTCTCGTACTGAGATTCTGTGTTCACTAAGAGCGGGGACAGCCTGTACTAGGACAACTTCGCATTTCATATGTGACACATAAGCTAAAAGTGAGGCTTGACAGACACAAAAATATATGCTTGGATCATGAGTTTCAGAGCATATCTGTTTTCATGAGAAATGTTTCTAATTTAATTTTGAGACAGACAAAATGATGAAATCTGTCTTTTTTTTTGTTACTCTTTGTACTGAGAAACTTGAGTGGAAAGCACATGAAAGATGGGACCTGAGGTGGGATTGGCAGCACAAACTGCCTGTAAAAAAAGAAAAAAAATGGTGATTGATGATTTGTATTGAGATGAAAGAAGGTAGCAGGTATTTGACTGGCTAAAGGACATGAGCATTCAGAGGAGAATGACATGAAGGAATAAAAATAGACTTGAAACCTTTCAGCTGTCTGTGGATCTCTTTACTGTCACCTTGGCCTCTTCCTGACCTGCGAACGTGGTTGTAGGTGTGAAAGCATGTGTATCTATTTGCACGCACACAAGTATGTGTGTGTGTGTGTGTGTGTCTGTGCGCGCGCGTGATATTTTTAAAGGAAATTCCAGTTCATCAGTGAACAAATTGAATTGATCATTTAAAATTTTCAAAGGAGCATAATTAGATTTTTCGGCGTTTATGAAAGACATTTCAATTAATTCACATCATTTCAGACAATCCCCCTGCTATGGTAGGAGCCAATTCTTATCTTATATGCTCATAAGATAAGAATTGGCTCCAACCATAGCAAGGGGATTGTCTGAAGTAGCTACTGCATGTTTTCAAGGTACTGTGTGTGAAGTACATCCCCAATACACAAAAAATAGAATCCTAAAAAAAGTCTCAAGGCATTCCAGTCCTGACAGACTGATAAAACAGACAAACTGTTAAATGGCAGATTCACAAAAACAGCTCCTGCACTGGGCAATAGAGTAACAGTGCGACGTAAACATTGTGACATAGCATTATATTAGTTCCAGTTCCTACAGTCCAATATCAGAACAAACAAGGCAACCTTGTCACCAATATCCCCCGCCACGGTAAGAATGGTCACGGGGGAATGGGGAGAACTTGTCCCCATTAAACACCCATACACCAAGTTCAGAGTCAAGGGCCATAACTCCCTAAAACAAAATTTCTCAAAATCAATTGTCAAACTCATGCAAACTCATGGTCATTAGTACTGGCCACAAACAAAATTTCACTCATGAAGGTGCAATAGTAGCAGAGAAAACTTGTCCCCATTGCAAATCTCATACACCAAGTCGACAAACAGAAACAAGGATATAACTCCTTAAAAATAAATTTCTCGGAATCAACAGTTGAGCTTGGAATCAGTAGCCTATGGAAACCTCAGCGATCTTCAAAAATGCAATAAAAATATTTTAAAAATATTGCTCTAAATTATTTTAATCATATCCAGGTGTTAAAAATTATGAGTGAATCCCCAGGGCCACGGGTGAACTTTATATTGCATTAAAACTTGTGCCTACAACAAGCAAATGAAAAAAAAGGTTTAAATTCAGGGTCACTGGTAAAAATAAATAAATAAATGAACACGTGGTGGCGGGGAACAACTTAAAGAAATTAAAATGAGTGAGTAATATAGGGCACTGGCGGCCCCAGAAGCTACCGCCGTTAAGATAAACAAAATGTTGAAGTTTTTGATGACAGACGCACGCATGGACGGACGCACGCATGGATGGAGCCCGACGCCGTAGCTCCCCTGCTACTTGAGCGGCGGGAGCTAATTAGGAGTCTGTAACTGAAAATGTTGATAAGATAAAGCAAATTGTCAAAGTTTTTGGTGATATTTTTAGGCCAGTGACCTTGAAAAAATGGGTCAAGGTCACCTTTAGGCACGTGATATTAATTGAGAAAACCTATTAAAACATGAAACTATGGTTCTGAATATAATCAGACACTAACAAGACTCAAAATCGGTAGGATACTAGCTCATTTACATCCACTTGTCCCAACATGGTTATTTATTTATTTAGCAGATGCAAAGTCCTTTAACCAAGCAGTTGCCTCCAGGTCTGCTGTATAGAGGGTGTATAGTCCTCGTTTCAGTCTTTGGAGAGGGCGAGCTTCAATGATGTGCTCCATTGTGTGCTCCTCTCCACACGCACACAGTGGGCTAGGGATACTGCCCCATTTGCGAAGGCTGGCCAATCATGGGCCATGTCCAGTCCGTAATCTGCGGAGGGTTGGCCACTGTCTCCTTGGGAGGTCTGTGCCAGGGACCTGATGGGTAGGGTCTGACACCAGACGTTTATTGGGGACCTCCTCGGACCTCCTCCTTCTCCCCAAGTTGATTGGATGGTGAAGTCAGCTGGTGGGGTGTTCTTCCTGTTGGGTCGTCTGAATGGGAGTCGAGCAGTGGGTGGGTTGAAGATGTCTGCATGGATTGGTAGTTGGGGAGAGTCTTTGGTGTTTTGGAGCATCCTTTGAGTAAATGCTACCCACCAGATATGTGGAAGTGCAATGTTTGACAGGACAGGGAACCAGGGAAGTGGTGTTCAGCAGATTGTCCCGATTATGATTCTCATAGCTGTGTTGAGCTGGGTATCCACGTGATGTGTGTGGGATGACCTGGACAATACAGGGGCACACTATTCTGTTGCAGAATATGCAGGGCCAAAGCTGAGGTGCGTAGTGTGGAGGTTGACGTGCCCCATTTTGCACCAGCAAGCTTGCAGTGCAGGTTGCTTCTGGACTTCACCATTGCTTCCATCCGTTTTATGTGTTCCTTGAAGGACAGGGTCCTGTCAAGGGTTACTACAGCGTAGGTTGGATGAGGGGCATGCTTAAGTTCAAAGGAATAGACAAAGGAATTTCAAAATACAGTTTGGAGGATACATCATGTCATCAACTAATGATACATGCGAATGTTTGAACATTTAGAGCTCATACAATTAAGCTATCCTTCTCTGAAAGTCGGTCCTGAAGCAGAATTCCCCCATCATCGACGATTTCATGAATGCTGCCATTGAAAATATTTCAACCAGTCAGAGAAATCCTCCAGGAGATGCTCTAACGTCACATGGGTGCAGCACGTAGAAGCTATACATAGGAGTGAGACTGCGCAAGCATTGGGATGGTTGTTAAATTACTCACTAACATTCGGTTTCATTGATTTCCACTGACTGCTATACTTGCAGTCCTAATGAGCAAAAATACCGCAATACTTTGAATCACTTCAGTGTTAGGCACGGCCGAAAACCCGCTGAAATCAGCAGCTGCTCCACTGTCAGTGGATGCGACAGTCCTAATGAAAACATATCAATTGCTCAGGGGTGCTTTTCCCGAAATCACAGATATTAACTTCCGTTGTACAAACCACTGACAATGAATGGACGAACTGTGTAAGCTGCTTACTGAGTTAGCAACTACGCTTTTGGTACACAAAATGGTCGGTAACAGACAGAAATGGAGCTTCAAGCTAACACTTCTCTATTTATTAGTCAGAAAAGGCCGGAAATCAAAATGCCGCTGAATGATCATTCCTGATATTTACCGAAATATTACCCAGAGAGCATATTTGTTTACATGGGTTCCAGCAGTCAGGTCTGCACTCATCGGCTGACCTGGAACGAACATGGAACGACCTTTTCCCCCTTCCTGCATTATAACCCTAACACTCACCCTAACATCATGGTAATCTGTCCGTCGTCTGTCTGTTCATCCGTCTGTCAACAATGGCAGCACATTTTGGTATCATTAGGGGATGAAAAATCATGGGAAGAAGAGTCCATGGACGAAAAGTCCTCTGGGACTGAAAATCTTGGGACTAAGTGTGACAGTTGAAGGGTCCTGTCACTGGAAGTGTCTCCTAATAAGTATGTGCCCTGGCTACCTTGCCAACGAGCCTGGCTCTTTGGTGACATGGTCAGCGCGCATGACTCTTACCCGGGTAGTCTGGAGGTTCAAGTCCTCGCCCGAGCCTCCTTCGGCCTGCTACATTCTGGCGTAATTGGCAGGATCTGGGGGATCCTAATGGATGGCAGCATGCGTCAAGCATGGAGCGTGAGGACACGCTCACGAAAGAGGGGGAGAGATGTGACAGTTGAAGGGTCCTGTCACTGGAAGTGTCTTCTAATAAGTATGTGCCCTGGCTACCTTGCCAACGAGCCTGGCTCTTTGGTGATGTGGTCAGCGCGCATGACTCTTACCCGGGAGTCTGGAGGTTCAAGTCCTCGCCCGGGCCCTCCTTCGGCCTGCTACGTTCGAATCCTGGAATCAAATTATTGTACAATGGAATGAAGCATTTTATGATTAATCATGTGGTATATAATTATGATGTTTGCATAGTTAAGATAACAGATAAAAAATCAATTGGTAGCATTAAAAAACAAACTTCCTCACACAAGCCTTTCCTTGATATATGTGGTTCTCCCTTTAGAGTTGTGTGTATAAAGGCCAGTTTATAGTCCAGGGTGTCGCCTACCAGGAATTGCAGAAAGGCGACATTAGAATGTTCCTGGATAGACATGGGCAGTGGTCACAGTCGTTAGCACAAAGTATTAACTCACCAGCAACATTCCAAAGACTTGGCACTGCGCATAATAGAAGAATAAATAACACAAAGCAGGTATAATAAACATTCATTGTAGAATACGATCGGCAAACTAAAAAAAGCCTCAAAGGTACTTTTTTGAGTGATGGTATTCTACGCTGCATGGTTATTAAAAAGGAGACAAACTTATATCTGTAGCATTGTGTTCACCCTCTCCAAAGAGCGCCTGGTTTCTATTTGTCTAATGAAGGACTAGCTATGTTTGACTCGGGTCATTTGAGGGATTCGGATCATTCTGAGTTGCTCGGTAATATGAGCCGGGTTGTGCGAGTCACTTGAGTCACTTGAGTCACTTGACACAAAATGGCCCGATTAAATGTTTGCAAAAACCATGGTACATTGACTCGAGCCATAGAAAAGCATACACACTTACCTTTATGTGTTACTGCCTACCAATAGAATATCCAGCCTGTAGCTGCCCTGGCTCCTAGTTCTACAAAAGGGCTCTTGTTATTGTTGCTGTTATTATTATTATCATTATTATTAATAATATTACAGTCATCACAACATGCAGAAACCCCCACCTCCAAGAAAAAAGAAATCTAGAAATAAAACATTATTATATTACATTAAATTACATTATATTATTTTACATTATACAGTGGTCCCTTGCTATAACGGGACAGCGCATTGTGCTATGCCCCCTAATTGGCTACAGGACTGTATAACATTGTCAATCAATATCCTCTGTGTTGTGTCTCCTGTACAGAATGCGTTCAGCATGTAAAATTTACATAAATCTTCGTTCGCTAGCTGTGTGACTCTGAAGCTGTATTTGTGGGCGGGGGGAGTTACAGCCTCAAATCATCTATATAGTAATTGTAAAAAAATAAAGCTAAAAATAAAGAAGTAATCCTACTTCGCGGATTTCGCCTATTGCGGCTTATTATTTTTAGAACGGAACTCCCGCGATTAACGAGGAACCACTGTATTACAGGATTTAATGTTTGTGAGGAATTTGATATTATAACAGGCCCAAATGCAGAATACAGTCTGCAATTCAGAATGCAGAACGCATTGCTTGAAAATGAAATGTGTATTTTTTCCCTTCACGCTGGAAAACGTTTTCGTTGTTTGTCAATAAATGAATAGCTTAAGCAAAAAGACAGGTCATCAGTCGTATTACGTCCGCAAAAAAAAACACCGATGTTCTAAATAGTGACGCTCCCAGGGTAACCAGTAACCACTACAAAAGAATATTTTATTTTAATTATTATTCTTTTATTCTCTTATGGTGAAAATGGATATGGGGTGGATCACAGTATTCATTGACACAACATAGGCAACAAGCTTATACGACAGTCATAGAAGTCAACAACATGGCAAACTCGTGTCTGTGTGCGAGACCGCCATTGGGGTATGCAGTGTATTCCCTCTGCTACAGTTTGTGCAGGACCGCAAGCAAGCAGGGATTCATACTCAAGCTAACCGAAAGCAGGGAGCCGAGTGAAGCCATGAGCTAACCAAGAGCAGCGAGCCGCGAGTCGAAGCCATGAGCCAACCGAGAGCAGCGAGCCGCGAGTGAGCCCATGAGCCAACCGAGAGCAGCGAGCCGCAAGTGAAGCCATGAGCCAACAGAGAGCAGCGAGCCGCGAGTGAAGCCATGAGCCAACCGAGAGCAGCGAGCTGCGAGTGAAGCCATGAGATAACCGAAAGCAGCGAGCCGCGAGTGAAACGAAACTCAGGATCCACCAGGAGTGACGGATCTCGGTTAAGTCGGTTGGATCCTTGTGACGGATCTCGGTTAAGTTAAGTCGATTGGATCCTTGCAGTTGAGTCAGAGACTCAGAGAAGTTAAGTTTCATTTTTCTGCCGAGTGCCAACTGAGCGAGTGAGTGGCTGAGTGCCTATGCTTGCGCTACTGCTTGGATCCACTAGTTGTGCTCAAGTCGCATATGTGTCATTTCTCTGCCAACTGTAGAACTCAACTGAGCCGGTTAAATAGACGTCTAGATCCGTGGTTCGTGAGTGATATTAGAGGGCCGGTTAATTGAGCCGGATCCCGGATCTTCTTACAGCTTTATGAAGGACCCATGTGGCGCTCCAATATCTACTTTTTTGGTAAAGGAATATATTTGATGTATATTTCAAAATATTTTTCCCCCTTCTTGTGTCAGACGCCTTGCCCCTGCCTCCAATGTCTGGGACTATGCCCTCTTCTCTTATTCTTAATGTGAAACCTGATTAATGCGGCGTCATGTGGTGGCCCTTCCAGATGGCTTTATTTGTGTATGACATTCATTTATCACTTTCGCTCATGTTCAGAATTTGCACTATTCCCAAACTTCCAAACCAAACATAATATCCCTGGTCAATAACAAACGACTGTGCTAGTATTTTAGCATACATTACGCTAAATATGCTAAATCTTGGTAGTTAAAGTAAGACCTATTTTGTAAGACTGTCACTTTATCCTTCATGTGAAGCGTAAACGTGTGCATGTGTGTCGTCAACAACAATAAACTGACACAGAATACGGCATTCATTCTTATTCATTCTGACATATTTTAAAATCAGACTTATGTAATGTGAAAAAAAAAATGCCACTGGATGGCAGTATTGTCCTTTTTTTCTTAAGCCCAGTCAGGAGCTAGGTTTGGGCATGTCCTGGGAATGTCTGAGAGGGGAAAGTCCCAGAGAATAAAAAAAAGTCTAAAAGGTGGGAGGGGGCTGCAAAAGAGTATATAAGGAGAAAAATTGAGAGAGTAGAGTCGTAGGAGAAATTGCAAGGAGAAGGATACACAAGACCAGACCTGCAAATATTTTTTTGGAGAATTTTTTCCTGTGTTGGAGCATTTCCCTGTCCCAGGACATCACCAAGCAACCCCATCTCAAGGGACTGTAAATATTTTTTTTCTTGTATTTGTCAATCTTAGTCAGTAGTATAAATATTAGGTTAGTTGTCAGTCTTTGTTTGATTAAATCTGTTTAAGTTTTAAAATTTTGTCTGTCATCCCTTGCTGTCGTAAATGTCATAACAAATTGGGGCCATAACACTTATAAATTATACTTTCATTCTAACAGGTGACAATAACTTAATGCTTGTTGGGTATTGAGGCTAATTTGGTGATAAGTCTGATATTACTGCAAAAAAAGGAGGGCATTGGGAGTTGCTTCAATGCAACTCAAAATGTAAGTCAATGAAAGGAAATTCTCATTTTTATTCTGTAGAGAGTGTCACCAAGATAATATTAAGAAATACTCAAGTAAACCTTCAGGACTGAATTCACAAGACGTCTTTTCATACTCATATAGTCACCTTAAGTCTGAAACTGTGTCTAAATATGAATTCCATATGTAAAGCTAAATGAGTGTGTTTATCTGAATTCATGAGAAGTGTTTAGCTACCATTTAGGTATCCACATTTGCTGTACGTAACTTAATAATTAAATCAATAGCGTTTATGGCAATGAGCAAGTTCTCTTTACGGTCATCCGCACAGTTGCAAAACTTTTCATTGCGGGAGGAATAACACATTGGCAAATATAAACCTTTATATTGAAGTGTGTATAATATGTGAGTGGGAAAATGTCAAAGAAATAAACAAAAAAAAGAAAAAAAATTGTACAAGTGATTGGCGGATGGGCCTTGTTGAGCTCATATGAAGACATATAGAGGCCGTTGAAGACAACGTAAGGGGTGCAGAGACTAACAACAAACATGTCATGGACCGCAATAACCAGGAAAATGAATGAAGGATTCCAAAGGTTTTGTCTTGTCTGGGAAAACCCAGTCAACTATGGGATGTACCTCCTCACCTGTGCAACTTTGAGTATTCTTATCACATCCATGACGAAATCCGCACTGTGACATCAGGAAAACACCCTAAACTATCCTCGAGGTCTGTCTAGAGTGTTCTTTTACTAAATACACACTGGCTACTGTAAGATAAACAATATATACAAAGTCAGCCTTCAAGAACTGGCAATTAACTATATGCATGGAATGATCACCTGCTCATGACAGATGAATTACTCTCATGAATTCTGTGTAATGTGAATATAGGCCACTAGATGGCAGTATTTACCTTTTTTTTGTTAAGCTCAGACTGAAGTCATGTTAAGACATGTCCTGGACATGTCTGGGGCAAGTCTCAGAAAATTAAAAAAAAGAGGTCTAAATGTGGGTGGGGTCTGAAAAAGAGTATATAAGGAAAAGAATTGAGACAGTAAAGTAGTAGGAGAAATTGCAAGAAGATGACCAGACCTGCCATTCTGTTCA
The DNA here is from genome assembly GCA_029721435.1 of Gymnothorax reevesii. Lineage (NCBI taxonomy): Eukaryota > Metazoa > Chordata > Actinopteri > Anguilliformes > Muraenidae > Gymnothorax > Gymnothorax reevesii. The sequence continues at coordinate 40,119,109 of CM056582.1, read as the reverse complement.
AGACCTGTGACGTTTCTTTTGTGGATTTCTTTGCCTGTGTTTGAGCATTTTCTTCATCCAGGACATCACCAAGCCACCCCACCAAAAAGGGACTGTAATAATTTCTGTTTTTTTCTTATTTATCAATCTTGGTCTTTAGTTGTAGGTTGTTATTAGTCTTTGTCTTTGTTAAAAATTAAATGTGTTTTAGTTGTTAAAACTGTGTTTGTCATCCCTTGCTGTTGCTGTTGTGTTATAAATGTAATAACAAATTGGGGCCATAACAAATTGGGGGCTCAAGGTCCGGGATAGACCATTGTGTGAGTAATTTATTGAAAATCTAACATTCCAAATTGTGAAATTGTTTTTGTGAATTTTCCTAGATATATATTGACAACAGCAATGGATGATTTCTTGGCATCACCAACCGTAGGGGTTTTGAAGTCTTTTAAAAAGACAGAACTGCTAGAAATTTGCAGACAGTTGGAGCTGACAGAGGTAAAACCAGCCATGCGAAAAGCAAGACTGGCTAGAGAGATAGTTGAATATTACATTGATGAAAATGTGTTTGCACCAGGAGATCTGGAACAGTTTCCAGTGGAAAATCCAAATATAGAAATGGAACTTAAATTAAAAATGCTAGAGATTGAAAGGGAGGAAAGAGAAAAAGAAAGGGAGGAAAAAGAGAAAGAAAGGGAAGAAAGAGAAAAAGAAAGGGAGGAAAAAGAGAAACAAAGAGAATTTGAGAGGGAAGAAAAAGAAAAACAAAGGCAGTTTGAGTTAGAAAAATTAGCAAGAGAAGAAAAACAAAGAGAATTTGAGAGAGAGAAAGAGGAAAGAGCAGAAAGAGAGAGACAGAGAGATTTTGAATTAGAGAAGTTGGATAGAGAAGAAAGACTCCAAATGGAGCAACTAAAAATTAAAATAGCAATGAAAAATAAATTTTGTGCTAGTCAGGAGGTAAAACTGGTGCCTCCATTTTCGGAAAAGGATGTTGACAACTATTTCCAATGTTTTGAAAAGGTAGCAAAGAGTTGCCAGTGGCCAAAGGAACACTGGCCTCTGATGTTGCAAACTGTCCTCAAGGGTAAAGCTCAACAAGCCTATTCGGCTTTGTCTGCAGATGATTCCTCTGATTATGAGGTTGTCAAAAAGGTTATTTTGAGAGCTTATGAGTTGGTTCCAGAGGCTTACCGACAGAAATTCAGAGGTCTGAAGAAATCTGAAAATCAGACTTATGTTGAATTTGCTAATGAGAAGCAGGTTTGCTTTGAGCGCTGGTGTACTTCTATGGAGGTCAAGGATGATTTCAACTCACTAAAAGAGATGGTGTTAGTTGAAGAATTCAAGAACTGTGTTAAGGATGATGTTAAGACCTACCTTAATGAGAAGCAAGCACTGAACTTGCAATCAGCTGCCAAATTTGCAGATGAATATGTTCTCACTCATAAGTCCAAATTTCAGTCTAGCAGTAACAATAAATGGTCCCAATTTCAGAAAAAGGGTTACGGTGATACCCAAGATTCCTCACCAAAAGACAAAGACAAATCTGGTGATGGTGCTCAGAAATCCAGTAACAGGTCTGATCAAAGTGTGAAAGCTGACAGTGACAAAAGTGGTCTAGTTTGCAGTTATTGCAAGAAATCTGGTCATGTTACAACTAACTGTTGGTTCCTTAAAGCTAAGAAAGGAAAAGAAAAGGATACCAAACCAAATGCCTTTGTGAAAACAAGGTTAGAAACCCCTGTAGTAGATAACCAATCTGCTAAATTGCCTGCTTCTTGTGGGGCTAAAAAGCCTAATACAGCTGACTTTGTGAGGGAGGAATTTCTTCCATTTGTGTCAGAGGGATTTGTGGCTCTGAATGAGCATACTACTCCTGTCCCCATATATATCCTAAGGGATACCGGAGCTTCTCAGTCACTTTTGTTGATGGACTCCTTGGAGTTACGTGATGAGACCGCTTCAGGGGATTTCATACTTGTACAAGGTATTGAAGGAAGGACTGTATCTGTACCCCTGCGCTCTATATTCTTGAAGTCAGATTTAGTTACAGGACAGGTAAAGGTGGGACTTATGTCAAGTCTACCTATAAAGGGTGTTTCTCTGTTGCTAGGCAATGACCTGGCTGGGGGCAAAGTAGTTCCCCCTGTACATCTTACTTCACAGCCGAGCACTGAAGATGGGGATGAGGACCCATCTCTGTATCCTTCTTGCGCAGTGACTCGTGCTATGGCCAAGAAGGCTAAAGAAGAAGATGATGTGGTGCCGTCCAGTACATTGAATAGTCAGGACTCAGGTGGTTCGCCTCATGACTCTGATTGGCCTACTATGGTTTCTCCGTTTGAGGACTTATCTGATACTTTTATCAGTTCTCTATTCAGCCAGCCGGATGGGTCTGGTGATTCTGATGTGTCTGGAGACTTGTCTCTGTCCAGAAAGCGGTTGATTGAGGAGCAAACTAATGATCCTGAAATTTGTGTACTAAAGAGGAGAGCCTTTCCTGAAAAAGAAATAGATGCAGTTCCAGTTGGGTATTATCTCAAGGATGGTGTGTTGATGCGGAAGTGGCGCCCTCCTGATATCCCTGCCAATGCAGATTGGGCAGTGGTCAGGCAAATTGTTGTTCCGAAGGTCTATAGGAATGAGATCTTAACAATGGCTCATAGTTTACCTTTAGGAGGTCATCTTGGTGTTAACAAGACTGTTGATAAGATCATGAAACACTTCTTTTGGCCTGGGCTTCGGAAAGACGTTTCCAACTTTTGCAAAACCTGTCACACTTGTCAGGTAGTTGGAAAACATCAGTTAGACCCACCTGTAGCTCCATTGCAGCCTATCCCAGCATTTGGGGAGCCATTCTCTAGGGTCATTGTTGATTGCGTTGGTCCATTGCCCAAGACTAGATCTGGAAATCAGTACTTGTTGACAATCATGTGTGCATCTACCAGATTCCCCGAAGCCATACCTCTACGTAACATCAAGGCAACTGCAATCTCGAAGGCTTTGATAAAGTTCTTCACGTTGTTTGGTCTTCCCAGGGAAATTCAGTCTGACCAAGGTAGCAATTTCACTTCAGGATTGTTTCAGCAGGTTGTGTATGAACTAGGTGCAAAACAGATTCTTTCTAGTGCCTATCATCCAGAAAGTCAGGGTGCCTTAGAGCGGTTTCATTCCACTCTCAAGACAATGATGAGGACTTATTGTTATGACCATGAGAAAGACTGGGATGAAGGGGTTCATTTGCTGTTGTTTGCAGCTAGAGAAGCAGTGCAGGAGTCTACTGGATTCAGTCCATTTGAGCTAGTGTTTGGTCATGAAGTGAGAGGACCTTTGCTATTATTGAGTGAACAATGGCAAGAGGAAGAGCCGCAAATCAGTCTGTTAGACTATGTTAGCAAGTTCAAGGAAAGATTGCGTGCAGCTTGTGACCTTGCCAAAGAGAACTTGAAATCAAGTCAGGGAAAAATGAAAACTTGGTATGATCATAAGGCTAGAAGCCGTGAGTTTAAACCAGGAGACAAGGTCCTTGTGTTGTTTCCCTTGCAGTCCAATCCATTGCAGGCTAGATTTCATGGTCCTTATGAAATTCTGACAAAACTCAATGATCTCAATTACATTGTGAAGACTCCAGATAGGAGAAAACCAAAACAATTGTGTCATATTAACATGCTAAAGCCTTATCATGACAGAAATGCTAGGGTTGCAGCTGTCACTTCAGATTCTCCAATGGTCGAAACGTGTGAAGATGAGGGGGAGTTTCAAGATGATGAACCAAGAATTAAAGCTGAAGTTCTTTCATGTAAATTGTCAAACACTGAAGTGTTGCAAAATCTTGATGTAAAACTCCAGCACTTAGAACCCTCACAGAGAGATCAGTTTGAAAGGTTGATCAGGAAATATGAGGATTTGTTTCCTGATGTTCCAAAGAGAGTTACTATAGCCTCTCATGATGTAGATGTTGGTGATGCAAAACCAATAAAACAGCATCCATACCGGATGAATCCTGAAAAGAGAAAGATTGCTGAGAAAGAGGTTGAGTACATGTTAAAACATGATATTATCAGACCCTCCAACTCCGATTGGAGTTCACCCTGTGTGCTAGTTCCAAAACCTGATGGAAGTACTAGATTCTGTACAGATTATCGCAAAGTCAATGCTGTAACTAGAACGGATGTGTTTCCAATACCTAGGATTGATGATTGTATTGATAGTGTAGGGCAAGCAAAGTTTCTGACCAAGATTGATTTATTGAAGGGTTATTGGTGTGTGCCTTTAACTGAGAGGGCCAAGAGCATCTCTGCTTTTGCCACACCATCTGGATTGTACCAGTATGAAGTCCTACCCTTTGGCATGAAAAATGCCCCAGCCACGTTCCAAAGGATGATACAGTCTACAATCGCCGGATTGCCACACACGGGTGCATACATCGATGACCTGATCACATGGAGTGACTCCTGGGAAGAACATCTAAAAGATGTCGAGACGTTGTTCCAGCGCCTGACCCAGGCTAACCTGACTGTTAACCTGAACAAGAGTGACTTTGGTTGTGCTACTGTCACCTATCTTGGCTACGTCATAGGCCAGGGTAAGGTGGCACCCATAAATGCTAAAGTCCAAGCCATCATGGACTTTCCAGTTCCTGACAACAAAAAAGCTTTGCGCCGCTTCCTTGGAATGATCGGGTACTACCGCAAGTTCTGCAAGAACTTTGCTGAGATTGCTCTCAGTCTAACTAACCAACTGAAGAAAGGCATAAAGTTCACCTGGGATGATGCATGCCAGAGAGCCTTCAATCACCTGAAGTCTCTGCTGTGTCACTTCCCCGTGCTCAAATCTCCTGACTTCAACAATCCGTTCTCCATCGCGGTCGATGCTAGCGACCAAGCTTGTGGATCTGTGCTCCTACAGAGAAGTGACTCTGATGACATTGAGCATCCCGTGGCATACTTCTCCAGGAAGTTCAATCGCCACCAAAGGAACTATTCCACAATAGAGAAGGAACTGTTGGCTCTGGTCCTTTCTTTACAACACTTTGAGGTTCATGTTTGTACAGGACAAAAGCCAATGATTGTGTACACTGACCACAATCCGTTAATGTTTTTGAGTAAGATGAAAAACAAGAATCGGAGATCGTTGAATTGGAGTTTGATTTTACAGGAGTTTGACTTGGAAATTAAGCATGTGAAGGGTACAGACAATGTAATTGCTGATTGCTTATCCCGTGTTTGAATGTGTATATATATATCATGTGTTTGAATATTGTTTGATATGTATATATAGACAAGTGTTCACTTAACCATTTTGTATTGAAAAGAAAAATTTTGCCTATGAGTCAAAATTTTTCCCTTTTGGAATGGAGGTGTAATGTGAATATAGGCCACTAGATGGCAGTATTTACCTTTTTTTTGTTAAGCTCAGACTGAAGTCATGTTAAGACATGTCCTGGACATGTCTGGGGCAAGTCTCAGAAAATTAAAAAAAAGAGGTCTAAATGTGGGTGGGGTCTGAAAAAGAGTATATAAGGAAAAGAATTGAGACAGTAAAGTAGTAGGAGAAATTGCAAGAAGATGACCAGACCTGCCATTCTGTTCAAGACCTGTGACGTTTCTTTTGTGGATTTCTTTGCCTGTGTTTGAGCATTTTCTTCATCCAGGACATCACCAAGCCACCCCACCAAAAAGGGACTGTAATAATTTCTGTTTTTTTCTTATTTATCAATCTTGGTCTTTAGTTGTAGGTTGTTATTAGTCTTTGTCTTTGTTAAAAATTAAATGTGTTTTAGTTGTTAAAACTGTGTTTGTCATCCCTTGCTGTTGCTGTTGTGTTATAAATGTAATAACAAATTGGGGCCATAACATCTGACCTACATTTTTACTGCCGGTCCATAGGTATAGATTTGTGTAGGGATGGTCAGAGGTTGTATCAGCGATATGACGTCACTATTGTTGACAGTTGAAACATTTTTAAAACACACCAGAGCGTGAATGCCCTTTTCTTAAAGTGAAACTTCTGAGGAAAGCTGCTTTCATACCAGACGCGAAATGAAATGCGTGTATTTGCGTCTTTGCATTGACTTTGTCTTTGCAAGACATAAGTCTTGGTGACCTCATCAAAAAATTCCAGAAGTTTGCCAGGAATGAACTTGCCGGTAAGGAGACATCAGAGGAACACCAGTTGCAGGATCCAGAAGTGTTTATTAAACACAAAATACTAAGGGAAAATTGGCAGACACGCCAGAAACAAAACACCGTGCACAAGCACTGAACAAATGGGAGAACTGAAGTACACTGCCAAAGTCAGGAGGAAACAGAAATAGTTTATCTAGAGTGAGTAAGAAAACAAAAACTGAACCCAACTTACTGACGGATAACACTGGGAGACTTTAACACGGCCAGACAAGACAAGGGCACAGCAGAGAATCAGACTTGGGAATCATACAAGGAGAAACTCGGAAGGCACAAAGAACTGAGATATCACCAAGTAGACTGAGTCAATACGAGGATCCGTCTGACATCCGCTCTCCCAACTCTGCCACATATAGTCACGAGAGGAGGCGGGGACTCGAAATGCAATCTCGGAAGGAAACAGAAACACATGGGATTAATAAACAATTACACAAGAACCGGGTTAAAAATAGTGACTCGAGACAAAACGCTGAGACCATCAATCAAGCTAGACAGTTTAGATTAAGGTAACCTAAACGTGACGAGTAAAAAGCACTCCAAGAACAGCGAAGGAAAGCACAGCTTTTAAATCAGTTAATCAGAGATAGCTCAGGCTGAATTTACTGAAAGCCAGAATCGCACGCATTCGCTAATGAGTTCATTAAGGTTAATACTACGTGACAAAATATTTACAATCACTCTTGAATAAGTGCTGGTTAGTACGGGTTAGTAATAATCCTATCGGAGAACGCATTCACTCAGAGTCTCGCGAGACTCAGAATTAAACACAGCTGGAAGCAATAAATGAAAGACCAGAGCCGAAACCGAAAGAGGAAACGTGATTGGACGACGAGACGCAGGCATGCTGAAGGCTGTCAGGCAATATCACTGAAAGCAGAGTGGGAGTGGATCGTCAGACGGCGGAACTGAAAGCTGAAAAATAAAACGAAAGTAAGGCACAAGCACAAATAAGCACGAGACGATACACAAAAGGCAGAATCATAGCACTTCCCTTACGGAAACCATGTTGACTATCCCTCAAGACACTGTTACGTTCAAGAAATAAGTCCAGCTCATCTTTTTATGATATTTTGCACGCAACGCAAGTGAAACTGACTGGTCTGTAATTTACGGGCTCAGTATGGTCCCCTTTCTTATATATTGGTATTATATTGCCCTGTTTCCAATCAATTGGTATTTCTCCAGTTTTTGAAGACCGTCTAAAGATGGCAGAGAGCGGCTTAAAGATGATCTCACTAACTTTCCTGAGCATTATAGGATATAAGCCTCCAGGACCCGCCGCCTTATCTGCCTTTAGTTATGCAACTTGTCTAATACTTCGTTATCCCTAACCTCAATTTCCGCCTTATAATTTTGAGCATTGGACATGCCCTCTGGCTGAAAAAAGACCCGCTCTGAGGTAAAATTCTCATCAAAGTAACTGTTTAAGGTATCCGCAATATCCTTGTCAATATATAGCAGCAATCTATTTTTATTCTTTATGCACTCAACCCGCTCTTTGACTTTTTCTGCTACAGTACTGAAAGAAGCGCTTAGGGTTAGTTTTTGCCCCCTCTGCAATTTGTCTTTCATACCTTTTAGCATTCCTCAGCTCTTTTTTGACCCCAGCCCGCATTTCACAGTATTCAGCCTTAGTGTTCTCATTGTTATCCTTTCTGTACATCTTTTAAAGATTCCTCTTTTCCCTCAAACTTCTACAAATAGCTGTGGTCATCCACTGAGGATTCTGCTTTTTCAGCTTACTTTTGGACACCTTTGGAATGAATTTGCATTGTGAGTCAAGTAAAACCCCCTTGAATCTTTCCCACATCTCATTTACAGACTCACAGTCCAGGAGTGTCCCCCATTTTATTTCACTTAGATATGAGCGCATTCTGTCAAAGTTTGCTCACGTAAAATTGAAAATTTTTGTTTTTGAAAACACCTTTTTAACTTCCCATGACACATGAAAATTAACAGTAGAGTGATGACTTGTCCCAAGTGGCTCCAGTACCTCAATATTGCTAATTCTATCTGGGTCATTACAGAGCACTAAGTCTAAAATTGCCTTCTCTCTTGTAGGTTTATTAACATACTGCACCAAAAAATGATAATTTATAACATCTAGAAATTCTTGTCGTGCTTGAGCATGGAACTGGCGCAGAAGACCCACCTCTGCTCTCGTATTTGTTGGAACACTTTTGTTGATGTTTGGGGATGCGGGCAGGTGCCCACAAGTTTGTGTACAGTATCTTTATCAGTGTGTACCTGACTGTAGGTGGCCTACAGAGACCGGAGCTTTTCACCGCCCACTCATGACAGGAGCTGCTAACAGTTTGTGAGGAAAAATCTCTTGTACGTGACAAATTATGTTTTGGCTTAGAATCGCTGATACAACCTTAAAGGTATGACCCGACCAACTTTCAGAGGTGACGAGAATATGCTGTCTAACTTTGGGTCAATGGAGAAAAGGGAAAAAAATGCCGCATCGTAATTATAACATGCTCCAATCCAATGTGATGTTTCTATCTTTGAGGTTTGTGGCTTTGTCCAATCCACAGAGTTAATGGTCCAGTCAGAAGTGTTTATCTCAGCTCCAGTCACACAACTAATGTTTAAAAAAAACAAAACAATGCCACACATGAAGATGCAAGATGCTTAACAGACAGGATTGCGAACTGGGACTTGCTGAGGAGAAACTGATGTGGACAGTCGCATAAACTAACCCTCCCGGTCGGTCGGAGATTATTCCCCAATTTAAGTGTAACTGCTTTCGAAAATTTGTCTTAATCAACGATAGAAGGGGAGAAAAACAGGAGAGGCAGGGGAAAACAGCCCGGGGGAGCAGAAAGAGGTGATGAAAATGAGGGGGCTGTCGATGACAAGCAGAGAGAGCGTGGTGGCGATTTGCTAGCGGCTGCTAGCATAGAAGCTAGCTTCGCCACTATTCATGCGGATATAAATACCATGGCCATGGAGATGAAGTCCGAGCTGAGTAACTTCCGAGACCGTGTTGAAGATGACTTGAAAAAGGAGCTAGCCGACATAAGAGTGGAAATTCAACAGAAACTGGGCGAAATGGCAACTGACCTTAAAGCCACTAATGCTAGGATGGGTGAGGCTGAGAGCTGAATAGCCAACATTGAGGAGAGGACCGCGGACTTTAAGGAAGCGTTGGGTCAGTCATTACAAGCCCAGAAAAATCAACAAATGAAGCTGACTGACCTGGAAAGACGCTCCAGGCATAATAACGTCCACATCTATAGTATCACAGAGGGACCCGAGGAGAATAAAATTCAACAATTTATTCACAACTTCATCAAAAAGGAACTGGCACCTCTCGCTGAGGCCGATCTGGGGATACAGCGGTGTCACAGAGCTCTCGGCCCCAAACCCCCAAAAGAGGCGCATCCCAGGTCGGTGATTGTACAAAATATTTCCAGGAGTTTAAAACCAAAGAGCTGGTCCTGCACTCTGCATGGAAGAAAAAGGAGATTTACCACGGTGACAGGAGGATTTATTTCGACAATGACTATCCTGCAGAAACACTGGCCAAACAGAAGGGGTATGCACAGATTAAGAGGCTCCTTCGGGAAAAGGGAATAAAGTGTCAAACACCGCGGCCAGCCAAACTGTGAGTATTTTTTCGACAACGGGCCGATAACCTACGGGAGTGCGGAAAAAGCAGCAGAGGATTTGAGGAAGAGGGGATTTTCTGTTAGCACTGAGGGGCTGGTGGAGACTGGGATACGAGAGAAAGTACAGACAACGCACGGTGAGCGCAGCTGGCGGCAGCCGACAGGTGCAGACCCGTCAAGATTGGATTAAGGAGAAGCTGCGAGGCTTCCAGCGGCCGTCAAACACTTGAGAGACAGCGGTAATGGGAGGCAACGGACTGCCCTTTGATTATAAACGTGAAGAACTGGGTACGCAAGAAAACCAGCTAATTTAAGGACACTTTATTTCTGTCATTTATTTTAAAGGATTGAGCTGGGTGCCCTCATAGTGGGACAAAAGACTGTACGTTGTTTGCTGGACTAAATTTATTATTTTTGTTCTACTTCAATATACAAGTACTTGCCCACTAAATCGTTGTTTTATGTGGGAGTATTACGGGCTGCACTGAGGGGGCTCTAGTAGCCAGCCAGACTATTCCCCTCACATCAAGAAGCGTTTAATACTTCAAAATGGGAGTCTATTTGAGTTACTCTATCTGTTGGTTTGTTTTTTTTTTGTGTGAAGTTTGGTGTTTGTTTTATAGTTCAATTAGTGTTCAGGGTCACCAATTACCGGTAATTTACTGATTGATTTTAACTGTGGGTTTAAATGCAATGTCAGGAATACAGGGTAATTACCCTTAATGTAAATGGCTTACACAATCCAATTAAGAGGGCCAAAGTAATTGCAAAGGTGAAAAGGAAGAAACCGCATGTAATATTTTGGCAGGTGCCGCATCTCAATCACATCGAACACGAAAAATTAAAGAAATCTGGTTTTAAAAATACATTTTATTCATCCTATAAGAAGGGGAAAAAGAGAGGGGTGGTAATATTAATTCCTAATAGAGTGAATTTTCGAGTGTTTTCTGTACAAAGAGGGCCATTATGTTCTTGTTAGGGGTTTCCTTGAGCAGAAAGAAGTCACACTAGTTAATGTGTATATTCTACTGGTCAGGATAGTTCTTGTATCAAGGAAATTTTTGGATTGATTGCTTCTGAGGCCTCTGGAATTTTAATATGTGGAGGAGACTGGAATATCCAGCTTCAACCTAAATTTGACTCATCTAATAGATTAAAGAAACTTGCTCCTATTGCCAAGATAACTGAAAAAATGATGATGGAGTTGGGCCTGACTGATGTTTGGAGAGAGCTCCACCCAACAGAAAGGCAATTCACCTTTTATTCGGCGAATTATGGGCTTCACTCGAGAATCGACTATTTTTTTTACCCACAACTTAGACAGACACAGAGTCAGGGATTGCAGGATAGGGGCCAGAGATATCTCGGACCACTCAGCCGTTTACTGAAGTTTGAGCTTAGATAATGAAAAGAAAAATACGCTTTGGCGACTGAATACGAGTATCTTAAATGATAAAGCATGTAGGAAGTATATACGGGGGGAATTTTAGGATTACATGGATATCAACAATAATGGAGAGGTTTCACCAAGTGTATTGTGGGACGCCGCAAAATCAGTGATCAGAGGAAAACTCATAGCGTACACATCGCAAAGGAAAAAGGAAAGAAATAAAAACCTAGCTGATTTAGAAGAAAAACTAAAAGTTTTAAAAAGAGATCATGTTGAAGGTAAGGACCCCCACATATTAAAGCAAATAAAAGCGGTAAGAAAGGACATTAAGAGATATATGAGGTAGATTTAGAGAAAAAAGCCAAATTCGCAAAACAGAGATTTTGTGAGAACGGTCCGAGGGCCCTGAAGCTTTTGGCATGGAGGCATGGAGCAACATGCAGGGAGCGCCATATTTGAAATTAAAGACCCTAAGACTAAAAAAGTTTGCCATAACTTAGAGGATATCCAACGCATCCTTGAAAATTACTATAGAGAGCTAAATAGAGAACCAAATACAGCTAGCCCACAGGAAATAAAAATAAAAATTTAACATTTTTAGATTCACTAGATCTTCCCTCCATAGGTGAAATTCAGAATGAAGCCCTAACAATGGAGATCACAAAGGAGGAAATAGGAAAAGAGATATCAAGGCTAAAGGCTAATAAAGCGCCGGGAACGGACGGCTTTCCTGCCGAATGGTGTAAGGCCTTTAAGGATGATATAGTGCCCATACTTTATGACCGCTTAAACCATACACTCAAAGGAGAAACAACCACGAACGTGGAGGGAGGCGATAATTTCGGTTATTCATAAAGAGGGAAAGGACAAAAGGGAGTGTGGGCATTTCGGCCAATTTCAGTACTGAACATTGATTATAAGCTGTATGCGTCGATATTAGCCAAGAGATTATAACACATAGCACCGGGGCTGGTGGAGACGGACCAAACAGGCTTTGTGCGTAATAGGCAAACGCAAGACAATATTAGACGGGTTCTGCATGTCATTGATCATGTTACTAAGGGAAATATTGGGGGCATAGCGATTAGTTTTGATGCCAAGAAGGCATTCGACTCAGTTCGCTGGGAGTATCTGTTCTCTGTTCTGAGAAGATTTGGGATTAAGGACGATTCAATTCGATGTATTAAAACTCTTTACTCTTCATCAAATGCCAGGATAAAGATTAACGGAAACCTCTCTCAGGTTATTGATTTAGAGAGAGGCTGTCATCAAGGCTGCCCTCTTAGCCCCACCCTCTTTGCTCTATCGAGCCTCTGGCACAGTCAATTATGGATGATCAGGAGATAAAAGGTAAAAAGATTACAGGCTTGGAGTAGAAGATTTGCCTATACACGGACGACATACTTTTATTTGCAACGGCGCCAGAAGTCAGCATCCCAGGGCTGATGTCTACATTAAAAGAATTTGGAACCTATTCCGACTATAAATTAAATGTACAAAAGACGCAGATCTTGAGTTTTAATTACACTCCTGAGAAAGACTTATTGAAGCTATTCGACTTTAAATGGAACTCAGCAGAAATTAAGTACCTGGGAATTCACATGCCCAAGGATCTGAGAGGGTGCGATCAGGAACCAGTCGCGAGAACCAAGCAATGCAGTAGAACTTGTTTTATTAATAAAGGGGGAGAACCCCTGCAGGGCAATAGGCAACGGTACAAAGTCCTGTCAGGATCCTGCGATGGACTCTTGTTCTGAATTTTTTTCTGGTCCCTTTTTGACTTTTATTTTGACTCTTTTCCCCTGTGCTAGGCATTCATATCCTGTCTTGTGTCTCTCCCTGCCATGTTTAGCTTACACCTGTTTTCCATTTCCTCATTAGACCAGCCTATTTAGCTTCCTTGTCAATTTGTACTCATTGTCAGATTGTTGCACCCCTTGTTTGGAGCTCTAGTCTTAGTACTGTTTTGCTTTCTAGTATTGTATAGTTTCGTTTTACCCATTTCAAGTTGGCTGCCTGTGTTTTGGCTTAAAACCTTTTGTTTTGCCTATACTTTGCTGTGAGGACTTTTTTCATTAAATATCTCTTTTCCTGCATTTGGGTCCAAACCTTATTCTGAAGCCTGACAGTACAATCTGACCAAACATGGACCCAGCAGATCCTAACCAAGTCAAGACTGTTCTTGAGCTGCACGGAAGCATGCTGGGGGAACATCAGTCCAGGCTCGCTTCTATCTCCAACACTGTGGGGGCTGTGGCTGCGAGTTTAACCAGAATAGCAACAGATATTCAACAGCTTCAGCGAGCCTCCTCTCCTCACAATGAATCAGCTCAAGCCCTACCGTGAGCCCCGCTTGCCTCCTCCTGAGTCTTACTCTGGGGAACCTAGTTCCTGTCAAGCCTTCCTGTCACAATGCGAGCTGGTCTTCGAGCTACAAACCTCCACTTTTCCTTCCGATTGTGCTAAGGTGGCCTATATAATCACACTCCTGACAGAACGAGCACGAGACTGGGGGACAGCTGTTTGGAGGAATAATGAGGCTATCCGTACTAACTTCACCCAGTTCACCTCAGAGATGAGGAGGGTTTTGACCGCTCAAAACAGGGCAGGGAGGCTGCAAGGGAGATAATTCACCTTCGCCAAGGTGGTCGGTCAGTGTCGTACCATGCTATTGAGTTCAGAACACTAGCATCCTCAACCAGATGGAACCAGGACTCCCTTTATGATGTCTTTTTTGATGGCCTGTCTGAGGAGGTTAAAGATGAACTAATTCCCCGGGAATTGCCCTCCTCTTTTGAGGACCTTGTGGACTTGGCTATCCGATTGGACGCTCGATTAAATCAGCGTCGGCACCTAAGGTCATCATCCAGCCCTCTGCAACGGGAGGAATGGACTCCGTCAATGCCTAATCCGGTGGAACCTTGCCATGGCATCCCCTCTCCACAACTGGAGCCCATGCAGGTTGACCGAACCCGTTTAACGCCAGCAGAGAAGAAGAGGTGGCTGGACTTCGGCGCATGATTCTATTGTGGGCAGAAGGGGCACTTTGTCTCTACATGTCCAGTAAAAGTGAAAGCTCACCAGTAGAAAGGACAGTTCTGGTGGGCGCATCCTCTCCCAAAAGCTCTCCATCTTCTCTCATGGTAGTGAAGGCACAGGTGATGTGGGGGGTCCATCAGCACACTATCTCGGCCCTGATTGATTCAGGGGCTGAAGGAAACTTCATTGATTCTGCGCTGGTCCACCTGTGGCGACTTCTGGTGTCCACCCTCCAGGACCCCATGACGGCGGTTGCCCTTAATGGCAGGAGCTTCACCAGGGTGACTCATCGCACTGCACCGGTGAGTCTTTTGACTTCTGGCAATCACTGGGAGGAGATAACATGTCTCATGATTGAGTCCCCTCAGGTCCCACTGGTTCTTGGGCATCCTTGGCTGATTAAGCATGACCCTCATGTCAGTTGGACCAACAGATCCATCCTGGGCTGGAGCTCATTCTGCCACTCTTACTGTTTAAGGTCTGCTATTAACCCTCCCTGCTCCCTGAGAGACCCCTGGAGACCCAGGATCTGTCTAAGGTTCCAGAGGAGTACCTGGATCTCAGGCTATTCTTCAGTAAGTCCAGAGCCATGTCCCTGCCTCCTCATCGGCCTTATGATTGTGCCATCAACTTGGTCCCTGGAAGCACACCCCCTAGAGGTCACCTTTACTCACTGTCTCCTAATGAACAGCTGGCTATGGAGAAGTATATTGAGGAATCTCTGGCGGCAGGTATTATTCATCCCTCCTCCTTCCCTGCAGGAGCTGGATTTTTCTTTGTTCGTAAGAAGGATGGTTCTCTTAGGCCCTGTATTGATTATCGTGGTTTGAATGATATCACCATTAAGAACAGATACCCACTACCTCTGATGGCTTCTGCTTTTCAGTTACTGCAAGGGGCGACAGTTTTCACTAAACTTGATCTACGGATCACCTACCATCTTGTGCATATCCAGGAGGGCGAGGAATGGAAAACAGCCTTCAATACCCCAACTGGCTACTATAAGTACCTGGTCATGCCATTTGGGTTGACTAATGCTCCAGCTGTTTTCCAGGGCCTCATCAATGATGTTCTGCCTGATATGGTCAATAAGTTTGTGTTCGTTTATCTTAACGACATCCTGATTTTTTCTCGGTCCCTTTCTGAGCATGTTCTGCAGGTTCGGAGGGTCCTCCAGCGGCTGTTGGAGAACCAGCTCTTCATTAAGGCAGAGAAGTGTGATTTCCACCAGAGGTCGACCTCATTTTTGGGGTTCATCATCTCTGAAGGGGGTCTGAAGATGGACTCAGCCAAGGTCAGGGCAATCGTTGACTGGCCCACTCCGCAGAACCGCAGGGAGCTGCAAAGATTCTTGGGGTTTGCAAACTTTTATCCGAGGTTCATCCGCAATTATAGTTCTATAGCTGCACCCCTTACGTTTCTTATCTCCTCCGAGAACAGATTCTGTAGGTCCGAGGCAGCGGAGGGGGCCTTTCAGGACCTGAAGTCTCGTGTTACCTCAGCGCCCATCTTGATTTCCCCTGACCGCTCACGTCAGTTCATCGTGGAGGTTGATGCCTCTGATGTGTGAGTGGGGGCCGTGTTGTCACAGAGATCGGCTGGGGATGGTAAAGTTCATCCATGTGCCTTTTTTTCCCATCGCTTAATCCCTACTGAACGGAATTATGATGTTGGGGACAGGGAGCTTCTAGCAGTCAAGCTGGCCTTGGAGGAGTGGCGACACTGGTTAGAGGGCGCAGAGACTCCATTCCTTGGATGGACTGATCACAGGAACTTAGAATATCTCCGGTCAGCCAGACGCCTAAATGCTCGTCAGACCAGATGGTCTTTGTTTTTCAATCGGTTTTACTTTAGTCTTTCATTCTGCCCAGGCTCTAAGAATATTAAGCCTGATGCCATGTCCCGCAGTTTTGGCACCCTAGAATCCACCCCAGAGATAGAGACCATTTTGCCTGCTAGGTGCACTGTTGGAGCCATTACCTGGGGGGTTGAGTCCCTGGTCCGGGCTGCTCTGCAAAAGAACACTAATTGTTCTTTTTTTTTTAAATTATCTGTTTGTTCCTAAAGCTGTCTGTTCACAAGTCCTTCAATGGGGCCGTTCTTCCCAGCTGGCCTGCCATGCCGGACACAGACGAACTATGGCCCTGCTGCGTCAACGCTTCTGGTGGCCCGGCATGGGCAGAGATGTCTGGGAATTCATTGGGGCATGTCAGGTTTGTGCCAGGAACAAGATGTCCAACAGACCACCGCCGGGCCTCCTGCAACCCCTCCTGATACCGAGCCGGCCGTGGTCTCACATCGCCCTGGACTTTATCACGGGACTCCCTCCCTCTGAGGGTAACACTGTGGTTCTGACTGTGGTTGATAGGTTCTCTAAATGCGCACATTTCCTCCCCCTACCCAAGCTCCCCTCTGCTAAAGAGACTGCAGCTCTGTTAGTTGATCATGTTTTTAAGTTGCACGGTCTTCCCCTGGATATTGTTTCTGATCGGGGGCCTCATTTCTCTTCTCTGTTCTGGAAGGAATTTTGCAAGTTACTGGGTGCTACAGCTAGCCTCTCATCTGGGTTCCATCCGCAGAGCAACGGCCAATCAGAGAGAACTAATCAGGACTTGGAAAGGGTACTCAGATGCCTGTCCTCCCAGAACCCATCATCATGGAGCAGATATGTAGCGTGGGCTGAGTATGCCCATAACTCCTTACTCGTAGCCTCCACTGGCCTATCACCCTTTCAATGCTGCCTTGGTTACCAACCTCCTCTTTTTCCTTCTCAGAAAATGGATTCTGCTGTTCCCTCTGTCCAAGCCTTCATTTGCCGCTGTCGAGCCACCTGAAGGCAGGCTCGTGCCAACTTGCAGCACTCTGGGGTCCAGATCAAACGACTGGCTGACCGACATAGAGGGAGGGCTCCTCGCTACACGAGGGGCCAGAGAGTGTGGCTGTCCACTAAGGATCTGCCCCTTAAGGTGGACTTGAAGAAGTTGGCTGCACACTTTATTGGTCCGTACATCATTGAGAGGGCCCTGAGTCCATCTGCTGTCCGCCTCAAACTACCTCTCTCTCTGCGACGAATCCATCCTACCTTCCACGTTTCCCGCATCAAGTCCACCCGCAGTAGCCCTCTCGCACCTGCTACTGTTGTCCCCCCTCCTCCTCGACTTATCGACGGAGGCCCTGCCTACACTGTTCGTAAGCTTCTGGATGTCCGTCAACGAGGGTGAGGTCTCCAGATTCTGGTTGACTGGGAGGGATATATCCCAGAGGAGCGGTCATGGGTCCCTTCCCGTCACATTCTGGACAAGAGGCTCATTAATGACCTTCGTCGCTGCAACCCTCAACATCCTGCCTGGACGCCTGGAGGCGCTTGTTGAAGGGGGGGTACTGTCTGGATCCTGCTATGGACTATTATTCTGAATTTTTTGCTGGTCCCCTTTTGACTTTAATTTCGACTCTTTTCTGCTGTGCTGAGCATTCATATCCTGTCTTGTGTCTCTCCCTGCCATGTTTAGCTTACACCTGTTTTCCATTTCCTCATTAGACCAGCCTATTTAGCTTCCTTGTCAATTTGCACTCATTGTCAGATTGTTGCACCCCTTGTTTGGAGCTCTAGATTTAGTACTGTTTTGCTTTCTAGTATTGTGTAGTTTCGTTTTACCCTTTTCAAGTTGGCTGCCTGTGTTTTGGCTTAAAACCTTTTGTTTCACCTATGCTTTGCTGTGAGGACTTTTTAAATTAAATACCTCTTTTCCTGCATTTGGGTACAAACCTTATTCTGAAGCCTGACAAGTCCACACTCCAAAAATCAAAATCTAGTTGGGAAAAAATAGAATAAAAAACCAGGGCAGCAATCACAGTAATCGTAGTCGGACAGAAATGGGTCTGGTTCCCCAGTACAGGTATGTCAAAGAAGCAAAACCAGAATCCAATGGGCATAATCCGAATTGAAACCAGGGCAGCAAACACAGATCTCGTGGTCGGGCAGAAAAAGGTCAAAACACACAGATGCAACAATAATCCAAAATCACAAAGGCAAAAATTGAAAAGTCGGGTGGTCCAGTCAGAAAGGTATACACTGATTAATCAAGGCGAGAAAAGCGTGGCACAAGAAGACTTAGGAAACAATCTGACAGAGAATAACTGAAGAGACACCTAATATACTGTTATGGCCCCAATTTGTTCTTACATTTATAACACAACAGTAACAGTAAGGGATGACAGACACAGTTTTAAAAACTTAAACACATTTAATTAAACACAACAACTAACTAAACTGACCAAGATTGAATAGGAAAAAAAAAAGAAATATTTACAGTCCCTTTTTGTGGGGTGGCTTGGTGATGTCCTGGATAATGAAAATACTCAAACACAGGCAAAGAAATCCACAAAAGAAACGTCACAGGTCTTGAACAGAATGGCAGGTCTGGTCATCTTCTTGCAATTTCTCCTACTACTTTACTGTCTCAATTCTTTTCCTTATATACTCTTTTGCAGACCCAACCCACATTTAGACCTCTTTTTTTTAACTTTCTGAGACTTGGCCCAGACATGTCCAGGACATGTCTAAACATGACTCCAGTCTGAGCTGAATAAAAAAAAAGGTAAATACTGCCATCTAGTGGCCTATATTCACATTACAATACACTTTCGGGGAGATCACATGGTAAGAGACACAAGTGCAAGCAGTAAGACTATTACAAGGGAGCACCACATGAGGAAGGACCTAATCACATGAAATTTGGCGGAAGCCAAAACACGGATGGGGATCACGGGACAAACCTATAAACAAACATACAGCTCCAGTCATGGAGTTCTAATGTGCATTGATAATTAGAGAAGGACAGCGTGATCAGATGAAGAGCTTCCACAGAAAATGCAGCAAAGGAGATCAGGGAGAGACAAGAGGTGGAGACTAGAACAGGACGAGTGCTGAGAGCTTGTTAATCAATTAGTAAGTGAAACTATACAATACCTTGGTGCTTGTTAGAAAGTTAGTATTATATACAATGTTAGTTAGTGTTAGTAACGCCTAGCAAAAACAACAAACTGTTAGTATGGTTAGTAAGATAGAAAAGTAAGGCGAAGTAAGCAAACGAGATTGGAAGGAAGACTGAAATCCAGAATCCAATAAATCACCCGAAGAGTGACACGCAGGACTGGGGCTGTGAGCAATGACAAGACGAAAGACCAGACTGGGGAGACAAAGTGCAATGCATAATGGAAAACATGAACCGGAATGTGACTATGGCGAAATGCAAAATATGGAAAAGTAAAAAACTAAGACAATACAATAACAAAACCAGGTAACAAAATCACAATACACATTCCAAAGAATAGTCAGACATAGTAAATTTCAAAAAACACAAAAGGCAGTTAGAATAAACATGGCATGGTCAAGGCCAAAAACAGAACCTGAGCAGGTACAGAATCACAACAGGATCTCTCCAAAATATATGAAAGGAATTATGGCCCCATCAGTGAAAACATTAAGTCTGATATTGACAGGTGGTCCTAGCTCCCCCTAGATATGCATAATAAACTATAAAAATGAATCTACTCCCACATCTTCCAGTCTCTACCAGTTGCAGTTCCACCAAAGCAATTTATTGAATGGGATAAGTGGATATCAAGATTCATTTGGGCAGGTAAGAGACCAAGAATTCAATTTAAAATGTTGCAACTGGCTAAAGTGAAAGGAGGTAGGTCGTTACCGTGCTTATCAGATTATTATAAGGCAGCACAACTGAAGCCACTAGCATGCTGCTGTGACCCAGAGTATATTGATAAGTGGAAGGATTTGAAAACCACACAGTTAGATATACCACTACAAGCTATATTAGGTAGTAAAAGTTTGTATGAGCAGCATTTCGATAGTCTAAATTAATGGACTAAGGTCCCCCTTAGAATTTGGTTTAAGGAATGTACAAAATAAATCAACATCAATTGAAAGACAATTTAGACCGTTGAGGTGGGCTGTCTTTGATCTGGACTTTAAATCGACAAGGATTGATGGAAGGTTAAGCATTGGTATAGAATTGCCCAACAGCTCTCTTCTTTCCTGCAAACTAATGAGGTATTTGACAGTTTTCAGTCTGCCTATAGAAAGCATCACAGCACTGAAACAGCCCTCACTGTTGTAGTAAATGATCTGCGTCTTTCAATGGATAGTGGCCGCATCTCTGTTCTCTGTTCTCGATTTAAGAGCCGCCTTTGATACTGTAGACCACCATATTCTTCTTCGTAGGTTGGAAAAATTAGTTGGTATTTCCGGACTTGCCCTTTCATGGTTTAAGTCTTATCTGTCTGATAGATCTGTTTGTCCAGGTAAATAACAAGTGTTCAGAGTATTCTAAGGTTAACTTTGGAATACCTCCAGGATCTGTTCTGGGCGCTTTGCTTTTTTCTCTATACATGCTTCCGCTTGGAAATATCATAAGTAGACTTGATGTTAAATACCATTGTTATGCAGACGACACGCAGCTCTATATATCCTTTAAACCGGTTGAAAATGATCTGGTTACTAGATCAGAGATGTGTCTTAAAGCTGTTAAAGCTTGGATGACGCAAAATTTTCTTTCACTAAACCCTGGTAAGACTGAAATATTGGTACTGGGTCCCAAGTCTCTTAGAGACTCATTAGTTAAGTTTTCTTTTAACTTAGATGGCCTCTCTGTTTCTACCAGAGCTGTCGTTAAAAACATGGGGGTGACTCTTGATTCCGAACTTTCTTTCCAGGCGGAGAGTAATTGAAGCACTGATTACTTAAACCCCACAAGTCAAGTCAAGGCAAGTGTGACTTACGAGGTTTTAGAAATATGTGATATCAATTATGAAGTTTGATTGCTTTGCACTGGACGAGATGTTCTCAGGTATGTTTTCAACAGTTTTAACACTCGTGTTTATACTGCCGATCACTCCATATATTATAAAACCTCTGAATTTGACTTTGAAGAGTATCCAGGCACTCAACTTTCACTGATAAAAATAAATGTTTCTTTACAATCAGACCGTTTTGCGTCCGAATAAGCATATTTGCGAAGCAGTGGCTGCTCGTGAACTGGCAACAGGGGATGCTCAAACAGTCCCTAAAAAAGAAAGATTGGTCACGACCTGTTTTCAATCAATCCTTTAAATTACCATTACTGAAACTCCAAAAACTCTCAACATTATCAGATGTGGCCAGTTTTCATTTATAACGCAAACCGATTACGACTCCGGACTTCCCACGCTTTTCTTTAGCCTACTCAGCGGTTGGAAGCAATACATGTGTTTCGCAGTTGTCAAATGAAATAAGATCATCTGAAACATCTTTATGCAATTCCATTGCTAACAATGGTCTTATTTCATTTAAGCAGTTTAAACGATCATGAAACACATGCGTTGCTTCCAACCCCTGAGCATTCCCAGGCAAAACTGTCTGACATGATTTTATTAAATAAAGGACAGGAAAGAAGGTCCAAAATTACACATGAAGAGCTTACCATTTTACAGAGCTCATGTCTGAACAACACTTCAAAGCAACAATGACAACAACACTGTTACTAATAATAACAAAAATTTTCATTCTGTCAATCAATGGTGGTTACATTTTCTGATTCCTCAAGCGCATGCTGGACAAGACTTTGTGGTTGTTGTGTGTGTCGGTGAGTGGGTATGTCCTATATATTTTTGAAACAATGTCCAGATTGCTAGTGTTGAGGTTTCCAAGGAAGCCAAGGAGGGTAGTGAGTTGTGTTTGCGTCAGGTATTGCTCAAGTTGTGGAGACCGAAATCTGTTTCCACAGTCACAGTATGGGCACTTGTCTACCTTATGGGGACAAACAGCAACTCATCATATCATACACCATTAATGTATATACACTCAACAAAAATATAAACGCAACACTTTTGTTTTTGCTCCCATTTGTCATGAGATGGACTCAAAGATCTAAAATTCATTCCAGATACACAATATTACCATTTCTCTCAAACATTGTTCACAAATCTGTCTAAATGTGTGATAGTGAGCACTTTTGCTTTGCTGAGACAATCCATCCCACCTCACAGGTGTGCCACATCAAGATGCTCATCAGACACCATGATTAGTGCACAGGTGTACCTTATACTGCCTACAATAAAAGGCCACTCTGAAATGTGCAGTTTTGTCTCACAGCAAAATGCCACAGATGGCGCAAGCATTGAGGGAGCGTGCAATTGGCATGCTGACAGCAGGAATGTCAACCAGATCTGTTGCTCAGGCATTGAATGTTCATTTTTCCACCATAAGCCGTCTCTAAAGGCGTTTTAGAGAATATGGCAGTACATCCAACCGGACTCACAACTGCAGACCACGTGTAACCACACCAGCCCAGGACCTCCACATCCAGCAGGTTCACCTCCAAGATCGTCTGAGACCAGCTACTCAGACAGCTGCTGAAACAATTGGTTTGCATAACCAAGTATTTCTGCACAAACTGTCAGAAACCGTCTCAGGGAAGCTCTACTGCATGCTCGTCGTCCTCATCGGGGTCTTAACCTGACTCCAGATCGTCGCCGTAACAGACTTGAGTGGGCAAATGCTCACATTCGATGTCGTCTGGCACGTTGGAGAGGTGTTCTCTTCACGGATGAATCTCGGTTTACATTGTTCAGGGCAGATGGCAGACAGCGTGTGTGGCGTCGTGTGGGTGAGCGCTTTGCTGATGTCAATGTTGTGGATCGAGTGGCCCATGGTGGTGGTGGGGTTATGGTATGGGCAGGCATCGGTTATAGACGAAGAACACAGTTGCATTTTATTGATGGCATTTTGAATGCACAGAGATACCGTGATGAGATCCTGAGGCCCATTGTTGTGCCATACATCCATGAACATCACCTCATGTTTCAGCAAGATAATGCATGGCCCTATGTTGCAAGGATCTGTACACAATTCTTCGAAGCTGAAAATGTCCCAGTTCTTGCATGGCCAGCATACTCACCGGACATGTCACCCATTGAGCATGTTTGGGATGTGCTTGACCGGCGTATACGACAGCGCGTACCAGGTCCCACTAATATCCAGCAACTTCGCACAGCCATTGAAGAGGAGTGGACCAACATTCCACAGGCCACAATTGATAATCTGATAAACTCTATGTGAAGATGTGTTGCACTGCATGAGGAATATGGTGGTCACACCAGATACTGACTGGTTCTGAGTCCCCAGACCCCCAATAAAGCAAAAACTGCACATTTCAGGGTGGCCTTTTATTGTGGACAGTCTAAGGTACACCTGTGCACTAATCATGGTGTCTGATGAGCATCTTGATGTGGCACACCTGTGAGGTGGGATGGATTGTCTCAGCAAAGCAAAAGTGCTCACTATCACACAGATTTGCGAACAATGTATGAGAGAAATGGTAATATTGTGTATCTGGAATGAATTTTAGATCTTTGAGTCCATCTCATGACAAATGGGAGCAAAAACAAAAGTGTTGCGTTTATATTTTTGTTGAGTGTTGTAAAGATATGTTTTACGGTTTGGGCAGTGGTTCTCAAATTCCGTCTTGGCGCCCCCCTGTGCATGCTGGTTTTTGTTCCAGCCACAACTGCAATTCTAGGATTTTAACAAGCAGTTCAATCACGAAGACTCTGGATTTTAAGGAAAGGAGATTTATTAACAATGCAATGACAAAAGAAATTCAGGATTTGGCGATGACTCCGTCCTCGAGGACCCTCAAGCGAGGAGAGGCGCTGATCTGCCTGGGTAGCAGGCAGGGGCCAAGCCATCCCCAAAAGAGAATCTGCAGGGCTGAGGAGTCATCAAGGTGGATAGCGCTGGAAGACAAATATGTATTAGAATAAACAAGCGTTTGCACAAGCTGCAGATGAGGCAACACTGCTAGTGGATAAGGAAGTCAACACAAGCAAAGTACCTGAAATAACGTTGCTTAGTGTCACGCTCCTACACGAAGGCGCTAGCTTAAAGCTAAAATGACCACAGCTAGTGGCAAGTTGCATGTATTTGCGGATACATATGCATATAGACACTTTCTGCTGGGACTATGGCTGAAGCGTGAATCTTGCTACAGCGAGTGGCCGTGAGAAGGATATGTTGAGAATTCTTGTTGAAATGTAATAAGATGCCATCTGGTGGCCTGAGAATTCTTATATAAAGCCGTAAGGAGCTGCCATCTGGTGGCCCTGATTAACAAATAAACTTTACTCAGCCATCTTGAATCAAAACCTGCTGGTCGTTGACATTTGTACGTGGAAATCTCCAGGGATCTTGGGTTAGTTTTTATTAATTCCCAAGATTTTGGTGCCGAAACCCGGGAAAGAAGGGTTCTGGAGCCTGGAGAAAGAGGATTTGAAACAATTCAGTGGGTTTTGAAAAGTTTTGGACAGGTTTGAGCTCACCCCAATTTTGAGCGTGCAGCGTGGTTCTCTGTTATCGCCCAGCCCGACGAGAAACGAGGAGGGGCGGTAGCCGCTCGTTTATTTGTGTTTGTCGTGTATTTGAACATTGTTGTTACGAGGAGGCTGGAACAAGACGCGCGGCGGACAGGTGTGCGTGGGGGAGAGCCCTGACTGTTTGCGGATGGATCGCCGGCACTGGATCGCTCACGTACGAGGAAACGGAGGAGCGCAAGACGAGCGCAGTCTTCGCCGTTTGTTTGTCTACACACAGGACAGGAGCGACGCTCACACAAGGAGGCCGTTGTAGGACAACTTCGCTCCCTCACAAAGAGGACGAGGAGCGCAAGACGAGTGCGAGCGCGAAGAGTGAGTCTTCGCTGTCCTGAAATTTTGGAGAAATTTGAACATTGTCGGCTCATGACGGCGCCCAGGAGGCCGAGTGCTTGCAGATTGGAAGCGGACAGGATTGTTCACTCAGGAGGACCGAGGAACGTGAGAGGAAGCTAGAGTGAGTTATTTTGCTGTCCTGTGAATCTGACATTGAGGGCGAAATTTGAACATTGCCGTGAAGGCCTTGTTCACTCACGCCCGAGGAGGAGGAGAAACGGAGTGAGTGACATTGATATTGTGTTTTTTGTGGAGTGAGTGTTTGCATTGCCGCCCCATTGATTAATTGACTTTTGCTGTCCAGTAATTGTTGTTTTTGGCTGGACTATGAGCACTGACATTGACATTGCTGCTGTTTTAAATGTTGGAAACAGGACATTTGTGCCGTCAGATGGAGAGCATTGAATGACCTTGACCTTGAAATGTTTTGAATGTTGAGCTGAGAAACATGTTATTTGTGACATTTATCCTGTCAGCTATACATGTTTGCTGAAATTTTGAAATCTGATATTGTTGTGCCCACTCATGAGGAGAAACTAGGCGTGCAAAAAGATACATAGAGTGGACAGTGTGAAATAACATTAACATGTTGACATTGTTGAGGAACATTTTGGAACAGTTTGTGTGCTTTGA
The DNA here is from genome assembly GCA_029721435.1 of Gymnothorax reevesii. Lineage (NCBI taxonomy): Eukaryota > Metazoa > Chordata > Actinopteri > Anguilliformes > Muraenidae > Gymnothorax > Gymnothorax reevesii. The sequence continues at coordinate 40,093,502 of CM056582.1, read as the reverse complement.
AGTAGTATGATGTACTGATTTTGTGTGGATTTGATAGTACATTAGAGATCAAGATGTCTTTCGAAAACTTGGAAAAAATTAAGAAACAGCGAACAGCCGCTCGTGGCTGGTTGACACGCAGCCAGAACCAACTAATTATCCTCCTTGCAAAGGACACAGTTGAAAAGATTGAGCTTGTGGATGCAATGGAGGAATTTGATGTTCGTTTGGGAAAATTGGACAGCATTCAGGAAGAGTTGGAATTGGAGGTGAGCGAGGATGAGATATCATCTGAGATAGAAGCAGCAGCTAAATTTCGTGAAGCAGCGAGGAGTTCGCGCATTCGTGCTGCTAAACGTTTAGCAGAGATATTAGAAAATAAGTCGCGCACCCCATCACCCGTCCGTAGTGAAGTGAGTAGAGCTTCAGCTTCTGCGAATGTGAGGTTGCCACAAATCGATCTTTCGAAGTTTACAGGTATGTTAACTGAGTGGAAAAATTATTGGGACCAGTTTCAAGCTCTAGTGGGCGACACTGATTTGCCAACCATCTGCAAATTCTCTTATCTGCGGGCCTCTGTGGAGGGAGAGGCTAGGTCAATGATTGCTGGTTTAGTGGTAACCGCTAGGAACTACCCTGTTGCGTGTAGAATGCTTGAGGAGCGTTTTGGTAAACGAGAGCGAATCATATTTGCACACATTCAGGGACTTCTGAATGTAACCCTACCCGCTATGACAGGGAAAAACCCCGGTGCCACAGTCGCAGCACTTGGCGTCTCCAAGATGAGTTACTTAAGCACGTTAGGAGTTTGGAGGCTCTTGGGGTGGATGGATCGAATTATGGCATATTTTTGACCCCTGTCATTTTGTCGCGTCTGCCCGCAGGGATCCGTTTAGAATGGTCTAGAGAGGGTGGTGGTCATGAAAGTGATTTGTCTTGGCTATTAGATTTCCTTCATAGGGAAATAGAACGTAGGGATCGTTCAGAATCCTTCAAGGAGGTGTCAGTTTTTGGTGGCAGTAGAACTGTAGAACATGTGAAGGAAGAGAGACGACCTAAGAGGTCCACTGCCTCTGCACTGCAGTCAGTGTCAACAAACCCATTTGTGTTCCGTGGGAAGGGGGGACATGTACCTGAACAATGTTGGCACATTCAGAAACAAACCGTGAAACAGAGACAAGACAAGATTCGTGCCCTTGGATTGTGTTTCAGGTGCCTTGGAAAGGGGCATTTTTCAAAGGGTTGTTTGGCAACATGTAGCAATTGTAAGGGGAAGCACCATGTTGTGTGTTGTTATAAAGTTGTTGGTGCTGGTGATAAACCTGCCAAGAAAGAGGTCATAACAAACCCTGACATTAAGTCTACTGACTCAAAAAATGAACCTGTAACTGTTATGATTCTGGGTTTTTGATCATGTTTTATGTGCTGGTTTTGTGTTCATGATTATTGTCTTTTATTTATTCTCTTTGGTTCTTGTATTATTCAGGTTTTTGGTTCATTCCATGTTTCAGTTCCATTGCACTTGTCTCCCCTGTCTTGTGATCTAGTTGGTTTAGTCCGTCTTCCCTGTCTGCGTGCTCACTGACTTCGGGTGATTTAAATGAAGTCCGGTGTTTAAAGAAATTCCTTCGTATCTCGTTTTCTTCCTTCAACCCTCTGTTCTAATGATTAACATTTGTATTTTGTATTATAGCCTACTAACACAACTAACTATGTATATATTCGATTACTAAATTACTAATGGGCACTCTAGTTTAAGTTGTAAAGCTGCACCGCTACTAATAGACTAATTCCCTCTTCGCAATCGCCCTGTTGTATTCTCCGCCCCTTTGCTTTCCACGGTCCTCTCCCTATGTTCAGCGAGAATCTCTCGCAAGTGTTTAATTACTTTCCTGCTCCTGTTATCTGTGCACGTAGTTCTCCTTAACCGGAGCTGTTTATTCGTTCATAGGAATGTCTCGTTATCCCTGTCTGCGTTTTGGCATTCGCCAGATTCATGTAATTAGATAATCCCTCATGTGTCAATCCTGATTATTGTTTCATTGATCGCACCTGTGCTCCCCTGTCATGTGTTCACCCCGGATGTGTATATAAGATGTCTGTTTGCTTCACACTCTTGTCAGATCGTTCTCCCTAGTTTTCTTGTGCTGCGTTTCTCGCCTCGATATCTCAGTGTTTATCTTTCTGACTGGATTGCCCGACTATTGTTTTTGGTTTGCCCTTTTTGGATATTGTTGTATCTGTGAATTTTGACCTTTTTTCTGCCCGACCTTGATTTTGTGATTACTGCCCTGGTTTTGGATTCGGACTGCCTTTGGCTTATGAGTTTTTCTCCTCCAAACCTACGCCTGTGTACCGAACCCTTTTTGTCTGACCACGAACTTATTGGTGCCCTGGTTACGATTCTGGATTACGCCCATTGGATACTGTTTTTGGATTGTGGACTTTGTGCCGTTGCCAGCTCTGTTGGGGGGGGTTTCCCCCCTTCAGAAATAAAGCCTCCTTTTTGCATTCTACTGGTTGTCGCACTTGGTTCATTTTGTAAATCACAACAGTAACAGTTAATAATATTGGCATATCTTGTTCCAATGTTGGCATGTCTTGTTCTAATAAGCAAGTATGTACTGTATTGCAGACTGCTAAGGTCCTTGTTATTGGTCAGAATGGTCATGTTGAGGCAACAGCCATGTTTGATTCAGGGTCAGACCATTCTTATGTATCCAATTCTCTTGCACAGAGGGTAAAACCTTACTGGGTCGAGTCTAAACAGATGTCCGACACAGCCTTTGGGGATAAAAAGCCTAAATCAAGTTGTCACAATGTGTTTGATTTAGAATTGTTGGGAATGAATCACTGTAACCAGGTGAAGCTCAGAGCAGTTGAAGTAAAGAATATTTGTGCACCTATGTTCAGGCCTGAGCTTCTGTTTTCGGAAATAAATTCACTGGGCAATCTCAATTTGGCTGACAATTTGAGTAATAAAAATGATTTGGTTGTGGATGTACTGATTGGACTTGACTCATACTGGAGTTTCATGTAGGGTGATGTAAAACGTTTGTCTCAAGGGATCGTACCCCAAGAAACTGTATTTGGGTGGGTTATCTCTGGGTCATATTTAAGTGAAACACCCATGTTCTGTATCTCACCAGCTACTTTGTTTGGACGATCTGTCTGACACCAGACTCAGGTCTTTTTGGGAGTTAGATACATGGGTATTAGTGCTAAAGAACCTGATGTGGGTTTGGTGGACCCGGTTCTCAAGAATTTTAATGAGACAGTCAGATTTGTAGACAAACGTTATGAGGTTGCACTACCTTGGAAAGAGAACCCCCCTAAGTCAAAGTTGTTGAATAATAAACCGCTTGCTAAGACTCGCCTTGACAAACTGACTCACAAATTCAAGTCTGATCCCCAGTTAGAAACAAAGTATAATGAGGCCCTATCAGACTTAGAAAAGTCAGGAATTCTGTGAAGTCAGTCAGGAAGACGACGAACCTCGTGGACCACTGTACTATCTACCGCACCGCCCTGTAGTTAAGGAAGGCAGTGAAACGATCAAAGTAAGACCAGTTTTTAATGCTAGTGCCCCTGGATTTAATGGGATTAGTTTGAATGACTGCATGGAAGTAGGTCCTTCCTCAATTCCCAGTCTAGTGGAGATATTATTGAGATTCAGGCGCTGGCCTGTAGCGTTATCTGCTGATATTACAAAAGCTTTCTTGCAAATTGTTGTACGTCCAGAGGACCAGGATGTTCATCGATTCCTTTGGAATTTAGATGGTGGGGAGCGTGTCATGAAAATTGTTAGAGTCCCATTTGGAAACGCCTCAAGTCCATTTTTGCTCAATGCTACAGTCAGATATCATCTGGCCAAGTGTACTCAGTCTAGAGCTATAACTGAGTTACAAGACAATTTGTACGTAGACGACTGGCTGACTGGGGCTAACACTGAGGAGGAGGTTTGTGAGATGTACAGAGAGGCTAGTACTGTGTTACTTGAAATCAGTTTTCCCCTAGCTAAATGTCATACCAACAATGACTCTGTTTCAGGTATGTTGTTCAAGGAGTTGGGAGTTAAATATTCTGAGTCTGATAGTGTAAAGATTCTGGGTCTCAAGTGGTTGACAGATGTAGATTGTTTTGCTTTTGAGTGTTTACAGATCCCATTAGATATTGTCACAACCAAGCGAGTAGTACTCAGTTTTTTGGCCAGACTGTTTGATCCACTAGGATTTATTGCACCCTATGTAGTAGAAGCCAAGATTTTAATACAGGAAATCTGGCAGTTGGGTTTGAGTTGGGATACCCCGGTTCCATGTGAATTACATAGTTGCTTTTTGTCATGGATACAAGGCTTTGATTTATTGAGAACATGGCGAATTCCCAGGTGTTACAATACTCGGCCATGGTCCCAAACAAGGGATTTGGAGCTTGTGTGTTTTGGAGATGCAGCGGAGAAAGTGTACGGTGCAGTGATCTATGTTCGTATACCCTCTGACAATCAGTATTGTGTGTCATTGGTGCTTGCTAAGGCAAGGGTGGCTCCCCTCAAAAGGGTGTCTTTGCCAAGATTAGAACTACTGGGTGCATTACTAGCAGCGAGACTGTTTGTTTTTGTAAGAGAGGCCCTTAGACTTTCGGAGGTGAAGTATCACTGCTTTACTGATTCATCCATTGTCTTGCACTGGATTCAGGGCGACCCTTGTAAGTGGAAATTATTTGTAGCAAACCGAGTTTCAGAGATACAGGAGCTTACAAGCCCTTCCCATTGGTCTCATTGTCCTGGCCAGGAGAACCCTGCAGACCTGTTGACTCGCGGTGTTAGTGCTGAAACCCTAGTAAAGTCTGAATTGTGGTTACATGGGCCCCCCTGGCTTAGTGACAGTGATTTGACTGACTACATAACTGAGGTCCAGACTGAAGACGGTGCTTTATTGGAAAGTGAGAGTGAGAAGGCCTCTGTAGTCAATATTGTTACTGAAAACCCAGCTCCCAGGGGAGTATTTCCCATTGTTAGGTGGGGCAAATTTATCAAGGCCCTTCGAATTGTGTGGTGGGTGCTAAGGTTCCTGCATAATGTCAAGAATCCATATGACCAAAATTCTGGTGATTTATCGTTTGAGGAAATTTCTGAGGCTAAACTTCAACTGTTCAGGGATGTACAGTTAGTGAATTATCACACAGAGATTCGAGCCCTGAAACATAGTCAGTCTATTTCAAAGAGTTCCCCTTTGACAAGGTTAGATCCATTTATTGGAGATGATGGGTTATTACGTGTGAGAGGTAGACTGCAGAAATCTGATTTGCATTATGATGAAAAGCACCCTGTTATATTGCCAAAATGTTACTTGACTAAATTGCTAGTCATTTTTCAGCACCAGCTTATGAAACATGCAGGAGTAAACACTGTGTTATGTTCTCTTAGGAGTACTTACTGGATATTTGGGGTGAGACGTTTGATCAAAACTGTAAAGCGGGAATGTATATCCTGCCAAAGGGTTGATTCACAAGCGTGTAACCAGTCAGCTGCCCCTTTGCCCCGTTCTCGAGTTAAAATGGCACCACCCTTTACAGTTGTTGGATTAGATTTTGTTGGTCCTGTTTATTGTGCTGATTACCCAGGCCACAAATTCTATGTATTGCTAATAACCTGTGCTGTAATTAGGGCTATCCACCTAGAATTAACAGAGTCCTTAAAGGTTGGGGACTTCATGCTTGCTTTTCGACGCTTTGTTGCTAGGAGAGGTTTGCCTAAAATTGTATATTCGGATAATGCGAAAACCTTTCAGTTGGGTGAGAATGTATTGTTGCAGACATATGGTACTGTATCTCCCAGATGGAGATTTATTGTTCCCCGCTCCCCATGGTGGGGTGGTTTTTGGGAACGCCTAGTGCGTTCTGTGAAAAGTGCTCTCGCTATTATAGAATATCTGTTGAATTTGTTTCTCCCAAGAATTCTGTTGATTGTATTAGATAATACAATGGGGGAGAATGTTGAGAATTCTTGTTGAAATGTAATAAGATGCCACCTGGTGGCCTGAGAATTATTATATAAAGCCGTAAGGAACTGCCATCTGGTGACCCTGATTGACAAATAAACTTTACTCAGCCATCTTGAATCAAAACCTGCTGGTCGTTGTCATTTGTACGTGGAAATCTCCAGGGATCTTGGGTTAGTTTTTATTAGTTCCCAAGAGGATACACATGCAGTATCAGTGAGTGTTTGCCAGCCAGGCAAAGAGCACTCATAGCCGAAGCGCTAGCTAAGCGCCAGAGTGATGCGCCACAGCAAGTGGCCGTGAGGTGGATACGCGTGCAGTATCCGCGAATGTTTGCCAGCCAGGCAAAGAGCACTCATAGCCGAAGCGCTAGCTAAGCGCCAGAGTGATGCGCCACAGCGAGTGGCCGTGAGGTGGATACGCGTGCAGTATCCGTGAATGTTTGCCAGCCAGGCAAAGTGCACTCGTAGCCGAAGCGCTAGCTAAGCGCCAGAGTGATGCACCACAGCGAGTGGCCGTGAGGTGGATACGCGTGCAGTATCCGCAAATGTTTGCCAGCCAGGCAAAGAGCATTCATTGCCGAAGCGCTAGCTAAGCACCAGATTGATGCGCCACAGCGAGTGGCCGTGAGGGGGATACGCGTGCAGTATTCGTGTATGTTTGCCAGCCAGGCAAAGTGCACCCATAGCCGAAGCGCTAGCTAAGCGCCAAATAGATGCGCCCACAGCGAGTGGCCGTGAGGTGGATAAGCTTGCAATATTCGTGAATGTTTGCCGGCGGGGCAAAATATGCCTATGACCGAAGTGAAAGTGAATGGCGCTACTGCGAGTGAGTATGAGGTGGATACACATGCAGGATCAGTGAATGTTTGCCAGCGAGGCGATGAGCACCCATACCTGAAACGCACGCAACACACTAGTGAGCTGCGCCACTGCAAGTAGGACCACCATTTGAAAGCTTAGGACGCCGCTTAGAGGAGTTCACGCGAACTGCATGATAATTATGGTTGAAACTTTGGGCTGCATTTAGCAGTACCTGCTAATGACCAACATCTATGCTTGTAAATCGGAACTTCCCGTCTGCATGGAGCAGCTGATGTAGCGCTCGGAACTTGAATGAGTGTCATGAGTGGGTAGAATGAGACCATGGCGTAAGATTACCACTTGTAAGCTGAGCCATGCCAAGTAAAAGAGAAAATGATGTCAGATCATTCAAATGCTTGAATCGGTACTTTGTCATGGACACAGCAATTCAACATTGGATGACCATCCACTTACCAGTGCAAATCCGCACATTTATATCTTGAAAACGATCCAGATTCAGACTTAAGCAATTATGCTTCCCCCAACACCTAGTTTAATGGAGACTTTAATGTAATATGAACATGAATGGGTACAAGCAAAACCACCACCAACCTTGAAGTAAGGTACGGATACCAGTTTGATGAGGCAACTAAGAGCTGCACATAAACTGTGGTTTAGGCAAAGGGCCACGTGCAGACAGACGCCCATGATTTCCAAATTTGGCACATTTGAATCAGCATTGGAGAGGTTTGACTCAAAATTAAGTCCTTAAAGCACAAACCAATGAAACTCCTCACCGCACCTGATCTAAATGTATGAGCAGTGCCACTGCTAGCATCTGAGAACTTACCCATATAAATTCTTACTGACACAATCATCTAAATTCACTAGCATTGCCGTTGCGAGAGGATGAGGTAGATATTGGGGTAGTACCCATGACTGCTTGTCAGCTAGGCAAAATGTGCCCATAAAAAGCTAGCCAGCACTGCGTGCTAACTTACCAATATAGATACTTACTGTTACAACAATCGTCTAAATACGTGAGCATGGCCACTGCTTGTGGACATGAGGTAGATACTGCTTAGCATCTGTGACTGCTTGCCAGCCATTCAAGGTAAGCCCATAACCCAAACGCTAGCCATCAATTGTGAGCTGTGCCACTGCGAGTGAACGGGTCATGGAAACGAGTATCTGAGGTTACTTACCAAAATAGATACATTTAGATGATGGTTGTGTAAGTATGAGCATTGCAATTGCAAGTGGACGTAAGGTAGATACATGAGTAGGATTTGGGACTGCTCGCCAGCTAGGCAATGCATACCCATAACCAAATGGTAGCCAAGTGCTGGTGAACTGTGCCGCTGCAAGTGGATGAGATACGGATACGCCCGTAGTATCCATAAAGGCCAGCCTGCGAGCAGCACATGACCTTGGCGCTAGTGTATCGCATGTGAACGTGCCCCTGAGAGTGGACGTGAGGTGGATATGCGCATTATTTGTGATGGCTGGGCAGCGTGCGACCTTAGTGCCGAGTAGCACGCAAGATATCCACTGCGAGTGGATGAGAAAACATGGCATAGTATTTGTAAAGATTTGACTACTTCAGAAGAACATTGCAATCATTATGACGAATAATTTGCAATGAACACACACCTTGCATATTTAACATTAGAAACCTATGCTATGCCGGCATTAATAATATCCAACTACAGTTCACATCTCATACCTCCAATCGGGCCACGAACAAGGCAAGCATGCAGCGAGAGCACCCACTTCTGTAAACTTAAGACGCTGCTTTGATGAGACCATGAAAACTGCAAGTGAATTGTGGTTGTGGCTGAAGACTGCATTTATGAAGTGCCCACAGATGACCAACGCCCATGCTTGTAATTGGAATGTCCCATCTGCCTACAGCTGTGAAGGTAATGTATGGATATCATTTTGATGGGGCCACTGAGAGCTGCACATTCACGAAGGATGAGGCAGAGAGCCACTCGCAGAGACAGATTTGTGAAACTCTTGACACATGGTGGCAAAACCCAACAATTTACTTGGCAAACAATAGAGTCACACCTGTTGTGTTTTCTGTTGATTTTACTTGGTTTAGGCAGGTTATTTGGGGAAAAACTCAAAACATCTGTGTACAGAAACTTAATTTGGAGCTTATAGATTTCCTCAGAGACTAATTTGATCTGTTTAAAATTGTTTTCATTTGAAAATCCTGGCAACATTGAAAATTAGCCCAATATGTTCAAGGGTTTTTATTCTTCATAGCAGAATGAATATGTCCACCCAAATAAGACTTACAATGGTAAATTACTACTCTAAACATGGAATGCTGCTAATTATGACAAAGTAACAGATTTTTAAAATCCTAGAATACAGTCGTGGCTGGAACAAAAACCAGCATACACAGGGGGGCACCAGGACCGAATTTGAGAACCACTGGGTTAGGGTAAGGTTATGTTTAGGGTAGGGTAAGAGTTGCGGTTTGGCAAGTTTTAGTTATGGTTGGAATGAGCCTCCAGAAAATAAATTTAAGTCTATATAATGTCCGCTGGCGTCACAAAGACATGACGTGTGCACGTGTGTGAGGGCGTGCGTGTGTAATTGGATTTTCCATCTTCTTGTGGGGACCACATGGCCACACAAGTGATTTCTTCATCCTTATTGGGACACTTCCTGGTCCCCACAAGGTAACTGAGCTATTTCAGGGTTAGGGGTGGAAGTTGGGGTTAGCGTAAGGTTAAGGTTAGGCATGAAGCGCTTATAGTTAAGGTCAGGGTGAGGGGTTAGGGGATGAATGTAAAATGTCCCCACAAAATATGAAAACACAACGTGTGATTGAGTGTGCATGCGTGTGCATATGTGAATGCATGCGTGTGTGTGCTTTAACACACATGCATGTCAGGGTTCAGGAAAGGAAGTGTGTCCTTCTCCTTCTGATGAATGGGCAAGTGCCTGGATCAGTTTTGAACACTAACTGCAGTCCGACTAATTTATTCTCATGATCGGCCATTTTTGACTGGGAACATTGCCGTTGTACAAAAGTTAAATAAAACAATCAAAATATCACCATTTATTTTGTTTTCATATGCCATGCATGGACAAAGTTTTTAAAACTTTCGACAATCAAATTAAATGGACAACCTGTTCAGAGAAAAAAACTTGCAAATCGGTCAAATTTGTCCTGAACATAACAGGTTGATACACTGAAATTATATGTGCTTCCATTGCTAAAACTCCTGGACAGCCATATTCCTAGAAAGGATATATAACGATGATCAAGAACCACAGAAAACCATAAAGAACCGCAGAAATGTTATACTATGCACCACTGAATAAAAACCATAATCTGTCAAATGGAGATTTTAGTCAGCATTGAACTTTGTAAAGGGTTTCTGCTCGTTTTACCCTCAGAGGGTATATAGAAGAATGCATGGTTGGCATTTCGGAAGTCACCATGAAGAGGGATGTCCATCGTAGCAGTGGCATTTCACCAGAAATACTTTTTTTCAGGCAGTTCCCACCATGTGCCACAAGATGTAGATATTGTCCACAATTTGTGTGCAAGAACCTGCTGCAAAGGTGAGACGATAGACCACATACTTGTCGTGGGGGAGAAAAACAGCCATCATCTCAAGAAAATGGGGGATACCAAAGCCAAAAATAAGAAATCGGTGCATCTTTTTTATTATTTATTTATTTATTTATTTTAACAAACCAAAAAGGAAAATGTCGTTCAGCATTGCCCTTTGAAAACTGAAGCCTGCTGGTGTGACCTGCCAGGTTTCAGCTGATGGATCAGGTATCAGAAAGCGTGGGCTAACTTTAGGTTTTCCCTGCCCTGAAACCTCAGAAAAATGTGCAGAATTCAGGACGGCCACCGAGCAAATGCGCCCCCTAGAGCTGCAGTCTGTATTGCTGAGTTGCTCACTTGGCTCAAGTAGTTTGAGTTGGCATGGCCGGTCTCCACACATACCGACAGCTATAATTAGAGCTGTTAATATCCAAGCGTTTGCCAGAATCATTTTCATAGTTTGGTTTGTGTACAAACACAGGCGCTCCAGGAAGTGTCTGATACCTTGTCAGGGATCTGAGACAGTTATGATGTTGATTTATTGGCTTTGGGGTTTGAAGGACTAGGAAAGACGGCCATGAGATTCAAAACAGCACCAAAATCTTGCAAGTTTTTGATTGTCTTTCCGAAATAAAATCTCTGATCCCTGAGGTGAGGGGGTACGCATTGGCAGCGGATGAGGCTGAGGGTTGGGAAAGCTAAAATTTTAGCAACTGTTGTAATTACTTTAACCGACAGGCCGACAGGGGGGCCCAACTGCAGAGTTAATCCCAGTTTCATCTCTCCAGATCAAGTCTAAATCCTAAGTCTATTGCGGGCAAGAACCAGCAAATCTTTGGTTTTCAATCAAGCAACCTACCACCCAAGGGTAAACTAGTGCTGATAATAATATTAACTATTATTATTATTTAACTATTTATTATTATTAACCCCTAGAGCACTAAATCCAACTATTGTTGCTCAATGATGTAAGATATCAAAATCAAACCTGTTAAAAATCTATCTTATGGCAACTTGTTTAAAAAATCTCCCAGAGGGGAGCAACTGGTTTTCAACAGCACAAGCTTATGAAATTTATATTTTTTAAATTTATTTCAGCGCTCAAAGGGTTAGTACACAGCAAGTCTTATGAACAGGCCTAACACTACCTCAACTAAGAAAAAGTTGGGACTGTATTGAAAATGCTCATAAAAACAAAATGCAATGATTTCCAAAGTTACTTTGACTTGTATTTCATTGCAGACAGGGAGAAGACAAGACTTTAATGTTTCTGGTCAGCTTCATTTTATTTATAAATATACTTTCATTTCTGCCATTCAGGCCCCTGAACACATTCCCAAAAAGTTGGTATGGACTAAATTTAGGACTAGTAATGAGGTTAAAAAAAAAATGAATTGTGATGTGATTTGAAACCACTGATGTCAGCAGGTGATTGTAATCATAACTGGACAGAAAAGCAGCATTTAGGGAAGGCCTAGCTCCTCAGGAGCAAATATGGGCAGAGGATTGCCAATTTGACCGCAAATGTGAGAGGAAGTTGTTGAAAGGTTTAAAAACAATGTTCCTAAAAGATAGATTGAAGGGGTTTTGGATATCTCAGACACCGAGGTGCAAAACATTTAAGTTCTGAGGAATCAGGAAGACTTTCTTTGTGTAAAGGGCAAGGGGTCAAGCAAAGCTGAGTATCAGTGACCTTCGACCCCTCTGACAGCACTGAAGAACCATCATTCATCATTATGCAATCCAACCTCATGAGCTCAGGATTACTTTGGCAAACCTCTCTCAAGTACAGCAACATTAAGTCACATAATTGCACAAATGCAATTTAAAAATTCACTGTGCTAACAGGAAGCCTTATGTTAGCAGTGTTGAGACGCACCGTCGTCTACTCTGGGCTTGGAGGCGTCTGCAATGGACTGTAACACAGTGAAAATGTGGTCAGAGGAATCAATATTTCAGGTCTATTTTGGAAGAAATGGATGCTGTGCACTCTGGACTAAAGAAGAAAAGTACCATTCAGACTGCTACCAGCAAAAAGTTCAAAAAGCCATGTCCGGTCATGGTACAGGGTTATGTCAGTGCAGCAGACAAGGGTAAACTGCACTTTTGTTAAGACATCAGTAACGCTAAAAAGTACACTGAAATTTTGGAGCAATTCATGATGACGACATCTATTCCAGGGATGCCTCTGCACATTTCAACAAGAAAATGCAAAACCTCATTATGCATTAAAAACACATGGCTGGATAGGAAATGAAAAATTTAACACGATGACCCAGTTCTATTGTAAATTTTAAAACTGGTCTGAAGGAAGAATGGGACAAAATGACATGTATCACACTTAATCACTTGGTGTCTTCAGTGCACTGCAAATGTTTATCAAAATTGCTGAGAAAGGAATGGCATGATTACAAAATGGCAAATACTGTCTAGACTTATTTTTGAAATGAATTGTGTAGTAAGAATCAGAATTTAATTAATGTTTATTTTGAAAAATCAATGACAATGCGGTGAAACACCAAATAATTTGCTGTTAGATTGTTGTCAACAAAAAACAGGTAAAAGTTAATTAACAGATCACTTCTTTCAGCTTTAGTTTTAATTTGACATACCTTCCCACATTTTTCTGATTTTGGGTTGTAAGCTACTGCTGAAAATTAAAAATGTCCATATTAACCCTTTGAGCACCGAATACATTTTCAAGGAATTAAAAATGTAGTTATCCTGAGCTGTTGAAAAACTATCATGTGGCAACTTGTTTAAAAGAGCTCCCGCAGGTGTTATGATTCTGCTTTTTCCAGTCCATGTTTTTGTTATTTCCCTGACTCCATGCCATGTTTTTTGAGTTACTCCATGTCACGTTTGGTATTTTGCCTGTCTTGCTTTGCCATGTATTTTTCCTGCCATTTACCATATTCACTGGTTTTTGTTATTCTCATACCCTGCATTGCGCATTGTCTCCCCAGTCTTGTCTTGTGTTCTGAGACAGTTTTATTTCCCCAGTCTTGTGTGCCACAGTTTCAGGTGATTTCATGGTTTCTGGGTTTCCAAACCTTCCTTCCAATCTTATTTGCTTCCTTCACCTTACTGTTCTATCTTTACGAACAATACTGACAGTTTATTATTTTAGATAAATTACTAACATTAACTAACATTGTTTATAAAACTTAGTTACAAAGAAGCACTAGGGATTGTATGGCTGCACATTACTAATTGACTAACAAGTTCTCAGCACTCGTTCTGCTCTAGTCTCTGCCCCTTGCCTTCACTCAATTTACTTTGCTGTGCTCCAGCAGATTCTCTGCACCTTGTTAATCACTGTTCTGCTTCTCACTCTGTGCACTTTAGAACTCCCTAACCCGAGTCGTCTGTTTGTCATAGGCTGTCTGTGTAATCCCCGTCTGCGTTTTGCCTTTCGCCAATTTCATGTCGTTAGGAACTTCCTCTTGTACATTCCTTTGTTAATTGGTCTGATCCAGCTCACCTATTCCCTGTCATAGCATGTCACTTCCCTTATGTGTATTTAAGCAGTCATTTCACAACCAGCTCTTGTCAGAACATTTTCCCTGTGCTGAGATTGTTGATGCCTTGTACTCTAAGTGTTATACTTCTGACTGGAATGTCCTGGATTCTGATTTTGGCTTTACCTTTGATATTCCTGTGCCTGTGTACCGTACCTGCTTTGCCCGACCCAGAGTTTTGCCTTTGCTGCCCTGCTTACAAAGCGGAGTACGTCTACTGGATTTTAGGTTTGGATTCACCGCTGATATTCCTGTGCCTGTGTATAAAACCTGCTTTGCCCGATCCTGAGTTATGTTTGCTGCCCTGTGTATGATCTGGATTGCAGCCCTGGGATTCTGTTTTTGGATTGTGGACTCCATACTTTTGCCTTCTGCCCTGCTGGGGTTCATCCTCTTGCTTCAATAAAACTAAATCTTTTGGGTTTTGCATTTGGTTCCTGAATGATACCTCACAGTGGGGAGCTCTTTTAAACAAGTTGCCACATGATTCAATGGAATCTGACTTTCAACGGAATCTGACTTTCTCTTACATCATCGGGCAACTGAAGTTGCCCATGGCGCCGAAAGGATTAAGGCATGGCAGCCAATGATTTAATGATCAAACTATTGTCTTGCCTTAATGCAGCATTGCAGGGGCTGCCTGAGGAGCTTCAGCTATTTACAGAATGCCACTTGTTTGGAATTGGCAGGACGTTGAGGTAATATTATGCCTTTTAGGGTTTTCTCCTTTCCTTTTGTGTATAATGTAGCTTTTTGTGGATGTAAAATGTATGGAAAGTAACACAACCCAAAGTCCACTCTAGGGCTGTCATGAATATTCCCCATTCGAATACACATTGATCATCAATTTAAAAAAAAAAAGAATCACAGAATGTTAATGATCAAAGTCAAGATCAAACTTTATATAGCACTTTTCATAAAAAGAATGCAGCACAAAGTGCTTTACATATTTAAAAGCAAGACAGAAAACAACACCCCTTCCCCCTCTGCCACCCACTTTCCCTCCCTCATCTTGTCCCACCCCGACAGAGACTTAGTGAGGTAGGAGGATGAGTAAAGGACATCATGAGGGGCCGTCTACACTGAGCTGATCACAGCCCATAGCTGCAGAGATGTTACCCCACTCCTGACAGAGAAAGGATTCAACATCACAATAAAATTGTTGATATAGTCAGCCGTTAGCCACGGCTTCAGTGGATATCCCTGATTACTTATAGAGGTGTTATAATGAACCATACGAAGCCCAGAAAATGATTTCGAAATGTAACACTCACCAATAAGCCAGCCATCCTCAACAGCTACTGCTCGGAGGCGCACACCCACAGAGCTGTTCTGCAGAATGAGTTGTGCATTCCTCCAGGCCACCGGGAAAAAACGTTTAACCGACATATTTGTATCGCAGATTATTTGTGCATTGATTGAATGAAATCCTTTCCTATTCAAGTAACTGAATTCATTGTGTGATGGTGCTTTGCTTGCAATGTGGGTGCAATCTATGGTTCCAATTATGCTTGGGAATCTGGGGATGGCGTGAAATCCTCGTTTAATATTGGCTTGTTGATGTCTGTTTGGGAACTGGATGTAATTTGGGGTCAGAGAAATTATTGCACCCAACACTGCCTGCACGATTCTGCTAAGTGTTGGCTGCAACATGCCGCAAAAGTCACCAATCTCTCGCTGAAATGGTCCGATGGCCAAAAATCCCAGGGTGGACAGGAGCTGGATGTGCACTGGGATGGCTTTGGTGCGTTTTGTCTCTCGCTCCAACATGGGTTGTAAATCACAGCATAAATCCATCAGTATGTTTTTGGGGAAGCGGTACTTGCTGAGAAGCCACTCTGCGCTCTCACTGAACAGATCTGCACACTCTTTGAAAATGCACACCCTGCGGAGCGCATGGTTCTCCAAATCCTCCAATAGTGCAAGATAAGCCATGGCACTTGCATGTCAAGTTTTCTTTTCAGGTTGTCCTGTTGCAGCTGTCTTTTATAACTTGCTACACAAATGATTCAAATTGTCTGCTAAATTACTAATTGATTAGTAATTTTTATTAATAAGAGGAAATGGGGAACATGTGAAGTTTGAGATTGCTGAACACTGTGACTCTCTTAGTGCGTTCTGTTTATAGTTTCACTGTTCTACCACTCGGTTTTGCATGTGTGCATGGTAAGAGTTGTGCTTAAATTTACACGTTCCGATGCACAAGTACGAGTTGATAAATCCCATACTTTGCGTTGGAAAGTTCTTACGCACGCATTACGCACACATCTGTGCAAACGCACGCTTAATAAATGAGGCCCCAGGACGTGACGTCTGAGATACAATTTGACAGGGCATGAATTGGTCCTGGGTCATCAGGAGACAGGGGGATGTAGAGCTGTGTATCATCAGCATAACTGTGAAAATGGATGCCGTGCCTCCTAATGATATTCCCGAGAGGGAGCATGTAAAGATTAAAAAGTGGGACCTAAAATTGAGTCTTGTGGCACTCCAAAGTTCATTCTATGGCATTTTGAGGCTGCACAGATTAATTCCATCGTCCCCCCTGAGCAGTCTACCACTTATTGCACCAGAGGACAGTATATAAATAGTGCAGCAATGCTAAGAAGCGGGAAACTGTAGCAAGTGGGAAGTCAGCAACTGCAACATTGTCGATGAGAAAACAGAATGTCTGTAACAGTTGCTCGAAGTAAAAATATTGTATCGCAAATGTTGCGAAGCAAAAGTCGATCAGGTCAAAAACAATAAGCCATATTTCACTTATGTTTTACACCGTTATATGGGTTCACGCATCTCATAATCCTAGAAACCACAGAATCTGCTATCATTGCTATAGAAAATAATCAACCAATCAAACAATTGAACAAACTCTGCCCAGACCAGTTTGTGATGTCACAAGGACTGGAAATGTCTTTTGAGAGTACGAAGTCACAGTAAAGCATTGAAAGTTGCAATTTTGTTGAAGGTAAAATTTTTCAATGATAATAGCGGAGAAGCTATGTATCCCCGAATGTCTGTAGCTTTACCACATCCGGACAAATCACTCACATCAAATTTTATCAGGAGATTAAATTGGTGCTATCATCTGTTATTCATGCCATTGATGTGGGCTAGTAGGGCCTGACTGGACCTACGACAAGCAACCTGGCAATTATTCTTTCCAATATGTTAATGTTAGGTTTCAGGATTAGGGGAAGGCTATCATGATTTTTCAAAGGTTGAGGTTAGAATTCAGGGTTATGGAAAGACGATCATGCTTTTTAAAAGATCACGGTTGGAATTCTGAGTAATGGAACGGCTGTTATACTTTTCTGTTGTGATCTGCGTTTCTGCTGTCATGTTTAAGTTCTGTGCCTAGCTTAGCCATGTATGCTTTTTGTGTATAGTGACCACTGCCTGCCTTATGACTATTCTTAGGATTGTGTTTTGTGTTTTGGTAATTTAGATTTCTTGTTTATTTTTCATAATTAGATCATTTGGTTTCCATGCCATGTTTTCATTTCCATGCTTTGCACTTTGTCTCTGTCATGTGTGTATCTTTGCTCACGGTCCCTTGTCTTGTGTGCCACTCATTCGGGTGATTTATTGGTTTCTGGGTTTCAATCTTCCTTCATTATCTCGTGTTCTTCCTTCCTCTCTTTTACTGTCTTACTAACATATACTAACAGTTTATTGTTTTTGCTAATTACTAACCACACTAATCTTGTATATTTTTACTAACTTACTAACAAGCACTTGGGATTGTATAGCTGCACATACTAATTGACTAATGATCTCTCATCAGTCGCTCAATTTTAATCTCCGCCTCCTTGCCTATCCCTAATTATCTCTGCAGCAAGTTTCTGTGGATTTCCACTTATACTTTGTGCTTTCCTTTTCTTTTATCTTGGCACTGTAGTACTCCTTAACCGGAGCTGTTGTTTTGTACTTAGGTTTGTCTTGTGATCCCTGTCTGCGTTTTGGCTACAGCCAAATTCATGTAATTAGTTTATTCCTCATGTGTCTCTCTCTGATCATTGTCACCATTGATTGCACCTGTTCTCCCTGGTCATGTGTTCACCCCGGGTGTGTATATAAGATGTCTGTTTGGTTCACACACTTGTGAGATCGTTCTCCCTAGTTTTCTCGTGCCACGGTTCTCGCCTTGATTTCTCAGTGTTTGTCTTTCTGACTGGACCGTTCTTGATATCGAGCTTTGCCTATTCCCTGTACTTTTGCTGCATTCTTGTTTTTTGACCTCTTTTGTCTGACTACGATTTTTGTGATTTATGCCCTGTGTATGACTCTGGATTTTGCCCTTTCGATTCTGATTTTGGATTGCGGACTTTGTACTGTTGCCAGCTCTGTTGGGGGGTTTCCCCATTCAGAAATAAAGCCTCCTTTTTGTATTCTACTGGTTGTCGCACTTGGTACATTTCG
Source organism: Gymnothorax reevesii (assembly GCA_029721435.1). Classification (NCBI taxonomy): domain Eukaryota; kingdom Metazoa; phylum Chordata; class Actinopteri; order Anguilliformes; family Muraenidae; genus Gymnothorax; species Gymnothorax reevesii. Next base: position 40,075,201 of record CM056582.1, on the reverse strand, counting down.
TAAATCCCAACATTTTCAAAAGGTCACAGTTAGAATTCTGGGTTATTGAAAGGCAATCGTGATTTTTAAAAGGTTATGGTTACAATTCAGGGCTCGGGAAAGGCGATCATGAAGGTTAAGGTTAGAACTGAGGATTTGGGAAAGACGATTGTGCCTCCATAAAACTTAGTTGACTCATTTGAAAAGCAATCGTACCTCATACTAATAAATGTTAAGCTGCTCGGGGTGGGGATTAAGCCCAGGTGTCTTGTGGAAGAATTCTTTGTTTAACATACCCATCCAACCACACCAGCCTTCTTAATGCAAACTTTTGCTCGATACAATTTACCATGACGTCTCAGCAGTAATATACGTTCTTCCGGGTGGCAAAAGCCAAAGAGCTCTTAGCAAAACGTTAGTCAAAAATTAGTTTGCTTGCACTACATTTAAAAAAGACTGCAAGCTTTCAGTGTGTTGCCATTACATTGGCACATTTAACATCTTGTATTGTGTCAATTGGAAAGCCTATTGATGGAGCCAATTCAATACGGTGACAGCAAGTTCTAAGCCATCAGCTGTGTAGCCTAGTTGTGGATGTTTCTTTACCACTGGACAAACGGTACCTAGCATAAGCACTAAGCTTTCTTATGGACTCCCATATTTGTGAGTTCAAACTTGAGAAGTTGACAGTGGGATTAAAAACTTCCAAGAAAGTGAGGACACAGTAAGGTGAATCTGCAGTTTGAGACAGTTGCGTTCTTGTCTACTTAACAGTTCAGCGCGAGAATTTATTTATTCACCTTTCTCACTACCATTTTAATATTGTTAAATATTGTTTAAAATAAAGAGTTATGCACTCTTTCCTCAGCAGATGCTATTGTCGCTGACTGTCACCAGAGAATACGGTCACCAGGGGCTCTGCTGACACATTAGCTGCAAAAGCCATAAGGCAAAAGCAGGCTACACTAGCCATCGATGGGCATTGCAAGCTCGGTTTATTACAGTACTTCATCGGTAGTTGGTTACTAACGCAGGTGGTTGGCTGGTAGATACATTGTATATCACCAGAGATGTATTTTCTAGTTACAAAACCATGTTTTCAGATTTACCAGTCATTTCTCATCTAGTTTTACAAAAAATCAAGTCATAAACCCCAAAGTTATTCATTTAAGACAGACTTTCCCGGGTGTATCTCTTCAGGTCAGTGGGAAGCCGCTCGCGTTCTGCCACCTGGAAGTATCTTAGTGCATGTCCAAAAACATACTGAATGCCCTATATATTCACATTATGTTACGTCCAGATTTGCAGCACAGTCATTGTGCTACGAAACACAACTTCCGTACAACTGATCAGTGATATCAATCAATGATACGCTACCCACTCAAGCTTCTAGTAGGTACTGTTGGGCCCTACAGCCCCATATCTATGATGCTAATAACAGATAAAAATGCCCATTCTATCAACTGATAATACTCAAATCACCTGGGCAAGTTAGCTCCTCAACAGTTTTGTTGCCTGCAGTGGAAAAGCATTATTTGGGGGCTCTGCTGACAAGGTCAAGCAGAACAGACATGCTCTGAAGTTGCTCCTTATCCATGTTCATGGAGATGAGCTAAGGAATCTAAGGACAAAGATGTATGCATAGTGTTATGGACCCAATTTGTTATGACATATCGGACAGCAAGGGATGACAGACAAAATTTTAAAACTTGAACAGATTTAAAAAAACAAAGACTGACCAAGATTGAAATAACAAAAAATGAGATATTTACAGTCCCTTGGTAATTGTGATGGGGTTGCTATGTTGCGATGTCCTGGGATAAGAAAATGCTCCAACACAGGCAAAAATCCACAAAACGAGCTTCTCTGGTCTTGAGAAAGAATGACAGGTCTGGTCAAATGTATCCTTCCACAATTTCTCCTACTCCTTTACTCTCTCAATTTTTCTCCTTATATACTCTTTTCCAGCCCCCTGCCACTTTCCAGACTTTTTTTTTCAATTCTCTGGGACTTTCCCCCCTGAGGCATGCCCAGGACATGCCCAAAAACCTATCACCAGACTGGGCTTAACAAAAAATGTCAATACTGCCATCTAGTGGATTTTTTTTCTCCCACATTAGACCTCCATTCCAAAAGGGAAAATTTTGACTCATAAAAGCAAAATTTTTCTTTTCAGTACAAAAATTGTTAAGTAGACACTTGTATATATATATAATGCGATATGCTAATAAACACATGTGATATATACACATACTCAAACACGGGATAAGCAATCAGCAATTACATTGTCAGTACCCTTTACATGCTTAATTTCCAAGTCAAACTCCTGTAAAATCAAACTCCAATTCAACAATCTCCGATTCTTGTTTTTCATCTTACTCAAAAACATGAACAGATTGTGGTCAGAATATATAATCATTGGCTTTTGCCCTGTACAAACATAAACCTCAAAGTGTTGTAAGGCTAGAATCAGAAAAAAACACCTCCTTCTCAATTGTGGAATAGTTATTTTGGTGGCAATTGAAAATCCTGGAGAAGTATGGCACGGGATGCTCAATGTCATCAGAGTCACTTCTCTGTAGGAGCACAGATCCACAAGCTTGGTCGCTAGCATCGACCGCGACGGAGAACGGATTGTTGAAGTCAGGAGATTTGAGCACGGTGAAGTGACACAGCAGAGACTTCAGGCGATCAAAGGCTCTTTGGCATGCTTCATCCCAAGTGAACTTTATGCCTTTCTTCAGTTGGTTGGTGACACTGAGAGTAATCTCAGCTAAGTTCTTGCAGAACTTGCGGTAGTACCCGATCATTCCAAGGAAGCGGCGCAAAGCTTTTTTGGTTGTCAGGAACTGGAAAGTCCATGATGGCTTCGAATTTAGCATTTATGGGTGCCACCTTACCCTGGGCTATGACGTAGCCAAGATACATGACAGTGGCAAAAGTCACTCTTGTTCATGTTAACAGTCAGGTTAGCCAGGGTCAAGCGCTGGAACATCATCTCTACATCTTTCAGATGCTCTTCCCAGGAGTCACTCCATGTGATCAGGTCGTCGATGTACGCACCCGTGTGTGGCAATCCGGCGATTGTCGACTGTATCATCCTTTGGAACGTGGCTGGGGCATTTTTCATGCCAAAGGGTAGGACTTCATACTGGTATAACCCAGATGGTGTGGCAAAAGCAGAGATGCTCTTGGCCCTCTCAGTTAAAGGCACGCACCAATAACCCTTTAATAAGTCAATCTTGGTAAGAAACTTTGCTTGCCCTACTCTATTGCTACAATCATCAATCCTAGGTATTGGAAACATCATTTCTAGTTACAGCATTGACCTTCCGATAATCTGTACAGAATCTAGTACTTCCATCAGGTTTTGGAACAAGCACAAAGGGTGAACTCCAATCTGAGTTAGAGGGTCTGATAATATCATGTTCTAACAGGTACTCAACCACTTTCTCAGCAATCTTTGTCTTTTAAGGATTCATCCGGTACGAATGCTGTTATATTGGTTTGGCATCACCAACATCAACATCATGAGAGGCAACAGAAACTCTCTTTGGAACATCAGGAAATAGATCTTTATATTTCTTGATCAAAATCACAAACTGATCTTTCTGTGAGGGTTCTAAGTGCTGGAGTTTTACATCAAGATTTTGCAACACTTCAGAATTTGACAATTTACATGAAAGAACTTTAGCTTTAATTCAAGGTTCACCATCTTGAAACTCCCCCTCATCTTCACAAGTCTCGGCCATAGGAGGATCTGAAGTGACAGCTGCAACCCTAGCATTCCTATCATGGCGAGGCATCAGCATGTTAATGCGACACAACTGTTTTGGCTTTCTCCTATCTGGAGTCTTCACAATGTAATTGAGATCATTGAGTTTTGTTGGAATTTCATAAAGACCATGAAATCTAGCCTGCAATGGATTGGACTGCAAGGGAAACAACACAAGGACCTTGTCTCCTGGTTTAAACTCACAGCTTTTAGCCTTATAATCATACCAAGTTTTCATTTTTCCCTGACTTGATTTCAAGTTCTCTTTGGCTAGGTCACAAGCTGCAAGCAGAATTTCCTTGACCTCTCAAACATAGTCGAACAGACTGATATGCGGTTCTTTCTCTTGCCATTGTTCACTCAACAATAGCAAAGGTCCTCTCACTTCATGGCCAAACACTAGCTCAAATGGACTGAATCCAGTAGACTCCTGCACTGCTAGCAGGAGTCTACTCGAACTGCAAACTACAGCAAATGAACACTTTCATCCCAGTCATTCTCATGGTCATACCAATAAGTCCTCATCATTGTCTTGAGAGTGGAATGAAAGCACTCTAAGGCACCCTGACTCTCTGGATGATAGGCACTGGAAAAAATCTGCTTTGCACCTAGTTCATACACAACCTGCTGAAACAATCCGGAAGTGACATCGCTACCTTAGTCTGACTGAATTTCCCTGGGAAGGCCAAACAACGTGAAGAAATTTATCAAAGCCATCGAGATTGCAGTTGCCTTGATGTTGCATCGAAGTATGGTTTCAGGGAATCTAGTAGATGCACACATGATTGTCAACAACTACTGATTTCCAGGTCTAGTCTTGGGTAATGGACCAACACAATCAACAATGAACTAGGAGAAGGGCTCCCCAAATGCTGAGATTGGCTGCAATGGAGCTACACGTGGGTCTAACTGGTGTTTTTGAACTACCTGATAAGTGGGACAAGTTTTGCAAAAGTTGGAAACATCTTTCCGAAGTCCAGGCCAGAAGAAGGGTTTCATGATCTTGTTAACAGTCTTGTTAACACCAAGATGACCTCCTAAAGGTAAACTATGAGCCATTGTTAAGATCTCATTCCTGTAGACCTTCGGAACAACAATTTGCTTGACCAATGCCCAATCTGCATTCGCTGGGATATCAGGAGGGCGCCACTTCCACATCAACACAACATCCTTAAGATAATACCCAAATGGAACTGCGTCTATTTCTTCATCAGGAAGGGCTCTCTTCTTTAGTACACAAATTTCAGGATCATTGGTTTGCTCCTGAATCAACCGCTTTCTGGACAGAGACAAGTCTCCAGACACATCAGAATCACCAGACCCAACTGGCTGGCTGAACAGAGAACTGATAAAAGTGTCTGGTAAGTCCTCAAATGGAGAAACCCGAGTAGGCTGAACAGTCATGAGGCGAACCACCTGAGTCATGACTATTCAATGTGCTGGACGGCACCACATCATCTTCTTCTTGAGCCTTCTTAGCCATAGCACGGGTCACTGCACAGGAGGGATACAGGGATGGGTCTTCATCGCCATCTTCAGTGCTCGGCTGTGAAAGGGGGAACTACATTGCCCCCAGCCAGGTCATTGCCTTGCAACAGAGAAACACCCTTGATAGGCAGACTTGACATAAGTCCCACCTTTACCTGTCCTGTAACTAAATCTGACTTCAAGAATAGAGAGCGCAGGGGTACAGATACAGTCCTCTTTTGTCACTGTCAGCTTTCACACTTTGATAAGACCTGTGACTGGATTTCTGAGCACCATCACCAGATTTGTCTTTGGGTGAGGAATCTTGGGTATCTCCGTTACCTTTTTTCTGAAATTTGGACCATTTATTGTTTCTGCTGGACTGAAATTCGGACTTATGCGTGAGAACATATTCGTCTGCATATTGCAATTTGCTGATTGCAAATTCAGTGCTTGCTTCTCATTGAGGTAGGTCTTAATATCATCCTTGGCACAGTTCTTGAATTCTTCAACTAACACCATCTCTTTTAGTGAGTTAAAATCATCCTTGACCTCCATAGAAGTACACCAGCGCTCAAAGCAAACCTTCTTCTCAAAATAACCTTTTTGACAACCTCATAATCAGAGGAATCATCTGCAGACAAAGCCAAATAGGCTTGTTCAGCTTTACCCTTGAGGACAGTTTGCATCATCAGGGGCCAGTGTTCCTTTGGCCCCTGACAACTCTTAGCTACCTTCTCAAAGCACTGCAGATACTTATCAACCTCTTTTTCCGAGAATGGAGGCACCAGCTTTACCTCCTGGCTAGCAAGAAATTTATTTTCAGCTTCCATTTTGATTTGGAGCCTTTCTTCTCTGTCTTACTTCTGTAAATCAAAATCTCTGTCTCTCTCTTTCTGCTCTTTACTTTCTCTTGCTAATTTTTCTAACTCAAACTGCTTTTCTTTCCCTCTTTCTGCCCTATCAAATTCTCGTTGTTTTTCTTTTTCCTCTCTTTCAATCTCTAGCACTTTTAATTTAAGTTCCATTTCTAAATTTGGATTTTCCACTGGAAACTGTTCCAGATCTCCTGGTGCAAACACATTTTCATCAATATAATATTCAACAATCTCTCTAACCAGTCTTGCTTTTCACATGGTTGGTTTTACATCTGTCAGCTCTAACTGTTTGCATATTTCTAGCAGTTCAGTCTTTTTAAAAGACTTCAAAACCTCTACGGTTGGTGATGCCTAGAAATCATCCATTGATGTTGATCTGTCAATATATATCTAGAAAAATTAGAAAGAAAACAATTTCTCAATTTGAAATTTTCGATTTTCAATAAATGACTCTCACAATGGTCTCTCCCGGACGAGCCCCCAATTTGTTATGGTCTCAATTTGGTATGACATATCGGACAGCAAGGGATGACAGACAAAATTTTATAACTTGAATCATATTTAATAAAACAAAGCCTGACCAAGATTGAAATATAACAAAAATGAGATATTTACAGTCCCTTGGTAATTGAGATGGGGTTGCTATGTTCCGATGTCCTGGGAAAGGAAAATGCTTCAACACAGGCAAAAATCCACAAAACGAGCTTCACAGGTCTTGTAAAGAGTGACAGGTCTAGTCAAATGTATCTTTCTACAGTGTCTCCTTGCAATTTCTCCTACTTCTTTACTCTCTCAATTTTCCTCCTTATATACTCTTTCCAGCCACCTCCCACCTTCCAGACTTTTTTTCAATTGCCTGGGACTTTCCCATCTGAGGCATGCCCAGGACATGCCCAAAAACCTAGCTCCGTACTGGGCTTAACAAAAAATGTCAATACTGCTATCTAGTGGCTCCCCCCCTCCCCCACCAAATTACAATAGATTGTCGAGCAGTGCAGGACACTCATGAATTACTGCTGCTGTGACTTGATTATTGGTTTTGCACATGACTTCACCCAAACTTGGTGAAAATGCGAATTTCATGAATTATTTATTAGAGGCACTCATAGAGTGCAAACCTCCGCTAAGGCAGCACAATGCAAATCTTCTTGACTGGGAGGAAGTTGAGTTAACGTGTGTCATACGATTTTAAGATGGCTGCCGTGACGGCCATATTGTTTCAATGATCGCGGTGAAAATCCTTGATGTAATAGCAATGCACCCACAAAACTTCAGACAAATTCATGCATTACTTTTTGAGTTATATTGTTCACAAACAGACAGACAGACAAACAAACAAGGGCGAAAACATAACCTCCACCCCAACTTCATCCATCCATTTTCTATACCTGCTTATTCCTCACTAGGGTCACGGGGCGAGCTGGAGCCTATCCCAGCTGACTACGGGCAAGGGCAGGGACCCACCCTGAACAGCTTGCCAATCCATCGCAGGGCGCGCACACACCATTCACTCTCACGCTCGTGCCTATGGGCAATTTGGTGTCTCCAATTAGCCTGATGTGCGTGTCTTTGGGCTGTGGGGGGGGCCGGGGTGCCCGGCGGGGGCGGCCCCAGGCCGGATTCGAACCCACGACCTTCTTGCTGTGAGGCAGCAATGCTAGCCACTGTGCCACCGTGCCACCCCCCCAACTTCCTAAGTATTCAGGAACAGTTCATGATCATCTACAGTGGGGAAAATAAGTATTTGACCCCTCGCTAATTTTGCATGTTTGCCAACTTACAAAGAATGCTACTATCTATAATTTTAATCGTATATAAATTCAAACTGTGAGAGACAGAATCGCAAAGAAAATTCCAGAAAATCACATCATATGAATTCATAAAAATTGATAACCATCTGATGAGGAAAAATAAGTATTTGACCCCCTACCAAACAGCAAGTATTCTGGGTCCCAGAAGCCAGTTAGTCTTTCTTTAAGACATACCCCCAATCCCAACTAATTATTTACATCAAATACACCTGCCTCACCTCATTACCTGTATAAAAGACACCTGTCCACTCTCAAACAACCAGATTCCAACATCTCCACCATGGGCAAGACCAAAGAGCTGTCTAAGGACATCAGGGACAAGATTGTTGACCTACACAGGGCTGGGATGGGCTACAAGAGAATCTGAAAGCAACTTTGAGAGAAAAGATCAACTGTCGGTGCAGTTATCAGGAAATGGAAGAAGTACCACACTGCCGCCAAACTCCCTCGGTCTGGGCCTGCATGCAAGGTCTCGCCTCGTGAGATGTCCCTCATCATGCAAACGGTGAGGAATCACAAGGGGGGAACTGGTTAATGAACTGAAGGCAGCTGGGACCACAGTTACAAAAGAAACAGTTGGTAACACACTCCGCGGTCATGGATTGAAATCCTGCAGCGTACGCAAGGTCCCCCTGCTCAAGAGGGCACAAGTACAGGCCCGCCTGAAGTTCGCCATTGACCTCCTGGATGACTCAGAAGAGGCATGGAAGAAGGTGATGTGGTCAGATGAGACCAAAATAGAACTTTTTGGGCCCTACTCAACTCACCGTGTTTGGAGGGAACACAGAGTACAACCCAAAGAACACCATCCGCACCGTCAAGCACAGAGGTGCTTTTCAGCCAAGGGGACGGCACAACTCCATTGCATTGCGGGGAGGATGGACGGGGCCATATACCGTGGAATTCTGGACCAACAGCTCCTTCCCTCAGTGAGAGAGCTGAACATGGGTCGAGGATGGGTGTTTCAGCAAGACAACTACCCTAAGCACACCGCCAAAGCAACAAAAGAGTGGCTGAAGAAGAAGTACATCAAGGGTCTGGAGTGGCTTAGCCAGTCTCCAGACCTGAATCCAATTGAAAATCTTTGGAGGAAGCTTCAAATTTGGGTTGCAAGGCGACAGCCTCAGGACCTGAATGATTTGGAGGCTGTCTGCAGGGAGGAGTGGGCCAACATCCCTGCCAAAATGTGCACAAACCTTGTCAACAACAATTAAAATTGTTTGACATCTGTGCTGGCCAATAATAGGTTTTTCTACAAAATATGAACATGCTGTTTGTCCAGGGGGTCAAATACTTAATTTTTGACCAAAAATATGCAAATAAATTCCTAAAATGCAAACAATGTCTTATTCCACTTTTTTGGTGATATTCTGTCACTCACTGTTAAAATAAACCTATCATTAAATTTATAGAGCGTTGCACTCTTTGTTCGTGGGCAAACTAGCAAAATCAGCAAGGGGTCAAATACTTATTTTCCCCACTGTACATTGAAGAAAATAACGTCATGACATTATCGAGAACACATGAGGAACTTCTTTTTGTAATTGGCAAACTGTTTATGAACTTTTCATGGACTACAAATAGTTTGTAAATTATTTTCGCCCGGCAAGCTGCTTTTTAATATAAGGATGGCGTTTGAGGTGTCACTATTGTATGACCACCGGATACTCAGCAATAAACTAAAGTGTTTCCATTTTTCTTACTTAATTTCATGAACTGTAGAGCACTCTCTCTAGATGGTTTGACCTCAGATAAGCTTCTTTTAAGAGGTTTTGCATGTTTTTTCAGCGATTTATCAAATTTTCAGGACATATGAATAGAAGAATTCCAAAAGAGTGGTTTATTCTAAGAGAGGAAAATGAAAAGTTAGTGAGAGTAACCAAATTATCACATCCTTGTTGGTTGGAGCACTTGAGTTCTCCTGCAAGCACTTATTAGAAATGTTTTAGGTGGACCCTCACTAAGTCATTAGAGGAAGTGAAAAGGGGCCATGAAAGATTTGGCCACCCTCCAACATTAAGGTGCAAAACTATCTGTATCAGTTGAAAATAGGAAAAGGAGACTCAGGGGTGATTTGATTGAGGTCTTTAAATATGTTAAAGGGATTAACAAAGTGAATCATGTAGGATTCCTTCGGCCAAGTGTTGTTAGTAGAACTCGGGGTCACAAATGGAAGTTGACCAAAGGTAAATTTAGCACTGATATTCGGAAATATTTCTTCACCCAAAGAGTAATTTCAATGTGGAATAGCTTACCTGACCATATTGTTGAGGCAGAGACCTTGGGGGTTTTCAAGAGCAGGCTTGACCTAAGGCTAGATACCATTGAGTCATTTAGTATCTGAAGGGATATATTCATAATCGTATAAAGAAACTGGCAAGCTTAGTTGGGCTGAAAGGCCTGTTCTTGCCATTCATGATATGTTATGTTTTGTTATGTTAAAATACTCAACTTTTCCATGGCAACTTTAGTTGGGTTTAGTAGGAAAATAAACATTTTAATGAAATTAAATGCTATTTTAAAAGGTGTCATTTTACCCTGTGCTGTCCTTCAATTACATGTTAGAAGCACAGAAACTGGTAAAAAGGAATAAAGATCTCTTCCCTGACCAGGTGATGACTACGCATGGGAAGAACCAGAATAGCTGAACCCCCTGTGTTCCCTGTGATGGGACAAGTAAAGGACGTACAACTGCAGGACATTCCCAAAATAATTATATGAAAATCCAGCCGAAAGGTTACTGCATAACAAAATGGGCAGTGTGCCATGATCCTCTGTCTGTTCCTTTCTTTAACCTGTTCCCAGATTCCCCAAAGCGTTGTCAGACAACCATCTCTCCTAACTGATCTATATATAGGTTTGGGGGGCGTGTCAGAGAAAGTGGCATCCAAGCTCTGCTGAGGACTTCACGTCCTGAGACTTGAAGGCGAGTTGTAGCTCACAGGGAATCTGCTACCTGCACGCTTTCATTCGGAATAATTTTAAGCCTGTCTCTCCACAGCCCTTTTCTGAGCCAAGCTTCTTCACTCCTGTCAAAAGAGGAACACTGAACAACGGTAAGGAAGCCCCGAAGGCAATAGGATGCAGTGCGCGCATGCCACAGCCCTCCATCTAAAGAAAAATAACTTGCATAACAGTTATTTGTCACTCTTGTTGACTAAAGAGAGGTTAGTTTTGGTGCACTACAATCTCCTTTCTTAACTGATGGTGGCTCCATTATTCTGGCATGAATCTGCTCTGACAATTGAATCTAATGGACTCTTTATTACCTCAAATTAGATTGGCGAAATTACTCTTTATACTTTCCTGATAAAGAGTACCCTTGTTTGGGGAATTTGCTGACCAGCCCCTACTCAGTGGCTCCCCTGTGGATGTAAATAGCTGGCTAAAACAGGAACACACACCCCGCCCCCCAGGGGAACTGGATCTGGTGGGCAAAAGGCTGGTGATGATTCTTTAGTTGGTTCTTTCTAAGTGCGGGAGAAGCCGGGGGCTGCTTTGGAGAGATTCTTGAAATCACATGGGGAAATTATCTGAATCTGCGACGGTGTAGGCTGAGGAGGAGAAGCACTGAGAGGCACTGGTCAGCTCGTCGCCTCCCCCAGCACCACTGCCTTCATCCCTCCAATGATGCATCCAAATCAATCTCCAAACACCATAAGGTCCTGCTTCCTAACAAGAGTTTAAAAATAAACCTGAAGATTGAATTACAGCCAAGTGCCAGGCAATATAACATTCGCAACATCCTTGAAGATGAGAGTGAGGTGTTTGACGAAAACTGAGCGGAACAATTCACGTCGGAATCTACTGAAATTTCTCTCCAAGAAAATAGTTATTTCTAGATTGTGTTAATGTGCGACCAGCACAACTAGGGAGGGTTGCAATGTGACTGTTTCATCTCAGGTTGCAGCTTTAAAAGAATCTGTAGGTCATTTAACTGCTCATGTAGTAATTAAGCTAAAACATCTCTGTTTTCATACTCATGATACTTACTTTTTGAAATTATTTTGTAATGTTGACCAGAGGGCTCTCATCCTGTGTATTCTAATTCTCTGTGTAACTTATATATTAAATATTGTGCCTTTATAGAATCTAACCCACATGGATAAAAATGTCATTCTATGTGAAAAATGATTGAAAATTCTCAATCTTGAATGTGGCTGTAGGGGATGGAATTCAGTTTTTGAAATGAGAAAAATGTCAAATAGACCTTTCACCGTGTTCGCTGTGTACAGTAAAAGACTGATTGCCAGTTCACCTCTGCCAAAGTACATAATTGTCCATTTGCAACCGCGGGGGATTTACATCAATTCTAAGGGCCTGTCATTATGAATATGATACTTAATTTAAAAAGTACCAATAGAAATTTCTTTTTCTTATTTTTGGTAAAATGTTACCACCACCCAGTGAGCCTCTTTCACCAGGGCCCCCCCAACTTACTGTATATTTACACTGAACAGTTTTGGACCTGCACCCATACCTGGCTCGATTTGTATTTGTGAGTAGTGAATTATGTGTTTTCACTGGCTGTATATAAACATGAGCTCTTGGTGTACTCACAATGCAGTTCAATTAGGTATTCAGTCTCGGTTCACCATGTTTCTCAGTGTTTATATGTAAATTGCCATGGGTTATCTTTGAGCAGTGAAGAGATGTAGTCACACTAAAAAAAAAAGAAGGCAATTTTCATGTTCCATCGAATTCCGGGGGTAATAACAAACAGAGGAGCGAAAGTTTACTGACTGAGTGAAAATTGTTAAAGACAGTGGTTGACAATTAAATACAGAAAGTGGCCAGACGGCAGAAAGGTCAATAATACCCGTGTCTGGCGTAAACATTTCAGTAGAGGTATGGAGAAATTATTCAGGGCTACGCAGTTAGCCAAAATAGTTCCTATTACATGGGGAAAGTAATGAGAGAAAGTAGCTGAGTCTTGGTCCCAGAGGTCTAAAGTGCGGGTTCAGAAAGTAAAAATCCTCCCCAGAACATTATTCCAACCACCTGGATTTACTTCTGAGCGGAGATAGAGCCAATATGAGTGATCAGTTCATTCTGTGGGAGGGAGAAAAACTTGGCAGGACTTCTACTTTCTGACCCCTGGATTTCATATCTCTGCTTGGTCCTTAATTTTTCTCGACAAATATGTCATTAAAACTTTCATTTTAGAGCTTAAATAAATGGTCCGTTTACCCAAACAAGCTAATATCAAAACTTTAAAACAATACTTTAGCGTCCGATCGGAAAGTGTCCGATACTCGTAAAGATGCAGCGCAAATAATTTGCAAGTCTAACTATCGAGCACACCACTTCAAGATAATCGAACAATCACTCCTGCTGACATGTCTTGTATTAATTTTTTTCAAGTTTCTACTTCAAACTTATAATTAATTGTAAGTATAATTATCTTGCTGTTTCCTAGATGGGGCGGGCCGATACCAAAAGCTAATTTAAATACCAGGATTCGTTGGCAGTTCAAAGGCCTTTGTTGTTTTTGTGGCCAATCAGCAGCACATTCAAGTGCAATGGCATGGCTACTTATGCTGCAATTCCCAGGTCTAGCCTTGTTGATTTCAGTACAACTTCGGGTAGAGACGTGTGTTGAATTGCGAAGAGAAGATGGACCGGGAAGAACGCATTGCCAGAGAAATCAACAGAGAATCTTACAGTGAAAATCTTTGGCGGTACTTCAGCGAGCCAGACGCTAGTGATCAAGTTGACGCTCTCTCTACTGATTCTGAACTAGAAGTTGAAGAAATACAAAATGAGAGCAACTGTATCACTCTGAAGAGCATTCCTTACCTAGAGTTGACCATAGCTGAAGGTGAAGAAGACGAGGAATCTCTTGGCCTTGCGGCAGAAGAGCTCCAGCGTGAGATATCAGGGCCCATTTCTGTTGTAACGTTAGAAGAGGACAAAGATTTAGAGATGGAGAAGATTCGTGAATTTGATGGTAAATGCTATGGAAGGAGGAAAGACAATTCTCAGCTGGGGAGACAGTCGTGCAGCCAAAAACTTTCTACTGAGCTGATGTATAACATACGGATGGTTTCATTAGTAGCCGAAAAAGAATGGCAGGAAATGAGAATTATTGGACATCTTGAGGCTAACAGGCGCACAGTTGTTACTTCTGAGATGACAACGTCTACCAAAAAGCCCCCGAAGAAAAGAAAGGCGGCCAGAACCTCTTATTTCATCGGGGGCACTGAAATCTGTAGGAACACTTTTCAATTTCTCATTGGGTGAGTATGAGAAGGCATGCGTTATTTACTTTATGTTGCATTGTTACAGTACGTTGTCGGCTTAGTCTAAGGATTGTAAATTGCTTTGGCTAGACAGTTTACACAGATTATGCTATCATTTATCAATCCACCGTGATTTACAGAGTGTCCAAGTTATTTACTTGGTACTCTATGATTATGCAAATGTCATTGTTACCTCAGTCTTAGCTTTGTAAAGAACATGGACTTGCATAAGGTTTAGCAAACAGTTGTTTTGTGTTAAACGCTAACTTTTGTTAATCCACAATGAGCTTCAGAATTCAGGTGACGGATGTATGACTATATGTTACTCTGTTATTGCTAGTTCAGTCTTACTTTGAACTAAGTCTACAGCATTTAGAATTGCAAACAGTTTTATTTTTCGATGCTATTTTCTAGCAACACTCTAAAGGTAGACAAAGTTTATGAGAGTGATACACTTGTTAATGGCGAGGAGAGGCTATTCAAAATGGATTTGTATGAACACAATGAAATATGCAAATCATACACACATCGAAACTAGGTGAGGTTTACGTGTGAAAGCAACGGCTATTCATTTGAATAACACACAAGACCATGATGTTTCCATACTAGGCATATTTTATAAATGCATTAACCAATTCTTTTCTTTATTTGTATTTTTCAGAATAGGCAAAGAAACACTCTGTGACATCATCAGACACTTTGATGAGAATGGAACAAGATCTTGGTTCAGGAAGAAAGGCCCATGGCCTCAGGATCACAGGCTCATTAGCCGTGAGCAGATTGTCAGGGCTGTAGAATTCATAAAGAACTACGCTGAAGACAATCCATCTTGCTGCCAGACCGGCATCCTGGACATAGGGATTGGCATGTGAAGTTGCTGCCAACCCATGCATCTGAGGCCTCAAATCCTCTTCAGCCTGGGCCGATGTACTTCCTGACACCACCGAAATGTGGCCTGTTTGGGGTGTCATTTGAAGGGCTGTAAATGCAAGTAAATTTCCTGAATGATGAGGGCGTGTCATCAAGTAAGGGGAGTAATGAAGTCATCAGCAACATGCATCACTTTTTCAAGAACTTTGCAGTTGGAGAATCAGATTTGGATCTGCATTGTGACAACTGCAGTGGGCAGAACAAGAACAACTTCATGCTTTGTTGTGGGGCCTGGCGGATTGGACACAACCTTCATTCCACGCTTACTATCCATTTTCTGGTTGCTAACCACATCAGGTTTGCCCCTGACTGTGGTTTTGGACTGATAAAGCAGGCATTCATGAAGACCAGAGTCAGCAGCTTAGCAGATATTGCCGAGTTTTGTTTATTTTGTTTGAAAATTGTGAAATATGAACAGCATATATTTTTAAAATGTCACTTATTTCCTGAAGTCATTTCCATTGTGGTCTTTGCTGTTAATAGGTAGTGGAAAACAGCTCTCCTGAGAGTCACCTCAACATCTCACAGCTTGTTGGAATGGCAGATGGCAGAGTAATAGTCAAGACCTTCAACTGGCAGGAGCAACCGAGTCCCTACTTCTGAAAGCTCCCACATATCAAGAGTTATCAGCACTTTAGCTATTTATATTCAAAATTCCACACTGTTTATATACAGGAATAATTTCTCATACATGACTCTGTTACATGAGAAGACTGTGTCAAGTATTTTTAATATCCTTTTTAGTGCGCATATTCTGCCACAGCTTTGATACCAAACACCCAGGGGTTGTCTTTGCGAGAACTCACAGTGGTGCAGAGCCTGTCAAGTTCCAGTTGCTGCGCAAGCCAGGGGTTCTGCCCCCGGTTGACAGTCTTCCTGTCCTGGCTGCACCTGGACTATCCATGGACAGGCAGGCTAATCTTTATGATAAGATCAGACCTTTCTGTTCAGATGAGGCTGAAGACACCACATGCCTAGCGTCAAAAGACACATCACTGTGGAGTATGCAGACGAGAATCATTGCGTGAAATCCTAAGATCCTTAATGTACTTAATGTTTAGCAATTTTTGCAATTTACCCTCTTTTATTTCTAAGCTTAAGTATCTATACAGTACCATAGGGACTGAGGGAAACAGCATTTCAATGTGTGCGTATGTCCTGTACGAGGCTGAATAGACAATAAAAATGACTTTGACTTGAAGTTTGAACAATTTAATTCCTTTTCTCTTTCTGGGAACCCCTTTGAACATCATACAGGATCCCTGATGGTCCTCAGACTTCTTTTTGACAGCCAGTCTGAGGGGTTGATCTTACTAGTGTTGATGAAAATTGAAAGGTATTGTTCCTGCCCATTAATAGGTAATTCTACTTCCCCCACCTGGGCTCTCAGGAAGGTGAGAATCTTGAGGAAACTTTGGGGCTTGATTTCTCAGAAACCTAGTTTGAGGAGTACCAACATTCAAATAGCTATATCTCAGTCATTTATTGTCATATTTGCATGAGTAAGACCTCATTAGAAAGCTTAGAAACCACAGTTTCAGAATCTGTAAATAACTCAAAATGTCCCCAGGTAGACATGTTCCTGGTTTTCCCGTGCTTGGTCACATATTCACTCATTTTGAATTCAATGCCTGCAACATCTTCCAAAAAAAGCTGAGACAGGGGCAACAAAAGACTGGGAAAGTTGAAGAATGCTCAAAAAACACCTGTTTGGAACATTATGCAGGTGAACAGGTTAATTGGAAACAGGTGGGTGTCATGATTAGGTATAAAAGGAGCGTCCCTGAAAGGCTTAGTCGTTCATTAGCAAGACGACGTTCACCACTTTGTGAAGAACTGCATGAGCAAATAGTACAACAGTTTAAGAACAATGTTTCTCAACGTGCATTTGCAAGGAATTTTGGTATTTCATCATCTACAGTCCCTAATATCATCAAAAGATTCAGAGAATCCAGAGAAATCTCTACACATAAGCAGCGAGGCTGAAAACAAACATTGAATGCCCATGACGGTTGGTCCCTCAGGCGGCAATGAATTAAAAACCAACTTCATTCTGTAAAGGATATTACCAAGTGGGCTCAGGAACACTTCGAAAAACCATGGTCAGTTTACACAGTTCGTTGCTGCATCTAAAATTGCAAGTTTAAACTCTACCATGCAAAGTGAACGCTATATACAGTATCAACGACACCCAGAAATGCCGCCAGCTTCTCTGTGCCCGAGCTCATCTGAGATGGACTGACGCAAATTGGTAAAGTGTAGTGTGGTCATTTTTTGGAAATGATGAACGTTCTGTCCTCCGGACTAAAGAGGAAAAGGACCATCAAATTGTTATCAGCCCTGAGTTCAAAAGCCAGCATCTGTGATGGTATGGGGATGTGTTCGTGCCCATAGCATGGGTAACTTGCACATCTGTGAAGGCACCATTAATGCTGAAAGATACTTACTGGTTTCGGAGCAACATATGCTGCCATCCAAGCAACATCTTTTTCAGGGACATCCCTGCTCATTTCAGCAAGACAACGCCAAGCCACATTCTGCATGTGTTACAACTGCGTGGCTTTGTAGTAAAAGACGGGTAATAGACTGGCCAGCCCGCAGTTCAGACCTGTCTCCCATTGAAAATGTGTGAAGCACAAAACGAAGACCACGGACTGTTGAGCAGCTGAAGTCGTACAACAAGCAAGAATAGGAGAGAGTTCCACCTACAAAGCTTCTACGATTAGTGTCCTCAGTTCCCAAACGCTTATTGAATGTTATTAAAAGGAAAGGTGATGTAACACAGTGGTAAACATGCCCCTGTTTTTGGAATGCGTTGCAGGCATCAAATTCAAAATAAGTGAACATTTTCAAAAAAAAAAACAAAAAAACAATGAAGTTCATCAGTTTGAACATTAAATATGTTGTCTTTGTACTATAGTGCACTCCATTGAATATAGGTTGAAAAGGATTTGCAAATCATTGTATTCTGTGTTTATTCACGTTTTACACAATGTCCCAATTTAATTGGAATTGGGGTTTGTGTAAAGAATCTGTCCCTTGTGATTGAACTTTACATTCTGAAGCCTGAAACCAAAAAAGATGCAAAATCAATTACTTTTGTAAACAACCTCGACCGCTTCTATACAGAGTGGTATTAACGAGTCCATATAACAAAATAAGGAGGAGGCTATTCAACAGTGTTCAGTGAGAAGTCCTTTTAGCAGAATCTAGCACTTGTAAGTCAGTAATTGACAGCGTTTTCTTCTATCATGTCATCCAAATTACCAAATCTCATCCAAATTACTCCACACCGAATCTATTTTCATATTTTATGACTTCTATGAGGTCTGAGGCAACCTGTCATGATTACAGGACTCTTCGTCCCCAGATTTTTTGTCCCCGGAGTTTTCATCCCCGGATTTTTGTCCTCGGATTTTTCATCCCCGGACTTTTCGTCTCTGAAGACTTTTTGTCCCTGAGGACAATTATAATGGTTAAGGTTAGGGTTAGGGATAGTAAACATATACAGTGCTTTGAAAAAGTACACGCTCCCTTCCTGATTTCTTATTTTTTGCATATTTGTCACACTTAAATGTTTCAGATCAAATTTTAATGTTATACATAGATAACCCGAGTAAATTCAAAATGCTTCTAGACCTGTTGAATGAAGAAATCAAGAAAACCTGTCTGACAAAGTGAAGTAGGCTTAAAGATCTCAAAAAGCAGTACATCATTCCAGGACAGATGAGAAACAAAGTCATCAACATCTTTTAATCTGGAAAGGGTTACAAAGCCATTTATAAGGCTTTTGGTCTCAAGTGAACCACGGTGAGAGCCATCATCCACAAATGGAGAAAACTTTGAACAGTGGTGAACCTTCCCAGCTGGGGCTGGCTACCAAAATTACTTCAAGAGCCCATTGACAACTCACCCAGGAGGTCACAAAAGAACCCAGAACAACATCTAAAGAACTGCAGACCTCACTAGCCTCAGTTAAAGACAGTGTTCATGATTCAACAATAAGAAAGAGAATGGGCAAACATCCAAGACGAAAACCACTGCTGACCAAAAAGTATACAAAGGCTTGCCTCACATTTGCCAAACAACATCTTTCGGATCCCCAAGAATTTTGGGAAAATACTCCGTGGACTGACGAGACAAAACCTGAACTTTTTGGGTGGTGTGCATCCCATTACACCTGACGTAAAACTAAAACGGCATTTCATAAAAAGGACATCATTCCAACAGTCAAACAAGGTGGTGGTAGTGTGATGGTCTGAGGCTGTTTTGCTGCTTTAGGACCTGTAGTGGAGCGGGGTAGTTGAAAAAAAGTGCAAATGGTGATACAAGCAACAGACTTTGCATGAGAACTCTTAATATCCCCATAAATAAAAATCAACCTCCGGCCACTTCAATTTATAGTTATATCCTAGATGGCCGACACGTTTTCAAAATGGTGGCAAATTTGCTCTATATTTTGAATATTTTCAGCCTATAAGCCACAAAAATTGCATATTTTCTACACAATCATTGTGATTTCAAATATCTTGGCATTCTTACAGTCATAAAGAGATAAACTAAACCAACCCTTCCAATCCTTATCCTTTTACCACCAATACAACATCTAAGCACTTTCAGGTATGGGATACAACTAGGCTCAGATATGTTACAATCCTACCCCAAGCCCGATCATTCATCCAATGCTATTTAATTCTCGTGTGATCAGTACACCTTCCAGAAGACTATAGCCCCGTCTTCTTTGGCTCGGCTCTCCCGCGCTGGCACATCCGGTCAATTCATGTGCGGCTGTTTAACTTTAAAATGGGGCTAGAGAAACAGCATTTGGGAAACTAATGACAAATTTCTACCATTAGCTAGCATTGAACCCCATGTTGAGTTTCACAGCTATAGTGTCAACCAGTGTGCCCTGGTAGTGCAATGACACTACACTATTACAATGTTATATTTACCTTTATGTTCATGTTTTCAAATTAGAATGAAAATTAATTAAAAAGAGCTTAATTATTTTCTTACTTGCAAAAATAAACTGATCCAGCTAGATTTACCCCAGATCAATCTATTACCTGACCTTTTAGCGCACATATGAACTTTCACGCAAATATTTTGCTCTTTGGCGGCCATTTTGGATATGATGAGAGCCATCTTGGATGTTTCCAGAAACTTTTTTACATAATCTTAGTATTTGAACTTGCTCTCAATGATAATGAAATGTATTAGTGATTAAGGAATTAAATGTTCATATTCATATATCGGAAGGAAGCCATTTTGAAAAACTGTCAAATTCTGTGTGGACGGAGGTTGATTATGAGACAGGAGACAAAGAAGAATAGTTATGCCGAATTTCATGCTTGTATCACTATTTGCACTTTCTCCCTGCTATTCTCAAGTTACCCGCTCCACCACAGGATGATTAGCCGTAATTGATGTAACATGAATTCTGCTCTTTACCAGAAAATCCTGAAGGAGAATGCCCAACCATCAGATTGTGATCTCGAGCTCAAGCGCACTTGGGTTATGCAGCAGGACAATGATCCGGAACGCACCAGCAGGTCCACCTCTGAAAGGTTTAAAAAAAAGGTTTTGGAATGGCCTAGTCAACGTCCGGACTTAAATTCGATTGAGATGCTGTGGCATTGCCTTAAACAAGCCATTCATGCTCGAAAACCTTCCAATGTGTCTAAATGAAGACAATTCTGCAAAGAAGAGTGGGCCAAAATCCCTCCACAGCAATGTAAAAGACTCATCGCAGGTTATTGGAAACGCTTGATTGCAGTTGTTGTCGCCAAGGGTGGCGCAACCATTTATTAGGTTTAGGGGGCAATTACTTTTTCACAAAGGGTCAGGTAGGTTTGGATAGCTTTTTCCCCTTAATAAATGAAATCATCATTTAAAAGCTGCATTTAGTATTTACTCAGGGTATCTTTGTCTAATATTAAAATTTGTTTGATGATCTGAAAAATTTAAGTGTGACAAATGTGCAGTGGCGGCCCGTGACAAAAATGACAGAGGAAGCCAGAATGAACAACAAATTTAATTCAGTGTTTTTACGTGTTATTTTCCTGCAAACAAATTAGCCTACTGTTACAGTACCTTTATTCTACCGACTTCTCATTCATTTTAGTGAGAAAAAAAGAGGTTAAAACAAGAGGACTGCGTGTGTGAGAGACAGTGACAGCGTGAGGGAGAGCTGTGGATGCGCGCTCCGGGCTGCGCGCTTGCTTATGGCACACAGTAGTATGTGATCAGTTAGAGAAAGCCCATGCAAAGCTGGTAAACATCTCGTAGCTTTATTACAGCAGAAAGCTAAACACATAGCGATCAGACGGCAATTATGACAAGATCTAGATATAACAAAAACATTTTAGTCATTGCTTTCACAGACATTTCACAGTATTAATGAAGTTCCGTTTTGTGGATAATGCTACTCTCTGACTCATATTCAATTAATTGGCCACAAAAGCTTTTGCAAGATAGCCGTGGACTATTGTACAGAAACACAGGCAAACCCCTTCCACCAACATTAGAAGTAACAATGTCATATGTGGCAGCCTCGCAACTGAAATTAACAAATCACAAGGATGCCCAATATTCATACATCCAAAAACACACTCAACATGAATGCACAACCTGTGCGCAACGTCTGAACTACATAAACCAAATATAAAACACATAGTTACAAAGGTTTAAATAAAAATTGATATCAACTGTGCTGCAACGCTATCAACTGTAAACCTTACAGCTGTCAGCTGATAGTGCAGCTGATGTCAGCGGACCTAAATGCAGTCTCGGTAAGGATTGAGAGTATTAAAAAAAACAGTATAGCTTAGCCATCATGCTCTGAAATCCACTAGACATGACAAGAATAATAAAGAATAAAACACCACATTTTATGCATCACATAAGAAAAATGTGACAACAACCCGGTCATCAAAAAGGCCACGGCGGGCCATAGGAGACATGGCCAGCAGAAAAGCCGGTTAAGCCTGGCACTTCCTGTTAGCCACTCGTTTCTAGCATAGTTAGCTTCACAAAAAGAGCGAACTTTTCCATCAGCTCTCCCCTTAGTTAAATTGAGCTTTGGAGTCGGCCTACCGTCCCGCTTGACTTTTAGTTGAACCTCAAAAGGAAGTTTTGTGAAGTCATTTTTTACAAGAAACTCAAGGTCCCTGTCACCATCCATTCTCTGACTTAATGGCTATACTTTCTGTGTGGGCTAGCTGGCGCCTGACTGGACAGTTGAATCAGTGGGTGTATTTCTCTGTAACAGTTTGTGATTGGTTGGAAGCCAGATTTGATCTGGCCTACCTCATATTTTTTTTAATGATGCATCGACCATTAAGCGATGAGCCTTGCTTCAATCTGATTGGCTAATACGGGCTGTTTTTTTTTTCTAAGGGAGGCAAAGTGAAGCTGGCCTCCGAACTGACAGACAGGGTAGAGGGCATGAGACACAAAGTGTAATACACAATGCAGGGCTCTCAAGTTTTGAATGCAGGCTAGAGTGAGATTTTCTTTGCGCGAGGGGGGGGTGCATGATACTCCCATTTTCAAAGGTGCAGAGTATCGATGTACATGCACTTTGTTACAGTATTTAAGTAGTATTGGGGAGACTGGGGTTACCTCTTCATGATTATGTATTTGGCTTCATAACTCGTTGTTGCTAAAACTTAGAGAAATACCTTTATGGTCTATGTGTAGTGCAGAATGTCGCATACAGACGTTGTATTGATACATCTCTATATAACGTACATTGTTGTCACAATATTCAATTTTCGAATTATCACAAACATGCCAAAATAACCCCATACCCGGGGTTTCTTTGTCAGATCGGTGGAGAAAAATTGTCATAGTTGGCAATCAGCTGAAGCTGAAAAAGACCAATATTCTCATAACAGAAATGGTGAGAACTGTTTTATTTTTACAACGAACCAAAACAAGCTATGATTTACGTATAATCACCATCAGAGTAGCAGTTATGACATATGTAGGCGAGCCCACTGACATTTGCACAGTCCTCATGTGCCCACCCTTTGCATGAGATGCAGTGGACCCACTCCTCTCCACCTTTGAATGATGAGTAAGGACCACGGCACCAAAGAGGAGCAGCTAACATTTCCACTGACAAAGGAATGGAATGAAATGCAGAGGCCCCAAAGCTGGCACCTGCCAACTCCAAAAACTCTGCCAACTCCTCCCCTTTAATGGGCCCCACCTGTGGCCCATTCAGGTGGAGGTGAAAGAGTGAGAAAGGGGAGGGGTTGCAAGGAGCAAACCCATACTTGTGTCCTCCAAACAAAGGCCCTAACAGGTTCTTTATCATAAACATAAAGTAAATATGTAACTCTAGTTACATCCGTTTATGAAACAGTAAAAACACTGTGGAAATCTTTGTCTTCAAAGAAGCTAGACTCATTTCTTTCAGACACTTAAAGTTTGGAATTTGGGCCAAAATTCAGTTATTGAGGCAGAAAACACTTACATGACACTACAAGTCCTTCTTCTTTCCAAGAGATGACGTCGCTGGGATGTCACATAATTTGTACATTTTCGTTTTCCGATCAGTGCATTTGCAATAAAAAAAAACGGGTGACAAACCTAACCCCGTGACCGAATTAACCCCGGTCTCCCCTACTTTCACTTCGCTACTTTGACACTGGCTACTTACTCGTTTCAAATTAAAATATCAATTTAATTCATTTACGGATTATCGGGATACGGCGTGTTCGAGAAGAGCAGCGGCGTATCTTTGTGCAGGTGTGTCCGCCAGTGGACGTGCGGCTGCAAATTTATGCAAGCAGTTACAAAATTCTATCACTAGATGGCTCACCAGGATCAGTTTTTGAATGTCACCACTGCCAGTAAACTGAAATAAGAAGTGACTCTCATTTCCCCCCCAATATCTGTGCTTTTTTAATTTCATTGGGACTCCCCGGTATAATAAAGGCTAAATTAAATAATTATTTTGTGTATTTGTATCGTTTTGTCAGTCACAGACGAGGTTTTGCGGTACCACCACTAACACCGGATCGGAGCAGGGTTTGTTTTCAGCCAAAATACACGGAGAGCCCCCACTCTCCCCGTATCAAGTTAGAAGACAATTCATCAAACCATAGCCGCCCAAAGCTGTTAAATTGAGGTAAAAATGATCCGTACAGCAAATATATCCTACATAGTTCCTAGACTTTAATAAGCACTTTTTGAAAAAAAAAGTGATGAAGTGATTAACGTTACCTGATTTCGGGCTTCCAATTCCAGTTCTTCTCTGTCGTGTGCACGCAATAGCATTCGCGCACGTGAGGAAGACGTGATTACGGCGGTGCTATTTCACCTGGCAACAAGAAATCCTATTTTCTGATTGGCTGATAGGTTGCATATTCAAACAGAGCCCTCTGCCTTCGCCTCATTCATTCATGGATTACTAAACTCTTTTATAGTTCATGTTACTAATGTGCGGCGAGTTTTATCGCTTCTCAGCGTGAGAAATGTCATGTGTGGCGGGGGAGCGTGAGAACTTATTGAAATGCGTGAGTGTCACGCCCAATGCGTGAGACTTTGGAGCCCTGACAATGAGAGTTTGACAGGAGGGGCGCTGTTTTGCTCCTCACGCTCAGCCAAAGCAGAAGTGGGCTGATGTAGTGTTTTGACAAGGAAATGACAACAATAAATAATACATTGAGGCGAAGCTTATTTATATTTTTTCTTTCTTGCAATAATTTTTGGGGAAGCCAGGTTTCCCTTGGCCTCCGTGAAAAACCGCCACTGCAAATATGCAAAAAAATAAGAAATCAGGAAGGAGGCAAATACTTTTTCACGGTACTGTATATATATTATAATACAGCAAGAGGACAAGGCATTTCTGGGAATAAACCATCCACGGACAAAAATTCCCGGGGGATGAAAAGTCCAGGGACGAAGAGTCTGCGAGCCCCAGGTAATTTGTAATGTCCGGATAGTCAACATTCAGAAAACCAGATAAATCTTCGCTACAGTCTGACTTTTTCAGCATTTATGGGTTGAATCCACAGAGAGGAAACCTTTTATAGATATCTTGCTTTTGAAGGGCTCATAAGACCAAGGTAATACTGGGAAAAAAAACTAACATTATTGATCAATGTCATGTTAACTGAAGCCATCCTGTTTCGTCGTTTACCACCAGCATGACAGATGCTGATGCCATAGCAATGTTCAGATTGAAAACAAAGAATTGCAAGTAGTGTGCCAGTACAGCATCATGTCTGAACTTCTTAACCACTTCAACTTGGGATTTTTTGTGATCTGATTTTTATAAAAGCCCTTCAGTAACTTCACTTCAAAACACATCATAACCACATACCATGGTTCTCATTTACTTTCCCTAACAACCAATATACGAGAGCGAAAGAATGCATTCCAGTGTTGGAGAGTTGCTGCCCCCGGTAAAAATACAAATGTGAAGATGAGCAGTCACGCACTCGTAATTAAGATGCAATAATAATTAATTTATTTAATTATACAAACGGTTACAATATATAAGTCCTGTTCTGAGTATTGAATCATCCCTCTATGCCTAGTTGAAATTTTGGCAATTTTATAAATTACCTATTATTGCATTGTGGCCAACAGCATGCAAATTTTCTTCACATCTCGGTTATTAACAAACGAGCACTGATTTGGCCTTTCGAAAAGACTGATCAGTAGAATTACTGGCTAATTTGTTTTTAGCTGACATTGTTCATTGCATCATAAAGTTATGAGTCATTTTCCTGTCTTTATTAATGATAACATAAAATGTCAAAATATCATTTGAAGATTCTGAATTCCTGTCGCACATAAAATGGCACGTTAGCTGGGCTAATAAGTGATTTTGTTTTGCGCAAATGTTACAGATGGGGCATATTGAACCTATTAGATGTTTCCCATTTTAACTGTATCCTTTATAACACTAAATAAATTTTGAATGAGTGCAATGTCATTTTAAAATAAAGTATACTGCTGAAGACAAATGCTAAAATGAGAGACAGAATTCAGAGACAGTTTAGGATTAATTAATTACCTGTGTTTTTTCCATACGTACAATATCACTTATACAACGTATTATTTGCATGTTGTCACTGTAGCCTATTGGTAATCTGTCATTTCTTAATTTACAATTCATTAATCATTATAGGCTTATGTATCTGTTTTAATTATTTGGTATATAAATTATTACATTGTTAATCAGGCGATCTAAAACGGGAACGGGTCGAGTGCAATTATTTATTTTAAACAAGACTAGGTGCAGCCTAGTATATGGCTGGTCCACCAAGTGCTGTATGAGAATTTGGGCCCAAGAAAAGGGTGCTAAATGAGGCAAAGCTCATGCAATTATATGAAGTGCAAGTTTAGTAATGAGCTGAAGCTGATAAATTATTCACAAAGTGGGTGTGGAGAGTGGGAGAGTGTGAGTGAGGGAGTCGGAGTGAATGAGAGTGAGAGTGTGTGAGGGAGTGGGAGATGTGGGGGGGTCTTGAGTAAGGAAAACATCAAAAGCAAGTTATACATTTGAATAGACTAGAGCAAGGGTAGCAGTTATTGATTTTGTGAATGTCAATTTGAGAGACACAGCAGCAGCTGATGTTGATAGCAGTTAAAGTATGTATGAATGTTCCTGAATCATAATGAGACAATAAAGTTATTGTTACAGTTGTGTTAATCAGGGACGTGACGTCAGTTTTGTGAACACATGGCAGTTCTATATAGTGAGGGTGTAAGAACAAACTTCAAAGAGTCCTTTTTTCCCCATGTTTTGTCTTTGGGCATGTTATGGACAAAGAATCCACAGTTTTGAGTGAAACCACTTAATAAATATGTTCGAGTGAAGGAGTTGCCATGTGTTTACATAAAGCGTTATTCTATATTGGTGATGGTTGAATATGGTTAACTATGTGATAAAAAAAATTAAATGCAATTCATTCTAATGAATTTATGACCCATTGAAAGCTCTCGAGAAGGCCTTGTAGTTCACACCTAGATGATCAGAATTGGCCGAGAAATAAGAAAGTTATGAAATTTTATAGTGCCCCCAAATAGCAAATTTTTTGGTATTTATTTCATTTGCTGCAGATAAAAAAAGTGTGTTGCAAAGTGAGGAATTTAGGTCAATTTTACCTCAAATATGGTAGACAGTTAAAAAAAAGATATAATCAATGTTTTAAAACAGGGGTGGGGAACCTTATCCAGTAAGGGCCGGTGTGGGTGCAGGCTTTCATTCCAACCAAGCAGCTACACACCTGATTCTACTAATCAACCTCTGGAATCTTTACCAGGGACCTTCATTAGTAGAGTCAGGTGTGTCATTACCTGGTTGGAATGAAAGCCTGCACCCACACCGGCCCTTTCTGGAAAAAGTTCCCCATCTCCGTTTTAAAAAATGAAATAAAATACAGGAGTTCAGGAAAAAAAAGCATGAACGATTTTCATAAGCGACAGTTACAGCCTGATTGAGTATTGCACTCACATGGCTCATATGATAATGTATCCAAAGTCCCTTCAGTGTACTTGTTTTCTCTCATATCGGTTGCGATATTCAAAAGGAAGAATAAGGAAATAATCCTGGTGCCCGCTGCGAAATTAAAGGGAGATAGAGGAATGTAACTCATCATACCAATCTAGTGTGAAATAATCTTAACAATAGTCCGAATGGGTTTTTAATTTCCCAATTCAATCTCACAACCGATACTGTCCTCCATGCTTGTTAACTGTCGTATTTAATAGGAAAATTAAAATCATATTCTGATCATTGTTATGATTCTTTCACGCTAGATTGGTACACTGTTTATGTGGTGAGTTTGAGACGCCAAACGCAGTGGCCAGAAATAAAGGAGGACACGCAGAAGGGAGAGAGAGAAACAAACAAAACAGGAGAGCGAGAATCGCGCTTCCAACGAACCAGGATGTAGTCCGAGCCGAGGAAGCAAAGCGAGCTCGACAGGATGATCAGAAAGAGGTACACACAGAAAGATTCCCTAACTAACTAGAACTCTTCCTCAAATATGCAGCTGAACTCTAAGAGCTCTCTTACTAGAGACCTTACCGGCTAAAGTACGAAACATAGCACTGACACTCTAGCAAGGGAATTGAGGCAGAACTAGGGCTTAAATAGAATCCAGGCGACACCCCCAACTAATGCTAGCTGGCCCAAGAATTCGATTCGGTCGGGGCATCATACCAGTATTCTTGAAAATACTGAAACATAATAGTGCCACTGCCACTTCCACCGTGTACGTTAATAGTCCAGCTATAGTCATAGTAACAGTATTTATCCATTTTTTCTAACTCGTGTAAATTCCTATGTTGGACTGAGGGATGTTTAACGTTAATGTTACCACCCGATCTGAAAGAACAAAACAAGAATGGACAGGATAATCACACGCATAAATGTGTGTTGCGCGTTCAATTCCACTTTTTAATTTCCATTTCTGCTGCAATCCGTCAAATCCAAGATCCAACAGCAGCAAAGTATTCAGTTTATGCTGCAGTGTCTGAAAGCTGAGATTCCGAGAACCATGTATTCATAATGCAAATACACAGATCAGTAATTACGAGTGATGTGAATGCCCATCGAGCCAGCAAGCCAATTGTCGGCCAACCAATCGTTATAGTTGTTCTCTGCCAGCCGAGCAATCGCTGAACTTCTTCCCGGTTGGCCAGCCAAACTTTGAACTTGATCACTCAGTCACTCACTCAGTGACATTTGCATTTATAGAGGCCTGGCCCCGCTTGTCGCACGGCCCAGCCCAAAAAGCATGCCACAGAAAATGCTATAATGCCCACATTACCTCTAGGGGGAGTTAGGTGGTTATTAAAGACAAATCTGAGTTTTGAAAATGAAAATGACAGGAGAGAAAAAAGGGTGATACTATGTCTCACAGTTGACAAAAAAAGTTGGTGTAGTCCCTGAGTGGTGGAAATAAATGTGATACTTTTGCTTTGCAACATAACTCCTTATTTTCACAGAAAAGTCTGAGTGTTTACATTTCGCTCCTCTTTCAGCCAACATTTAAAAATGTAGACAAACTTTTAGCAAGCTATTTACAATAAATCAGTCGCCTGTGCCCCAGCTTGGCCCCAGGCCCAACAGAGGAAGCTTCAGGCTCAACAATCCTGTCTTTCCATCCCAACACCCCTACCTATACGCTGGCTCCACTTTCGACTGAAGAGGGTGAGCAAAACTGTGCAGAGTGACATGTCAGTTGGCATAATCGCAAAACCAATCCTTGAGATTAAATCATAAATCCATTTATAAGAATACAAGCTCTTATTTTTTCCGCAGATCATTATGTAAAAACCAGCCTATAGTCTGTAGTGTCAGTTTGAAGCAAACACTGTATAAAAAGATGGACAAAGCAACGTCATCCATTGGTTTCAGCATACCAATTAGAAAGCCTTGATTTTGGCAATTTGAAAAACGCCATTTTGTCATTTTGAAACCGAATGTGATTCCTATTGGATGATAGCGTGAGTTGAATATCCAGGAAGGGGCGTGGGGTGGATCTACGGATGGATCTGACTGTATCTGACAAGGACCAGAGGATAGCCACGCCTCTAAAGCATATTCTGGCTTTATCCTTTATTTTAGTCTATTTGGGACCATGATTTACAAAAATGAAAATCATTATATATCAAAAGAGACTTGAAACTTGCATTAGATTCCATAACATAATGAGGAAAATCATTATTGAAATAATAAATCAGGTGGGAAAGTAGGGTTATTTTCTCATTGACTTCTACGCATAGCATTGAACTTCTTTCTGCAACTACAAATGTCGCCACCTGCTGGCCATTAAATAGAATGCAGTTTTTAGAGATGTCTGCATTGCCTCAATTTTCAGACCGGAGTGATGCATCAATCTTTTCATACAGTCTATGGTTTGAAGCCTTGAACAACCGGTAATTTGGGTCCATGTTATGAGAGATTCAGTGTTGCTTTGTCTTTTTCGATGGCACGTACAGTTAATTTAAGTCAACCAAATAGTAGAAACTGAGATTATGGTTATGATCTTAATACAGATGGTATTATACGTTGTATTACAGGGCCTTTTCATCTTCATTTCCTTTTCATTTCCTATTCTGATTTTGTGCTCCATCTTACATTTCCAGCTGCTTATTTTGTGTACTTAGAATGTATACTTAGTTCAAAAATCTGTTTCTGATTTTTGTTTGTTTTTTTGTTCGTTTTATCATTCTATATATACTTAGTGCCATTAAAACGGCAACGGTGAGGAATTTACTGCATTTGTGGCCAATTGAAGAACCCATTGATTTTTATTACCTCTCCAGTGAGGCACGAGTGGAAATAAAGAAAAGCATTTGGTATTGTAATGCTGACGCGCGCACCTCGTGAATCCGAGAATGTAACACAGGCACTGTCTCTGACCGACCCTGCTTAGGGCAGCCACGAGTGACTATGGTAGCTCAAGAGCGCCACATCTGGTTACAGCCTGTACGTGACAGATTCCGGACAGCAACCCAGTCTGATCATGAGACAAGGGGTCAGAGATGATTGAGGGTGAGCGCAAGTACCATTTAATGGCGTCGATGTGAGTAAAACATGCGTGCCAGAAAACCCATTTTTTGCCCATCAACAGGAGTAGGAACTCTTCACTTTTGACTGTGGGCACCTGCCTCTGTGTCATTTTTGGCACTTTATTATCCTGTTTCTGTCTAAGAATGGAAAACAGGGACTGTCGCTGACCCACCCCGCTAAGGGCAGCAAAAATGGGGTTTTCTGTGGGGGCTGTGCGCACATGTTTTTCTCATGTAGACAGCGTCGAACGGAACTTGCGCTCACCCTCAGGTGTCTCGGACCCCTCATCTCATGATCAGTTTTGGTTGCTGTCCAGAATCTGTCACGAGCAGGCTGTAACCACATGTGGCGCTCTTGAGTTACCATAGTCACTCGTGGCTGCCTTAAGCAGGGTCGGTCAGTGACAGTGCCTGTGTTCCATTCTCAGATAGACAGCTGACTGATTGTTGAACGGTGACAGTGCAAATGACGCACCACCTCTCGCCAGCTAAGACCCCATAACATGCCAATGGCTCTTTTTCTCTCTCTCCTGTGTCACAAGCTGTTCCATTTTTTTGAAGCAATAGCATTTTTCGTTTTTTTGTGGGCTTTTTTGTAGGCCATTGACCACACCCAAAAGAACAAGTCTAGTGTCACTGTATATATCAGAAACAGCTCAATGTTTGTTATTTCCGAAGTGCTTGGTGTGTTCACATGGCGCGTCAGGATTACAATACCACACGCTTTTCTCTATTTCCACTCATGCCTCATTGAAAAAGCAATAACTATCAATCGGATCTTCAATTTGCCACAATCCAGAACATACCTCACCATTGCGTTTTTAATGGCGCAAAGCATATTATCAAATTAATTTATTTCAATTGATGAGGTTAGTGTATATTTAACTTATATCGATTATAAGTTCAAAACTCACAGTCAATATAGTATCCTATAGTTAGTACTGAACTTCCCCAGAGCTGCAAGCCTGCAAAGGTGGAGTTATTTAAAGCTTTGAATAGATCTACTGAGTTCTTGAGGTGTGGTTACAGCTATTGCACAAGCCTGGCGTGCCTTGGGGTGGTGTGGCCCAATGTGATATCTTTTCACGGGGCCCAGAATTCCTGGCGGCACCCCTGTTTATGACCATACCTGTATCTCAGACTCACGAATAGAGCAGGCAGTAAATCAACATTTTAATGCAGGATTATTCTCAACTTGTTCCCATGTACTCCATTACACTGCCTGGATAACACTCAAAAGATTTACTTACTGAATAATAACAACCAATTTATAGCCTCTCATGATTAAGACATGAATATGACCAGGAAATAACCCCTAATTGCGTTAATGTGAGATTGTAAAGATAGTAATAATCTGAATGACTAGTGAAAAAAAAAAATCAGCAATTTCTATCATGAAAGATTATGTACAATTCAAATCTAATGAAGCTCCAAAAAGTATACATTATTGTCAAAAACATCTAATAGGACATCAAACCAGCATTTAAAGCAATATACAGTACTGTGCAAAAGTCTTGGGCATATTTAAAGCAATTTGGTCGGGCAAATACTCTTGCAAAAATAATGACATTAAAAGTTTCTAATAACTGAGAAATTTACTACACAGAGCTGTAAACTGTTAAAACTATATCTAACCAATATTTGCAGTGACTACACTGCAAAAAATTTGGGACACTGTCATGTTGTGCTATAGTTTATAAGATGGTTGGGTTTTTGCTTGTTCCAAGCAGAGTAGAAAACTTGGAAAACGTTCTGCTGCAGACTGACTGCCTCACTGTCTGTTCCTCCAAGTAACTGCAGACAGCCATGATGGTGCTGACATCAGGGCTCTGTCAAGACTATATGATATCTATCAACTATTTTTTATGAAATGAGGATATTTATTTATAAACATTTTTTTTAATTTAGCATTTGAATTTCAAATTCACTTTTTATCTTCAGCAAGACTAATGTGGAAAACAAAAAGTGAACATCAAAAGCAAGATCTAAATTTGAAAAAATGTAGGGTGCCTGAGACTTTTGCACAGTACTGTATATAAAATGTATAGTACATTGATGCTTTATTTACAGCAGTCCAGGCAAACAAAGTCATGGCTTTCTGTGCAGTTTCATTAGCCTTTAAGGTTAAGAATCTTATAATTAACCAAAACCGAGCATAGATTTGCCAGGCATTCTACTGAGTAGTCTTACTCATTGATTTTTACAGTGGCTTGATTGCTAATAACTGGTCAAGAATAATCAGGCATTTAAAGGTGCTGATTCAGCTGATTGAAATTTACTCCCAACAACATTTCACTACGGCAGCACAATCCCTGTGAGAGCTAATTTCACTCCGAATATTTCATTATGTACGGTGAGCCTGGTAAAAATCTACATAACATTTTGACATGGTGTACACCTGTTTATCTGTTTCAGCTATTTTTCCATCCATTACCACATTGGCTGTCATACAAACAGTATTGCATGATTTTTACTGACCATTAGCTGTTGTTGTATTTCATGAAATCCAAAGCCTGCCAGAGATGACATGCTAAATGACCTTTTAGCCTGTGGCAGAGGTTGGCTTGTCTTACATAAAAGTCAATTCCCAAGATCAGCGTATAGCTAATGTTTAAATTGTGGCCAGCCATGGCCTTACTCCATGTCCATTTAAAACCAAAATATGAAAATATTAATATTTTTAAAATTATGGCAATCAAACTGCGGTGCATGCAGTCAGGCTGGCCGCTGAACTAAAGTTGACATTGCTTCGAGAAGGGGTTGACCTCCCGTGGTATCTTAGATCAGTGGTGGGCAATATCAGTCCTGGAGGACTGATGCGGGTTTTTCCTTTCTATCAATTACCCTGTGTGAGGATGCGACCAGGAACCAGTCGCGAGAACCAGGAAATGCAGTAGATCCGATTTTATTTATTAGGGGGGTAAACCCCCACAGGGCAGAAAGTCAACGATACAAAGTCCACACTCCAAAATTTACAATCCAGTTGGGCAAAAATAGAGACAAAAACCAGGGCAGGAATCACAGTACTTGTGGTCAGATGAAAATGGGTTTTGTACACAGGCAGAGGTATATCAGAGAAGCCAAGCCAAATGGGCGTAATCCAAACCGTAACCAGGGCAGCAATCATAGATCTCGTGGTTGAGCAGAAAAGGGTAAAAAAACACAGATGCCACAATAAATCCAAAATCACAAAGCCAAAAATCGAAAAGTCGGGCAGTCCAGTCAGAAAAGTATCACTGAGAAATCAAGGCGAGAAGCGTGGCACAAGAAGACTGAGGAAACAATCTGACGAGGAAGTGCTGTGAAAAGACCTCTAATATACACTCCGGGGGAATCACATGCTACACAGAACACAGGTGCTGGAAATGAGACTAATTACAGAGGGTGGAACAAGAGGGAGAACCTAATCACATGAAATAGGGAAAGGCCAAAACGCGGACAAGGAACATGAGACTTTCCTATAGACAAACATACGGCTCCGGTCAAGGAGTTCTAACGTGCATAGATAATGAGAGTAAGGACAGCGTGATCAAGTCTGGAGATTCCACAGAAATGCAGCAGAGGAGATTAGGGAGAGACAAGAGGTGGAGACTAGAACAGGGCGAGTGCTGAGAGCTTGTTAATCAATTAGTAAGTGAAACTATACAATCCCTTAGTGCTCGGTAGTAAGTTAGTATTGTATACAATGTTAGTTAGTGTTCGTAACTTTTAGCGAAAACAACAAACTGTTAGTATGGTTACTAAAATAGAAAAGTAAGGTGAAGAAAGCGAAAGAGATTGGAAAGAAGAATGAAATCCAGAAACCATTAAATCATCCGAAGAGTGACATGCAATACGGGGCTGTGAGCTGTGACAAGACAAGAGACCAGACAGGGGGAGACAAAGTGCTATGCAAGGTGGAAATCAAAATATGGACCGGAAAACTATGATAAAATGTAAAACCTGGAAAAACAGAACTAAATCAATACATGAATTCTAAAATTACCAAATCACAAAACACATACCAAAGAATAGTCAGACATAGCAATGATTCAAATACCAATGAAGCAGAACATGGCAAACAGATCAAAACATGGCAAGGCAAATCAGAACATGGGCATAGCAAGGCAGGACAGAACATGGCAGACAGGCAGAATCACTACCCTGACTAATTGAACTAATTGCTTGTAAACAAAATCATAGATTTGTCCGAGAAAAATGTTTGGTGGTCATTAATGATAATTAAGAGAAATGGAGCAGAAAAGTCAGATTGCAGTTTGGTAAATGAAGATAATTAACTAATTGACGGCCAGAAGTTGGAGTGAAAACCCCAAGGACACATACGGCCCTCATTGCCCACCGCAGCCTTAGGTCATGGTCAATTTACTTCAAATACAGAAAATGAATATTCTATCATTCATTCCAGCGAATTCAGCATTTTGATTGGTGAACACCAGGGATATATTCACCGGTAAACTACCTCGCACTTGGCCAAGACCTCATGCTGCGTGAAGAGCTCTCGCTTGATTATCAAGCCACTTCAAAAAATATTTTTATAGGGGTGTTGACAAGAGTCATGGTAGAATGGAGATAAACCAACCATTTTAATCGAGCACTTGGCTTTTATTGTAGGCTAGATACCTGGAAATTCACATTTGAAACCGAGCGCTTGTAGGAAATTTCCAGGTATCTATCCTACGATAAATTCCTTGTGTTTGAAAAAAAAAAAACTGTTGGTTCATCTCCTAAATAGAATAAAATCCCATAATTCTCTCAGATCTAATCTGCCTACATTCGATCATAATGTTTCACAGCCTGCAGACATGCCCCTGTCAGGGACCCCAGCCCCCACCAAGAGGAAAAAGTCGCCCAAGATCATCATTGACCTGTCCAACATTTCACAGGAAGGTAAGATGTCCACCCCCTTGGGGTCATAGTCTTGTCCTGGTTTTTTATCTTGTCACTTTCTGTCTTTTTGTTCCTCCCTCGCTCTCTACCTTAACCCTTTGAGTGCCGAATATATTTTCAAGGAATTACAAATGTAGTTATTCTGAGCTGTTGAAAACCTATCAAGTGGCAACTTGTTTAAAGGAGCTCCCTGCAGGAGCTCTTTTAAACAAGTTGCCACATGATAGGTTTTGACTTTGTCACAGCATCTGACTTTGATATCTTACATCATTGGGCAACTATAGTTGCCCGCGGCACTGAAAGGGTTAATTAGATGTTTCCTTAGCTCTCAAGGGATTTTAAAAAATTTAAAAATGTATCCCCCTTTCCTTCACTTGTCATCTCCCCTGATACTGCCAGGTAGGAGGAGACAACAGGAGGAAAGGAAATGACAATTCTGAGAGTATCGGAATGCACCCTCAATCCTTCACACTCCTGCTCATAAAAATTTCCAATTTTTTCAACAATTTCCAACAATCTTGAACAATTCTGCTGATTGAAAATGTCCCTATTTGCTAACATGGCAGGGTTTATCCAATTTTGTAAAAAGCATTCTGACTATTCATGAATAGCATTTAAATTTTTCAATTTCTCTCTTTCATTCTATGGAATTATATTTGTGCCACAATCCTGAGCGAGCAATTGGACATTTTGAGCGCGGAAAAATATATTTCGCAAGCACACAAATCTTGTTTAGAGAAAAAAGAAATTTTGTGAGCAAACAAAACCTTCTGATTGGGCGAACAAAACTATTCTGTGCTCAACAAATATTTTTGCATGTTTGCTATGATCAATATAAACGTGCAATATTAATCCCCTTCCCTCAGTTTCACTCTATACCCTCTCGAAAACTCATGTTCTGCGCGCTGGCAGACCGCAGCATGCTCGCTCAAAGCATGTCTCTCCCTCTCTCTCAGTGTGACCTCTCTGTGGGCGCTCAACTTCACCTGCGCGCTCGCTCGAGCTGTGCTGAGTGTTACAAATGTGCCACGATTCTGATTGGCTGCTTCGGTCTCCAATTAGATGCATTATGCCCAACCACCAAAGAAAAGGGGGAAAGGTAATGACGAAATTCGTCTGTGACTGGATAATAGTGCTGCCCTTGTTTAGGACAGGTTAAGTTTAATGTTAAATCTCTAATATCTTGAGACATCCACTGTTGTGTGACTCTTGACTCATATACCTCTTAAGCAACACTGGCTGCTGCTAACTATAGCATTGCACAATGTCTTCTGAAAATCAAAACCAAAATGCCACACCGCAGCCACGAGCACCATGTTTTATGGTCCTTTATGAAATTTTGTTGGTTAGTCTGTACACCTTCGGCTTGCGAACCAAGTTAGCTATCTAGTTAGGTTGCTAGCGTCAGGTCAGCCAACTAATGTACGGAGAAAAGCAGAAGATTACTGACGTTAATGTTATTTCCATGATAGCTGTCAAACTCGACAGTCTTAAAAAATAGCTTTGGCACCATTCTCCGGCTGATTCATTTCAACATATAACGCCTGAAGAAGGCACTTTACAGATAAGTCTATCGACATAAAAGTTTGCCTTGACGTTCATTCACAAATGAACCAACCGAAATAATGACCTCTACCGTGGAGAGTGCTTCAAACTACGGGACCGTTGGTGCCAGCGTCAGCTCAGCTCACCAGTATCACCTGGCGCTAATATTCGTGAAAGCGTGCGTTCAGTGGCGCAACGCGGGGCTTTGATGCGCGTGTCCCCGCTGGCAGCTATGAAGGCCGGCAGTGCACCACCGGGCGCCGGCTCCCTGGCTCCGGACTGATGGGCCTCTTCAGCCGCGCATCGTGTGTTATTACCGTGATCTGTTTCTGCATATTTCACGAACATTAGTGCCAGATGATACTGGTGAGCTGAGCCGACGCTGGCACCGGCGTTCCCGTGGTTCGAAGCACTCGCCGCGTTAGAGGTTATTTTTCCGGTTGGTTCATTTGAGAATAAACTTCCAGGTTTTTCCAAATGTATTCCACATAGGTTTAGATTATGCTTTCAGGTTATTTGTCTAAAGCAGTACCCCAAATATCACTAAACAATCACAACTGCTGTAATTTGACACCACATTATCTTTCGTTCTGTATATACATCCATGCTGCAGTATTAAGCCAGCACAGCAACACCAACACCGGGAACGGCAGCAGCACCCTGGTTTTGTTAGCTACACCTAAATGCAATATTACCCCTGATTAATATCGTTTATCACACCTGCACTTGCTCTGCTATTTCAAGTAAAACTGATTGCTAATAGTGTTTAAGCATTAGAATAAGATGTCAATCACTGCATAAAACACGTGTCTTTGCTTTCACAAAATTAATCAAGGATGATCGTGTACTTCACTTGTGGATGTGTAACATTAGATGATCAGACTTGATATGCAGGGTATAAGTGTAGCCTATTTCAGTTTATGGCGACAGACATATCGGCAAAGTTCCTTCTTCAGGGGTGTTGAAATAAATCAGCTGTGATAAAGGTGCCAAAACTATTCTTTTTTTAAGATTGTCAAGTTCGCCAGCTATCATGGAAGTAACGTTTAATGTCTGTAAGCTTCTGCTTTTCTCCGGACATTAGTTGGCTGACCTGACGCTAGCAACCTAACTAGATAGCTAACTTGGTTCGCAAGCCGAAGGTGTAGACTAACCAACAAAATTTCATAAAGGTCCATAAAACGTGGTGCTCGTGGCTGCGGTATGGCATTTTGGTTTTGATGTTCAGAAGACATTGTGCAATGCTATAGTTAGCAGCAGCCAGTGTTGCTAAAGAGGGACACGAGTCACACAACAGTCGATGTCTCAAGATACATAGAGATATAACATTAACCTTAACCCATCCCAAACAAGGGCAGCACTAATATCCAGTCGCAGACGAATTTCGTCATTACCTTTTCCCCTATTCTTTGGTGGTTGGGCATAATGCATCTAATTGGAGACCGAGGCAGCCAATCAGAATTGTGGCACATTTGTAACACTCTGCACAGCTCGAGCGAGCGCGCAGGTGAAGCTGAGCGCACACAGAGAGGTCAGACTGAGAGAGAGGGAGAGACATGCTTTGAGCGAGCATGCAGCGGTCTGCCAGCGTGCAGAACATGAGTTTTCGAGAGGGTATAGAGTGAAACTGAGGGAAGGGGGTTAATATTGCACGTTTATATTGATCATAGCAAACATGCAAAAATATTTGTTGAGCACAGAATTATTTTGTTCGCTCAATCGGAAGGTTTTGTTTGCTCACAAAATTTCTTTTTTCTCTAAACAAGATTTTTGTGCTTGCGAAATATATTTTTCCGCGCTCAAAATGTCCAATTGCTCGCTCAGGATTGTGGCACAAATATAATTCCATATCATTCTGCCGTCAATATGCCTCCATCCGAATATCTTACTGTTTTTGCTGACCTGACCACTTTTGTTTTTTATTTTGTCCTCTCACTCTATTATGCTGGGTTTACATTTAACAACGACAAGTCCTTGTGACCAAGGATCACTAATTTGAATTTAATTTGATAATTCGGGGCAGAGGCGTCACGTGTCATTCAGTTCAGTTCTTGACAGATTTTGTGTCGATTCTTAACGACGCATGACAGCATGGGTTCCAAGAATGGCAAGAATACACAATGAATGCTGTCACGCTCCATTACAAATCACTACTAATCACCACGAATCGACACGCTCAGTTACGAACTCCACGAATCGAGGGTGATTCGTGACATTCATGGAAGATTATGGCAGCCAAAAATATGCTCCACGAATATCATGAATGGCATGAACCGACTCGCGCTGTTGAGAACCCTATTCAGATGCCTTAAGTCACGCTACGAGAATGTGCCATGAATGATATTCGTAACGCATCGTGCCTATGTGTAAACCCAGCTTCAGTTTTACTCCTAATCTTCTGGTTCTTTTGGATACTCATTCTCGCCTTCTTTACTCTGTATCTACAATAGTAGAATAAAATGGATATATTTAGATGAGCCTAAGGTGGCATCCTGTATTAACCTCTTTCATCCTGCTTTCAAATCAGACTCTCTCCTGTCTGCCTCTCCAGTGGTCTTCTGGTCTCCCTGAAAGAAACCCATGAGTGCACCAAAATAGCAGACTGTCCCAGAGATAAAACGGGAAAGAATTTTTGGATGTTTAAAAAGGAATAAGCCCCGGGAAGCAGTGGGTTACAGTGATTTTATATCGGCAGAGGGGTGTTCTGAGGCATACGCACAACGAAGTGCGTGCAAAGTTTTCTTGATTGCCTGAATAAAGTCAACGATACAAGCTAACCAGTTACACGGAATCTGGAACCGTAACTCCAGCTCATACATCAAACTTTTTTTTTTTTCAATTAAATCTTTCAACTGAACCACGGAATTCATAAATATTTATTCTTCAAGGTCTCCAGTTCAGATTTGTCTTTACGGTCCTGGTAATATGCAACAGTACATCCTCCATGACAGCAGACTACTATCAGCCATTCCTAACCCCTGGAATGTCCATTGGGCTTTCCCCTTAAAGGGGACCTAACATGCTGATCCTTCTTTTAAGACATATTAGTAAAGTTATAATGTTGTTTGTCCATGCTCAACCTCTGAAAAGGTTATAAACATAAGATACAGGGATTTTGCCATAATTCAAGAATGTGATTTCGTGAGCACAATTTCCTCTCTGAACAGCTCCTCCCGAGATCTTCACAAGATTTGGGTAAAACCTCACATAAAGTTGTGCCCTCCAATTAGTACAGACCTAGCCGGAGCCAACCACTGTGCTGAACCTGCCCACACCGAAAACTATTCTAGCAGGCACTAACAACGGCAGATCATACTATGTCTTAGTAGCGTCAACACTTTTGGAAATACAAAAGAAGAACCGCAGATCATTTGAGTATCAGTATCTCAGTATCTCTCCCAAAGCTACTTGTCCGTTTACTTTTGGAAGCAAAAAAAAAAAATTCTCTTTCAAAAGATGATGCCACCAGAAATCAGTGGGTAGCTTTTTTCGTTTGCTGGCAGCAAACAGCCACAGCCAAAGGCAACGTTAGCTGTTTGTGCTCAGCATTTCACCATAGACAGCTTTATCAATAAAGGATAATTCAACACAGGATAAGCATTTCAGCTGCTTCTCAAACCTGAAGCAGTTGCATCGATCAAGTGCTTGGAGCCACAAGCTGTAAGTAACCATTTAACAGCAAATAATGTAAGTGAAGCTAACGTGTAACAGGTGGCTAGCAGGACCGCTAGCAATAGATAGCACTAACAACTGGGCTCAAACGGAGGCTTTGCAAAATATCTGAAGATAAAGCCTGTATCTGTCGCGACTCTCCTCGACTCACAGACACGGAGGCTGTAAGTTGCTTTTACTGCATAAGCCAACCTGACGTGATAGCCAATCGATTGTGGCTGTAGCACATAGCCAAAGTACTGTTGCTAATGTTTGCGTCCTAATAATGCAAGAGTGATATCAGGGGAAATTCTACAGATGGTGTGTGAACATAAACCTCATTTGAAGCCAACTTTTAATACTTGTTTGTAATTTGGATGCTTGGTACAAACGTTCATAGTAACAGAACTTGCTGTCTGTCAGACCTATATTGCAAGGGTTTGTCTCTGTGGTTATGACCGCTTGGTTACCACCAGCTACTGCATGTTACTTTGCGTGTCATGCTAATTGCTCCTGGTTAACGGATATGCAGTAATTCTGATCGGTATGGTTATGTTACTTCGGCAAGCATGAATGTGGCAGT
Source organism: Gymnothorax reevesii (assembly GCA_029721435.1). Lineage (NCBI taxonomy): Eukaryota > Metazoa > Chordata > Actinopteri > Anguilliformes > Muraenidae > Gymnothorax > Gymnothorax reevesii. The sequence continues at coordinate 40,033,907 of CM056582.1, read as the reverse complement.
TTCATCATAACGTTGCCCGGTTGTAGCCACTACAGTTGAAGCTAACCGGAGAAGTGCTGCATGTTTCTGCTGAGTTGGGCTTTAGTCAGACCAGACGTAGATTTTGCAGAGCTTGAAGTGCGTTTTTGGGTGCTTATGAAACGATCGCTTCACTTATCCATAACCGGGGTAAGCCTGATACATCTCCAATGGCTGGGCAAGCTCTCTGATACTACCGGTGAAAGCAATAGGGAAGCGCACAGGCTAAAGTGTTCGGTATAACAAACGCTGCATTGCCATCGATTGAATATTAAATTCTTTCATGTAAAAGTGATCGATTCGCTAGCTCCACATAAGCAACGATTCACGCAGACGGAACTTATGGTCTGTAAAACCTGTATTATGTTCATGACATCAATGGAGCTCCGTCAAGCCCTCGCACGCCATCCATAATGCGCCCATTTTCCGCTAGGAAAAACTGGTCATTCCGAAACGATAAGTAAACCATTACCAAGGGTAATTTCCGAAAAGGCCGTTTCACTCAAAGCTTTCGCCCCTTCATCATATACCAGCGAGGGAGCTGTTCTTTTCTCCACACTAACAACACACCACAGCTATACACACGAACCAGCAGGTCCTAATACACACCGAAGCAGTCCATAAGCTGTTGGTCCACTTTTAGCTGCCCCTCACTGTCCATGTTTCCCTCTAAACTCAGACCCACCGGATTTCTACGGTCTCCGGTGTACCCTTAGGCATGACGACCCGTTCTACAAATCTGTCTGTATGTTGTGCATCCTAGCTTCCCCTGCATCCTAGCTAGGAGTAGTAAAACTGCTGTACTCACCATCTGTTGCTGTAGCAAACTGTAGCCGATAGCAAATTCGCGCTTGAGCTGCCAGACTTTCTCACTGCGTCCTCCACCTTCACGGTTGCGTTTATAAGAATAAGTTAATTTCATTAGATCTATACACACGTATTGCGTTTTATAGCAGAATTTCCCCGCTGATTCCTTAGCTCTGATGGCAGATGCGTCTCATGTTTCACTGTGACACCGCATCATCCCGCCTAGATCCGTCCTCCACAGAGCTCGGCAGTCAGAAGAAAGTGGGCTCACGGGGAGTGGGGGCAATAGCGGAAGAGCCACCCCAATGAGGGGTTTCAGACAGAGACTACTATGGACTACAAATGTGGTTTTTTGAGAATGGCAGTACGAGCAAAATAAGTACCCTTTTTTTTTACTTTGCGCGATCAGGAATACTCTAGGGGAGCCAAAGACCCCCCTAGATAAACTTGGAAAAAAGCATATTAGGTCTCCTTTAAGAGAAAGAAATTGACCACTTCAGCTGTCTCTGCCAGCATTCACTGCTTACCACCGACTCAACCCAACATGCACTTGCTGCTCCCTCTCATGCCTTGCTCACTATGGTCCGCATCACCAATGCATTGATTCCAAGCCTGCTTCAGCTCCAGCAACGTGTGCAGACACGGCGCTCGGCATACGCTTATCACGCACTGCGCGTAGGGCACCAACTGCCTGGGGGGCACCAAAAAAATCAAGCCCATAAAAAAAAAAAAATAATAATAGTATTTAATATTTAAAATAAAAGTTTGTAAAGCATGTTAATAAATATAAGTAATAAACGTAGGCTTATTTACGCGAAAAAAGATTAATCTCCTGTGAGGCCCTCTCATCGGTCAACCTTGGGTGCCCCCCCCCCCCTCCCCCCCATTCCCAAGTAGTTTGCTCCATTATGCTTCAATCGCAAATTTGGCAGAAGTTTATTCCGGAGATCTGGACATGTCATCAAAAAGGCATCAAGAGTCGGGGGCGGAAAAGAGGAAAAGAAAAAAAAAAAAACAGCGAGATGATGCTGGCGCGTCACTTGCAGGTAAGACAATGTTTTAATTAACAATTATTTATTTTGTAACAGCTACGTTTACATGACCACAATAATCCGATAACTGGGAATAATGGGGTAATGGTAATAATCTGATTTGACGCGTTTACATGCACTTCAGTAATGCGATGATCGGAAAAACCTTGTAAACCATGGTTCAGTCAATAGTTCGATTTCTTTCCAAGTACATGACGTAAAACTCTTGGTCTCAGCATAGGCCTTCCTCCACTCCTACCAAAAACCCGTGCTTGCTGGATGTGCGTTAGGAGTAAGGACTGGTGGGAGAGAGTGGTGCTCAATGAATTTTCAGATGCAAAATGGAGAGAGAATTTATGCGCACAAAGCATTTAACCACAAAGCATTTATGCGTAGGGCACCAAAATGGCTAGCGCCGGCCCTGATTCCAAGCCTGCTTCAGCTCCAGCAACATAACCACATTCAACTGTGTACAATTATCGAATTATCCAATTAAGCCTTTATTTATATGTGCCATTCATTGGATCTTCAAGAAGTCTTGGTAAACCTAGCTTGGGTAGACATGTCTTTCTACTTTTTATTTCCTGTATATGCAGACTTGAATTTATTCTTGCTGTTCGTTTGTATTTCAGGGATTTTCATTCCCTGTTTGCCTGAATTATTCAGGCATAATCAAGAAACCATTTTATGTTTGTACTTGGATCCTCTCGCCTTCACCTTTTTTCAATCCTCAACAGTGTACACTGAAAAGCCTTACAGAAGACTTAGCCTAGTTTCATGGATTCAGCAAAGATGCCCTTATTGAAGATGGAGAGTTCACAGCAGGTACAGTGAGCCTTCCACCCCCCAACCTCCTTTCAGTGGTGGCTGCACAACAGTGGCAGATCATCTGACTTGGAATCACCCTGGACGAGCTGGTCCGCTGCTTCCAGGACATACGCACCTCTCATCTGCCACCACCAACAACCCCAGTCTCTCCTGCTGCTTCTTTAAGTTCCTCAACATCTCTCCATGATGAATCACCGGTGTGTCTGCCAGACCAATATGAGGGTTCTCTGACCACATGCAAGGGATTTTTGCTCCAGTGCTCCCGGTACTTCACCTGCCACTCTACACTCAGTGATGCTGAGAAGATTGCTGCCGTCATCACTCGACTGTCAGGCAAAGCTCTGGAGTGGGCAACTACCACCTGGGATCAACCTCCATTTACCACCTATGACAGCTTTATCACCGCGGTTAAAGTGGTATTTGACCACCCTGGTAAGAAGGCTGGGGACCGCCTATTGGGCCTGCAGAAAGCATCCAGGTGTGCAGCTGAGTATGTACTCACCTTCAGGACCCTAGCTGCAGCCAGTGGTTAGAATAAGCCAGCTGTACTCACCATCTACCAAAACGGATTACAAACAGAACCAAAGGTCGAGCTCGCATGCCGAGATGACGCCATATCCCTGGCCTTTTTTGTTAGAACCCACATCTGCCTGGATTAATTATTGCAGGAGAGACAAACAGGCCGCACCCAGGAAGCCATCCATCTGCCTGATCTGAAGCATGAACCTATGGAGATCAGGAACGCCAAACTCCCACTGGCTGTCGTGACTGAAAGAAATCAGTGCAGTGTTCCTACTTCGAGGAACACAGGTGTCAGCCCTCTTTGAATTTAGCAATAACACCTTAGAGACCAGAGATAGAGCCATCATTGCCAGTCAAGAAAACCATGTCTCTGTGCACGATTTATACCCAACATTTACTGGTTACTGTTCAAAAGGCATACAGTAACATTTTTCTCTCATTAGAGGCCCTGATTGACTCCAGTAGGGTGGGGAACTTCATTGATGACCAGTTATTGCGAAGGCTACGACTCCCCTTGTTCGAACTTCATGCTCGAATGTCCGTGGCAGCTCTCTGGAAAGTGGATGGTAAGCTTCTGTAAAGTGGAAGTATCCTCCATCCGTTGACTTTGATCCCTCACACTTTTCGAGGAAGTCACAAGGAGAGAATTCTCCTCCTAAACCTTTTGGTTTCCAACCACCTAATCATCCTTGGATTGCGCTGACTCAAATACCACAATCGCACTCAAAGAGGAGGTTAAGTGCAAAAAGAATAAGGATATTGTGGATACCTTAAATAGTTACTTCATTGAGAATTTTACCTCGGAGAGGGTTTGTATTCGGCCAGAACTCAAGATTTTTTAGCGGAAATTGAGGTTAGGGAAAATGAAGTATTAGACAAGTTGCATAAGCTAAAGGCAGAGAAGGCAGCGGGTCCCATTGACTTTTTCCCTAGAGTGCTCAGGGAAGTTAGTGAAATCATTTTTAAACTGCTCTCAGCTATCTTCAGACGGTTTTTAGAAAGTGGAGAAATACTAAATGATTGGAAGCAGGACAATATAATACCAATATATAAGAAAGGGGACAGTACTGAGCCAGGAAATTACAGGCCAGTCAGTTTAACTTGCATTGCATGCAAAATACTGGAATCTATCATGAAAGATGAACTGGAATTATTTCTTGAACGTAATAATACCTTGAGGGATATCCAACATGGTTTCCGTAAGGGAAGGTCATGCCTGGCTAACCTTCTGGATTTTTTTGAAGAGGCCACCAAGACTTATGATCAGAGCAGGGCATATGACATCATATCCTTGGATTTTTAGAAAGCATTTGATACAGTACCACATAAGAGACTAATTTTTAAAATGAGTTCTATTAGAGTTACAGGAGGTATTCTGGAGTGGATTCAAAATTGGTTACAGGACAGGACACAAAGAGTGGTGGTCAGTAGAATCTCATCTGAACTAGGTATGGTGGGAAGTGGTGTCCCTCAGGAATCGGTGTTGGGACCTCTGCTGTTCCTTATCTACAAAACCCAAAACCAGTGAAGTTGGCACGTTATGTAAGTCGTAGATAAAAACAGAATACAATGATTTGCAAATCCTTTTTAACTTATATTCAATTGAATACACTGCAGAAACAAGATGTTTAATATTCAAACTGAGAAACTTTATTTTTTTTGTTGTTGCAAATAATCATTAACTTAGAATTTAAAGGCAGCAACACATTGTAAAAAAGTTGGCACAGGGGCCTTATTACCACTGTGTTACATCACCTTTCCTGTTAACGACACTCAGTAAACGTTTGGGAACTGAGGAGACCCATTTTTGAAGCTTTTCAGGTGGAACTCTTTCCCATTCTTGCTTGATGTACAGCTTAAGTTGTTCAACAGTCCGGGGTCTTCGTTGTCGTATTTTACGCTTCATAATGCGTCACACACTTTCAATGGGAGACAGGTCTAGACTACAGGCAGGCCAGTCTAGTACCCGCACTCTTTTACTACGGAGCCATGCTGTTGTAACACGTGCAGAATGTGGCTTGGCATTGTCTTGCTGAAATAAGCAGGGGCGTCCATGAAAAAGACGTTGCTTGGATGGCAACATATGTTGCTCCAAAACCTGTATGTACCTTTCAGGATTAATGGTGCCTTCACATATATGTAAGTTGCCCATGCCTTGGGCACTAATGCACCCCCATACCATCACAGATGCTGGCTTTTGAACTTTACGCCTATAACAGTCTGGATGGTTCTTTTCCTCTTTGGTCCGGAGGACACAACGTCCACAGTTTCCAAAAACAATTTGAAATGTGGACTCGTCAGACCACAGAACACTTTTCCACTTTGCATCAGTCCATCTTAGATGAGCTTGGGCCCAGCAAAGCCGGTGGCATTTCTGGGTGCTGTTGATAAATGGCTTTTTCTTTGCATTGTAGAGTTTTAACTTTCACTTGCAGATGTAGCGACGAACTGTAGTTAGTGACAGTGGTTTTCTGAAGTGTTCCTGAGCCCATGTGGTGTTGTCCTTTACACACTGATGTTGGTTTTTGATGCAGTACCGCCTGAGGGATCTTAGGTCACGGGCATTCAATTTTGGTTTTCGGCCTTGTCGCTTACGTGCAGTGATTTATTCAGATTCTCTGAACCTTTCGACGATATTACGGACCATAGATGATGAAATCCCTAAATTTCTTGCAATAGCTCGTTGAGGAATGTTGTTTTTAAACTGTCTGACAATCAGCTCACGCATTGTTCACTAAGTGGTGACCCTCGCCCCATTCTTGTTTGTAAGTGACTGAGCATTTCAGGGAAGCTGCTTTTATACCCAATCATGGCACCCACCTGTTTCAAATTAGCCCGCTCACCTGTGGGATTTTCCAAATAAGTGTTTCATGAGCATTCCTCAACTCTCTGTCTTTTTTGCCACTTGTGCCAGCTTTTTTGACACATGTTGCAGGCATCAAATTCCAAATGAGCTAATATTTGCAAAAAATTACAAAGTTTACCTGTTCGAACATTTAGTAATTTGTCTTTGCAGTGTATTCAATTGAGTATAGGTTGACAAGGATTTGCAAATCATAGTATTCTGTATTTATTTACGATTTACGCAACGTGCCAAATTCACTGGTTTTGGGTTTTGTACATTAATGACCTTGATAGGAATATTAAGAGCAAATTAGTTCAATTTGCAGATGATACTAAATTGGGAGCTTTGGCAAATAGTTTAGAGTCCGCTAAAGTGATTTAGGATGATGTGGATAAAATCCAGAATTGGGCAGAAATGTGGCAAATGAAATTTAATGTAGGGAAATGTAAAGTTGCACTTGTAGATAATAAAAACATTTGACAGGATTACTTCATGGGGGGTTTAAAACTGGAATGTGCTCCACATGAAAAAGATCTGAGAGTGATTGTTGACCAAACCCTCACAGGTTCTAGCCATTGTGCCGTAGCAGTTAAAAAAGCCAATCGGATGCTGGGATACATTGCCTAAAGTATTGAGTACAAATTCAAGGAGGTCATATTTCTCTTGTACAAGACATTCGTCAGACCACATTGGAGTATTGTGTGCAGTTCTGGGGACCATACTTTAAGAAAGATATTGAGGCTCTAGAAAAAGTTCAGAGAAGAGCCACTAAGCTTATTCCAGGTATAAAAGATGAAAGATATGAGAAGAGGCTGAAGATCCTTAATCTCTTTAATGTTAGGAAAAGGAGACTAAGGGTGATCTGATTGAGGTCTTTAAATATGTTGAAGGGATCAATAAAGTGAATTATGTTGGATTCCTTCGGCCAAGTTTTGTTAGTAGAACTCGGGGTCACAAATGGAAGTTGACTAAGGGTAAATTTAGCACTGATATTGGAAATATTTCTTCACCTAAAGAGTTATTTCAATGTGGAATAGCTTGCCTGACTTGAGGCAGAAACCTTGCGAATTGTCGAGAGCAGGCTTGACTCAAAGCTAGATACTATTGAGTCATTGAGTTTCTGAAGTGATATATTCACAATAGTAAAAAGAAACTGGTGAGCCGAGTTGGGCTGTACAGCCTGTTCTCGCCACTCATGTTATGTAATGTGCTATGTTATGTTATCTCCCAGAACAAAAAGAAGGTCACTTTCCGGTCCCAGCATTGTCAGGAGCACTATTGCTCCATTGCCAGTGCCGCCACTACTGTGGAGAGTCCAGACACTGCTTCGACCTTCAATATCCCAAAGGAGTGTTAGCAGTTACGGGAGGTCTTTAAAAAGACCAAGGCCACTCAGCTCCCTCCTGATTGCCAGTGGGACTGTGCCACAGAGGTGCTATCTGGTACTTCACCCCTCAAAATCTCATTTACTAGCTTGGCATGGCTGAAACTACAGCTATGGAGCAGTACATTCAGATTGTATTATACTGTGCTCACACTGCACAGTGCATGCAATACAACCTCCGTATTCGGGAAGGAGGCAAGTGGAAGACCACTTTTACCCCCACCTACAGCGAGTATGAATACTGTGTGATGCTGTATGGGCTCGTTATGCCCAAACGGTGTTTCAGTACTTCATCAATAACGCGTTGCGAGACATGCTCGGAAAATTCATCATTGCCTATATCGATGACATCCTGGTGTATTCTCCATCCTACCCTGAACATGTTCGCCATGTGAAGAAGGTATTAAACCATCTTCTGGCTCACCAACTCTATGTGAAAGCTGAAAAGTGTTTTTTCCTCTAGACCACCATCTCCCTCCTGGGATACATGATTGGACCAGAGGGAGTAGCAATGGAGGCTAAGAAGATGGAAGCGGTACCAGCCTAGCCAGTCCCACGTAACATCAAGGAGGTTCGACGTTTCCTGGGGTTTGCCAACTTTTACCGCCAGTTTATCAAAAGCTTCAGCATGCTTTTCCAATCTCTAACCGCACTAGTAAAGGGGAAGCCCAGGAGGCTCACATGGGTTTCTTAGACGCAACACGTATTCGACAACCTCAAGCAACTATTCACAACAGCCCCCATCCTAAAGCTTCCAGACCCTAACAAGTCCTTTGCTACAGAAGAAGACACCTCTGGAGTGGGGGCTGTCCTTTCACAACTCTCTGGGTCGCCAGAAAAGCTTTAACCCTCGGCATTCTTTTCCCGCAGACTCTCTCCAGCTGAATCTAATTATGACTTGAGCAATGAGGGGTTACTGGTAGTGAATTTTGCACTTGAAGAGTGGAGGCACTGGCTAGAGGCACATCCATTCACAGTGCTGACCGACTACCACAATCTACAATACCTCCTATCAGTTAAGCACCTAAATCCATGTCAAGCCATGTCTCAATTTCACCATCACTTATCATCCTGGTTCAAAAAACCTCAAAGCAGATGCGCTGTCTTGATGCCATGAAGCTGAAACGGACCTCGCTACTGATTTACCCATAATTCTAGCCTCCTGCCTCAGCGTCCAATTTTGTTGACTGGATAAAGACTTTCGACGAGAGTCCAAGAAAGAACCCCCTCCTGCTAATTTGCCAATGGGTAAAATCTATGTCCCCTCTTCTCTTTGGGTCAGGGTCATAGCTCGGGTTCACTCCTCCCTGACCTCAGGTCATCCTGGAACTTGGAGAACAACCCAGATTCTCGATCCACTAGTGCTAGTGGCTCCACCTGGCCTCTGACTTGGAAAAGCCAGAGAGCTCCTGTAGAACCTGTGCCATGTCTAAAACACCCTGACAGCTCCCAACAGGGAAATTACGACCACTTGGAGTTCCGCACCACCCTTGTTCCTACTAAACCATGGATTTTCTGACCAATCTGCCTAAATCTGTTAGCTTCACTGTAATTATGGTGCTAATTGACTGTTTCTCTAAATTTTGGAAATTCAATTCTTTCCGTAGTCTCTCTTCTGCCTTTCAAGTGGCAGAAGTACTATTTCCTCATGTCTTCCGGAACTTCGACCTTCCAGAGGATATCTTGTTGGATTGTGGCCCTCAGTTCACGTCACAGGTGTGGCAAGCTTTCTTCAGGAAGCTGGGACCCTCAGTGAGCTTCACCTCGGGATAACATCCTGAGTCCAGTAGGTGGGCGAGTAGAACCATTCAGGAAATGGGGAGGTTCCTTTGAGCACATCGCCACCAACACCAGCAAGATTGGGCTAAGTTCCTGCCCTGGGCCAAATATGCTCAGAATTCTCTAAAGAGCTACTCTACTGGACTTACCCCCTTCCAACATGTGCTCAATCGGCAACCTCCCCTATGCCCATGGGATCCAAGCCAGAACGAAGTCCCAGTAATGGATGCCTGGTTCAAGCAAATGGAGAAGGTATGGCCTGACACAAACGTGCAAATCCGGCATGTCTGTTCTGACTGACATGGACTGCCGACTCTCCCTAGATGTTACTTTCTGGTATATGAATATAGCTCATGACACTGGTCTTGATGTCTTATAGCTTTTTTAAACTTTCTCGCCACCACTTACCACTTCCTTTTAATTTACCTCCCTGGTTCTAACAAAAAAATTTTCTAATTTGTTTGGAAACATGGATACACCAAGGATGCGGCTCTTGCCCCAAATGATAGCAAGATATTTTACGGGGACATATAAATGTGATTAAATTTTTTATGCGGCTCATATTAAATATTGGATGAGATATACTGATGACTGCTTTATGATATGTTCTGGCACAGAAAAGAATTTGAACTATTTATTAAATTTCTCCATCATCAAGTTGCCTCAATTCTGTTTTCTGTTGAAAGGTCCGAATTTCTATTCATCTTTTAAATGTTTGTCTCCCAAAGAGTGATGCTTCTCCACAAAAGACAGTGTACCATGAACCTATCAGTAAAAATTCTACCTTCGCTACAGTTTCCATGCAGCACCTCTGAAAAAAGCCAACTAGTAAGTCAAGTTCACAGACTTGGATACATCTGCAGCAATTATAATGAATTCAATAAACTGGAAGACCTTATGCTTCAAAGATTTCTTTCAAGGAGTTATCAGGTGGATCATGCAAGGCTGACACTTGCATGATTAGTGCGCAAACTAGTCGTAAACTGGCGTGAAGTGTGCGTAAACCCGTCGTGACTGCGTGCCATGTCGGGAGGAGAATTTTGAAATGTTCAAAGTTTTGGTCACGACTAAATTTCGCGACCGGGTCATGAACTATGCGCAAACTGTTTGTGAACTCCTCATGAACTCGTCGGGACGATGCGGGAGGATGCGTGGCAGTACGTGGCAGTGTGCCATGCCACGACTGTCACGAACTGCCACGAATAGTTCACGAACAGCTCACGTCGAGTTCACGACATGTTCACGAATTGGTGCACGTCGCAGCGTGGCCGTGCCTTCCCACTGACACGGTCACGTGTACTTCACGCATTGATGGCACGAGCAGTTCGCGACAAGTTTACGCACTTCACGAACAGTTTGCGCATGGCACGAGAAGTTCACGAACAGTTCACGAGCAGTTCACGACTACTGCGCGACAGTGGCGCTCGCGTCGGTGCGGGGCTATATATTGGACTTCCTGGACACTGCTCGCCATTCTAGAGATCGCCAGCGAAGAGACAACTTATATCACAGAGACAACATGCCAGGTATAAGCATCTTCTCTTCTCTGGAATTCACCATGTTGTCTCTTCCACAGCCAATCCAAAAATGACCAGGGGTTGGGGAGGCCCCTTTTTTATAGGCGTGCCTAAGTCGGCACGACACCGTCCGAATTGCGCAAACTCGTCGTGCCAATACGGGAAGTGCGTAAACTATGCACAAACCACAAACTATGCCTGAACTCGTCGTGTCAGTTCGTGTCAATGTGGACACTGATGGCCACGCATTTGTGAACTATTCGTGAACTCGTCGTGAACTATGCATGAACTAGTCGTGAACAGTGCGGAAGCCTCCCAGTTCGTGCCACTTGCCACGACAAAATCGTGGGCAGAAGTCATGCGAGTGTCAGCCTTGCATCACTAGCTAGACGGTGCACTCAATAAAGCTCATCAACTAGACAGAGAAGCTTGACTACAAAATGAACACCAAAAAAGTTTTCTGGGGATTGCATCTTGAAGGAGCAGAGTCACGATTACTGTGATAACTCGACTGTCAAAATCTGATTCCATCGTCACTGATCCGTCTTCGTTTTCATTGTATTTATATATTTTAGATACTCAGGCATTATGCTTTTTTATATTCAGGAGCTTTCTATGGAAATTTTAGGATTCGAAGTGCTATTTTAAAGCTTAAGCCTTTGAAGTTGGTACGCTGACTGCCAATAAACACAGATAAATCATAGAAGAAGAAGATCCTTCTTCTATGATATTCATTTGCGGTTGTATCCTTCGGCTAAAGTGCTAAAAAAAAAACGCTTTGAATCCTTGAATTTACATTGAAAACTCCACAATATAAAAAGCACAATGCCTGAGTAACTAAAATATATAAAAACAATGCAAAACTGTTTGAAATAACTTCAATGCCTCGGTATTGAGCCAGTTCAGATATAATGGAGGAGTGGCATAATGCCCAAAGCTTTATTTAAATGAAACGCTTTTTGGATCAACGCACTTCCGGCGATGGCACCAGTTAACCTCAATGACTTAGATTTGTCCGTTTTTAGCTTACCGGGTCTATGGACCAATAAGCTATTGTCGTGGTGTGGCGTCTGTCGTCCGTCATCTGTTGTCCATCGTCCATTGTCTGTTGTCCGGAATATTTTTATCTTTTTTTGGCCTGATGAATTTTCGTGTAAATTTGCGACCAACATACTACTAGACCACATCTCAAGACTTTTTTTCGGATTTTTCATTGAGTCATTTTGTCCGTTTTATGGGCACTTGAAATTTTGGCCCCTATGTTAAAGATAGGACTGAGAAATTAAAAATATACATATATATATATACTCAAAAACTGAGAGATTTTTTTTTTTCTAAATCCGGCAATCAACTGACCTTAGTACCATCAATGTACAGTGCGAGTGCCATTTTGATTGAATTGACGGAAGTGGGTCTAGTGGGGGCGCTGTACTTTATGAATATGCAATATGGGCTATGGAGGCCAAATGGTTGCAGATAAAGATTAAGTTTGTATTAGCGACATATAGGAAGTCATATATATGGCCTATATTTTGGCAATATTAAATTTGACCACAGATGACTTTGAAAGGTCAAACTCGAGGTCAGGGAAAATATAAGAAATATTAAAAGATATGACTTGAAAATTAATTCTCAAAAAGTGTCCAATAACTTTTTTTTTTCCTAAATCTGGCAATCAACTCACCTTGATACACTTTATATACATTGTGAGTGCCATTTTTACTGAATTGACAGGAAAGGGTCTAGTGGGGATGCTGTACATTAGCATTGAGTCTTATGGAGAGTGGGCAAAATCACCTGTGGAAGCTAAATGGTTGCAGATCGAGATTTATGCTGGGTAGAGTGCTCTACAAATAAAATTTCTTACTTATCATTGAACTGGAGTGAGAACCGTGACTCATCACGATAATGTGAACTTTATCTCTGCCTACTCAAGACAGTTCTACCAGATATGATGTCTGCTTGCGAAAAGACTGCTTAAATAGACAAACGGGAAGTCACATGCTACAAAGGGAAACAGTTGACCTGGATCAGACTAATTACAAAGGAATGAACATGAGGAAGTTCCTAATTACACGAAATTGGTAAAATCCAAGACGCGGACAGGGATCACAAAGACAGCCTATTGACAAACATACAGCTCCTGTTAGGAGGCTCTACCGTGCATGGAGTGAGAGGCAGAACAGTGATTAGCAAGGTCCAGAAAATCTGCTGAAGCACAGCAAAGTAAATTGAGTGAAGGCAAGGGGCGGAGACTAGAGCAAAGCGAGAGCCGAGAGCTTGTTAGTCAATTAGTGATGTGCAGCTATACAATCCCTAGTGCTTGTTAGTAATTTAGTACTATAAACAATGTTAGTCTTTGTTAGTAAGTTTAACTGAAACAACAAACTGTTAGTATTGTTAGTAATACAGAAAAGAAAGGTGAAGGAAGTAAACAAGATTGGAAGGAATGGTTGAAATCCCAGAAACCATGAAATGACCTGAAAGTGTGGCACACAATACTGAGGCAGTGAGCGATTACATGACAAAAGACCAGACAGGGGAAGACAAAGTGCAATGCATGGTATGACACAAAACATGGACCGGAATATAACTGCAGGAGTGGACTATAGCAGTACGTACAGAAACAAGACAAGGCATGGAATCCTAATCACAAATACAGTGCATAGTCAGACAAAGCAGAATTCATAATCAAACATGGCAGCCAGGCAGAATGATAACAAAAACATGCTCAGGCAGATCAGGATCATAACATAGCCCTTTTATTGATAAAGTTGGCATGCTTTGAATGACACTCATGCAAAACATGTACTGTACATATGGTGGATGACATATCACAATGGGTGTTTCGATGCAGTTTGTCAGTTTAGTCCGAATAAGTTTGTATTTCAAATCCATGAAAAGGAAATCTTGGTTGACTGAAAAAGTTTCTTAAAAAACATGCAGTGATGGCATGTCCCATAATAATGTGATATCTATTGTCCAAATGACAACCTAAAGAGGGATATTCTAACCTTTTCTGGCTTAAAGGCATTATTGAAAAAATGACCAAAAAATTCCTTTTGACCCTTAACAACTTTTCCCACAATTCAAGATTCAAGTGTGAAAATGGGTAAGTAAAACACCTACTATGCTTCAGTGACTGTTTGATGCAGGAAATTGCACAAATGTGTTAAACAAATTCACAACTTAAAAATCCTAACTATCAATGACAATTTTTCAGCACTATGCAACAACCAACTAACTGATGACAACTCACAGAGGGAATTAAGAGGGGATTTGCTTCCTGATACGAACGATCCGACTCTTCAGACCGTCCAATCTCATGCATCTGCTGCAAGAGCTTGTTTGTCATTGATCTTGTGCTTCTCTTAAAATGTTATGAGCCTAGTGTGGAACTCTAACAGAAAACTACCTCTGGCTCTTGTCAGATGCTCGGGAGCCTCGGTATCAAATGTAACACCATTAACTTTTGGTATTCTCTGAAACACGCCTCCCCTAGAAATCCAGTCTTTACTGCTGACACTAAGAGCATTGTCTCACAATACTGGTTCCTCTATCGTTCTCGACTCATTTTAATAAACTGGGGAATATGTCCTGATTAGTACTCGGGGGACATTCCTTCTGTATTGGCACTGCCATGTCTGCCCGTGAAACCAGGAGTACCAGACAAAGTAGCCCTGTCCTCTGTAACTGGTCATTACAAAAATATATGCCCTACACTCGAAACAACATAGTTTGAAGATGATGCTAGTCGAATGCACACGAGCATTGACTCACACTGTACAAAGGAGCCCTCATGACTCCAAGAGGAGATGCTGCCACCACCCTCAGTCACATGACCTGGAGCTCCTCTTTATTCTGCACCGGTCTCCATTGACTCAACTCCATTCTGTCTTACATCGGCACAAATTCACATTCTTATCCAATTCAATAAATATCGTCAACTACTATTTTGCAACGTAAGTGTGGTCTGGAATTCATTGATTGGGGGGTTTCTGAAAGTCCTCAAAAGGTTAGGTGCTTGCACTCTGAAGTTCATCAGAGCACACTTCATTCTTTTTCTGCTTTGCTTGGCAGATGGAGATGTCTCTTTCAGTAAGGAGAATGTCTTTTTTGCAAATATGAAAAACGTCCAATCCGTGTTGTTCGAGACATTCTTGGATTCAGCAATAGCTAGTTGTGAATCAATCCGGTGATTCTGGCAGATGAGTTGCATGGCTAAAATAGCGCTTTAACCTGATAAGATTCTGAGGAAACTATGGTCACCTCCTGGTCATGCAGGTGTCGCTACGCAGTTGGCTTCTCAAAGAAATCAGCACTGGACTTTGATGAGTCACAACCTGATTCACATTAAATTACATTTACCTTTTGATTTTCCCTATCACATCCAAACCATGCAAGTATTTTCACAACCTCTTCTACTAAGCGTCCAAAAAAATGACTCTTCTGTGTAAATGTAAACAATAGTTGCAAGGGGGTGTGCTAAAGATGATTTCTATTCCTCTTAAGAGGCTGGGTCGAATTCAAAATCAATGCTGCCATCCTTGTCAGGCCTTTGGACTGTTTATTTATTTATTTGCATCACGCTTTTCTCAGGCAGGCTGTCACAAAGACGCTTTACAGAGAGAAAAGGGCAGAGCCCAGACTAATCCCTAATCCCCAAATGGCAGGCAAAAAACTCCCTGTAGGGAGAAAAAAGGCTTGTACAGTAGTGAGAAAAAACTCCTCAGTGAGGAGAAATCTCCCATCCTCCGCGGGCTGCCTAATTAATTCATGATAGCAAATTAACATCCAAAGTTCTTTAAACAACAAGGTGTCCATGCAGTGACATCTGTAGCTCCAGGAAGTAGAGAGGTGGAAATGAGAGGATCAGGACAGCAGGAAGACAGCAGTCAGTGACCATAAGGTAAGTGACAGGGCTTAGGTGGTCCAAGGACTCTGAGTTCCGGGGGGCAGCGTTCCTCAGAGAAAACACAAAAACAAAAAAAAAAGGTTAGGTACCGGATAAACTATTACTTACTACACGAAATGCTGTCCGGGTATCAAGTTACGCTAGAATACTACAACTCAGGGGCAGCCAGTGTACAGCAGTCAACTCTCCTTCATCCAGTTATTGCAGCACAGAAGCCCTAAACTTCCATCTGACTAAGGCTGCATAGATTTTCAATGAGACACCACCCACCTCATGTGGACCTACCTGGTGACTAAGGGCGTAGCAAGCCCCACCGGTGCCATTTTCGTGCAATCTCAGTGCCACAGGTTCCACATGGACTCCTCCAATTTGGACAAACAACACCTTGTTGCAAGAAGTGAGCATACCCAGAGACTAGGCAATATCTCTAAAAACAGGTGGATCATTCCGTGTCAACTTGACCAGAGCCCCTCACATCAAAATTTAGATTTTGATAAAACTTTGTACATTTCAAGAGATATGCATTGGCAGTACTGAGGTCAAATATATCAGCTCAATTATTACTAGTTCCTGAAATTTAGCCTATTTTAAGGAGGGGGGGGGTTAATTTTAACAAAATCAGCTTAATTTGGAGGGAGTTTGAGGGCCTCTGAAATGGATTTTCAGAGCTGACAGACCCACAAGTTTCATTTTGTCATGAGAATAGTTGCTGAACTCTTGGCTTAAGCTCCTTTTCTTTACTCAGTGTGCTTAGTTTACCTGTACTGTGGCCTGGAAAAAGCAAAAAACACCAATCATACAATTTTTTTCAAAATTTAATGCATTTATTATTCTGTAACTAATTAAGATAGAGCCCTGAGACTTGGTCATCAAACTGTTGGTCAACTCTCTGAAGACCACAAAAAATATCAAAGTCACAATGGTTGTATTAAATGTTTTAATGACCTTGGAAGTTGTCTTCAGATTGAAAAGTGTGTATGACTATGCATGTATACTACATACATACTCGTAATGCGTTTAGTTTAGGCTAGACTAAAGAGGTATATTTTTAGCCTACTCTTGAACACAGAGAGTGTGTCTGAGGCCCGAATGTTTGAGAGATTGTTCCACAAGACTGGGGCTTTGTAAGAGAATGCTCTGCCTCCAAATGTAACTGTAAATGTAATTTTCAAATAACCAGTGTCTTGTGAACGAAGTAATCTTGGAGAGGAGTAAGGAACAAGAAGTGCACTAAGATATTCTGGGGCCAAATCATTTATGGCTTTGTAGGTAAGCAGTAGAATCTTATATTCAATTCAAATGAAATATGAACTATGAATAAGAGGAAGGTGTTTTTGGACTCATCTGACCAGACTATATTCTCCCAGTTTTTCATAGGCTTGTGTAAATGTTGTACAGCAAACTTAAACAAGCTTCAACATGCTTTTTCTTCAGCAATGGAGTCTTGCGCAGTGAGTGTGTATAAAGGCCATGGCAGTTGAGTTTACTACTTATTGTTTTCCTTGAAACAACTGCACCTGCTAATTCCAGGTCTTTCTGAAGCTAGCTGCACATGGTCCTTGGCTCTTGGACAACTCTTCTGACTATACTCTTCTGGTCAGAAATCTAGCAAGGAGTACCTGGTCATGGCCGGTTTATGGTGAAATGATGTTCTTTCCACTTTCAGATTATGGCCCCAACGGTGCTCACTGGAACATTCAGAAGTTTAGAAATACATCTGTAACCAATGGCATCATTAAGGCTCTTTGCTTTTACTCATCATGAGATGCTTCTTGTGTGACACCTTGGTAATGAGAAACCCTTTTATTGGCCATCACTTAGGACTAATGCAGCTGATATTTATTTGCACTGATACGGGGCAGAATTGCTTTTAAAATACTGACAGATTAGTGCTGCCGGGTGGCTCACACGGTTAAGGCACTGCGCTGCAGTGCAGAGGTGATCACCACGTCGCGGGTTCGAGCCTCGGCGTACCCGCCGGCAGGGGTCGGCAGCTTTTTCAAAGTAGCGCACAATTGGCTATCGCGCTACAGGGTTACAAATTGGGAAGGGACTGCCGGATTTGGGTATTCGATAACAGCATTGTTCGTTGCTCCAGGGCCTCCGGTTGGCCAGACGGGCGCTCGTCAGGAAGACTCCGGCTTGGTTCATGTCCGGGTATCCTCCGCCCTCGCTCTGAACTTGCGAAGATTCAACCAGTGAGTGTATAAGAATCAGTGGCTGACAGGCACGTGCTTCGGAGGAGAGCCGTGAACTGTCTTCACTATCCTGAGTTGGCAGCAAGGGGTCGCACACGAGCAAGCTTTGTACATAGTTCCCCAATTGGGCATTCCAAATTCGGGTGGGATTGGAGATGCCAAATTTATAAAAAAAAAAAAAAAAAATACTGACAGATTTTAGCTGGTTTGTTGGCTTTCCATGCCTTTTTGCACCTCCTTTTCTTCTTGTGTTCAATACTTTCTCCAGGTGTGATTCCACTTTATTTTACATAACTTAATTTATGAACTTATTTGTTCAGATTTCTTTGTATGTGTGTATTACTTGGGTTGTTACCAACATCTGGTGACAATTTCATGTCAATAGCCCCATTAGAAATATATTTACTGAGAAAAAAAGTTGACGCATTCTATACTTATTTCCCCGATTGTATATGTTCAGAAGTCACATAGCAGCATTAATTCAGAAAATTACTTCCCTTACCTGTAAGTAGTAGTTAGCACTACTGCCTCACAGCAAGAAGGTTGTGGGTTCGAATCTGGTCTGGGGCCTTTCTGTGTGGAGTTGCATGTTCTCCCTGTGTCCGTGCGAGTTTCCTCCGGGTACTCCAGATTGCCCCACCCACAAAACATGCAAAATAGGAACAGTCCGGTATGGCTGCGTGTGAATTTTTGGTGGTGGTCGAAGGGGCCGTAGGTGCATACTGGCAGCCACGCTTCTTTCAGTCTGCCCCAGGGCAGCTGTGGCTACCAAAATGTAGTTTACCACCATCAGAGCGTGAATGATGGTGAATGAATAATGTATCCATTCTGAAGCGTATTTGAGGGCCCAGAAAAGCAAAAAAGTGCTATATAAAATTGATGTATTATTATTATATTATCCCAGATTATATGAAGAGTTTATTTGCAAAAAAGATCAATTCCATTCCTGGGAGAGAAAAAAAAAACAAAAAAAAAATTTGTTGTTATATGCTTCACATAAAATATACTTTCTAAATCCAAATCCAAAATTTTGCTACGTTACCGTACAATACCCAACCAGTGATTCTTTGATTGCTACTAACTAGAAAAATATGGATGATGGAAATTAATACAAATGAACTCATATGAACTTAAAGCACATTTGTGTATTATTGAATTATTGCCCAGTCTAAATTGTCAAGGAAACTGGCATTGGTTTAGAGCATGATAAAATAAAGACAAGATAAAGTTAGCATGGTGCTGGTTGTCTTGAAAGTCGTAACCCTCTGACTCTGCATTCTGCGCAGACAGTGTAATGTCCATTTGCATGACAACAACATAAAAATTTCACCACAGTCAACAATAATGCTTTTCACTCTTCATTTACCCCAGAGTTTAGAGCCTCTTAACCCTGAGATAGTAGTCATTTCAATTACTGACTTAGAATGTGGGATAGGACAGACCCCAGCCTTTACCCAGGGCTTACTAAACACCGCTTCACAGCTGGTTTATCCCTGAATTTTAGGGAATGTCCCGTCGGGTGAATTGATTTTAAAGTCAAGGTGACAACATTAGCAATAGAATACCTTTGAAAATGAAGATGTTAATTATTCAATGAGAATGGTGCTGTAAGTGTTGTGAAGACATTAACCCTGGGTTTTGATCATCTGTCAACCCTTAACCCTGGTCTAAATGTAACTAACCAGGTTCATGAACACTAGTGTGAATCAAAGCAAACTTCAGCCTCCTGTTGCAATAAGGTCAGGCTGCAATTTAGCCTATGGCTAAGGAATGCGATGCGAGATCAGTAAGTCACCAAGAGCGAGATGCAGGGGAACAGGGAGTTTATTAAAGCAAAAGAAAACAGGCTCAAGGGCCAACAAAAAACTTGGCCCAAAAGGTTGCAAAAATACAACTAAGGTAAGCTTTACAGAGCAACAAACTAAAAAGTCCAAACGACAAAAAACAAAAACCACTGGAACCTCCAGGGAGAAAACCACCAACAGAAAAGGATAATCAGGCTTAGAATACAATCAACAAGAACTTGACTTGGCTATAAAGAGGACGTAAAGACTGCACTGAAATACAACCCACAAAGGCATGAAACACTGTGAGACTCATCTATCTATCTATCAATCTAGTCTATCAGCCAACTTCCACCAACTCCAGATAAAGGGAGGAAATCAGTACACAGGAGGGGCAACACCTGGAGAAGAAACAAGGGGCAAGGCAAGATCATGAGAGGACAATGATAAGTTGACATGACTTGCTCATTAAGAAAATGAGCGTGCTCAGCTTAAGTACCAATGACGCATACAGATTGGAAGGAAGCATGAATGTTAACAGAAAAGCACAGCAAGATCTTGTAATAGCAAAGCAGGAATCATGACAATAAACTCCCAACCTAAATTAGAAGTATTAGTAATGTGCCTGTCTAAGAATCACACCTCCCGTGACTGTTAGTAAATGTTAGTAACTTAAAAACATTTAATTGTCAATTAAGCTTTGACAGCCCTGAATCCAGCAAAGCACAGAAGGAAGGGGAAATACCAAAGCCAACCAGAGCTCTGAAATGTGTGAAAACGAAGACATGGGGCGGAACGCAGGCAAGCGGTGGAGTGGCTGGGCAGACCTGGCAAAACAAAAAACATGGAAAAGTAAAAACATGAACAATAAATATGAATTATGAAATCCTAATACAAGAAACTGTTAAAACTGTAACATTAGTAATGCCTATGAACTATGAAACCTGGTACAAGAAACTGTTAAAACCCCAAAAATACTGTCCTGGCCAAAGGCCCAGGACCCTGGAACACAACAGAATGCAAGTGTAAAAATAACTTTTTTACGGTTAGAGTGAATGCGGGATACCATCAAGAAGGGCTTTTCCCTTTGAGTCTAGTACTGTGTTTGAAATATATGTAGGTTGTACGAGTAATGGCATGTACTCATCTATTCCACAGAAGATTAAAGCTGTGTGCACTAGTTGCTTACCGGTCCCTTTTCAACTGCAGGGCTAGTCAGGGCTTTCTCATTTTTCCTACTACATCTCACCCCCCCACCCCAAAATAAGAAAATTAGAAAATAAAAAGATTCTCATCTTGTTGCCTGCATAGATAATTGTTCAGCTAAATATAGTGTCACGTCAAAATAACAGCACCATAAACCAGAACTACTTCAAAACCTGCTTGTTTCATTGTTTTACCTCAGCATTTTCATACCTTTCAAAGTTATAGGATTTCTTTCAGACATCACAGTTAAAATATAAAAATTCCTGCCATCATTGTTTACTTTTGATTTTCGGCAGGTATAACCTCACATTTTCAGTAACTTTGACCTCACATTTTCAGTGGCTTCCAGCTTGCCCATGCACGCAGCTTCCTTAGAGATTGCACAATTTTCAGTTTTATTATTTTCTCTTTTTTGATATGTAACAATTAGGAAACTGTTTAGTAAAAAGTTCGATTCTTCACTCATATCACTGTGAGAGTTGTACAGTAAACAGTACGCCCTCCCATTCAGGAGCTTGTGAATCTCCTTGTCATTCATCACCACTGGACATCCAGGCAAATTTAAATGCTGTCAAGTGATAGGAACTCCAAGCAGTTGGAACCCAGTACAGAGCCAACCTCCTCCTCGCCAAAACTTTGGCAGCCGCTATGATGTAAAGCTCGTGCCACCGGGATGGCTCGCTGTCACTTTGAGCTCCAGTTTAATAGGGACTATTAAATGAGAGGGGCAGGCAGGATGAGAGATATCTATGATGACAGACACCAGAACATGGGCTCACTTTCACAGAGTGGGTCATAAGAAACAGTTGTAAGAGAATATTAGTTTGCATTTCTCTGACTTAAACACACCCCAATTATGTTAAACCAAACTTCCTTCCTTGTACCTCTCAGGTAAGTAGTTTTTCAGTCAAGTAGTAGATTACATCCTGTGCACAGTGATCTAAGCAAAACCATTTAAAGTGGCCTGGGGCTTCCTCTACTGCAGGCATCCCCAATTCTGGCCCTCAACTCCATATCTGGCCCCCGTTTTCTTTCTTTCCAGGCTATTAAGTTAACAATTATTATTACTAATTGGCTGGCCTGTCATCACACCAGACTCCTGCATAAAGGGAGGGTGGAAAGCCAGCAGTTTCTTGACCTTGAGGACCGTGATTTGGGTAACAAGGCTCTAGTGCGTTGTTTATGACAGCTGAGTCATTGTGGTCTCATGGCAGAGTCTGATTTGCCGTTTTCTGCCCTTACCAGTGGAGCTGGATGAAGCAGAGGCAAAAGAGTTCGATCTGGGCAAGAAGATCAAAGCCCCTAAGGATGTGATGCTGGAAGAGCTGTCCCTGCTGAAAAACAAGGGCTCCCAGATGTTCAAGATGAGGCAGCAGAGAGTGGAGCGCTTTGTTTACGAGAACAACCCAGAGATCTTAACTGAGTCCACGGTGAGATCCATGACAAAGTGAATAGAATGGGGAGGGGGCTAGAGCTAGTACTCTAGAAAAGTTCTGGACATCGGGACATCCGGCATTCCTCAATAAATATCTGAATGACTTCATGTTATATCAGCGACAATATAGCAAGAGCATCACAGTGGAAGTAGATAATGAGGGAGGGAGAGATCTTCAGAGCAGTGGAAAAGGAATTGGCTCAAGGATTAGTCACTGGGGAAAATGAATTGTGCATATGCAACTATAGGATGGGAATAGCTTGGTGGGCAGATGATGATGAGAATAGTAGCTGGGAGGGGCTACGTATTCCACAGATATTTATAACCACAGCTGCGCCTTGTGCCGCTACAGGAGGACTTGAGCAATCTGGCACCCTCATCAATGGACAGCCCAGGAAAGGAGGGCAATGATAATGGCAGCCAGGCTGAGGTTGATGGTCAAATCGACGAGATCAATGGCGCTGCCCCTGCCTCTGAGGCCAATGGAGTGGATGGGATAGAAAAGGAAGCTGGAGAAAATGGGGAGGATGGAGGTGAGTGGTGTACACACCAAGGGTGAGAAGTGTTGTATCTCATGAGGGGGACAGGGTTTTACCTCTGCCGTTCGTGACCCGCACAGGTGAGGGTGAGGAGGCCGTTAACGGTGAGGGACCTGCCCCAGCGGAGGAGGAGAAGGAGACTGCTGAGGAGCAGGAGGAGAAGAAGAGTGAGGGTGTGAAAATGTACATATCGCCATGGGAACGGGCCATGAATGGTGACGAGGAGCTTATATCCACCCTGAAAGTACAGATGCCTGAGCCCGATCTGTCCAAAGATCCGCCCACTTTCAAGTGCTTCAACAGGTAGGTGGCACGGTTGCCATGGCTGCTGGTTACATTCTGTGAGCTCTGTCTCTGGTCTGGGATAATTTAGCAGTTTAAAATAGTAACTGTATGCAGGCTTGTGTCTGATTCTTCATCCCAAGAGTGGCTGAGAGACTGCCTTCAGGTACATTAGATTGAAGAAATTCACTATCTGGTTTGGATCTTGATTATGACAGAGGCAGCTCTCAGCAGTTTGTTTCTGAGCAAAACAGTGAGCCTGATTTATCAAAATATTCAGCTCTTTCAAAACATACTGAAAAAATATCAAGATCATCCATTGGTTTTATTCTGTGCCTGGTAAATTGATTTTAGTAAACCAGGACCACTAAATACCACTCAAGTCACATACATTGATGTGAAACTACTAAAGACAGTACTTACATTAGAAGTAATTGGTAAGAGCGAGGAAATGGCACATTTAACTCAAGTGGTCGAAAGAATGGCGTCAGAGTGGCTACTTTTGCCAAGTCCAGCAGAGACCGACATTGGTCTGCTTGTGGATGTTACATTGAAAGATTGAGCTGCGGACTGCGCACTCGGCAGCAGCTCAAGCGGTGTCCGCTTCTTTACAGTGCAGTGAACAGAGCAGTCAGTGGCTGTTCAGGCAGTCTCTGCTTCTTTACAGTGCACTGAACACAGCAGTCGCGGCAGTTCAGGCAGTCTCTGTTTCTGTACAGTGCACTGAATCTAGCAGTCAGTGGCAGTTCAGGCAGTCTCTGTTTCTGTACAGTGGAGTGAACAGAGCAGTCGGTCGCAGTTCAGGCAGTCTCTGCTTCTGTACAGTGCACTGAACAGAGCAGTCAGTGGCAGTTCAGGCAGTCTCTGTTTCTGTACAGTGCACTGAACAGAGCAGTCAGTGGCAGTTCAGGCAGTCTCTGTTTCTGTACAGTGCACTGAATCTAGCAGTCGGTGGCAGTTCAGGCAGTCTCTGCTTCTTTTCATTGCACTGAACAGAGCAGTCAGTGGCAGTTTGGGCAGTCTGCTTCTTTACAGTGCAGTGAACAGAGCAGTCAGTCGCAGTTCAGGCAGTCTCTGCCTCTGTACAGTGCTCTGAACAGAGCAGTCAGTGGCCCGTTCAGGCAGTCTCTGCTTCTTTACAGTGCAGTGAGCAGAGAAGTCAGTGGCAGTTCAGGCAGTCTCTGCCTCTGTACAGTGCTCTGAACAGAGCAGTCAGTGGCCCGTTCAGGCAGTCTCTGCTTCTTTACAGTGCAGTGAGCAGAGAAGTCAGTGGCAGTTCAGGCAGTCTCTGTTTCTGTACAGTGCACTGAACAAAGCAGTCAGTGGCAGTTCAGGCAGTCTCTGCTTCTTTACAGTGCAGTGAACAGAGCAGTCGGTCGCAGTTCAGGCAGTCTTTGCCTCTGTACAGTGCACTGAACAGAGCAGTCAGTGGCAGTTCAGGCAGTCTCTGCTTCTTTACAGTGCAGTGAACAGAGCAGTCGGTGGCAGTTCGGGCAGTCTGCTTCTTTACAGTGCAGTGAACAGAGCAGTCGGTCGCAGTTCAGGTAGTCTCTGCCTCTGTACAGTGCACTGAACAGAGCAGTCAGTGGCAGTTCAGGCAGTCTCTGTTTCTGTACAGTGCACTGAATCTAGCAGTCGGTGGCAGTTCAGGCAGTCTCTGCTTCTTTACAGTGCAGTGAGCAGAGAAGTCAGTGGCAGTTCAGGCAGTCTCTGTTTCTGTACAGTGCACTGAATAAAGCAGTCAGTGGCAGTTCAGGCAGTCTCTGTTTCTGTACAGTGCACTGAGCGGAGCAGTTAGTGGCAGTTCAGGCAGTCTCTGTTTCTGTACAGTGTACTGAACAAAGCAGTCAGTGGCAGTTCAGGCAGTCTCTGTTTCTGTACAGTGCACTGAACAAAGCAGTCAGTGGCAGTTCAGGCAGTCTCTGGTTTTGTACAGTGCACTAAACAGAGCAGGAAGGCTTAGGTATAAATCTGTAAACATTTGACTGAAGACTCCAAATTTGGGAAAAATAGAGAAAATTTTGAAAGGAAAATTATCTGAAATAAGCCAATCATGTTACTCGCCCATTCTAGCTTTTATACTGATTCTGAGCTCTATTCTGATTTTATATTTTTCCATTACATGTTCATTCATTTCAGAGTGCATTAGCCTCTTTCAGCCTTGATAACAGCAAGGCGATAAGGAGCACTCTATTCCAGGTCCAGGACAATTCAATTCAAAAGCACACCTGACCCTGCTGCTGTCGTGTTTGGATAAACATGCACTCTTCATTGCCATTATCCAGTGCCATCTCTCTGTTCGCTTTCAAGCATTTCACATTTGCCTTGAGTCCGCATGTGTGGTGGGCGGGGGGGTGGGGGGGTGGGGTGGTCACATTTGCCAGCCCTGAAGGCGCTGCTTTAAACATTTCCCCTCTGCAGGACTGCTACACCATTCGGAGGCTTCGAGAAAGCTTCCCAGCTCATGACCTTCCAAGTACCGGAGATCGAGCTGGCACTCGAGGAGCCCGAGCTGCCCCTGGTGTTCCCCCGGGACATTAGCTCCAGACCCTCCTTCAACCGCACACCCATCGGCTGGGTCAGCACCGCAGAGCACAGCGACATCGTCATGGAGCACTTGGATGCCATCCCCTTTGATGGAGAGACCGATGACCTGTAATGGGCACACACACACACTGCCATAAACATGAACACACACTTGTGTAAGAACAGACTTGCGAGCACACATGCAGGCTTCAGTCAGGCAGCGAGAACCAGGGTGTAATAAGCAGGGTGACTCACCGGCCACCATTTTGAAAGGTTAATCCAACAATCACACACAAGTCTCTCTTATTCACTCACACACACAGAGCCAGTATTCACCCTGACTGATTGTAACTGTATACTACAGATGTGCTCCTGTTGGATCAAAACCACATCCACGCTACCATCACACAGTTCCAGATTTTGTCTTTCCTTACCTTGTCACTTCTTTCCCAATGGCATGCATGCATGTCTTTCCTCAGAAAGTCAATGACTACTCCAGTTTTCTCCAGTTACATTGCAGCAAAATCACTAGTGTAGAAATAACTGAGACCACGCAGTGCAATGTGCACACCACCCTTTGAATGCCTTTGTTTCTGAGCAAGATGGAGAGCATCCTCTGATCTGTTTAGTTTGCTTAACTTTCTTTGCGTGCTGCACTATTGGATGTGGAATTTTGCAGAAATATTATTCAAATGATATTATTTTAATGCAGCCTGTTCCGGATGGCAGAAGTACTTCCATGTCATGCATTGACATTATACTTCTTTTAGCACAATCATTTGACAATGATGATTCTGATAAATACAATTACGCTGGTGATAACTATGAGGACAAAGATGGTGATGGTTGTGATTGCAGTGATGGCACCAATAGTAGCACCCATGATGGAATTGGTGATTATGATTACCAAGTTAAGAATGCTGAGGTAATTCACACTTGGCTGTTTTCTTTTTAATGTCCCCTTGATGCAATAAATCCTTTCAAAATGTACTGAAGTTTGTGAAGGCTGTCTGTAAAGTTTCCTTCTGCAAATTGTAAAAGACAATTTATGAAACCTCCTTTGTGAAATTGCTACCACCATTCTCCCCCTTTTCTCCCTCTGATAATTGACTAAATGGGTCCATTTCTTTCAGCTCACACCCTGTGCAAAGAACACATTGCTCCTGCCAGCACTCTCCCTCAGTGCATATTTCTACAAGCAAGTGGTCAGTTTACTGACTGTTCCTCCAATACATCATGCAAGTGCAAATTATTGTGGAGGGCGGTATCTCTCACTGATGCTCTGCGGTTAGATGCATATTTGAGAAGAACTAACGCAATGGCAAAATAATTAGAAAATAATACAATACGAAATATGTCAGCTCATGGCATCGTTCAGTTTTGAACCTGCTGCACAGAGCAAAAGCAAGCACCTGCAACTTTTCTGAGCTGTCTGTGACTTCACGAATGAAACTGAGCGCTGCATAGGATTTTGAAGTCTTCTGACAAATCCAAACCTGTTTGTGCATATGCCCTGGAATTCAGTATTCTAAAGTGTGAAATTGGGTGCAACGATGCTGAACGCAGGGGCCTCACAGTCACATGATCTGAGATCCCACCTCTCCAACCTTTTCGCCACTGCTGACACTGGACCGAGAGTGTAGGCCAAGTCCATCAATCAACAAAAACACACACACACACACACACACGCAGAAATGCACACACTCATGCTGTGCACATGCAAGTACACGCAAGTGCAGATGCACAAACACACATATAAATACACAAATAATTAATTTTTCCTCATCAAACAAGAGAAAAGATTTAACTCTATCATTATACCCACAAAATCACCCACACATGGACATCTGCAAATATAGCAGTAGTCATACTTAAACCAGCATAAAAAATCCTTCAATATTGTATATTTTCTATTAAAAAGTGTTGTTTCTGAACGCTTTGGCTTCTATTTAAGGGTCTCTGAAACGGTTGACTTTGAACCAAACTTTGAATTTCTAAATGTCTTTCTAAAATGCCTTCTCAGACAGTTCTTTGAGAGAAATGTTCTTTCCATTCTTTCAGTGAAATCAATGAGGCCAAAAATACTGAGCAACTTGGGTCGTTCACCATTTCCCACTGGGCGCCATTGCTTGGGCATAACTACACCCCACATGATCAAATAGGATGAGTTTCTCATCTCTGGCAAAATAATTATGAGTTTTAAAGAAAGATAGAATTCTACCCTACTTATCATTCAGAATATATAGCATGACTTGAGACAGAAACTCAAAAAATAAAGAATGTATCAAAAAGCATGATAATTCACAAGGTGATTTGAAGAATTGAGATGCAAAACCCACAAAGTCCACTCAACCTCTTTTGGGTTTTGCATTCCAACTCTTCATTTCCTCAGTTTCCCCACTTTTGTGGTTCCCAGATGATGGAATTAAATGTGATTTAAAAACACAAGAAATGAATCAAAGATATTTCCTCTGGGTTTCCTTACGCTTTCCTTGTGATTTTGACTACTCAGTGCGAGGAAATAATCACAACTTAAATAATTTAGCTTGTTACGTTACATTAATTTTTATTTATGAGATCATTGACCACAACAGTAACTTCGCAAACCTGTCGTGAAGAAAGTGTCCCAAATCCAGCGATTTCAGCTGAACAGTTCGGTGCGAAAAGGTTTAAACATGCTTGTTTCCAGCGTGCATGCTTGTACCCCCAGAGATGTCAGTCACATTCCGAACCGACAAAATGTTATTGCGAGCAGAGTAAAAAATTATATTCTTGTATCGCGAGAGTTGCATGCTTTGGCTGCAGCGCTGGGTGGCGCTCGTGTTGGTTTAAGAAATTGCGGTGGAGATATTTACGGAGTACCTCTCTCATCCGAGAAGAAGCAGCCGCATCTGGGCTCCAGCGATAGGTGAGTAAGCAGCCTCTGTACTTGATCTTTGATTGCGCTGCAACAGCTCCAGTGAAGGGGTGTTTCTGATTTTTAGTCATCAGAGTGGAAATGAAAAATACATCGCTGTCTTAATTCCGTGGAAGAGCATGACTCTTGACTGACATTACGGTGGCTGTCAAAAGATGCTACCAGTTCCAGTTATAGAGTGTAGCATGATGATGCTAGCTGTCAAGCTAACTATACGCATGCAAGATGCAGCGATTGCCCTTTTTTGGCGTCCTAGCTTGATTGCTAACATAAGCGGGTCTATGCGCGCAATGCCACTGACAGCGCCAATACAGCATTCCAAGCTTGCATGAACGATGCTTGTATTCCGTTGATGAAGGACCTAATAGAGGAGCCAAACTGGGTTTGTGTTTTGTCACTCGGTCCGATGCTCTTTAAATCTTGCCATGGGTTTTTCTAACGTGATATCCCCGTGCATTTACGTGTCATATTTCCATTTCATTGGACTTGTTGATTCGTTCGCAACGTGTGAAATATACTTTCACCGTGATCATCTTTCTTGCCAGTTTTGGTTATTTTTTCCGTGGGTAAATTTAAATGTATATTTGCTGGATGATCTTTACCTTAACTCTGGTCAGTGACTTAAAGAAATTAACTTTACACAACATCTGTCAGTTTCGGGACACTCTAGTTTATTTATTTATTTTTTGCCCGGATAAAATGATACAACTCCTTACCGTGGGTTCGCCTCCATCCATTGATTTCTGAATGCGGTCAGGAAGAAATCATCGCTGGTTTACACGACTGACATCAGCCATTTTTATACACATGCCGTTAGCGGTGTTTTTTTTTTTTTTTTTGCAGTTTATGCACTGAAACTAAGCAAGTAATTGCTCATTGCTTTCGTTTAAATCATTCACATTTGGGTTTTACTTTTGGACCCGCCAAACAATTGAGTTGTTCAAGTTCTAGAGAAAGAACCTTCGTGACCGGTGGAAACTTTTATTGCAATCGGTAAGCTCGAGGAAATGATCACGTTTATAATAACAATTAAATATCAGTTTGGTTTAAAGTTGGGGGCAAATTACTTTAATAAACGGTCTACCTTTAACTAAACGTTTGTAGGGATTCTTTGGAATATTTTTCAAACAATAAAGGGAGCGTGAAGCCCGGATTCGTTGAGAATGCACGGTCGTTTTACCTGCATGAGAGGACAGGTCAAGTGGAATGTAGCCTCGTACTTCATCTGGCAGCAAGAAGCCCCGGATTGGACACAGCGGCGCAGTCAGTTTGCGTTATGTCCATTGGCTGAAGCTGTGTGCCAATATTTGTTGTTTAAATTGTCAATTTTGCTCGCTGTGACTGCCGTGGCAAATTACAAGAGGCTGGTTAGAAGATGTGCCGCATCCAGCGTTAGTGCGGGATGCGGTAGTTATTTTAATATCGTTTAGTTGTGGAAAAGTCGCCGACGTTATTTGACTAAAAATGTTCTAATCATCATCAGAATCAATAAGGATCCTCTTCATATCAAAATTGACCCACAAAACTAAGATAAATGGATACAGCAAAAACTGTATTCCTGTGAGAACAAGCTACAGCATATGCACCAATCAGCCATAACATTATGACCACGGACAGGTGAAGTAAATAACATTGATTATCTCGTGACAATGGCCCCTGTCAGTGGGTGGCATATATAAGGCAGGAAGTGAAAATTTTATGCTCGAAGTCGATGTGTTAGGAGCAGGAAAATAGGCAAGCATGGAAATGGGCGACTTTTACAACTTGGGTCAAATTGTATTGACATCTGTATTGAGCATCTCCAAACTCTTGTGGAGTGAGTACATATCAAGAGTGATTCAAGGTAGCAAAACTGGTGAACAGGCAACAGGGTTTTGGGCAGCCAAGGCTCATGATGCGCGTGGGGAGGGAAGGCTGGCCTGTGTGGTCCGATCCAACAGAAGACCTCCTGTAGCTCAAATTGCTGAAAAAATCAATCCTTGTTCTGATAGAAAGGTGTCAAACCACACAGTGCATCCCAGTTTGTTTTGTATGGGGCTGCGTAGCCACAGACTGGTCAGGGTGCCCTTGCTGACCCCTGTTCACAGCCTAAAGCACCAACAATGGTAAAGGGTCATTCCATGTCAAATCATCCAGATTTTGAGAAATTTTCCAATCACCTCCTCAAAATTTTTGAAAAAATTAAAAAAGTAAACATTCACACAAAATTAAAAAAAAAGCCAAATGTTAGGCTAGTATGTCAAATAGATTTCAAGTTATAGCCCTTCAATTTGAATAATATTTTCAGTTTTTTGGCGAACCCATTTTCAGCCAAATTTAGGAGCTTATTGCTCCAAATTGATTGCTTATACAAGGCTGAAATTGGGTATACTAACCATATTCATCCCCTAGAATCTGAAAATGACCTTAACTTCATCTTGATCCACTTTTGTATGGTAAAGCCTCAAAATCAGCCGAATACACAAAACAACCACATTTTATGACCTGTAACTCAGGAACTAAGTAAGATAAAAGGCTAGAAGAATTCATTTTTATGATTTTATGATATCCAGTGACGCCAACAGGTCAACACTGGGCGTCACAATATATTTTTTTCAGGCCGCTGTATTCCCAGGGGTAGGCTACCTTGACCAAAGTTCAGCCTTATAGAATGTTAAAAAGGTTTATTTAGAAAATGTCAGTACTACTTTATTGGATTAATGTTAAATCTGGTTGTGATCTGTGAAATAATGTTAATTGTCTGAATGGATACGATGTATGAAGGCATACACAAATTGAATGTCGGAGGGAGCATCCATTTTCCATCCCTGCATTTATGGACGTAGGCTAAACTGTTTTCAGTCACTTATTTAGCCTAGGATTTGAAATTGCAAACGGGACCTTAAACATTGTGTTAGCCTATAGGACACTCATGTGTCACATTTTTTCCCTGCCTGCTTCAAGACGCACACAATATGTGCACACAATAAGGGCCGGTTCATACTCTACGCAAGGTACGCGAGCGCGAACGCAAGGCAACGCATCGAGCAATTCAAGGTAGCCATCTTGCATCCTTGCGTAGCAAAGTGTGTCGTCCAAATTTTTGTAAGGCCTGGAATATACTTGCTGCGTGACCGAACTGAGGCGTACACCGTGTGCTTTGTGAGTGCACACGCTTGCTGCAGCACAAAGCGTCCAAAACGCATAGTATTGAAGGTCTCCACTAGAGGCAGACAGCAGCATATCGGACCCTGAAATCGCGAAAACGGCGGGCGGTGTTGCCCGGATATCGCATATACTGTCACAATGGATTCGTTCGCACAAGCACCTCTAGCGGTCATGTCAATACTGCATCTCGCGCATGCGGCACGTTACCTCGCGTCGAGATGAGCGACCTCTACGTTCACGAACGTAGAATACGTGTGGCAGCCATGATGCGTAAGCACACGCGTCGTGAGCAGCAAGTATATTCCAGGCCTAACGCGACGCAGCGACGCGTGTATTTCCGTGAGGTTGCAATAGGGGAGATAAACCAAATAATGCACCATACGCTGTGTTCAACACACCAAAAAAAAAAAAAAAATGGAGGAGGAGGAGGAGAAGACTTTGCTACCCCCTATTGCACGAGCAGTGTACTGCTTTTTAACGAGGCACAGCGCAGCAAGGGACGCGCGTTCAGGCTTCTCTGTGAACGGAACGGAACGGACCTGCGCTCGCGTTCGCTCGCTTACCTTGCGTAGAGTATGAACCGGCCCTAAAAAGCCGATATAACGTTAGCGTTACACTGAAGCATAAGCTTCTGATTAAGGCAATGCGGGACCTTTTTTAATATGAAGTGTCTCCGTATTCAACAGTCGGATGGTTTTCACTACAACTTTTACATGGTATTACCGTGTCCGACAGTCGGTTAGGGTTTCAATATTACTCCGTGTCTGACAGTCCATTTTCTTTTCTTCAAAATTTCTTGAAATCTACTGAATCTTTTAGGGTTTAGGGATAACGTTTCAATAGGGCTCCGTTGGTGACATTCTTGGCACTCATTTTGAAGAACTATGCCCTGTAGATTTAAAGAAATCTTTAATAAACTGTGGATTGTTGGACACAGAGTTATATTAAAACTCTAATCCGGCTGCCGGACATGGAGACACTGCCTTTTTAATAAGGGTAATACAAGCCACCTGCGAAGAAATATAATTGCATGATATAGCCTGCATGTCATTTTCTGGAAATATAAAATTATGTTAATTAACTACAGTACTTTATATTTTACTGCGTTTAATCTCGGCAAGGGAAATTCTGAAGCCAACACCACAATTCATTTCCAATATGTATCCAGCTAGACGATGAAAATGAGGTCCAGATAGAGGTAATTAAATCCCACTAGCGATCGAGCGCTGTCCCACAATGGAAACATATTTGAGCCAAGTCACGAAAAACGGAACACTTCAGTAAAAAATTAGGGTGTGCATTTTATTATTGCCAATTAAAGAACTGTTTACTTATATTTTTAGGTTTAGAAAAACCACTGCAAATTTATTATATACATTTATGCCAAAAATATGCTTAATTTCTCTGCTGCATTACCAAAAACCAATGAATCCCGCCAAAATTTACCTCACAAGTAGTCAAGACCATACGTTCTTCATATAAAGCACACGTCTAAATTATCTTGTTGAAAAACCTGTTCATTTGTCCACATTTCTGGGAAAAATGAACTTGCACCGTTTTTTGTGCCTGCGCTCATACAGAAGTGGGGAACACTTTTTATTAAGGCGATTGCATATTATTAATGTGTTCATGTACGCAAAAGCATTGAAACGAACCAAGGTGCATTGAAAGTTACCGTTCAGGGGTATGTTTCTTATAACCTTGGTTTGAACTGGACTACGGAAGTTGTTGAAAGTTAGCAAATAGGAACGCTTTTGGGAAACAACCCCAGCTGAGTTAATTTCGGTACGGTTGCCCACATTCTGTTACAATCTTTCTGAGTTGCTTGGCTACAACAGCAGTTAAAGGCGATGTATTATTCACAAGTCTATCAGATTTTTTTTAGAGTTGACCATGGCAACAAATCAAGGACACACATTTTCTGGACATGAATATTAATTCCAATATGGAATCAGCTTCTAAATCTGCAACTGCAATCGTTGACGACTTGCATTAGCCTTTAAAAAAAAAAGGTCCCGCATGACCTTAAATCAGTAGCTTAACTGAACGGGGCAAACGAACTACGAAAACTTGGGGGCTTTAGTATTGCAGGGTTATTGCACCCCCAACCTTAACTTTGGAGGTGCAGGAGACCCAATGCCCCCCCACAGATGGCGCTTATGGATATATCTGTCTATAAAAATGGAGTAATCCAAATAATATAATTTGTGAAAGTTTTTAATGAAATAATTTCTAATTAAATTTGTCCGGTTTTGCCCCAGAATGCCCTTTTTGGGGGCAAAAAATGACCATGTCACCAGTTATTCATCTCTCTGAAATTTTTACTGTGCAATCTGATAAATGTGAACAGTGTCTGACAAAAAAATCAGAATGAGCCATGAATAGGGATGTGATAAGTTTGGTGCCACTTCGTGAAAAATTTTCCAATCATCACCAAAAACAGTTGGGATCCTCTTCATATACTATTGACCCACAAAACAAAAATGAAATGGATTTCACCAAATTGGTACCCTGTTGAGTGAGAAAAACAGTTCTCAGAGACCAACATTGATGCTGAATAAAATCATGAGCAGGAGTGTGAGCAAGCCCAGACTGAGAGTGAGTTAGTGGCGGAAAAAAACCCTCGCAACATCTACTATCTTATGCAGAGATTAGGCGGAGTGTCTCGCCTCTTAAGCCTGATTCATGCTTCTTGCGGTCGGCGCGGTCAGCACGGCCCACACGGTGAAATGACACAATTGCGGCCTGGGCGACAGAGCGTGGACGGTCCGCGGAGGCTCTGAACGCTGAGCCGCGCACCTGGAGGATTTTGTAACAACACAGCCCGGGTCGCACAAACCGCATTGCAATGATTGGCTAGCATCAGGACCCGGAAGTCTGTTTACCGATTAAAATTTAAAATGGAAAGCTTTAAAGAAAGGCCAGCTGAACATACAAACAGCTGAAAATACGTATGACTTCCAACACATGGAAGGAGATCGAAAATTTACATCAGACATGTATAAGATAAAATGGAAAACTTTTCGCAACCGGTTTGTGAAAGTACGAAAAAAATGAAGGGGAGGAGTGGAGAGGCTGGTGGAACGAGTGTATCGGCAAAATATTTACATCATTGCCCTGGCTCATGCTGTTTATAAAACTTGGGGAGACAAAATCAAATGTCTATGCAGCGCTCTGTTAAACCCTAGGTTTTCCGTATTTATCGTATTTTGAACGTATTTATGACAGAAATTAGATTCTGTAGCGCAAATGTAGAGCAGGGGCCTCATGTATGATGAGAGCGTACGAACAGAAAAGATGCGTACGCTACTTTTTTTGCGGATGTCAGATGTATGAAAACAAACGTGACTTTAGAAAAAATGCAAAAAATAGAATTTAGCATTTTTGCAAAATTGGTTGATTCAGATTTTTCATTCAAATTTGCAAGCTGAATTGGTAGCCCGCTATATTATAAATGTAATACTTTTTACAAAATGCTAATTTTCTTTTTATGAACGTACGCAATATTTAAGTATAAAATCCACGCAATTGTTAGTACATGAGGCCCCAGGTCCGTACTTGGAGCCGCTTTCACCGCATCAAGCATGAAACGAATCGACGTTCGTGGGGACCGTGCGCGCCGTCCGCACTGCTGAAACCGCGCCGACCGCAGGAAGAACGAACCAGGCTTTAGTGGCATCACGTTCCTGTATCTTAAGGCCGGAATTATACTTTGCGTGTGCGCTGTTGGGCGTTAGAGCGCGTTGACGCAATTTTCGTCATCAGACAGTGCGCGCATAGCTCACCGCGGTCGACCGCGTACCCTCCAAAATTTTCTGACCGCGCGTACAGGAGCGCACAGGAACGTGTGATCAAAACACCGATTGCGCATGCTCTACCAAACAAACAAGGATGCTTTTCGTTGCTTTTATACCCGCGAACAGGAGCGCCCAATGCGTTTAACTATATTTGGCAGAGGACGCATCTGCATCCGAGTGCGCACAAATGCGTTCGCGGATGCGCAAAGTATAATGCCGCCTTAAGCCGGAAATATACTTTGCGTGTGTGCGTGTGCGCTGTTGGGCATAATTTTCGTCATCAAACAGTGCGCGCATAGCTCACCGCGGTCGACCGCGTACTCTCCAAAATTTTCTGACCGAGTGCACAGGAGCGCACAGGAATGCGTGATCAAAACACCGACTGTGCATGCTGTAGCAAACAAACACGGATGCTTTTCGTTGCTTTTCTTCCCGCGTACAGGAGCGCTCACTGCGTTTAACTATATTTGGAAGAGGATGAGTCCGCGTCCGAGTGCGCACAAATGCGTTCTCGGATGCGCAAAGTATAACGCCGCCTAAAGTCTGCAATTATTCTATCTAAGCACGCTGAAGAAATTCACGTGAGGAAATTAATGTGCATTATGTTAATCGGTGGATTTCCCCCCAAATGACACGGAAATCGTCTGACTCTCACTCTTGTCTTAACTGAGGGATTGAAACCAATGGAATTGCATAAAGACGTTTCAAATGTTATTATTTCATTTAAGCAATTCAAACGATCATGTCCACCTTTATACAAGTGAAACTGAAACTTCAATGCACCAGGATTTTAATTCCGCCAGAGAATCTCATTAATAAGCATTCATTGAACAATTGCGGACTACAATGAATAAGCAAAAAAAAAAAAAATCCGCTGGACTTTGGCCGAGTGCGTGAGACTTGGCATATCGGCATATGGTGATACTTTGATTCCAGGTAGCCTATACCTGAACAGAATAAGTCGTGTTAAGGGTACTGTACAAACTTTTTGCTTTTTGTTTTAAGTAGCACTTAATAGATTTACAAAAATGCCTGCAGAAAGGCATCTAAGTTTTCAATAGTGTCACTGCATTTGCACTTTGAAGAAAA
The DNA here is from genome assembly GCA_029721435.1 of Gymnothorax reevesii. Classification (NCBI taxonomy): domain Eukaryota; kingdom Metazoa; phylum Chordata; class Actinopteri; order Anguilliformes; family Muraenidae; genus Gymnothorax; species Gymnothorax reevesii. The sequence continues at coordinate 39,997,341 of CM056582.1, read as the reverse complement.
TATCCTGATTTTCAAAAAAAGAAAAACCTCTCTTTTGGAAAATGTTATTTTGAAAACAGTGCTTTAAACTTGTTTTGTATTTTTATGCACCTTAATGTTTGCATTTTTTGAGTTACCCTACAAATACCCTACAAAATCATCATTATTCTCTGCACTCTCCTTGATAACAAAGCGAGTAGGCTCAAGATATCATTTAAAAAAAATCATATCGTAGTCGCAAATTGCAATATGGTCCACTTTAATCGCAATCGCACATTTTTACCAAATTGTGCAGCACTACTTTGTTGTACGATGTTTGTGACAAGGTCACTCCAATGGACGCTAAGGATGGTGCGGAGGCAGCGCTATGCGTGGATATCTGCATTAAAGTGTTAAGTGAGCATGTGTGTCTCAGTTGCAATGTTGGTTGCGACCCATGATATGAGAGTAGTACGCTACTACTTGGGGCCTATAGTGCAGTGTATACCATAATTCTGAGTGGTTATGGTGTATCGAATGGGATTTTTCCCACTTTATTCCCAGGTGTGAGCAGTATAGATTGTGACATCATGCTGACAAATAGGTGGGTACAGTTGTGTGTGGGTGTGTGGTCTGTGGTCTTGAGTGGGTGTTAAAGTGTCATGTGACCTAAGTGTTTCCTGGGTGCTGTGCTTTGTGAGGTCTTTGCGGCGTAAGCACTGATTGAATGGGCATCTGCTGTAGAATAGCTCTGCTATAGCAGGTGTAGAACTGTCTGGATGTGGGCACTGCATGAACTTAGGGTGGGCGTTTGCATAGCGTCAGTGGAGTGTGTTCCTTGCTATGTGGATGTGCACTGGTCTCTGGCCTTGCAGTCCTTGGATGGGTATCTGTGTGTTGGACTTCAGCCATATGGCCATTCCAATCTGGGTTACCTAGCTTTGGCAGTTCTGTCACTGGAGACCTGAAGCACTGCTTGGGCTCTTCTCCGAATATCTGTCAATTTCCAAAACACCTATGGCCTCTCTATATCTCTCTCTCCCTCTCAGGCCCTCGCTTTGCTCATGAGCTCAGCAGACTGAACCAAATTGCTGCTGATGCATGTGTGTGTGTGCGCGTGTGTGTGTGTCTGTCTCCAGCTGAGGTGACATCATGCGTTTGCGAAGTACCAAGCAGAATGGGTACCTTTTAGAAATGGATGATGCTGCACCTTTCACAGAATGAGCATCTCTAATCCCCTTCTAAGTCGTCTTTTCAGGTTCGTTTCCTCTCTTTCATGTGAAAAGTAGACCGGATCGGTACTTATGCCAAAGGGGGATTTCGGGTTCCTAAATATAGTAGATATGAACGTAATGCGGAGGGAATATTTTTGGGAGGATGGGGTATGTCATTTTCGAGCATTATCATTGGCTCTTTCCTTTGCCTTAACTGGAAAGCACAGGGTTGTAGGCAGGCAAAGGCAGTCAGGATTAAAGGTCTATTTGTTTAATATGCCTCAGTTTGGAAGTTCTGTTTGCAAGAAATAGTTACATGGTATTTATTCAACAATAACTTTTCTGAATATTAAAATATTTGTGATTTCACATTGCTGTGCTTTCCCCCACTAAATTAGGTTAATCCCAGTCCACAAAAATCCATCTGGGGTGTGAGTGTGTGAGTTCTTAGTTCCGTCCATTTTTTTCTATGGATAGACCTGTCTGTTCATTTTCATGAAGTAATGTATCAGCATGGAGCGAGGAGCTTTACAGCATGAGCACAAATCACTGGAAGGGTTGTGAAAGTGTGTGTTGAGAAACCTCAGATTTATAGTTATATTTATACTGACTAAGACACTTTTATGAATGCACATATGGGAAAAAAAATCAAAAATGTGTCGCTACTGCCCTCAAGACCTGCCTTTTTCTGTGTGGCCACAACAGTATTGTAATTGTGAGCAGCCGACTATTGATTTCAGAATTTGAGAAGAAACAATTGTGAGGTACGGTTCAGGAACCACACACGAGAAAGGGAAATCCAAAAAAACATATGCCTTTAATGAGGTCCGAGTCCAAGCCAAAAAACACAAGAACTGCCAAGCCACAATACAAAATCCAAAAACAGTGTCGACTAGACAGGCAGGGGTCAGAACCAGGAAGACAGATGAGCAAAGGTACACAAACGGTAGGCAAAAAGTCGTTGTCGATGAACAAAGCCAAGGGTCATACACAGGGCATCCAAACATAGAAATCGTGGTCATACAAAAATGGGTGGAAATCCAGAAAGAGAAAAACAATACAAAAAGGGCAATGGCAAGAATCGAAGTCAGACAAACCAGTAGAACAAAAACAATACTCAATGGCATACAAGGCGCTCTGCACAAATAGTGATCAACGTTCTGACAAGAGCTGTGAGTGACTGCTTAAATACACATAGGGGAAGTCACATGCCACAAAGGGAAAGCAGGTGAATTGGATCAGACTAATTTCAAAGGAATGAACATGAGGAAGTTCCCGATTACAAGAAATTGGCAAAAGCCAAAACACGGACAGGGATCACAAAGACAGCCTACAGACAAACATACGGCTCCGGTTAGGGAGTTCTACCGTGCACAGAGTGAGAGGCAGAACAGTGATTAGCCAGGTGCAGAAAATCTGCTGAAGCACAGCAAAGTAAATTGAGTGAAGGCAAAGGGCTGAGACTAGAGCAGAGCAAGTGCTGAGAGCTTGTTAGTCAATTAGTAATGTGCAGCTATACAATCCCTAGTGCTTGTTAGTAAGTTAGTACCATAAACAATGTTAGTCTTGGTTAGTAAGTTTGACTAAAACAGCAAACTGTTAGTATTGTTAGTGCAATATTAAAGCAAGGTGAAGGAAGTAAACGAGATTGGAAGGAATGGTTGAAATCCCAGAAACCATGAAATCACCTGAAAGTGTGGCACACAATACTGGGGCAGTGAGCGATCACATGACAAAAGACCAGACAGGGGGAGACAAAGTGCAATGCATGGTATGAGACAAAACATGGACCGGAATGTAATTGAGGGAATGGACTATGGGAGAAAATGCAGGACTAAACCGGAACAAAACATGGCATGGATTAAGACATGGCAAAACATGAACAGAACAAGGCAGAATCATAACAACACTGGTGAATTCCAAGGCTTCTCTGAATTGTCATACCAGAAGAGAAGCTGTTTTTCTTGATACAGTTACCACTGTGTGGTTGTGCTGTTCAGGTATCCTACATCACCAGTATTGACTTCTGAAGTCTGTGAGAATTGATATTTTACTTGGACACCTGGGCCCTGGGTTTTACGGTGTGGAATCTCTGATGTTCATGGAAGCGCCGAATGACATTTTTACTTTTCAGCTTGTGTGCTGAATGGACTTTTTTCCCCAGTCACTGTTTTGCTGTAATTTCTGAAATGGTGTTAACCCCTCTGCACAGATGAAGATGCCAGCAGATACGGAGCTGCTCTATTAAACCAAGCAGTCACACTTTTCTACCACTAGGTGGCACACCTGGATCAGTTATTGAATATTAACCAGCAAGCCGAGCTCAAACACAGTTTAGAATATGGACAAGTTCAGTCCCATACCTGTTTTTCAGGAGTTGCATGAATTAAACTCCTCAGCTAAGCCTGATGTGCAAATTGCTCAATAAACTTGCCCATAGTATCTATCCAGTAGTTCAAAAAATAATCTCTTGCAAGAGAAAAAAATGTTGTCCTCTGTAGCAACCACTTCAGGTCTAGTGAGCCAATGGTATCCCAATTAAGTAGTGAAGAAAAGTAAGTTTTCTGAGGTATAAATTTGACATGGTATTGATACCATGTCATTCGACTATCAATTATAGTCGTCGCATATCAAAATTCCTTACCGTGGATTTACATCTAGATTTCTCCATCAACTAATTTAGCGCTCCCTTATGAAAAAGTATTTGCCCCCTTCCTGATTTCTTATTTTTTTGCATATTTTTCACACTTAAAATTTATTTGCTGACCTGAAACATTTAATATTAGACGAAGACAACCCGTGTAAATACAAAAGGCAGTTCTTAAATGATGATTTAATTTACTAAGGGGAAAAAACCTAATCTAAAGCTACCTGGCCTGGTGTGAAAAAGTAATTGCCCCTAAACCTAATAACTGGTTGTGCCACCCTCTGCGACAACAACTGCAATCAAGGGCCATTCCAGCCGAAGTGGTCCTGGGTCAGAAAAATAAAATTTTGAATTCTGTCAATGGGATACATTTTTTTGGAAACTTAGACATCTAAAACTGTAGGAAATTCTAACTTTAGTTTGATTCTTTACTTGTGCCATCCGTGCCACATCATCAAATATAAGCCACTTCCAAGATTGGAAAAAAAAAGCTAAAACAATGATATATGTTTTCTCACTTTATTATCATTTCCAACACAAATCTCAGTCACACAATCTTTTACTGAATAGAGGCATACATTAATCAATGACAGTTGCTCAATGTCCGACTTGTTGACGATTTTTGAAAAATTTCCTATGAAGATTTAGGGAGTTGTCTGTGTAACACATGTAACAAAAATGACCCTTTAATGTATGTAGAACAAACAATTGACCATATTTGGCCTGCATTTCTCATATGCAAAGGTAGAATGGGTGAACAAAAAAAAAACCCCAAAGAAATCACTGATATTTTCATATTTTCCCAATGGACATTTGCCTGAGAGACGTGTAATGCACGTAACGTTACATGCGTTACAAAAATTTAAAGGTCATTTTTCACAGAAAAGAGCGACAATCTTTGTGATTTCTTTCCTGGTTTTTGCTTGTTTACATGTTGACATTTGATTTATACAACAGTATTGAATTCATAGAAGATGTCTTCCTTGCTACCTGCTCCAGCCATACCTACAGGAACTGGTGGTTCCAGCTTTTTCAAAACATTCTCAGGCTCATATTGAAGTACGTTGGGGCGTCCAGGCCAAGACCATTTTCCTTTTCCGACCGGTTTCATCACACAAACCTCAAAATCAGAGCCATGGACTGCTAACACCTCTCTGGGAAAATTCTTTCCATCACCCCTGAGCAAAGCCCAGTCACCTGGTTTTAGAGTTTTACTAGCTTCACTAGGCCTACTTGCTTCGCTCTCTTTGGTTCCATAACTCATAACACCACAAGCTTCCGTATCAGCTTTGGTCCATTTACAGGATTACCCAATTGATGTCATGTCAGTTTGGCGGATGAACGAGCTATTCAAATCTGCCTAGTCCCGTCTTTGACGCTGCGGCGCGCTCTTGTTCGGGAAATGTAGTTTTTTTTTTTTTAGCAAAAGCATTTAAATGGTCGGTAGATGTAATATCTAAATACATTTCAAAATGCATTTCCCTTGATACATCACTCCTTCATATCTTAAAGACAATACACACCCACTTTGGTGGTAGACAAAGTTGTGGCAAATCAACAGCGATTATGCAACCTTTCGCATGTGTGCGAGTGCTTTCAAATTAATCTTCGCACATGATTTTTTAAAATTGCAAATGCGAGCAAAACTGTTGCACTGTACAGCCCAGGGTGAATATAAACTTCAAATATCATAAATTAAAGTGAGAATCATGAACAGAAATGGGAAATTCAGTAAAGAGCAAAATATAATTGTCTGAATAAAAGAATCGGTCCTCTCTGTTACATGGAGGACATAGGTCTGCTAGGGCTTTTTCCACTCTCTTCTTTTATAGAAGTCTTGGTGGCCCTGTCACTGTCAGTTGTGTCAGGAAATTGCTAAAAAAACAGCATAGTTTCAGATTCAGAACAGAAATTGGTCTCAGCAAGAGTAGCATCTGGCAGAAAAACAACAACATTTCACAACAGAAACTGGTCTCGGCAAGAATGGCTTCTTGCAGTTTCCTTGGTATAAATGGCTTCCTATCTGAACCTATTACAATGAAAGGACTCCTTAACCACTTCATTTTGTGAAAAATATTTATTTTAAAGAAAAACAAATCAATCAATGTTCATAAAATGCTCCAGAAATTGATTTCTTCATACCCAGTTCAGACGCGTAACGCACGTAACTTTTTAAGGCACGGAACACCCGAATTCCTTCATTAAAAGCTTTCGGTATTTCTAAAATCCCCAACAATACCTGATATAACAACTTAATATATTGGGTATTCAAATCATAACTAAGAGAAATGCACTCAGTGGCACTCTTCATAGACTTTTGAGGATTTGAAAAAAGTGACAGTGTTAAATTTTTCTCTGAATGTAACACATGTAATGCTGAAAGGGGCTGTTGCATATAGGTTGGCAAAGGGAGGGAAATTTTTCTTACTTTTTATGAAAGCGTAGTGACCCTGGACCACAAGCAATGTATAAACAAGATGGAAACTACAAGCAATAAAAAATTGTAGTCATATTTATCATAAAAATGTGTGTCCGAACTGTAACGTATGTAACGCGGAATGGCCCTCAAGTGTTTGCGATAACTGGCAATGAGTCTTTCACATCGCTATGGAGGAATTGTGGCCCATACTTCTTTACAGAATGTTTTAATTTAGCCACATTGGAGGGTTTTTGGGCATGAACGGCCCGTTTAAGGTCATGCCACAGCATCACAATCAGATTTAAGTCCGGACTTTGCTTAGGCCGCTCCAAAACCTTCAGTTTGTTTTTTTTAAGTCATTCAGACGTGGACTTGCTAGTGTGTTTCGGATCATTGTCCTGCTGCATAACCCAAGTGCGCTTGAGCTTGAGGTTACCAACTGATGGTTGGACATTCTCATTCCGGATTTTTTGATTGAGAGCAGAATTCATAGTTCCATCAATTAAGACAAGTCCTTGAAGTTCTGAAGCAGCAAAACAGCCCCAAACCATCACATTACCACCACCACGTTTGACATTTGGTATGATGTTCTTCTTATGAAATGATATGTTAATTTTACGCCTGATGTAATGGGATGCACACCTTCCAAAAAAAATCTACTTTTGTCTCGTCAGTCCATAGAATATTTTCCCAAAAGTCTTGGGGATCATCAAGATGTATTTTGGCAAATGTGAGATGAGTCCTTGTGTTCTTTTTGGTCAGCAGTAGTTTTCTCCTTGGAACCCTCCCGTGGATAACATTTTTGCCCAGTCTCTTTCCTATTGTTGAATCAGGAATACTGACCTTAAAGGCAAGTGAGGCCTGCAGTTCTTTAGATGTTGTTCTGGGTTCTTTTGTGACCTCCTGCATGAGTCGTCAATGCGCTTTTGGAGTAATTCCGGTAGGCCGGCCACTCCTGGGAAGGTTCACCACTGTTCAAAGTTTTCTCCATTTGTGGATAATGGCTTTCACCGTGACTCGCTGGAGTCATAAAGCCATAGAAATGGCTTTGCCACCCTTTCCAGACTGATGGATGTCAATTCCTTTGTTTCTCAGCTGTTCTTGAATTTCTTTAGTTCGCGGCATGACATGTTGCTTTTTGAGATCTTTTAGCTACTTTCACTTTGATTTCTTGATTCAATAGGCCTGGCAGTAATCAGGCCTGGGTGTGGCTAGTGAAATTGCACTCAAAAATGTGGTTAATCACAGTTTATTCATGATTTAACAAGGAGGGAAATTAGTTTTTCACATAGGGCCAGGTAGGTTTGGATAGCTTTTCCTCCTTAATAAATGAAATCATCATTTCAAAACTGCATTTTTGTATTTACTCAGGTTATCTTTGTCTGATGATCTGAAATGTTAAAAAGTGCAAAAAAGTAAGAAATCAGGAAGGGGGCAAATACTTTTTCACGGCACTGTACCCTACCATGTAGTCTCATTGATTAGCCACTCAGTCAATTGCTTACTCAGGCTCATCTGAGTAACGCATACAGTAGTTATTGTTCACGCCCACGTGAAACTTCCCCAGTAATGATCTATTGATTGGCAAGTCTTATCCAATTCCAGAGAGTATAAACTTTCCACAGTAACTGAAAGACATTGATTGGACAATCAGGAAAGTATAAAAACCTTTGCGTAACAGCAAGGTTGGTTGTATTCTCTTAACATTGCGCACAGTTGCGCAGCTAAAACTGATAAAATAAATAAATAAATAAATAAATAAATAAAGACTTATTTAAAAAAGACTTCCAAAACTGGCCTGAAGTCTCAAGTACATTTACAGGATTTAAATGAGGCAGGGATATGGTCAATGGGAATTATTCCAAATGAACCAGGACTGGAGAGTTCCTTCTACTGGATGTGTTAAGATGTGTTAAAAGCCTTAAAATAAATTTAATTTTTATTGCAGAAGCATACTCTCACACTGAAAATTGTAGAAAAATGTAACCTTCAACTCAAGTGAATTTGAAGGGAAAAAGAAATCCCTAAGAAATAATTATTTTCCATAAAATCACCTCAGGGCTCCAGAGTGCGACCAAAAATTTTTAAGAGTGCGACTAATAATTTTGCTAGGTCGCGCTGGTGCACCTGATGATTCCCGGGATAAAACTTAAATTTATTTCGCAAGTGCATCCTCGCTCTGTGTTCTCCTGTGACCGAACTCACGCACTCATCATGGTTGGATCATACCGTGTTCTAAACCAATAAGAGAATCAAATAAGGGTCTTTGATTGGCTGTGGTCCTGTAAGTTGTGTGTGTTTAAAAATTTGTGCGCGACCTGAGCGCCAGAGTGGCTGAATAACTGAAACGGAAAAATGAACTAAACGCGACAAAATGAGGGAAAATGAAGAGAGGCCGAAATATTGAAAGTTTTTTCATTAAGAAAACTAAGCCTACAACCAGCCCTACTACTATAATCCCATCCATCCCCACTACCGAGTGTCCATCCCATCAAGAAACGGAGCCCTCGGTCCTTGGTGAAATGCCAAGCCCCGGTCCTTCGGCGACAGCATCAGACTCGGAACCAGAGGAGGTGTCAACCGAGTGTGGGATAGAGCCCGGCTCTGAGACCCAAATTAAAAAGGCCGAAATGTATTCCTTCAGAAAGGACTGGCTGAAACAATTTTCCTGGCAGAGGTACAACAAAGGACGGAACGCAATGCACAGCGTGTACTGTCAGGAGTGCGGTCAGAATACGGCCAGAAATATTGCATTCACGAGCGGGTCAACAACGTTTCGAATCGAAACTTTAAAAAAGCATAACATGCCTAAAAAACACACGTTGTGCCGTGACAAGTGCGCACAGAAAGTGGCCCCTCTCCCAGCTGCATTTCAGTGGCAGAGAGTAATCAGGTCCTCTGAGGAATGTTGCATACAACATTGCCAAAGAGGAGTAGCCGAAGAAAAATGGATTAAAGGTATACGGCATGTGCCCAATTCATTGGTGTAATAGCCGACACCTTAAAGCGAAATACAGCTGCGGACATTGGAAACGCCACATACATGTGCTTCATGATTGACAGCGACACAGACGTCTCTACCAAGGAGTGTGTGATCGTCTACAGCCGCATTTTGCACTAAGGGTGACCGGTCAACATTTTGATAGGACACACATCGAGGTGGAGCATGGACATGCCTAAGTAAAGTTTGAAGGCACAGACACATTACAGCATGAGAGATAACGAAATATTAATCTTAAGAAAATTTTATAGTCCTAAATATTACATTTAAAAATATTTAAATAATAGATATAAAATATTATTATTAAAAATGAATAAGTATAAAGATAAGTAGGCGAAGATCACAAACAGTTTTCCCTTTGCAAATTACAGGCTAGTGACCTGTGTGATCTTTTTTTTCCTTTGAATTTATGCTGCCACAAAGCAAGCATTTGCACTTGGGCATCAGTGTGCAGATTGGCTGGGGAAAACTGTTGCTCTAGGTGCTGTTGGTGCTGCAGTTGACCATCTGAGGGGCATGTGACAGCAAGGGGAGACTGCTATAAGATAACCTAACATGATGTTAGGTCTCAGTTCAGTGAAGCTCTTTGAACAGTTGCACGTTTTATTTTGAAATGTTTTATTTTACTTGAAATGTTTCAGTTTGAAATGTTAAATTTCAGCTCAGTGAAGCACTTTATTTATCTTTTTATATATAATTGTGCTTTTAGTGAGAGCAGTTCAATGAAATAAAGACAAGCATTTCTCTATACCTTTTTCTTGTTTAAAAATCATTCACATTATATGAAAGTTATGGAGATCGAATAAAAAGGTGACCTTATGGCGTTAAAGGCGACACAGTGAAAAATTTGGGTGCACCTAATTTTGTGCTGGTGCACCTAAAAAAAAAATTTAGGCGCACCAGTGCAACCAATGCAAGAAGTTAGTCTGGAGCCCTGCACCTGTTCCACAATTATTGGCACCCCTAACATTTCCTAGGAAATAAATGTAATTGAAGTATTTCTGTCATTTCTACAGTAGTTTACAAAGTTGATCAGAGCATCTAGGAACATTTAATTAGTAATTCATCACTTCCTGTTTCCCTGACACATGACGTGACACAGAGGCCATTTCTCTTATCCACTCTTCAACATGGGAAAGACAAAGGAACTCACCATTCAAGTAAGGCAGATGTGTGTGGACCTTCACAAGTCAGGCAATGGCTACTGGAGAATAGCCACTCGCCTGCACCTGCCCATATCTACTGTCAGAGGAATCATTGAGAAGTTTAAAACAACTGAAACAGTGTTAAAAAAGCCTGGACAAGGACGCAAGGCTATTTTGCCACAACGCACAGTGAGGAGGATGGTAGGAGAAATAAAAAGTTCTCCAAGGCTCACTATTAAAGAATTGCAACAAATGGTAGCATTTTGGGGTCACAAAGTCTCCAAAACAATCTTCAGGCACTATCTACATGCCAACAAGCTATTTTGGAGGCATGCACGGAAAAAACCTTTTCTCACTTACAATCATAAATGCAAATGTCTGGAGTTCGCTAAGCGGTACTGGGACTTCAACTGGGACCATGTGCTTTGGTCAGATGAGACCAAGATAGAGCTTTTTGGCAACAAACACTCTAAGTGGGTCTGGTAGAACACAAAGGATGAGTATGCAGAAAAGCACCTCATGCCCACTGTGAAGTATGGGGGAGGATCGGTGATGCTGTGGGCCTGTTTCTCTTCCTGAGGCCCTTGGAACCTTGTTAGGGTGCATGGCATCATGAATGCTTTGAAATACCAGGATATTTTAAATCAAAATCTGGTGGCCTCTGCCCGAAAGCTGAAGATGGGTCACCAATGGGTCTTTCAGTAAGATAATTACCCTAAACATGAGGCCAAATCTGCACAGAAATGGTTCACCAGGCACAGAATCAAGCTCCTCCCGTGGCCATCTCAGTCCCCAGACCTCAACCCCATTGAAAACCTGTGGAGTGAGCTGAAGAGGAGAGTGCAGAGGAGAGGACCCAGGTCGCTGGATGATTTAAAGAGATTGTGCAAAGAGGAATGGGCGAAGATTCCTCTTTCTGTTTTCTTGCATCTTGTGAAACATCATAGGTGAAGATTAGGTGCTGTTTTGTTGGCAAAAGGGAGTTGTACAAAGTATTAACATCAGGGGTACTAATAATGGTGGCACACATGATTTGATGTAAAAGAATTATTTCTTAATGTGGAATTTTTTTCCCACTGAATAAATGCACTTGAATTAAAGGTTGGATTTTCCTTTTTTTTTTCACTGTGATCCTATATTATTTAGAAAAAATACTGAATTTATTAGAAGCTAAAGAACACAACTTAACCAGTGGTGCTAATAATTATGGAGGGCACTGTATATGGAAGAAGAATTAAATAAAGAATGGTTTTTCTTCATTTTATGGTTAAGTCCAATTGCATATTTTACTTATGACAAGCTGGCTAGCTGTTTTTAATTCTCAGTTTACCACAGCTACAGAACAGTTGCCGTTAAAACCAGAGACGGCGTTAGTTCACGCTTAGTTATCTCAAACATTTCGCCCTTCTAACCCATTCCTAACCACGATCTAACCAATGAGCCGTATCACAGGACAATTTACCGCCAAGATTAACCACATGTGGCTTCGTGGAACTGAATGTAGTACCACGTGTAAGTTATAGAATAGAGGGCATTTTGACTGTTAGAATTACGTTTGATCCTCTGTTTAAAAAGCCTAGCTTGAACAAGAAAAAAAAATTATGATAAATTCGACATCGAAATGTAAGAAAAATTGTATTCTTGAAGGAAATTTTTTTGGTATTTTAAATATGTCTTTTTATTGCAGAAACTGTGATTCTGAGAGTTTGTGGTTAGACCTTCAGCGAAGTGTGCCGGAATTGATTTATTGGTTTTGAAAAGTCAGCCGCAATATAAATAAACAAATTGGCAATATACAACTTAATAGCCTGTGAGCTTATGCTCACGTTATTCTCCGAAATTATGCGTTTTCGGACCTACAGAGGTTTGAGGTTGTCTCTCGCCAAGGAGTCTATCTTCGTCCTAAACTCTGGAGTAATGCGTCGTATCGTGATAGGTTCCATTGTGAATGTGACAGTTTATGGTTGGGCATTTTATAGAAAATTTCTGCCACGCACTGACCAGGTCATTAATTCTTTAATAGGCTACAATGAGCTTTAAAGGGTATATTAGGTTGACAATGAGTGATAAATAGAGATGACACGAACTGAGCTGTATTGAATCAGTGCCAGGTGTATAATTCCGTGAATTCAGTTTACGAAAGAGCCAATCAGTTTTAAGTGACCTTGTCCTTTAGAGATAAGATATTGAGCCGATCTTTTTTTATTTTAAATTGCGCTTACTTATTGGTAGATATAGAATAAGCTTACTAAAACATCCTGTGTAAGGTTCCGCAAATAGTTTATTTTGCTTGTTTTTTTTACTGCATTCAAGAGTCGTTGTGGTCGAACCAAATTCATATTGTACACAATTATTTTCGAGTTGCAACCTTTGCTGACATTATGTTTGAACATCTGAATGGTTATGAGAAGTCATTAAAAAAATACAGACGATGCAAAACGTTTTTAAAAAATGGTTAAAAATTGTCAATTAGCATTTTAAAACGAAACGGTATAGTTCTTTCCCTTAATTAATTTTACTGAGACGGGCTGCGAGCAATCTTCGATATACAGTGGGTTGACCGGTTCCGCCATTTGACTGATTCCGCAATTTGCAGAAATCAAACTTTTTTGTGGGAAAACGATTTCGCTGTCAGCCTTAATTTGACACCGCTGGAACAGTAAATTATTGTAGATTTAACTCTTAATTATCATTTCGAGATATTCAGCTTCATAGTGAAATAAATGCCCGATAACTGTTGCTTGCCATTGCAGCAGTACCAAATCAACGCTTGTGATAAGGCGCACTGTGTAGTGTGTCGCTGTTAAACACGTGTGGCTATTCCCGGGATTCATCACATGTTATTATCGTCGTCATGATTGGAAATTGTCATATATTTGGCCATATACTGTAAATCATAATTTCGTACTCTTGATACTTTTTCATCAACACCCATTAGAGTGACTGCTTGTTATTTGACTAGGTCCGCAAACGCCATTTTGTAGGTTTTCAAACTTGTAATTTATTTGGGCCAAAATGTGACCTTTGGGGTCACCAGGGGTCATCTGGCGCCATTTTGGGCTGACTTCAATCCAGCTTAACATTCACAATTTTTTAAAATTTGAGTCAACTTTTGGGGTGTTTTTTGTCAAAATACAAACATTTTTGCTGACCAGGGATGATGTGGGAGCATTTCTGGCCAACTTTGAACCGGGTCCACTTTCACAAATTTTCAATTTTTATCAACATTTTGGGTTTTTTGGGTCAAACTACAATCCCTTTGCATCACCAGGGCTCATTTCGGGCCAAATTCAATCCAGTCCCACTTTCACGATTTTTTTTATTTTCAAAAACAATTTAGTTATTTGAGGTCAAAGTACAATCCTTTTCAGCTACCAGGGATTATTTTGGACCTGTGACCATTTCGTGCCGACTTTGACCTTCCCTCAGTGTCAGAAATCTTCACTGCCTGTCAACATTTTGGCCATTTTCTCTCAAAGACCCTTTTGGAATGCTAGGAGTAATATTTTTACCTATACATTTGCGTACCAAAATAGTGAACATTTTGAATATTCTTTGCAGTCTGAATAGCCATCTAAGCTACGAAGCCTGTAGACTTTTATTCAAGATCAGTATTGTTTTTTTTACAATTTCAATGCTGAATTTTTTAAAAATATTTTTTAAATATTTGTAGCCCTTTTTCACCTCCAAAGTAATGAAAATAAACTGAAATCTGAGTGAAATCTAAGTGCTGCAAGTGTCTTGTCTCATTTCAGCCATACTTCACCCCCCTCTATGAAGCTCAAATCTTGAATTATAAATCATTAAATAGGGTAACGCATAAATAGTCAAATTTGGCATCTGCGCGAAGGGGTTAAATGGAGTTAGATAATTCAAATGTCATAATCCATTTTATGAGGCCGAAAATGGATGTGAATGCATGGATCCCCAATTTACTCTTAGTAAAAATAAACAGATTTAAAGCTATACAAAATGCACTTCATGTTTTTCTTTCGCCCAGTTATGTTGTGGTAAATTCTTGATGATATTCAACCATTTATGAACTTTTTTTTGTTTGATGTTTTACTACAAAATGCCTGTAGTGTAATGGACATGTATGCAGTTCTGTACCGATGAGGACAGGAGTGAAACACTGAGGCGCTAACATGCACTCTGCAGGGCTGTAATGCTGAGCCGGATCTCCTGAGCGACAGATGGCTCAGTAATGGTCATTTTCCCAGACAGAGTGATTTTATAGCTCTGAGCAGGATTTCAGCCGAGCTCTGATAGTGAACTAAAGCCCTTCGGTCGTCTCGCGTGTCTATTTGAAGCCCCATGTAACCCAGATTCACTGAGACCTGTTGGGCACTGTTGTTAGGTTTTAAAGGGGCAGTTTCCGAGAAATTAAACGAAGGCATGCCTCCGCTTACTGGGCCTGTGCTTTCTGGTGTCTGTGCTTAATGGTGGTGGTATCTATCTGTTTAAATGGTTTCACAAAAATGTCATTATTAATGTCTGATTTTTTCAAAATGTGGGGCTAAATTTTAGTGCCATCAGAGCTATAGGATGAACAGCCTGTGAGGCTAGTTTTGTGAGTGAACAGCCGCAAATACACAGGAAACACGCTGTACTTTGGAGGAATGATCAGGCTGGATAGAACCTCAGGGAAACATGTCTTAAAGTTTGGTCCACAGCCCAGTTAAGCCTCAAGGGTGTTTGGAGTGGATTGGGGGCGTTGAGTTGACTGAAAAACATTTTTACTTTTCCTTTTGAACTGGAGCCAGACCTGGTCTGAAAATCCATCTATTCTTTATTTAAATTGCCTCTCCTTATCAGGGTTGCGGGGGAGCTGGGGCCTGTCCTCCGGCGTGCTTATTTTTCCGAACTAAGTTGTGGTACTGCTTCTCTGAGCCACACTTTAACCAATCAGAGTGTACCTAACTGGAATTGTAAACCACTCTGATGGTATTCAACTGGAATTTTTTCCCTAACTTGGTAATGAGAAATAATCTGGCATCTGACTGTGGACGAAAGGTTTCAACACTCTCTGGGCAGCTTACCAATCCATTGCAACATTCACTCGCACCAACGACACACCTGCTTTTGAGCTGTGGGAGGAAACCCTAACACACACAAAGAACAGGCAAACTCCACACAGGAAGGAGCGGGCAGATTTGAACCATGACCTTTCTGTGGTGAGGCAACAATGCTAATCACTTTGGTGCCATTGCCACTCTAAAACGTGTGTTAGACTTTTTTTTGGGAATGGCAGCACTTTAAAATATTTTAGCTGTTCCAGGAGTGTGCACAACTGAAGCAATATTTGTTTTCATTTTTCAATGTGGATTTTGCAAGTGCAAATATATTACAAAACTTATCACAAATCTCTGAAACAAATAGATTTCATTGAACTAGATTAGTGTCGCCTCTCATTGAAATTTTTCTTTGGGTACACTGTAGTGGACCACCACGGGATCACCACTTTTAACCTGGTGAATTTTTTTGATTTTGGCTCAGTGAGTGTCTGAGGTTCAGTTGAATATAGAATTTAATCAATGGCTGTTAAGAATGTAAAATTATCACCCATGATTCCATTGGGCGTGCAGTAGTTACAGGTGTTGATGGCATTGTCTTCGACCGCCCTGATTGCCCCTGTTT
The DNA here is from genome assembly GCA_029721435.1 of Gymnothorax reevesii. Lineage (NCBI taxonomy): Eukaryota > Metazoa > Chordata > Actinopteri > Anguilliformes > Muraenidae > Gymnothorax > Gymnothorax reevesii. The sequence continues at coordinate 39,981,320 of CM056582.1, read as the reverse complement.
ACAGTTTGCCTAATTGCTCAGGTTTGTACAGTGAAGTTATATTTGAATAATTTAAATGTAAAATGATGTCAGAAATATAATGCTACCATCAAAAAAATAATGGTTTGGAAGATTTGTGTGAAGAAACACAAAGGAATTCATGATGACTGAGCAATTTTTTATTTTTTTGTTTAAATTGTGGTTGTGATGAATACGATTGGATAGTATTTCCTGTCAGTAATTCGTTTGTTTAGCAAAAGTTTGAAAATATTTCACTCCCCCCTTGAGAGAATATGTAAAAATAATCCCAGTTTTTGTTGAATGTACTGTATATCATAAAAGTGCTTTTTCTCTTCATGGATTTTCCTTGGGTATTTACATTTAAACCCACAGTCCAGAGATATGGAAGCCAGGCTCTAAATTGTCCATCAAACTAAGTGTGTGCTTGAATGGCATGTGATCCTAGCAATGGACTGGCAAACTGTCTTGTCTATTCCATCCTTTTGTGGATTTTACACAGTGGTTGGCTCCACCCCCCTAGTGACCCTGGCCAAGTTTATGTGGGTTCGATAATGGCCGGACGGGATGCACCTGGGAGGACAAAATATTTGAAAAATACTTGAACCGGCTTGAACTTTGAAGAATCTAAACCACAATTACAGGACCCATCTGTGCAGGTTACTTTTATGCTGTTGAGGATGCTGATTAGCAGCATATCTCTAAAGACAACTAAAGCCATTTTCACACCAGACGCGAAACAAATTTTTCGCATTACAGATGACATGACATTACTTGTGTCTTTGTGTCTTTGCATTGACTTTGAATGTAATCTGTCGCGCAAAAATTTTTTTTCGGATCTGGTATGAAAGGAGCTTAACCAGAAGCACTTTGGTCGGTAAGTCTTTAAAGCAAGATGAAGGTAATAAGATTGATTTCAAGGGGCCAAATAGTTTTGCGTAAGTTCAGTAGCAATTCTATAGTTTGTGCATAAATTCAGTAGTGGTTCTAGCTCCCAAGGCACCCGAGGCGAACCTCCCCTTTGGCACATCAAGAGCTTTCCAAAAATATAGGTTTCATTAAAATTGAAGGGTACCCACATCCTGAAAAAAGGTGTAGAAAAGGGGTCACGCCCCACAGGGGGCTAAAGTCTATATATTACTACTGATTTAGCGATTTGCGTAATTTCACACATCTCCGCCGAAACCATCGCGAGTAATGAGACGGTTTTCTGCTTACACCGGTTTTACTGTGTGACAAAGACGATGCGGTGGGTTTCAAACTTAGTCATGAAGTGAAAACTGCATTTTGAAGCTGTTTTTGCAAGTAAAACCAGCTAATTCAATCAGCTGTAAAAACAATACCCGGCATATAGCCCGTGCATAGCACGGGTATCGGCTAGTAAGGGTGAATATTACCAAAGAACTATAAATGCGACAGGAAATGAATTGGTGGCTATAGAAAGTGCTTGACCAAAAATGGTACCTTTTAAAACTACTTTGATTGGCAATAAAGAGTAGTACATTGCATGGGGAAAAAGTCCTGAAAAAATTATGGGGTTGGCCTTATTACCTCCAGAGTTGCAGCCTGTTTAAAAATGTTAAAAAAAAATGGCCACTTTTTTTACCTCCCAGGAAATCTAGACTAGTGGGCCGATTGAGCTAAAACTTGGTAGTTTTTCATTTGGCATCCAAAGCAACATTCTATTAAGGGGTGATCTGGGGTTAAATGGGCAAAATTTGATTACTTTTCAAAAAAAATTTTTTGAATAAAAATATTCTATTTTTACCCACCTTTAATAATCACTAATTGCTACAAGGATTAAAAACTGATTATGCCATAAAATCATGATTTAAAAGCAACTGTGATGATGAAATTTATGCTTTTCACTCCAGGAAAGTGATAAACATTTGAATAATACAGTCTGAAAAATGGGTGTAAGCCTCAGACTAAGACTGAACTCAACTTTTCAATGCGGTCTCATACATTTCCCATTGATTTCCTAAGTTATTACTTTTTCCACGTTTCTCATGTTTTTGGCAGCCATAACGTTTTTATTTTTCATTGAAAATCAATGAAGTTTGGGCTGCAGGTACTTTACTTAAGTAGAAATGCTGTGACATAGGGAAATGTTGCGGTTACATCCTTTGAATATTTTGAGTATTCGTCAGATTCTGCGCAAAATAATTTCAAAATTTGAGTAAAATGCCCCAAAATCACAAAACCGATAAACTGGGCAAAGAATGGCAATGTCATTGCACTTGGATAAGCAATGGCTTTTAAATGATGAAAGAAAAACTGCATCCTATCATGGAGTTAAAGAGAAATTGGTGCCAGACGTTTTCTGCATATTTAATGAGCTTGCTATGTTACCATGGCATAAACAGAAAAATGCCAACTTGTATCTTTTTTTGGTGGTTATTACACACACCTCTTTAGATTAATTCTGAGTTGTTTCCTGGTGCCATTTTTCATTGAACCCCAGGTCACCCCCTAAAGTTTGAAGAAAATTCATGACTGTGCTCATGAGACATGCTTGAAAATTGGTTGATTTCATCTGGAATGACCCATTTTTAGCTTACAGGGCCGAAGGCCATATAAGCTATTGTCATGGGTTTGCGTTCGGCGTCCGGTGTAGTCCGTCGTCTGTCGTCTGTCTGTCGTCTCTAAACTTTGGTCTTCTCCGAAACTTCTGGACGGATTGTTCAGAAATTGTTTGTGGATGTTCCATATCAGGATGGGACTAAAGTTTGTTCAAGGTTTTTAAAAATTTTTTAAATTGAATTTTTGAGAAATTTTTGTTACAATGGAGCCTTTATGCGAGGGAAATTTTTTGATGGGCTATATCTTTGAAACAGTAAGAGATAAGGTCATACTTGCTATTAATCTTAAAATAGGAAGTCATATATGGGCTTCAATTTGGCACCTGACCTTGGCCCTCAGATGACCTAGAAAGGTCAAATTCAAGGTCATGGAATTTCATTGGCCTATATCTCCGAAACTACGTGACTGGTTGTTCTGAAATAATGCAAAGGGGGGGCGCTAGTGAAATGATTGAAGTCTAGTGTGGTTTTTTTCGAGTGCCTCGTGGCACATGGTTTTATTGTTTAAAAACTGCCTTTTTGATTATCAATCTTTTAAATTTTTATGATTAAACCTTTTCTATTTTCTTTATGTTCACGCCGGTAAAAGTTTAATGTCGATATACCAAGTAAAGCTGCATGAGGTGGAAAGGGAGCCAATGACCAAGTTAGCATGGAGCCTTTAGATATGTCCTCAGTTGAAGAAGACGAATTTCCATTCATGTGGCAAAAAATGTTAAACAAGCTCTTGCCGTCTTTTAACAAACGGTTCTAAAAGTTCGAGCTGACTTACCAAAATCTTTTGTCTGCTCGGCAGATGCTCACTGAGAGGGTATCCACTACTGAAAATCAAGTGGCGGACCATGAGCAGCGGATTCATGCAGTTGAAACTTATATTTCTGAGCTGCGGAAAGAAAATACACTGCGGGCTAAGTTGTTGGATCTAGAGGGGAGATCCAGGCGCAACAACAATAAAGATTGTTGTGGTTCTGGAAGGTGAGGAGAAAGGGAGACCAACAGAATTTGTCTCCAGGTTGATTTCCAGGCTGGTGGGGGAAGACAACTTGAACAGCCCACTGGATCACTCCAGATCTCGCACGATAATGGCACGAGTGCATCTTGCACAGGAAAAGGAGAAAATTCTGCGGCTTGGGAGGCAGCGTTTGCTGGATTACGGAGGTCACCGCATCATAATCTTCCCTTTCTACACCGTCAAGGTGATGCAGCAGCGGGGGATCCCGCAACGTGCCGCTGCGCTTGTGGGAGAAGGAGGTTCGGCACTCGCTACGCTTCCCGGCAAGGCTCCATGTGCACCATCAAGGGCGAGTAAAAATATTCAGCAAGAATTTTGCTGACCAAGAACTTTGTGAGTTCATACTAATGAATGAAGAGTTAAAATGTACAGTGAATGGATTTTTCGTATCAGTGTTTTTTTCCCATGTTGTAATATCTGTCTCTTTCTGTATATCAGAGATGCAGAGATTCAGTGTAGGTCTCCCGCATTTTTTAGGCTCTTTCACCATAGTCCGCAATTATTCATTGAACGCTTAATGAGATTCTCATGCAGAATTAAAATCCTTGTGCATTAAAGTTCCCGTTTCACTTGCGTAAAGGTGCACCTCATCACAAGTCACATGGAAAGCGATTATGACTCTGGACTTCCCGTGCTTCTCTTAACTCGGGGGTTGGAAACAATGCATGTGTTTCATGATCGTTTTAATTCAATAAGACCGTTTGAAACGTCTTTATGCAATTCCATTGCTTTCAATCCCTCAGTAAAGACAAGCCTGAGAATTCCCGAGTCATAATCGATTTTCCGTGACATTAGTGGGGAAATCCACCATAATGCACGTGAAACTGATTAACTTGATGCACAATGACTTAAATTCCGCAAGTGAATTTCTTCAGTGCGCGTTGATTGAATAATTGCTGACTACGGCACAGGAACATGAATGCCAAAAAGAGGAGAGACTCACGCCCATCACACCTTTTTTGACCGGCGATCCCTGATGTGTATGGGGTGGGATTTGTTTATATATTTGTTAATCGTTTGTTTGGTTTTTGTTTTAAGTTGTTGGCTACACATTGTAATTTTAAGTCTATTTTTGATTATAATGCAACATTTTTTTTCTCCGGACCCCAGTATTATAGATGAGTAATAAAATTGATTCGATGTCTTTGGTCTCTTGGAATGTGCGTGGGCTGGGTCATCCTATAAAGCGAGATGATGTCTTTTTGAATTTAAATTCACTGAAATTAGATGTTACTTTTTTGCAAGAAACGCATATAAAAGCTACTCCGCATAGGAAATAGTAATTTACTTCCCGTATATTGGTAAATATCTATGTGCCAAACACCCATGATCCAGGTTTTTTTCGTAAGGTATTTCATTTGATCCCGGATGACGATTTATGTCATATACTGATTGGGGGTGAATTTAATTGTTAACCTCTCCAATTATGGATCCAGATTTCTTCTGCCTTCCCACCCAATATTTCTGCTGTGGGCCAAAATATCACTATTTTGGGTCACCAGTGGTCATTCGGGACCATTTCAGGCAAACTTCGACCAGACTCAATTGTCTTTTCTTTTTTTTTGGTCAATTTTTTTAGGTGTTTTGGGCCAAAATATGACCTTTGGGGTTATCAGGGGTCATCTGGAAACATATTGGGCTGACTTCAATCCAGCTCAACATTCACAATTTTTAAATTTGAGTCAGATATTGGGGATATTTTGTGCCAAAATACAAACATTTTGGATCACCAGGGGTTATGTGGGAGCACTTCCGGCCAACTTCAAACCGGGTCCACTTTCACAAGTTTTCAATTTTGATCAATATTTGGTTGTTTTGGGTCAAACTACAACCCATTATGATCACCAGGGCTCATTTCAGGCAAACTTCGATCCAGTCCCACTTTCACTATTTTTTTTATTTTTATTTTCAAAAACAATTTAGATATTTGAGGCCAAAATACAATCCTTTTCAGTCACCAGGGGCTATTTGGGACCTGTGACCATTTCGTGCCAACTTTGATCTGCCTTCAGTTTCAGAAATCTTCAATTCCTGTCAACATTCTGGCCATTTTCTGCCAAAGACCCTTTTGGATCACTAGGAGTAATATTTTTACTAATATATTTCACATTTCCGTTCCAAAAAGTTTTCAAACATTTTGAATATTCTTTGCAGTCTGAATCGCCATGTAAGCTACGTAGGCCTATGTCTTTTGAAGATTCTGAATTCATGCAACTCTTAAAATGGCACATTTATTACCTATAAATTACATTGTTTTAAGCCATCTTGTTAACTTTGATATGCTGAAGTTATTTCCCATTTTAAATGTATTTGTTTTAGCACTGAAAACATTTGAAACATTTAAGTAAAAATACATTTATTTATTTCACTGCTGAAAAGTACTAAACTGTGGAATTCACAGTACGTTTTGGATTATTACAGGCTTATGTATTGGTCTTGATTATTCAGTAAATAAATAGTTTGATTGTAAGTGGGAACAGGTTTAGAGCCATTTGGCAATAAAAGCTGAGAGGCTTCTGTACGGTCGAGGGCAGGCCGCAGAAAATCAGTCAGAAAATCTGGGCTAATTTGGGTGAGGTTAAATTACAAGCCGACAAACATTTAAATGTGTTGTTGTATTATTTATTCTTTATGCGAGCGTAGTGCAACAAGATGCCATTCAGAGTAGACTCTGCATCACAGAAGTCATATCCCTTCGAGCATCACCCATTTTAATCTCTGGATGTAATGGACGAGGTGGGGTAGCACAGGCATGAGAATTAACTTTGCATGCATGAATGTCATTCGCCACATGATATTACCAGCAATATTAATTTGAGTAGTATTTGATGTTACACTGCAGAGCTGTTGAAAATAAAACAACAAAACGAGTATTTAGGCTCATCTCTCAGAAGTCACTTGGAAATTGGGGGTCAAAAATCGGTTGCAAACAAAGCAGCATGTTTTTGTCAATGTTCAGGAAAAACTGCTTCAAAATAATCAATCTTTTCAGCGTTCATTCTTGTAAGGAAGGTAACTAGCTTCATTATCGCTAATATTGGGTGAATTCAGTTTTATTCAGAAAGATGTGAAGGATGCGCATATTGGAGAATTATCCAAATTCATCCTGTTAGATGCCCTGTAAAATGGAGGACCTATAATCTGGAAGAAGTACAGTAATTCTAACATGAATAACACAGTGAGGATGTAAATAAAGTAAGTTAAAGCTGACAGTCTGCACTTTCCCCTCCTATAAATCAATTCACTGAAAATGCAGTGTGCTGTAGCTCAGAGGCAAAACCAGTGTATCTTCTCACTGTCCTAATTACTAAAGCACTGCCCTGTACATGTTCACTGTGAGATCCACGGATTTCGGTGGTGTTGAGGAGGAATGCACAACTATCATCATGCACAACTATGCTGCAGTTGCAGGTTAGGGTTAGAGCGCTTGGTGACAGGGCTTACAATTATTGCCTCTGGGATCTCTCATCCGCAGTCTCCCAGAACCTCTCACCTCCAAAAACCTCTTTTAAGTATCAAAAACTACTTGTTACTTTCACTTCACTAAACCTTGGAAAGAGCTTTGATGACAATCATGCTTCTCTGCATTCTGTACTTTTTCTAGCAATTGACAGTATAAAAAAAAAACCCCGTCATATTTAGGACTAAAAGACTCATTAGATCGTTAGATTAGATCCCTTATCAAGCCTTTTTTGCATTTTAAATTTCTAGAGCTATGAGGGGTGCTTGTGTGGTTTGGAGCTCAACCCTTTAACTGCCTGCTCCCTTTTGGTCAAGCACAGTTTGAGTCGCTGTATTAAATTGAAAGATGTGTTGAACTTTGCCTGATGAAGCCTTCTCCAATAATCATTTGCAGTTTTTAAAAAAAAAAAAAAAAAAATCTGATTTGTTAAGTTCAACGTATCTTTCAATTTGGAATAGTGACCCAAAATGTGCTCTGCCAAAAGGTTGAGCAGGCACTTAAAGGGTTAAATTGGCCATTGGTCCTAGCTGGCTCTCGCCTGCATTGAAACCTTCCCTGCCACAGCTGTTGTTTATTTATTTTGTGGGCGCAAGCATGTGTTTGTGTGTGCGAGGCCTGTGTTTAATGAAGCAACAATGTGTGTGTAATGCTCGGGCAAGGGCCCATAATGCACCTCGGCACCTGGGTCACACTCTGCAAAAGCCAGGCTCTTTGTGTTTCTCCTTATACTGTCCTGGAACGGCTCTATCTGGCAACTTGATAACATCGGAACTAGGGGTGTCAACATCTAAATGGTTACACGGATAACAAATCATAACCGTTAAGAAAAATCAATAACCGTGTACACGTCATTTATTCCTCCTCTTCCTCCTCCTCGTTCATTTCTCACCAATACATATAGTCGCCTGTTTTTAGGGGTGATAATGTTGCCTGAAAGCTTCAGATAATAACATTTACTAACTATACACTTAAATGTTCCCACTCGCGCATATAGATGCATGGGGCGCAATGTTGCCTTGATATTAAAAACAAAAAAAAAAAAAAAAACCCGCAGCCACAGCCAGTGTTGCGCCACGTCAAGAATAGGCTGCAGAAGACTTCGCGCTCATCTTCTCCATGCGCAAATGTCATGCAGCTGAAAACAAAAACTGTTAATGGCTTGTTATTTTAGCCTATATTGTAGCGTGTTGGTGTACGCTATATTGTTGGTGATGCGTGAAGGTGAAGGTGAAGGTGAAGTTTTTTCCTCTCACTTCTGCTTACTTTGGCTTCTTTGAGTTGCTTTGTCTCGCCAATTCCACATTACTTTTACTATGAAACGTATATTAAAATTCAGACGCAGCTCCCGTTGCGAGAGAGGGATGCAATTTGCACTTAAGTTTAAAAAAAAGTACAAAAGTGAGCTATAGTTAAAATAATGATTAAAAAAGGTTAACCCTTTTTCAGCTTTCACTTGTACGTTTTCTTATCTGTCAAAATGATTGAGGATTTTATTTTCAACTCATTTTACTTTCTGTGGTTGTATGGCGCAACTGCGATAGAAAAAGCTCATAAATCCCCAAGGTGTAACCAGGTACACGTCGCTTAGAAGTCCCGTGTACATGTGTAGAAAAAATTGTAAACGTTGACACCCCTAATCGGAACACTTGCCTGTCCAATCAATTGTCTGTTGTGCTCATTTATAATTAACCCTTAGGGCACTGAAATAAGTTTTAAAAAAATAATTAAATTTATATATATATATATAAATTTAATTATCTTGTGCTGTTGAAAACCTTTCTTGTGGCAACTTGTTTAAACTTAACAAACATAAACAAGTTGCCAAATGATAGGTTTTCAACAGCTTTTATTTTATTTTACATCATTGGGCAACAATTGCTGCATTTCCCACTCTAAGGGTTAAACATGAGTAAGAAACTTGGCCGCGTGATGAGAAAGCTTCAATGCAGCACCAGAGACATTCAGCTATATTTTTATGCAGTGGAAGATTCCCAGTGTTTATTTAAACCAGGCAGTACAGTACAGCCCATTTCAGGAAGGAAATGCAATAGAAAAGAGCAGTGCTGATTTGCAGCTTTTCCAACACCGCTATAACCAGGTTTATACTCGAAATAAAAAGGGGCGGCCATTGTGCTTGACAGACATTAATTGATAATATAAAAAATTGCCTAATAAGCGGTGCTCCAGAATTTTTATTTTTTGCAATCTCTCCATGATTTATCTTAGGTTGGAGAGCCCAAGACATCTCGTTTTGCTTACTGGCCAGGGGAGAAATGTTAACCCTTTAGAAAAAGAGTTTGAGCGTGTTATCGATTCTTGTAGTCGTTGAGTACATTGGCTGGGCACTCGTGTGCTGTTTATGAGGGGATGAGATGGCACCAGGATTCACTGCGGGAAGAAGACAAGCTGGTGGAGGTTGTGGGATGCTTTTTAAAATGTTCAGCTGGGAAACCCGGGGTCCAGCATTCACGCGAATGTCGCTTTAACAGAGCTATTCTGGCAGCATGAGGAGGATTAACTCCGTATAAGGCGGGTATTCATAATTTTCTGGCTCATCAACGTGTCCCTGGATGCCGTGAAAGGTGGCGATGTTTTTGGCACTCCTGTGTTTGCAAATGGATAGCAATCATCACATATAACATCCCGCATAACAGTTGAACAGGGAGCTGAACCTCAGCACAGGATTTCATGTAAGAGGCTCGCTGCTCTGGCTAATCTATTCACCTATCAATGCCAGTGCCATTGTGCCACCCTGCCACCAGGGGGGAGATCTGGCTACAATTATTTACCTGTTTGTCTGTTCGTGAAACTACAAAATTAAGTAATTCCTTAAACCTTTCAGTGCCGTGATGTAAGATATGAAAGTCAGATGCTGTTGAAAACCTATCATGTGGCAACTTGTTTCAAAGCGCTACAGCAGGAGAGGGTTTTGGGAGCTGCTCCCACAGGGGGAGCTCTTTTAAACAAGTTTCCACACGATAGGTTTTCAACAGCTCAGGATAACTTCATTTTCTATTCCTTGAAAATGTATTCGGCGCTCAAAGGGTTAAAATATGTCTCAACTTGCATATTAGCTGTCAGGCTGCATTTACATTGAAAAGAATTTGATAGGCACAAATGAATGAGTGAATATGTTCCTCTAAACAACTTCCAGACAATGACTCTGTCAATACCTGTTATGTTTGACTCACAAGTGCTCAGAAGTGTCATATTATTCTTAAAAGAATGTAGTTCTGCAATCTCATAAATTGATCAAAAGCATGTTGTGAGCTTTGGGGAAAAAAATGTCCTGACTAAAGGAATTTTTTGATTTCCAGGGGTAATACAACTATTCCAGTCTCTGTTTCCACAAAAGTCATACAGTTTATCTTCGTAAGACAATAAGTGGAATCCATTAGAGAGTTAAGTAAACTACTTTGTAAAAAATAACTTGCAGAATTGTGCTTTAATTGTGCATGTACACCTTGCTGCTTTTTCCACTTCAAATATTATTGTTGTTCTGCTTCAACTACTTCAGACTGGGAAAAAGCAGGGAATTGATTTGAATGTTTTTTTTTTCTTTTTCATTGAGTGGGTCTTTTCTAGTAGGTGACTTGGTGGTTTTCTCGTATCTCGGAGAAGTCGTAAGGAATACTGAACCCGGCTTTAGCCTGGGCCTCTCTAGCCTTTGCCTGTGCTCTAATGGGCTGAGCAGTTCCAGAATTGCTCTCTCCTGGCTCTCCAGGAGCAACTGAGTGCAGAAAGCCTTGGTCAGTCCAGCCGGACTGTTGGGGTCCCCTGGCGGGCTGTGTGAGAAAGGAGGGATGTGGTGGGGGTTAAAAGGGAACCCCCAAACAACATTGTAACACTGGTGTGATCCATTAACTTTCTGCTATTTTGGGGAGTGGATTCTGAAAAAGGGGTGAAGGTAACCGTTCAGATGAAACTAGAACCAGACTCCCAACTCAAAACTAGGCCACTCTGAGGTTTCAGCTCTTGTAATTCTGCATGACTGGTACCCAGGATTTGAAAAGTCACATTTCACCAATTCACTTGCTTTCTTTTTTTTTGTGGGATAGTATGCTAGTGCACAATAATGCCTCAGTAGATGACTGCTGTTCACAGTTTTATTTGGATACTTGCAAATGACATAGGATGAAGTCAGCTAATGGTTTGATTAATGCTCAAAATAAATTACAGTCCAGTCCATGGGGATTTGATCAGCGGCACAGTTTCGTAATTTTGGCTCTTTATGCCACCACAATGGATTAGAGGTGGATTTGAGTGATTTAAAAACTTTAAAAAACTTTTAAAAATCTCTGCAAAAGTAGACATTAGCATCTTTGGAACTGCTCAATAATATCCTAATAATATTGGTGAGACATTGGATAGATGTGCAGTGTATATTGAATATTCACAAGGAAGTTTTGCCTTAAAACAATTGAGAATATGAATGTTGGAAGTCCCCCCCATTGTTGTCCAGCAATTGTATGAGTAAAGCTCCTCATTCAAGCCTGATCTGCAAACTGCCTAATATATGCTGGACCTATAAGAAGAACTGGACAGACAACGAAGGCTGGAACACATGCCGACATAAACGTAGCGGTGAACCTGATATTGCAGGTCACGTGATGCCATGGGGGTCAAAAGAAACTTCTCCATAGGATATAATTGAAAAAGACAGGCTGATAAATCCGTGAATAATTTTTTGACAGCCACAAATTATTGGTACCGAAACGGTTTATTTTCCTCTTTTAAATCATTGATGCCTCGTTTCTCGGCAAAGACAATATGTTTTATTTGTATTCAGGCTATGCGAACACCAATGGGTCCTCATATGTAGGCGCGTTCTCCTCTCCTCCGAATTTAGCACTGCAGTGGATGTGAGTGGGTGGAGCAATGGGCATTCCTTGCCGTCTGTCTGTGTTCAACATTAAAGACGTAGCCAAGTCGGCAAAGTGAGCTGGCAATGTTACGGTGCAAATATATTGAGCAACAAAAGAAATGCAAGTTAATTAAAGACAGACCGGAACAATAAGTTTGCGCGTAATTATCACAGAAAATCTAATTTACTAATTGCGAGCAGATCTGGGCTGATCAGAACCGCAAGGTCCTTGTGGCTTAACCTGGGGTCTGTCATGCTTGTTATTATGCAGCCCAGATTGACGACGCAGATGTTGATGTGATTGCTTATAAGATGTTTCTGGGTTCGTAGCAGGATAAGTACCAGTACTAACGGTTGCTAGCCCTGTGCAGTGGGCAAGCAGGCTGCCCACTTCCGTACTTGCCTGCCTCAGTGGGTAGCTTCTGGAGTGGAACCATATAGAAACACAAATCACCAGCGCTAACTCCAGAGAGGCTATCTTGAAAGCACCAGAGGGCTAACCCAAGCAGGGGCTGATCTTGATTTTTTCAGGGTTTACTCCCATAGATCCGCTGCGTTTTGCAATACTAGGGGTGGCGCTAAGAGCCACAGCATGCAGTCTTCAGCATGTGAGAGGTTTGGTAGTGCGGCCACTTGCTAATGATAAGCCATATGCAGTGCATCACATGCCGCTGGATATGGGGAGGCCAGAAATGGGCATTCCTCGCCGTCCGGCTGAGATCTACATTATAGACGTAGCCAAGCCAGTAATGTGAGCTGGCATTACGGTGCAAATCTACTGATTAACAAAAGAAACGCAAGTTAATTAAAAGCAGACCGGAGAAAAAGTTTGCGCGTAATTATTGAAAATCAAATGTATTCCTAGCGTGTGCACATTTCGCTCATTTCATCAAACTTTTCTTTGCAGTCACTTTGAGTAACCATAAGAGCACATTAACTTACTAGCTAACTTGCGCTTCTTTTGTTGCTCAGCATATTTTTGCCATTTTATTTTAATTGATGAATGGCCGTAATATGTAGCAATTTCCACACTTCATGTAGCGTGGCAAAATGTACTGTAAGCTAAGGCCGCTGTTGTGACATCCTAGAACCATGTACGCACCTGACACTCACCTTGCATTTTCATATTAAAATGATATGGATATATCCATGAACTGAGCAGTATATTTCCATTACTTTGAATACCACCAATTCACATTACTGTGTTTTGATGTGTTATGCATAATGTGTCAGCTGAGTATAATGTAATGTAATGTCCATTTGAGTGCATTTTTAGCACTACATAAATTCAGTTCGAACACCGCTTAGCGAACCATTTATTAACCATTCTTCATTGTTAAATTACTTACAGACCTTAATACGTGACGAAACTTTTCAGCAACTTGACAGATGAGATCCAAAATGATAACTATTTTTTGTGCATGATCTGAACCGAGTGGGTAGAACAATGGGCATTCCTTGCCGTCCATCTGTGATCAACATTATAGACGCGGCCAAGTCTGTAAAGCGAGCTGGCGTTACAGTGCAAATATTTTAGCCATTTTATGTTATTTGATGAATGGCCGTAATATACTTGATTGCCACACTTCATTATGTAGCGCGGCAAAATGTACAAAGGCCGCTGTTGTGATATCTTAGAACCATGTATGCAGCCAACACTCACGTTACTTTTTCGCGTTAAAATGATATGGATATATCCATGAACTGAGTTGTATCTTTCCATTACTTTGAATAGCACCAATTCACAGTAGCACCATTTAATGTATTTAGATGCTTTAGGCATAATGTGTCAGCTGAGTCGCATCTAACAATGTCCATATGAGTGCACTGACAGCACTACATAAATTCAGTTTGAACACTGCTAAGCAAACCATTTATTTACCATTCTTTATTTTTACATTAGTAAGACCTACATACTTGATGACAAGACTTTTCAGCAATTTGACTGATGAGATCCAAAATGATCACTTTTTTGTGCATGTGCACTTTTTTGTGCAAGCACTGAACATGCGTACACATTATTTGTGGTACAGCCTTTATTAAATAGATGTTTTTGGTAGGTGGAAACGTCAGAGTATATGAAATCCGAACATCTAATGTTCATGGGTAGCATCTGAGATCAACGGGAGTGATGCAGATAGACTGGACTGATTTTCATCTGAACAAAGATAATGGCTATGAGTCCTAAAAATTGCAACAGCTAAGCATGAGATGAAGATCGAGTAGATGTACAAACCCAATTCCGAAATAGTTGGGACGAAGTGTAAATTGTGAAGAAAATCAAAATGCGATGACTTTTAGATCACATCAGCCAATGTTACTCACAATAGAACATAGATATCATTTCAAATGTTTAAACTGAGACCATTTACATTTTTATCCACAATATGAGCTTCTTTCAGATTTTCTGGCCGCAACAGGCCTCAAAAAAGTTGGGACACAGGCAAAAAAAAAAAAACTGCCTGAAAAGGCTAGCCTAAATTACGCAGAGCCGGCCACTATCATAAAATTGAGTACCACAACTACAATCGATGTTAAGAAATGTAATGAGACAGTTTTCAAATTATAATCAGGACAGACCTTATTGGAAAGGGTATAAGGGGGGTGGATAGAAAGGCAGGGCCTCCGGTTCGCTGACATGCAGAAATTCATGGATGAACTGTTCAATACACTCCAAGAGGCTCAGATATCTGGGGAAACACAGAAAAAAAGGAGCTTTAAAACAAAGGTGAAAATAACGCAGTGCGATGCGTGTAACATTTCACGGTAGACCCACATTTTACTATACTCCACGGAATGGTTATAAGTTACCTTAGCTAAAAGTAAATTAGCTTGCCAGAATTGACAAAAGTTTAAGGCTCCTAACTTTAAAACATATCGGTTTTTAAGGCACGTGCAGTGCGTTGTGTGTTCGGTTTATTGTCTTGAATCCGGAGAAGATAATGGAATTCGCACGCAGACAAGCAAGAATCGTCTGACTCCATTAATGTGGTTATTCATCGTTGAACTAAGGAGGACACAAGCCTGGGGCGCGTTTCCCAAAAGCGTAGTTGCAGAAGCTGAAGTAATTCGTGCATTCACAGTCAATGGTTCCAACTATGGAACTTAGCATCTGTGATTTCGGGAAATGCACCCCTGAGTAATGTCACGTTATGCATCAGCAAGTCAACCATTTTGCCGACGTTTTTGAGTTGAAATCAATAGTATTACTTCCCTGTTAAAAAACGATCGTTTGAAACATTTGATATTGCATTTATGTTTTAAAATTGTATCTCAAACTATCATTAAACTTTTATCGGCGGCCTTGTTTTTTTTTTCCTTTCTGCTCATACTTGCATCAAGGTGCAGTCTGCAGGGGCCAGAATTCCATTTCCGGTGAAAAGTGATGGTGCATACGTGCCCTAGTTCGGAGTGCCACGAGTGTGAGTTGTTGTCATCAACACCTTGGATACCAGCGCGTTCATAAGCCCCACACTACGCATGTGAGAGCAAAAAAAAATCACACAGCGCATATCCGCGTGGGTCCGGAAGCTTGGCCCCCATGTCAGCGTGCTGCGCCATTGAGCAATTTCCATTGAAATGAATTGGAGGCCATTTTCCAATTGTTTATCCAGTGAAATATATAACATCCTTCATGCTAGCAGCATCCATCCAACAGTCGAATAAAATATCTTTTAACTTAAAATAGGTTACAGTTCACATGCACAAGAATATTACCAGATAATTATCTGTTGATTGACAAGTTTTTATCCTATCCTAAACTGTAACAATTTTCCATGGTAATTGAAAGAAATTGCATGGACCTCCAGAAACCGTATGTGAACCCTTGAGCAAGAGCAATTTGGGTCGCATCTTCTCAACTGCGCATATTTCAGTTATGCAAACGCAGGGAGAAAAATGCCACCAAAAGCAACACAGGAGCGCTCAGGTTATGTTTTGGAGATAGAAAAATGATACGCAAACGTACATAACATGTCCAAGCATGACTTTTGGGGGTAACGGTCAGGCTGGTTTTCTTCTTTGGTCTAGAGTACACAGCATTCATATTTTTCCAAAAAAAAGATGAGACATTATATAGAGTCTGTTGACTACAAATACATGTTTGCACTGTGTAGTGGTCTATTGCAGATGCCTCCTAGCTCAGATAAGTCAACAGTGCTTCGGGACACAGTTAAAATAAGGTGTCTGTTTTGCAGAATAAAGTTTTAAGTGGCATTGTGGTTGTGACTACATACTGTAGTATTTGACCAAGGTTTGTCAAAGTAATCCTGAGCCCATGAGGTGATATCACTTAAAGCAGCCGTATGTAAGTTTGTGGCCAAAACTGGTACTGCGATCACATTCAAAATACTGCGGAGTGCAGTATCCCCTCCCCCTCTCCCCCAGACGAGAGGTTGCCAGGTAGGTTGCCAGATCCAGCAAGAACGTCTATTACACGGAGCTACCATGGCTACGTCTCAATATGACCAATGATTTGCTCTCACAGGGTTGTGTTCAGTTCAGTTCAGTTCAGCTCAGAAAAGATCGAGACTAATGACTAACTAACTTTAGCAATGGTCATATTGGTCAACTTGCTCGTCACTCTATTGTGTGGATAGCCCTCTAAAGTCCATACTTTAATATGCGTAGAGAATGAATGAGGACTCATTTGATTGATGTACTGTTTCAATTACATTTCATATTGCCATAATGGCTCTGTGCTCATGGGAACGGTTTCCACAGCGTCTCAGCATGCCAGAGAAACAGACGCCATTAATGCACTGCTAATGTTAGCAATGATGAGTCGCGGTTTGTATTTCTCAAACAATTTGTTACCTAGTCAATTTGATGACCCACCTGCATACGCACTAACGTACCATGAACGAACATACATAGTTGTTCAACTGTAGAGAATATTTGAAATGCCTACATTAAATATAATTAAGTTAGCCAAACTTAGCTGAATCTTTCCTGTCCAGGAGAAAATGAGCAACTTCGATGTCGGTCTTCAAATTCTTCTTCGCCTTCAGCCGTCTCCATCTTTCAAAGGCATGTCCTATGCAGATCCTTGTTTTGTTTCTGACTTTGTCACGACGTATTTCAGAATCACAAAGAGGCCTTTTAGGTTTAGTAACGTCAGAAGTTTGTGCTCCGAAACACTGGTTGCGCAACTCAGTGGTAACTGGCAACCATGATGCCGAAATGCTTCTGACTTTGTGATTGGGAGATGGAGGGAAGGCGGCGCGACAGGCCAAAATGCAAAATGACAACATCAACATTCGTTGTGGGCTGCAACTTCGCTTTCGTAATGAGAATATTTTGGCTACTGTTGTCAGTGATATAAGTATTTGAAATTAACATCATTCCTTAATGTCTGGTGATGTACAGCGCCCTCAATAATTATTGGCACCCGTAGTTAAGATGTGTTAAAAGCCTAAAAATAAATTTAATTTTTATTGCAGAAGCATACTCTCACACTGAAAATTGTAGAAAAATGAAACCTTCAACTCAAGTGAATTTTAAGGGGGGAAAAAAAAATCCGTGACTAAGAAATAATCGTTTTTCATAAAATAACCTGTTCCACAATTATTGGCACCCCTTACAATTCCTAGGAATTTAATGTAATTGAAGCATTTCTGTCATTTCTACAGTAGTTTACAAAGTTGATCGGTGTATCTAGGAACATTTAATTAGTAAATCATCACTTCCTCTTTCCCTGGGGTATAAACATGACGTGACACAGAGGCCATTTCTCTTATCCACTCTTCAACATAGGAAAGACAAAGGAACACACCATTCAAGTAAGGCAGTTGTGTGTGTCGACCTTCACAAGTCAGGCCACTTGCCTGCACCTGCCCATATCTACTGTCAGAGGAATCATTAAGAAGTTTAAAACAACTAGAACAGTGGTAAACAAGCCTGGAGGAGGACGCAGGGTTATTTTGCCACCACGCACAGTGAAGAGGATGTTAAGAGAAATAACAAAGTTCTCCAAAGCTCACTGTTAACGTATTGCAACAAATGGTAGCATCTTGGGGTCACAAAGTCTCCAAAACAACCATTAGGCGCTATCTACATGCCAACTAGCTGTTTGAGAGGCATGCACGGAAAAAAACCTTTTCTCCCTCACAATCATAAATGCAAACGTCTGGAGTTCGCTAAGTGGTACTGGGACTTTAACTGGGACCGTGTGCTTTGGTCTGATGAGACCAAGATAAAGCTTTTTGGCAACAAACACTCTACGTGATCTGGCGAAACACAAAAGATGAGTATGCCGAAAAGCACCTCATGCCCACTGTGAAGTATGGGGGAGGATCGGTAATGCTGTGGGCCTGCTTCTCTTCCAGAGGCCCTGGGAACCTTGTTAGGGTGCATGGTATCATGAATGCTTTGAAATACCAGGACATGGTTAAGTAGTTCCTGGTTAAAGGGGCAGAGAAAGAGAATGCCTTTTTGCAAAGCTCTGTACGCACTGAGTTAACGCTGAAGGTAATTAAGGCCTGGGAGCGCAGGCTGTTACTGCACTGACTATGTGACATGTAGGAGGAGATATATGACTGTAGCAGTCCTAGGATTGATTTTTTGATGAAGTTGTACCAATGCAAAAGCCTACTTGCAGATAATGATGACCAGTTGACCAGAGAATACAGTGTGCAGTGGTGGGTGAGGTGGTTACAGCCAGTTATGAACCTTAGAGCTATGTGGTAGACAGCATCCAACATCTGTGGAAAGCTGACTCTTTATTTCTTTACTGTTTCTTTATATTTTTATCAATACAGCCATTTTGGGCATCCCAAAATTAAAAAGAGACACACCCTTTAAGGGCAATAGAGCGACCTAACAAAAATGCTAAATTGTACTTTGGATGAGCTCAAAATTTAGTGCTGTTGGAATCCGAATTAGTGGCATTGTCAAAAGTTTATTTAAAATGTTTAACTTTTAAGATTTCCATTAATTGATGGGAAATGTAATTGATGTTTTGCGCACAATTTATTGGAATCTTTAATTTAAAGCTCAAATGCTCACGGTTTCAAATGTTAAACATTTCAGATTACCACTAATTCTGATGCCAACAACTAACAAGTCTCATTACTGGCACCCTCATCCATTTCTCTCTGGGGAGTGCTTTCTGGTTACTGTACTGTCCGAAACCACCATGTGATGCTAAGCTGGTAAACCCAAACCCCCTAGCGATAGCGACTACCACGGGATTTACATAAGTCTGTCAAACACTAATATATAATTGGGAAAATATCAAAATATTTTGGCTCAGGCATGGAAAAGTACACCACTACACTTAGTCGATTAAGATGTATTGTTATTGGTCAAAAGCTTGGCGTCTATTAGGTCATAGGTGTTGCTAATTTTCACAAAAGCATTGCTGCTTTTGCACTGAGCTTTTAAAAATCAGTGAATGCACAGCCATTTCAGTCATAATGGAGTTCAAAAGAGTGAAATGTCCCTCTAACATTATAAGCCACTCATTAAGAAAAATTGAACTCACCTGTCCCGTAGGAGGGGGTAGCCGCACTCACCTCCTATAAAGCCTTGATGCTGTCAATGCTTGTCTCCCCTTTGAAACTCAGCATCACATGCTCGGGGCCAGCTGGGCAAGTTGTTAGAGGGCTCCGCACGTACTCATAGAACTGGAGTTACATCTAGGTAACTAGTATTTCTATGTTGTATTTGCTCTACCCTCTAACAGGTTTCGCTATTGGTTTACATCTAAGGCGAAGGCCGTTAGGGACGGATGTACTCCCAGGTGACCCATGACCACGGAGTTCCATTCAGAAACCAAAGAGAAACCCCTCCCACAAATACCAGGGCGAGCACCACCAGACTGCGTGCCTCGCCCCAGGTTGTGGCACAAAAACTGAAACAGAACACAAGTCGATGTAGGAAGGAGACCCCCCGCCCCCTCCAGAGGGTCCGCCCCAGAATGCATGGGAGAGCGCGCTACCTGTTAGCCCCCACAACCCCAGGCAGGCACTGCCAGAGCGCATCGCCTCAGGTCGTGGTAATAACGAGAACACTAGTCGGTGTTGGAAAGGACCCTGCCGACAGGGTTCCCAGAACCGAATGTGAGCCGTTTACCGTGTTGGTTGCCATATCCCTGAGATATGACCGCGCAAAGGCCACTGCAGTAGACCAAGAGGCCGCCCTGCAAATCTCCTCTACAGATACGCCCTTAAAAAGAGCTGTAGAGGATGCAATGCCCTGGGTACAATGTACGGTCAACCCTGCTACCGGCAATGAAACCCACCACCAAGTAGGCTCTGCGGATAGCATCACAGACCCAGTGGGCAAGGTGTTGTATTGACAGAGGGGCCCCCTGAGCTCACCCGCCATAAAAAACAAACAAATGATCCCCCCCTCCTGAAATTCGCAGTATGCTCCAAGTAGAGACTGAGTGCGCGTAATGAGCATGAGGAGGTGGACAGAAAGCCTGCAGTCGAATGACAGACGACTTAAAGGCAGTGGTGATGACCTTCAGCCAAGAGGAATGTTTAGGGCAGAGTTCCACTGAGCCCTGGTCCTCACGGAGGGTCAAACACAACAGAGACTGCATCTAGTGTTCTTTGGGCCAGAGACAGGACCGCCTCTGCTCTGTTCACTGACAGATATGTGGTCATGGATTGAGAGTCCAATAGCAGCCCCAGATACAGCACTGTCTGGATGGGCTGCAAGGTACTCTTGCCCAATTGAGAAATGTTTTGTGTCATCAGCATAGTATGGGCAGCTGCCACTGCCTGGAAGGGGCCAATCATTCAGATAGGTCAGGATCCGTATCCCTTTCCGCCGGAGTGGTGCTAGCACTGTCCCTACACATTTGGAGAAGGTCTGAGGTGCCAGGGAATATCCAAATGGGAGGCAGCAAAACTAAAACTTCTGATCTTACAGCGCAAAACAAAGAAATTTATGATGGCGTGGAAGAATTGGGACACGGAAATAGGCATCCGTCAGATCTATTGAGGTCATCCAGTCACCCGACCTGACACATTCCAGCAGAGACCTCAATGTCAGCATCCGGATCAGTCTGCGCGCAATATGCAGCTGGCGTAGATCCAAAATGGGTCTCAGCCCTCCTGATTTTTTAGGAATTAGGAAATAAAGGGAATAAAAGCCCGCTTGAGCTTCTGATTGGGGAACCAGCACTATGGCCCCCTTTCGTGAACCGAGTCCACTTCTTTCCTCAGAAACGCCCTTTCCGCGGAATTGGGAAGCACCGTACAAACAATGTCTCTGAATGGAGGAGGACCGAAACAAAACTACAATGTGTATCCCTTCTGCAGTGTTCTGTACAGCCCAACTGGGAGGAGGGCGCACAAACTCTTCCAAAACTGATAATGGTTTGTGAGTAGCAAGGCAGTTGGTTCTACAGTTTCCAGTAACATGGACCCTCCTGCAACGCGGAGGCCACCAGGTCTTCTGACGACCTGTGATGGCGGCGGCTTGGCGGAAGTTGGGCAAACTGAGGCATGTGGGACGGCTGCTGAGGGCGAAGGTGGGACCCTAGATACTCGGCCCTTGCGGGCTTGCACTAGGCAGTTAACCATTGTTTGAATATCGGGCCCAAACAGCGAGGCAATGGAGACTAGCGCATTCATGAGTGCTCATTTCTCCCACTCCTTTAGAGAAGAGAGCCCCAGCCAGAGATGGCGGTGCCCCACCTGAGCGGCGCACATACTTCACCCCCCAATGATGGTGAATGCCTGTGACATGCAAAGCATGGCAGGGGCTGTTGTCCGCATCTCCAGGATATCCTCTGGGGATAACTCCGCCTTCTCGTGCTTCTGTCGGCCCGTGGAGCCGGCGAGGAAGGCCATGTTACTAGCTAGTGCGACCACCTGGTCCGCACTAGCATAGCAGCGATCCCTCTCGGATGGGAGCAGCGGCCAACCGCCTGGCCACATGGAGCCGGTGGGGAGGAGACACGCCCTCACCGGATCTTCAATCACTGGCACCCCCGTATCCCATTCCCAGCCCTCCACGGTGGAGTAGGGTGCAAAGGAGATCACCAGGGATTTGGCTGCCATCCGGTTTGTCCAATCCTGTTTGTCCAAGCCTTTAATGCTGTGGGCAGGTGACACCACTGTTTGCCATTGCATTTTTATTCCTCATTAAACAAATATATTCGCCACTGTGACTACTGCTCATAATTTTCTCCTCGTCACGGATGAATTACTTTTGTCAATGACGAAAATGAAGTGGGCCAGGGGGAACCCTGCGTTTCATTTTTTTTTTTTGCAGGGGAAGGGTAGAAAATGGTTAATTTCCTTATTTTATTGACCGAGTGGTTGAATTTGCATTTTATTCCATTGATTCATAACACATTACTGCGTGTGGGTGGAGAAATAACGCGATACACGTTCAATTCTCATATACATCGCCTCAGCTGAAACCAATTAGTTTCTTTGACATGCGCAAAAGCTCCCACTAATGTCATTACGTGATTACGTGACTCCTACGTACTCGGGAGCGCCTGCGCAGAACGAATAATCCAATCCTTCAACTGAATCCACTCAATTCAGCCGTTTATACGCAGCATCAAGCTGATTATCTATCGGCGTAGACTACCTCTTTCAATTCGATCGAAAATTTAAACTAAGGTGGTTACATGAGACATTTTGAATCTGACTAACCTGTCAATCCGATTATAGGTCGCATTTTTAAAGCCATGTAAATCTAGCCAGTGACTGGTGATGTCTATGCATCACAGACTTCAAGCAGGCTTTGCATTGAAAGGATATGCAGCTATATATTAAAAATGATTACTTAATTCTTCATTGCGTTAAAATGTCCAATATTTTTCACACATGCGAAATGGGGGGGGGTGCGCGCTATGTACTAAAGATGATGTCATTTCTAAATACTTTGTCTAATATGAATGAATACGCCTTGAAATCAAAGTTTAACTTCAGCCTCATTAAACTTTCAAACTCCGTCTGAGCTTCAAACTCACTGTCATTGTGTTTTTATAAAATCAAAGTGCTGCAATACCGAACCAAAGTCAAAAATGTGTCACTGTCCAGTGAATTACGGAGGTCACTGTGTATGGCAATACACACCAGACCACTATTCAGATACCAAACACCCAAGTTTATTTGTGCAAAGAGTAGGAGTAACCCTTTTGTTTTTATCATGTTTGAGTGAGGTATTCTAATAGAAGATAGAAGAGGAATATCTGTATTTTGGCTCCATTCATCCACGTGAGAAACACAGTAATCCTCCTGAACACAACCTCTGGCCACTCCAACTGCATGTGAGTAAGAAAAGATCGGTGGGAAATCACCCCCGGCCACTTCACTTGTGGCCGTGCTCTTCTTTGACCTTTCTCTTGGATAATCAAGAGTGACATTTTTGGCACACAGGCTGTGTGATTTGGGCTGATAAGAGTTGAATGTGTATGAAATGCTAGCCTAGCCCGCGTCACCATGGGAACGAAAGCATCCTGGGGAGTAAAATTGATGCATGTCATCTCTGGGTCCTCTGACTGGGGCTCGGGTCTTTACCCGCCCTCTCTGGGGTCCCTAATGAAGAATCCATTAAATAAACGAATGAAAAACTCGGTCAGGTTCCCGCATTGCTCTCCGCAGGGAAGCAGGGTTACTGGCCCCTCATTCTCCTGGCTGGATTCCAAACTCATACTCCTCCGGTCTCTTCGAGCAGTCAGGGCCACTTCATCATTCCCTGCCTTAATTGTCCAGATCGTTCCTTGCCACCTCTTCCTTTGTGCAAACTGCCGCATAATGGGTTCCCTGCATCACTCGAGTGTATGCCATGCACCAGTGCTGCTAGAGACTGCATTCCTCCCTGAACGTTGTTCATCCCATGAAGAAGCTCTACATATGCAGTAGATTTATTATTACTATTATTATTATTATTTTTATTGGTTTTGAAATCGCCTTTTATCTTCAAATAACAACAATCCTGTCTTGAATAAATGGGTCAGTTGGTTTTCCATAAATGGCAGATGATAGATGCAGTTTTTCTTTTTTACCATTTTGTAATGCTGTTCTTTTGTTTTATTTTTTTTTTTGAAAAAGGGATGTCAATTTTTCATTGAGAATTTTGAGAAAAAGAATTTTGAGTTTGAGAAAACCTACCTAGAATAAAATAGGCTTCACAAGTCTACTTTTGAAGACATGAATCACGGCACCCAGACAGTTAGACTGACTCCATCCCCACTGGGTTCGCTCTGTGCTGACATAGGCTCACTCACCTGACCTGGACACCTGCAGTGAAGGCGGATGACGAGTCGCCATCTTTGTAGCAATTATGGGCTTTAGCAGAAGACCTGAAGGGCAGTGTGGTCAAAATACCTCGGCAGATTTTAACAACTCGCTTAACTATCGTCATATTTTCAAACTACATTTTTTTCCTCTGGTTGATGATGATGCAATCTGGTTTTTAGCATATTTTGAATAATCGCAACAGGATACGTTAATGACAATACTATGGAAATGTGAATTTCCCGGAGCCCACGTTTTCAGGAATATATTTTGCATGTTTATATTTTTTATATTTTGCATGTTTAATTTATGAGCAGAATGCGATTTCATCAAACCTTACGTCCTGGAAAATTAAAAAGGCGTACCCACAGCATTTCTTGTTCAGTTTAATTGTTTATTACACTTTACATAACGTTCTCTAATCTTGCCGGTTTTAATGCCATTTTTACGATGGAGAACTATATGTTCACTCAGTGTTGCAATTTATAAATTGCTATTAGAGGCATTATTATGAATTAGTTTTACCCTATTTATTTTGGTGGCAATTTCATTGATTAGTCATTTTGTCACTGATGATAACTGCTTAATATTGTTAGAATCTAAGCGCACTTCAACAGGAGTCGAAATTTGATATGTTTTAGGCCCATTGCAGCATTATTTGCCCTCGTTGGCCACGGTAGTGAGGTCAGCTTCTTCCATGAAAATAAACAGGACTCCAAGCTAAGTGGCTACATTGGACATTAAGGCTAAAAACATGATGAAAAAAACGTCTTTTTTCCAAGTCACATTTGAATGTCGGGTCTGATGGACACTTTGATTACGCTGCAGGAGCGGTATGGAGGCATTTTGTTGTTTTTTAAATGTTGTTTTTTACGCTTGAAAGAGTGGTCACCAATGACTGCAGTTAATTTGGATTTGTCTTCAATGCGGTTTTGCTTTGAAACTCCAAAAGTGTTTTGAGGATGAAAGAAATTCATGGACCCTTCGATTAGTAGATGATGAGTGAATTTTCATATTTAGGTGAACTACCCCTTTAAAGACCAGTATGTTAGATCTAGAGCCATCAAGTGGTGAGATAATAGATTGCAACCAAATGATCATTCCCTTACTCCGAGAACCTATGGTGGCCGCAAAACTTGCAAAAAACGCGAAAGGCGCGCTCTCGTGTCGGTGCTTTATTTAATTACTTTTTTCCCGTTCTGGGCTACCGTAGAAACATGGTGGTGCAAAATGGCAAGCTCTGTGGAAGCGGACCCTTGCAGTGTTAACCCTTTGACCGCCGAATACATTTTCAAGGAATTCAAAATGTATTTATCCTGAGCTGTTGAAAACCTATCATGTGGCAACTCCCCTGTGAGAGCTCTTTTAAACAAGTTACCACATGATAGGTTTTCAACAGCATCTGACATGGATCTTATATTGCCCACCATGCTGAAAGGGTTAACTGTGGTCAGCAGTCTCAGCGGAGGTGGAATGGCTGTAATGTGGTGGGGTAATGGAGGAATGAGAGTTAGCTGATGTAGGGGGCCTGTGGTCAGCCTGTGTCAGCTGCACGTTCACTCCTGCGAATTACAGACACTGTTACTGGCTTGGAGAGAGAGGAGAACTTCTGGTCATGCAGGAGTACCCTCTCCTGCCTTACATGAAGGAAATGCTAGAGATGGGATTAAAGAAATGGAACAGCAGTGTGATTTCTGTGTCAGTCGCTGTGCTGTTGGTTGGAAGTATGGCTTGTGTTGAGTGAAGAACAAATTGGATTTTACATGTGCCAGCCTTTAATGAGGACTGCAAACGGACTATCGGAGGACTAATCAAGTGATTTGATTATTTTCGCTCTTTAGAAGCATGGATGTGGGCACCCGCCCATGTATACAGGCGCAAGCACACACACACGTGCACGCGCACACATTTCACTGTGAGACATTGGCCTCAGAACGACAAAACAGAAAGAATGAAAGTTATTGTTTTGGGCAGGTAGGAGCGTGGTAGTGTGGAATGATTGAGAGCTGTGGGGATTCAGCACCCAGTGATGTATGAAAACCGTTTCCTCTATCATTTTTAATGTTGTCAAGTGCGATGTGGTGTAATTTACCCAAGTCAGCTTTTTTTTTTTGGATTCACTCAGCATGATTGTGCTTTAGTGTAGAAATTTATTGTGTGTGTGTGTGTGTGTGTGTGTGTGTGTGTGTGTCACTATATCTATGTGTGCGCACTCACCATGTAGGTCAAGTAATCTAACCTGCAAATGTGAATTTTCCAATGCCACTGGAAAAGAAAAGAAATTCCTGCAACTGTCCTGTGATATGCAAGTGCTAGATTTTCGTATTCTTTTTCTGTTAATTGGTATTGAAATACTATTTGGGAGGAAAGACCAAATGCTTTGGCTTTGCTGCAATGCAGAGCCTTTACATAATATGTTCCTTAAGTAAACACTAGATCAGAAGGGCATAAAGCAAAACAAAGGATGCACCGAGTGAAGGGGACGTACAGTTAAGCATGAAACACGGATCCATAGAAGAGAAGAGTAATATGTCACTCATTCATTCATCCTAAATGTTCCATTTGCTATTTGAATAAATGTGTCTCAATGGCTGCCAGAGGCACTAGCTGGATCTCAGCCGGCGAAACCCCACAGAAATGAGAGATGTGTTTTGGGAAAGCAAAGCCTTCGTCTGCCTGTGGTTGGAACTCCAGGGTAAATGTCACTTCCTCAAATGAGCCATGCGAAAAACTTCCTGCTGCAGGAAAATACTGTAATTGTGTTCCAGGACAAAGTCACGGATACCATATATTTAGGCGCGTTTCGCCGCCGAAATGGCTGCCATCACCTAATCCAGAGAGGTTTCTTGCAGTCAGACTGCAGGCCACTATTGTCATCCAATTTAATTTAAGGCGTTAATGCTGGTGAAATCTCGACTCCTGTTGATTTTGTTCAAAGGCGGACATCATTTACAAAGGTATGAATTAATTAGGGGTCTACAAGAAGCAAACCCATATAAGATGGCCCATATGTCATTACTGTCACATTTAAGGCTCGGGTTTGTGTTGGGGGCTCGGGGACTATTAGGAAGTTCTATTATGCGCATCAGTTCATGACTTTGGATTTGACCTTTAACCCTGGCTAAAAGGTCAAACATGAAAATTCCCTGTAGTGTACCACACTTATTACATTTAGAGCTTAGGTTTGCATTAGGGACTGAAAGGAAGTACTGAGAGTCAGTTCGTGACCTTCAAATTAACTTTTTTTTAAAAATTGGAATCTCCAATTTCACCCAAATCTGGAATCTCCAATCTGTGAACCATGTACAAACATTCTCATAAGCAACTCATACTGCCAACTCACGAGAACAGCAAGACAGTTCATGGTTTTCCTCTGAAGTGCACCTGTCAGCTGCTGCTGCTTTACTCCTGTAGATTCAATGCTTGCATATGCAGACTGAGGCCAGAGGGAACCAGAATATTTGCCCTTTCAGATTGTCACCTGAAGAGTGCCCTAGATAGCCAGCAAAAGGCGCTTGAGCAATGAACAATGCTAACCCAAACCAACTGTATCCCTTCCTTTTCCCAATTTTGTGCTGCTCTCATGAGGCTGCTAGCCACAACACAGGATTAGACCCGTATACCATGTTGGTCACTTCAGTGGCAGTTTATAGGCGCACGTCCTTCTCATCTTCAGTAGCACCTGCAGCGCTGAGCGTTTTTACCTCGAGGTTTCATATAATTAATAGCCAAGTCTCCTAAAACTTGTCATTACAAATTTGAGAGTAGTGCTTTTGATTTTTGACTGTACATAATTGTGGATTTCTCTCTTTTTGATGAATTGCACCCCAGCAAGACGCCTCTGAGCTTAAGCTTTTGACTTGGTTTAGACTGGCATCTAACTATTCCCGTTAGTTAGTTTCCTGTCTTGTGCTCAGAATGTAATTTATTCAGTGACAAATCCGCTGCTTTCAGCTGTAATTTTATGAGTAAGAAATGCATCTCCTATGCTAGCTTAGCTGAAAAGGTTCTACGCTGGAAAACTCTGAAAACGTTAAAACTCTGCGGAACATTAGGACAAATCAGGAGTTCATCAATTCTTTCTCTGTTCTGCCAGAAAGTAGTGCTAATGTTAGTTCTCTTTC
This sequence comes from Gymnothorax reevesii, assembly GCA_029721435.1. Classification (NCBI taxonomy): domain Eukaryota; kingdom Metazoa; phylum Chordata; class Actinopteri; order Anguilliformes; family Muraenidae; genus Gymnothorax; species Gymnothorax reevesii. Next base: position 39,953,066 of record CM056582.1, on the reverse strand, counting down.
TGATTCCTGCTCCATACTTAGTGCAGCAGCTTCTTCGCAATAGACCAAGTGGTGGACCCTCAAACGTTGACTTTTTGTGACCACCACTCAGCAATTACTTCCTATTTTAACATTTCTTTTGAAAATATATTTAAGTCATCTGTAAAACTCGTCAAGCATAAAAGTTGCACATTTTTAAGAAAATTGAAAAATGGATAGAAATCACGAATATCTTTTCAGAAAAATTGTCCAGTCACGGCTCACGTTTCATTCTTATTTCGAGTTGCGAGCCGTTCTTTGACCAATTGCGTATCTTGTTGCATTGGTTCCTCCTTGTGCAAGATCGACGGCCTTGAATATGACTGGGACAATGCGTGCTTGAAATCAAATCCGGATTGTGTGAAGAGGTAATGTGAAGCCTATTTATTACAGCAAAGCTATACACCATGTTGAAATAAAAATCCTACAAACCTAATTTAGAGACAAGGTCAGCTTCTGTAAATAGCAAAGAAAAAAGGCTGGATTCGGAATTTTCCTGGGTTCTAAAACCTAGAAAGAAAAAGTAGAAAAAAAGTATAGGGGATCTAGATCTAGGTGGTCTAGTGGTGTATTACATTCATTTTATGCTCCTTTTCTCTTCAGGAAATTCATTGAAACTAACTTTCAAATGTATTTTTCCGTTTAGAAAACATTTAACAATAAAACTGCACTTGTTGTTTTCCTATTTATTGCTGCAATTATGAGAAAAACAAACCTAAACATGACCCTCGCAAATTCCCTGCCATCGCAGAAGCTCACAAAACTGCATTGTATTTCATCACCTGACGTGTATTGTCTGTGGGGAAATTGCTTGTGCAAGGCAACTTTTGCAAAACTAAATTTGTGTGTATTGCAATGGATATGTTTGCGTCTGAATTTGTTCGACAGGCATATCGTTGGTTGATCCTGCGCTATGTAAAAAATACACAAACTTTTTACATTCTATCTTATGCTATTTCGATATTACGAATCATTCCATCCAAGAGCTCAGGATCTTAGGATAAATTTACGATTTTACTGGTGGAAGAGAGCGTTGGAAAAATAGTTTTGTTCACTAGATCTGTTATCGTGTTCATCATTATTTGTCTATAGACGATACACGTCCAGTAGCACCATGCCATCAGGTAATACCATGTTTCACCATTTAAAATACGAAACTGAAGTGGAACTAGTAACTTTAAATTGAATTGAGGGGACATTCCACCTCGATTCAACAAATTTTAGAAAAACTTTTCCGCACGATCAATTTTGTTTGGTCTCAAAATTTTTTCAAACAAAGCTACATAACTTTAAAGCTCATTTGCAAAATATCAGATCAATATTCCTAATAGTTTTGGCTACAAAATTTATTAAAGACATCAATGTTAGGGCTAATTTTGACAATGCCTAATGAAAACCAGTTTTAAAATGGTCATAACTGATTGAGTTTTCAATCTATCACTTAGAAATGTTTGTGCTTTTTACTTGCTACCATTAGCCTTTGCTTCTTTGTTATTTAAGGTTTTACTTGAATTTTGTCAATTCAGTGGCATTCTCAATATGCTTGTTCATTTTACGCACTTAATCACAACCCCATATTTGGATTGCTCTAATATCAGAAATATTCCGAGCAACACCAAGATATTACGTGTGTCGCTTCTACACAGCAAGGTTTATAAGCACCATGAATTGCATGCTCATCAGAAGAATATTTCTCGAGAAAATAGGTGACAAAATCTGAAAAATCTTAAATTTGACCAATTTTCTAGTTCATTTAGCAAATAAATGATGACTAGTACCAGAACAAAACCTATATCATATAAAAGATCTATTTTTTGCAGATATTCTGTATAAAATTTGTTGTGGGATCTTGAACCATAATTATGTAATGAATTTTTCAATAACACTACCCAGACGATTGTAGATTGTAATAAAAAATATGAACATTTCCATTGTTGAGAGACATGTAAGTGGAAAAGTCTGCATGCACAACATTAATAATTACCAGGATCATTTCAACAGTTCATTTGAAGTGTTCCAGGAATGTGTCTGCTTTATTCCATCCCGAGTGATGGTGTATCTCCGTCCTATAGTCTTTCTTTTAATAAATACTTCACATCAGAATAAATATGTATCTAAATATGTAACTTCTTGATGAATGATGAATATCTGAAAAGTAATATCAGTTTTATTGTACATATTTTATTATGATATATCACAGTTGATTTTATCATTCTTTAGTTTACATCAGTGGCGTTACCAGGATGCTAAGCTTGGGTGGGCATTTGTCCTCTTTGGGGGGCCAAAAAAAAAAGAACCTCTAAATCGCCCTAAAATAAACAAATAGGGCCTATATATATTGTGGCGGCTGGCGAACGGGTGATAGAGGAGGGACATTAACAGGTGTGGTCAGTTTTCATTAATTACGCACACTAGGGTTGTGCCAATCGTGAACCGAAATTTTTAAAGGCGTAGCACCACCACCTGCTGCCATGGGGCGAACATCCGAGCTTTCCCTTTTCCTTTATTAAACTCATCGCAGGTTGAACGAAAGTGCGAAACATCAAACGGCATGTGAAATGCTTCCGGAAAAAAACTTGACTGACATCAGTATTTTTCGGCTACATGCTGCATGGATCCAAGTAAAGGGCTACAGAATTGCCCCCTATTAACCAATTAGGCAATTCTCAGAAAAACAAACCTGTTCCCATTTACTTTGCTTGATTGGCAATCAAATGGTGGATTTGTTTACTCTCTAAGTTGAAATTTAAATGGCCATAGAACAGCAGATTTGCATGAACGCGATTGTCATTGACACAAGATTTTGTGCGACTGATTATTTATATTTCACATTCACGTTTCATCCGCTTTTGGGGAAGAGAAAAGTTTTTTCTGATTATACAAACTGGCATTCTTTCAATCTAACACCGTAGCCCAATTAGGTTTGTCTGCTTTTCACCATCACATCTTAATCATTATAGGCCACTGAAATTGTTTGATTGTTATTGAGGCCATGTACACAGGAGCAGATTTAGGGAAGGGCGGAGCACCTGCAATTTGCAAAATCTAATCGGACCTCTTCCCGGCAGCATTTTAAATCGTTTTAAGCTGCTTCAGGTGTGTTATTTGAAGAAATTACACGCGACTGCCTACACGCCTCATGACTGTAAATTAAAAAAAAAAATCCTTGTTCATCATCGCCACATCCCAACTCAGCATTTCATCTCTCGTTGTAGTATATATAGGAGATCTATAATGATAAGATAAATATAAAGAGATTTGTTATAAGACCGCCCTGGATTTTAAGAGTCTAGAAAATATGCTAGGTGGAAAACATTCTGAAACGCGGATGAAACATGAATGTGAGATATAAATAATCAGTCGCACGAAATGGTATGTCAAACAACAAGACTGACAAAATAAGCGGTGGCAGAAGTAGCAACAAAAGAGATATGAGCAAAGTTTTAATTCCCTGAGAGAAGCACAGGGCCGTAGACGTGACCTCAGACTGATGAGTGAAGGCCGCAGTCTAAGAGAATGGGAGGGTCCCTAGTAATTTGGTAGTGCCCATTGGTTTCACAGCAGAATAGACTGGCAAAGGAATCTACCAATCACACATAGTGAAAGATAAATGAAACATACGTAAAACTCACTATAATGGCTGTGTATCTCTTGCTGTGAATCAGTTGGATGTCGCGTGTTTGCTGTCAAATTGTAGTAAATCAGTTTTTTTAATCTTTTTTTTCATTGGGTGGGCAGAACTTTTCTCAAGGTGGGCACTGCCCACCTCCTGCCCCCCCTTGGTAACGCCCCTGGTTTACATGTTTTGGCATTCCAATAAAGTCAGGTTGACCCTAATCCAATATTTTCAAATTGGCCTAATGAGTTTGAAAACTTGATGAGTGCACATGTATGGATTTCGCAATACTTGTAAAAAAAATTGCATTTCACAAGACTTGATAATGGGATTAAGAATCTTGTTTTGTCTTATGACAATGATGAAGTAAGCTCAGCTTGCATGTCCGGACAAGCCCTAGAAACACCAAAAACGGCTCTGGCCCAAATTAATTAGATCACAGAGAGTCATCATGATGGATCCATGTGCCTTTGGCATTCATTTGCCTGAACAATGTCACAAATTGGATTATACTAAGAAATTGAAAATGTAAGTTGACCCTATTATTTGCTTCTTACAGCCCACTTCATGTTCCATTCAGATGATTTTCAACTGAATTACTATTCATTACAAAACGTGTATGTGTTACATCCGGGGATGTATATTTGCTTAATTGTCGTCTCACAGGTAATCGTGTTAATGAAGCTACATATGATTGGACCTGATCGGAACCTCATATGAGTCTGCAGAAGCTGTGTGACCGGCAGTCTTCCCTTCGTTGACCCCAGAAACGCATCTGTAATAATCTCCATTGTTGTAATCTTTGTTGTTGTTGCGCGGTTGTGTTGAGATCCTTGAAAGTCTAAACGTATATTTGATGAACTTGTTCCGAAATGATAATCAATATTTGAATTGAATGCAGTTGCTGTGTACAGTCTATACGTCGTGCAGCCTACTTGTAAAGAGCAGTAAGGAGTGAGCGCCGTTTGTTTTGATTCCTTTTCTGCTGGTTATGTTAGGAAGTTAGGTAAGTTGATTTGTCCTTTTTGTTTTTCGGTGAGGAAAATTAGTTCATTTTGCTTTCAGATTCTTTTGTTTGTTGTTTTGGCATCGCCCACTCTGCAGCCTGTTGCTCTCCGGGGTCGACATGTGTAAGCAAAGCTTCATAATAAAGTTTGTTTATCTTTTGATGGTGTGTTTGCATGTTCTTGGGATGGGAAAGGGGACACTCACTTCAAGCTGTCCTAGCTTTACCCTAGACGGGGGCCGTAACCGTATGCAAGGATTTTACGTAGCTCTCTGTTATCTTTCAGACTAAGGAAGTTGCTTCCAGTTGGTTCCCTACCAGAAATTGAGCAACTCAGGCTGCAACACAGATGCTCACTGGATGTTTTACCTGAAAACGCAACAGTCTGCCTTCACCACAAGAAGTTCTACCTTGAACTGTATTCATCTCTCCAGAAAGCCTGCTGTAATCCTTACGGTTTGCATGCTGCACCAGTAAGGAAAAGTCTGAGAACCATCACACTTCCTACTGCAGAGAGGATCAACCTACCTAATGTGAGAGCTGGTATGAAAATGTGTACCAAGTGTCGCGAAGGATCCCTAGTGACTGCTGAAGTCCTAGATGCTGAGGAATCTAAGACCGAAACTGAGACTGACACAGTGGACTTTGTTCCATCGTCTCAGGTAAAGGAGCATCTGGATGAAAGTTTTACTGCAATGGGCAGTAAGAGGGACACAGGCTCCTCTGTTCAGAGGAAAGTTCAGAAGGTTCTAGATAAGTCCAGGGAAATGAGTCAGGCTGCTGGTATCCCATCATCATCTGTACCAGTTCATGCTGAAGAGGCCCCAGGTACTTCTGCTGACAGTGAAATAGAGTACCTTTTAACAGTCATAAAAGACAAACTGGAACTTACTCAGGGAAAACAGGAAACACTGAAGCTATTGACCCTCACGCCAAAGAGTTGGACCATTGCTACTTCAGCAAAGAAGTTTCGTGTCACCAATTATCTTGTGAGACACACCAGAGAACTGAGGATTAAAGACGAGATTCTACCAGATGTACAACCAAGTCCTCAGTTTCTTAGATGATAATGAGATTTCAAGAATGATGCCGGGCAAGAAGGATTTTGTGAGTGTAAAACAACAGAAAGTACACAAGCAGAAACAGTCTCATCTTAATCTTGATTAATCTTAATGAGGCTGACCGAGTGTTCAAAGAAAGACATCTAGATGTCAAAATAGCCATTTCTAAATTTTGCAAGCTTCTGCCGAAGGAGTGTGTTCCAGTAGGTGGTAAGGGCACCCATTCAGTGTGTGTATGTACTCAGCATCAGAATGTGAAGTTGATGTTTTCGTCCGATCATCTTATCATCTGTTTTCATCTTTCCCTCCTGGGCTTAGCAACACAATTACATACCATGGCCTACTTGAATGTTCAGTATGCTCTACAGAAAATATGGAATGCATGCTGCACCAGTGTGAGAACTGTCTGGGTTCTGAGAAGCTAGAAGAGTTCCTATATGACAAAATTACAGATGAAGTGGACACCATAAAGTTCAAGCAATGGGTATTCACGAGAGATGCAGTCCAGGGGTATCACTGGGAGAATTCCTAGTGTACCTTGCATTCCTTCACAGTCTACTACAAACAAAGTGGAGAAGACCATTTAAAATGTTTGAGTATCTGTATTATCAGTGACTGTTTAAAACACGATACTGTTGCTGTGCACACCTTCATTTCAGAGGTAATGCCTAACATCAAAGAATTTGTCCCAGATTTGAAGAAAATCTACTAAATCTCTGATGGGTCAGATGCTCAGTTTAAAAACTTTATTAATCTGATGCTTCATAAAAGTGATTTTAATGTTGAAGCAGAGTGGCATTTCTTTGCCACATCACATGGCAAATCACCATGCGATGGCACTGGGGGAACTGTGAAGAGGGAAGCTTCCCGAGCAAGCCTGCAGGCAGCGACAGCCAACCACATATAGACTCCAAGTGACTTGTATCAGAGGTCTAAATCAAATCTGACAGGGATTCGCCTAGTATGGGAGGACAAGAACTCTTTTTTTTTTTTTCTCGTAATGCTGAACAACTGATGAAGCGTTTGGAAAAAGTCAAAACCATTGCCGGGACTAGGGGTAATCACTGATTCATACCAAATAATGATGAGTTGCTTGTCAGCAGAGTTTCAGAGGCTGATGGCTTTGCTGTTAAAATTTAGTAATGTCACCACTGACAGTCACCAGGTCACTTTGTAAGTTGCATCTATGATGGTCAGTAGTGGGTTGGGTTCATCTAGGATGTATCTGAAGAGCACAGTGATGTGGAAGTTAAGTTTAGGCATTCCCATGGCCCAGCAAGAAGCCATTGCTGGCCCAGGAGGGAGGACCTTTGCTGGGTCCTTTACCCAGCCCATCATTTCCACAATCAAGCCTCCTATTATGGCTACAGGAAGGAGATGTACTATTACTTAGGATGAAATAAACCAAGCTGACTCATTCCTGGAACACTTTAAGTGAACTGTTGAAATGATCCTGAAAATTATTAATGTTGTACATGCAGAGTTCTCCGCTTACATGTCTCTCAACAATAGAAATATTCATATTTTTTATTAAAATAAAAGTGTTTATTGAAAAATTCATTACATAATAATGTTTCAAGATCCCACAATAAACTGTATACAGAATATTTGCAAAATATAGATATTTCATATGATATATGTTTTGTTCTGGTACTAGTTGTAATTTTTTGTTACATGAACTTGAAAATTGGTCAAATTTAAGATTTTTCTGATTTTGGCACCTATTTCTCTAGAAATATTCTTCTAATGAGCATGCAATTCATGGTGCCTATAAATCCTGCAGTGTAGAAGCCACATATGTAATATCTTTGTGTTGGTCAGAATATTTCTCATGTTAGAACAATGCAAATATGGTGCTTTGATTAAGTGCGTAAAATTAACAAGCATATTTAGGATTCCAAGGAATTCACAAAATTCAAGTAAAAGCTTAAATAATAAAGACACAAAGGCTAATGGTGCTTAATTTGAAACATAACAAAACATTTCTATGTGATAGCATAAAAACTCTTTCAGTTATGACCACTTCAAAACTGGTTTTCATTTGACGTTGTCAAAATTATCATAAAAACCGCCCAGACATCGATGTCTTCAATAATATTTGTAGCCAAAACTGTCAAGAATATTGATCTAATATTTTGCAAATGAGTCAAAACTAACGTAACTGTGTGGAAAAAAATTCAGACCAAACAAAATTTGTCATGAGGGAGGCATTTGTTGAATTGAGGTGGAATGTCACAAAGAGCACTTTTTTTTTTTCCAAAATGCGTATCTCACATGCATGAAAGAAAAAAATCCACAATATTGTAAAAATCTCACTATTCTGACAAATATTTCACAAAGTGATGGTTTTCCAGGGTTACTTAGCTGTCAGTGACACTGAAGTTGGCTACAAATGGTAAACTGTACCTGAAATAGCATCATGTCCATGAATATGGAAACAAAATTAAAAAAACATGAAAACTTGTAAAATGAAGGAAAAAAAAACGTGACATAAGTAGGACTGGGGTCATTAATGAATAATGTGTGCATTTTTTAAAAGTTTGTGTTAGTCAAGTTAAGTCATGCATGTTTGTGAAGTCTTAAGATAATGACTCCATCATCTTGGTTCTAGTATTCATATCTATTTCAGAGGAAAAAATGATAATAATGATTGGACATGTAATGGTAATAATAATAATAATAATAACAACAACAACAACAACAACAACAAGTGGTGCCAGGCACAAGAAACCCCGCCCCTCGCACATACTTCGACCTACTTCTCTGAAATTCAATAGGCATCTATTCTGGGTCAGTGGCAATCCCTAAACCCAATTTGGGGCGAATCTGGCCAATTGTTAACACTTAGGGCTCTAATTTCCTGGCGCAGCGCAGCTGGCGTAGCGAGGCGCAGCCCGCGCAGTGGTAATTTCGTACGGCGCAGCCCGCGTAGTGGTAATTTCGTGAGGTGCGCAGCCTTCGGTAGACGAAGGTGCGCCGAGATGGGTGTGGCGGCGTAGTGGGGGGAGGTGTCACATATTCATCAAGACGCAGTGACAATTTCGTAGAAAAAGTCTCCGCTGGAGTTGCGCAGAAAACTCGCCAGCTCCAACCTGGTTTAATTTCCGTGCAGTGGTAATTTGGCTGACCGGCGCAGAGTGCGCACACGTCACCGAAATCTCACAGGCAGGTTTACAGAATGTCAGGCACATTTCAATGCAAGAAAAAAATTACAGGAAGCACTATTTAATGTAACTATCTGAATAAGGACATAAATTATAGTATCTATATCGATTGTCCTGATGTCAGGCGGTTGCCACGCGTAATGGAAACTTGACCTGGCTTAATCAACGCAACTGAATCTGTGATGCAAACAACGACTTCACATCTTTCTCAGCCAACCACAAACTGTATAATATCGAACAGATTCACGCTTTTTTTCCACAGCAGAGATAATATAGTGCGTGAGCAAATCAATTCCATGACCACTGACAGAGTGAAGAAATCATCGCATGCACGATCAAGACTGTCCGACACGAAATGCAAATTACTCCATGTCCAGCAGCCAGCAAAAAGTAAAAGTATTGATATGAGAACAGATTTATAACGAAATAAAGAATAAAAATATATCAGCAACAAACGTGATATCAAACAAAGATGACCCGCCAATAAATAAATCGCAGTGTTCATTGGATGCTCTGTTGTTAAAATGTTTCTTTTTATTCTTTATTTCATTATCATTCTGTTCTAATCGTCCACTTTTTTTGGCTGTCAGACGCGGAGGCATTGTATATTGTCTCGCGCCAGTGTCGACTCACTTTATTGAGCAGAGCTTAAACAGAAACATTGATTGAAATTCTCGGTACTCATCTTGAAGAACTGAACCCTCTTATCAAACATTCACGTTTAATGTCTGAAAGAGTCAGTAGATTTGAAGAAATTAAAAACAATAATAGACTGTCGGACACGACGATTTATTAAAACCCTGTCAGACCTTTGGACACAAGACGCAATCTGTCGAGCGAAAAATTCGTTCGCGTCCAGTGTGCAAGCGGCTTAATACTAGGCTACTATTATTGTCACTTATGCTTTATCGTCTTTAGTGGGGGAAAGGAATGCAGCCTGATTGCGATGATCTCGTACTGAGTTAGGATCACATATTGGAAATAAATGTGTAACGTATCTTGCTTTGTTGTATATGCATGTTAATCCCAAAATTTTAAGCAGCTACAGTTTGTAATAATAGAAACACGCTATCCATCGTTTCTCTTGCCAGTGAGCAATATTTGACTCGGCTGGGTCGCCTTCTATATTCTAACTCATTAAAGGTGAGGTGAGGAGCTCATTTGACTGGTGAAGATTTGACTCGGCTGTGTTATACCCAAACACGCCTTCTTTGCCAACTTGCGCTGGAAGGAGGGACAGAGGCGGGACAGAGGAGTGCTTGCGCCAGGCTACGCCGGGCACGAAATTGCCACATACGCCTGGACACACCCCGTTGGCGCGGCGCACCCCCCATGCGCTGCGCCTGCGCCTGGTCTACGAAATTAGAGCCCTTAAGCTGCAAAACTAAACAAACAAACACAGAAACAAACTGAAACAAAAACAATACCCCTTGTCCTCACCCTTCGGGTGGGGCTGGGTAATAATAATTACGATCATGAAATATAAAAATCAATGTTCACAATCTGATCAGAATTCATGTTTTCACCCCCATTATACAGTATATTTCCTTTCATTTCCTGTTTGTGTTTGTGTGTTCATGAAGAAACACAATCAGTTTCAACAAGTATACATATACACAAGACATTTGTGGGGTACCAATAGAAGCCTGAAAGGCTTGTTAATAAAAGGCGCAAACATTATAATATACTATAAAAAGAATAGACAAAATAAACACGTGAAAACTCCATAATATACAGCATACAATATGGAATCAAGATACAGAAAGGAAAGGAAGACTAGAAGAGGAGGCATGATTCAATGGCCTCCCTCCCCCGAACAAAACTCTTTGCACCGGAAGTGGTTTTGAAGAGGGAATATAGGGGAAAAGAAGAGCGACAAATTACTTTTCACGCATCTCTTGGATAATATGTACGACGATATTCATGTTCTTATTGAGCAAAAAGGATGCTCATTCGTCAACAACAATTCTTCATTATATGATCAAGAACATTCCAAAGACATGTTCCAGCGTTGATATTTCCATCTTCAGACCCTAACTGGATGGTACTCCTGATCAGAATGTGTAGACCTTTCAGAGAGACACCAAAACTTGATGGTGCTCCTGAGACATTGGACAGTGCCTCCTGGTGGATTTGGTCAAAGATACGTTTACATGCTGTAATGATCCCTAATCTTTGATATGGGGCATTTTAAGATTCCAGTCACGAGAACTTGCGTTTTATGGCTTGGGAGATGTGATGAGAGTGGAGAGGAGAGTGATGATCAGAATCAAATTGATATGTTGTTTGTTTAAAGATCTGCATTTTTGCCTCTTAATATAGTCCTCCTATGATGGCCCCACTTTCCTCTTCCGAAGCATGAGTATTCTCCCTTTTGAAAACAACCGCTCGACTGTGACTTTCTCCTCTTCAGTCTATGAAATAACTTTACTGTACACCCACATTCTGCAAGGGTTACTAACTTACTACAAATTATCTCTGCCGGTTTTTGATTCACTGAATGGATGTAGCAGAGGAATGGAGGCACATGTATGCACATATACAAAACTGTTTAGGGGGGGGTTTCGACGGAGATTGAACTTGGCCTTCTGCACAATCACAGCTATTATTTTACCTCCTTGAAAAATGTGAAAGTAGCTGATTTGGCTGTGAGCATTTTGTTTTAGAGGATGAGGCAAATGGGCCTTCCAGACCCAGTTCCTATGGTCTGGGTAGCTGCCATGGTGCCAATACAACCGAGTGATTAAAAAGCCTGAATCTAGATGTATGTTGAGATCCTGCATTTTCTGTCTTTGCCATGCCATGTCCCATGCCCATGTTCACGTCTAGTTCAAGTTCTGTGCCTGGCCTAGTGCCATGAATTATTGATTCTTGTGTTTTAGTGACCACTGCTTCGACTGACCATTCTTGGATTATGTATTGTGTATTTGGTTATTATGATTTCTTGTTTTAGTTTATCTAATTTCCATGCCATGTTTCGTTTTCATAGCCATGTTTATTTTCCTTGCCATGCTTTGCACTTTGTCTCCCCCGTCTTGTCAGGTGTGTATCTTTGCTCACGGTCCCTTGTCTTGTGTGCCACTCATTCAAGTGATTTATTGGTTTCTGGGTTTCAATATTCTTTCATTATCTTGTGTTCTTCCTTCTCCTTACTTTTACTATCTTACTAACACAGACTAACAGTTTATTATTTTCGCTAATTACTAACCAACCCTAACCCACACTAACCCTGTATATTTTGACTAACTTACTAACAAGCACTCGGGATTGTATAGCTGCACTTATTAATTGACTAACTCTCAGTAGTCGCCCTATTCTAGTCGCCGCCTCCTTGCCTTTCCCTAATTATCTTTGCTGCGATTTTCTGTGGGTCTCCACAAATACTTTGTGCTTTCCTTTCTCTAAATTATGCACTTTTAGTACTACGTGACTGAAGCTGTTTGTCTGTCCATAGGTTTGTCTTGTTATCCCTGTCCGCGTTTTGGCTTCGGCCAAATTCATGTAATTAGTTTATTCCTATTGTATTGTTCCATTGATTGCACCTGTTCTCCCTGATCATGTCTTCTTCCGGATGTGTATATAAGATGTTTGATTCACTTCCTTGTCAGAGTTGACGCCTCAGAAATTGAGCAGTGGCGAATAGTAAAAATCTGACGCGCGTCATATGCTGCCAGTGGGTGTTGCTCCATTGAAATGAATGTAACGTTAGCTAATCAATTTTTTGACCCGGGTCTCACGCTTCCAGTGGGCGCTTTAATTGTCAATTAAATGACCCCAATGACGCTGGTACATGCATTAGCATCCATTTTTTCACTTTGTAGTGGTGGTATTTGATTGACAGGTGACAATTGAGAGTGGGCGTCGTTTCAGGGCCCCCAGCGGACACGCTCCCAGCGTCTTAGAGCAGAGATAACTCCTTCATCTTTCAGGTTTTTGAAACCTAATTTTTAATACTTGGCGAATTTTTTGATCATTCAAATTTTTCTGGGTGGTTAATAACACACTTTTCTCTGCTGAGAGAAACTCAGGAGACATATTTATTATGACTTTATACGGACTTTAAACTAAAATATAGAAAATGGTACATTTGCGAATTTGTTCCCCATGCAAGAAAACCCATTAGTCAAGTTAGGTTGATTGAGCAGTCATTAAGCCAACCTCAACCATGTGGTCAACCCACCAGGCCATGGAAGAGAAAAGAGTTGATGTATGCCTTTATATATATGCACTGAAACGGGCCCACTGCTAATAGTTTGCTGTGACAAAAAAGGCATTATTCCTACCAAGCTGTTTACGTGGCCAATGAAAATGAATTTTTCGTAAATATTCGCATTTACATGCAGCCGTGGCTACTCAGAATAAAAGAGGATTTTTCTAGTTTTCCACCACGGTGGACTGTGCGAACACAGTCTCCCACTTTTATTCGTTAAACCGCCTTTTTGCTGTAGAAATATTTGCACGTTTCCAAATAACCTGTAAATATTCAAGTGTTTCATAATGTCTAAGAGTGAATTTCTCCTTCCGTCCAGACATGTGGGCTTTACTGGCCTTGAACAGGCGGCTGTGTGATGAGAACTCCAGTAAAAAGCCCAAATGAGATGCTTTTTCTGAATGCGCTGTATAGAGTACCCTCCCGCATGAATGGCACCAAATGAGCAAAAGGAGATGCAGAGAAATGTCATTATTATCTGTCCTCTTGATCTTTCATTTTAAACATTCACAAAGATCTAACCCTTAATTGACGCAACATAATCAAACATTACATTTTTTATCATGAAAATTTTTTTCAAAAATATATTAACAACTATTATTAGCACCCCTCCATCCATTCACTGATTTGTGCAGCTGAACAACTTTTCGTCACACATAGCTAGTTACTGCATTTTCAGCTCTTTCCAAGATGACAGAGCTAAAGAAAACACTAGATTGGACAACATCATTGGCTGAACCAACCAGAAAACATGAGACGCGTCTGCCATCTTGTGTAAGGAATCGGCAGAGGAATTGCGCAATCAAACGTTATGTATGTGCATATGTGACTTGATAAAATCATATGAAGAAGAATTAATTTCTTTCACAATAAAAATATTATGTATGATAAGTGATAAATCTTTTAATTGCATTATAATCAGCATCAAATTCACTTTCGGGTCTATTTTTCCCATATTCTCATATACAAACGTCACCTAGGTTAAAGGAGAATTCCAGTGTGAAATTGACTTGGAGTGTATTGAAACATGGTAATGAGTGCTAACTTTTGTCAATTACCGCACCTCCGTACGCACGCAACATGTCAAAATAAATGACTTTTTAGCCGAAGCTCCCAACAGGCTTACAATGGTAGTGAACGAGGCATAGCGTTGCCATGCAAAGAAATCGCTATTTTTTTTTATCATTAACAAGGCTCAAAGTAGCTCCACACTTCATCGGTAGAATTCCGAGGGTCCTGACATTTAAAAAAAGGCACTGAGAACCTTAAAAATGCACCGGTAGTTTATTGAAATGACTATTTATGCAAACAGTACATTGAGGTAGTTTCCAGTCGCCTCCATCTCGAAAGTCACGGTAAGTCGATTGACTAGCACGATCAAATAGGAAGGATAGGGGAACAGATCGTAATCTATTCGTTCCTGCTCATCAATTGACTTATTGTGACTTTCAAGATGGAGGCGACTGGAAGCTACCTCAAGGTACTGTTTGCATAAATAGTCTTTTTTAATAAACTAACTGTGCATTTTTAAAGTTCTCAGTGCCTCGTTTTAAATATCATGGCCCTCGGAATTCAACCGATGCAGCTACCATTGTAAGCCTGTAAGGAGTTTCGGCTAAAAAGCCATTTATTTCGAAATGTTGCGTGCGTATGGATGTGGGCTATTGGACAAAAGTTAGTACTCATTATCATGTTTCAATACACCCCAAGTCAATATCACACCGGAATTCCCTTTAATATACCCTGAGAATCTAACTTCATGTCAAAATCATCACATATGAACTTATATTTGGTGACATTCAACTTGACTGTTGCTGACCTTTGAAGGTCAAACTTGACATAATACAATTACAATGCCAAAAAGGTCACAGATGGAGCCTAGGTTTGTATTAGGAAGTCATAAATGAACTTTCATTTGGTGACCTTCGTATCGACTGTCAAAGGTCAAATATGACCTAGTGAAAATGCAATGACTTGTATCACTAAAATGGTCACAGACGGAGCCTACATTTGTGTGACTGACATCTAGGAAGTCACTTATGAACTTTCATTTGGCGACATTCAACTTGACTGTCAGTGACCCTTGAGGGTCAAACTCGACAGTGAAATTACAGTGACTTGTATCACCAAAATGGTCACAGATTGAGCCAAGTTTTATACAGAGACATTTAAAAAGTCATATATGAAGTCTAGTAGCTGATCTCAACTTGACATTCTGTGAGCATTAAAGCTCAAAATTGACATTGAATTTTCAATTACTTTTATCACCAAAACTGCTTCAGAGCTTAGGATTGGGTTTGTATTGCAGGAGGTCTTATAAATGTGTGTAAACTTTTATTTAGTGACCTTGCCATTGATTTTCTTTGATTCAAATGTCAAATTTTGCATTAGATTTGTATCATCATTATAAGACTGCTCGCCGGTAAGCAACAAGACCCTTGGTCCGATATTATTATTTTTATTTATTTATTTATTTTAATCTAGGAAAAGAAAGGGCATTTCATCTTGCAGTGGATAGAGCCTCTTATGTTTTTGCCCTCTCTGTGTCACTACGCACGGCTGTGCTAATTAAAAATACCATCATATGTGGGAGAAAGAGGATTGGGCCAAAATAAAGCTGGAGCAACTGAGCGAGGCTTCCTCTGAGACTGAAGTGGCAAGAAGTGACTTATGCTTGAATGTGAGCTGTGTGCATAAACTGATGTGATTCAAGAATGCAGTATAAATAGGAGGGTTGCAATTCCCTGTGTGAGCCAGTATGAATCATTACTCATCCTGGATGCACACTTTATCCAATGTTTTTGTTTCTGTGGAATTCAGGGTTGCTCAGATCATCGGAATTGCTACCAAAACTAAATGTCTGTGAAGCTCACAATGTACTGTTTTTGTTCAGACGAGTTTAGGTATTTAGATACAAATTGATTCAATTGCGTTTCAATTTTTCAAGCTGTACCTTGTGTTCCAGACCAGGAATCAAGTGCAGAGGCGGAGTACGGTCCAATAAGAAAGACAAGATAACCTTTATCATTCCAAGAGGGAAATTTGTTGCTCTCTACATGAAATCACAGAGCACATATTAGGATACAGAGTTACAAAAACAAAACGCTAAGATATTTGAACAGCCACAACCTGGCAAACATATTTGGGCTCAGTCATGTGGAAACGGAATTTCAGTTTCATGACTAATATGGCTGCTACTCAGCTAAGAAAGACTTGACATGCTATTGTAATACATAGGCAAGGGTAGGTTTGAGGTTCTGCAAGGCAAATTTCTGGAATTAGCTGGGTAGCTTAGGAGCGGGTTGTGCTCTGGATTATTTAGGGCTGCTGTCGTTGGCTTGGTTATTCACGATTTCATTCACTGTTGCAACATTATTTTAGTTTAATTAATTAACAAATGCAATTTCTCTGATGCGGCTCATATTAAAGTGGATCAATGCAGGTGAATTTTAAACCGTTCCTTTTTTCTTTAAATGGCGAGAACAGGCCGAACACTTTAATGACACTGTATAATGATAGTGAAAAAATTTTCTCTTTTGTCTCTGAGAATCTCGGTAATGGACTTAAAGGGTTAACATCATTTTAGAGGTTTGGGGCAAATGACCCATAACATGCTGCTCTTTTATTGAAGTGCTCTGAAGTGACTTTTTATTGTTTTTGGGTTACTTGAAAATATAATTGCCAAATATGGGCAAGGTTTCAAGGTACTCTCATTTGGATGATGTGATGATTTTTTGACTGTTTTTATTTGTGTTTTAAACGGTTTATTCTTTTAAGTTTTTTCTCGCCAGATTCTGCTTATTTATTAATGCTATTTTTGCTATGAGTCGTGTATTATATTTATACATATTTTTTGTTAGTTTTTTTGCTCATTTTTGTCTGTTCTTAATTGTTTGGTTCATTATTTGTTTTATGTACTGCTGCCAGTCCTCGCCAGGACACACTTGTAAAAGAGATTTTTAATCTCAATGTGGCTTTCCTGGTTAAATAAAAATATCTCCTAGTTTCAGAATATTTCACACTCTTGTAATTTTCAGCCTCTTTGAAAGTGCTGTCAAGGATTAACTGAAGTAGTGTTTAAACTTTTTAAAACTCCCAATACATCCACTCAAAACTTAATATATTCTTGCCCTTTAATGCAATGCCTTTAATCTTGAAAAGACTTCCATTTTTTTGATATTACACTGTTTTGCGTATAAACAGGCATTTAACTTACGGTAATGTGAGTAACGTAATACGCGTTATGAGCTCTTTTTTATCCCCTTGAGCCTCAGTCTTATTGTCTAATTTAAAGCTGAATAAAGTATGCAGGTAGCCAGCTGTTAAGGTAACTTATATACTTAAGATTTAAAGGAGACATATTATGTCGTTTTAACTGTGCTAATGTTCCCATTGTGTCAGTTCTGAACACGTACTGAGTAGTTTAGCATGACTTTCAGATCGAAAAACTCCCTACCTTTCTCAGAGCTGCACCCAGAAAAATACCCATTTTAACAGCCTTGCAGCCACTACCTGAAAATGGTCGCTTTTGGACTACACTCTGCCATGATTGGGTGGAACCAGAGGCAGGAGGGGCTCCACACAGGGGCTCCCACACAGCTCCAGGTGCTCTTTTACTATAAGTTATTAATTGCTTGTTTTTAATATTGCCTTGGTATTGGCCTGAGGGTTGCCGTATTGGCCCAAGGTTGCAAGCCTAGGGCCAATACCACGGCAATGCGAAAATAAGCAATTTATAATATTTTTATTAATCGGTTAAGTATGTTGTGCAATCATGACAATTCTCTGCCTATGACTTTTGAAGTAAGCAACTGCAAGACTCATTAAAGAGCTAAATGCTAGGTCCGCAACTGTCGTCTGCTTCTGTGAAGTGAGCGAATGCCACAGTTGCCAATGCTTACTTGTGCACGTGCTGACCTCCCCCAGTACAGCTTAAGGTCAGCCAGTACAACTGCTAATACAAGATATATTGGCAGGCCATTTATACTGTATGCGAGTAATAACATACATAACCAATTATCATTAATCTATACTATATCAGGGCTCTCAAGTCTCACGCAATGAGCATGATGGTCACTCATTTCA
Source organism: Gymnothorax reevesii (assembly GCA_029721435.1). Taxonomy (NCBI): domain Eukaryota; kingdom Metazoa; phylum Chordata; class Actinopteri; order Anguilliformes; family Muraenidae; genus Gymnothorax; species Gymnothorax reevesii. The sequence continues at coordinate 39,934,906 of CM056582.1, read as the reverse complement.
GTCGGATGTCACGCACTTAGGCCATACACAGTATTTCTCAGGCAAAGAAATGATGAAAACGAAAAAATTTCCAACAGTTTGCCAATATGCACAGCAGCACCGCTATAACAGTGGAAACTGGCAGGAATCAAACACGTCGTCCCTGGAGTTCTCGGTGGCAGCTTGCCACCTGCTAGCCAATTATTAAAAGGAAAGCCAGTCAATTTTCCCTGTCAACAAAAGTCTGAGTCTGAAAGTCTAGAAAACTTTCTTCCACTCTTTGCTACCTTGGTGATCTAGCTCATAAGATATTGTCTACACAATAGCCAATCAGATAATATGTTTGGCATGGATGTGGAAGCTTATAGCATTCTCTGAATATGAAAAACATGGATCAGCATAATATGTCTGCTTTAATTACTGGTGCTAAGTCTCTGACTCATTAATGCAATTTTTTTATAAATTGATGGGTGGGATTTCATTGTCAATTCGCAGGCAGAGGCATTGGCATGTTTTTATTCACAAAGCTCTTTTGAGCAAACTTCTGTTTATCTCCATAATCTGCTGTATGAAAGCACTGGTAGCTATCGCTACTATTTTCTCCTCCAAAAGACGATGCCACCAGAAATCAGTGGGTAGCTTTTTTGTTTGCTAGCGGCAAACAGCCACACTGAAAGGGAACGGTAGCTGTTTGTGCTCGGTATTTCACCGAAGACAGCTTTGTCAATAAAGGATAATTGGACGTTGGACATGCGTCTCAGCTGCTTCTCAAACCTGAAGCAGATGCATTGATCAAGCGCTCGGAGCCACAAGCTGTATGTAGGTTCCATTTCGTTGGTGTTGCGGCAGTGAATGAGGATTACTTGACTCGCGTGTTAACAAAACAATTCCACGGATTCCAGAGATTTGAAAGGTCAAAGAAAATTTTATTTTAAAGAAAAACACGCTTGTTCGTTCAACAATTATTTACAAACTTACATTATATCCAATCCATTCACTTTTTCCTTTTAATTATCCGAACACTGCAGTCAAAAAACTGTACGTTCAAAACTGCCAAGCACACCCCATGATTCTTAGCACCCAAAAGCCACATAAGCACCCAAATTTGTAAAGCTTTTCCTATCTTGAGCACCAAGCCCCGTGTGAAATGACTGCAGTTGCGCACAATTATACTTATATGATAAATGAGAAATGTGTGCTCTTTAATTATGGAGGCTACACAAACACTCCACTATCTATTCATTATTGTAAAATTAATAATGCAATTCATACGTTTAAACATATATTGCTGAAGCATATAATTGAAAACAAAATGCAATTTTGGCTCTTACATACCAGCCCCTAATTGTCAAGTGTATGGACTGCATTACAATTACCGAATTGAAATAGAGCCGCTAAACAAAACAACATGCCGTAAATTGTATTGCTCTTCATGCTTGTTCATGTACTGTACTGTAAAGTGGGAAATATTCATGGCTATTGTTGCAACTTTCACAAGGTTTCAGTTTAGCATTTTAGTGACCCTGTAGTAGGTCTTTCCTTCAATAAATTTCCTTTTTTGTGGCGTTTAAATTTTGTGACAAATGGGTCATCGTGAAAAACACCAAATTAAAACGTATACGAATATTTCCCGGTTCACAGTACAATCACTCTCTAATATTAGAACCCTTCATGATCCATCTTTTGTTCATTTGACATGTTTGACATACAAAATGTAGCTTAAAGTGATCATATCGCTTTACAAATTCGTAATTTTAAAATGGGACGTTTTAGATTTTGAATTCAGTTCATGGGTAAATGTATTTTCTACTACATGCTGTGGTGTTTTAAGTAGTCCCCCCAGGAATCTGCGGAGAAAAAGTGTTGATTCCGCGGAGAACATGCCTGATTCTGCGGAGAGCAATTCTTGATTCCGCGGCTTGAAAGTTGATTTTCCGCGGACATTAAAAAAAAACCTAAAATGACCAGTTATAAAGCAAATTTTTGTAATAATGAAGCAAAAATTCTCTTATGAAATTATTTGCAATACCAAAACACTGCGAAATATTGTGGTTATAAAATAAGCAGCATCAATATTCTTTTTGTCCCTCTTGAGCAGATTTATTTGCATAACTTATAAAGTGCAAAACATTTCACCAAACTATGGGTGAACGAGGCTTAGTAACTGGAACAAGTGCCAAAGATCAAAGTAAAGATTTAAACAAAGCGTACACTATTTACTGTATCCTCAGGATATTGTAGACGTTACGGCATACCATAGACTGTATAAAAAGATGGATGAAGCTACCGTGATGTCACCCACTGGTCCGAAGATGAAGAAGTGAATCGAAGATCCGGGGAGGAACGTGGCTCTGGATCTGACCGTATCGGACGAGGACCAGAGGATAGCGACACCCCAGAAGCATATTCTGGCTTTATACTTTATTCTAGTTTATATGGGACCTTAATTCACGAGAATGAATGTCATGATATATCGAAGGAGACCTGAAAATTGCTATAGCTAACATAAAATGATGTGAAAAATCATTATTTAAATTAAAAATCAGGTCGGAAAGTAGGATCATTTTCTCATAGACTTCTATTGCATTGAACTTCTTTCTGCAACCACTGACATCGCCATCTGCTGGCCATTAAATAAAATGCCATTCTACGGTACTTCCACATGGGCTTCTTTTTTCAAATCAGGGCGCTGCGTCCATCTTTTTATATAGTTTATACCGCATACAGCAGAAAAAAATCAGTTTCCGTAACCGGCAGCACCAGCTGTGAGTCTTAGATCCCGTTTATCTGACTGCAAAATCTAGCGGCCGGGATGAAAAATACATGTAAAATATTAAATTCTGCACCTCGCCCTATATTCCGCGGACTGCTTTGATCCTGGGGGGACTATTTAAGGTATAAAGACGTTTGTAAGGTGATATGAATGCTTTAAAGACATTTTTTCTTGAAAATAAAAAGTAAAATATAAATGGCAAATTTCTACTGTTGTACCTGCACATATTTGCTAATAGCTCAAAGACCGTTTGAGTGCCTATCACAAAACCTACAGGAGAGCTTCTTAACATCATAAGCTACTTCGTGCGTGAATTTTAAGAAATTTGAAAACTATGTTTTTTTGCAATACACCTTTAAATATTTTGATGTGCTGTAACTTTTTTCCATTTGACTCTATGGAAAAGTTGAGAAAGAGACTTCTAGGGCTTGAAAAGACCTTTCCGATGAGACCACAATCAATTCTCTAGCTGTTATACTAAGGGAGATATACGTGTTTGAAGTCGCAAGGGCACACTAATTAGTCAAAACTTTGTTAACGAATTACTCCCTAATTAGGAGGTATTGAGCAAAAATATTTCAGATTTATTCATTACTCATAGGTCCTCATTCATCCACAAACTTTCACAAAATTCCAAGAGATGTTTGGAAATTCTTGTTTGATTTGACATGGAATGACCCAGAGGTTGCCAGCACGTGTCTCAACGCTGGGGCTCTATCTTTACCAAAGGCCCATAATCCATCAAACTTAATGACATACAGTATGTCCCTCTAAATGTCCACATAGCCTAGTCTGCCTCTAAGAGCAAACAAAGCTTAGTTATTGGTCTGTCCAATATGCTGGTGCTTGTTTTTAACTTCACTTACCATACCAAACCCTTAGAGTCTGGAGTTGTACTCAGGATACTGTGTATTATCAGGACAATGTCCCCTGGCTTTAGTTTCTTTGAGCAACAGCCAATTTTTGTCTTTCCTGGAGATCTGGCAGGTATTCTTTTGTCCACCATTCCAGAATAAGTCAGCCATATACTGCACTTGACGCCATCTTCTGCGAGCATAGCAGTCTCCTTTCTCAGAAACCATGGGAGGCAGTATTGGTTGAGTTTTCAACTGGAGCAGGTGATTCTGAGTGAGCCCTTCCAAGCCATTGGGGACGTTTGATGTCTTTGTGATTGTTCTTTCATTAGTTATGGCTTTTACTTCACACAGTAAGGTCTGTAACCCTTCATCGTTGAGTGTTTGTTCCTGAAGTACTGCCCCTAAAATTTGTCTGATAGTCCGAATCTGTCGTTCCCAAATTCCACCATGAAGCGAAGCTGAGGGAGGGTTGAATTTCCAGGTGATCCCCTTTTGGAGAAGCGTATTCTGTATCTGAGAACAGTTAAGACTTTTAATGGCATCCTGCAACTCTCTGTTTGCTCCAACAAAATTGGTACCATTATCCGATTTCAGTAACTTAGCTTGTCCTCTTCTTGTAATGAATCTGCGAATTGCATTTATACATGAATCTGTGTCCAAGGAATGCGCCACCTCAATGTGAACAGCTCGTTGAGTTAGGCAGGTGAATATTACTCCATGCCTCTTGACTGTAACTCTGCCCCACTTTACTTCGAACGGGCCAAAGAAGTCAACTCCAACATAAGTGAATGGTCGCTCATCCAGGAATGAACGATCTTGAGGTAGATCGACCATCTTTTGATCAGAACGAATTGCACTCAGTTTTTTGCACTGCACACATTTGGTGATGACTCTCCGAACAGCAGAATTTGCAACTGGTACCCAATATGTTTGTCGCAACTTTGACAGTGTGTGTTTTCTGCCACTGTGGCCAACCCCCTGATCCACATGTCTGAGAATTAGCTGAGTCACATGGTGATCTTTTGGCAGGATTGCTGGATGCTTTGCTAATGCAGGCATTGGTGATTTACTCAGTCTTCCACCAACTCGTATTATCCCCTGATGAAGCACTGGCGACAGTTTGTACAAGTGGCTCCTTCTTTTCACCACTCCAGTCTTTTGGAGTGATGCACTATCCTCTCGGAACCCTTTTCTTTAGCAGAAGTGAATTATTTCTTCTTCTGCTTGATCAAGATCATCACAATTTAGTGCAGAAGAAGCTGAATTGTTCTTCAACAGCAATCTTTCTTTTTTCAGGTGATATGGCTGCTGATCACTTGGAAAGTCTTAGCAAGTTTTTCCATCTTTCCGTTCTTGAGCTGGACATCTCAGGAATTCTTTCGCCTTGAGAATCCAGGCGAATGCTTTCTTCAGCTTGAACCAGGTGCAGTAATGAGACAGTAGTTAATTGAAAGGATCTTCAGTTCCTGTAACGACAGCAACCGTTGTTCCCGATTTCATTTCAGGATCCTCAGAATCCATTTGGCTGACGTCATCCGGCATAGTAGGCCATTGCTTAACTGACCGTGTAAGAAATGATGGCCCGGAGATCCAGTCCTTATTTTTCAGAAAGTCATCGACTGGAACACCTCTTGAAGCCTGGTCAGCAGGATTAAGAATAGAATTCACATACCTCCATTGTGAGATTCCTGAATTTTCTCTGATGATGGTGATCCTATTTGCCACAAAGGTGCGAAAGCGAACAGTTTTGCTGTGGAGGTATTTCAGTACAACTGTACTGTCAGTCCAGAAAATAGTGTGTTCGAGTGGAAACTCAATTTGTCAATGCGGACTGCCACCACTGCAGCAGTTAGCTCCATCCTTGGGATGGTTACTGGCTTGATAGGAGCAACCCTTGCTTTCCCCAAGACAAAGGATCAATGGAGCACATTCCGAGTGTTTTTGAACTGTAGATATGAAACTGTCCCATATCCAGATTCACTTGCGTCAGCAAAGTGATGGAGCTGAAATGAGACTGGTACTTCAAACATTGGCGCTTTGAAAAACCTGCTTACTTCAAAGTCTGAAAGTAGGTGCAATTCAGTGAGCCACTTTGTCCTTTGCTGAACATGGGTATCTGATATAGCCTTATCCCAGCCACATTTCATCCTGCACAGTTCTTGTAGAATCTGCTTTACTGGTAGAATTAATGGAGCGAGGATTTCAAGAAGATCTTTTTTTTTTCCCAAGAAGATCAATTGAGCTCACCATAGATAGAATGCCTTGTCGTGTGAGAGGTCGGTCCTTGATGATGATTCTAAATGATGATGATTCAGGGTATCAGATTCAATGCACCAATGGACTCCAAGAACTCTTTCCACTGGTAGTATACCTTGATCCAGGTCCAAATCTTTGACTCTTCTGAACGCTCCTCTTTTGGGACAGCAGAAAGTACGTTGCGGTTGTTGCATATCCACTTTGATAAAAGGAAGCCTCCTTTGATGCATAGATTGGTAAGTTGGTGAATTAATGCAACTGCTTGCTGCTCAGTAGGTATAGACTTCAGGCAGTCGTCAACATAAAATTTCCTGAACACAGTCTTGATGGTGTCCTCGGAAAAGTATTCTTTGTTGTCTTCTGTGCATTTTCTTAGTGCAAAATTGGCACAGCTTGTGGCACCAAAAAGATGGACTGCCATTTTGTACTCCTCCAACGGTCCTGTGGTATCACCATTTGGCCACCAGAGGAACCAGGGAAGGTCAGAATTTTTGTCAAGAACCCAGGGCAATGTGCTCTTGCGGGAATCGAGTCAGCACTCCAATGAGACTGCTGGTCAAATTTCGACCTTGCAAGAGCTGCTCATTCAAGGATGTGCCTTGGTAACTCGCGCCACAATCAAACACCACTCAAATCTTGTTCTTGGTAGGATGGTAGACACCATGATGTGGGAGATACCAAACTTGCTCTTGTAACATCACTATGGGGTTAGACACCTTCACCTCATAGCCCTTTTCCATGATGTCCTGCATGAAGTTGTTGTAATCATTACAGAATTGTCTGTTTTTCATCAGTGTCCTTTTGATGCCGAGTTTATTCCAAAGCGCAGCGGCTGAGAATCCCACTCATTCCGGCCATTCCAACTGTATCAGAATAAACTTCAAAAAGTTTCTTGTCTACTCACGCCCCTTTGGTATAGGCCGGTGAAACATTTCCTTGTTGCACTTGTTGGATCCGTACTAAGAACACTTTCCACAAAGAACACCCGTCCTTCAATCCTCTAATACCAGTCAGTTTTTTGACAACTGTAGGTTCCATTTCGTTGGTGTTGCGGCAGTGAATGAGGATTACTTGACTCGCGTTTTTGCCAAACAATTCCAGAGATTTTAAAGGTCAAACAAAATTTTATTTTAAAGAAAATACACTTGCTCATTCAGCAATTATTTACATACGAACATTATATCCAATCCATTCACTTTTTCCTTTTAATTATCCGAACACTGCAGTCAAAAACACTGTACGTTCAAAACTGCCAAGCACTCCCCATGATTCTTAGCACCCAAAAGCCACATAATCACCCAAATTTGTATAGCTTTTCCTGTCTTGAGCACCAAGCCCCGTGTGAAATGACTGCAGTTGCGCACAATTATACTTGTATGATAAATGAGAAATGTGTGCTCTTTAATTTGGGAGGCTACACAAACACTCCACTATATTCATTATTGTAAAATTAATAAAGCAATTCATACGTTTAAGCATATATTGCTGGAACATATAATTGAAAACAAAATGCAATTTTGGCTCTTACATACCAGCCCCTAATTTTCAAGTGCATGGCCTGCATTACAATTACCGAATTCAAATAGAGCCGCTAAACAAAACAACATGTCGTAAATTGTATTGCTCTTCATGCTTGTTCATGTACTGTACTGTACTATGTAAAATGAATGATACCATTCATACCATCAAACTTAAATATTTCTGGAGCATATAATTGAAAACAAAATGCAATTCCGGCTCTTACCCAGTAAGTAACGATATAACGGCAAATACAGTAAGTGAAACTATGTGCTATGGATGGCTAGCAGGACCACTAATGATAGCTGGCACTAACAACTGGCCTCAAACGCTGGCTTTGTAAAATATCTGGAGATAAAACCTGGATCAGTAGCAACTGTCCGTGACTCACAGACGCAGAAGCAGTAAGTTTTACCATTTTGTGTGGCATAAGCCTACCTAACGTAATAGCCTGTTGAATGTGGCTGTAGCACTGTGGTTAACAAAGCTAAGTTACTGTTGTTAATGTTTGTGTCCTGAACATTCAAGAGTAATATCAGGGGACATTCAACAGACGGTGTGTGAACATAAACCTCATTTGAAGGGTACTTGTATCGCAGGGTACTGTTTGTCTCTGTTGAAATAATGACCGCTACCGTATGTTAGTTTGCGTTCCGTGCTACTTAGGAAATGCTCCTGGTTAATTTAGTATATGCAGTAATTCAGATTAGTATTCTTGTGGTACTTTGGTGAGCATCAAGGTGGTGGTTTTATATTAATGTTACCTGACTGTAGCCGCTACAGTTTAAGCTACCCGGAGAGATGTTGTGCGTGTCTGCAAAGTTAGGCTGATAAGGCTGCAGTTAGACCAGACATAGGCTTTGCGGAGCTTAGGGTACGTGTTTGGGTTTGTTTACTGCTGCTGTGAAATGATCATTTTACTTATACATAAACGGGGTCAGCTGGGTACTTTGCATTGGTGTGGAATCAGCTCTCTGATCCTACCGCAGTGAAAGCAATCGTGAAACGCACTATAAAGTGTCTGGTACAACAAACGATTTCTCTGCACTGCCGCAGCGGAATTTCATCCATCCAAATTGTTTTAGTGAATAAAAAGCTGGAAAAAAAGCTGGAGATAAGATACAGATTTTCTTCGGTTGAAATTATCGATTCGTTTGCTCCCCATAAGCAACGCTTGCGCCGTTTGTGTGTTTTTGGTACGCACTCATTTTGTAGCTTGGTGTCAGAATTGCATTTTTTTTTTGGTAGAAATGATTAACAGGAGCTTTTAGTAAACTGTCCTCCAGATAGCTAAGTGGGTATATAACATGATTATATAACAGTACAGCTGCATTCGCATGCATGCAAGGCGAGACAGTACAAGCAAAACACTGAAATTTTAATTTGCCATTCATTGAAATCCTGCTGTAAACCTTGCTGCAATACTTGAATTGCCTCCTCTTCCCATTCGGCATCGGATTCGTGACCAAACAAGTACAGCCTCACAGAAATGCCGAAGAGAGCTGTCCTGAAATATCTGCCAGCTTCGTTTCCTGGTTTTTCTGGTCTGCACCCTCTCCCGCAATCGAAGTGGCCAGGCAGCCAATCAGAGCAGTGCCTCACTAGCGTCGCCTCCCTGCCCATTTCAAAACGGCTCGTGTTTCAGGCCAGCACAGATGTTGAGAGAGAAGAGGTCTCACTAGGCCTGAATGTGTGTGTTTTTTTTGTTTTTTTTTGTAACATTAGCATTAACATTATTTTAAAGACCCATTGGACATATTTTAAACCACTAAATACAGCATATTAGGGGGCCTTTAAGAGTGCTATGCAAAACATTTTGAACGTGTCAGTACTCTGCGTGAGCAAGCCAATGTATCGAAATATCTCTAAAACTGCATGTTTTATGTTGCTTGTATTGTACTTGTATTGTTTCATGTTGGCATTGTGTTGGCCACTACCTTGGCCGTGTCTCTCTTGCAAAAGATCTCATTGAGACTTCCTGTCATGGTTCTGGTTTTTGTTCATGTTTTGTGTTTATGATTATTTTCTTTTATTTATTCTTTTTGGTTTTTGCAATATTCTGGTTTTTGGTTCATTCCATGTTTCAGTTCCATTGCACTTGTCTCCCCTGTCTTGTGATCTAGTTGGTTTAGTCCGTCTTCCCTGTCTGCGTGCTCACTGACTTCGGGTGATTTAAATGAAGTCTGGTGTTTAATAATAATCCTTCGTATCTCGTTTTCTTCCTTCGACCTTCTGTTCTAATTATTAACAAGACTAACATTTGTATTTTGTATTATAGTCTACTAACACAACTAAGCATGTATATATTCGATTACTAAATTACTAATGAACACTCCAGTTTAAGTTGTAAAGCTGCACCGCTACTAATAGACTAATTCCCTCTTCGCAATCGCCCTGTTGTATTCTCCGCCCCTTTGCTTTCCACCGTCCTCTCCGTATGTTCAGCGAGAATCTCTCGCACGTGCTTAATTACTTTCCTGCTTTTGTTATCTGTGCACGTGGACCGGAGCTGTTTCAATGTCATAGGCTGTCTGTGTGATTCCCGTCCGTATTTCGTCTCTCACCAATTTTCGTGTTAAGGGTTTCCCTCATTTGATTCTCCCGATGTAATTAGCCTCATTCCCCACAGCTGATCTCTGTATAGCATGTGACCATTCCTGTGCGTATATTAGGAGTCTTCCCACCACAACTCTTGTCAGAACGTTGATCAATTTTCATTGTCCCGAACTCCTTGTACGCCTGTGATAATTGCTTCTCTTCTACTGGATAGTCCGACCCTGATTCTTGCCATTGCCCTTTTTGTAATGTTTTGCCTTTCTGGATTTTGACCTATTTTTGTATGACCACGAGTTCTGTGTTTGGATGCCCTGTGCATGACCATTGGCTTTGCACATCGACTACGACTTTTTGCCTATTGTTTTCTGTACCTCTGCCAATCTGTCTCACTGGTTCTGACCCCTGCCTGTCTAGTCGATACTGTTTTTGGATTTCGTATTGTGGCTTGGCAATTCCTGTGTTTTTTGGCTTTGACTCGGACTTCATTAAAGGCATATGTTTTTGGATTTCTGTCTCTCGCGTGTGGTTCCTGAACCGTACGTCACAGTACGTTCTGACCACCATGGAACCAGCGAGAGATTCTAAGTTGCAAGAAAGGGTGGCGGACCAGGCCGTCAGGCTGGAATCCCAGCAGCAGCAGTTATTAGCTGTTGTCCAACACCTGCAGACCATGATGCACCAGATGACGGACCTGGCTTCAGCGGTAAGAGCTAGTCAGCCCTCACTCGCCACCTGTGTCTCCGCTGCTACCCCTCCTGCTCCTGTGCCAGTGCCTGCTACTGCCCCACCTCTTCCAGTCCAAGAACCACGCCTACCTCCCCCTGAGAAGTTTGACGGTGAATCTGGGTCCTGCCGCGCCTTCCTGACGCAGTGTAAGCTGATTTTCAGCCTTCAGCCTGCCACCTTCCCCTCTGAGCAATCCCGCATGGCTTACATTATCATGCAGCTAACTGGGAGAGCCAAACTGTGGGCTACGGCAGCCTGGGAGGCGGGGCTACCCTGCGCCCAATCATCCAGCCTGTTGGAGGAGGAGATGAAGCGGGTTTTTGATCGATCCAGGCATGGGCATGAGGCTGGTCGAGAGCTCCTGCACATGCGTCAAGGTAATCATTCTGTTTCTGATTACGCCATAGATTTCCAGACCCTGGCTACGAACAGCGGGTGGCAGAAGGGGGCACTGTATGACACCTTTTTGAATGGTCTGGCTGAGAGGATAAAAGACGAACTCCTTACCGGTGAGCTGCCTGAAGAGCTGGAGGCTCTTATCAACCTGGCCATTCGTGTGGATGCACGTTTGGAGGAGCGAAGGGGGACGAAGCAATCCAGCGCTTCTCCGGACCCCCACATCGTGACCCAGGCTAGACAGCAGCCTCCTCCCCTTACATCTGCAATTCCCAAGACCGCTCCTGAGAGGGATCTTAGGCAGAGGAACCGAGCCAGACTGACAAAAGAGAGCGGGAACGCAGGCTCAGGGAGAGGGCCTGCTTCTACTGCGGCGAGGCTGGACACATTGTCTTCCAGTGTCCAGCCAAGGGCCAACGCCCACCCAGGAAGACAGGGCCACTAGTGGGCGTTACTCCAGTGGAAACCTCCTCCATCAATCGTACTTGTGTACTCATCAGTGTGGAGTGGAAAGGGGGGGTCCAAGCAAACCACTGCCCTGGTGGATTCTGGAGCTGAAGCCAGCTTCATGGACACTGAGACGGCGCGCAAGTGGGGAATACCTCTGTAAGAGGTTTCAGTTTCTCAAGTGGCTAATTCTGTTAACGGTCAGAGGATCGGCCGCATTACCCATTCCACTGCCCCCATCAAACTGCGCGTCTCAGGCAACCACCAGGAAACCATCAGGCTGAACCTTATTGACTCCCCTCACTCCCACGTTATTCTGGGCCATCCTCGGATGGTTAAGTACAAACTCGAGATTGATTGGGCTACCCATGAGATTAAGGGTTGGGGCCCCAATTTTTTACAGTCTTGTCTTGCTGATGCCCATGTTCATGTTCCTCCTCCTGCAGAGATTCTGAGTCTGGAGAAAGTTCCACAGATTTACCATGACCTCAGGGAGGTATTTTCCAAGACCCGTGCCACGAGCCTACCCCCTCATCGCCCTTACGACTGCGCCATTGATCTCAAGCCAGGAACCATGCCCCCTAGAGGCCGTCTGTTTTCCCTGTCCCGTCCCGAGACTCAAGCTATGGAGAACTACATAAGTGAGTCCCTCGCCGCCGGAATCATCCGCCCATCCTCCTCTCCTGCAGGAGCGGGATTCTTCTTTGTGGGTAAGAAGGACGGGTCTCTTCGCCCATGCATTGACTATAGAGGCCTCAATGAGATCACTGTTAAGAATCGATACCCATTGCCACTCATGACCACTGCTTTCGAACTTCTCCAAGGGGTCTCCGTGTTTACTAAGTTGGATCTACGCAATGCCTACCACCTGGTCCGTATCCGTGAGGGGGATGAGTGGAAAACTGCATTTAACACCCCCACGGGGCACTGGGAATATCTAGTTCTTCCCTTCGGACTTACTAACGCCCCAGCTGTATTCCAGGGTCTGGTTAATGATGTGTTACGGGACATGATTAACAAGTTCGTCTTTGTATACCTTGACGATATTCTAATTTTTTCCAAGAACCTGGAGGATCATGTGAAGCAGGTGCGTCAAGTCCTTAAGCGCCTAGTAGAGAACCGTCTCTTCGTGAAAGCTGAGAAGTGTGAGTTCTCTGTCTCCACCACGACTTTCCTGGGGTTCGTTATCTCAGCCGGTGCCATTAGTATGGACCCCTCCAAGGTGAATGCTGTCACAGACTGGCCCAGACCCACAGACCGTAAGTCACTTCAACGATTTTTGGGATTTGCTCATTTTTACCAGAGATTTATTCGTAACCATAGCTCTGTAGCTGCTCCCCTCACTACATTAACTTCCAGTAAACTCAAGTTCCAGTGGAATGAGGAAGCGGAAGAAGCCTTTACTAGTCTCAAGTCACGTTTTACCACAGCCCCTATCCTTTCAATCCCTAATCCTGAAACCCAGTTCATTGTAGAGGTTGACGCTTCTAACGTTAGCATCGGAGCCGTTCTGTTACAGAGATCAGAGATGGATCATAAGGTTCACCCATGTGCTTTTTACTCTCACCGTTTAACCTCCACAGAACAAAACTATGACATTGACAATCGGGAGCTGCTGGCCGTCAAACTAGCACTGGTGGAGTGGAGACAGTGGCTAGAGGGCGCCAAACTCCCGTTTCTCATCTGGACCGACCATAAGAACCTCGAATATCTGCAAACAGCTAAGAGACTGAACCCTCGACAAGCCAGGTGGGCGCTATTCTTCTCCCGTTTTAATTTTCATCTTGCCTATCGCCCAGGCAATAAGAACGTCAAGCCGGATGCTCTGTCTCGGATTTTTGAGCCCACTGACAAGGAATCAGTTACTGAAACTATCTTGCCACAGGAAGTTTTTGCCAACGCCATTGCTTTGGACATTGAGAAAGAGGTGAGAGATGCTCTCACAGACTCTGCAGCTCCCAGTGCATGCCCCGCTAATTGCCTATTTGTACCTGTCTCCAAACGTCCCCAAGTTTTGAAATGGGGCCATGCCTCTAATCTGGCCTGTCACCCTGGCATCAACCGCAGCTTAGACTATATTGCTCGTCGCTTCTGGTGGCCTGTAATGCGAAAAGATGTCAGGGACTACATCTCTGCCTGCTCGGTCTGTGCCCAGTCCAAAGTCTCTAACCAGCCCCCTCAAGGTCTTCTTCAACCATTACCCACACCCCATCGCCCTTGGTCTCACATTTCACTAGATTTCATCACTGGCTTACCTCCCTCTAATCACCATAACTCTATCCTCACTATTGTTGACCGATTTTCCAAGGCTGTTCACTTCATTCCCCTCACCAAACTACCCACTGCACAAGAAACTGCCACTCTACTCATTCAACATGTCATCCGTCTCCATGGCATCCCCACCGACATTGTTTCTGATCGAGGTCCCCAATTCACTGCCCGATTCTGGAAAGCCTTCTGCACTTTACTCGGCACTTCAGTTAGTCTTACATCAGGTTTCCATCCCCAGTCTAATAGCCAGACCGAGCGGGCTAATCAATGTATTGAAACTGTCCTCAGATGTCTTTGTGCCAAAAACCCAGCCTCCTGGAGTCATCAATTACCATGGGCCGAGTACGCCATCAACAGCCACACCTCCTCCTCCTCCAAGCTGTCTCCTTTCGAATGCTGCATGGGATACCAACCGCCACTGTTCCCCAGTCAGGAGGAGGAGTTGGCCGTCCTGTCTGCACAGGCCTTCATCCGCCAATGCAGACGCACCTGGAGAACTACTCGCATCACCCTGCTTAAGTCAGTGGCGAGTATGAAGCGCCTGGTGGACAGAAGGCGTACTCCGGCACCCAACTACCGAGCAGGACAGCGCGTTTGGCTGTCCTCCAGGGACATTCCCTTGAGGGGGAGTGGGGGAAAGCTGTTCCCCAAGTTCCTGGGTCCCTTCACCGTGGAGAAGGTACTTAGTCCCACTGCTGTCCACCTCCGTCTACCACTGTCCATGCGCCGTATTCACCCTACATTCCATGTGTCCCAAGTTAAGCCCGCAGCAACCCACCCCCTGTCCTCTGGACCTGATCCCCCACCACCCGCCCGGGTCATTGACGGAGGCGAAGCTTTTACGGTCCGAGCCCTCCAGGACTGTCGTCGGCGAGGTAGAGGACTCCAGGACCTTGTCGACTGGGAGGGCTACGGACCGGAGCATCGCAGTTGGGTACCTTCTCGCTTTATTCTGGACAAATCATTAATAAGAGACTTTCATAAAGATCACCCTAGACCACGAAGATGAAACGTTTCGTAGGAGGGGGGGGGTACTGTCATGGTTCTGGTTTTTGTTCATGTTTTGTGTTTATGATTATTGTCTTTTATTTATTCTTTTTGGTTTTTGTAATATTCTGGTTTTTGGTTCATTCAATGTTTCAGTTCCATTGCACTTGTCTCCCCTGTCTTGTGATCTAGTTGGTTTAGTCCGTCTTCCCTGTCTGCGTGCTCACTGACTTCGGGTGATTTAAATGAAGTCCGGTGTTTAATAATATTCCTTCGTATTGCGTTTTCTTCCTTCTACCTTCTGTTCTAATTATTAACAAGACTAACATTTGTATTTTGTATTATAGTCTACTAACACAACTAACCACGTTTATATTCGATTAATAAATTACTAATGAACACTCTAGTTTCTAGTAAGGGTTTCCCTCATGTGATTCTCCCGATGTAAAAAGCCTCATTCCCCACAGCTGATCTCTGTATAGCATGTGACCATTCCTGTGTGTATATTAGGAGTCTTCCCACCACAACTCTTGTCAGAACGTTGATCAATTTTCATTGTCCCAAACTCCTTGTACGCCTGTGATAATTGCTTTTCTTCTACTGGATAGTCCGACCCTGATTCTTGCCATTGCCCTTTTTGTACTGTTTTGCCTTTCTGGATTTTGACCTATTTTTGTATGACCACGAGTTCTGTGTTTGGATGCCCTGTGTATGACCATTGGCTTTGCACATCGACTACGACTTTTTGCCTATTGTTTTCTGTACCTCTGCCCATCTGTCTTACTGGTTCTGACCCCTGCCCGTCTAGTCGATACTGTTTTTGGATTTCGTATTGTGGCTTGGAAATTCCTGTGTTTTTTGGCTTTGACTCGGACTTCATTAAAGGCATACGTTTTTGGATTTCTGTCTCTCGCGTGGGGTTTCTGAACCGTACCTCACACTTCCTGGTTAACAGGGTTCTCACGGATCCTTAAAAAGTCTTAAAAGGCATTAAATTCACAAATCTAAAAACAAGGCCTTAATTGGCATTAAAATGTCTTAAATAAATCTTTCAAAAGTCTTAAAAATGTGAACTCGTGATGAATTAGTGAACACACTGAGAAAGCGCCACAAAGAAAAAATGGCAGAATTGGCAGAGGTGGAGGAGGAACTGAAAAAAGCAGTGCCATATCAGTGAACGATACCGGCTTTAAAATTAAATATCGGACATCGGCCATTCTGCTGATATTTGCCGATATACATACCCAAAACCAGTGAAGTTGGCACGTTGTGTAAATTGTAGATAAAAACAGAATACAATGATTTGCAAATCCTTTTCAACTTATATTCAATTGAATACACGGCAAAGACAAGATGTTTAATGTTCAAACTGAGAAACTTTTTTTGTTGTTGAAAATAATCATTAACTTAGAATTTAAAGGCAGCAACACATTGCAAAAAAGTTGGCACAGGGGCCTTTTTATCACTGTGTTACATCGCCTTTCCTTTTAACGACACTCAGTAAATGTTTGGGAACTGAGGAGACCAATTTTGAAGTTTTTCAGGTGAAACTCTTTCCCATTCTTGCTTGATGTACAGCTTAAGTTGTTCAACAGTCCGGGGTCTCTGTTGTTGTATATAATGCACCACACATTTTCAATAGGAGACAGGTCTGGACTACAGGCAGGCCAGTCTAGTACCCAGACTCTTTTACTACGGAGCCATACTGTTATAACATATGCAGAATGTGGCTTGGCATTGTCTTGCTGGAATAAGCAGGGGCGTCTATGAAAAAGACGTTGCTTGGATGGCAACATATGTTGCTCCAAAACCTGTATGCACCTTTCAGCATTAATGGAGCCTTCACATATATGTAAGTTGCCCATGCCTTGGGCACTAATACACCCCCATACCATCACAGATGCTGGCTTTTGAACTTTGCGCCTATAACAGTCCGGATGGTTCTTTTCCTCTTTGCTCCGGAGGACACGACGTCCACAGTTTCCAAAAACAATTTGAAATGTGGACTCGTCAGACCACAGAACACTTTTCCACTTTCCATCAGTCCATCTTAGATGAGCTCGGGCCCAGCAAAGCCGGTGGCGTTTCTGGGTGCTGTTGATAAATGGCTTTCACTTGGCATTGTAGAGTTTTAACTTGCACTTGCAGATGTAGCAACGAACTGTAGTTACTGACAGTGGTTTTCTGAAGTGTTCCTGAGCCCGTGTGGCGATGTACTTTACACACTGATGTTGGTTTTTGATGCAGTACCGCCTGAGGGGTCAAAGGTCACGGGCATTGCTGTACAGTTGTACAATGCACTTCATACATGTTCCTTGTGAATAGAGGTAAAATTGGTTGTGGGTGTTGTCATAAGTCTGTTTTAAGTAGGACAGGCTGCAAGTATCTTATTTTTGTTTTGTTTAAAAACAATTGTAATGAATAAATATGACATGTTTTAAATAACGTAAATTGAGGTATTTTTCTTGTTTTGCACAAGGAGTGATTACTGATGTTACATCATTTTCAGCTTTGTCGTATGTCTGCATTTGCCAGCAGGCCGACATGATGAAGAGTCTGCAGAATAATTCTGTCTGTTAATTCCCCTGCAGAAACTAGATGATCACTGCAATTAGATGTGGGGGAAAAAATCTCGGTATCAGTATCGGATATCGGCCAAATGAGTTGTAAAATATTGGCATATCGAATATCGGCCAAAAATCTAATATCGTCCATCCCTAGTATTAATGTTTTTCAAAAAAACGTTTTCATTTGATCAAAAGGTCATATTTCATGTTCAAATAAACATTTGGGCAAAATTGTCCCGAATCCTATGATGAGGTGTTATTTTTCCATTTGTGTTTATTATGAAGTCGGTCTTAAATTTAATATCAAATGGCATTAAAAAAGTCTTAAAAAGTCTTGAATTTAACTTGCCCTAAGCTGTGGGAACCCTGGTTAAATACAGGTAAATAAATTAATAATAAATAAAATTAATAATATATAATACAGGCAGAGCTGTGTACATACTATACATTCACTTTGCTATGTTTAAAGTGAAAGATGTGGAGAAAAAATGAAAAATAATGGGTCAGTGAAATTCTAATCAACACTGCGTACATACATGCTACAGGGACTGGATTCACAAGTGATTTGTGTAAAGCTTGGGAAAATAAAACTCATCTCAAAGCGCAGAAAGTTGTTTGTGTGCATTGACTTAACATGTAACTGTGGGTCAAAAATGGCGCTGAAATCCAAGTAGGTTGAACTCTGTGTATTCAGGGCTTGGATCCGAACACACTAGGAAGTTGATTGCAACATGCAGCGTTTTACTTGATTTTATTTATTGGATCAGTTTGTTGTGATTGAAAGCCAGTATCTGTGGAACTGAGTCAGTACAGAGGTGCCCCTCGGAATGCTTGGAAAAACTGAATTCTTTACCTTAGTCCAATCTCAATAAATCTTTTGTGGCCTTAGTACCGCGTTTCACCTAGGCTTGAACAATTAACAGATTAACAATTTTATTCTTAACATTCACTGCTAATGAAAGACAAAGTCTGTAAACTTTGCCAATTAGCAGAGGAGTCACCTTGATAAATTTTGCCTTAGTCAAACCCTTGCACGTACCAGACATAACTGCACATAACTGCAAGGTAAAGATGCATTTCACCTGTTCAGGCATGAGACAGTCTGAGGGCAGTCGTGTTCTGAAATTAAGGCAGCCCAGAGTTTTGTAGGATATGAGTCTGGCGTATGATATGAATTGAGCTCTCTGTTTTTCTAAGAAAGTGTTATTGCTATAAAAGTCGAGTATACAAACTCTCCTCAGTGAAGATGAGCCCTGTTCTGATTGGCAAGTGAGCAAAACTTCCGGCCTATTTCACCATGCATCAATTGAAAGCAAATAATGCGCCAAAGTTCTCTGGCTAAACTAGTCACAGTCTCTAAACACACATTTTGTAGTCATTCAGTAGAAAACGGCACAATGATTATGGAATGGTATTGTATACAGTTGTAAGAACATGTGTGGGGTACTTGCATGCATAGATAAGTCTGACATGCAGTCGCCCTATGGAATTCATTTTAAACATTAAACAGAAATCAGTAATGCGCTGCTTACTACAGAATCTTGGGTGAATTTTCTTCATGGACACTTTTAATGGAGCTGTCGTTCAGTAATAACTTTGAAATCACTCTCTCTTGTCCAAATAGTAGTCAGATGTAAAACGATGAGCACACACACACATGGATTAATTTAGAAAAACTATAAGAAAAAGTAACTCTTGGGCTGCATTCTATCAGGAACAGTCTTGCTCTGCATAGTTCACGCCTACCAGCTCAGTCCTTGCGCTCAGCTCCCTCCTAGCTTGCTAGCCAGCAATGCCTCATTGCGATGATGTAAAAACATAAATTCCATACTATACTCAGCAACAAAAGTTTCTGTGACACCATTTATGTGTATGTTATAAATGACACGCAAAGATCTCAATGCAATCAATATGTTTATTTAACAGGAGAAACACTGACTTTTCAGTGCCAACATCACTCAAAACGAAAAATGTCATTTTCATGCGTCATGAAGCACTTGTCTGACGTCTGACCAATTGTGACCTTCACACTTCAATACCGGGTGTGACTTCCTCGTGCCATGATGCAAGCAACGCATCTCCGGCGCATGGACCGAATCAGATGTGCCAGAAATTGCTGTGGGATGTCATTCCAAATCTGACGTAAACGTTGTCGCAATTCCTGGAGTGTAGCTGGCGGGTTATCCAACCGCCGCAAACGTCGATCCATCTCGTCCCAAAGATGCTCGATTGGGGACATGTCTGGGGATCTGGCTGGCCATGGCAGGACATTGACATGTTGTTGCATCAGATACTGCTGTACAATCCTTGCAACGTGTGGTCTGGCGTTATCATGTTGCAGCGTTATTCCGGGACCATGTTGCATCAAAAACGGTACCACCAATGGCCGTAGCACTTCATCGCGATATCTTTGACCTGTCAGATTTCCATCAATAACAAGCAAATCTGTTCTGTTTCTAGCCGTGATCCCTCCCCAAATCATGACGCTACCACCTCCAAAACGATCAAATTCCTGAACACAGTTGTTGGCATAACGTTCTCCACGTCGACGGTATACACGTAAATGACCATCACATCGGTTAAGCATGAATCTTGATTCATCAGTGAAGAGTACAAGATCCCACTGACGTTGGATCCACCGTCGATGTTGTTGTGCCCACTGTAGACGCAGTCGTCGGTGTTGTACTGTGAGTATTGGACGTCTTGCTGGCTGACGTGGGACAATGCCAAAATGACGGAGACGGCGACGGATTGTCTGTGCAGACAGTCGCCTCAAACCAGGTATCGTTCTTGCAGTTATGGTTGCAGGTTGGAATCGATTTCGGAGATGGGTTGTTCGAATCCAGTTGTCCTGTCTGGGAGTGGTTACTCGTGGACGGCCGCTGCGAGGACGGTCTCTGACATGTCTTGTCTGCTGATGACGCTGCCATAAGTTCCAAATGGTGTTTCGGTGGACATTCAGGCGATGAGCAACTTCCCTCTGCGAGGTTCTGGATTCAATCATCCCAATGGCCCTCCACCGATCATTTTCAGACAGTCTTGGCATTTAGAGGGTAGAGTTCCTGATCCGAAATGGCTGTGTTTTCGATAAGTGATGCTTCCGTCGTTCATCAGGCACAATGTGAACATTCCAAAAATTCTCCTCTTTTATTGCCATCCACAAGCATGATTTACGCACATTTTCACGTGCAAAGTCATTTTCTCGCATTTTCATGATTTCCATTTCAATGTTGTGTTTACGAGTACTGTTTCAGTCTGATATCACCATGTATGACAATTTCATAATTGCGTTATGAAAAATAATTAACAATATTGGTGTCACAGAAACTTTTGTTGCTGAGTATATTTCGGACAATAAAGTTGCTGACTAGCAACCAAGGTCTAAACTCTGTGTTGTACAATTGATACATAAAAGATGGCTGGTCTAGCAAGCAAACATTATAGACCTCGGGCCAAGCAATGAAAATCCCACTAGTTTTTTATTTCTAGTGACTATTTGAATTTTAGTCTGATAGGAGATTAAAAAATCACTGAACAAGAATTTGCAACTCGGCAAGGCCTAAATTTGCACATTAATTGGCAAAGACTGGAGGAAGGAAGACCTCGAATCCCCAGTATACCCCCATATTAACAAATCGGTCACACGTCCTGTCTCCGAAGTGGGCGCGGTCGCGGAAGTATTGCGAGTGTTGCATTTGCAGAGTAAATGTTGGAATATACAAGTATCTATCTTATATCTATATGATGCGTTTATATTTCTTTTTACTTTGCTACATGAGGCATTCTGATGTACACCTAACGGCTATATTTAGCATTATGAATATTGGTTAGCTGGCTCATCATGTTTTTTCTTGTTTATGCACGCAAGTAAGACGCCAATGTAACTTTTCATCCATGGTGAAGATCTCATATATACCCTTGAACTTCCATGCCCAACAGACTTTTATTTTGCAAAATTCAAATTAGCCGTTTTCACTGATGGGTCAGAACCACAACACTGGAGTCAATCAAGGGAGAATCTCATGGTCTATCAACACATTATGAGCAGATTTTCTAAACGTCTTCGCAAGTTTTATGGTGTTTTTTCTGAGTGTCTACTTTTTTCTGATACGCCGTGTATAACACGTGTTTTCAATCTTATCATTTTGTCAATGTCTATTTTTATTTACCTTTGCGAAATAAAATGTGCAAACAACGTCTGTATATTTTTCATGAAATACTCATAAGTAAACAATTTGAGGATTCATACTGTAAAATCGTATCAAAGCAGCACTACAGCCGTTCAAACCAGTGTTCACAAATCATAATCTCTTCATTTGGAGTATCAGATGCTCAATTTATTGTGGCAAAGCAGCAGCACTATTAAACACACTCATTTTCTAATTAAAAAGCTATTTTGAAAATATTTTCGTCCTCTTTCTTCCTACAGTTGCAGAAGCAGCCAATAACTTGTTACATAAGCATGTTTAATCGTTGCTTAATACGCTGTTGTTGTCACAGAATCCCACTGCATACCTGTTTACTAGTGTTGCTTTGTTGAAACAAATCGTCTGATTGGCTGTTGTTCACAGGATATTCTGATGCGTTCATAGAAGGGCCGCTGTAATTGAGTTCTTCATTTAAATTATTGTTATTTTTTATTTTTTTGAAATAATGGTGAATTATTGCCGAATTGTGAATGGTGCCGAATTATATGGTATGCTTTCAAGTGTGTTTCTGAACAATATCAATTCGATGTGAGTCATGTGTAATGAGAATAGAGGCCACTAGATGGCAGTATTTACCTTTTTTTGTTAAGCCCAGACTGGAGTTATGTTTAGACATGTCCTGGGCATGTCTGGGGAAAGTCCCCGAAAATTAAAAAAAAGAGGTCTAAATGTGGGTGGGGTCTGCAAAAGAGTATATAAGGAAAAGAATTGAGACGGTAAAGTAGTAGGAGAAATTGCAAGGAGAGGGATACATGTGACCAGACCTGTCATTTCTGTTCAAGACCTGTGAAGTTTCTTTTGTGGATTTTTGCCTGTGTTTGAGCCTTTTCCTCACCCAGGACATCACCAAGCCACCCCACCAAAACAAGGGACTGTAAATATTTCTGTTTTTGTTGTAAATCAATCTTGGTCGTAGTTGTAGAAAGTAGATTAGTTAGTTGTTATTGTCATTGCTAATTAAATGCGTTTAAGTTTGAAAAACTGTGTCTGTCATCCCTTGCTGTTGCTGTTGTTGTAAATGTAATAACAAATTGGGGCCATAACAAATTGGGGGCTCGTCCGGGATAGACCATTGTGTGAGTCATTTATTGAAAATCTAACATTTCAAATTGTAAAATTGTTTTTTTGAATTTTCCTATATAAATATATTGACAGATCAACAGCAATGGATGATTTCTTGGCATCACCAACCGTTGAGGGTTTGAAGTCTTTTAAAAAGACAGAACTGCTAGAAATTTGCAGACATTTAGAGCTGACAGAGGTAAAACCAGCCATGCGAAAAGCAAGACTGGCTAGAGAGATAGTTGAATATTACATTGATGAAAATGTGTTTGCACCAGGAGATCTGGAACAGTTTCCAGTGGAAAATCCAAATATAGAAATGGAACTTAAATTAAAAATGCTAGTGATTGAAAGGGAGGAAAGAGAAAAACAAAGAGAATTTGAGAGGGAGGAAAAAGAGAAAGAAAGAGAGGAAAGAGAAAAAGAAAGGGAGGAAAAAGAGAAAGAAAGAGAATTTGAGAGAGAGAAAGAGGAAAGAGCAGAAAGAGAGAGACAGAGATTATGAATTAGAGAAATTCGATAGAGAAGAAAGACTCCAAATGGAGCAACTAAAAATTAAAATTCAAACTGAAAATAAATTTTGGGCTAGCCAGGAGGTAAAATTGGTGCCTCCATTTTCGGAAAAGGATGTTGACAACTATTTCCAGTGTTTTGAAAAGGTAGCAAAGAGTTGCCAGTGGCCAAAGGAACACTGGCCTCTGATGTTGCAAACTGTCCTCAAGGGTAAAGCTCAACAAGCCTATTCGGCTTTGTCTGCAGATGATTCCTCTGATTATGAGGTTGTCAAAAAGGTTATTTTGAGAGCTTATGAGTTGGTTCCAGAGGCTTACCGACAGAAATTCAGAGGTCTGAAGAAATCTGAAAATCAGACTTATGTTGAATTTGCTAATGAGAAGCAGGTTTGCTTTGAGCGCTGGTGTACTTCTATGGAGGTCAAGGATGATTTCAACTCACTAAAAGAGATGGTGTTAGTTGAAGAATTCAAGAACTGTGTTAAAGATGATATTAAGACCTACCTTAATGAGAAGCAAGCACTGAATTTGCAATCAGCTGCCAAATTTGCAGATGAATATGTTCTCACACATAAGTCCAAATTTCAGTCTAGCAGCAACAATAGATGGTCCCAATTTCAGAAAAAGGGTTACGGTGATACCCAAGATTCTTCACCCAAAGACAAAGACAAATCTGGTGATGGTGCTCAGAAATCCAGTAACAGGTCTGATCAAAGTGTGAAAGCTGACAGTGACAAAAGTGGTCTAGTTTGCAGTTATTGCAAGAAATCTGGTCATGTTACAACTAACTGTTGGTTCCTTAAAGCTAAGAAAGAAAAAGAAAAGGATACCAAACCAAATGCCTTTGTGAAAACAAGGTTTGAAACCCCTGTAGTAGATAACCGATCTGCTAAATTACCTGCTTCTTGTGGGGCTAAAAAGCCTGATACAGCTGACTTCGTGAGGGAGGAATTTCTTCCATTTGTGTCAGAGGGATTTGTGGCTCTGAATGAGCATACTACTCCTGTCCCCATATATATCTTAAGGGATACCGGAGCTTCTCAGTCACTTTTGTTGATGGACTCCTTGGAGTTACATGATGAGACTGCTTCAGGGGATTTCATACTTGTACAAAGTATTGAAGGGAGGACTGTATCTGTACCCCTGCGCTCTATATTCTTGAAGTCAGATTTAGTTACAGGACAGGTAAAGGTGGGACTTATGTCAAGTCTACCTATAAAGGGTGTTTCTCTGTTGCTAGGCAATGACCTGGCTGGGGGCAAAGTAATTCCCCCTGTACATCTTACTTCACAGCCGAGCACTGAAGATGGGGATGAGGACCCATCTCTGTATCCTTCTTGCGCAGTGACTCGTGCTATGGCTAAGAAGCCTAAAGAAGAAGATGTTGTGGTGCCGCCCAGCACATTGAATAGTCAGGACTCAGGTGGTTTGCCTCATGACTCTGATTGCCCTACTATGGTTTCTCTGTTTGAGGACTTATCGGATACTTTTATCAGTTCTCTATTCAGCCAGCCGGATGCGTCTGGTGATTCTGATGTGTCTGGAGACTTGTCTCTGTCCAGAAAGCGGTTGATTGAGGAGCAAACTAATGATCCTGAAATTTGTGTACTTAAGAGGAGAGCCCTTCCTGATAAAGAAATAGACGCAGTTCCAGTTGGGTATTATCTCAAGGATGGTGTGTTGATGCGGAAGTGGCGCCCTCCTGATATCCCTGCCAATGCAGATTGGGCAGTGGTCAGGCAAATTGTTGTTCCGAAGGTCTACAGGAATGAGATCTTAACAATGGCTCATAGTTTACCTTTAGGAGGTCATCTTGGTGTTAACAAGACTGTTGATAAGATCATGAAACACTTCTCTTGGCCTGGGCTTCAGAAAGACGTTTCTAACTTTTGCAAAACCTGTCACACTTGTCAGGTAGGTGGAAAACACCAGTTAGACCCACCTGTAGCTCCATTGCAGCCTATCCCAGCATTTGGGGAGCCATTCTCTAAGGTCATTGTTGATTGTGTTGGTCCATTACCCAAGACTAGATCTGGAAATCAGTACTTGTTGACAATCATGTGTGCATCTACCAGATTCCCCGAAGCCATACCTCTACGTAACATCAAGGCAACTGCAATCTCGAAGGCTTTGATAAAGTTCTTCACGTTGTTTGGCCTTCCCAGGGAAATTCAGTCAGACTAAGGTAGCAATTTCACTTCAGGATTGTTTCAGCAGGTTGTGTATGAACTAGGTGCAAAGCAGATTCTTTCTAGTGCCTATCATCCAGAAAGTCAGGGTGCCTTAGAGTAGTTTCATTCCACTCTCAAGTCAATGATGAGGACTTATTGTTATGACCATGAGAAAGACGGGGATGAAGGTGTTCATTTGCTGTTGTTTGCAGCTAGAGAAGCAGTGCAGGAGTCTACTGGATTCAGTCCATTTGAGCTAGTGTTTAGTCATGAAGTGAGAGGACCTTTGCTATTATTGAGTGAACAATGGCAAGAGGAAGAGCCGTACATCAGTCTGTTAGACTATGTTAGCAAGTTCAAGGAAAGATTGCGTGCAGCTTGTGACCTAGCCAAAGAGAACTTGAAATCAAGTCAGGGAAAAATGAAAACTTGGTATGATCATAAGGCTAGAAGCCGTGAGTTTAAACCAGGAGACAAGGTCCTTGTGTTGTTTCCCTTCCAGTCCAATCCTTTGCAGGCTAGATTTCATGGTCCTTATGAAATTCTGACAAAACTCAATGATCTCAATTACATTGTGAAGACTCCAGAAAGGAGAAAACCAAAACAATTGTGTCACATTAACATGCTGAAGCCTTATCATGACAGAAATGCTAGGGTTGCAGCTGTCACTTCAGATTCTCCTATGGCCGAAACGTGTGAAGATGAGGGGGAGTTTCAAGATGATGAATCTAGAATTAAAGCTGAAGTTCTTTCATGTAAATTGTCAAATTCTGAAGTGTTGCAAAATCTTGATGTAAAACTCCAGCACTTAGAACCCTCACAGAGAGATCAGTTTGAGAGGTTGATCAAGAAATATGAGGATCTGTTTCCTGATGTTCCAAAGAGAGTTCCTATAGCCTCTCATGATGTAGATGTTGGTGATGCCAAACCAATAAAACAGCATCCGTACCGGATGAATCCTGAAAAGAGAAAGATTGCTGAGAAAGAGGTTGAGTACATGTTAGAACATAATATTATCAGACCCTCCAACTCAGATTGGAGTTCACCCTGTGTGCTAGTTCCAAAACCTGATGGAAGTACTAGATTCTGTACAGATTATCGCAAAGTCAATGCTGTAACTAGAACTGATGTGTTTCCAATACCTAGGATTGATGATTGTATTGATAGAGTAGGGCAAGCAAAGTTTCTGACCAAGATTGATTTATTGAAGGGTTATTGGTGTGTGCCTTTAACTGAGAGGGCCAAGAGCATCTCTGCTTTTGCCACACCATCTGGATTGTACCAGTATGAAGTCCTACCCTTTGGGATGAAAAATGCCCCAGCCACGTTCCAAAGGATGATACAGTCTACAAACGCCGGATTGCCACACACGGGTGCATACATCGATGACCTGATCACATGGAGTGACTCCTGGGAGGAACATCTTGAAGATGTAGAGACGTTGTTCCAGCGCCTGACCCAGGCTAACCTGACTGTTAACCTGAACTAGAGTGACTTTGGTTGTGCTACTGTCACCTATCTTGGCTACGTCATAGGCCAGGGTAAGGTGGCACCCATAAACGCTAAAGTCCAAGCCATCATGGACTTTCCAGTTCCTGACAACAAAAAAACTTTGCGCCGCTTCCTTGGAATGATCGGGTACTACCGCAAGTTCTGCAAGAACTCTCAGTCTAACTAACCAACTGAAGAAAGGCGTAAAGTTCACTTGGGATGATGCATGCCAGAGAGCCTTCGATCGCCTGAAGTCTCTGCTGTGCCACTTCCCCGTGCTCAAATCTCCTGACTTCAACAAACTGTTCTCCATCGCGGTTGATGCTTGCGACCAAGCTTGTGGATCTGTGCTCCTACAGAGAAGTGACTCTGATGACATTGAGCATCCCGTGGCATACTTCTCCAGGAAGTTCAATCGCCACCAAACAAACTATTCCACAATAGAGAAGGAACAGTTGGCTCTCGTCCTTTCTTTACAACACTTTGAGGTTTATGTTTGTACAGGGGAAAAGCCAATGATTGTGTACACTGACCACAATCCGTTAATGTTTTTGAGTAAGATGAAAAACAAGAATCGGAGATTGTTGAATTGGAGTTTGATTTTACAGGAGTTTGACTTGGAAGTTAAGCATGTGAAGGGTACAGACAATGTAATTGCTGACTGCTTACCCCGAGTTTGAATATGTATATGTATATCATGTGTTTATTTGAATATTGTATGATATGTATATATAGACAAGTGTTCACTTAACCATTTTGTTTTGAAAAGAAAAATTTTCCTTTATGAGTCAAAATTTTTCCCTTTTGGAATGAAGGTGTAATGAGAATAGAGGCCACTAGATGGCAGTATTTACCTTTTTTTTGTTAAGCCCAGACTTGAGTTATGTTTAGACATGTCCTGGGCATGTCTGGGGAAAGTCCCCGAATATTAAAAAAAAGAGGTCTAAATGTGGGTGGGGTCTGCAAAAGAGTATATAAGGAAAAGAATTGAGACAGTAAAGTAGTAGGAGAAATTGCAAGGAGAGGGATACATGTGACCAGACCTGTCATTTCTGTTCAAGACCTGTGAAGTTTCTTTTGTGGATTTTTGCCTGTGTTTGAGCATTTTCCTCACCCAGGACATCACCAAGCCACCCCACCAAAACAAGGGACTGTAAATATTTCTGTTTTTGTTGTAAATCAATCTTGGTCGTAGTTGTAGATAGTAGATTAGTTAGTTGTTATTGTCATTGTTAATTAAATGCGTTTAAGTTTTCAAAACTGTGTCTGTCATCCCTTGCTGTTGCTGTTGTTGTAAATGTAATTACAAATTGGGGCCATAACACATGAAAGAATTCTGACCCACGGCCCACGGTCTATGAATAAGTAGTTAGTAGGCATTTCAAATGAGTCATTTCCAAAGCTGAGGTCAACAACAGGAGTCAAAGTATACAGTGGTGTCTTTAAAGGGGAACTCAGGGCTAAATCACAATGCTGTTTTATACAATCATAATTAGTAAATAAATATTGTAAAATGCAAAAATATGGAATTTTTGTTTTCAAAGACGAGATAAATGAGGTTTTATTCCCCTTAATTAGTTGTCGTCTGCTTCAATGGTCGCGTGATAATGATGTAATGTCATGTAATGTAGTGGCATATTAGATCTCATCGGCAAGGTTTGGGTCAGCTAAGTAGGGGGGGGCAGCATCAAGCTTAACGAAATGGGGTGGTGTGGAGGCTGTACAGAAGAAAAGGAAGAGGAAAATTTAAGTGCAAACTAGAGATGGAATATAAATTAATTATTTTGATGAAAAATTAATACTTACATTTTTTTGGTCACACTTCGATGAAATGTTGCTCATAAAGGCTTTATACGGCATTTAAAATGCCTTCATAAATGAGACATAATGTCTTCATAAATCATACATAAGCAATGTCCACTGACAATGTCACTTAACTGACAATGCCACCCTATAAATATTTTGCCACTAGCTGTACCATTGTCAGTTATATGACATCTGGCATCATATGCTAAATAAGAATGTGTTATTTCACCCTTTACAAAGCATGACATTTGCTTATGTATGATTTATGAAGACATTATGTCTCAGTTATGAAGGCATTATAAATGCTGTATAAAGCCTTCATGAGCAACACCATCTAAAATGTAACCAATTTTCTGTTGAGTTGAACATTGGCTCCTCAGCTGTAACCCTTTGACAACACTAATAACCTCACACACACCGATAGTGGCACTTTCTGGGTTTTACTAAACTAGCACTTTTAGCCGTTAATACAGATGCATCTGCTGCATCTGACCTCAATGGAAAACATTCAGAATAAAGATACAGTTCTGCATGATGCAGATGAGAGTGCCTAAATTACTATTAACAGAAACCACTCTACTACAGCGTGGGGAAAATGTAGGCCATAAACTTAAAGTATCTGGCTTATTGAATTATTATATTGAATTTTATGGACCATTGCTTATTGCCTCACGGTGCTTTTCAATGAAGAAGGGAAACTTTACTTTCTCACCAAAAATGAGAGGCAGTTTGCTCTTGTGTTGGGAGATGGGAGAAACTGCTGGTGAGGGGACAATTACTGGGCATATTATGTGTCTATTGAAGACACGGTTTGTTGACCGTGTTGACTGAGGCTGCATGTGGCCCCTCCTCTTGTCAGTGAGTCATCAAATGAGTCTCCTGACCTCTGAGCCCATGTTTCCATGTGGCCATTACACACAGCCATCCAACCACGCCAACGCCCAATATGACAAGTGTTCTTATTTCAAATGTGTGTAGCATACATCTATAGGCATATAGCCAGGTCCATAAAAATTCAGATATTGACAAAGGTACTGATTATTGTTATTTTAGCTGTTTACCACACCATATTAGAGTTGAGATTGTGTCACTGTTGAAAAGAAGAGACCTTCAGCTTTGATTTGATGGCATTTAAATCCTATTCAGGTAAACGGTATTAGAATGACAAAAATCTTTATATGTGACCCCGCCCCATTTTTAAGTGACCAAAAGCAATTGCACAATGAGCCTATCTCAAATTTCCGGGTCTCTGAAACAGATATGGGTCCCTCATTTTTCGGTTCACGTCTGTAGCTGTAGCTGGAGTATGCGACTTGTCAGCATGAAGCCGGTAGCTACATTTCCTAAAATGCCTTCTTTCACCCCCAAAGTTTTGCTCCTCTAATGTGTTTATAATTGTTAAGAACAATTCAAATGTTAAAAGTCTGGTGGACAAGGGATGCAAGTTCTTTTTCCAGCAGTTAATTTATTATTATGATAGATAATGATTGCAAAACAGATAGTGGTAAAAGCTAATAGGTAATAGCTATATAGCTATTAGTCATGAGCTAATATCTCCGATTCTAATTAATTTATTTGAACATTTTAACCATAGATAAATTGAACTATTATTGGATTTTGTTTCTGTTTTATTTTGAAACTTACTGTAAGATCTTTGTTTGCTGTGTCGTGTGATACTGTGAAACTTCTGTTGCAGGCTGTCCGTTGAACCTGCACTAAGCTTACCGCTAGAAAGCTATAACATCAGAAACAACAAGCATAACATGGTAAGATGTAGAAGTACACACATTTTTTTTTGGCCAGCTCACATGGCAAACATTTTGTCCGTTTCACCTTCAGTTGTGGAACCTTGCTTTACATACTGCCGATAAAACTAGAATGTAAAAAACTAGAAAACTAGAATTCTGTCAAATGTGTTTGTGTGTTTCTGTTTGCCATCATACACCTGCCTGGTCTCTAACCATTGTAGCAGGCAGGTGTTCGTAACAGCCAGGTGCTACAGATCTGAGGAAGTGCAAGGAACCACATTAACTCGAGTCAGTGAAGTCTGCAATGTGACATTTATTGCTGACGTTCAATTCCTACAACTACTGAATGTAATCCTTCCCTTCTTTATGTTTAGAATAAAGTTTGAGTACGTAAGCGAGGTGAACCATTGGCCTTGCGTGTCATTCATGCACAATTAAGTGAAATTACGTTTTCTGACTCTCCGTGATCAAGCTAATTTACCAATGGCCATTTTTTGATCAAAAATTATATAATTATTATAGCCATAGCTATGAATAACTATGGTGCCTTGTATTAGAAACCCCAATTCCAATGAAGTTGGGATATTGTGTAAAACGTGAATTAAAACAGAATACAATGATTTGAAAATCCTATTCGACCTATATTCATTTGACTACACTACAAAGACAAGATATTTAATGTTCAAACTGATAAACTGCATTGTTTTTTGGAAACATTCACTCATTTTAAATTTGACGCCTGCAACACGTTCCAAAAAAGCTGGGACAGGGGCAACAAAAAACTGGGAAAGTTGAGGAATACTCAAAAAACACCAGTTTGGAACATTCCACAGGTGAACAGGTTAATTGGAAACAGGTGAGTGTGAAAGGCTCTGTCGTTTACAAGCAAGGATGAGGCGAGGTTCACCACTTTGTGAACAACTGCGTGAGCAAATAGTCCGACAGTTTGTGAGCAACGTTTCTCAATGTGCAGTTGCTAGGAATTTAGGTGTATCATCATCTATGGCCCATAATATCATCAAAAGATTCAGAGAATCCAGAGAATTCTCTACTTGTAAGCAGCAAAGCCAAAAACCAACGTTGAATGCCCATGACTGTTGGTCTCTCAGGCGGCATTACATTAAAAACCAACATCATTTTGTAAAGGATATTACCTTGTGGGCTCAGGAATACCTCAGAAAGCGTAGTCAGTCAACAAAGTTCATTGCTACATCTACAAGTGCAAGTTAAAACACAACCATGCAAAGCGAGAGCCACATATCAACAACACCCAGCAACACCACCAGCTTTTCTGGGTCCGAGTTCATCTGAGATGGACTGACGCAAAGTAGAAAAGTGTGCTGCCGTTTGACGAGTCCTCATTTCAAATTGTTTTTGGAAATCATGGACGTCGTGTCCTCAGGGCTAAAGATGAAAAGGACTATCCAGATTGTTATCAGTGCAAAGTTCAAAAGCCAGCATCTGTGATGGTATGGGGATGTGTTGGTCCCCATGGCATGGGTAACTTGCACATATGTGAAGACACCATTTATGCTGGAAGGTACAAACAGGTTTTGGAGCAGTATATGCTGCCATTCAAGTAACATATTTTTCAGGGATGTCCCTACTTATTTCAGCAATTCCAAGCCACATTCTGCACGTGTTACAACAGCATGGCTTTGTACTAAAAGAGTGTGGTTAATTGACTCGCCTGCCTGCAGTCCAGAGCTGTCTCCCATTGAAACTGTGTAGTGCATTATGAAGGGCAAAATAAGACAACAGAGACCCTAAACTGTTGAGCAACTGAAGTCGTACATCAAGCAAGAATGGGAAAGAATTCCAGCAACAATCCTTCTGCAATTAGTGTCCTCAGTTCCCAAATGCTTATTGAGCATTGTTAAAAGGAAATGTGATGTAACACAGTGGTAAACATGCCCCTGTTTCAGCTTTTTTAGAACATGTTGTAGGCATCAAATTCAAAATGAGAGAATACTTCCAAAAAAACAATAAAGTTTATCCGTTTGAACATTAGATATCTTGTTTCTGTAGAGTACTCAATTGAATATAGGTCAAAAAGGATTTGAACATCATTGTATTCTATTTTTATTCACGTTTTACTCAACGTCCCAACTCCATTGGAATTGGGGTTTGGACATGATCTGTGATGGGTGTTACAAGTAGGCTGTTAGCATAATAAAAGTGGTTTATTCTTTTTCATTAACAATAAACAATAGTTGTAATAGTTGAATAGTTGTAGAGGGGCAGGGGGAGATTGAGGGTGAAATTCTAAAAGAACCAATGACCTCACGCGTAATGTAGCATCTCACATTGAGGTAGAATTGTTCGCGTTTTTGTTCAAACATGCCAAGAACTGCTAGCAAAATGATGATACAGCTTGGGATATGACTGCTCAAGCCCGGATCCACACCGGTTTTTAGTGATGCACTTAAATCGGTCAGATTTCGGTATGCATCTGTATGCATCGGTGGCTGTCGCTCTATTGAAAAATATATGGCTCTGTGAAATTGGTTGCATCCAGGCCTAATGGCGAAAATTTTTTCTGCAGGTCGGTTGGTACCATTACGTACATCAGCCAATCACTGATCGGCTGAAGTACCATTGTACGTGCCATCAGCCAGTCACAGCTCGGCTGTACTCACGTATCGATGAGAATCGCAACGCATGCGACCTTGTCACTGTCAGCTGAGTTGTTCACGCGGGAAATTTGTAAATGCCCGTCTGGCAATAACGATGTAAGTGCTCCAATACGCGAAATTACAAGTGAACTTGCTGGTCTGCTGCATGCAGAAGTCCAATCTATTCTAGTCTATTTATTAGGCCTTGGCTTTGGTGACTAATACTGAGAGAGTATGTTAAAACCTAGAGAGTGAAGATGATATCCGGCGTTATTAGCCCAAGAAACACATTCTGCTTTGTGACCATAGAATGTTTGTGACACAGACTCCTATTTGAGGCCTATTTGGTCATCGCTGGAGTACATTGAAGAGGCATAACCAGTTAGTTTCTGAATCACTATTTTGAACATTTGCTGCAATCGATAAAATACAGTTCTACTGACCACTGGCCAATTAACGGAACCCCAAAGAAAACAGACTATAAATCTATAAGACCCACAGCTTTTCTCATCATTATTGTACTCTAATCAAAATAAATCATCTTGCACTCTGACCAACCACCGATTTCATACATGCTGTGTGAATAATCCTCAACATGCGGGACTTCATATCTGAGTGGAAGCGAGCATCCAATCTAATCCATTTGGAAGTTGATACGAGCTACGGATGCATGCGTCCAGTGGCAAATAGTTTTATTTAGCTAGCTCGTTTCAACTTCAATCGCTAATATTCTATCTTCTATTTGTTCAGCTGCATTTACCTTCCATTTCACTGAGTATATTTTCCATTTATTTTGCTCAAGAAGCTTTTTGACATCCAAGACTAAAGTATACTGATATGACTATATTTGCTGTTCATTTTCATTAGAAAGTGATGTTTTGTTTTCGAAAAGATGCTGAAATAATTACATTTGATGCTGTTGATTTTTAAAAAAAATCAAGTTCAATTTTCATTTTTTTTAGGAGTTTGCTTCTGAAAGTACTACAGACTGACCAGTCCGCAGACTGGTGTTTGGAATATCTGGGCTTAGAATCGAGATAAATGCTTGACAGTCTCCTATTATGCTTAAAGACATCTTTTTTGATATTTCATTACATTTACAAATTAACACATGTAACATGATCCCCACAAGTTGTCAAATTCTTAAAATCTCATTTCTCGAAAAAGATGAAAATGGACTCGCACACTTCTGGAAATCAACCCCTCAACTGAACTTTGCTGATTGAAGCACCTATTACTAAAACCCCATAAGTCACACTTGACTTGACTTGACTTGTGGGGTTTTAGTAATCAGTGCTTCAACTAGCATGCCAGTGAAGTGTGGGCTTCCCCAGTACAGCCGGAGATTTCTTCCCACTGGAGAGTTTTTTAGCTCAGCTGTGACAATAGTCAGCAGTCAGCACAGTTTTTCTAGAGTCGAGTCGTCTGGCGTCCATCTGTCTGTATGTCTGTCTGGTGTCAACTTTTCACTTCAAATATGAATATCTCAAAAACTGTCCGATAACTTTTTTCTAATTTGGTGTGAGCCTTCCTTATGATATTCTGAGAAGTCACTGTGAAAATTTGAAAATTCTATGTCCCAGTTTTTGAGAAATTCAGCACTTTGGACTTAGAAAATCAGTGTTTCTGCTAATTTTTTCAGTCTTTCATTAATATCTCAAAAACTGTCGGATAACTTTTTGTTTAATTTATTTGGAGTCTTCCTCTTGATGTTCTCAATATCCCCTGCAAAAATTTGAAAATTCTACATCCCAGTTTTTGAAAAATTTGGTATTCTGAACTTAGAAAATCAGTGTTTGTGCTCATTTTTTCAGTCTTTCATTAATATCACAACAAGAGGCCTGTCGGCCTAGAGAGCTCTGCTGAAGATGACTGAAATGTCCATGTTATAACTTCATTTCAGAAATCTTTGAAAACTATTGCAATATGAAGGCTTATGACACATTTGGTAACCAGAATATGCCTGTGAACCAGTTTTGTGTCTCAATATATCTAGTATAATAATAAAATCACACTACAAATTGGAATCATTTATTTCAATCATCTTACCAGCAAGCAATACTAACAACCAAAAAATACACCCTCCCCCCCATACAGATTAGGTGAGAGCTTGTGAATAACA
Source organism: Gymnothorax reevesii (assembly GCA_029721435.1). NCBI lineage: Eukaryota > Metazoa > Chordata > Actinopteri > Anguilliformes > Muraenidae > Gymnothorax > Gymnothorax reevesii. Next base: position 39,899,838 of record CM056582.1, on the reverse strand, counting down.
TTGTCGCAGTGATGGCCTGACAGATCCTGGGGCATGCAAAGGCTGGGTCCTTGGTGTCTGTGAATATCACACTGAACAGAGTTTCAAGGTGACATCCCTGTGCGACAACTTTGCATGACCTCAGTACTTTTATATTAGGATAATGTTACTATTGTATGATCTAAATGAATGGACTCAATAACTCCAACATTAGTTTGGAATTTTGGAAAATACAAGGTCAATGGTTGTGTTGTACACTGTGGTATTTTCTTGGACCAACTGCTTGCAATCTAGGATCTTTTCAATGTCACTTATCTTTGCCTTGTTTGCGTCCAACTTACAATCTATATTGAAATCCCCTAGAACAACGTATGGAATTGTTAAATCAATGGTCAACATGATATCTTCCAAGTGGGATTTCAACTACTGATGTGTGCATTTACTTCCTTGATACAGAGATACAACCTGTATTATTGCATGTTCAACATTCGTGACTGTAACAATTGAATAATCCATCTCGGGAGTTGAATATGAAAGCTTTCCATGAATAATATGTGGCTTTCAGACATACACAGCATTGCCATGAGGAGGTCTAGTGTTCTCAGCGGAGCTCTCTAGCCCGACAGGCCTCTTGTTTATAGCCTCTGTTTGAGGTTTTTTCTCCATTTTGGGAGGTTTTTTTTTTTTGCCTCATTTGCCATAGTAGGGATTAGGTTGAGCACTGCCCTTTTCCACTGTAAAGCACCTTTATGACAGCCCGTCTGTGAAAAGCGCTATACACATAAAATTGCACTGAGTTGAATGGAATTAAATTGACAATAATCAATGGAAGACTTGAGAAAACACAGAGGGTTTCCTGCAAGATATAACCCATCAGTTAGATTAAAAAAAAGAAAGTTAAAATTTGCCATAAAATATGAAAAGGCCTTTGCAATTCTGAAGTGAGATTGTATGGATAGAAGACATGAACTTGTAACAGACGGATACGATGTGAAGCGAGTGGAGAAGGGAAGGAACTGCCGATGATCCGAAGCATACCTCCTCATGTAAGCATGATTGTGTCATAGAATTGGTATGCATGACTCCTGGTGTAACTGGTTCCCCAGTATTATTTTATGACCCCGATGCGATAGTCAGGAGATACTATGGTTTAGTTCCGGGGCCACCGCCGCTCCTGCAGAGATTTTCTGTTCCGGGCTCTGGAAGCAACGATTATTACGGGAATTTTTTTTTTCTTATTTTGTACTGGCAAAGATCTTTATTTGAAAATGCTCAAGAATGATTTTCAGCTATTTTGAATGTCCAATATGGCTGCCAGCGGCCATTTTGTCTTAAATTTGGGGATCGGGGAGATACACGACTCGGTCCCTGTGGCGACCAAGTTATCTAGTTGATTATGTGACTGCTGACAAGAACAGGAAGATGAATTCGGATTTGTATGGGACTGTTTACTCTTGTTAGTCTTGTCCATGTCATCCCAGATAGATGCGTCCCAATCAGGTGAGCGGATATTTTCAGTCGATTTTTAAAAAAAAAATGTGTCCCAGAAAGAGGCATCCCAGTTAGGTGAGTGCCTATTTTAGGTCGTAAGCCATTTTGGGGAATTTTTCCATTGGAATCTACGTACCTGAAAATTGGTGCAACATTGACTTAGGCCTATGAGAGAGTTCATAATCTCGGGTATGGGAACTATGGATCGTGTCTGACTGGGATACATCTATCTGGGTGCATCTAACTGGGATGGAACCATTTTGTCAGCTCAGATTCAGCTGACTGCTTTAAATCTCAATGGGCGAGGCCTCACAGTGCTGGTGGACAGTGACTCAAAGCATACAAACAAGCAACACAAGACTTTTTAAGGCGAGGAAGTGGATTGTTCTACAATGGCCAAGCCCATCTCTGACCTGAATCCAGCTGAGCGTGCATTTCAGTAGCTGAAGGCAAAATTGAAGAGGAAATACTGCAGGAACTACAGACTGCTGCAGTGAGGGCCTGGGAAAGCATCACCTGGCAAGATAACTGGCATCTGCTCGTCACTGTGGATTCCAAACCTCAGGAACACGTTGACTACAATGAATTTTCTACTGAGTATTAAAAATGAAAAATTAGTTCAGGATTATGTTAGTTTGCCCTATTACTTCTTGAGCCCCAATTACTTTTGAGTTCTTATAAAAAACGGTTGTAATAAATTTGACAAAACCCTTAAATTTAAGTTTCGTCGAAATCGATTACGGAAACATGGTGAAAATGCTGTCCAAAAAATACGTCCAAATACTTATGGACCTGATTGTATGTTTCGGAATGGTCTTAGTAATGGCTTATGTGCATACACATGCACACATTCACACTCACTGTAGTGCGTACTGCAGGCATACAGACATAGACACATTCAGTTTGTGGGAGTGAGTTACTGGGAACATTCTCTTTCAACTGGGCCTGAATTCAGGCTTTTTTCCTCTACACAGCAGAAATAAAGATTATTTTTTGGTGGGGAATTTTTCCTTTATTTGACAGTTACACAGTGTAGAGAGACAGGAAAGTTGGGGAGAAGAATGGCAGAAGACATGCGGCAAATGTCCTGAGCTGGAATCGAACCCAGATCGCTGCGGGAAGGACACAGCCTTTATGGTACGCGCGCTTAGACCGATGAGCCACCGGGGTGCTACACAGCAGAAATAAACGTGCTAATTCACAGCAGTGCGTCAGAAAGATGGGAAAATCCTACTGCTACTGTAATTGAAAAGCCAAAGCTGGCCGTGACCTTTGCCAGACTGCAGCCTGGAGTCAGAGGACTTATCGGAGAAGACCTTGACCAGAATATAACAGTAGCATCCCAGCTAAATTGGAATCCCTGGTTTTACTGTATAGCTGCTCCTATCTCTCCCTTTTCTTCCTGCATCTTTCTCTCTCCGGCTCTCTTGCACTGACACACACAAACACACACACACTCCCTCACTTTTCTCTTTCACTTTATTGATCGTAGTGCTAGCTATGGTTTATGTAATGGTTTGCCTGGGGGATCTATGTCATTGCTCAGTCACTGTGCTATTTGTTGAAGGCGAGGGGACAGAGTACTAGTTTGCTGCTGGTTAGTTGGATTTTTTTCCCCAAAATAAATGCCCCCCTGTGCACGTTCCTGTGACTGGAAGGAAAAATGAAAACCACACAGCCAAAGCTCATGATGCTGTTTGGCGGAGACTTGGCGGGCTCAATGTGGAGACGCAGCGCAAGCTTTCATCCTGGCTACTCCAAAATAAAGTCAAACGCTGGCATTTTGAAAACCACAACAGAGATGCAACATTCTTGCCCGCTCCCACAAGGCCTTCTAAGCCTCCTGGGGTTAACTTGACCTGAAATTGCATTCCAGAGTCTGGGTTGTTCCATCACAGCCTAATGAGGCGAACGGCGTTTCTTGTTCTTTTGAAAACAGTGTGAAAACGGGAAGTGCAAGTGCAAGAGGAGAGTTTTCTGTTAAGCTTGTTATGAACCCACCTGTTATGGTTTGTCCCTTGAGACTTTGGTCAGCAACGCTAATGGCATAACTTTATCAGTCTTTAATATGAGGGCTAAAGAACAAATAAAGTTATCAGAATCCAAGCATTGGCTTCCAGGTTCCAGGTTTGGATTCTCATTTCTCTCGAGTTGCTTCTCTCCATTCTGAGGTTAGCTCTTGCTTTTCAGAACTTGCTTTGGCCCTCCTCTCTCTTCTCATTGCTTCATACATTTATTTAGCTTGTGATTGTTTTGTGATAAAGAATGTGCTTCTTGGGATTATGACTGGCAAGATAATGGCCGTAATGATTGATAGAAAATGGAAGAAATGTAATTTTAAATTTAATCCTACGAGCAATGGTTTTCTGAAACTGAGTCAATTGTTACATATGTCTGGTGATGTATTGAAATTCTCATAGAGCTGCTACTTGAGCTGCTACTTGAAGCATCCACAGGAATCAGAGCGAAATAAACATCCATAACTACAAGAAACCCAAGTCAAAAGTGGCTCATTTTGATTAGTGAGATATGCAGTGCACTAGCTACAGTTTTGAACTACTTTGGCATGGCTTGGGACACTGTTTGGGGTTCAAAGCTGTGTTTTCAATCAAAATTAGGTTGTGGCACTTCTCACATTATATGATACAAGCCTGAATATTCTAGTTCATCAGAAATCAATTAGAGTGTCTAACTGCTCATCAGAAGCATGTCGCAGGAATCTTACATTGGAGTGATGCCCGATTTAGATTTTTGGGAATTGGTCATCAATGTCAAAATTGTTTATAAATCCTTTCCAATTCGTACATCGTATGCTCAGTGTTATGGTTCTGTGTTTTGATGTCATGCCTTGTGTTCATTGTTATGCCTTTTCTTTATTCCTTTTGTTTATTATACATTCCGGTTTTCTGTTCATGCCATTCCAGGTTACATTGCACTAGTCTCCCCTGTCTTGTGATCTATTTGGTTCAGTCCGTCTCCCCAGTCTGTGTGCTTACATGCTTTAGGTGATTTCAATGGTTTCTGGGGTTTCATATTATTACTTCAATTCTCGTTTACTACTATTATTTTATGATCACATACAAACTAGCTACAATACAATTTACCATTTAAATGAAAAGACACTTAAGGCAATGATTCTTTGGAAGAAGAAAAAAAATCTAAAGAACGATTTGCCATTTCAGTGCATTTAATGAGATGAGCTCCACCAGCAAATACAAAGTTTTTAAATTAATTAATCATTAACATTCTTAACAGTTAAACATACATACTAAGCCTCTACAAATAACGTAAATTCTGTGGTCAAGTGGAAAAAAAGCCAACTACAAATACTTGCGCAACCTTCATACACTGAGGGTTCGACTACCGCAGAAAGAAAGAGTCTTTTTTTTCCACGCAGTCTTTTTATTCATGGCAACGTGTTCTCCAATGAACAAGTGATCATTAAATTAAGACGATTTGTGTGTCATGTTGTCTCTTTTGATATATGCAGTAAATATTTACTTAAGGTCACCCACCTTATTCATGGGCCTAGGAAATACACACGCAGACAAAAATGGAATATAAAAAGTAAACATTTTAATTCCTTTTTCCTATCATAAAAATGATTTCATTGACTCAAAAAACAAAAAATGGCATTAGAACAGAGAAATAATGTATTCTGAGGGCCACAGATGGAGATGCAGTGCAGTGGATATGAGGGGGAGAAATGGAGGGATTGCCAGCTAGACATTACTAAGGAGAGCAGCAGCTCTGGAGAGTGAGCTACAGAGGACTGGTGGTGGGAGCTCCGGTCTGTCGGCCTCCTCTTACTCCTGAGGAGAGTTTTGTCCATTCTAAGCCCAGAAGTGCTGGCAGGAGTGCTAGGGTATATGTATCTGTGGTGTGCACGATTCCCTAACATGAGTGTCTTCACCCCTCTGCCCACTTCCGCTAAGCCCATTCATGCCTTAAACTTGCGGTAGATACAATAGAGTAATTTGGAAAATCATTATTTAAATAATAAATCAGGTGGGAAAGTAGAGTCATTTTCTCATCGACATCTATAGAATTTAAGTCCTTTCTGCAACCACCAACGTCGCCATCTGCTGGCCATTAAATAGAACGCAATTTTTGAGGTTTCCGCATTGGCCTCAGTTTTCAGACCTGAGCGCTGCGTGCGTCCATCTTTTTACCGTGGCGGCTCGTGAACTGGCAACAGGGGAAGCTCAAACAATCCCTTAAAGTTAATGATTGTTCATGACCTGTTTTCAATCATTAATTTAAACAACAATAACAGAAACTCCGAAAACTCAACATTATCTGATGCGGCCAGTTTTCATTAAAAACGCATACCTGTCAACTCTCACGCATTCGGCTGAGTTTAAGTGGCATTTTTACGTTCCTCTGCAGTAAGAAGTAAGAAGAAGTAAGCCTATTCGAGCCTCATGGCCCATCAGCCCGGTGCTTAAACCCGGTTTTTGTGGCATGAAGCGACTTGGAGTATTACTACTCCCCCTGGATGGGATGCCAGTCCACCGCAGGTACTCCCCCCAGCATTTTGCTGGTACCCATTTATACATCTGGATGGAGGTGTATAAGAACACACCGCAAAGGCCGTGGCCGGGGCTTGAACTCAAGACCTTACGAGCTCAAGTCAAGCCTACTTGACCGCTGCAATACCACATCTCCATACTGCTGCCTCTGCTGTAGACAGAAATTATTCTATCAGCGCGTATGTAAGAGATTTTCGCGTGAAATATAAGTACTTGTGCATGGAGGAGTTTGAAGCAATGGAATTGCTTAAAGACGTGTCAAATTATCTTATTTCATTTAAACGATCATGAGACAAATGCATTGCTTCCAACCCCAACCCCTGAGTAAATAAAAGCGTGAGAAGTCTGGAGTCGTAATCAGTAAGCGTTATAAATGAAAACTGGACACATCTGATAATGTAGAGAGTTTTCGGAGGTTCTGTTATGGTAATTGAAACGAAATGATTGAAAACAGGTCTTGAACAGTCATTAATTTTAAGGGATTGTTTGAGCTTCCCATTGCCAGTTCACGAGCCACCGCTGTCTTTTTATACAGTCTATGGCCGTGATCGAAACCGCGCACTAACGTACTGGTGCCGTAGCTGTTGCAAAAGCTGTTGCGAGAATGGAGGTCGCGATAACATGGTCTAACATCAAATTTCCAATTATGTAGGCGATCAGTCATTGAAATGAGTACAGGCATCCCGCATTAAAAGTGTTAGTTTTTCTTCTTTTCTGATCCATTCTTGTTTCGTATAAAACTTTAGGTTATTTACATAACCCCGGTTCTCTGAGTAATATGAGTGAGATGTCTCACTATGGGATGCACGCCTCGCTGCAGCCTCAGAAGCATTAATCTCATTACGCCGATCCTGATTGGCTGGTGAACGTGTCCATCCGCCCAGGTGGTGCACCCACCTTAAATAGTTCATGCGGACGGCACCACATCATTCAAGATAAGCACCTCTTCTCACTCGCACCAGCAAGAAGGGTTGTCTGGTGAGACATCTCGCTCATATTACTCAGAGAACCGGGGTTATGTAAATAACCTAAAGTTCTCTTTCATAATATTTCGCTCGATGTCTCACTATGGGATATCGTAGCTCCCGTATTGCCAGACAAGCTTATCCAGCGTCCACCAACCCACAGAGAAGCAATCTGTTCCAGTCGGGACAGCAAAACCGCGCGTGCCACGCACGGGGCGGAAACGTCCAGCTCATAAAAGCAGACAAACGTGAGAGGCGAGGACCAACTCGCCGCTGCACAGATGTCCTGAACAGAAACTCACCTGAATAAGGCCCAGGATGCGGCCAAGCCCCGAGTCGAGTGCGCCCGCAGGCCTACAGGCGGCTGCAGACACGTATAGGCCAAAGCAATCGCCTCCACCACCCAATGGGATAGGCGCTGCTTAGTGATAGGTTTCCCTTTATGAGGATTCGCCCAGGAGACGAACAGCTGATCGCTCCTCCTGAAACCCCTAGTCCTGTCCATGTACATGCGCACCGCACGGACTGGACATAACGCATGCGACTGCTGCTCCTCTGGTGAGGCAGCAAAGGCTAGAAGGTCAATAGGAGAACATGAGCCCATCACCTTAGGCACAAAAGCCGGGTTGGGCCTCAAAATCAACCTTACATCTCCCGGGAAGAGCTGAGCGTATGACGGATGCACAGAAAGCGCATGGATGTCACTAACTCGCTTAGCTGAAGCCAGAGCCAGCAACAACACAGCCTTGAGAGACACGTGCTTCAAGTTTGCCCCCTCCAGTGGCTCAAAAGGAGGGCCCTTAAGCCCCTCCAGAACCACAGCCAGATCCCACGGTGGCACCAGTGGTCTGGACACGGGGAGAAGCCTGCGCGCTCCCTTCATAAAACGGCAAACCACTGGGTGCTGACTCGCCATTCGCTTCCCAAACCCCACGTGACAAGCGGCGATCGCAGCCAAGTACACCTTAATCGTGGAGAAGGCTCTGCCTTAGTCAATCAGGTCCTGCAAGAATGACAATATAGCACTCACCGGACACTGAAAAGAAACGTGGCCGTTCCTGTGACACCACCCTTCAAACACCCTCCACTTACAGTCATACAAAGACCTAGTGGATGGGGCCCTAGCGTTTTGTATAGTGGAAATCACACGCTGTGACAATCCCATAGCCGAGAGACTGAGCCACTCAGGGGCCACGCCCACAACGCCAGGCGTTCCAGGTCCGGGTGGAGGATCGCCCCTCCCCCTTGCGATTGCAGGTCCCTGCGCAGTGGGAGCTGCTAAGGCTGAGCGCACAGTAACCGATATATCTCCGCTAGCCAATGCATCGCCGGCCAATGCGGAGCAATCAATATCAGTGCCTGACCATGTTCCCTCACTCTGAACAGAGTGGGGGAAATCAAGGCCAGGGGAGGGAACGCGTAAAGGAAGCTTGTGCGGCCAGGCGTGCGCTAGTGCGTATACGCCAAGGGGAGCATCCATGCCGCACAGAGAGTAAAACAGCGCGCACTGCGCGTTTTCTCTCGCCGTGAACAGATCCACCGCGGCCCGACCGAACCGGGTTCATATCTGTTCCACAATCTCCGGGTGCAGAGTCCACTCCCCGTACACTGGCGCACCCCTGGACAACAGGTCCGCGCCTGTGTTCAAGACCCCGGGACGTGCGTCGCCCTCAAGGAGAGGAGACGGTCGCAGCTCCACAGGATCAGTTTGCGTGCCTGCATGTGCAACTGACGGGAGCGCAGCCCCCCCTGGTGGTTGATATATGCCACTGTCGTCGTATTGTCCATCTCACCAGGACATGATGACCCATGAGAGATGGAAGGAAATGTTTCAGGGAGAGGAACAGTGCTGAAAGTTCCAGAAGATTTATGTGAGACTGCTGGAGGTCCACACTCCAGCGGCCCCTTACAGACCGGCCCCCGTGAATTCCGCCCCAACTCGTCAGGTTGGTGTCTGTAGTGACCACCTTCCTGAACAGGACCGAGCCCATTGGGACCCCCTTGGTTCAGAAAGGACGGGTCCCGCCAGTGACGCAGCGCCCTGGCGCACTCCGGTGTGACCAAGACTCTCCACGCGCCGTGACGCACGGGATCTAGCCCGCATGAGGCCACCCAAAGCTGGAATTCTCTCATGTGGAGGCGACCGAGACGGTCACGAGGATGGCAGACGCCATCAGTCCGAGTAACCGAAGACACAATCTGAATGGAACAGACCTGCCTGGATAAAGCTTTCCAAGCTTTCACCCGTTCCGCCGAGAGGCGCGCTGTGAAAGACACCGAATTCAGGGATAACCCCAGAAAGAATGCATCTTGCGTTGGGGACAGCATGCTTTTCTCCGCGTTTATCACAAAACCCAGATCGACTAGGTGCTGTGTGAGAATACGCGTGTGCGCCCTGGCTTCCTGCTCCGATTGCGCCAAAAGCAGCCAATCGTCCAGATATGTGGCCAGACGGATGCCCCGCCATCTCAGCGGGGCTATTGCTGCCTCCGTGCACCGCACGAACACCCTCGGGCTTAATGACAGACCGAAAGGGAGCACGCGATACTCGTAGCAGATCCCCTGGAAAGCGAACGTCAGATACTTTCTGTGGGGAGGATAGATTGGGATGTGGAAATACGCGTCTTTCAGATCGACTGAAGTGAACCAATCGTTCTGACGTACAAGACGCAACAGGGATGCGTGTGTGAGCATCCTGAACTTTTACTTCCTGAGATATTTGTTCAGACCCCGCAAATCCAGGATGGGGCGAATACCGTTCCCCCCCCGTTTGGGGACTAGGAAATACCTGGAGTAGAAACCGCTCTGACATTGTGCGGGAGGGACGACACAGATTGCTCCTTTGTTTAACAGTGAGATAATTTCCTCCTGCAAAACACGAGCTGACTCTCCCTGAGCCTGGGAATGTATAACGCCGGCGAATCGCGGGGGGACAGCGGAGAATTGCAGCCTGTACCCCCTCGAAATCGTCCTTAACACCCAGGGTGGGGCTGCCAGTGCGGCCCATCTCCGCCATCTGAGGGAGAGAGGTGATGTGCACTGCAGCCCTTCCACCACAAGAGGGCCCAGCCGCGGTGCGGTGGCGCCCTCTTGTGGCGGAATGACAAGGCCCCCGGGCGGCGTGCTTATTTTGACAGATTTGGCTTTTTGTATTTTTAGCTGCGCCCTCGGCACTCGGCCTGGTTGCGACAGCGGGACACAATTTATTGTCTTTGAGAAAACTTGTGTGTATGTGGGTGCTTGTGGACATGAGAGAGGGGCAACCACTAAACCCTCCGACGTCAAATGTCCATCCCTCTCGGCTTACACTGGCACGGTCCGAGGCAGCTGGGAGACGCATGCCCGAAAGCCAAACAGGTGGGGCCAGAGAGCGGGGAACTTCCAGCTGCATCACCAGTGGCAAGAGGGTGGGTCAGGCCGCTCTCTTCTTTTTCCTGGCCTGGCTGCTGGCGGTATGCGCGGGTCGCGCAGGCACAGCTGCAGCCAGGGCCGAGGGCTTTTTGGACCAGCCGGGACGACCTGGCGGGGCGGGCTGGGGCCTCAGCTGTTTTGGTATTTTAAACTGCGAAACCTGTGAAGCAGCCTGTGCGAAGGTCTTACGCTGTGCAGGCGGAAGAGGAGCAGGGGGCTTTCGCGGGAGGCAGAGCTGGAGAGCTTCATCCTCCTTTTTTTTTAGCTTCGCACCGCCGTTGCATAGAAGCCAACGCGGAACCGAAGATCCCCTCCGGGACAATGGGCATGTCCAGGATGTCGTCCTTCTCCCTGTCCAACAGGTTGCCGAGGTTGAGCCACCGCGCCCGTTCCTGCAGGACCATTGTCCCCAGCGCTTTTCCCGTGGCCTGGACTGCGCAGCGTTGTACACGGAGACACAGGTCGGTGACGACCGGTATTTCCTCCCATGTAGCTGGGTCCTGAGTTAGCACAAAATCCTCGCACAACTCAGCCTGATAAGCCGTAAGCAGGGAGAGGAAATTGAGCGCTCTGGCTGAAAGCGCAGCCGCCTTATTCGCCTTTTCAGTCAAGGCTGACTGAAAACGGTCCAACTTGGACGGAAGACTGGGGCTCCGGGAGGACACCGCTGACAGGCGGGGGTGAAGGTGCACCGCCACGAGTGGCTCCATCGGAGGCATGCGGAGCAAACCCAGGCTCTCCATCGCCTCACAATCGAGGGACGAGGCACCAGGAACTGGGCTCCTGCTGCTATAAGGGCGGTCTTTCCACAAGCGCGCAAGCTCATCTAGCAGCTCCGGGAAGACGGGGAGAAGTTGTTTCGTTGCACTCTTGGCCAAGGGCAATTTCTTCTTCTCAAAGTGGGATCTGGTGGTCTTAGCTACAACAACGGGCCAGGGGATGTCCAGCCGGGCAGCAGCGCGTTTGCACACTTCGAGCATGTCCGAGCAGGAGAGAGGAGAAGCTGGTGTGCTATTCTCATCTCCATCCCCAGAGGTGACGGAGGCCGCGGGCTGCGCAGCCCGAGCCGGAGTAATGAAGACGTTGTCATCTTCTTCATCCTCTGATATGAGGAGTTCAGAGACGCCATCTTCATCGTCCCCATAGTCCAGTTCTAGGACGTCTTCCTCACACGGGGGATCCGCGGCTAGGTCGAGTTGGGAGCCCCAGCTAGCGCTAGCCTCCGGAATCGCCGCCGTAGCGACCGCTAAATCCTCTTTGCCCTCGGCGGCAGCGCCGTCGAAGGGGAGGAGGGGGTCAAATCCAGACAAGCTAGCCTGGCGGGCTAGCCGTCTGCGGAGACTTTTCGCCGTAAACACCGCGCAGTGTTGGCACGAGCCGGGAAGTTCGATAGCCATACGGGCATGCTCCAGCCCCAGGCAGCTCGAGCAGACCTGGTGTGGATCTTTACTCGATCTTGTTCCCACAGCGACAGGGACGGGTCCCGGAGTCTCCGTGCCCCTTGGTATGGGGGTTTTGGGCCTCCATTCCTAGCTAGCTGGTGTGCAAGCCGGGAGACGAGGCAGCTAGCTGGTGTGCTAACTTAAAGAAAACCGAGAGGTAGCTGGTGTGCTAGCGCTCGGAGCTCGATGTGCCGTGGTGAGGCGTCGAGTGAAGAAAACCGAGAGGTAGCTGGTGTGCTAGCCTTCGGTACTCGACGTGCCGTGGTGAGGTGTCGAGGACAGTGCTGACCAAGCCGTGGAGGGCGGGAGAGCACTGAGTCCGATCTAGTGTGACCGAGGAAGCAATAAGGTATCCAAAGCTAGTAGCGCCCGGCGACAGAAAATCCGTCTGTGGACAGTTAAGCTAACCAGCCCTGGACGCGAGATATGCTCCGAGTGAGAAGAGGTGTTTGAATGACGTGGTGCCGTCCGCATGAACTATTTAAGGTGGGTGCACCACCTGGGCGGACGGACATGGTCACCAGCCAATCAGGATTGGCGTAATGAGATTAATGCTTCTGAGGCTGCAGCGAGGCGTGCATCCCATAGTGAGACATCGAGCGAAATATTATGAAAGACAACGGCGATTTCTTACGAGCGAGCTATCTATGCTTGTCCGAAAAGTTCAAAACTGCGTGAAAGCACCACAAAACATATCTAACAATGCCCATCAGCTAGCCAGGTGACAACAAGATCATATCAGCTAAATATGACGATTATTTTCAAAGATTTTCCTTGGCTATCTAGAAGGTTATATAATATTAAGAACAATTTTAAAGGCAATAGCGTATACACTGTAGCTTGCAAAATATCAGTCGAACTATTGTAACATTATCAACAAGTAAGCAGTTAGTCCACCTTACCTTTATTAATAGGTTCTATTTCGATTAATCTCTCAAAAGGACACCAGCTGTCTGCTTTGTTATCACAATAAAACATACCAAGGTTTCCTGCGATCAATGAGGACTGCGCATTGCTTTGCAAATCGTGAGCGCCATGACGTAGTAGGTCATACAGGAGATCAATATCTCTGGGTATGCATGGCATGCTGGGATGTACAAGGGATAAACAACCAAAATGCTGTCACCAGAGTTTGTGTCATGGCCCAGACGCAGGCCGAAGGATTGTTTTATTTTTTTGTTCCAAAGAGTGGAAAAGTATTGCTCACATTCTTTAGGTGGAGGTTTTGACTTTTTTGCTTTTGTTAAACATAAAAAGAAACTTAATTTTTATGTGCTTGTTTTGCTTCATTTGTAGTGGGGAGCGAATGAAAAGTTTGTATAACATTTGTATGATTTTCCGTTGTTGTACGGATTAGGTTTGGCAGTTAAGCTCCTATCATTGTTGGTTGAACCTGTAAATGAACAGAGCTGTCATTAGCAGCCAGTAGCCGGCCGAAACAGCCACCCTACTTGCCAATCTGCAGCCATCTACATTTGTCTCATTTCACTGTAAATTTTTACAGTGATATGGCCCATAACTTTTCCTGATTTTAGCCCATAACTTTTAGGTCTCCAAAACAATCTATCCATCACAAAGCCCACTTGCATGAGTAGATTTTTTGTTTTTTGAATTTTTTAAAACCTTTAAAATTTATCTCCCCTGATATGGTGGAGCAGATTCACATGAAATGTACATCTTCAGACCAAAATCTTAAAAAGTTATAGGTTGTGTTGTTAAAAAATATCAGCTAATTCATTTTGGGTCTGCTAATTCATTTTGTACCTTTCATTGAAACAATGTGCTCAAACTGCTGAATGTAGTTTACAATCTGCACCAAACTTGTGATCCCTCTTCAGACTCAAGACTTCCAAGTTTGCAATAGGGACATGTTCTCTCGGCAACTATTGCACCTGGGTGAAATTTTGTGTGTGGCTAGTATTAATGACCCTATTGAATGAGTTTGACAATTGATTCCAAGAAATTTTTTCGACGGAGTTATGGCCCTCTGAACTTGGTGTATGGGTGTTTAATGGAGACAAGTTATTGGTGACAATGTTGCCTTGTTCCCTCTACTTTGAGTGTGGAAGTGGCTGGATTGTCACTGTCTCTGTCTTTCGGTCTCCAGATTTGGCACTACGTTCCTGTTCATCTGCTCTGTATGTTTATCTGCCCAGTTTATTAGGAACAAGCTCCCAAGCTTTCTACAGTCATCAGAATTGGAATCACGTTCCTGCTGAAGTGCTCCATCTTGTCATCTTACAGTTTGGCTCTGGCCAAGTTTGAACTCCATTTGGCAGTCATCCCGGATAGCCACTGGCCAGGCATTGACTATGCCCTATACACCGTACGAGGTCTGAGGACTGCTGGTTTTCCACCGTCCCTTTACCTGGGTGTCAGGTGTTGACACAGTCTGGCCAATCAGAGGCACTGTCAGTTCATTTACTTGCCTGGGATAACAGAAAACCTGGGCTGGATTTGGATTCGAGGTCCAGATTTGAGGATTCCTGGACTATGCCCTTACTGCCTTGCCTGTTACATCTGGACTGAACGGTGCCATTCTCCACTGGGCTCTGTCCCGGAGTTTACTGTATTGCCATTAATAAACCCTACTAGTGCTTGTGGTCTGCCCCCGCATTTGATTCCTGGTCTGGATAGTGACAGTCAGGAGTGCTTGAACTTAGCAGATTTTTCAAGTGGCAGGAAATAATGCCTCTCCATGTAAGGGTTTGTTTACCCTTCAGAGCTGTGTTCTGTAATGATCCAGACCAGCAATCAAGTTCGGATGCAGAGTACCACCCAACAGTAGGGTTGATTGATGGTAATGGTAACAGTGGGACGGATCCCAGAAGATATTAGCCCAGTTCAGTTCAGATGTTAGTGGTGAAACAGTGTAGGTGTTGCCATTCTCCAGTCAGTTCGCCAGAGCCGAACTGTCTGAACGTGGCCCCCAATCCTGATGACTGTGGAAGGATTAAATTGATCAGAGGAAAGGATTCCGAAGAATGTAGTCCCATTCCTGGTGTAATGTCTTTTTCTATGAATGTTAGTATTTGCACTGAAAAAAACAGCAAAAGGCAGGCAGGATCCCAGTGCAAAGAAAAGCCTGGCTTTATTAACCCTCGTAGCGCAGCCGCAACGGTTGTGAAAGGAGGTTACAAAGCAAATGGGTAATGTGGTTCCAAAACTATAACAAACAATGAGCTGATATTAACATAGTCAGCGATAACAATTGGTTTACATATAAATACGCGAACATGTTATGGCAAAACCCTTAACAGGACATAACCTTTTGAGACTTTGCGCTGTAATGGTGCAGATTCAAAGCTTATTTGCGGTACTAAGGATAATTGGATGATCACAAACAGGATGAGCTGAGAAGTGGTAACTGCGGTAGCAGGCCGGCTGCTCTGAATTCGGGATGTGCGAACAGTTGGGGGCGTGGGCTGACTCCTGGAGACGGAGAGGAAAGCTTGGGAGCTTCTTCCCATTAACCCTTTAAAATGCAGTTCATTTTTTGAGCAAATTTCCTCTCCAACTAACATGCTAACTGTTCTTGAGCCACTTTGACTAAAGGCACTATCATGGTCTTGTTTGAAAGGTGACACTCAGATAGTCAGAATTGCTGAGAATATAATCCAGATTGAGGTACAACACTGGAAATGTGTTCTTTTCTGGTAAAAAAGAGTCTGTGTTCTTCAGCCCCTGTGGTGCTGTGACCAAGCCTCATCAGCCGAGAAAAATTATACAGCCACAGCCAGACACCTAAATGGCAGCAGCTTAAAATATTTTGATTCCGTCACAAAGAAATTAATATTTTCCTGATTTTTTTTGTTGTGTACGTGCATGTTTAAACAAACAATGTTGGAGAGTCCAAATTTCCCATGTTCCTGGCCACAGTTGTCTTCACCTTTACAATAGAATAACATGAAGCTAAAATTTCACTCCAGTATACCCTTCCAATTCCAATTGCCCTGGGGTGCGATCGTATATACATAATAAAGTTGCTTCTAGAATTCATTTGCCTCATTGACAAAATCCCCCCTTGTCAGAAACCATTGAAACAATTCCTTCTAGTAAAAATTAATCACTTGGCTACCCTACGCATCTGTCTTTTAGAAGGTTGATAGGTTGAAACGCTATCTCTTCTGTTAGAACGGCACATAATAGTCAGTGGGTGCATTTATTTTGTTGGTAAAGGGCTACTGTACAATTTACAGCACTGCATAAAGAGTAAAAGAGCTTATTGTAGTGAAATTCATAAAGATGCACCTCTGTGTCAAAGTCGATTTTGTGATGTTTGTCCAAGCCTGCTAATTTTGCGAAGTAAAAACTATTGCAGGTTTTTATCTCTGGGCCGCTACCAAAGTAAGAACCTGGATTTAAACATATTTTAACAAATCTGAACAATGTGTTGTGATTCTGCTTTTTGCTGATGTCTGACCATTCTTGTGTATTGTGTATTGGTATTTGGATTTTCATGTTTTATTATTTTTCATGTTTATAGTATTTATAGTCATGTTTCCTTTTCCATGCATTGCACTTCGTCTACCCTGTCTTGTCTTGTGTAGGTCTTTGCCCACGGTCCCTAGTCTTGCCTGCCACTCATTCGGGTGATTTATTGGTTTCTGGGTTTCAACCTTCTTTCATTATCTCGTGTGCTTCCTTCCTCTCTTTTTTACTATCTACTAATCCATACTAACAGTTTGTTGTTTTCGATAATTACTAACACATATTAACATTGTATATTTTTACTAACTTACAAACATGCACTTGGGATTGTAGAGCTGCACATACTAATTGACTAACGATCTCTCAGCAGTCGCCCAATTCTAATCTCCGCCTCCTTGCCTATCCCTGATTATCTCTGCTGCAGCTTCTGTGGATCTCCACTTACACTTTATGCTTTCCTTTTCTTTAAACTATGCACTTTATTACTCCTTAACCGGAGCTGTTGTTTTGTACATACGTTTGTCTTGTGATCCCTGTCTGCGTTTTGGCTTTGGCCAGATTCATGTAATTAGATTATTCCTCATGCATCACTCCTAATTATTTGTATCATTGATTGCACCTGTTTCTCCCTGGTCATGTGTTCACCCCGGATGTGTATTTAAGATGTCTGTTCAAGCACTTCCAGTGTCAGATTGTTTTCTCTAGTCTTCACGTGCTACGTTTCTCGCCTTGGTTACTCAGTGTTTATCTTTCTGACTGGATTGCCCGACTTCCGATTTTTGCCTTTGTGATTTTTTTTCTTGGATTCTTGTTGCATCTGTGTGTTTTGACCATTTCCTGCCCGACTACTTGATCTATGTTTGCTGCCCTGGTAACGATTTGGATTACACCCTTTGGATTCTGGCTTTGCTTCTCTAATATACCTATTCCTGTGAACCAGGCCCATTTCTGTCCGACTACGATTACTGTGATTGCTGCCCTGGTTTTTGATACTATTTTTTTTTTTTGTACTACAAGCATGCGGGGGTCCCCCCCCTCCCCCCCCCCCTTATTAATAAAGTAAGTTCTACTGCATTGCCTGGTTCTCGCGACTGGTTCCTGATCACACCATTACACAATGCTATAAAACCTAACCTCTGGGCCTGCGTAGTCAGGCTAAGGGTTGCTGAGACACAATTTTAAATGCCATTTTCTCTTTGGTGCTTCTATCATAAAATGGCATATGGATTTAGGATGTTGAGACCTCTAACTTTCAAATGATATATAGATCTACAACAACAAAGCACAATATTTGAAGGTGCAAAAATGCAATTATGCCAAGCGGCCTGCCCTCAGGACAATGCTCAAGCAATTTTCTTAGTGTTACTTTGTGCCAGGTGTTTAGATTTTAAAGCCCTTTAAGTCTAAATATAAAATTTATGGTTTTTAGATTTGCTTGTTGCATAAACCAAAAAATGAGTCTTGGAATAGATAATACTTGCATACAAACATATTCATTCTTCCATAAATACATTGCTTTTAAGTTAAGTCTTGGAATGTACTGTGTGTTGATGCATGGCGAAACAATACGTTTTGAACTCTAAGAAGAGGTGGTGGAGATTTTTCCTGACCTCTGGCCCCCTTCCCCTCTCCTCAGATCTGAACTTGTAGCGTCTTAATGAAATGGGTCCCAACATTGCTATCTGCAGTCTTTTAATTTTGTTATGTAGTATGCCTCTCTGACTAACAGACCCTTAAAACACCATTTATCCACCCTGAGCTGCGGGAATGTTTGGCTCAATGCCTTTTCCTGTGCGTGCGTACGTGCTTGTATGTGTGAGCATGTGTGTTTTAATGAAGCAGCATTTCTCATGTCTTGAGTCCTAACTGCACTGTCTGCCGTTCTCTTTCCTTCTCTAAGCGTTTCCTTTGTTTAAATCTTTAAACCAATTCAAGAGGGATAGGTTGGTTTGGGTTTACAGTACATCTGGCAAAAATTGAAATGGAAAATTTTTCATTTATACGCTTTAATGTCAGATGTTTTCAGAAGCAGAATCATTAGTGATATTTTTTTCTGTGTTGAGGGTGGGGAAGGAGTGCAGATTTCCAGTAATGGGCTCATTCATGCTTTCTCTTTCTCCTCTAAAGTATGATTTTTTTTGGTCCCAGTTAATAGGACTTACTGCAAAAGAGAGGGGAGGGGACACTGGGACAGTCGATGAGGTGTGATGTGACACTGACTAGCGCATCACGAGTGCCTGTTGTAGCAAATTAGCCACAGGATTGTTAAAGGCTTTGAGTATAAATGCCATCCTTTCAGGGGGAAGCCCCTGGAAGCCATTCCGGCTCAACACCCATCAATTCCGGCTCATCAGGTGAAGCTAGTGCTGCGTAGCTGCTTGGCCCCTTCTCGCTCAGTCACCTGGGTTGCCAGAACTCGCCTCTAGTTTGGGGCAGAAGTGGTATTTTACTGTTATGAAATGGTATTCTGGGGAGAATTTTGTCTTAAGAGCAGTCAGAGGTATTTTTTAGGGCTTTTCCTTCAGGGCTATATGTAGTGGAGGGACGTGCAGGGTTATCACAGGTTGGTTACCTCCCACTTCCCCTGCTGTTCTGTAATTGGGGTCTTGTTTGACTCCTTTTCAGTGGAGAATTATGGATGTGTTCGGTAAGCGGTGCTGGTGGGGGGCTGCCCATATCCGCTGCAGCTGCTACTGCTGCATTCCCTGCAGTTTTGTGCCCATGCCAACATAACACTGTGGCACTGAGTGCTGTCAGCTAACTGCCCACTGCAAGTTCCAGCTGTGAGAATGGGAGGGGATTAGAGGTGTTATTGGGGAGTGTGTATGTGTGTGTGTGTGTTTGGGTGGGGGGGAGAACTACGGCCTCTCACAGGCTAGTGTGTTACATAACTTGTTTACAAATAGATACATGCATGTACACACACACCCAATATATAAATGCAAACATGCATTCATACGCTGTCACATGCAGTTGTGACTCATACAGATGCACGAGAATGCACGCATACTGTACATACATGTGCACAGTTGCACATGCGCAAACACATAATCACACCGAAAATATTTTATGAAGTTACTTCCCATCTGTTAAGCATGATTCATTTGAAAGAATCTAATTTTTTGTGGTTGCATTGCCAGGGATTTATTTCTGCATTCCAGCGGACCTCATTTGTATTTCTATTTATGGCAGGCTGGGGGTTCTGCTGCAATTAAATTCTGAATGGGTCAGAGAGATGATAAACATGCTGCACACTGTTTCTATATGACAGCTGCCTCCAGAATCATTTGATATTTTCAGAAAATATGATGTGTAGGCACTTCCAGGATGTGTTAAGAGGTCACGCAATGGTCATGGGTGGAAAATCCCTGAGAAGAATTAACCTTTGACCTCCTCACTTCGAGTGGGATGGCTCACTGAGCAAACTTTGTTGCTGAGCATAAATGCAGTATCTAGGTTTTACCACTAGGGGCACTAGAAATGAAATACTAGTGCATGGGAATACCTGCTGCCTGTATTTTTATTTCTCATATTTATTTTGGTTTCTTGTGTGTGACTGTATGAAGCAACCATACAACTGGCTGTCAAAAAGCCTTGCCCTAATGTAACAATTTATCTGAATGTAAAGCGCTAACTTCAGCCTTGAGGGGAAAAAACAGAGCCATTAGAGCTGCAGAATGCGACTGATACTAAAAACAGTTATCATTGCTCACCTGAAGGATCTTTCCTTCCCCAGAATGCGATTGGTACTACAAGCTCCAATTCCAATGAAGTTGGGACGTTGTGTAAAACATGAATAAATACAGAATGCAATGATTTGCAGATCTCATAAGCCCACATTTTATTCACAAGAGGACAGAGACAACATATCAGATGTTGAAAGTGAGACATTTTACCATTTCATGAAAAATATTAGCTCATCTTGAAATTGATGGCAGCAACACATCTAAATAAAGTTGGCACAGGGGCAACAAAAAGCTAGAAAAGTAAGCGGTACTAATAAAAATTAGCTGAAGAAGCATTTTGCAACTAATTAGATTAAGGGGTGATCTGGGGTTAAATGAAAAATGACACCTGAAAACAACTCAAAATTAATCTAAAGAGGTATATGTAATAACCCCCAAAAAGATACAAGTTGGCATTTTTCTGTTTATGCGGTTGCCAAGGTAACCGAGCAAGCTCATTAAATATGCAGTAAACCTCTGGCACCAATTCCTCTTTAACTCCATGATAGAATGCAGTTTTTCTTTCATCATTTTAAAGCCATTGCTTATCCAAATGCAATGACATTGCCATTCTTCGCCCAATTTATCAGTTTTGTGATTTTGGGGCATTTTACTCAAATTTTGAAATTATTTTGAGCAGAATCTGACAAATACTCAAAATATGTATGTATGTAACAGTATGTATAAGTATGTAACAGATAGGCAAAATTTCCCTTTGTCATTGCATTTCTAATGAAGTAAAGTACATGCAGCCCAAATTTAATTGATTTTCAATGATGAGTAAAAAAGCTATGGCTGCCAAAACACGAGAAACGTGGGAAAAGTAATATCTTAGGAAATCAATGGAAAATGCATCAGACTGCATTGAAAAGTTGAGTTCAGTTTTTATTCCTTGTAGCAATTAGTGATTATTAAAGGTGGGTTATTATAGAATATTTTTATTCAAAAAATTTTTTTGGAAAAATAATCTAATTTTCCCCATTGAACCCCAGATCACCCCTTAATTGGCAACAGGTCAGTAACATGACTGTGTGTAGAAAGAGCATTTTGGAAAGGCAGCGTCTCTCAGAAATACAGATGGGCAGAAGTTCACCAATCTGCGAAAAAACTGTGTGTAAAAATTGGGGAACAATTTCAGAAAAATGTTCCTCGATGTAAAATTTGACTTCGAATATCCCATCATCTATAGTACCTAATATCATCAAAAGATTCAGAGAATCTGGAGAAATGTCTGTGCATAAGGAACAAGGCTGAAGGTCAATATTGCTCATGATCTTTGGGCCCTCAGGCGGCACTGCATTAAAAACAGGCCTAATTCTGCACTGGAATACACTGCATGGGCTCAAGAACACTTCTAGAAACCACTGTCTGAAAGCACAGTCTGCTGTGCTAGTGGAGCAGGTAACTTGAGAATAGCAGGTAAAAAGTGCAAATAGTGATACAAGCATGAAATTGGGCATAACTATTCTTCTTTGTCTCCTGTCTCATAATCAACCTCCGGCCACACAGAATTTGACAGTTTTTCAAAATGGCTTCCTTCTGTTATGGCCCCAATTTGTAATTAGATTTATAACACAACAGCAACAGCAAGGGATGACAAACACAGTTTTAACAACTAAAACACATTTAATTTTTAAACAAAGACAAAGACTAATAACAACCTACAACTAAAGACCAAGATTGATAAATAAGAAAAAACAGAAATAATTACAGTCCCTTTTTGGTGGGGTGGCTTGGTGATGTCCTGGATAACGAAAATGCTCAAACACAGGCAAAGAAATCCACAAAAGAAACGTCACAGGTCTTGAACAGAATGGCAGGTCTGGTCATCTTCTTGCAATTTCTTCTTCTAATTTACTGTCTCAATTCTTTTCCTGATATACTCTTTTGCAGACCCCACCCACATTTAGACCTCTTTTTTTTTTATTTTCTGAGACTTGCCCCAGACATGTCCAGGACATGTCTAAACATGACTCCAGTCTGAGCTTAACAAAAAAAAAGGTAAATACTGCCATCTAGTGGCCTATATTCACATTACACCTCCATTCCAAAAGGGAAAAATTTTGACTCATAAAGGCAAAATTTTTCTTTTCAATACAAAATGGTTAAGTGAACACTTGTCTATATATACATATCATACAATATTCAAATAAACAAAGGATATATATATATATATACATTCAAACACGGGATAAGCAATCAGCAATTACATTGTCTGTACCCTTCACATGCTTAATTTCCAAGTCAAACTCCTGTAAAATCAAACTCCAATTCAACAATCTCCGATTCTTGTTTTTCATCTTACTCAAAAACGTTAACGGATTGTGGTCAGTGTACACAATCATTGGCTTTTCCCCTGTACAAACATAAACCTCAAAGTGTTGTAAAGAAAGGACCAGAGCCAACAGTTCCTTCTCTATTGTGGAATAGTTCCTTTGGTGGCGATTGAACTTCCTGGAGAAGTATGCCACGGGATGCTCAATGTCATCAGAGTCACTTCTCTGTAGGAGCACAGATCCACAAGCTTGGTCGCTAGCATCGACCGCGATGGAGAACGGTTTGTTGAAGTCAGGAGATTTGAGCACGGGGAAGTGACACAGCAGAGACTTCAGGCGATCGAAGGCTCTCTGGCATGCATCATCCCAAGTGAACTTTACGCCTTTCTTCAGTTGGTTAGTTAGACTGATAGCAATCTCAGCAAAGTTCTTGCAGAACTTGCGGTAGTACCCGATCATTCCAAGGAAGCGGCGCAAAGCTTTTTTGTTGTCAGGAACTGGAAAGTCCATGATGGCTTGGACTTTAGCATTTATGGGTGCCACCTTACCCTGGCCTATGACGTAGCCAAGATAGGTGACAGTAGCACAACCAAAGTCACTCTTGCTCAGGTTAACAGTCAGGTTAGCCTGGGTCAGGCGCTGGAACAACGTCTCTACATCTTTTAGATGTTCTTCCCAGGAGTCACTCCATGTGATCAGGTCATCGATGTACGCACCCGTGTGTGGCAATCCGGCGATTGTAGACTGTATCATCCTTTGGAACGTGACTGGGGCATTTTTCATGCCAAAGGGTAGGACTTCATACTGGTACAATCCAGATGGTGTGGCAAAAGCAGAGATGCTCTTGGCCCTCTCAGTTAAAGGCACACACCAATAACCCTTCAATAAATCAATCTTGGTCAGAAACTTTGCTTGCCCTACTCTATCAATACAATCATCAATCCTAGGTATTGGAAACACATCAGTTCTAGTTACAGCATTTACTTTGCGATAATCTGTACAGAATCTAGTACTTCCATCAGGTTTTGGAACTAGCACACAGGGTGAACTCCAATCTGAGTTGGAGGGTCTGATAATATCATGTTCTAACATGTACTCAACCTCTTTCTCAGCAATCTTTCTCTTTTCAGGATTCATCCGGTACGGATGCTGTTTTATTGGTTTGGCATCACCAACATCTACATCATGAGAGGCTATAGAAACTCTCTTTGGAACATCAGGAAACAAATCCTCATATTTCTTGATCAACCTTTCAATCTGATCTCTCTGTGAGGGTTCTAAGTGCTGGAGTTTTACATCAAGATTTTGCAACACTTCAGTGTTTGACAATTTACATGAAAGAACTTCAGCTTTAATTCTTGGTTCATCATCTTGAAACTCCCCCTCATCTTCACACATTTCGACCATTGGAGAATCTGAAGTGACAGCTGCAACCCTAGCATTTCTGTCATGATAAGGCTTTAGCATGTTAATATGACACAATTGTTTTGGTTTTCTCCTATCTGGAGTCTTCACAATGTAATTGAGATCATTGAGTTTTGTCAGAATTTCATAAGGACCATGAAATCTAGCCTGCAATGGATTGGACTGCAAGGGAAACAACACAAGGACCTTTTCTCCTGGTTTAAACTCACGGCTTCTAGCCTTATGATCATACCAAGTTTTCATTTTTCCCTGACTTGATTTCAAGTTCTCTTTGGCAAGGTCACAAGCTGCACGCAATCTTTCCTTGAACTTGCTAACATAGTCTAACAGACTGATATGCGGCTCTTTCTCTTGCCATTGTTCACTCAATAATAGCAAAGGTCCTCTCACTTCATGACCAAACACTAGCTCAAATGGACTGAATCCAGTAGACTCCTGCACTGCTTCTCTAGCTGCAAACAACAGCAAATGAACACCTTCATCCCAGTCTTTCTCATGGTCATAACAATAAGTCCTCATCATTGTCTTGAGAGTGGAATGAAACCGCTCTAAGGCACCCTGACTTTCTGGATGATAGGCACTAGAAAGAATCTGCTTTCCACCTAGTTCATACACAACCTGCTGAAACAATCCTGAAGTGAAATTGCTACCTTGGTCTGACTGAATTTCCCTGGGAAGGCCAAACAACGTGAAGAACTTTATCAAAGCCTTCGAGACTGCAGTTGCCTTGATGTTACGTAGAGGTATGGCTTCGGGGAATCTGGTAGATGCACACATGATTGTCAACAAGTACTGATTTCCAGATCTAGTCTTGGGTAATGGACCAACACAATCAACAATGACCTTAGAGAATGGCTCCCCAAATGCTGGGATAGGCTGCAATGGAGCTACAGGTGGGTCTAACTGGTGTTTTCCGACTACTTGACAAGTGTGACAGGTTTTGCAAAAATTGGAAACGTCTTTCCGAAGCCCAGGCCAAAAGAAGTGTTTCATGATCTTATCAACAGTCTTGTTAACACCAAGATGACCTCCTAAAGGTAAACTATGAGCCATTGTTAAGATCTCATTCCTATAGACCTTCGGAACAACAATTTGCCTGACCACTGCCCAATCTGCATTGGCAGGGATATCAGGAGGGCGCCACTTCCGCATCAACACACCATCCTTGAGATAATACCCAACTGGAACTGCGTCTATTTCTTTATCCGGAAGGGCTCTCCTCTTTAGTACACAAATTTCAGGATCATTAGTTTGCTCCTCAATCAACCGCTTTCTGGACAGAGACAAGTCTCCAGACACATCAGAATCACCAGACCCATCTGGCTGGCTGAATAGAGAACTGATAAAAGTATCTGATAAGTCCTCAAACGGAGAAACCATAATAGGCCAATCAGAGTCATGAGGCGAACCACCTGAGTCCTGACTATTCAATGTACTGGACGGCACCACATCATCTTCTTCTTTAGCCTTCTTGGCCATAGCACGAGTCACTGCGCAAGAAGGATACAGAGATGGGTCCTCATCCCCATCTTCAGTGCTCGGCTGTGAAGTAAGATGTACAGGGGGAACTACTTTGCCCCCAGCCAGGTCATTGCCTAGCAACAGAGAAACACCCTTTATAGGTAGACTTGACATAAGTCCCACCTTAACCTGTCCTGTAACTAAATCTGACTTCAAGAATATAGAGCGCAGGGGTACAGATACAGTCCTCCCTTCAATACCTTGTACAAGTATGAAATCCCCTGAAGCGGTCTCATCACGTAACTCCAAGGAGTCCATCAACAAAAGTGACTGAGAAGCTCCGGTATCCCTTAGGATATATATGGGGACAGGAGTAGTATGCTCATTCAGAGCCACAAATCCCTCTGACACAAATGGAAGAAATTCCTCCCTCACGAAGTCAGCTGTATCAGGCTTTTTAGCCCCACAAGAAGCAGGCAATTTAGCAGATTGGTTATCTACTACAGGGGTTTCTAACCTTGTTTTCACAAAGGCATTTGGTTTGGTATCCTTTTCTTTTTCTTTCTTAGCTTTAAGGAACCAACAGTTAGTTGTAACATGACCAGATTTCTTGCAATAACTGCAAACTAGACCACTTTTGTCACTGTCAGCTTTCACACTTTGATCAGACCTGTTACTGGATTTCTGAGCACCATCACCAGATTTGTCTTTGTCTTTGGGTGAGGAATCTTGGGTATCACCATAACCCTTTTTCTGAAATTGGGACCATCTATTATTACTGCTAGACTGAAATTTGGACTTATGTGTGAGAACATATTCATCTGCAAATTTGGCAGCTGATTGCAAATTCAGTGCTTGCTTCTCATTAAGGTAGGTCTTAACATCATCTTTAACACAGTTCTTGAATTCTTCAACTAACACCATCTCTTTTAGTGAGTTGAAATCATCCTTGACCTCCATAGAAGTACACCAGCGCTCAAAGCAAACCTGCTTTTCATTAGCAAATTCAACATAAGTCTGATTTTCAGATTTCTTCAGACCTCTGAATTTCTGTCGGTAAGCCTCTGGAACCAACTCATAAGCTCTCAAAATAACCTTTTTGACAACCTCATAATCAGAGGAATCATCTGCAGACAAAGCCGAATAGGCTTGTTGAGCTTTACCCTTGAGGACAGTTTGCAACATCAGAGGCCAGTGTTCCTTTGGCCACTGGCAACTCTTTGCTACCTTTTCAAAACACTGGAAATAGTTGTCAACATCCTTTTCCGAAAATGGAGGCACCAGTTTTACCTCCAGACTGGCACAAAATTTATTTTTAGTTTCAATTTTAATTTTTAGTTGCTCCATTTGGAGTCTTTCTTCTCTATCGAATTTCTCTAATTCAAAATCTCTCTGTCTCTGTCTCTCTCTTTCTGCTCTTTCCTTTCTCTCTCTCAAATTCTCTTTGTTTTTCTTTTTCTTCCCTCTCAATTTTCTCTTCTCTTGCTAATTTTTCTAACTCAAACTGCCTTTGTTTTTCTTTTTCTTCCCTTTCTTTCTCTCTTTCTTCCCTCTCAAATTCTCTTTGTTTTTCTTTTTCCTCCCTTTCAATCTCTAGCATTTTTAATTTAAGTTCCATTTCTATATTTGGATTTTCCACTGGAAACTGTTCCAGATCTCCTGGTGCAAACACATTTTCATCAATGTAATATTCAACTATCTCTCTAGCCAGTCTTGCTTTTCGCATGGCTGGTTTTACCTCTGTCAGCTCCAACTGTCTGCAAATTTCTAGCAGTTCTGTCTTTTTAAAAAACTTCAAAACCCCTACGGTTGGTGATGCCAAGAAATCATCCATTGCTGTTGTCAATATATATGTATTCAATTAAAAAAAATCAATTTTACAATTTGAAATGTTAGATTTTTAATAAATGACTCACAAAATGGTCTATCCCGGACGAGCCCCCAATTTGTTATGGCCCCAATTTGTAATTAGATTTATAACACAACAGCAACAGCAAGGGATGACAAACACAGTTTTAACAACTAAAACACATTTAATTTTTAAACAAAGACTAATAACAACCTACAACTAAAGACCAAGATTGATAAATAAGAAAAAACAGAAATAATTACAGTCCCTTTTTGGTGGGGTGGCTTGGTGATGTCCTGGATAACGAAAATGCTCAAACACAGGCAAAGAAATCCACAAAAGAAACGTCACAGGTCTTGAACAGAATGGCAGGTCTGGTCATCTTCTTGCAATTTCTCCTTCTAATTTACTGTCTCAATTCTTTTCCTGATATACTCTTTTGCAGACCCCACCCACATTTAGACCTCTTTTTTTTTATTTTCTGAGACTTGCCCCAGACATGTCCAGGACATGTCTAAACATGACTCCAGTCTGAGCTTAACAAAAAAAAAGGTAAATACTGCCATCTAGTGGCCTATATTCACATTACACTTCCGATATATGAATATGGACATTTAATTCCTTATGTATGAAATACATTTCATTCATTTCTTTATCACTGTCAGTTTATGCTAAAATATTGAGAGCAAGCCTACAAGTACTAAGAGAATGCAAAATAGTTTCTAGAAACATCCAAGATGGCTGTCATCATATCCAAAATGGCCGCAAAAGAGCAAAATATTTGCGTATAAGTTCATATGTGCGCTAAAAGGTCAGGTAATAGATTGATCTGGGGTAAATCTAGCTGGATCAGTTTATTTTTGCAAGTAAGAAAATAAGCTCTTTTTAATTAATTTTCATTCTAGCCCCATTTTAAAGTTAAACAGCCGCACCTGAATTGACAGGATGTGCCAGAGCGGGAGAGCCGAGCCAAAGAAGACGGGGCTATAGTCTTCTGGAAGGTGTACAGATCACACGGGAATGAAATAGCATTGGATCAATGATCGGGCTAGGGGTAGGATTGTAACATATCTGAGCCTAGTTGTATACCATATCTGAAAGTGCTTACATGTTGTATAGGTGGTAAAAGGATAAGGATTGGAAGGGTTGGTTTAGTTTATCTCTTTATGTCTGTAAGAATGCCAAGATATATGAATTCTCAATGATTGTGAAGAAAATATGCAATTTTTGTAGCCTATAGGCTGAAAATATTCAAAATATAGAGCAAATTTGCCACCATTTTGAAAACGTGTCTGCCATCTTGGATATAACTATAAATTGAAGTGGCCGGAGGTTGATTTTGATTTATGGGGATATTAAGAGTTCTCATGCAAAGTCTGTTGCTTGTATCACCATTTGCACTTTTTTTCAACTACCCCGCTCCACTATGCAATCCACAAATGCAAGTTAAACCTGTATCATGCAAAGAAGAAGCCATATGTGACCACGAATCAGAAATGCCGCTGTCTTCTCTGGGCCAAAGCTCATTTAAATAGACTAAGGCAGAATGGAAAAGTGTTCTGCAGTCAGATGAATCAAAGTTTGAAATTCTATTTGGAAACCAGGGACACCGTGTCGTGCGGTCTAAAGAGGAGAAGGGCCATCCAGCTTGTTATCAGCGCTCAGTTCAAAAGCCTGCATCTCTGATGGTATGGGGTTGCATTAGTGCCTATGGCGTGGGCAGCTTACAAATCTGGAAAGGCATAATCAATGCTGAAAAGGGTATAGAGGTTTTACAACAATATATGCTCCCATCCAGACAATGTCTCTTTCAGGGAAGGCCTTGCATATTGCAAGACAATGCTAGACCACATACTGCATCCATCACAATAGCATGGCTTCACAGTATAGGAGTCTGGGTGCTGAACTGGCCAGCCTGCAGTCCAGACCATTCACTAATATAGAACATTTGGTGCATCATAAAACAAAAAATCCGGCAAAGATGACCCAGGACTGTTAAGCAGCTAGAATCCTTCATCAGACAAGAGTTAGACAACATTGCTCTCCCAAAACTCTGGCAATTGGTTTCCTTATTTCCCAGATATTTACAGACTGTTGTTAAAAGAAGAGGGGATACTAAACAATGGTAAACATGGCCGTGTCCTTTTTATGAGGTGTGTTACTGACATCAAATTCAAAATGAGTTAATATTTTTCATGAAATGGTAAAATGTCTCACATTCAACATCTGACATGTTGTCTATTTTCTATTGTGAATAAGAAATGGGTTTATGACATTTGTAAATCATTGTATTCTGTTTTTATGCACGTTTTACACAGCACCCCAACTTCATTGGAATTGGGGTTATAAAAACCATTATCCATGCTCACCTGCAGGATCTTAGCCTCCTCAGCCCCCTGTCTCGCCCTACGTAGGTGTCTTAATCAAGGGGCAATTAACACACCCCTAATGCTCTCTCCATACTGACTTTTTGGGGTGGCCTCCTTTTGCCTGTTAAAATGATAGAGGAGCACGGTGCCTCTTCATAGGCAAGCAGGATATGCTTTTGGGATGGAAGTCTCACTTTAATGAAGTAATACAGTATGTCAGAGCTGGGACAAACCTTATCTGCATTACTCTCCTTGCTTCTTCTCATCTGAAATTTGAGCTTTCTTAATTTCAATTCGGCTTCATTTAACTAAAAATGGGACCAAATACAATTTTTTCTAAAGCATTAAATTTTCTGAGGTTCCCGCGACGTCTTTCAAGCCACGTTTTCTCCCTCTCTGTCTCTCTCACAGACACATAGACTCATGAATACACATGAATATCCTAACAAATAAAAGTTCACCCACGGACTTGCATGCCTACCAGTGCACTGAAAACTAGTGGTCTTATGATCACACACAGGATTTCCCCTCACCAGACAAACGGCCTGAATTATTTGTGGCATGGATTCAGCACGGTGTTGGACATATTCCTCAGGGACACAGATTCATGCTCACTCAACAGTATCACTTTAGCCATGCATCCATGCTGCAAACTTACTGTTCCACCTATTCCAAAGATGTCCAGTTTTATTTGAAATCAGGGGTCTGTGCAGCCAATGAGAGTAATCTGAAATCAAGATCACAGTACCAGCTTACAGTAATTTATGTTCTGTGACAGAAAATGATCCTGCTGGAATTGTCCAGGGTAGGCTGCCGTCATAAAGGGATACGCCTTCTGTTGGTAGCAAGAAAGCTAAGATGTGCTGTGGCTTGATGTACATGATGTACATTTGACATTTAGAGGCTTAAAGGTGTCAAACACTCCCCTACTCTCAAGCTGCCACCCCAAGCAGCAAAGATCCACAGAATCAAGCTTTTTATGCCAAATTCAAAGTCTGCCATCTGCATGTTTCAGAAAAAAAACAGTATCAGACTCGGTGACATTTTTGTAACCTTAATTTTTCCATTTGTAGAATCTGAACAAATGGCTGATAAGCTTGGTCCAGAGCCAGGCCAAATAGCAATAAAACTTTTGTGGACTTCCCCCTCCCCCCCAGGATGCTCGGTCAGCCTGCCTGTGGAAGGTGTCGGTAATCTTTCTGTTACTCTCTACGGGGGGGATAGTTACAAAGCCCTGACAGCCACAATGCCCTGTGGGAGTCATATTACTGCCCAGTTATGTTAATCTGTTTTAAATAATCTAAATCTCTGGGAACTTCATAATATGTTTATGTGTCTAACATTGAAATCACTTATATACTTATAACCCAATTAAACTATATAATAATTCATTTAAAGGCCTTTTCATGACAACTGAATCATATTAGTACACATTCCTATCATATTTGGTCTTGTTCTTCTCGGGGGAATCCAGGGAGTTGAATGGAGAGTTTCATTCCCATTGAAATTATAGTTCATTCCCTTTTGGAGAATCCTGAAAATCGGTCAGAATCTACTCGAGTTATCATCCTAGTCTCCTCTCTCTGCTGGACATCCTCCAAATGGTGGAAGCCCAAAAACCAGATTCAACCCCGCCTTCCAGGGCGTTAATGGCTTTGCCGCCTGGATCAAAGGCGTGGTTTGGCTTAAAGCTAAGAGAAACTTTCTGTTCAAGGAGAATCGTCTTCGGTTCCTCCCTACGCCCGCAAGGCGTGAGTAGTCCTTTAATTATGGAGAATCGTATTTCGATCTCCCCGCGTGCGTGAGTAGCCTTTCCTCCAGGTATGACTTTATTCTCCATTTCTAAATTGGACCCCTCCACTTCTCAAAACGCGCTCATTCTGATAGTTATCGCCCCCCCACTTTTCAAAACAAACTGACGCCCATGCTCGTATGCGACCCCTTGCTGCCAACTCAGGATAGTGAGGACAGTTCACGGCTCTCCTCCGAAGCATGTGCCCGTCAGCCACTGCGTCTTATGCACTCATTGGTTGAATCTGCACGAGGGCGGAGGATACCCGGACATGAACAGATTTGAATCTTCCTGACGAGCGCGCGTCTGGCCAACAGGAGGCGCTTGAGCAACGAGCAAAGCTGTTTATTTATATCCCCTTACCCGGCAGTCCCTTCCCAATTTGAAACCCTGTAGTGCGATGGCCAATTGTGCGCTACGCTGAAAAAGCTGCCGACCACTGCCGGCTGGTACGACCGCGGCTCGAACCCGCGACGTA
Organism: Gymnothorax reevesii; assembly: GCA_029721435.1. Classification (NCBI taxonomy): domain Eukaryota; kingdom Metazoa; phylum Chordata; class Actinopteri; order Anguilliformes; family Muraenidae; genus Gymnothorax; species Gymnothorax reevesii. Next base: position 39,868,212 of record CM056582.1, on the reverse strand, counting down.
ATAGTCACTTCTGCACTGCAACGCAGTGCCTTAACCGAGTGAGCTATCCGGCACCTCCTCTGTACTTTTTTTTTACATTTTTTTGTAGAATAAATATTTTAACTCACCCTCCTCCATCCCACCCTTCTTTTATTCATTGCTCCCCTCCCTCTGTGCCCCCTGTGAAGAGTCTCATTAAAGGTGGCACCGCAGGGCCTGCGGGAGAGATAAAGAGAGTGTGATGGAGTGGTGGAGTGAGAGAGAGAGTATCTGAAAAGGGGGACTTGATGTAGGTCTGATAGGGACTGATTTTTGCAACCAAGGAGCCCCTGGCTGTCAGAACCTCGATGGACTGAGGAGAGAGAGAGGAATTGCTGGAGCCAATGAAATGGCTGAGGGGGTGGGGTCAGCTGTAGTGGTTTACCCTCTGTTTCTTCTCTCCATTTTCCCTGCAGACCTCCTGACCAGCAGACAGAGGAGGCATCGCTCTTGCCTCCCTGAGTGGGACACTCCTGCCAGGGGGTGTTTGTGCGCCTACATCCCAGCCCAGCTGAAGGGCCAGCAGAGAAATCCAACTCTGTTTTGGCTCAGTTCTGGATGCAAGGAGCTCAAAGGTGAGGTCAGCCGGACATCAGACAGCTGGGGAGCTGGGGGGTGGGATCTTTCGCTGGGCAGTGGTGGACGAAAAACTAACGGTCGGTCCATGGGGAAACAGGGTGGAGTTAACGAGCTTTGGGAGCCTTGCCTCTCATCTTTGCTGACATCAGCACCTCAGCTCCCGCTCCTGGACTGCTTAAGTTTTCCTAATTCACACCTGTTTGTCTCTGATGGGGGGTGAGTGAAGAACTAACCAAAAAACTACTGCATCGTAACCCCGGAACGACACCTGAGGCGATTTTCTTTAGGATCAGGTTCTCGTTTTTTCCTCTTCTCTCTATTTTTTTCCACTTTCTGCCTCTTGGCTTCACAAGGATGAACCTCTGGCTTTTTTCCGACCGAAGGACGGTTGTTTGGTGATTGTGGGGGGGAGGGGGGAACGGTGGAGGACGCGGTCGGGGTCTTGGGCCCAGAGTCAGACCAGGACCATGTCGTGGAAGCGGAATTACTTTGCGTCCGGCAGCAGCGGCCTGCAGGGGATCTTCACACCTGGGACCATGACCTCCATCGCCCCCAGCAAGGGTCTCAGTAACGAACCGGGCCAGAACAGCTGCTTCCTGAACAGTGCACTGCAGGTGGGTACTCACCTGTGTGCTCTGAGTCCGATTCACCTGCAGACATGATTCACCTGTGTCCTGAGTACGATTCACCTGCAGACATGACTCACCTATGTGCTCTGAGTCCGATTCACCCGCAGACTTGACTCTCCTGTGTGCTCTGAGACATTCATCCGCAGACATGACTCACCTGTGTGTTCTGAGACATTCACCCACAGGCATGAATCACCTGTGTGCTCTAAGACATTCACCTGCAGACATGACATACCTGTGTCCTCTGAGACATTCACCTGCAGACATGACTCCCCTGTGTGCGCTGAGACATTCACCCACAAACATGAGTCACCTGCGTGCTCTGAGTCCGATTCTCCCGCAGACATGACTCACCTGTGTGCTCTGAGAGATTCACCTGTGGACATGACCTACCTGTGTGCTCTGAAATATTCACCTGCAGACATGACTCACCTATGTGCTCTGAGTCCGATTCACCCGCAGACTTGACTCTCCTGTGTGCTCTGAGACATTCATCCGCAGACATGACTCACCTGTGTGTTCTGAGACATTCACCCACAGGCATGAATCACCTGTGTGCTCTAAGACATTCACCTGCAGACATGACATACCTGTGTCCTCTGAGACATTCACCTGCAGACATGACTCCCCTGTGTGCGCTGAGACATTCACCCACAAACATGAGTCACCTGCGTGCTCTGAGTCCGATTCTCCCGCAGACATGACTCACCTGTGTGCTCTGAGAGATTCACCTGTGGACATGACCTACCTGTGTGCTCTGAAATATTCACCTGCAGACATGACTCACCTGTGTGCTCTGAGTCCAATTCTCCCGCAGACATGACTCACCTGTGTGCTCTGAGACTCACCCACAGACATGACTGACCTGCATGCTCTGAGTCATTCACCTGCAGACATGACTCACCTGTGTGCTCTGAGACATTCACCCACGGACATGACTCACCTGTGTGCTCAGAGACATTCACTTGCAGACATGACTCACCTGTGTGCTCTGAGTTATTTACCTGCAGATATGACTCACCTGTGTGCTCTGAGACATTCGCCCACAGACATGACTCTCCTGTGTGCTCTGAGATATTCACCTGCAGACATGAGTCACCTGTGTGCTCTGAGACATTCACCTACAGACATGAATCACCTGTGTGCTCTGGGACATTAACTTACAGACATGACTCACCTGTGTGCTCTGAGACATTTACCTGCACACAGGACTCACCTGTGTGCTCTGAGACATTCACCCGCAGGCATGACTCACCAGTGCGCTCTGAGACATTCACCTACAGACATGACTCACCTGTGGACTGAGATTTTTACCTGCAGACATGAGTCACATGTGGCCTGAGAGCTATTCGCCCATGGACACGACTCATCTGTCCAGCAAGAGCCATGCACCTTACAGCAGGACAAACCTTTTTTGCACACATGCAGATATGTTATGTTACGTTAGATGTGTACTATGTTTATGTGACTAAAGGTTCTTCCCACCTGTATACTCTCAAATGCTCATGCTCGCTGACAGGAGCCTCCTGACTTCAGCATTTACATACTCCTGTGCACTTTTGGTACTGCTGACACAACTGCTATCAGACAGACTCACGGTTCCAGTTTTTAGGCACAGGAGGATCAGTGGGGCAGCTCGCTCAGGGCAGTTCAGGCAGTTGAAAATAATTGATGATCATGTCACCACCACAGAGTTCAGTCCTCCTCTGCTGAGAGATGATCACAGCCCTCCTTCAAACACACAGCTTGGCTCTGTTTTAAGAAGCTGCATTCAGAGGCTAGTGTACAGAATTGCTTTTAATCGAGCCAGTCCGCTCAACTCATTTACATTTTTTGGTTTGCATGTGCGGACCACCCCCATCTACTGCCTATTAATTAAATATTCTGCTGCCTGGGGATTAAAAGCAATGGAGGTGTACCCTCCACTTGCTGTGAAACAGGTCTCATCCAGAATGAAGGATTAGACAATTATTATTTTAAGCACGCACATGGGTAAGTCTTATGCTATTGTGTATCATCCTGGGCTAGTTCAGGGTAATATTTATTGGCTTTTAATTGGTCTATTATTTTACATTACCCTGCTTGACAGGTGAGATATAATTTTAGGTGATGTCTGTCTCTGTCTGTCTTTCATCAGTTTGGTGCAAAAACAGTTTGATCAAATCACATGAAATTTTCAGGAAAGATAGGCAATGGGCCAGAAATCACCTGATCAGCCTTTAGTTGCATAAGTGGGTCAAAAATAACCTGGTGAGCTTGTTTTCCTGCAATGCCTGTACAATGAAAATTTGTTTTCTCGACATATTTCAACTACTTCTCAAAAAATGTTTTTGGTATCATCTCATTAAAATTTCTATCTTACTATTTATACTTTTTAAGAAATAATAGTTTCAGTATTACTACCACAAGCTTCCCTCACTGAGTCAGAAATGACCTGCATGCATTTCTTCTGGAATCTTGTGAGAACCGTTGATTCTTATAAACCTTGGCTGTCAAAAGTATATTTATTATGGACCACATATACAATATTAGAGTGCCACACGTCAGGAACATTATTTTACACAGCATGATCTGATATGTGTAAGTATTATATTAATCTTTTTACTTCAGAAAAAGTTATCATCAAATTGATTTGCACTATATCAGGAGTGTCCAATATAATCCACAAAAAGGGCATTGATACCCACATGAATAAGTGAGATTTGAAAATTGATTTTTGGATCACAATCCAAATTAAATTTTTTTGCGTGTGCATAAAAATTTTGCTTACTTTCGGGATTCGCATCACCATCAAATTCACAGTAATGACCCCCTTTCACTACGACCACAACTATCCTGAATCGGACATTTTTCATGTTCATAGATAAATCTCAAACATTTCTTGAAGTTCTTTAAAAAATCTTATTTGATTCCCAAACATTCGTACAGTTCATGGGAGTTTGTCAAATCGGCGAGAAATTTTTTGTTTGTCTCTTGAACAAAGACTTTTTTATTGAACCCTGTCCAGTCCAACGCTTGTGCATTCTCAACCCTCTAATAAACCAATTTCATCTACCATTCATACTGCAGCGTTTTACCTGGGACTGTACTAATGGTCCCTTTCTTTTCTTTTTTTTTTTTTAATTTGGCATCTCCAATCCCACTCGAATCTGGAATGCCCAATTGGTGAACTATGTACAAGGCTTGCTCGTTTACGACCCCTTGTCGCCAATTCAGGAGAGTAAAGACAATTCATGGCTCTCCTCCAAAGCTTGTGTCTGTCAGCTACCGCTTCTTATACACTCATTTGTTGAATCTTCGCAAGTTTAGAGCGAGGGCGGAGGACAACGTGAACAAGCTTAGAATCTTCCTGATGAGCGCCCGTCTGGCCAACAGGAGGCACTCGCGCAACGAACAAAGCTATTTATTTTACTTCCCTTCCCCGGCAGTCCCCTCCCAATTTGAAACCCTGTCGTGGTTCCTTTTTAAACTCATAACCAATCCTAACTTGGGTTAGTTCACCGCACTCCTCCCCGAAAATCAAAAACACATTTTTTATCTTGTTAACTATGCACACAATGCCATGCCTCGTGATTCACATTAAGACTCTTCCTTTTTATTTGAGTTCATTCATTTGTATTGAACTTCTCAGTCAAAACCAAATCTATCTGGAGGTTTCCTCAGCCTCACTCCACACTAAGTCGGGCAAGACATTTTCTGTCCTTGGTTTTTCATGTCTGTCTCTCAGTTCTCTGCAGTAACTGGTTCCCAGCCAACCATACTATCATCAGTGTCCTCCATTTCTACCGCAGTTGACAGTAATTGGTCAATGTCTTTTCATGACCTTACCATTTACTATGACTAAATACATTACATTTCCCAACCTGTGAAGCACTCTGCCAGTCATGTGTGAAAAAGTAATTGCCCCAGAACCTAAACTTACCCTTGGCGACAACAACTGCAATCAAGCGTTTGCAATAACTGGCAGTGAGTCTTTTGCCTTGCTGTAGAGGAATTTTGGCCCAATGTATTTTGCAGAATTCTTTTAATTTAGCCACATTGGAGGTTTTTAGAGCATGAACAGTCTGTTTAAGGTCATGCCAAAGCATCTCAATTGGATTTAAGTCCAGACATTAACTAGGCCATTCAAAACCTTCGTTTTGTTTTCAAAGCCATTCAGGGGTGAACTTGCTGGTGTGTTTCAAATTATTGTCCTGCTGCATCACCCAAGTGCACCTGAGTTTGAGGTTACAAACTGATGGTCGGACACTCTCCTTCAGAATTTTCTGCTAGAGACCAGAATTTGTGGTTCCATCAATTATGGCAAGTCGTTCAGGTCCTGAAGCAGCAAAGCAGGCCCAGACCATCACACTACCACCACCATGTTTGACTGTTGGTATGATGTTCGTTTCATGAAATGCTGTGTCAGTTTTACACAAGATGTAACGGGATGCACACCTTCCAAAAAGTTCAACTTTTGTCTCATCAGTCTACAGAATATTTTCCCAAAAGTCTTGGGGATGATAAAGATGTTTTGGCAAATGTGAGACGAACCTTTGTGTTCTTTTTTCTCAGCAGTGGTTTCCACCTTGTAACTTCCTCATCGGTGCCATTTTTGCCCAGTCTTTTTATTTTCCCCCGCCAAGACGAAGTGGGAGGGGGATATAGATTTGACCTCCGTCCGTCCGTGCTTGTGTGCGTCAGTCCGTCCATCCGACAGAAAGGGGACAACTTTTCTCAGAAACTATTACAGATAGGACAACTAAATTTGGTGTGTCACTTCAGACCATAAAAGCCTTGATGGAGTTTGAAAATAAGAAGCACACGGTTGGCGGGGGATGTTGTAGACCATGTTGACTTGTTATTATTGTATCATGAACACTAACTTTAAATGAGGCAAGTGAGGCCTGCAGTTCTTTAGATGTTGTTCTAAGTTCTTTTGTGACCTCCTGGATGAGTCGTCGATGTGCTCTTGGAGTAATTTTGGTAGGCCGACCACTCTTAGGAGGGTTCACCGCTGTTCTAAGTTTTCTTTGTTTGTGAAAATGGCTCTCACCGTGGTTCATTGGAGTCCCAAAGCCTTAAAAATGGCTTTGTAACCCTTTCCAGATTGATAGATGTCAATGACTTTGTTTCTCATCTGTTCTTGAATTTCTTTAGATTGCGGCATTATGTATTGCTTTTTGACATCCTTTAGCTTACTTCATTTTGTCAGACAGGTTCTATTTAGGTGATTTCTTGATTCAACAGGTCTGGCAGTAATCGGGCCTGAGGGTGGTTAGTGAAATTGAACTAAAAAATCCAGTTAATCACAGTTAATCAATGACTTAATAAGGGGGGGCAATTACTTTTTCACATGGGCCTGGGTAGGTTTGGCTTTTTCCCCCTTAATAAATGAAATCATAATTGAAGAACTGCATTTTCTCTTTACTCGGGTTATCTTTGTCTAATATTATGATTTGTTTGACGATCTGAAACATTTAAGAGTGAAAAATAAGCAAAAAAAATAAAAAAGAAACCAGGAAGGAGGCAAATACTATTTCACAGCACAGTATATGTTGTTGGCGGGGCACCATGTTTGTTGGTATCGGTGTAGCTTGCCGAATATGGGAACTCTTTATCACGCAGAGGATAAAAATACAATGACAGTTGAGAACTGTTATACCAGTTTGCACAATGTTTATGATAAATATTGTTTTAATGATGTTATGGACTGCATCGAGGCATCGAGGCGTGTGTCGAGTACGTCGGGTCCCCCCCCCAGCGAATCTCCGCTTTGAGATGTGATTCGCATTGGCGAAATGACGTTGCGTGTGACGTATGAAGCCTCATCCCGGGATACTGGGTTGGGTTGACTGGAAACTCTTTCTTTCATCATAATTTCATCCACCACCAGATGTCTCTAGCATACTTATTTGGAGCTTTGGAGGTCGAGCAATTTTGGTGGTTCATTCGGCTGAGAGGCTTTGACGTTTTATGAGGCATCCTCTCGCCATCACTATATTGTTTTTAACATTGCTGAGTGTTGTACTAGTACTGGTTTCTACATACTGGTGTGGTGTGAATGGCTTATATGATAGCTATTGATATACAGTAATAACAATGATAAATCATAATTTGACATAAGATTTGAAGAGCGGACCTGTTCTATCAGCAGCTGATGCTGTTGTTTCTCCAGCCTAACTAAAGTTGACAGGCACTCGGGCTTGGGGCCCTGCCGCTGACTAAATTTCATTGGCAAGGTATCATCTTTCAAAATCGAGCGATATTTACTAGACAATTCAAATTCCATATTCTGTATAAACATGCTCCTTTAAACAACTGGGTTCAATGTGTGCTGATCTTAACTGGCGAGACTATGACGGTGCATTCAGGAACCACTCGCAAGAACAGGAATTCCAAAAATCATAAGCCTTTATTGTAAAAAGAATTGCCAAGCCAAAAACAATATCCAAAAAACAAATTTGAAAAGACAGGCAGGGGTCAAAACCAGTAAGGCAGATGTGCAACGGTACATAGACAGTGAGCAAAAAATCCTAGTCAGAATCCAGGAGGGTAGATCATACACAGGGCATCCAAAACAGAAACCGTGGTCATGCAAGAACAGGTCAAGGTCGGACAAAACAGTCGTGAAGAAGCAATAAATAAAAGGCGTAGGAGGAGCTCAGCACAGATGTACATCAATGATTTGATCAACGTTCTGACAGAGAATGAACTGCAGTGAAGACTTTAAATAGACAGGAGGGAAGTCACATGCTATGCAGAGAACAGGTGAATTGGATAAGAACTAATTACAGAGGTAAGCAGACATGGGGAGGTCCTTAACCACAAACAATTGGCAAAAGCCAAGACAGGGACAGGATCCACGCAGACAACCTATGACCAGGGGCGCTCCTGTCATTAGGCGGATAAGGCGGATGCTAGAGGCGCTCGCGAGCAGAAAGGGCGCTAGGGAGGGGAGAAGTTTTTTTTTTTTTTTAAATAAATACTTTTTTATTTCACAATATAAAACAACAACAACAAAGACACAGCAATCTAACAACAGTACATACAATCGCAAAGTCTTTAAGCAATAGCTAAATAAAGCATTTATATTTGGGCTTATGTGTCTGTCTGCCTGCAACCTGCCGGCAATTTCGCCACGGTCCCCAATGGACTGCACACAGGACACGACTCCTCCCCGCCCCCCTGCTCTCTCCTGTAGTCCTACTGCGCTTGCGTCTGAGGTAAGTTGGGTTGGTAATTCTCTCTCTTGAATCGGAGATTGTTGAATTGGAGTTTGATTTTACAGGAGTTTGACTTGGAAATTAAGCACGTAAAGGTTACTGACAATGTAATTGCTGATTGCTTATCCCGTGTTTCAGTATGTGTATACAGGGCTCGAAATTGGCACCCACCAAGCGCCAATGGCATGTAGATTTTGGAGCTTGCGGCCGAATTGTGGCAGGTGCTCGCCACTTTGACGAGGGGGATACAGCTGCATGCCGAATAACTGCGCCTACTTCAGTCTGTCAGTAAAGTGAAAACGGCTTGCCATATAAACGCGAGAGGGCGGAGGCTCTGCTCGAGAATCTTCAGTATCAACGCTGTATTTCAATGGTAACCAATAGGGGTGCAACGATTTATCGACATTGTCGACAAAATTCGATGATAAAGTTCGTTGTTGATTAATTTATTCATCGATAATTTGTCGTTAAGTCATTGCAATAGTATTTCACGCTTTGGAACTGAACTAACCGTAGTTTCACAGGAGCTGGAGATGAAGGCAGCTTCAGAGTGAGCCATTTGACTTCCTCGCAACTCTCAGGCACGCCTGCGCAAATGCGACCGGTGGGAGGAGAGAGGAAAGCGACAGAGCTGCAAATTTATGCACGCAGTTACAATAGTCTATCACTAGATGACACACCAGAATCATTTATTGAATATTCACAAGCAAGCCGAATACTGAATACCGTATTTTTCTTTCACCTTAAAATTGATTAAAAGGCACCAGGAGAGAACAAAGAGTGGTTGTTCCTCTTCTTTCTATGCGTACTGTGAAAAATACTTTGAACTTGTACTTGCTTTTGATACTTGAGTATATTTTTCACAAAATACTTTTGGTACTTAAAGTAGCTCACATTAAATGTACTTAAGACTTTTATGCACGTAATTTTCTTATGGGTGACTTCAAACTTTTACCAAAGTGAGTTACTTTGGTAAAAGTTGAAGTCACCCATAAGAAAATGACTTGCATAAAAGTCTTAAATTGGTTGTGTTTGTACAGTATTTTTCTATGATGAGGAAGATTGTTACATTGGGTCGTGATTTGCAGTAAATATATGGAGTGTACCCAGTGTGCAGATTCTACTTTCTTCCTGTATTTTTCTATAACATATATGGCTGCTGTATAGTTTATTGTTGTACAATTACGACATTATGCATATTGCACTGCAACTGCGGTTTTAAAATTTGAGAGAAGTGAAGATACCCTGTGCCCTGTGTGAGTTTATGATGAATATTTTGTGGTCAGTCTAATAAGTTGTGGGGGGTGGGGGTCACTACCAGAAATCCTGCCTAGGGTGCCAAGTTGCTTAGGAACGCCACTGCCTATGACAGATAAACAGCTCCAGTCAAGGAGTTCAAAGTGCACAGACAACGAGTGCAGGAAAGCAATTAAGCATGTGCGCGAGATCTCGCGGAAATGCAGAGAGAGGCAGAGAAAGCAAAGCAAGAGGCGGACACTAGAACAGGGCGATTGCTGAGATTGAATTAGAGGTAATTAGTAGCGGTGCAGCGGTTACAAATGAATCCAAGTGTTCATTAGTAAGTTAGTTATGTATACATAGATTAGTTTTGTACATGATACAAAATATAGATGTTAGTATTATTAGTAACCTAGTAAAGCAGGGCGAAGGAAGTAAACGAGAAATGAAGTAATAATATGAAACACCAGAAACCATTGAAATCACCCAAAGCATGTAAGCACACAGACTGGGAAGACAAACTGAACCAACTGATCACAAGATGGGAGACAAGTGCAATGAAAACTGAAATGGCATGAACAGAAAACCAGGATGTATAAAAAGTAAAAAGAATAAAGAAAAGACATGACAACGAACACATGGCAAGACATCAAAACACAAAACCATAACAGACTAGGTCCTAGTTTTGTTGGAGCTATCAACAGCCACACACAGCGGCACTCTGGCAGATTTTGTCACTCATGTTCTAATATTGGCTTTCCCGGTCAATTTCATTCTTTTTTCATTCCAATTCATGAATGTGCATTCTAATTCACACAGCGCACGCACGCGAAAATATTCAGGGATTCAAATTCTGAATCTGAGCGATCAATTTCATTTATGCGAACTCTATTTCATTTCTGGCAAATCAAATTCACGTATTTCCAAAAGCAAGCATTGCATTTCCTACCTGTGCATTCAAATTTGTGCGATAATCACGATGAGCCTGTTTGGGGCATTGAATTTCATTTTCAGGTGATCAATTTCCTACTTCGTGCACTCAATTTAGTGGAGAAGACAGGATAGATTTTTGAAGAAGGGGGTTATTGAGGGGAGAAGGGGGCTATTGAGGGGAGAAGGGGGCGAACGTTTCTCATAAAACGAACACACATACAGAACCCACACTCCCCCCATCACGCACACGCAAAATTCGTAATTCCAATTCCTTAGTCTTCTTTGTATATATATGTTTTTTAAGGTTCTATATTGTTCTGTTATTGTATCTCCATGATATCACAGTGTCCTTGTGTATGTTCATGTATTCTCGTTTCATTTCAAGAAATTTTAAATGATAAGGCCAAGTCAGCAGTACGTCCAAACAACACAACGTCATTTTCTAACTTACACTCCTTAATAATACCACACATTACAAAGACACCATCCACACAATGCAACAATCCGAAGACCAACTGATAAACAACATGATATCACAATATCACGGGTGGAAAGTAAATAAGATACCAATCAACGACAAATGCTCGTGTTATGACTTTTAACGATAACATTTATTGAATAATCCCTAAGATATTGAACTCAAACAAGAAATATAACATCAAGTATACACTGCTCAACATGTTCAAAGATGTCTCCGGCTTGAAACCCTCCTACGAAGATACGAACTATTGACCTGGCCATTGCTCGATTTATTCCAAGGGTGTCTGCCAAAGCAATGTAGTCAAGATTGTCGTTCTCGAAGGTGTCGATCAACCTTCCGCCCGTAGTGTGCGCGCTGAGCTGCCATTGTACCCGAATGAGGTTACACTTGAGAAGGAACAGATATAGGCCCTACCCAAAGCAGCTGTATTGATGATGAAGCCAATTTATTCAAAACTAAATGAAAAAAAAGCCACACATAGACCCCAAGCTCAGTAAATGCAATGATTCATTTAAATTGAATGCACTTATTTGGAACATGGTTGCCTTTTCACAAATATGAATGACCAACAAGGTTCCGCCGCCGGCTTGAAATGGATTTGAATGCTCATTGCTGAAATGCATGCTCCTATTTTGAATTTGAATGACGCTAATGAACAATTGATTGCTTGGATAGTGAATTTGAATGACGAGATTGGGAATTTGAAAGCTGATTCAGTCCTGCGAGCGTGAAATGCGTGAAATTGAATGCTCAGAATATGAACTTGAAAGACAAAATTATGAAATTGACCGGAAAAACGTAGAAAAATTTTTTTTTACCTTGATCTTTCTGTGTAAAATTAGGCCACAGGATGAGTGATCAAGACTAATTGAATTCCTGAGTTTCCGAAGGGCCCAACTCCAAGGAACAATCTTTTTCAAGAAAGGGAAAAATTGATTATTTTATTTTATTTTTTTGCTCATGTTATGACCCAAATATTTTTAGTTTATTTCTTAACAAGAAAGTGTCACTGGGATACTTTTGGATGAAATAACAAGACTCCCCGTTTTGTTATAAGATATGCACACCTCTAAGTTGGGGTCTTTGGAAACTCAATGATTGTATTTGTATACACTTTATATAGATCAGCTGATTTCCTGGTGTCCATTCGCGTCATAAAATTTTAAATGTTGCCACAAGAAGTAGCTTTTGATTGGATGAAATGTATGGAATTGCTGCATTTATGAACTGTGCGAATGAGTTGTATTTCAGAGGTTTGACGTTTGATTACTCGGTGCATAATAATCACAAAAATTCGCAAACAAATATTTACGGAATTAAAAGAATGTGTACTTTTATTGGGTAAGAGCCGAAACAAATGTTTTCTTTGCCTTGAAAGAAAAAAAGGTTTCCTGACGCATCCAATCCACAGGACTCATGAATCTTGGTTGTCATCCTCCCTCAAAAATCCTCCCATGCCTGATGACTATGTTTGCATTGCTGGTTTAATATTCCAACAGTCTCTACCATTTTCTTTTATGGCCAGTTGAATGTTTATCGACTTTGGGTAGCTTTCAAATCATTCAGAGCACTACTGACTCCTTTATCACATTTTCTAATGTCTAGCGCTTTTCTCTGAAGTACCGAGGAAGGTGGTTCAGTAAAGTAAAACCACATACAAATAAAATCAAAGTCATTCAACTTCTGTTTCAGGGCAGAGCTCTGCAACTGCATCCTTATCCTATCCAAGGTCAGTTGTCTCTTAAGAGCAGCATGTATTACCTGGCTTTAAAAGCTCCACTGAGTGGAGCTGCTACCAGATCCTCGGATGCTATTTTCCAGCTCATTGAGTTTTGCAGTCTTTTTACTTGAATGGCTGAAGAAGTTGTGGAAGCAGTGAAAAGATTGGAAAAAGAGAAAAATCTTGGAAAAATTTTGCCTGGCCGAGTGCCTGTACCCAGTCAATTTATGCAGTTCACTCCATCATATTTTTGACAGACAAGCCTCCTTTCAGGACTGTAGTCTGTATTTGCCCTCATGACTAGAGCAGCTACGGGTTTTGCATCACTAGGGAGGCTAATGTCAAAGAAACTAAGAAACCGCTGGCATATCACAGCCTTTTCATTAAGGTTGCAGATTCTGACAGTCAATTAGCATTTGCATGATATTTCTGTGGTGTCATCCACCTCGACAGTTGAGCTGGGCGCTGTCTTCATTTATTTCTCTATTTCTACCTGAATAACATGAGATCTATCAGATCATTTTGAAGTGCCTTGACGTATCCATGAATGCAGTAGCTGAGGTTTGTATCAAACATGGCGAAAGCTTGCATTAGCTCCATGAAGTTCCCCTTGTTGCCAAAGCAGCCAGCCAACTCATTGTGAAATGCGTCCGAGATACAGAACGCTAACAATCTGTCTCTTCATAATTGAACAATTGTTGGCGAATGTTTATCCTCAGTCATCCAAAAATAAGTTTCAGTTCAGAGGCAATATGACTTTGGAACTTAGAATGCCGCTCTATGGCCCGTAAGAGTTTGCCTGATCAAAAATCCTGTTGTGGTCCATGGGCAGCTGAAGAAGCTGCACGACCTGTCTATCAAATGGCAAGGCCAGCTAAAATACTTTATTTACTTTGGCTTTCTGATAGCTATTTCGTTCCAGTGTAGCTCCTGTCACACACAAAAAATATATATATAGTGTTGCACCTTTCACAGCAGCAAAATAAAACAGAATCCAGCAGAAAGACAATAAAGCAAAGGCACACAGATCACACAGATGTAAAAAAACATTAAAGAATGCATACAATAAGATAAAAGCAATACAGCTAATTATTAGACATACGCAGCAGGGAGTTAATTAGGAAAAAGCACATTTACAACAGTGCGGTTGAAAAGAGATTTAAAGGAAGACAAGGATGTGGCTTACCTGATTTCCTCCGGCAGGTCATTCCAGAGTGACAGGGCCAGATTTTCTGTCTAGATCCTGGGGTCTTAAGCTCATAGGGAATTTAACAATCATTGATGTACCCGGGGGCCAGTCCCAGTCTTAAAAGTGACAATTAAGATCTTGAAATCAATTCTAAAATGTATGGGTTGCCAGTGTAATGAAGCTAAAATTGGTGTTATATGTTCTCTTTTGTTTTGAGTCTTCATTGAGATTTGTGCAGAGCAAAGCTGCAACATTTTGAATTAACTGAAGTCCAGTGAATTTGTGTCTTTTTAAGCATGAGTAGAGTGAGTTGCAATAGTCTAGGTGTTATGAATGCATGATCAACAATTTCCAGGTTCTTGTGAGACAGAAAGATCCAGATTTTGGAGATTTTGAATAATTGAGTAAATGAAGACTGGAAAACTGTTTTAATTTGCTGATTGAAATTGAGATTAAAATCAAACATGACACCAATATTTCTGCAGCTGGGGGTGATACTGGTGGAAAATGAACCAATTGAAATTGCGCGTGGTGTCCGGGCCTTTGATAATGACCTCACATTCATCTGTGTTTAGTTGAAGGAAATTGTTTTCGAGCCAGACTTGAACCTTGTTTGGGCATGCTGTAAGAGCGATTAATTGGTTGTTGCTGGTGGGGTCAAGGAAAGAAATAAAGCTCTGTCTCATCTGCATAGTAATGGAAATCAATTCTGTGCCTACAGATTATGCGTCCGAGTGATAAGTTGTAAATGGAGAAAAACAGAGGGCCAAGGGCTGACCCCTGAGGTACTCCATACTTTGATTACAAATAGCAACACCAAAAGTCACATTTTGAAGATATGAATAAAACCAGTCTAGCACAGTCCCAGAGAGGCAAATTCATTTTTCGGATGCTCAAAATAGCATGAGCTACGGTATTAAAAGCAGCAGAGAGGTCAAAAAGGATTAAAATAGATGAATGGCCAGAGTCAGCTGCTAAAAAAAAAAAATCATTGAGCACTTTAAGAAGAGCAGCCTCTAGGTGATGGCCAACTCTAAAACCTTACTTAGACCATTACCACACATGAATGAGATTACCTGTTCAACAACAATTTTTTTTTCTTGATCCCTGGCCATGAATAGTAGCTTTGGGATTGGATGATAATTATTCTGGATAGTGGGATCTAGTGAGGGCTTTTTGAGAGGCAGTTAGGCTATCGCAGCCATACAATTATTTGGGAAAGTACCAGGTGTGAGAGAGGAATTAATAATAATTGAAATAAAAGGGCAAGTTGGCTGCAGGATTTTATAAGGAACCAGAAGGGAAGAATGTCAGAATGTGGTGTTCATACTGGTAATGTGAGGCCACGCCTTCAGCCGTCCAGCTCACTGGTCTACTAAGACATGGACTGCATTCTTCACGTCACTCATCATTGTTTGCATCTGTGTGTAACTTCCACTGGGTGGTAGCAGTGCGTATTTAAGACCGAGTCTCACTCTCTCATTGTGGTGTCTCATAAATACAACCCCATTTCTGAAATAGTTGGGACAAAGTGTAAATTGTGAATAAATTGAAAATGCAATGACTTTCAGATTGCATAAGCCAGTGTTTTATTCACAATAGAACAGAGATAATATAGCAAATGTTGAAACTGAGAAATTTTACTCTTTTATCCACAAAATGAGCTAATTTCAATTTTGGAGGCTGCTACAGGTCCCAAAAAAGTTGGGAAAGGGTACTGTTTACCATGGTGTACCATCCCCTCTTCTTTTTAACGCAGAGTGTCTGGGCATTGAGGAGACAAGTTTCATGAGTTTAGCCATTGGAATTTGATCCCACTCTTGTTTAATACAGGCTTCCAGCTGCTGGAGAGTTTTGGGTCTCCTTTGATGGACTTTTCATTTAATTACACACCATATGTTCTCAATTGGTGTAAGATCAGGACTGCAGGCAGGCCAGTTCAGCACACGGACTATTCTACTACAAAGGCATGCTGTTGTAATAGCTGTAGTATGTGGTTTTGCATTGTTCTGCTGAAATACACAAGGCCTTCCCTGGAATAGATGTCGTCTGGAGGGGAGCATATGTTGCTCTAAAACCTTTATATACTTTTCAGCATTCATGGTGCTTTTTAAAACATGCAAGTGTCCCACACCATATGCACTAATGTATCCCCATACCATCAGAGATGCTGGCTTTTGAACTTAACACTGATAACAGGTGGGGTGGTCTTTCTCCTCTTTAGCCCGGAGGACACAACGCCCATGATTTCCAACTAGAATGTGAAATTTGGACTCGTCTGTGTTGTGATTCTGCTTTTGACCATGTTCATGCCTTGTTTATTCTGACTGCCTTTTGTGTTTTTTGATATCTTATATGTCTGACTATTCTTTGTATGTGTATTAGGATTTGGTAACTATGATTAGTTTATGTATTGTCTTAGTTTTTACTTTTCCATGTTTTACATTTTGCCATAGTCACATTCCGGTTCATGTTTTCCATTATGCATTGCACTTTGTCTCCCCCGTCTGGTCTCTTGTCTTGTCATTACACACAGCCCCAGTCCTGCGTGTTACTCTTCGGGTGATTTATTGGATTCTGGATTTCAGTCTTCCTTCCGATCTCGTTTGCTTATTTCACCTTTCTTTTCTGTCTTACTAACAGTAATAACAGTTTTTTATTTTCTCTAGAAGCTACTAACAATGAATAACCTTGTAAATTATACTAACTTACTAACGAGCTCTAAGGGATTGTATAGTTTCACTTACTAATTGATTAACAAGCTCTCAGCACTCGCCCTGTTCTAGTCTCCGCCTCTTGTCTCTCCCTGATTACTTTTGCTACATTTTCTGTGGAAGCACCACGTCTTATGACAATGTTCTTCTTTAATTATCTATGCACGTTAGAAACTCCGTAACTGAAGCTGTTTATCTTTGTGTAGGTTTGTCCTGTGATCCCTGTCCGCGTTTTGGCTTCTGCCAAATTCCATGTGATCAGGTTCTCCCTCATGTGCTGCTCCTTTGTAATCAGTCTGACTGTTTGCACCTGTGTCCCTCACCATGTGATCTCCCCAGAAGTGTATATTAAGTGTCTTCTCACAGCCAGTCTCTGTCAGATTGTTTTCCTAGTCTTCTTGTGCCACGTTTCTTTTCACCTTGATTATTCAGTGTTTATCTTTCTGACTGGACCGCCTGACTTTTCCATTTTTGCCTTTGTGATTTTGGATTATTGTTGCATCTGTGAGTTTTGACCTTTTTCTGCCTGACCAAGAGATCTATGTTTGCTGCCCTGGTTACGATTCGGATTACGCCCATTGGATTCTGGTTTTGCCTCTTTGACATTCCTGTACCAATGAACCAGACCCATTTCTGTCCGACTACGATTATTGTGATTGCTGCCCTGGTCTTCAATCCTATTTTTGCCCAACTGGATTTTGATTTTTGGAGTGTGGACTTTGTACTTTTGCCTTCTGCCCTGCGGGAGTCCTCCCCCTTTATTAATAAAGCAAGTTCTACTGCATTGCCTGGTTCTCACGACTGGTTCCTGATCGCACCATTACAGTCTGACCACAGGACACTTTGCCACTTTGCTTCAGTCAATTTTAAATGAGCTTTGGCCCACAGAACATGGAAGCGCTTCTGTATCATGCTCAACAATGCCTTCCTTTTTGCATGATAGAGTCTTAGGTGGCATCTGTGGATGGCACGGCAGACTATGTTTACAGACAGTGGTTTCTTGAAGTATTCCTAGGCCCATTTAGTAATGTCAATGACAGAATCATGCTGGTGAGTGATACACTGGCGTCTGAGGGCCCAAAGATCACGGGCATCTAGTAAAGGTCTTCAGCCTTGTCCCTTACGCACAGAGATTTCTCTAGTTTCTCTGAATCTGTTGATGTTATGCTCTGTCGATGATGAGACCTTCAAAGCCTTTGCAATTTGACGTTGAGGAACATTCTTTTTAAAGTATTCCACAATTTTTTTACACAAGCCTTCACAGGTTGCAGAGCCTCAGGCCATCTTTAGTTCTGAGAGACTCAGCCTCTCTAAGACATTCCTTTTTTAGCCAATCATGTTACACACCTGATGCCAGTTAACTTAATAACTTGCTAAATGTTTTCCTGCTGATTCTCTTGTATATTACTTGCTTTTTCAACCCTTTTTTGCCTGTTTCCCTATTGTTTTGAGAATTGTTGCGGCCAGAAAATTTGAAATAAGCTCATTTGTGGATAAAAATGTAAAATGTCTCAGTTTCAACATTTCAAATGTTGAAACTGAGACATTTATCTATGTTCTATTATAATTAACATATTGGGTCATGTGATCTGAAAGTCATTGCATTTGATTTTATTCACAATTTTCACTAGGGGTTGTAAATGATTTAACCAAATTCAAAAGCTCATTTGCTAAAAAATTGTCAGGGCACCATGCATGGACATAAAAATGACCAAGAATAAAAATATTGCCAAATTTAGGGATAATAAATAATAATTCTGAGAACTCTGTGATAAAACCAGTTTTAGATTTTGGTGGTCTATAAATCAGAATGTAGAGGGTCCGTGGATTGTCTGAAATAAAACAGAGGGCTTCAACTGTAGAGAAATACCCAAACGGTACATTTTGTTTTCTTTCTTTTTTATTTGCTTTTATTTTTTTTTTAAATTTGGCATCTCCAATCCCACCTGAACCTGAAATGTCAAATTTTCGGACTTTTTACCATAGACTGTATAAAAAGACAGACAAAGCTACCGTGATGTCACCCATTGGTTTCAGCATACCATAAAGGAAGCCTCAATTTTGGCTATTTGAATTGTACCATGTTGTCTTTTTGAAGCCGGATGTGATTTCCATTGGACAAGAACGTGTATTGAAGATCTGGGGAGGATCGTGGCTCTGGATCTGACCGTATCGGACGAGGACTAGAGGATAGCCACACCCCTAAAGCATATCCTGGCTTTATCCTTTATTCTAGTCTATATGGGACCATAATTTACAAAAATGAACTGCATGATATATCGGAGGAGACTTGAAACTTGCTATAGCTACCATAAAATAACGTGAAAAATCATTATTTAAATCTGAAATCAGGTAGGAAAGTAGGGTCATTTTTTCATAGACTTCTATACCCTTGAACTTCTTTCTGCAACCACCGAAGTCGCCATCTGCTGGCCATTAAATAGAGTGCCATTTTACGGCACTTCCGCATGGGCTTCATTTTTCAGACCAGGGCGCTGCATCCATCTTTTTATACAGTCTATGCTATTTACAGACATGCTTATATGTGACTCACGCTGCCATCTGCAGTTCTCCTCTGAAGCATGTGTGTTATGGTCCAGAGTAATGCGGTCAAGCGTACAGTCCAACAGGCAGTTAATTGAGAGCAATACGGTACAGATTCCTGATGATGAAGTGGGGGCAGACAAGGACAGCACAGTTCACCACAGATGTACGAGGCAAGGCTGGACTAACAGTCGACGGCTAGTGGCTTCCTGGATGCCGCCTGATGTCTTACAGAGTTCGCCAGCACTAAACTGCTCATCAGGATGAGGAGGTTGCTTGTGAGGAATGCGGTCCGAATCCTGGATCCTGATTAGGATTGGAAACTTGTTCTTAACAAACTGGACAATGGAAACAAACTTGGAAGGGTTAACAAGAACTAAGTCCAAGTCCTGGACCCTGATTAGGATCGGAAGCTCTTTCTAAATAAACTATTTGACAGCAAAGTCTTGGAGAGAATGCTGTCAGTAAAGTACCAGTTGTATTAGACGAAGACCAAGAACCTTCACCGGTAATCATTTTGACCGGGATCTTAGCGTGAATGCGACTTTGCAATCCAGCAACTAGCACATAAAGCAGAGGGCTTAAATACCCATCACAGGGTCATTAGGAAACAACCACGTAACGAGATTCAGCCGGGGTGGGAGAAGACGCACAAGACGAAAACCGATCACAAGACACATACACCTAATAGACATGCAAACTGCTGAATTATGAAGAAACACTCAAGGGAATCACACAAGGGACACATACACCTGTCAACGGCCACTTCTTTTACATTTGTAGCTTTAAACCTTGCGAGCTCAGAATGAAGGCGGAGGAAACCTGGACTTTCCCCTGCTCAGAATTTTTTTTCCTGATGAGCACTCGGCACTTTGTTCTTTATTAGAATATACTGATGTGCAGGCGGGGTTTCCTTTGGCTTTTGAGAGAATTGCGACTTCTCTTTGTGCTTCGCTTCCTCATCTGTGTCTTGCCCCTCATTGTGTCTTGTGAAATGATGGTGTTATGGGAGATGCTGCAGTGCATGGCAGGTTAGTGGAGAACTGATGACTCCTCTAGCTGGCCTGGCATGTTTCCTCACTCAATCAGTCAAAGTTAAGCTTAAAAACTAAACTCAAACATGATTCCCCACAACTCTAGGAAAAGATGTAGCCTGCTCCCTGACATGGGAGAGAGCTTTCATGTTAATATTAGGGGGACAAATTTACCCCTCCTCCCTGCTTCTGTGTTGAGTACTCTCTCACAGGGCCGCATTAAAGAACCATGGGCCCCAGGGCTATCACTTTCTCAAGGCCCCCCCAACACGCCAAGTACCATTATAATTACACTATACTTTTTATATACCTTAGAGAGGCTTACATATTTTCAATAAAATACTACAGAAATTACGTCGCCAAAAAGTATAGGACATACAGGACATGTCTCTTACACGTACCTCACATATTTTTGTGCTCATCCACGCAAGCGAACACACACTCTACAATAGCTAAAAATAAGTGCCCAGTCGAATAATTCTGAACGGTCACAATAGAAGGGGCCATGAATTTCCAAAAAGAAAACTCATACACAACACATACAACTTGCCTGCATCATTCCATAAGTATTGCAAAACGCAAAAAACGCCACTTGCAATGTGCAATTGGAGAAAATTGAATGAAGGGTCATGTGTGAAGGCCTGTAATTCCCACAAATCAAAACGTTGAAAATAATACTTGCATACTGTACTACATGTATCTTAGAACAAGCACATTGAATGTGAAGAAATTTTATGGCAAAATTATTGAACAAATGACTGTACAAGTTGGTACGTTGCTATGTGTGAATTGAGACAACTGAATTGGAGGCCATTTTCAGGGCCTTTAATTCTTGCAAATCAAAAGAATTTTCCAAAAATAACACTTGTATACCATACAGTATTAATGTCTTTAATACAGGAATATTTGAATTTGAAGACATTTTGCGGTGAAATTATAAAATAAATGCCCATCAAAGTTCTTACTTAGCAATGTGCAAATATAGACAATAGAATGGAGGACCATGTTTCAGGGCCTGTAATTTTTGAAATTCAACAAATTTGAGAAAAATAACACTTGACTACCATAAAAGTTGTATTCTAGCACAAGCTTACTGAATAGAAAGAGACTATATAGTGGAATTATTAAATAAATAGCTGTCAAAACTGGTACTTTGCGATGTGCAAATGAATAGCTGACAAACTTACTTTGAAATTTGCAAAATGATGGGTGGCCATATTTGAGGGCTGTAATTCCAGAAAAGCTAAAGTCTGTAGTAAATAGCCCTTCCATACCATACTACATGCATTCTAGTACAAGAGCGCTGAATATGAAATGATCCATGGTGGAGTTATTAAATAAATGGCTGTCAAAAATGGCGCTTTGCAATGTGCAAATGGAGACAATATTTTAGAGTGTGTAGTTCTTGCAAATTGCGCCATTAGTTTTGTCCCCTTGGTTTTAGGGAAGGCATTAATACAGCATGCCTTCTCGTGACAAAACATAATTTTATGTCACTAGGACGTGAACAATTTTAACACAAAGGCATTGGAACTCAATTATAAAAAAAATTGCAGTCAGTGATTAAGTCAAGACAGCTTTAATGTGGTCTGAGGTCTCAAATTCACCCAAAACCTATCGGCTTCCTATATTTTATACACTGAAATAATTTCTTGTGCATAAAATAAGGAACAAACAGTTGATGTGATTTTTTTTTTTTTTTCCAAATCTAAGGGTGGCCCCAAACTTTTGGCCTTTAGTGTACATGGATTCTAGTAAAAGCACACAGGATATGAACAGATTCCATGAGCGAATTATTCAATAAATAGCTGACAAACTTACTTTGAAATTTGCAAAATGATGGGTGGCCATATTTGAGGGCCAGTAATTCCTGCAAATCAAAAAGTTTGTGAAAAATAGCACATCCCGAGCATACTGCACATGCTCTCTTACAAACGTACCGAATGAGAAGAGATTCCAGTAGAGAAATACTAAATAAAAGTCCTTCAAATTTGATACTTTGTGATGTGCGAATGGAGACAATTGAATGGATGATCATGTTTTTGGGCCTATTATTCTTGCATTACAGGATTGGTCAAAGATAAGTTACATACTACACTACTTGTCTACCTGTGCTCTTTTACATCAAACGTACAGTGGAGTGCAAAAATTTGGGCACCCCTGGTTTAAATGTCTGTTACAGTTAATCTCCAAGTGATTGAAAGCAAACCTGAACACTAAATGCTACAAAGGTAAATATGACACCTTTCTGCAAATTCAAAAGCAAGTTTTCTTTTATTTTAAGTTTTTAAATGATAAGAGAGGAAAAAGGGCCCTGCGCATATTTATGCTCCCCTAATCCTTGCGTTGTATACGGTACATAATTTCTCCGTATACCCAATGAATATCTGTTTTTACTCCCATGTTCATAAGTCTTCATTCTACTGCTGTTCATATATAGCACATATGCTGTGTATATATATAAATATATACATATATAGGCTACACACTCCCATGCACTTTACCATTCGCTCACACTCTGATTAGATGTGTGCTTAAATTGTCAAATTTTATGTCTTTTTTTTTAATTGTTCGAAATAAATTTTATCTAAAAAGACGCACATTTCTTTTCGTTATGCTCTGTACCTTAACTTGGCAGAATGACAACACACAGTATTTGAATAATTTAACCTAATATTAAGTTTCCCATTTCCCCTGAAGCTATCTGCCCCTTTTGCCAGTGAGAGTGGGAAAAATAAGTGCTCACAGTTGGTTAGTTACAATTACAGTTCACACTGAACTAACTGCTTTGCTAACAAACTTTGATCAAAATTCGCCGTTGCTTAAAGTCCCAAATGGATTTGATGGCTATGACATCAGCGTCAGGAGAGATTTATTTCCAGGCGCTGTAGCTGTTGAAAAATCCGCTCTTGCTTAACCTCTCTATTATCAGAGCTGTAACGCAATTCGACCTTCTACAAATCCCCACGTTGACCGCCCCCGCCTCCTCCCGGCCCTCATGGGATAAAAATCAACATCATGCTACCGCTTGCCGATCTTGGTGTGAGTGAGTGTTGAAGCCATTCACGTCAATTTATATACACAGTACCACTCAGAAGTTTGGACAAACGTGTTGGGATTCTGATTCTGCATCTCATGTTTAAGTTCTGTACCTGGCTTTGCCATGCTTTATGATTTTTGTGTTTAGTGACCACTGCTCTGTCTGACCATTCTTAGGATCATGTATTGTGTTTTTGGTAATTTAGATTTCACGTTTTATTATTTTTTCATGCTTCAGATTCCATGCCATGTTTTCATTTCCATGCTTTACACTTTGTCTCCCCTGTCTTGTCATGTGTGTATCTTTGCTCACGGTCCCTTGTCTTGTGTGCCACTCATTCGGGTGATTTATTGGTTTCTGGGTTTCAATCTTCTTTCATTATCTCGTGTTCTTCCTTCCTCTCTCTTTTACTGTCTTACTAACACATACTAACAGTTTATTGTTTTTGCTAAATACTAATCCACACTAACCTTGTATATTTGGACTAACTTACTAACAAGCACTTGGGATTGTATAGCTGCACTTACTAATTGACTAATGATCTCTCAGCTGTCGCCCAATTCTAGTCTCCGCCTCCTTGCCTATCCCTAATTATCTCTGCTGCAGTTTTCCACTTATATCTCATGCTTTCCTTTTCTTTAGACTATGCACTTTTAGTACTCCTTAACCGGAGCTGTTTGTTCATAGGATTGTCTTGTGATCCCTGTCTGCGTTTTGGCATTGCCAAAATCATGTGATTAGTTTATTCCTCATGTGTCTCTCCCTGATCATTGTTACCATTGATTGCACCTGTTCTCCCTGGTCATGTGTTCTCCTGGATGTGTATATAAGATGTCTGTTTGCTTCACACTCTTGTCAGATCGTTCTCCCTAGTTTTCTCGTGCCACGTTTCTCGCCTTGATTGCTCAGTGTTTATCTTTCTGACTGGATTGCCCGACTATTGATTTTGGTTTGCCCTTTTTGGATATTGTTGCATCTGTGAGTTTTGACCTTTTTCTGCCCGACCTTAATTTTGTGATTACTGCCCTGGTTTTGGATTCGGACTGTCTTTGGCTTATGAGTTTGTTTCTCCTCCAAACCTTCGCCTGTGTACCGAACCCTTCTTGTCTGACCACGAACTTTGTTATTGGTGCCCTGGTTACGATTCTGGATTACGCCCATTGGATACTGTTTTTGGATTGTGGACTCTGTACCCTTGCTAGCTCTGTTGGGGGGTTTCCCCCTTCAGAAATAAAGCCTTCTTTTTGCATTTATCTGGTTGTCGCTATTGGCTCATTTCGTAATTCACAACAAAACGCACATTTTTCTTACAATATATGTTAAATAAAGAAAAGGGCACCCTTGATTTTGCAAAAAAAAGACCTAATTCTTAAATCCATCCAACTAACCAGCATATGTTGTCATATTTGCTGAGCATACTCGCAGATTTTTCCCCCACAAGCAGTCATATGACTACAATAAGTTTGCAGCTGCATGGCTGTCTAACTTCCCAACTGCTACTGTGGTTTACTTTTCATTGACCTTTTTGCCCAATAAGTCCCAAAACAGCTTGACTTTAAGTCGGCTGTTGGAAAATGGAAGGAGTGTATTTGTCTGTTTACTTTGCAAAATATGGCTTCCTTGAGAATCCGAAATTTTGGACTCAATTCAAACAAATAAATTATTCTCTTCTAACTTCTGACTGCCAACCTCTCACAAGATTCCATTTGAGATTATGTACAGAAGATAAACCATTTAAGTTTCTCTAAAAACAGAGTGCTGCGACTTTGGAGAAGTGTGTCCAAACTTTTGACTGGTACTGTATATATATTACGTTAATACTTTAATAATTATGATAAGAGTTTAAAAATAACATAATGTACACACTTACGCAAATAGTAGTTATATGCTACAAGCAAGGTGCCCTTCTTCCTTTCACCTATAGGCCTATACCATATTAGTATTCCGGGCTTGTTTTGGGCTTGTTTTTTTTAAGCTGCAGTTGCTTATTTGTTTTGCCAGGGTTGGCAACACAACTCCACGCCTTCTAAAGTATCTGACTGTGGTGGTTATGGTGTCTGGTGTTAAAAACCACGTGTTCCTCTAAACAGTTGTCCAAGGATGTCAAAAAATCAAGATAATTCACTTCTGCCAACACGGAGAGGGCTACAAAAACTCTCACAAGGTTTCTTGTGTTTTCTATTTCTATGGAACAATTGAAGTCAAGGCAAAATCAGGAAGACCAAGAAAAATTTCAGATAGAATGGTCTGAGATCTGATGAGAAATGCTCAGAAGAACCCAAACATCACTGCAAGAGAGCTGCAAAAAGAGTAGCAGACACAGGACTACAATACAGCATACCTCAAACCAGGGGTTCCCAAACTTTTCCAAATCAGGGCCCACTTGAAAATCGAAATGATGTCCGCGGCCCACCTTTGTCCTATAAACAGTACATAGACCAAATTATGCATTCTCAGAACACTTAACAGCAACAATAATTGTTGTGGTTGTTGTTAAGAAAATAAAATAAATAAAAACAACAACAATAATTGTTGTTGTTGTTTTTTATTTATTTATTATTATTATTATTATTATTATTATTAATAATATTATAAAGATTCAGTATAAAGATTCAGGATTGAAATAAAAGCGTGGGGGATAAAGGAAGCCCAAACTTTTAATCTGTGGTGTACACACAAGAAGACAGAATTAATTATCGAACACAGTCCGTGCTCCTCCGATTATGTCACCCGGTCATGATGACCAGAAAGCTACGTTCCGATCATAAAGTATATAAGGTTCCTAAAATATTGTGAGATCAATAGCACTCAATAGGTTATTACTTCTAAATATTTTTTTAAAATCGTGCAATAATCTTTTACAATAAAAATCATAAAAAATCATATTTGCAAAAATGAATCATATTTTTAATGACCTCTCACGGCCCACCTGCAGTACCACTACGGCCCACCAGGGAGCCGCTGCCCACACTTTGGGAATCACTGCCTTAAACTACAAAGACTGACATGGCAGAGTTGCTAGAAAGAATCCTTTCCTACCACCTTAATACAAAATTAAGTGTCTGAAGCATGCAAAAGAGAACCTTGAGAAACCTCAAGCCTATTGGAACAATGTGCTTTGGACTGACAAAACCAAAATTTTACTTTTTTACCTTAGGTATTTTTGGAGAAAAATGGGCGAAGCATTTGTGGAGAAGAACACATTGTCAACTGTTATGCATGGAGGTGGGCCCATTATGCTTTGGGGTTGTGTAGCAGCTGGGGGCACAGGCAAGATTGAGTGGGTGGAGAGAAGAATGGATTCCCCCAAGTATCAAGACAGTCTAGAGGCTAATGTTTAAAGCTCAGTCCAGAAATTGAAGATGAAGAGATGCTGGGCACTCCAGAAAGACAATGACCCAAAGCATACCTCAAAATCCACCATGAAGAACTCCCAGGAAAGACGGGTGAAGGTTTTGGAGTGGCCATCTCAGTCCCCAGACTTGAAAATTATTGCAAATCTGTGGAGAGAACTCAAACATGCCGTGCATGCAATAAGGCTGAAGAATATTTCTGGGCCAGAGGTGTTCTGTCGGGAAAAATGGGGAAAAATTCCAAAGACAAGATTGAAAGACTCTAAGCTGGCTTCAGGTAGTGTTTGCAAGCTGTTATAGCAGCCCGAAGAGGAGTTACAAAGTACTAGTTGACAGGGTTCCCAAACTTTTGCACAAGGTCTTTATCCTTGTTTTATTATTTTGAAACTGTAAAAAGTTAAAAATAAAAATTATTCTTGCTTTGAAATGTGACGACGTGTCATGTTTAACTCTGTAGCATTTAGTGTTCAGGTTTAAACCAGGGGTGCCCCAATTTTTGCATCCAACTGTATGTCTATTTTACTTTGAAATTTTTGCATAAATGTGCATCGGAAGAAATTGAATGGGTGAAAATGTTTTTGGGACTATAATTTATCAAAGGCTATTTTCGCACTGTGCTGTATTACTTCTGGTCAGTTACATCAAACAGGCAGTGTGGTAATGTTATTTTCAGCAAACAGTTTGAGGAACAAAAGTTTTATGTTCCCCACTTCCATTTTCACCCTTCACCAAATAGCAATTTTGATGGTAATTCATGCATTAAATCCATAGTGTTTTCTGCTCTAATTTATCTATTTGCTTAATGTCAAAACACTTGTACTGTAACAAGCAATTGTTTGGGCTGATCTGGAATAATAGCACCTCCTCAAAATCGCACCCATCACCTTGGCCAAACGACCAACTTCCTATCCTGTTCAGTGAAAAAATGAACACGTAGTAATCAATTGGAAAACCAAATTATACAAGTTTGTTTGCGTATTTTTCTGTACACATTTACTGTTTTTGAACAAATCTCTTTATTTCTTTCCACGAGACTGTTATTTTACGGCAATTACATTAAATTAAATGATCCTGGTATTGATTGGGAAATGGTGGAAGGACAGGGTAGGGGGGAGGAAGAATTTCTTGATGTTATAATGATAATTTTTGGCGCAGTACGTTAATAAACCTACAAGACAGAAGACAATTTTAGACTTAGTGCTCTGTAATGACCCTGATAGAATTAGCAATGTTGAGGTACTGGAGCCACTTGGGACAAGTGATCACTCTGCTGTTAATTTTGATGTTTCACGGGAAGTTAAAAACTTGTATTCAAAAACCAAAATTTTCAGTTTTAGGCGAGCAAACTTTGACAGGATGCGCTCATATCTAAGTGAAATAAAATGGGAGACACTCCTGGACTGTGAGTCTGTAAATGAGATGTGGGAAAGATTTAAGGGGGTTCTACTTGATTCACAATGCAAATTAATTCCAAAGGTGTCCAAAAGTAAGCTGAAAAAGCAGAATCCTCAGTGGATGACCAAAAGTATTTGTAGGATTTTGAGGGAAAAGAGGACTCTTTAAAAGATGTACATAAAGGATAACAATGAGAATACTAAGGCTGAATACTGTAAACTGCGGGCTGTGGTCAGAAAGAGCTGAGAATTGCTAAAAGACTATATGAAAGACAAATTGCTGAGGGGGCAAAAACTAACCCCAAGTGCTTTTTTCAGTAGTGTAGCAGAAAAAGGAAAGTCAAAGAGCATGTTAAGTGCATAAAGAATAAAAATGGATCGCTGCTATATGATAACAAGGATATTGCGGATGCCTTTAACAGTTTCTTTGTTGAGAATTTTACCTCAGTGTAGGTCTTTATTCTGCCGGAGGGCATGTTAAATGCTCAAGATTATTTAGCAGAAATTGAGGTTAGGGATAACGAAGTATTCACAAATTGCATAAACTAAAGGCAGATAAGGCGTCGGGTCCTGATGGCTTATATCGTAGAGTGCTCAGGGAAGTTGGTGAGATCATCTTTAAGCCGCTATCCGCCATCTTCAGGCGGTCTTTAGAAACTGGAGAAATACCAAATGATTGGAAACAGGGCAATATACTACCAAAATATAAGAAAGGGGACCGTATTGAGCCAGGACATTACAGGCCAGTCAGTTTGAATTGCATTGCGTGCAAAATATTGGAATCTACTGTATCATAAAAGATGAGCTGGACTTATTTCTTGAACATAACAGTATCTTGAGAGATGGCTAACATGGTTTCCGTAAGGGAAGGTCATGCCTGACAAACCCTCTGGAATTTTTTGAAGAGGCCACAAAGACTTAAGACCAGATCAGGGCTTATGGCATCATATACTTGGACTGGCGAGCGTAGTTGGGCTGAACGGCCTGTTCTCAACATTTATGTTATGTTACGCTATGTTACATCATGTGACGTTACTACCGTGATGTCTGCCATATTTACGCATTTTACATTTAGCTGTGACAGAACAACCGTCGTTTTCTGAGCAAGTGATAGCTTGACCGGTTTTCAGAAACGTCGCTTCCTCCAGGGGGTCAGTCTCATTCTGTCTTTTGTACAGCCCCAAGCATTTTAAAATCCCTCTCAGTGTACGCATATGAATCACAATATCACCCTCCGTACTCAATAATAGCATAATCTCACCATATTTCAAGACAAGCATGAAGTCGAACTTATGTAACTGAGCCAAATGTTTCTTGTTATAATGTGATGTTTTCACGTTGAAATAATGTGAAGATATCTTGTTAAAGCGTGAAAATATGTTGTAATAACGCGAAAAAGATCTCGTAATAACAATAAACTTTTCACTTATGATGTGATACAGACCCGTTTTTTTATTCAGGAATGGCAGCAATACGCTTCTGTAAGTCGGGGACTCTACCACATAACCGCGCCCATTCAGAAGTTTCAATATCTTCTTGGAAAGGATTGATCAATCAGAGGATGAGTAAAAGGTGCACTAGACATGTCGTTAAGGAAAAAAAATTTGCTGCCAGGACGGTTTGTTATGTTATGGGCCATGGCCTATGCCCCTTGTGTTTATTACTTCATCCCACAAAGTGGGAGTGAAGTACTGTTTTTAGCAGCTTTGTGTGTTTTTTCGTTTGTTTGTTTGTTTGTCTGTTTGTGTTTTCGCACTTGCGAATATTTGCGTGAATGGGTGAAGTCTGCCATCTCTGATTGCCTTGTTTGCAGTTTGTGACGCCTGTGCGGTCTCCAGAGCTGGGTTTTTTTTTTTTTACAGTGAATTTAGGGGCAGGCAGCTAGCGGATTGCGGAGAGATGTCGGCATATTGAGACAAAAATATAATTGCGCAGAAAGTAAACAAACTTGCATAGTGCACCTTTAAGCATGCTAGGACATCATCATCAGATTTTCTGCTAAGAGCAACATATCATCGTAGCCGATCAGCGATGGAGATATCCGCACTGCCAATAGGCTCCAACTGTTTAGCGCAGTGGCTCTCAAACTTTTTGGTAATTTTTTTTTTTTTAAAGATAATTTTTTGGGAATTTTTCCTTTATTTCATGGTTATTCATTGTAGAGAGACAGGAAGGTGGCGGAGAAGAAGGGGGAAGACATGCGGCAAATGACCCAAGTCGGAATTGAACTCTGGTCCCTGCGGGAAGGACACAGCCTTTATGGTGTGCAAGCTTAGGCTGATGAGCCACTGGGGCGCCCCAGTCCTGGTGATTTTGACAAAACTATCCTCTGAAGTCCCGTCAGATGATTTCAGAGCTGTGGGTTGTTGGTGTGTATGAGAGATAGGTAGATTTTGCGTGTGTATTTCTCTATTTGCGTACGTGGAGTAGGGATGTGGAAATGTGTGTCTAAATGCTTGTGAGTACTCTACAGGCCAGAAATTAAAATCATGTCATTTCATATTTGGTGTGGGCCCTCTAAGTGTTAAGGTCACAAAGACTATTGATTTTTGGTGGGATTGGTGCGCAGGGTTCCCCCAATAATGGGGACCCTGTGAACCATGAAAGCTGAATTCAAACCTCTTAAGCATTTGGCATGGAATTTATTCAAAAGAGTGGAAATAGAAATCCCTTTAAACTCTTTATTTATTTATTTTTCTTCACATTTTTAACAATACAGCCATTTTAGGCATCCAAAAATTAAAAAGAGACACAGCCTTTAAGAGAAATAGAGCAACCTGACAAAAAGGGTTAAATTGGACTTGAAGTGAGCTCAGAATTTCGCGCTGTTGGAGTCAGAATTAGTGGAATTGTCAAATGTTAATTTAAAATGTTTAACTTTTAAGATTTCCATTAACTGATTCTTAATTGAACTTTGGGTAAGCTCATTGTTTTGTGCACAATTTTTTGGAATCCTTAATTTAACCGACAGATGTCCCTGTCACAACTTAGATAGGTGGCAGCACTGCAAACAGGCCCAAACTGGCTGCTGCGTTCACCCCAGGACCAAGCTTGAGAACTGTTGAGTTTGGCTATGGTAAACTATCTTGCCAGCTAACTATCGCACTGGCATAAATATATTTTTACAGCGATGAGTTTACAGACAACCAACACAGCCGTGTAGGAACGGTTTGTTGTCAATACGAAGTTTTGCTCATTATTGATGATGAACCAGATATTGTATAGCACTGCAAATTGTAGAAAAATGTAACCTTCAGCTCAGGTAAATATAAAGGGGAAAAAAAACCCTGACTAAGAATTCTTTCACCGTTTCTTTCACTGAATTCTTTCACCATTTTTTCACAAACAAGTTCACCGTATTTTTCAGAAAATCGCATATTCCACAATTATTGGCACCCCTAACAATTCCTAGGAAATAAATGTAATTGAAGTATTTCTGTCATTTCTACAGTTGTTTACAAAGTTGATCAGAGTATCTAGAAACATTGAATTGGTAATTCATCACTTCCTGTTTCCCTGGGGTATAAAAATGACATTACACAGAGGCCATTTCTCTTCCACTCTTCAACATGGGAAAGACAAAGGAAGATACCATTCAAGTAAGGCAGATGTGTGTCGACCTTCACAAGTCAGGCAATGGCTACAAGAAAATAGCCACTGGCCTGCACCTGCCCAAATCTACTGTCAGAGGAATCAATAAGAAGTTTAATACAACTGAAACAGTGATAAACAAGCCTGGACGAAGACACAAGGTTATTTTGCCACCACACACAGTGAGGAGAATGGTAAGAGAAATAAAAAGTTCTCCAAAGCTCACTGTTAAAAAATTGCAACAAATGGCAGCATCTTGGGGTCACAAAGTCTCCAAAACAACCAGCAGGCACTATCTACATGCCAAAAAGCTGTTTGGGAGGCATGCACAGAGAAAACGTTTTCTCACTCACAATCATAAATGCAAACGCCTGGAGTTCGTTAAGCGGTACTGGGACTTCAACTGGGACCGTGGGCTTTGGTCAGATGAGACCAAGATAGAGCTTTTTGGTAACAAACACTCTAAGTGGCTCTGGCGGAACACAAGAGATGAGTATGCAGAAAAGCATTTCACGCCCACTGCGAAGTATGGGGGAGGATCGGTGATACTGTGGGTCTGTTTCTCTTCCAGAGGCCCTGGGAATCTTGTTAGGGTGCATGGCATCATGAACACTTTGAAATACCAGGACATTTTAAATCAAAATCTGGTGGCCTCTGCCCGAAAGCTGAACATGGGTCGTCACTGGGTCTTTCAGCAAGATATTGACCCTAAACATGTGGCCAAACCTACACAGAAATGGTTCACCAGACATTGAATCAAGCTCCTCCCATGGCCATCTGAGTCCCCAGACCACAACCCCATTGAAAACCTGTGGAGTGAGCTGAAGAGGAGAGTGCAGAGGTGAGGACCAAGGTTGCTGGGTGATTTAGAGAGATTGTGCAAAGAGGAATGGTCGAAGATCCCTCTTTCTGTCTTCTCCCATCTTGTGAAACATTATAGGAGAAGATTAGGTGCTGTTTTGTTGGCAAAAGGGGGTTGTACAAAGTATTAACATCAGGGGTGCTAATAATTGTGGCACACATGATTTGATGTGAAAGAATAATTTCTTAATGTGGGATTTTTTTCCCACTGAATAAATGCACTTGAATTAAAGGTTGGATTTTCCACTTTTTTTCATTGTAGTCCGATATTATTTAGAAAAAATCTGAATTTAGAAGCTAAAGAACACATTTTAACCAGGTGCCAATAATTATGGAGGCCGCTGTATTTGATGTGTGAAGATTCGGTTGGTGTGTCAGTAAGTAAGCGAACATGAGATCATTGAATTTGGGTCTCATACCCACTGAAAAAGACGGAAAGGACAGCAGATCAAAAGTTAACATTAGTCATTTATTCCCATCAATCAAAATAAGTACACCATCATGCATATCTTTTTCTTGAGACGACAGAGCACAGAAACAACCACGCTGAGTTAATTTTGCTTGCGTACTTGCTGGTTTCTTCTACTTGAAACATCCGTTTGGGAGCACCAACGTGGCAGGGGACGCCGCTGTTTGCCATTGTATTTTTATTCCTCATTAAACAAATATATTCGCCACTGTGACTACCTCGTCACGGATGAATTACTTTCGTCAATGACGAAAATGAACCCTGGCTGTTTACATGCATAATCTTTCTCTGGCTAAATTTCTAATGCTGCAATTAACTCTAATGCTGCAATTAACTAAAATGCATACTGTGGTATGGATGATAACTCAATTAGAATTACAAATTGCGTATGAGCTTAAGAAAACTCTTCTTGCAATTGGTTGATGGTAAATTGAGTTATACCACCGCGCATCGGCCCACCTAATCGTTTAAAAATTCTATACAGCTGCTGTTCTCCATTTGTCCCGAGAAAAAGGAACTCATGCTCACGGGCACACACGCGCATCTGCGGCGCCCGCAGACGCGCGCCTGCCCACTCCCAAAAGCGTGCACTAGCCCACAGGTGCACACGAGCCTGCACGCGCATCTGCACACACATGCACACTAACTCGCACATACACACACCACTGCCACTCTATCTAGTTTGTGTATAGTCCTTCCGTAGATTAGTCCATGTATGTTCTGTGTTTGTTTGTTTAATAAATTCATTTATTAATTCTGTTGGTTCTCAGGATCCTCCGACTTATTTTTATTTTTTACTTTTATTCTCTTTCTTCCCATTTTGTAAACATTAACTCCTCCAACAGTTTTCATACTTCCCAGACTACCTACATCCCAAATGATCCTATTATACATGCAGATCATTGCTGTTCAAAACCTTATAGATATTAATTATTAGCAATTAAAAATGAAAAAAATTCCCCTTGACAATGAATGGAGCCCATTCATTTTCAATGGCCACGAGAGCTCTGGCACGACCATTCTCTCCCTCTATAACCATTGGCTAAACAGCATCAGAACAAAATTGAAACGCCGCCATCTTGTTTTGCTTCCGAAGCCAGCGAAAATATTCTGGATAATACAAAGTAAATAGCAATCAAAAAGCAAAAATTTAATCGTAACATCACAACAGACAAATGAAATGTCATTGTCATACAATGATGAAACATAATTATCTAATCCAAACTAGCATATTGTTTTCTGAAAATGCATTGCGATTATGGTTTCCAGGGCTCTGTGTCACATCATGGAGTTCCATGTAGCTAGCTATCAGCACGACCTCACTCATACTGCGTCATGTATTCACTTTAAAATGAAGTTATATTAGCACTCGCCTCTGAAATGATATTTGGAACTTCTGAAATTTTTGAGAAGTCAATGATCCCTGTTGATCAGCATCCATCCAGGTCACCTCTAATGCTTAGGTCCCACTGTCATGCGCTCCGTTACATAATAATGGTATGTCAACTGGTTCCATGCAATAGCTTTGCGTAACCTTTTTTTGACTTCCAACATTTTTGGCCAGTTTAATTAACCCTCTCCACCCCAATTTATTGCTTTGAGATATGAAAAATCTTTCATTTATTGAGAATAGGTCTCATACACTAGTGGCTGCAGGTGGAACTAACGTTGTATTTTTGCAATTTTTGAAGGGTAACTTTATCAAACCATTTCCCATGTGGTCGTTATATTATATAATAAGTCATCAATTGATTTATTGTTGTAAATTTGCAACATGAGCCTGGAGAGGGTTAATTGCATTGAGTGCAATGTACTTAACTCAGTTTTGTGGAACCAGATGACATAACATTGTAAATCTAACATTTCATAGGGTGTCATTTTTTGAGTGTAGCATAACACAACGGAGGCCATATCTGATAGAAAGGTTGACTGACACTCCATTATAGCTCCTTCAAAAAAGCAACCGATCTGGAAAGAACTCTAAATTGGAAAACGAATTATCCATATTATTTTAAAAATAACACCCATTTCTATGAGTTGCTTCAAATCTCCAACTTCCTGCTTTGTAATGAAAACAACATGAGAGACCCAGAATCGGTGAGAGTAACACGTTATTTACTTTGGCACAAAATCTGTGCTGACACTGTAATGTGAATATAGGCCACTAGATGGCAGTATATACCTTTTTTTGTTAAGCTCAGACTGGAGTCATGTTTAGACATGTCCTGGACATGTCTGGGGCAAGTCTCAGAAAATAAAAAAAAAGAGGTCTTAATGTGGGTGGGGTCTGCAAAAGAGTATATAAGGAAAAGAATTGAGACAGTGGAATAGTAGGAGAAATTGCAAGAAGATGACCAGACCTGCCATTCTGTTCAAGACCTGTGACGTTTCTTTTGTGGATTTCTTTGCCTGTGTTTGAGCATTTTCTTCATCCAGGACATCACCAAGCCACCCCACCAAAAAGGGACTGTAATTATTTCTGTTTTTTCTTATTTATCAATCTTGGTCTTTAGTTGTAGGTTGTTATTAGTCTTTGTCTTTGTTAAAAATTAAATGTGTTTTAGTTGTTAAAACTGTGTTTGTCATCCCTTGCTGTTGCTGTTGTCTTATAAATGTAATAACAAATTGGGGCCATAACAAATTGGGGGCTCAAGGTCCGGGATAGACCATTGTGTGAGTAAGTTATTGAAAATCTAACATTCCAAATTGTGAAATTGTTTTTGTGAATTTTCCTAGATATATATTGACAACAGCAATGGATGATTTCTTGGCATCACCAACCGTAGGGGTTTTGAAGTCTTTTAAAAAGACAGAACTGCTAGAAATTTGCAGACAGTTGGAGCTGACAGAGGTAAAACCAGCCATGCGAAAAGCAAGACTGGCTAGAGAGATAGTTGAATATTACATTGATGAAAATGTGTTTGCACCAGGAGATCTGGAACAGTTTCCAGTGGAAAATCCAAATATAGAAATGGAACTTAAATTAAAAATGCTAGAGATTGAAAGGGAGGAAAGAGAAAAAGAAAGGGAGGAAAAAGAAAAACAAAGAGAATTTGAGAGGGAAGAAAAAGAAAAACAAAGGCAGTTTGAGTTAGAAAAATTAGCAAGAGAAGAAAAACAAAGAGAATTTGAGAGAGAGAAAGAGGAAAGAGCAGAAAGAGAGAGACAGAGACAGAGAGATTTTGAATTAGAGAAATTCGATAGAGAAGAAAGACTCCAAATGGAGCAACTAAAAATTAAAATTGAAACTAAAAATAAATTTTGTGCCAGTCAGGAGGTAAAACTGGTGCCTCCATTTTCAGAAAAGGATGTTGACAACTATTTCCAGTGTTTTGAAAAGGTAGCAAAGAGTTGCCAGTGGCCAAAGGAACACTGGCCTCTGATGTTGCAAACTGTCCTCAAGGGTAAAGCTCAACAAGCCTATTCGGCTTTGTCTGCAGATGATTCCTCTGATTATGAGGTTGTCAAAAAGGTTATTTTGAGAGCTTATGAGTTGGTTCCAGAGGCTTACCGACAGAAATTCAGAGGTCTGAAGAAATCTGAAAATCAGACTTATGTTGAATTTGCTAATGAGAAGCAGGTTTGCTTTGAGCGCTGGTGTACTTCTATGGAGGTCAAGGATGATTTCAACTCACTAAAAGAGATGGTGTTAGTTGAAGAATTCAAGAACTGTGTTAAGGATGATGTTAAGACCTACCTTTATGAGAAGCAAGCACTGAACTTGCAATCAGCTGCCAAATTTGCAGATGAATATGTTCTCACTCGTAAGTCCAAATTTCAGTCTAGCAGTAACAATAAATGGTCCCAATTTCAGAAAAAGGGTTACAGTGATACCCAAGATTCCTCACCCAAAGACAAAGACAAATCTGGTGATGGTGCTCAGAAATCCAGTAACAGGTCTGATCAAAGTGTGAAAGCTGACAGTGACAAAAGTGGTCTAGTTTGCAGTTATTGCAAGAAATCTGGTCATGTTACAACTAACTGTTGGTTCCTTAAAGCTAAGAAAGAAAAAGAAAAGGATACCAAACCAAATGCCTTTGTGAAAACAAGGTTAGAAACCCCTGTAGTAGATAACCAATCTGCTAAATTGCCTGCTTTTTGTGGGGCTAAAAAGCCTAATACAGCTGACTTTGTGAGGGAGGAATTTCTTCCATTTGTGTCAGAGGGATTTGTGGCTCTGAATGAGCATACTACTCCTGTCCCCATATATATCCTAAGGGATACCGGAGCTTCTCAGTCACTTTTGTTGATGGACTCCTTGGAGTTACGTGATGAGACCGCTTCAGGGGATTTCATACTTGTACAAGGTATTGAAGGGAGGACTGTATCTGTACCCCTGCGCTCTATATTCTTGAAGTCAGATTTAGTTACAGGACAGGTAAAGGTGGGACTTATGTCAAGTCTACCTATAAAGGGTGTTTCTCTGTTGCTAGGCAATGACCTGGCTGGGGGCAAAGTAGTTCCCCCTGTACATCTTACTTCACAGCCGAGCACTGAAAATGGGGATGAGGACCCATCTCTGTATCCTTCTTGCGCAGTGACTCGTGCTATGGCCAAGAAGGCTAAAGAAGATGATGTTGTGGTGCCGTCCAGTACATTGAATAGTCAGGACTCAGGTGGTTAGCCTCATGACTCTGATTGGCCTACTATGGTTTCTCCGTTTGAGGACTTATCAGATACTTTTATCAGTTCTCTATTCAGCCAGCCGGATGGGTCTGGTGATTCTGATGTGTCTGGAGACTTGTCTCTGTCCAGAAAGCGGTTGATTGAGGAGCAAACTAATGATCCTGAAATTAGTGTACTAAAGAGGAGAGCCCTTCCTGAAAAAGAAATAGATGCAGTTCCAGTTGGGTATTATCTCAAGGATGGTGTGTTGATGCAGAAGTGGCGCCCTCCTGATATCCCTGCCAATGCAGATTGGGCAGTGGTCAGGCAAATTGTTGTTCCGAAGGTCTATAGGAATGAGATCTTAACAATGGCTCATAGTTTACCTTTAGGAGGTCATCTTGGTGTTAACAAGACTGTTGATAAGATCATGAAACACTTCTTTTGGCCTGGGCTTCGGAAAGACGTTTCCAACTTTTGCAAAACCTGTCACACTTGTCAGGTAGTTGGAAAACACCAGTTAGACCCACCTGTAGCTCCATTGCAGCCTATCCCAGCATTTGGGGAGCCATTCTCTAAGGTCATTGTTGATTGCGTTGGTCCATTACCCAAGACTAGATCTGGAAATCAGTACTTGTTGACAATCATGTGTGCATCTACCAGATTCCCCGAAGCCATACCTCTACGTAACATCAAGGCAACTGCAATCTCGAAGGCTTTGATAAAGTTCTTCACGTTGTTTGGTCTTCCCAGGGAAATTCAGTCAGACCAAGGTAGCAATTTCATTTCAGGATTGTTTCAGCAGGTTGTGTATGAACTAGGTGTAAAACAGATTCTTTCTAGTGCCTATCATCCAGAAAGTCAGGGTGCCTTAGAGCGGTTTCATTCCACTCTCAAGACAATGATGAGGACTTATTGTTATGACCATGAGAAAGACTGGGATGAAGGGGTTCATTTGCTGTTGTTTGCAGCTAGAGAAGCAGTGCAGGAGTCTACTGGATTCAGTCCATTTGAGCTAGTGTTTGGTCATGAAGTGAGAGGACCTTTGCTATTATTGAGTGAACAATGGCAAGAGGAAGAGCCGCAAATCAGTCTGTTAGACTATGTTAGCAAGTTCAAGGAAAGATTGCGTGCAGCTTGTGACCTTGCCAAAGAGAACTTGAAATCAAGTCAGGGAAAAATGAAAACTTGGTATGATCATAAGGCTAGAAGCCGTGAGTTTAAACCAGGAGACAAGGTCCTTGTGTTGTTTCCCTTGCAGTCCAATCCATTGCAGGCTAGATTTCATGGTCCTTATGAAATTCTGACAAAACTCAATGATCTCAATTACATTGTGAAGACTCCAGATAGGAGAAAACCAAAACAATTGTGTCATATTAACATGCTAAAGCCTTATCATGACA
This sequence comes from Gymnothorax reevesii, assembly GCA_029721435.1. NCBI lineage: Eukaryota > Metazoa > Chordata > Actinopteri > Anguilliformes > Muraenidae > Gymnothorax > Gymnothorax reevesii. The sequence goes on along the minus strand of CM056582.1, from coordinate 39,829,211 downwards.
GAAATGCTAGGGTTGCAGCTGTCACTTCAGATTCTCCAATGGTCGAAACGTGTGAAGATGAGGGGGAGTTTCAAGATGATGAACCAAGAATTAAAGCTGAAGTTCTTTCATGTAAATTGTCAAACACTGAAGTGTTGCAAAATCTTGATGTAAAACTCCAGCACTTAGAACCCTCACAGAGAGATCAGTTTGAAAGGTTGATCAAGAAATATGAGGATTTGTTTCCTGATGTTCCAAAGAGAGTTACTATAGCCTCTCATGATGTAGATGTTGGTGATGCCAAACCAATAAAACAGCATCCATACCGGATGAATCCTGAAAAGAGAAAGATTGCTGAGAAAGAGGTTGAGTACATGTTAAAACATGATATTATCAGACCCTCCAACTCCGATTGGAGTTCACCCTGTGTGCTAGTTCCAAAACCTGATGGAAGTACTAGATTCTGTACAGATTATCGCAAAGTCAATGCTGTAACTAGAACTGATGTGTTTCCAATACCTAGGATTGATGATTGTATTGATAGTGTAGGGCAAGCAAAGTTTCTGACCAAGATTGATTTATTGAAGGGTTATTGGTGTGTGCCTTTAACTGAGAGGGCCAAGAGCATCTCTGCTTTTGCCACACCATCTGGATTGTACCAGTATGAAGTCCTACCCTTTGGCATGAAAAATGCCCCAGCCACGTTCCAAAGGATGATACAGTCTACAATCGCCGGATTGCCACACATGGGTGCATACATCGATGACCTGATCACATGGAGTGACTCCTGGGAAGAACATCTAAAAGATGTAGAGACGTTGTTCCAGCGCCTGACCCAGGCTAACCTGACTGTTAACCTGAACAAGAGTGACTTTGGTTGTGCTACTGTCACCTATCTTGGCTACGTCATAAGCCAGGGTAAGGTGGCACCCATAAATGCTAAAGTCCAAGCCATCATGGACTTTCCAGTTCCTGACAACAAAAAAGCTTTGCGCCTCTTCCTTGGAATGATCGGGTACTACCGCAAGTTCTGCAAGAACTTTGCTGAGATTGCTCTCAGTCTAACTAACCAACTGAAGAAAGGCATAAAGTTCACCTGGGATGATGCACGCCTGAGAGCCTTCGATCGCCTGAAGTCTCTGCTGTGTCACTTCCCCGTGCTCAAATCTCCTGACTTCAACAAACCGTTCTCCATCGCGGTCGATGCTAGCGACCAGGCTTGTGGATCTGTGCTCCTACAGAGAAGTGACTCTGATGACATTGAGCATCCCGTGGCATACTTCTCCAGGAAGTTCAATCGCCACCAAAGGAACTATTCCACAATAGAGAAGGAACTGTTGGCTCTGGTCCTTTCTTTACAACACTTTGAGGTTTATGTTTGTACAGGACAAAAGCCAATGATTGTGTACACTGACCACAATCCGTTAATGTTTTTGAGTAAGATGAAAAACAAGAATCGAAGATTGTTGAATTGGAGTTTGATTTTACAGGAGTTTGACTTGGAAATTAAGCATGTGAAGGGTACAGACAATGTAATTGCTGATTGCTTATCCCGTGTTTGAATGTGTATATATATATCATGTGTTTGAATATTGTATGATATGTATATATAGACAAGTGTTCACTTAACCATTTTGTATTGAAAAGAAAAATTTTGCCTTTATGAGTCAAAATTTTTCCCTTTTGGAATGGAGGTGTAATGTGAATATAGGCCACTAGATGGCAGTATATACCTTTTTTTGTTAAGCTCAGACTGGAGTCATGTTTAGACATGTCCTGGACATGTCTGGGGCAAGTCTCAGAGAATTAAAAAAAAGAGGTCTTAATGTGGGTGGGGTCTGCAAAAGAGTATATAAGGAAAAGAATTGAGACAGTGGAGTAGTAGGAGAAATTGCAAGAAGATGACCAGACCTGCCATTCTGTTCAAGACCTGTGACGTTTCTTTTGTGGATTTCTTTGCCTGTGTTTGAGCATATTCTTCATCCAGGACATCACCAAGCCACCCCACCAAAAAGGGACTGTAATTATTTCTGTTTTTTCTTATTTATCAATCTTGGTCTTTAGTTGTAGGTTGTTATTAGTCTTTGTCTTTGTTAAAAATTAAATGTGTTTTAGTTGTTAAAACTGTGTTTGTCATCCCTTGCTGTTGCTGTTGTCTTATAAATGTAATAACAAATCGGGGCCATAACAACACGAAAACTGAAGAGTCAACCATACTTGATTATTTTTATTTGGTGATGACAATATCAGTAATATTCATAATATCATTGTCATCCTGGAAACAATAAAAGGCACTTTGCATTCCTGGGGAGGGTTCTGTGTTATATTGAAATCATAACATCATTAATTAATATTAATATTATTATAAGATTATTATCATTTTTTCCATTTTCAATTCAATTTATTTGTATAGCGCCTTAAATAAAGAATAAATAAAGACTTTCCCACTTTCTTGAGACGGCGAAATGGTCAAGCTGGAAAAAATAATTCAGCTGCATGTAAAATAAAGCCACTGGATAGGAGTAATGTTAAGTCAATTAACTAGCTCGCCAGATAGTGTCTTGGCCACTGAGATGACGCTTCTTGATTTTCCACAGGTATTCTACTGCTGCACATCGCAGGTGACAAAAAATTGACTTTACTTAAGGGAGTATTGCCTCACCTCATCTTTATCTCTACTTTCTTTTCTTCTCTCATTTTTATCCTTCGCCCGATTTAGGCCGAGGGGTATTGTCGTTACCTGCGTGTCTGTCATCTGTCGTTCTTCGTCCGTCCATGACGTCCGTCTGGGCCAGTACTCAGCAACTAATGATCGCAGCTTCACCAAATTCAGTATTGTAACTCATCATGGCCCATAGATGTGCAACATCAGGTTTTTTGCTGCATTTCCCCTTTGACCTTAGCGCTGTGACCTTGACCCTGAAAATCTTGTCCGGGTCTGTACTCGGCAACTAATTATTGCAGTTTCACCTAATTTGATATGGTAAGTCACTGTGACACATAGATGTGCAATATCACATTTTTTTCTGGATTTGACCTTTGACCTTTGCGCTGTGACCTTGAGGCAGGAAATCTTGTACGGGTCAGTACTCAGCAACTACTGATCGCAGCTTCACCAAATTTGGTCTGGTAACTCACTGTGACGCATGGATGTGCAACATCAGGTTTTGCTGGATTTGACCTTTGACCTTAGCGCTGTGACCTTGAGGCTGGAAATCTTGTCTGGCCCGAGGGATATTCATTACGCGTTATGTTTTTGTGATTGCTCTTTGATGACCACATTTTCAGGGAGGTCAGTTTGATAGGTCATCATATTTCTCATAAATCTCCCCAAAAAGAGAGCAAATGGAAGGATATTTTCCATAGTATAAACAAAAAATATGCAGCATATCCACTATCAATTTCAATGATAAAATTCAATTGTGTAATGTAGGCCCCTACATATTGGCATGAATATTAACCATTAAGGGATTTAAATCTTAAGAATAGTACTTCCTATGACTGAGATTTATTTGTCTTTGCTGTCATTTTTATTAGATAAAAATTGTATATCAATTGGCCTGCAGATAAAACCTTGGATCTCCAAATTTGATAAGAAACAAAAACTTGTATGTCCACGATAATAACATAAACATTGCAAAATACAAAATACATTCTTTGAAGAAAAATAGTAATCCTACCCGAACACAGCTCAACTGCATTCTTGCATGCAAAATTTAATATTTTTTATGCTTTCTTGTAAAGTTTATAATTTTGAAGTTACAAGGTTTTATCAGCAGGTCGACGATATTGAAGAATGAGATTGAGAATGAATTTTCACCTTGATGAATATGCTATTAATAAAATTTATTGGTTGCCTTTTCTTCTAGATCGCCACAGCCATGAGTTTAATCGTAAATGGATCCCCTTCACACACGGACTCGGGTGCAATTGAACCTCCAGTGTTTCTGCCACTAGTCTTCAAGTACTTGAATATCAACCAAAGTTTGAATTTTGTTCACTTTCCACAACCGTTACTAGCCCCTACAAATATATATAGAGCAATTTTAGCTAACCAGTTTGCGATACTTTCGATTAAGCATCTTTATGTGTGGTATTGTTTTCTTTAGACAATGATAGAAGGGTGACTTCAGCCGAGATAGACACTTCAGATTAGACTATTGATTATCTATGGATTGGAAAAAGCTACAATCCAAACATTACACAGGGCTGGATTACGTTAGATTTACGATTCTGCGTTTCTTTTGTTTGCCCCATTGATCCAAAGTTGGCTGGGATATTTTTGCTACGTCTGAAAGTTGTTCGGGACATATACCGACCTTCCCTACCCAAATCTACACCTATGGTACTCACAACACAAATTTTCAATAAGAATGATTTGGGTTGAATTTGACCAAATAAGCCTAAAAGATATAATGTAGTAGTATAGCACTAGTAGTTCTGGTACTAGTACTGTAGAATCAAAAGTCAGCACACAATCGCGTGTGCGCACACACACACACACACACACACATGCACACACAAAATATTCAGACTCCTCCAGAGGCAATAACAATGGAAAAAAGAAAGCTGCCACAGCACAGTAACTGTCCATTAATTGAACATCTGTATCCATTTCCTGCAGTGGGGATGCCAATTATGCATCGTGTGAAATGCTGCAATTCTGTTCATGTAAATTCTTGTGCAGTGTACATTTCTGTCTGTTCAAGCTCTGGTGCAGTGTAAATTTCTTTCTGAATTATCTATTCTGCAGTGCCCTCCCGAAATTGCAAAGGTGTCCCAAGTGTGTAGGGGTGACAACTGTGAATAGGCCATTATCGGGTCTGTTCCCATAGTAAAAGAGTTAAGCCCTTCGTTGCTCACGCCCTCCCTTGCTTTTTTGGAATATGTCCACTCTGCCTGTATGACATCACTGCTGCTGTTGCTGTATCATCGTTTAGTTCACTGCTGTCAAACTTGGAGCTCCACCCATTTTTGCTGAGTATGCGGACGGCCCCTGGTGAGTGGGTTCAGGTGATGAAATGGTAATGACAGGGCTCCCTTTGTAGAATATTTTACCGGATGGCTACTGAGGAGAGTGAGAGGTGCTAACAGTGAGAAGAGGGAATCAGGGGAGAGTCGACACTCAGGGAGGGGGTGGGGTGCAGGAGAAAGTGATTCAATAATTTGGTAGAACTTACTATAGAGCAAAGAAGTGGCTAGAGTCCAGGGTTGCGGACTCCGGGAATTTAGCTTAGTCGGGAAATATTGTGGCTCGCTCCAGGCTCATGCGGCCTTTTGATCGCACTGAGACGGCAAACACGGTGTGCGAGGAGTCCGCAAGATGGTTTCGATGGAGGGAAACGAAATGTGACTGCAGCGGTTTTTAAAGATCGTGTAAATTAGTGGAAGGACAATCTCTCAATCCTCCAAGATGGACTACTTTCAAATTTGGCTTGTTACTTTTTTTGTGTTTTTTGGACCGCTGGGAAATAAATGCAGCGCTGCCGAGAGGCATGAAGATTGAGTCCATTTTTCATATATAAAACTTAAATGTGCTGGGTAAGCTGTTATTGTTCACAGTTTTATTTTGTTAGCATGCATGATTGAAGGTTACAGTCCTCCGTATAACAATAATGCGTCAGTCGAAGGTGAATGTCCATGATGTCTCTTCTTTTTGTTTTCACTTTTTTTGGTTTGCTCTTTACTTTTAAGAACAATAAGTTTGAAGATTTTGAGTGTAGTTCTCTCAGATTTTCTGTTGTTACTTGTGTTTCTTTGACCAAAGGGATCTAGTCTTGCAGAATGGAGAAACTATGGACTGTGATGTACTGAAAGTGGAGCAAATTTTGGTTTCATTTTTGAGCAACATGAATGTGCATCTGTGCTTCCTGCCTGCTCGGGATGTCCTAAGCACAGAACTCAATTCTTGCAAAATGTAATTGCTAGTCCTTTAAATATAGGGGTGTTCAGTCCTATCCTGAAAGGACCACCTGGGGGGCAGGTTTTTGTCTAAGCTCAGCATTATGGCACCCGATTTAAAGATTGTGATCTATGACCGTAATAATATTATAGTTGAATCAGGTTTTGTCGTCTAAACTAAAACAAAAATAAGCAACCACTCATTAAAAAAAAAAAGAAAAAAAGATTAGGCACCCCAGTTTCATGGGTTTTGTCAGATGGTCAACCAGCATATCATAAAGATTATTGTCCTTTTTTTTTTTTTGACCGACTATGAGACTTTTCAATATTTCATAGTCACATACCAGGTCTGCTGCTGTGTGTGACTGCTGAAACTGCAAAAATAACTGACCACATTCAGGCTTTGGAGTATGCCTCTCCTTTTTTAATTCGTGTTACATTAAAGTTATATGAAACTTTGTTAGTCTTGCAGCAAGGTGTTTGTTGAACCCTGTTCCTGAAACAAGAGGACTTATTTGGGGAGATCGGGCCGAATAACGCCCAGGCAGAGCAGCAGTGTGCAGGAAGAGTCGGGCGCCACTGTTACAAATTGAGAGGATTGACTGGAATGTTGCCCAATAGCTTGGCAGTGGAAGCTTGCTAGGAGCAGGCCGGCAGACTCTGGCCTGTATTTTCATGGTGGCACATCAAAGGGACATCCAAAACGTGTCAAATGACATTACTGTATACTGTACGGAGTGAGGCAACGATTGTCATGGAGCATAAGGGTCTGTAGTATGCATGTTACCAACCCATATGGTGATATCATGTTTTATCTTTACCTTTCAGTTGCACATTAAGGTACAGAGATATGAAAAAGACCAATGTTTCACAAATTTCTCAAAAGAGCAGACTCTTGTTAGAATGCATTAAGGTGAACAGTCGGGGAATCCGTGTAGGGCTGCTTTTCTGTTTCCTCATACTCTCTGATTCATGTGCTGAAACAACTTGATTACATTCCAGTCATATTAAAAATGACACGTATTAAGCCCTGTGTTTTAATACCTCTTTTGTTTAACCCCAACAGGTCTTGTGGCATCTGGATATCTTTCGCAGGAGTTTTCGTCACCTGACCACACACAAGTGCATGGAGGACTCCTGCATCTTCTGTGCTCTGAAGGTACTGCTGGCCTGAGACTGTAGGATGATTGGAAGTGGATGCGCTGAGTTATGTGGCATAGTTCTGTGACGTTAGTTGGCAAGAGTGTGTTCTTCAATAACAGGACCAATCTACCCTGTGAATATCATAAGTAGAGGTAATTCAAGTGGCAATAAGCCCCCCTCTACATTTTAAGACTCCCACTAGTGGCTTAAAAGTGAACTGCAACTCTTGAATTTTGACCCAGTTTAAGTCAATAAAGGAATCCTAAATAGAGGCCAGTTTTCTCTGAGGAAATATATGGTCAATAAATTTTTCATTTGAAATATGTTTTAATTAGTTTATCCCATCGCTTTTAATATATCCCCTTGGTAGGATTTTTTTTTTTTTTAATGGGACCAGTATTCCTGAATTTGGGTTAATTTCAGTGGACGCAGTGTGTTGTGTTATATTATCATTTGTGAAGAGGTCATGTATTGAGTGAGAATGAGTGAATAAATGACTGGAGTGACTGGAATAATTTATATTTCTGTTCTTTTGCTTTTTCATGTATAATGTCTTTCCCCTCTTGTTTTGTCATAAAAAGCTTTGTACAAAATATACACATTTAAATAAATATATCATATTGGGAGATATCAGTATAATCTGTGTCAAACATTTGATGCCACCAATTTTTTTTCAAGGCTGCTTCAGCAATGGCTGCCAATGTCCAGTGTCCCATTGGAACATTAATCACAAAGGGTACAAAATGACAGCGTACTTGTTAGGGTCATTGGCTGCGCTGGGAATTGATTTAAAATTTCAACTGAGTTGGGTATTGATTTAAAATTTCACACACCCACATGCCCTCTTGATCGTTTTACAGAGGCGGTCTCTCGAGGCGGCAGAGGAATGGCACCCCCTCCATTTTATGTTTGGTTTCCTTTCTGTCACCATAAACGATGTATTGTCAGTGTGTTGCGTGTTTTCTTCCTCCGGAATGCATTTTTCTCTTGCAACAGAAAGTTGTGCTGCTCCCTGGCATATGCAGGGTTTGCAATAGAGGGTAGCATTTATTTATGTAATCATTGTATTTTTGAAAGAACTAAATATTGATTCTTTCCTCACTGAAGGTTTGCGTCAGACTTTTACAGAAAAAGCTTAATGGGAAGGAAAAGAGTCGCAGGACTCTGCTTGTGTTTGTGAATCCGCTGCCCTGGTGTGCAGTTTGTGTGCAGATTGGGAATAGGGGTGCTCTGTAAAGTCAGTCTCAGGATACCATCTTCATCCCTGAATGATTGGCGTGGCTCACTTTAACATTGTTCATCGTGTGCATAAAAAAGTATTTATAAGCCACCATGTTGCCACCTGCTGGTTAGGGGATAACCGCTTAGAAGCCTCTAGTTTAGCATTTTGGCCGTTGCCTTCTTTTTTTGCAACGAAAAATACAGTGGCCGATAACATACCTGCCAAATTTAGAAACTGAAAAATCATAATCTACTCTCAAGACCACAAAGTGGTCTGATTGAGAGCCAAAGCATTTAAATCAATGCCCCCCCAGAACATTTTTCTAAATATCTTGCTCTAAGACTCAATTTCCTGCCCTCTGGAGCCAGATACTGAATACAAATACAGCAAAAACTTTGCACATTACTGTATATTACATAGGCACAATACTGAATTGCTGGCAACAAAGACTGTCAGTGTCAGACTATCCGTCATTTCCCTGATCTGCCCAAAGCTAATTTGGCTGCCTGCTCAGCCTCCTTCAGTAATTCAGGTGAATGCTTAGTGCTGTGATACACATCTCCAGTGGCAGACATGAGCAGTCTTTCTGGTCATTAGGTTGCCTTACACTTAACTTAATAAACTGGAACAGAACTCTCTCTTCTTCTTATTCGCAATGCTAAACATGCATTCACTGCCTGTATTGCTTTGATACTTAACGAGCACAATCTGAGCGACTTTTGTCAGATGCGAAACATTGTTTTTCCTGTAGCTGTGTCTGTGATCTTTGATACTGCATTCCATGCTGCATCTATCTTCTCTACGTCCAAAACAGACTTGGGAAGATCATATGCTTTGAAATGGAGAAATTCTTCCTCTAATGAATCCTTCTTTCCTGGTGACAGCAGAGCCTGAAATCTGTCAGCAAATTACCTCGTGTTTGAGAAGTGTATGTTCTAGCGCTTATCAGTGTTTAACACAGAGGTGGGCAGCGAGGGCTGTATCTGTCCCTGGTTTTCACACCAACGTCTGGCCATTAATTAGTTGATTGTCTCAATTAGCCAAACTATTTATGAAATCTGACGTTTCATGTGCATGTCTTTAAAGTATCATGAAATTACAAAGACTAGTCTCGTCTCCCTTCATAAAACATTTTCCTTTGATCGTACCTTTGCGAAAATCTATATTTGTACATGCAATCAATTAACTCAATTAGTCAGGGTAATTGATAGGAATAAAAACCTGCATACACACCGGCCCTCCAGGACCGTGATTGCCCACCCCTGGTTTAACATAACAGCATTTGTAACTATGTGGTCTTAATATGGAAATTTTTCAGTCATATACCGGCAAGATGAGGCGTAGAAATTCCCAAGGCTGGACCAGAAATTATTCTTGTCAAAACCTGTCGTGTCTTCCCTAAATGGTCGAGCCTCATCCTCTCGGTGGCTGGATTTGTTTTCGTACTTTATATCAGCAGAGTTTGCTGCTTTTGTCAGGACTTATGGCTTCAGAGACGTAATGAGCAGATCACTAAGCTGGGTTGACAGCACCTGATGTAGTTGGTAGAGCACAGGCATTCTGAAGAAATAAATTGGCATTTGCGAAAACGGGCAGTGCCTTCCTATGGAATAAACAGTATAGATAAGTATTTGCATCTTCTAGTTTCTCAAGGATTTTTTTATCATTGGATATTTCAATAATATGATCATGTTCCTTTGAAGCTGACCTCTTTACCTGTCTAGATATCCTGCCAAGAGTGTGCACCATCATGTTGCTTGAAATCAGCCTTTGATGAGTCAAATAATCGTCGAGCTAAAGAGGACAGGTACTGGTCCCAGCTTCGCTTGCACCATCACTCAATTTCTGTTTTATTGGACAGAGGGAGACAATGCCTTTCTTCTCTGTGAGACTTTTCCAGAACCGACTGCGTGTGACTGTGTTTCATTTACAACTTTTGCCTTAAAAAAGGACAAAATAGCAGGCTACTGCTGCAAGAGATGGAGCAGAAAAATCCTCAAAGGATAACTACCTTGTGGAAACATGTCTCCGGATCTTCAGTTTTGGAGAATCATGTTCTACTTGGTGCTGCTTGAAATTCAGCTTCCTCTTGTTACTCTTGTAGTAGTGAATGCTTATTTCACACTGGCATGCGCTCTGTTACGAGCGACACAATTGGCCATTCGTAGCTGATCATGGAACTTTTCTGAAGCTGCTTTCGCACCGGAGGCGAAACAAATTTTTCGCACAACAGATTACATTCAAAGTCAACGCAAAGACGCGAATACACGCAAAACGCATTGACTTTGAGTGTAATGTGTCGTGCGAAAAATTCGATTCCCGTCCTGGGTGAAAGCGGCTTAAAATTTCAGGTATGGAGACGAGGTGATGCAATGATCACGACTGACTATTAATCGTGTCGATCGTAGGAATTTTTTGAACCGTCCAAAACTTTTCTACGATTAACACGATTGCCACGACTGACCTCAAGATCTGATAAGATCTGCCTGGATCACCACGATTACTCCATGATTAAGACCACGATTTCAATCGTGCCGTGAATTCTGATAGTGGGAACCTAGCTGAATATCCACAAGAAGATCATCCGCTTTCACAGGAAGTTCCTTGGCAGCATTTTGAGCTCTCAGATTCGCAAGGTAATAGGGACAACATGCATAGGTCCAAGGAATGCAAATGTAATGAATTTGTGCATTATAAAATGTTTATAATTGCACCATCAGCAATACACTAGAACATATCCCACTTAATCAGTTAAAATTACCAAAAACATTTTTCTTTGGCTCGCAAAGTTAATCTGAAGAGCATGAAACAACTGCTAAAATGCAAGATAATATCATTACTATTATTCAAAGTCTACTAATCCACTTGAACTGATTCACCTGTATAGAGTAAACATGCTGAACAAGTATAAATTAACTGTATTGCATACAATAATCATTTCCCTTATTGCATGCAATAATCATATTTGCATTACAAAAAATAATATAGATAAACAATATGTAATTTTCAAACTGCAGATATCTATGTAAATATTGTCCATAAATTATCTAAGCAAAAGCTGTAAATCTGCAACTTACTTATTTACTTAATATTAAATCTTGCACATTAACTGCATAAGCTAAACCTTGTTTATCCCATAAATGATTAAAAATTTATAAAATACAACCATGTAACACAAGTTTGAGATTACATATCTGTAAAACAGCTTTCTTATAGTCTGATTGGTTTTGTTGAATGCCAAACTTCAAACAATATCTTGGCAATGGAAACATAACCAATCATGCTGGAAATGTTAGAAATCGCTGATTTGTATGTTTGTTTTTAGTATGTTTTTGTACTTTTAGTTGCTATTTATTTATTTATCATATTTATTCTTTTAGAGTATGTATGTTTCTGTAAGATTGCGCTGTCTTTAGTCTTCAGTGTCTGCCTCATGTTTCTGTCTCATGGAGTCTTGTCTTTTTCATCACACTCTCTTCCCTGTATTTCGGTAAGGTATTTCCTCTTCCTTCTTTCTTGCGGTTCTCATTGGCTATCCACACCTGAGAGTAGTTTAGTGAGGCATGGGTGTTTAGTTAGATTAGAGTTAGAACTCCACCCTTTTCCTCTCTCTCTCCTATCACCGTCCTTGCTTTTCTAGCTCCACCTCCCTCTACAGCTGTCCTGTGTATAGTGGGATTCCACTTAATTAGTTTGAGTATTTAAGACCCACTTTTTCCTCAGCTTCTTGTCGACTCGTTTCTTCCCATAGCTTGTCTTGGTTAAGTCTCGTTTCTGCGCTTTTCTGGTTTCGATTGTTGATAGCTCGTTTCTTGTTATATCTCCGGTAAGTCTTGTTATTGATTGTTTGTATTATGTTGTTTGATTGCTGCTGATTAATTAGTACTCTGTTCTCCCTTACTCCCATTTTGTACCCAACTGTTTAGTTTCTCCTTTGTACCTCCCTTATCCCATCTAACTCCCTTTTTCCTTCTCCTTCCATTCCCTTAGCTCAGCCCCCTTTTGTTACTGTCTTTGTACGGATTGATTCTCTGGTTGCTGAACTACTTGCTTGTCCCCTGACTTTGATTCTGACTATTCTGCATTACACTGTTTGCCTGGCTATTGATCCATTACTGTCCTTGACCATGAGCTTTGTGAATCCTAATAAACGCCCTGCGAAGGCTGAACTGCATTTGGAGTCTAAGCCCGTTCCTTTCAGGAAATTGTTCACTATTGCTGGCATTAGCTTCCAGTTGGCAACATAATCAAGTCATGGGGATGAATAATTTGCTAGCTAGCATGCTACTTCTTTGGGCCATTAAAGTAATAAGTTACACAAGCAACTTTTCCCGTGGAAACTTGAATTAATTAATTTAACCCTTTAATACCCCCGTATCATATGATACTGTGAGGTATCGTTCAGGAACCAGGATTGTAGGTGAGGAGACTTTATTGAACGAGAGGGGAAAACCCCACAGTGCAGAAGGCAAAAGTACAGAGTCCACAATCAAAGTCAAAATCCAGGAGGGCAGAATCAGTCGAAAACCAGGGCAGCAAACACAGAACTCGTCAGGCAAAAACAGATTCAGTGCACAGTGTCATGGTTCTGGTTTTTTGGTCATGTGTTATGTTCTGGGTTCATGATCATTGTCTTTTATTTATTCTTTTTGGTTTTGTAATATTTAGGTTTTTGGTTCATTCCATGTTTCAGTTTCCATTGCAGTTGTCTCCCCTGTCTTGTGATCTAGTTGGTTCAGTCCGCTTCCCCTGTCTGCGTGCTCACTGACTTCGGGTGATTTAAATGAAGTCCGGTGTTTAATGTATTCCTTCGGATCTCGTTCTCTCCCTTCACCCTTCTGTTCTAATTACTAACAAGACTAACATTTGTATTTTGCATTATAGTCTACTAACACAACTAACCGTGTGTGTATATATTCGATTACTAATGAGCACTAGTTTTGGTTAAAGTTGCACCGCTACTAATAGACTATTTCTCCAATCGCCCTGTTCTATTCTCCGCCCCTTGTCTATCGCTTTGCTCTGAGTTTCAGCGAGAATCTCCCGCACGTGCTTAATTACTTTCCTGCTCTTGTTATCTGAGCATGTAGAACTCCTGGACCGGAGCTGTTTAAATGTCGTAGGCTGTTTGTGTGATTCCCGTTCGTATTTTGTCTCGCCAATTTTCATGGTTAGGGTTTCCCTCATGTGATTCTCCAGATGTAATTAGCCTCATTCCCCACAGCTGATCTCTGTATAGCATGTGACCTTTCCTGTGTGTATATTAGGAGTCTTTTCACTCACTACTCTTGTCAGAACGTTGATCAGTATTTCTTTGTGCAGAGCTCCTCGTATGCCATAGATTATTGTTTTATTTCTACTGGATAGTCCGACTTTGATTCTTGCCATACCCCTTTTGTACTGATTTTTGTCTTTCTGGATTTCAACCTATTTTTGTATGACCACGAGTTTTGTTTGGATGCCCTGTGTATGACCATTGGCTCTGCCCATCGACTACGACTTTTTGCCTATCGTTTTTGTACCTCTGCCCATCTGTTTTACTGTTTCTGACCCCTGCCTGTCTAGTCGATACTGCTTTTGGATTTCGTATTGTGGCTTGGCAATTTCTGTGTATTTTGGCTTTGACCCGGACTTCATTAAAGGCATACGTTTTTTGGATTACGCTGTCTCGAGAGGTTCCTGAGCGGTACCTCACACGCAGGTTTGTCAGAAGTCAAAATCAAAAAACCAGTGGGCGTATTCAAATCGTTACCAGGGCAGCAATCTCAAATCATAGTCGGGCAAAGGGTTTGAAAACACACATGCAACAGTAATCCAAGAAATGCAGAGCCAAAACGAAAGTCAGACGGTCCAGTAAGAAGAGTAACAGAATGTTACTCTTACATAATGAGTACAAGGCGGAATACAATAGCAGCACAGGTAAACACGAGAAATGTTCTGACAAGGAAGTTCTGTGAAAAGACACCTAATATACACTCCAGGGAGATCACATGGTACACAGAACACAGGTGGAGGAAATGAGACTAATTACAAAGGGTGGAAAAAGAGGGAGAACTTAATCACTTTAATTAGGCAAAAGCCAAAACGCGGATCACAAGACAATCCTATAGACAAACATACGGCTCCAGTCAAGGAGTTATAACGTGCATAGATAATGAGAGAAAGGACAGCGCGAAACAGAAATGCAGCAGAGAAGATTAGGGGAAAGACAAGAGGCGGAGACTAAAACAGGGCGAGTGCCGAGAGCTTGTTAATCTATTAGTAAGTGCAGCTATACAATCCCTAGTGCTTGTTAGTATTATATACAATGTTAGTTGAATTAGTAATCTTGGCGAAAACAACACACTGTTAGTATTGGTTAGTAAAATAGAAAAGTAAAGTGAAAGAAGTAATCGAGATCGGAAGGAAGGTTGAAATCCAGAAACCATTAAATCACCCGAAAGAGCACGCAGTATTGGGGCTGTGAGCAATGACAAGACAAGAGACCAGACAGGGGAAAACAAAGTGCAATGCATGGGAGAAAGCAAAATAGACCGGAATGAAACTGTGGTTAAATGTAAAACATGGAAAGACTAAACTAAGACAATACATGAGAAAATCTCAGTACCAAATCACAATACACATATCAAAGAATAGTCAGACAATGCAAAGATTCCAATACGAATAAGGCAGAATATAAAAATATGGCAAAGCAGAACATGAACATGGCAGGACAGATCAGAATCATAACAGATACACCAAATTTGAAGGACTATGCCCACCTGGTAAGATGTCACACAACCAAGACTGCTCATTGTATTATATCTGATACATGGTGCTGCCATCTGGAAGGAAGAAGTGAGATTACAGGAGTAGTCTCTCCCCTAGTCACTCACTTCAAGGTAGTATCTCCCATGTGAACGGGAATTCAAGAATTCCCTTGGACTTTGGCTGTGAAGTTTGGCTGTCCAAGGTAAATATTACGCAAAAACTTATTCTTATACATGTTAAGGGATAGCTATAGATAGTAGAGAGAATTTAAATAATTTGAAATTTTGAGTATTGAGTTTTGGAGGGGCGCTGATTTTTGGCTGTATCAGATATGATACTCCTGGAATTAGTAGATCTGTATATTTTGCTGTCTCACAACCTACTGATGAACAGTGGATCTGAATACTACCCTGCAATTCTTCAAAAATATTACTGGGTAATATTTTTCGTATAATGTCTGTGTCTCGGGATTATAGGATTAACAGCGTTAACAGGCTAGCTAGTGAATTATTCATCCCATTGACTTGAAAAGACCGCCAACTAGAAGCTAACGCTTTTGTCCCCTATTATTCACCTCTGCCGAGGAGGTATATGTTTTGGTATGTTTTCGGTCCTGTTTGTTTGTTGGTAGTTTGTGCACAACATAACTCAAAAACTTAAGACCGGATTTTAACAAAATTTTCAAGGTTGGTGGGTATTAACTCAAGGAAGAGGTGATTAAATTTTGGCATTTCTAGGCCAAAGTACTGCTGAGATATACGCCAAAGTTCAAGATTTCAAGTCTTTCCAATGGGCCGGAGTTCCAATCGCCGTGCTTTTGGCTTTGCTGCCCCCTGGCGGAGGTTCTGCGCTCTCTGAGTGCTTTTCTAGTTTAAATAATACCACACCAACATTTATGGGATTAATAGGATCTATAATGAGTGAGTCCAAGATTTCAAATTTAGGAAACTCAAGTTGTAATTTTCATTCATTATCTCTCGTTTCATAAATTTGATATCTTGAGCTCACTCTTGGAGATCTATATATGAATGCAATCATCTCAAATTCAGCATTTAACAGGCTAGTTCACAAATTATAAAAAAAAAACCTTAAGACGTTTGCAGCTATAATAAACCAGAGTCATGAAATGATGACATATCCCCCGATCCCCAAAATCTAATTTGAGAAATCCCAGAATGTCAAAAGGTAACACTCAAGGACCTGACTAATATGCGCAGTAAGTTTTGTTAAATGTTGAACGGAACTCGAGTTCCAGAAAGGAAATGATTACAGATGGACGGACACACAGACAAATGCGCTGTCATCCTGATGACTATATCCCCCACATTACAAGCCGGGGCATAAAAATATGCACAGCAATTTTTGTGAACAAATATTGAAAAGTATTGGACCTGCTCCGGAAACGAAATGATTACAGATGGCGGGATAGATAGACAGACATACTGATGACTATATTCCCCGCATTATATGTTTTGACTTTTATGACAGCAACCTGTTTCAAGAAAGTTGGGACAGAGTCGCTTCAGTTCCCAAATGCCTTCAGAGTATGGTTTAAAGAAAAGGTGATTCAGAAAGGTAATGCAACACAGTGGTAAACATTGTCTCTGTCCCAACTTTCTTGAAACATGTTGCTGTTATTAAATTCAAAATGAGCAACCATTCTTCAGAAAACAAAAAATTCTCAGTTTCAACATTTAATAGTCTTTGCACTATTTTCAATTAAATATAGGGTTTAAATGATTTGCAAATCATTGCATTCTGTTTTTATTCACATTTTACGCTTGATCCCAACTTTTCCGTGTTATGGAACCCTGGCTTGTTAGGGCACGCAATATAATGGAGAGACCACTCACGGATTGCAAGGTTTAAACCATAATGATCATTTATGAACATAAACTTGCGTGGTGTATTAATGTAAATAAATATCAGTGTATGTGTACGTTGGAAGAGCAAAGAAATAAAAGTGTGGTGGAATCAGTCATATGCAAAAAGATGAACCAAAACCAAAACGACGCCTCAGGGGAAGGGGGAAACTCCTCGCCATCTTGGAAGCTGTTTATAAAGCCCAAGCCCTGCCCCTCGACAAAGCACACCTGTGCCACAGCTCCACCTTCTGGAACGACAGGCAGGCAGACAGGAAAAGTGGCACGGGGTAAAAGACAGGAAAGGCTTGCCTGCAACATCTGGAAACGGGGTTGTAGATTGTCCTGTGGAATTGCCAACTCTTTCTCCAGTATATGAAAAGTATTTTCTCCAATTGAACTAGGGTCGCATTCTCGAAGTGATAACAGAACAAACAACACGTCGTCATTCTATTTGCCTCACAACAATGTTTGTTACCATGCTACTTGGACACAAAATGACTTGAGATGGTGTGCCATCTCAAGCTTGTTACACATGCTAAATCAACAAGCTGGTTGCTATGGTAATGGATTATGTCCGAGTATTTACCACACCCCGATTCTTTGAGAAAGAACAGATTGAAAAAAACCTTCAAGATGTGGTTAAAGTGCAGACTTACAGCTTTAAATCTTCCCCAGTGGCACTGCCAAATCTCAATCCAATATGAGTGGCATGAATTAATGTCAAACTTTCAGCATGATTTTTTCCGTATTAAATTGGATTGTTTTATGTATTACATCAAAAGAAAGCTGAGAATCTGGTCTCTCTGATGATACCCAAATATGGAAATGTTTCGCGGAACAAGACTCATTGAAGAAAGTCCAGAATTTGGCTTTAGATTGTGACACCTAAAATGGACATACAATTGATTTAAGTGCAGTTTTTGACCTTGCTTTCTGCTTTAAAACTTCAATTAGGCCAGCAGCCATGCCACAATTCGATCTGCTTCAGCTGTGTGGCTGAAGCTAAGCAGGTGTGAGCTTGGTCAGTACTTGGATGGGAGACCACTGAGGAAAACCAGGTTGCTGCTGGAAGAGGTGTTGGTGGGCTAGTAGGTGGCTATCTTCCCCCTGGCGGGATAATCCCCAGTGCAGTGATGGGGACACTGTATTGAAGGAGATGCTGTCTTTTGGATGAGACGTTAAACTGAGGTCCTGACTCGCAGTGGTCATTAAAGATCCTATGACACTCTTCGAATAAGAGCAGGGGGTTCCTCGGTGTCATGGCTAAAGTCCCAACTTGGCTCTTTCGATCTGCCGCCTAATCATCCCTTGATCTAATTGGCTGTGCAATTCCTCTGTCCCTCCCCACCTCTTCCCCCAGGGCTCCCTTGAAAAAGAGATTTCAATCTCAACGGGAATTCCCTGGTTAAATAAAAAAAATTAGCTATCTCTAACACACATGAAGTTATGAGGGCTCAAAGATGCTAGGTGCACGGAATTTCGACCTACCCCCGTGTACTTCAAGAGCAGGGCTGCCCAACCCTGTTCCATCCTGAAGGTTATCACTCCAATCAAAGCAAACCACACCTGCTTGCTCAGTTACAGATCTTGACGGGCTGCTAATGAGCTGAATGAGGTGCGTTGAATTAGGGGTGGAGCAGAAACCTACAGTATGGTGTCTCTCCAGGAACAGGGTTGGGCAAGAAATATTCAGAAGATCAAAGTAAAATTTGGCTTTGATTAATTCAATATACTGAATTATTGTACTAGAAAAATCTGCTGATTTTGAGGGGGCTGGGTGAAAGGCATTTGTTGATTTTTATGATGGAAATTATTCATTTATTACTAACAACACAACAGATAGTTGAGCATATTATTCAGTTTTAATGAATAAATATAGGCAATCTGAGCATATACAACCCCAACTCTAAATAATTGGGACAAAGTGTAAATTGTGAAAAAAATCAAAATGCATTGACTTTCAGATCACATGAGCCAATATGTTATTGACAATGGAACATAGATAAACATTCTGTTACGCTCTGCCTTATTGGCCCACGTATCAGAAAAGGGAAGACCAAACGCGGAATAAAGTTTAACTTAATTTATTAAAGATAGTGTGCTTTAACAGAAGTATTTAAAAGAATGTGTGGGAGAGAAATAAAAATGTACAAAAGGTGCAAGAGAGGAGGAGAAGACGGCGGGGCGCCCATCGCCCGGTCTGGTTGGCTCTTAAAGCGCTCCAGGTAATGATGCGCAGCTGGCCACCGCACCCCAGCAATCAAAGCGTACGGCACTGCACCCGTGAAGGCATTACAATTAGCCCATAGAGGCAGAGGAGCCTATGAGTCCGTAACAATTTCAAATGATGAAACTGAGACATTTTACATTTTTATCCACAAAATGAGCTTATTTCAAATTTTCTGGCTGCAATAGGTCTCAAGAAAGTTGGGACACAGGCATAAAAGGGCTGAGAAAGCCACATCGACAGTGTATAACATAAGGGACAAGGCCGAAGACCTTTGCAATATTGTAGCAAGGCTTTCTTTTTGGGGACCATTCACTTGTGGGTTTCGATAATACACCCTTTGCTGTCGGCGTCGATTGTGTGGGCTTTGTTTTAACTTAGAATTAAGAGGAAACTCTCCTTTACCACAGATTTTTTTTGTTTATTGCTCCACAGCATGATGGTACAACACCTCAGGGTATCACATCTGAATGTTTTGATCAGTGAGACACCGTAAGGTGGTGGTGTACCATCACACTGTGGTGAGATTTGTCTGTGGCAACAGGGAGTTTTCTTTGATTCTTATCTGAATCTAACAGTGGTGAAATCATGGGCTAAATGCAGTGCAGTGGCAGAACCAGAACTGATAATTGGGTGCACAAAATATCTGTTTAAAACAATTGTTAGTCCTGACCTGTTCTCAGTCATTTTCATGATTAAAAAAAGGTTCACTCCGAGAGCGCTCTGCACTAAACAGGTGCTGCTTGTTCTCCCCGATTAGGTAAGACAACAATCATTCATCTGGACTCGAAGCCTATTTGCTGTATTTAAATCAATGTTATTCAAAATTGCATAGCTGCACAAATAGCTTGAGCCACATGCTTTTAATAGCCTATTCAACTGCAAAGTGCCACTTTAAAAAAAAAATAAAAATCAACCCACGCAATACTGAGAGTGATATTTCATTGGAATGCAGACCAGTTCAATCAACGCAAAGCATTGGCCTATTAATAAGTACATTTTTCTGAACTGAATTTAGCTCATGATTTCATCGCCGTTAGATTGCATATAGAGAGAAACTGTGTCTTCAGTTGCTAATTACGATAATTGGAAAATGTGTCAAAAAAGGAAAATGATTGAGAACTAGCCAGGACCAATTTTTGTCATAAAGGGACGTGTCTGTGCCACCCCACTTCCCAGTTCTAGCGACGGGCCTGCATGAGGGGCCTACATGTCATAACATTCATGAAATTTTGGTGTTACAAGAGGCCATCAGAGCCATGTCCCAATAGTTCCAATGTCTTTTGCTTTTGCTGGTGTTTGCATGTTTAGGTTTGAACTCTAAATGCATGCGATGCTCTAAAACTTTCATGGTAGCACTATCATTGATTAGGTCTTTGAAGTCCATTTTCTGAGAAAATTGCAAGAAAGCTACAATTTGAGATTTTGTGGACAGCAATTATCTAATTAATTTATCAGAAACAAAATACAGTTGCAATCAAAATTATTCAACCCCTGTTGCAAATTAGGTTTACTGGCAAAATTCACAAACTTTCAGCTATTTGCAATGAACAAATAAAACAAGAACAATTGAAACAGCTCAACACAACAAATATTAAAAGTGGCTTCTCCAAATTCAACACAAAATGCCACTTTTAATGTCTACTGCAGGCCCAAAATTATTCATCCCCTTCATGACAAGCATTTTTCATAATTAGTAGAGCACCCTTTTGCCGCCATGACCTGCTGGAAATGTGATGCATAGGCAGACGCCAGCTTTTGGCAGCATTCCCAACGAATCTTAGCCCAGTCCTCATGGATAATGGCCTCCGGATCACTAATATTCTAGGTTTTACGTGCTGCAATTGTCTTCTTCAAATCTTCCCTGAGATTTTTTATGGGGTTCATGTGAGGCGACTGTGATAGGCACTCTAGAATCTTCCCAGACTTCTTCTGAAACCAAGCCTTGGTGGATGTTGAGGTATGCAGACATACCACTGATTCATTAGCCCAAAATATTCCAGTTTTGTTTCATCACTCCACAGAACAGTATCCCAAAACTTCTGTGGCTAATTTATATGGTTTTGAGCATATTAAAGCTTGTGGTTTTTGATCAGTTGTGGTGTGTGTCTGGGTGACCTTCAACGTTTAGTTTGCGCCCTACTGTGAAAACTGAAACCTCAGTGCCTCCTGCCTCCAAGTCTTGCAGCGGGTCTCCTACAGTCACTCGAGGGTTTTTGACCACCTGTCTCCTCAGGAATCTGGTGACAGCCATTGATAGGTTCCTCTTTCTGCCACATCTTTGTACTGTAGCCACTCTTCCTTTAACTCTGAACTTGCAAACTATGCTTCTAACTGTATCACTACTAAAATTCAGAGACTGTGCTACCTTTTTGTATTTTTTTCCTTATTTGTGCCAGGCAATGATCTCCTCTATTTTCTTTTTGGACAATTCTCTTGACAGCCATATGTCTAATATGCAATAAAATGTCTCTGTCAACAAACCCCTAGCATATGCAAGTATTTGATGTCAAAAAACGAGAACGCAATCCAGGCACTCACTTGTAAAGATGGAAGGAAAAAGTTATTAAAAAGCCTTTATTATAGTGGCTAGAACATTAAAAAAGCCAACATGTTTCGACCGCAATGGGTCTTCATCAGGGCTTCAAACAGAGACGATGGGTGTGGTCTCACCTATATACTATACACAGCCAATGAAAGAAAGTCATCTGACCCAACACCTGACAGGTAAGCAGAAACGTATGCATAAAACAAATAAATGCACAATATGCACATACATATATATCAAAAAATCACATTAGTAATACAGACATATACATACATATAGGAGCAATACATGTGCCCGGGAGATGAAAAAACTACAGAAAATAACGTCCATCTGTGTATACAAATATAAAAGGCATCACAAAAAACAAGTAAAAACAATATCTTCATTTAGGCCGGGATAGCGCAGCGCACCTAGTCGATGAATCCAGAAAACTTCCCTTTGATTAAGTTTCTGGATTCTGTCACCACCCCTGATCAAAGGTCCAATGTGTTCAATACCCTCAATACGCAATAGAGAGTCACTGGCGTTATGAACCTGGCTAATGAACCTGGCTTTGATTTTCCCCTTTTTCCAAGAGCACCCGACGTACTGCTTTTCCTATTTACTCTTATTATTCAGAGCAACCGGTCTTCTCTGTTTTTTCCAAGTATTTGATGTGTTCTATCTCAAGTAAACCTCATGCAACTAATTGAGATCCTGATTAGGTGTGCTTGAGACAACACCTGATTTGCAAATATGCTCTAATGATGGATTCTATTTTGGGGGGTTGAACAGTTTTGAGACTGCAGTAGTCATTTAAAGTGGCATTTTGTGCTGAAATTGGAGAAACCACTTGTAATATTAGTTGTGTTAAGCTATTTAAAATGTTCTTATTTAATCTGTTTATCACAAACAGCTGAATGTTTGTAAATTTTTCCACTAAAACCTATTTGCAGTGGGTGGTGAATAATTTTGATTGCAATTGGTTAAACCTTATCGACGTACCTTGTTCAGCAGCATTTGCTACATAACATTCTACTTCAAGATGGAATTTCAAGAAATTTCAATCAATTGCTGTCATTGCAACCTCATCTTGTAACCTTCCTTTTTAACGCGAGGCTAAATGCCGTAATCATTATTGGCAACGCAGCTAATTGTTTGACACTTTGCTTAGTAAATTAACCTCCTAAACCCGAATGCCCCCAGTACCAGCAGTACCAATAATTACAGAATGTTTCCTAATAGTATCATCGTAATTCGGCATATCCTCTTAAAGAGAAGAAACTCTGCGAAAAGTTCATGATGACCGTTTTTACCTAAACCGGACACAATTCAATAACCAAGCAAGTAAATAAGCATGAAGCAAAACATGGGACAAAATAATTTCAGTGCTCAATTGCTAGCGTTTCTACAGAATTTATGCTACGCATACAAAGGATACATCAAATGAAAAGAGGAAAGTCTACAAAATCCAATGATATAAGCCATATCATTTTAAACTAACACCAAACTCAAAGAACAGCGGGCATACACTTAACATTCTACAGTGATGAGCAAAAATTTTTTCTTATCTTTGCTATTTTGTGAAAAACTGTGCTTGAGGGTAAAACTGAATAACATTTTTCTGAAAGAAGATGTAATTGGCTAAGACTGTTCAACACGCTTAAATTTTTTTTCCATTTTCTTTTCATGTGAGAGCTTATCTGTGAATTCAAATTGTGATGTTAAAATGTAAGAATGCTTAGGTAACGTTTGCCGCAGTTGTTTGCTAAGTCGCTAACTTCTGTATTAAGCCAAAAGCTAGCCAGATAGCTGGCTACCTAGATAGAATCGAAATGATTTATGCTTCTTACTTTTATTGATCCTGAAATATAAACTTATTATCCTCCATCAAAATCATGGTAATATATAGCTGCCGTTTTGATGGTGCGGATTCTTTTGCCTAGGATTTGTTAGATTTATGTCTTGTGTTTTGAATATCCATGTTCTCAGTTGAAGCTGAGATTCAAACTTTTATCTTGAGGATTCGGCTTCTGGGGAAATATCCAAGCAGTCTTTATTGACCTTATACTGGGCTTTATACTGTATATACACTGAGCATCTGAGCGTGGAAGTCATTGACATAGAGACATTTTTTCTGTCTATTGTGCTGTTTATTTAAAGCAGCCATAGTACTGCTCAAGAACCTGGATGTAAACATGACGGGGAGATGTGACCACTGCAATCTGAAATTGTCGAAAAGAGACAAGGGGCTGTATTGCCTGAAATGTAAGCCAAGTAGTAAGGATGACAGGATTATTGAGGTTAATGCGGCCTTGATGTATGCCGAGTTTCATAAAGGATCCACTAGCACTAATGATGCCATTGTTAATATGCTGGCAGCATTTTACATCACGGAAGAACTCAGGACTTTGAAGGAAGTGCTGTGGAGTGCTTGCAGCAGTTTCAATATACTAGATTAACTGCATGCCAGACATGATTCAGATCTGAAAGTATGGCCTTTTGTGAGGATATTATGCTAGCTTTTGGGTCACTTGAAGAAAAACATGTTCCGACTGTCTGCTGTGGTGCTCAGTGGTCCAAAATTCAAAGAACAAGTCCTGAATGTGCTAATTATGTGGCCATATCTGATAGGTTATCTGATATGGATCAGAGTTTTTGAAGAGAAAGTTAATAACTTCTACAGTGAGCTTGCTGGTTAGAGTAGAAGAATCACACTCAACGAAGATGGCTGTAAAACACATGACAAACTCATTAAAGATCTGATGTGTCGGAGTCAACTTGGTACTAGCCCAGGTGGTGCCATGCCAGCCAGTGATGTCCCAGTTTGCAGTGGTCAAATTGGTGCCAAACCAGATGGTGTCACGCCAGGTGGTGCCGTGCCAGTCAGCTGTGGAAAAGTTGGTGCCAATCCAGGTGGTGCCGTGCCAGTCAGCAGTGGGAAAGTTGGTATCAATCGAGGTGGTGCTATATCGGTCAACTGTGGTAAAGTTGGTGCCAATCCAGGTGGTGCCACACCAGCCAGTGATGTCTCAGTTGGCAGTGATGTCTCATGAGCAGTGAAGTCTTTAAATGTAAAAATAAGTTTTGTACTGAACATGAAGAGCAAATTGTTGATTTAATTGTTTAATTGTATATTAAATGCTTGCATAAGTGCCCCTGATCAGTGTATACCCACCACGAGAGATTGTTAAACCAGTAATAAAGTTCCTGAGTGGAAGAAATGACGAGTGTTTTTATTGGCATAAGGTAAGGAAAGCTTCAGGTTGTCCGCACGATGGTCAAATTGTAGGGATGAGGAGTGTTAGTAGAGTTAAATATTATAGAGCTATAAGAAATGTTAACAGTGTTCCATTTGAGGAAAATGAAATCTCCTGTCTTAGAAAACATATTGAAAAGTTAATTGTCAGTGACCATAATGCAGATTACACTATCAATGTTAGTGAGGTTATTTACCCCTTCAGACCCCCCGTCCACTGGAACGGACATGAAATATTTTTGAGTCTAGGCCATTTAAAATCTTTGATTTTGTCATTTGAGCAATTCTTTGTTACTGATTGGTTGCTGATTATCCAATCACAATGAAGATATGACTGGTAAATTAATCTAAAAGAACTGTGGACGTCAGATAAGACAACCGTGGCTCCCATGCTTGACAGTGGGAGGAGTAAGCATCTTTTTTCCTCATAAATATTAATTTACGTTGATTGTAGCCTAATCAATTTTCACTCGGCATAATTCTAACAATTCAACGTGATGATATTTTAAGTTACTCTGAATATATCTCATAAAGTCAAAATATAGGGTTTTTTCAAAGCTTAGCGTCCATTCCAATGGACATCAGGTCTTGGGTGATGTTCATTGCAATGGACATCAGGTGCTAGGTGATATAACACTTCATTATATAGTGTCACTATGCAAAGTTATGGATTATCTGCGAGCTTTTCATAACTAAACTTTAACTATTTATTTATTTATACATTTTTTTAATTCATGTAATGTTCCTTGAGAGTATAAAGTAGAGGACTTCCTTGAACCAAATTATTATGATAAGAGAGAGGCCACCAGATATGAGAGACCCTACTGCAGGGGAAAAACAATCTTCTGTGACAAATGCAACATCCACCTGTGCTTTGTGCCACGCAGAACCTGTTTTTTGGCCGCTCATCAAAAATGAGCGAATAGATAAAAGTATCCACAAGCTGAAGTCTGTTCAAATTGTTAGTGTGATCAGTTGCTACATGTAGCCAACTATGTAAAAAACTATGGCAATGCATTCGTGATATTTTACTGACAAAGACATCAAAACTGATATCTTGATTTTATGTTACCCAAAATCATAAACATGCAAAGTTGTTCATGTTCAGACCTGCACACAGGCATATACACACATGTGCAGACATCCACTTCCAAATAGTTGAAAACATATCCAATTTTTCTTGTGTTTTAATGACACTTCACGCCCATTCAGTCGTGGCTTCCATTGTAATGAACATGTAAAAACACTACTAAAAAACTGACTTGGCAAAAAGGTCTTTTTTCCCCCTTCATTTCTATATTTGAGAGGAGAATAAAGCAACTGGATAAAAAAATTTTTGCTCAGCAGAAAAAAAACAGGTCTGAAGGGGTTAAAGCAGTTAGTAAGTTAAAACATTTTAAGGCAGATGGTCATAAAGGTGTATTCTCTGATCATGTTATTCATAGTTGTCATCTGTTATATGTTTTAATAAATCTTGTGTTCAATGCTCTGTTGACTCGCGGAAAACACTTAGTGACAGTGACAATTATAGGTCTATTGCCTGGTATTATTCATAAAGTATTAGATATTGTTTTTATTATTAAGGAGGAAAAATGTTCCTCCTTTTCTCCACTTTGGGTTCAAAATTGAGTTGTCTACCACTCAGTGTACTTACGTATTAAATGAGCCCTGCTGAAAAAATCAGCATGGACCAGCACCAAAACACAACATAAGCTGGTATGACGCCCATGTATACGTCGCATACTGGCATATTCTGTTTTGGTGCTGGTCCATGCTGGTTGTTCCAGCAGGGAGGTTATTAGTTATTACAATTTCAATCACACAAATGTTTATTTTCTCATGTTAGATGCCACAAAGGCATTTGATAGAGTATATTACTGTAAATGATTTCATGAGCTGATAAATTATGTAGAAATGTCTCTCCTCTTGTATTAAGGATATTGATAAATATGTAATAGTGTCAGACAAGATGGGACTTTGTCCCCTGTGCTGTTTGCTGTCTATGTTGATGGCTTATTGAGAAAGTTAGAAGATTCTGGAGTTGGCTGTCATCTTGGACACAATTATATGGATGCTCTGTCTTATGCAGATAACCTAACCCTAGTCTGCCCTTCCATTCATGGTCTACATACAATGGTAAACATATGTGAATCATATGCTGAGGATTATAATACATTATTTAATGGTGCTAAAAGTCAGCTTTTGTTGTTTAAAGGCAGAACCTGTAAACAGGTGTCAGGCAATATTGATGTTTATGGTTCTCTAGTACCATTTAATGACAGTGCTGTTCATCTAGGTCAATATGTTAGTATCTGCGATGGAGATCTTTGTATCAAAATAGGTATTGCCAATTTCAGGAAATGTTTTAATATGTTTATGTCTAATGTTGCTTATATTGACCGTGATATCAAAATTCAATTATTTCTGCTGTATTGCTGTTTGTTCTATGGTGCACCATTATGACATTTCAACAACAGTTCTGTGGCTGATTTATGTACTGCATGAAGGAAAAGTTTGAGATGTTTGTGGAGGCTTCTTCCCATGACTCATTGTGCAATTATAAAAAAACTTATCAGGACTTGCTCCACTACAAATTAATTTTCAACACAAGATTTTAACAATTTTTTAAGAAGTGTTTATACATTAAAAATGATATATTACCAGCTGCTAGTGAGTATTGTATGCTAAATCCTATGTCCAGCTGGAAACAATTTCAGACATATTCATGTCAACTTCAATGAATATTAAAGTTGTATTTGAAGACCATAACAAATTAAGACAGGAAGTGTCTGTCAGTGCTGTATGAAATGATATGTTTACAGGATGGAATTTTTGAATGCTACAATTTGAATGCTCATGATATTCACTATATTATTGATTACATCCAAACCTCATAACTTATATACATTTTATATAATCCTTTTTTTTTTTTTTTATCCAGAGGATTTTTTATTATTTGTTTTTATGTGCAAAAAATGAACCATTTTTATCTTTTTGCGAATAAACATAATATCTACATTTGTATGCAAAAGTTTGGGCACCCCAGATCAAAATATCTCTTTTTGTGACTAGTTATCCAAGTAAAAGATTACTGTTCTCTAAAAGGCATAAAGTTAAAGAGGACACATTTCCTTTATATTTTAAGCAGGATTACTTATTTCAATCCTTTTACAGTTTCAAAATAACAAAAAAGGAAAAGGGTCCGAAGCAAAAGTTTGGGCACCCTGCATGGTCAGTTCTTAGTAACAGTCCCTTTGGCAGTATCACAGCTTGTAAACACTTTTTGGTACCAGCTAGGAGTCTTTAAATTCTGGTTTGGGGAATTTTTCCCTTTATTCTTCGCCAAAGGCTTCTAATTCTGTGAGATTCTTTGGCTGCCTTGCATGCACTGCTCTTTTGAGGTCCATCCACGGATTTTCAATGGTGTTGAAGTAGGAGACCTTGAGGGAAATGGTGAAACCTTTAGCTCACATTTCATGAGGTAGTCAGTTGTGGATTTTGAGGTGTGTTTAGGATCATTATCTTGTTGTGGAAGCTGTCCTCTTTTCATCTTCAACTTTTTTACAGATGGTGTGATGTTTACTTCCAGAATTTGCTGGAATTTCATTGAATCCATTCTTTCTTGTACCAGTGACATGTTCCTCATGCCACTGGCTGCAATACGAGCCCAAAGCAAGATCAATCCAACCACATACTTGAAAGTTAGAGAGGTGTTCTTTTCATGAAATTCTGCATCCTTTTTTCTCCAAACATACCTCTGCTCTCTGCAACCAATGAGTTCCATTTTTAATTCATCAGTCCACAGGGCTTGTTTCCTAAATGCATCAGTCTTGTTCAGATGTTCCTTTGCAACCTTCTGATGCTAAATTTTATGGTGAGGATGCAGGAAAGGTTTCCTTTGTATGACTCTTCTACGAAGGTTTAATTTGTGTAAGTGTTGCTGGACCACTGGGCAGTGCACCATGACTCCACGGTGTGTTAATTCTTGCTGAAGGTCTTTTGTTGTCGACCAGTGTTTTGATTCACCTTTCTAGCAATTCAATGTGCAGTTTTCTCAGGAAGATTCCTTGGTCTTCCAGACTTCATCTTCCCCTCCACCGTCTCTGTTTACTGCCATGTCTTAATTATATTGTGAACTGAGGAAATCACATCCTAAAAATGCTTTGCTATCTTCTTTTAGCCTTCTCCCGCTTTGTGGCCATCAATTATTTTCATTTTCAGAGTGGTAGACACCTGCTTTGAGGACCCTTTGGCTTCTGATTGTTGGGTTAGAGGAGTCTGGGTTTTTATAAACTATGAAATTTGCATCACCAGGCCTTTCCTAATGATGATTGTGAATAAGCCTTGACCCTAACAATCTAATTACAGTCTGAGATCATAGTCAAAGATGCCTGAGAGCTCAAATCTTTTGGGGTGCCCAAACTTTTGCTTGGTGCTAATTTCCTTTTTTCACTCTAGAATTGTACAAAACAAAATGAATTTTAAAATTAAATTCATGCCATTCAGAGATAATTTTTTTTTCTACTTGCTTAACTATTGTTAGTAACATAAATTTTGATCGGGGTACCCAAAGTTTTGTATACAAGTTGTAGCGCCCCTTTGCTGTCCAGGCATTAATAGGGGTAGCTATCCTGAGTTCTTTAAATAAAGTGGTACCTCTACCTCAATTGTTAGATGGTATTTTGTCTTTCTGTACAACCAATAGCAGGGTAATTGCAAGAGAACAATGTCTGAATAAGTACAAGACTAATCTACCCAGGATCATTAATTCCTTTTGAACTAAATGTCTTAACTCACTCTGCACTCCCAAGTGTCATACCATACACATTAGAAAGGTTTACCTTCACTGGCAGGGCTTCAGGTAAATGTTCTAATGACTAAGCACAAATAAACATTCAACACAATCAGTTTTAGAAAAACATAGGAATCATTTACTTTGTACACCTTTATATCATGAAGCATTGCTCGTTTTGATTGTCAAAGAAAAAAAACTCACCGCATTTGAATTTCACGAATACCTCAATGGGAAATACACTTTTGAGTAATATGTCAAACTGAAATAAGGGATTCTCTTATCCTAAATGAACGAAAAAAAAAAAATGCTGGCAAATACTAAGTTAATACCCCAAGTTCAAAGCGTTGCAGGCCTGGTGTGTTGCTTGCGTGCGTTGTAACCAACCAGCAATAGCGGCTCCTTTGCTCTCTTGAGCTAGAAAACGATTCGGCAACTCACAGTTCCACACGCAGGAAATGTGCAGGTAGCTCCTCTCTGCGGAATCCAGTGCAGTCTTCTTTTGAATCGCAGGGATCTTCTGTGCTTTGCGTGGACGTATCAAGCTCACTGTACTAGCCAGCATTGAGTCCACACGCATGCCGGTAGTGCTAGGCTATCTCACTCTCGAGCTAGCAAGACAGAAAACAGGACGAACGTTTCCTCCTCGTCGGAAGAAAGTGATCGAAACAGTCCATCCGTGAATATAGTAACTTTCAAGAATTCATGAGTTGTGTACTCACGCAACTATATTCTTTAAGAAATCCACGGGCTATGAATTTCACCGTAATTGACTTTTAACTACAGCAGATAAGGACATCCAATGCATTCGCGTCTCGCTTCCCTCATGTTACACTCACTTCCAGCTAACCCCTGACCTTCAACTCACTTCTCATTGGCTTGGAAAATAAATATTCAGAAACTTACATTTCTTTTCTTTTTCAAACGTATAGAAAATAAAATATTCTCACAATATTTCCCGCATCTTAAACTCCGTCATTGAGGAAACATATTATATTTCACATCCTGTAAATAACAGAACACATGAACTTCACCCATGAAATTCCATACTCATTGCATAATACGAAAGATCAAAACTCTTGAAACTTTAAACCAGTTTTAATCCTATTTATGCCATTTATGAAATTGTGCTTTTTGAAATGAAGACTTGACGTAAGTTCTGATAGGCCATGGAGTCAAGCCTACTATCAGAGGAGCAGCTACCTGCTAGGGAGTCACCTGAGAAACACATGACTGTCATCTGATCTAGCCGCCTGATGATTGCTTGGCCGGTAATATGCTATTCTACTTAAGCTCGCCTTCAGGAAGCTGCTCCCTCGTGAGCTAGCTCAACAACACTCCTCCACCCCAGCTCCGCTGATCTATTGCATTCATTTAACCCGGCTCTCTTTGTCTAAATTACGTTCTATAGCAATGTCTCTTTCGTGAGGTCATTGTTGCTTTGGCTCTGTTTCCTTGGAGGGGGGTTACTTGCAGCTCCCTGCCTTCGGTTCCTCATTCGGACGGGCAGGGATCTCTCATAACAGGGCCATGTCGCCAAACTTAATGTATGATTGTATGCCTGAATATTGTCAATAAATATTTGCTTTTTTTTGACGAAGTGGTCCTATCAGAACTATTTATTGATTACTTTTTGTGAACCAAGTAACTTATATAACCTAAATTTCAAAGGGCTACAAACTGTAAATTCCAATCTCCATGCACGTTTTTTTTTTCGGGGCACTGCTTCCAAAGAGGACAAGCCCTGAGCATTCCCATTGGACCAATGTATTTTTTCAACTGTGATCCGCTTGTGATGCAGTGAGTTTGATTTTGGGGGTGGCAACTTGATTCCCGGTGTGTGAAGCTCAGAGTCCATAATAATAAATAAATAAACAAATAAAATAGTTGCAATTAGATAGAATGTATGCCTGTAGTGATATATCAGTGAAATTATATGAGTTTTACAGTTAAGCACCTGAGATATCCGAAATGGCACACCTTGCCAATTTGAAGATGCCACCAAGACATTCCCGAACTAAAACCTCTCTAATTTTGCCCTGATTTACTTGGTTAGAATAAACTTTGGCACAGATAATGGTGAGATTCTGTGCTGTAATTTTTAGAGGTTTCAGATTGTCACTGAATCATTTCAGGAGAGATAAAAGTCAGTAGCGGCTCTAGACCCGGGAATGGCGGGGCGCAGACACGTCCCTTTATGACAATTAGTCCTGGGTAGTTCGCAATAATTTTCCTTTACTGACGCGTTTTCCAATTATTGTACTTGGCAACGTAATACACGGTCTCTCCATATGCGATGAAACAGCGATGAAATCATGGGCTTAATTCAGCTCAGTGGCGGAACCTGAACTGAGAATTGTGACAAAACATCCGTTAAAAACAGTTGTTAGTCTTGACCTGTTCTCATTTTCGTGAGTAACCGAAGGTTCACTCAGAGAGCACTCCACAGTTAACAGCTGCTGCTTGTTCTCCCCGATTACGTAAGAAGACTATCATTCATCTGGACGCCTATTTGCTGTATTTAAATCAACGTTAGTCAAACTTGCATAATTGTCGCCTCTCACGCAAACAGCTTGAGCAGCACGCTGCCTATTTAACTGCCAAGTGCCACTTTTTTATCAACCCACACAATACCGAGAGTGAAAGGCGATATTTCACTGGAATACAGACATGCTCAATCAACGCGAAGCACTGGCCAATTTGTAAGTTAATTTTTTTTCTCCACTGAATTTCGCCCATGATTTCATCGCTGTTCGATCACATATGGAGAGACCGTGTCTTAAGTTGCTAAGCACGATAATTGGAAAACGCGTCAGTAAAGGAAAATGATTGCGAACTACCCAGGACTAATTGTCATAAAGGGACGTGTCTGCGCCCCGCCATTCCCGGGTCTAGAGCCGCTACTGATAAAAGTGAAACTTTTGGTGCAAATGAGATCTTTCATTTATGCTGTGTTCCATCTTCATTTACTGTGATTCAGTGAGTGCAAAGTCAGGAGCAGTGGAACAGAGGTGGGTGTCGGAGCTAGCCCAGTTTGATTTGGAGTTGTGGTACTAATCTGGAAGGCAGAATGCCAATGCTGATGGGTTGTCGACTATCAGCACCAGCAGTGCAAGCAGTTTTATTCCTCAATTTTTATATTAAAATAATTAGCCGTTTTAAACACTCATAAATTCTCCTGAGACTATAGTTTCCGATTCCCTGGGAATTCAAATTTCTTCCCACAAATTTCGCCGATCGCCATTCCATCAAGACGCCTATAAGGTCGACCTTCTGACTCAGCCTGACAAACTCCATCGGCACCTAGTTAGCGTAAGTAACCAACCATGGCTGCTTCACCTTGTTCCCCGACCTCTTTTAATGTCCTGTGTTCTGAATGCAGTATGTTTTGTTACGTTACTTCTACCCTCAGTGGCACTTACACATGTCAGAAATGCATTGCATTCAGTTTAGCTGAAAAGGTTCTGGAGTTGGAAGCTCGCATTGAGACTCTTCAGAATATTCGGACCAATGAGGAGTTCATTGACTCTTTTTCTGTCCAGCCTGATAGTTGCGCTAATATTAGTTCTCTTTTGGTTTCCCATTCCATGCCTGCTGCGGTACAGTCTTTGTAGCGGGACACATTCGTAACAGTTTGAGGTAAACGGAGGGGAAAGAAATGCATACAGCCATCTGCACTCTCTCCTGTCGAACAATTTAATTCATTTCCCCCCCCTCGAAGATCCACATTTGTATGAAAAAGTGCCAGAAAATGCACAAATTTTCGGTGATTCCATAGTGAGAAATGATAGGGTGTTTAAACCAGCTACTGCAGTGAACTTTATTCCTGGCGCTTTTGTCGCGGACATCAAAGCTAATTGAAATGACTTGATAAGGGTAAACACAAGTATTCCAAAATTATCATCCACGCCGGCACAAATGACGTTTGCTTAAGACGACCGAAGATTATGAAGAGTGGTTTTAAGTCTGTCTGCGCCCTAGCTAAGAAACTAACATGTTCGGTTACTGTCTCTGGTCCATACCCGTCCCAATGTAGTGATGAAATGTACAGCAGATCAGATTCACTCAATCACTGGTTGTACGAGTGGTGTGCAGGAAATGGCATTGGCTTCATAGATAACTGGCAAACTTTCTGGCGCATACCTGGCCTTTTGAGGAGGGACGGTGTTCATCCTTCTCGAGAGGGCACCGTCCTTTTGTCAAAAAATTTCCAAAATGGGTTCTTCTAGGAACAGGCCTCGTCAGGGTCGACCGAAGAGTCCTCGTGCTCTGCATCAGGTGCACAAGTTAGTTTAAGAAAACAGACACAGAAGTGCTGGCAGAATTGCTAACAAGGTTTCAGCAGTGGAAGAACAGCCTGGCAGTGCACAAACAACACGCCGTGCACTGCACCAAGTCGGTCTGCATGGCCATCAGCCAAGACGGAAGCCTCTTCTGAAGGTAGCCCACAAGAAAGCCCAAAAACAGTTTGCTGAAGACAACGAGTCCAGGAACATGAACTAGTGGAACCATGTTCTGTGGTCTGACAAGACCAAGGTAAATTTGTTCAGCTCAGATGGTGTCCAGCACTAGTGGCGGTGCCCTGGTGAGGAGTACCACGATAGGTGTGCACTGCCTGCAGTCAAACATGGTGCTGACAGCATCTTGGTCTGGGGCTGCATGAGTGCTTCTGGTCCTGGGTAGCTGCGCTTCATTAATGGCATAATGGATTCCAACATGTACTGTGACATTCTGAAGCAGAACATGATACCCTCCCTTCACAAACCGCACGGTGGCCGCACGGCAGTTTTCCAACATGATAGCGACTCCAAACACACCTCAAAGATGACAACTGCCTTCCTGAAGAAGCTGAAAGTGAAGGTGATGGCGTGGCCAAGTATGTCTCCAGACCTGAGTCCCATTGAGCACCTGTGGGGCATCCTCAAGAGGAAGGTGGAGGAGCAGCAAGTGTCCGACATCCACCAGCTCTATGATCTTGTCATGGAGGAGTAGAGGATGTTCCCAGCAACAAACTGTGTGGCTCTGGTGAATTCCATACCTTGGAGAATCAAGGCAGTGCTGGACAACAATGGTGGTCACACTAAATATTGACACTATGGCCACAATTTGGCATGTTGACGGTGAGGTGTACTCACTTTTCTTGCCACCCATTTTGGAAATAGTGTCTGTTTGTTCAGTTATTTGGACAGTGCAGTAAATCTACACTTCTGCACATATTGTGCAATGACTACTCTAGAATATATTCAGGTTTCATTCCCGTAATATTGTCCCTTTAAAAGATCTAATAAATTAATTGTCGAAATGTGAGGGGTGTACTCACTTTTGTGAGTTACTGTAAATTTGATTCATGTGAGGTACGATGAATGAATCCTTCATTGCTTGATGCAAATATAAACTCCATCCCTGCTCAGCCTATTGCTCTGGTGATGGTCTATAGCCCACCCAGTCAATATTCTGGCTTCATGCATGATTATCAGAATTCCTTTCTGAATTAGTTTTAAACTATGATGGAATTGTTATTCTGATAGGACACTTTGTCAAAGAGAATATTTATTAAAACCTACAAGCATACATTGAGTTTGGCGGTATGGCTCTGTTCAAGAGATCCCTGCCCGTCCAGCATGGAACCGAAGGAAGGGAGCTGATATTAACCCCCCTTCCATAGAACAGAGCCAACAGCAACAATGACCTCAAACAGAAGAGGCATTGTTATTGAACGACAGCTTAGACATGAAAGAACAGGATTACAGAATGCTAAAAATGATAGGAGGAGGAGGGATGTTAAGCGTACATGCTGCAGAGCCTCTGCTCAGAATGCGAGCTTAAGTAAACTAGCATCAAGCAATCATGTGACGACAAATCAGGTGACATCCAAGAGCACTCAGGTGATTCAAGCTCGAGAAGCGGCTCCTATAGTTACCAAGCTTGACTCCTTGCCTATCAGAATTTACGACAAGCTCCATTTTTGGGCGACTTTAACCGGCATTTTGAGAGGGTAGATAATTCTTCAAAATCCATCCTCACTAATCTCATGGAGTCGGTCGGCTTCACTCAGAGTGTCATCGGCCCAATACATATTAGTGGTCATACTTTAGACCTGATTTCAAGCTTTGGTGTTGGGATTGCTAAGGTTGACATCCATTCACACAATCCCAGCTTATCGTATCATTTTCTTATAACATCCTGTCTACAATTGGCCCACCCTGAATAATCAGAAACTACAATGTACCCAAGTCGTACTTTTACTGCCATAACATCTTCACAAATCATTGAAGCACTACCAACTTATCTTGATTATCTAGTCAGCCCCCTCTGTATTGACGAAATGGCAGATAATGCTGTGCTAATGCTCTCCGTAGTCCCCTCGATGTAGTTGCTCCATTGAAATTTAAAAAGGCTACTCAGAAGAAGAGACCAGCCCCTTGGTACACTGACCAGATGTGGACTCTAAAGCAAAAAGCCCGTCAACTAGAACGCAAATGGCGCTCCACTAAACTCCAGGTATTCCATTGTGCTTGGAAAGAGAGCCTTGTTGTTTACAAGCATGCTCTGTCTGGTGCTGTCTTCTTATTTTGCAAATCTTATAAAGAAAAATAAAAATAACCCTCGATTCTTGTTTAAAAAAAAAGTGGCCAAATTAAGGAACAACCATGCAGTGATGATTTTTAAAAAATTCTTTAGTGGCAAAATGATTGGAATAAGAGAAAATCAATGCTTCCATAGCAGTTGGTGAAGGCCTACACATAAAACCTCATTCTATCCATATAAACCAGTTTGATTCATTCTCTCCCATATCCCTGAGCAAAGTTGCCAAATTAGTCACTACTTCCAAATCAACAACTTATCTTTTAGATCCCATCCCAAGTAAGTTACTGAAGGAACTCCTGCCCATTCTTGGCAGTCCAAATGTGTTGCCCAACAGCTTATTTATCTACTGCAAATGAATAAGGTACATGAGAGGTTTCAATCTGGCTTTAGAAAACATCATAGCACTGAAACAGCCCTCACTGTAGTGATGAATGATCTACTTCTCTCCATGGACTGTGGCCGCATCTCTGTCTTTGTCCTACTTGATCTAAGTGCTGCCTTTGACACAATAGACCACTTTATTCTTCTTTACAGGCTAGAAAATCTGGTTGGTATTTCTGGACTCACCCTTTCATGGTTTAAGTCTTAGGTCATTCTTCCGAGTATTCCAAGGTGAACTTTGGAATACCTCGAGGATCTGTTCTTGGCTCTCTGCTGATTTCCTTATACAAGCTTCCCCTGGGAAACATCATAAGTAGATATGATGTGAAGAACCACTGTTATGCAGATGACACACAGCTTTATATATCTTTTGAGCCCGAAATTGAAATTGATCCTCTAACTAGATTAGAGATGTATCTTAAAGCTGTTTAAGCATGGATGACCAAGAATATGCTCTCTTTAAAACCAGTAAGACTGAAATATTGGAAATTTGGTCCCAAATCACTCAGAGACACATTCCTCCAGGTTTCTGCCAAAGCAGTTGTCAAAAACCTTGGTGTCACCCTCGATTCAGAACTCTCTCTCCACTGTGATATTAATAACATTCTAAAAGTGGCTTTCTTCTATCTTAGAAACATTTGGGCCACTCCATACTAAACTGTACAATTCACTGTGTTGTATAAGAATGGTCAATAAAATTTGAAAATTAAAGAGAATTAAATAATTTGCATTGTTCATATTTATTCACTCCCGGATTGAAGATATACATAAGAAAAAGAGTCAGCAGTCCAACAACGCAGCAGAAAAAGTGGTGTCCTGATGTCAGCCAAGGCATTGCGAAAGCCATATTTTGTTATTGCAGAGAAATACCCATAATAACGGTTTCAATTGTCTGCACTAAATTATCGGGACTCCAGACCTGTGGGTTAGTTAGCATAATGTTTGCAAATTGCGTTAAGATGACCACGGCAAAGGTACTCACTTCCTGCATCAAAATTTCACAAGGCGTCAGACAATCATATATACCATGATTAAAAAAATTATGATTGAAAAAAGAATTTTTTTCTGTGTCCTAATATCGTGTTACGACCGTAACAACATCAAGAAACATGCATAGATCATGTCCAGTGCATAGACCGTATAAAAAAATTGGACGCAGCACTCGGATCTAAAAAGTGAGGCTGATGCGGAAATCTCAAAACTTTGCATTATATTTAATGGCCAGCAGATGGCAACATCAGTGGTTGCAGAAAGAAGTTCAATGCTACTGAAGTCTATGAGAAAATGACCCTACTTTGCAACCTGATTTATTATTTCATTCTTTTTCTTTGAAATGCCTTCTTGTGAATAAAATAATATATCCTTTTGGTGATTTAGAGCAACAGGTAACCAGTTGCAAGATTTTAGCAATGCTTTGCACTGAAGCCAGGTGAACGGAATACAAACATTGAGGACAATAGACATGAAAAACATTGACTGGCCGTAATTGTCCATAAATGTTACTGATAAACTGAGGTCATTTATCATACAAAAGAATTGAATTTGAAATGTATCTGATTTTTAGGAATTCAATATCTGTTTTGTGTCCTTGTTACACCCACAACGCCTGCCACCTTAGTACAATATGGGGTCGCTGAAATGAAGTGATCACTCGGTTTATCTTCTTGCTTCTTTGTGATGCCCATGGATGGAGTTTAACCACTGCAATGAAAAACGTGTATTTGAATTTTCATCACCATTGTAACACCTTTGTACAGTTTAGTATGGAATGACCCATATCTAAACTGAGAAAAATGTTGTCTCTTCAGGACGCCGACAAAATGGTTCATGCGTTTGTGTCCTCTCGGCTGGATTACCGTAACGTTTTACTGTCAGGCTGCACCAGTTCTACCCCAAATCGCCTTCAGTTTCTGCGGAATACTGCGGCTAGGGTTCTGACCAGGACGAAGAAATATGACCACATTAGCCCAGTTCTCAAAAATCTTCACTGGCTGCCTGTCAAATTTAGAATTGAATATAAAATTCTACTGCTTACCTACAAAGCCTTAAATCAGGGGTGTCAAAACTCACCTGTAAACGGGCCAAGAGGCTGCAGGTTTTCACTCCAACAATGCAGAAGCGCACCTGATACAATATATATGAAATATATTTTAAAAAACTTGATAGTTTCAGTCCCTTGGTAATTGAGCTGGGGTTGTTATTTTGCGATGTTCTGGGACAGGAAAATGCTCCAACACAGGCAAAAATCCACAAAAAGCTTTACAGGTCTTGAAAAGAGTGACAGGTCTGGTCAAATGTATCCTTCCACAATTTCTCCTTGCAATTTCTCCTACTACTTTACTCTCAATATTTTTCCCCTTATATACTCTTTTGCAGCCCCCTCACACCTTCCAGACTTTTTTCAATTCTCAGGGACTTTCCCCTCTGAAGCATGCCCAGGACATGCCAAAAACCTAGCTCCAGACTGGCTTAACAAAAAAAAAATGTCAATACTGCCATCTAGTGGCTTGTATTCCCCACATTACGGAGCCAAATCTGAGTCGGTGACTGTGGAAGATTGTTGTACTTTGGTTGAGTTCATATGGAATGACCCTCAAGTCATTTGTCCATATGCAATATGGAACTCATTTTCTTGTCAATGGTCAAAATATTTCGTCATGCTTTAACAATCTGTTGACTCTGTCATCAAATTCAGAGTAAAATGTACACAAGCACTCAGCTCTCTCCCTCAGGGGAGCTGTTTTAAACAAGTTGCCACCTGATAGGTTTTCAACAGCTCAGGATAACTACATTTTTACTTCCTCGAAAATGTATTCAGTGCTCAAAGGGTTAATGCATTAGACACTCAAATGTATGCACAGCTCCGCAGTATATAATTCCAACATCAACAATGCAGTGGGCGCAAGTGCAATAGTCACGTCGGAATAATAAACTTCATCAAGTTCAATTTAACTTACTTCAAGTTATTTGTTTCATAAGCTATTGAATTAGAGTTATTTTAATTATTTTATTTGTACCTTATTTTGCACTGTTGGCGCTGGTGTATAGCTGCTATTTACATTTTTCTAATTCCTTCAAAAGATATTAATGACATTGCTATTCGCCAAAAATAAATTTGAAATTGTTGAATAAAATGTTAAGTAAACTCCTTTAATGTCATGGATCCCACCTAATGTCATCACCCCCCAACCACAATATATCCCAAAATTTATCACAGAACGCCAAAATATCGCCATGCCAGTTTTTTCCAAATGCATGCAGCCCATGTGTATAGATCTGCCTTTAAGCCTCTGCTACCCAATACCAGGCAATACAGACCACATAGATGACACCTCCAGCCTCACCCAAACCAAAATTGCTTCAAGTAATACTAAAATTACTAAAGACCCCCTGAAGCAAACACGTCTTGTTCACCACATTCAAAAGTATATATGCACAGTCGTTGAACATGTAAACAATATACTTTTATGAACTGATAACTTAGATTTTTTTTTTTTTTTAATATAAATATGTGACAAACTTGTTCTTTGTTTAATGGACAATGATAATGATACATAGGAAATTATTTTTCTTACATACTTTAACTGCCATCTACATCTGCTCTTTGACTATTCAAATGTATAACTTGCTTTTGATATGTTTTCCCTACTCAAGACTCCCCCCTCCTGCCACTCCCTCACTCTCACTCCCACTCCCTCACACTCACTCCCTCACTCACTCTCAGTCCCTCACCCTCACTCACTCTCAGTCCCTTCCACTCCTTCACTCACACACTCTCACACTCACTCACACTCCCCCACTCCTCACACACTCTTACACTCACTCACTCCCTCTACCTCACTCACACTCTTACTCTTTCACAATCTCTCACACTCACTCACTCCCACACTCTCTCACTCCTACTCCCTCATTCTTTCACACTCTCACACTCACACTCTCCCACACTCTTTTACTCACTCACTCACTCACTCCCACTTCTCACTCACCTATTGTCACTCTCACACTCTCCCACTCCCACACTCTCACACTCTCCCCACTCACTTTGTAAATAATTTATCAGCTCCAGCTCATTACTAAACTTGCACTTCATATAATTGCATGAGCTTTGCCCCATTTAGCACCCTTTTCTTGGGCCCATATTCTCATACAGCACTTGGCAGCCCGGCCGTATACTAGGTTACAATTACAGTTTTTCACGATTGTAAACACACAAAAATCTAAACTTTGGCACAATTTGCACAACCTTAACTTCACATACCATTCGCTCGACCCGAATTGTCACGACTTCACACTCCCTTATGACTCCCCTAGACTCTGACTCTCCTTCTTTACACTCTGATGCCAATTGCACATCACCTTGTTGTCTAAACATTACACACAATGTGCAGTTTTTGCACACACCTCTCATGTAAAAGCTCAAAGCTTCAACCTACAATACACTCTGCAGTCAATTGCACATTAACTTGTTGTCAAAACACTACACACAATGTTCTGTTGTTACACACACTTCTCATGTGACAACTCAGTGGTATCAACCTACAACACACAAGTGTTCAAAACTCAACAAATTCAGGTCTGGTGAGCAATCAGCAATCGGGACTGCAGCATATACGTGCCTTAGGCCTCCTCCTCTGTGTTTGGTGAACAATGGAGAACCTTGAGGAGAGCAACCAGAGAAGTTGAAGTCTAAGAGTGAGAGGAGGAGGAGGAGAACAAGGAGAAGGAGAAAGAGGACAAGGAGGGGAGGAGAGAGGAGAAGGAGGGCATGGAGGAGGACAGAGAAGAGGAGGAGGAAGACAGAGAGGAGCAGGAAGACAGAGAGGTGAAGGAGGAGGAGGACAGATTGGAGCATGAGGAGAAGGGGGAAGGAGAGGAGCAGGAGGAGGACAGAGAGGAGCAGGAAGACAGAGAGGTGCAGGAGTAGGAGGACAGATTGGAGCAGGGGGAGCAGGGGGACAGAGAGGAGCAGGAGGAGGAGGAGGACAGAGAGGAGGAGGAGTAAGAAGAAGGAGAGCCATTATATCTAATGAGATTGGGACCACAGTGATAGACCATGTGCTGAACCATGGTTTGAGCATGAGGGAGGCTGGCTTGAGGGTCCAGCCCAATCTCAGCTGATTCACAGTTGCCATCATAAGAACATTCAGGATGGAGAACAGGTACTAGTTTATACTTTAATATAAATCTATTTGTCTTGTGTACTGTAAAACAATACAGCATTCCTGTACTATGTATTTGTGTATTGTATACATTGTGTACTGTATATACTGTGTACTGTAATACAATACTGCATTTCAATATAATACAGTGTGCTCACAGTAGTTATATTTTCCAGGACCGAAAGACAACCTCACAGTGGGGGGAAAAGACGTGTTTTCACACCAGAGCAGGAGACCCTAATTGTGAACATGGTTCGTGAAAACAATGCAATTACCCTAAGACAAATTAAACAGAAGATCCTAGCAGATAAGCTTTTAATACGAACCAGAATGTCAGCCTGTCTACACTGGACCGTGTCCTCACAAGGGATTCATTAGCTATGAAACAGGTCTAGAGGGCCCCGTTCGAAAGAAACACAGACCATGTGAGGGAGCTACGGCGCTGCTTTGTGCTTGTAAGTCCCATACATTACAGTAAGCCCTGACATACAGGTAATGTAGCCTACCTGTAATGTACAGCTATATATATTTTTTTTCCTTTTCTACAGTGTCTTTTGACCTCTCTGTCCATACAGTAAATTGCATTCTCTCTGTTTTTGTGTCAGCGAATCCAGGAGCTTGATACGGCGAATGAACTATATGAATATATTTTTATAGATGAGGCTGGGTTTAATCTGGTCAAGAGAAGGCGGAGGGGAAGAAATATCATAGGCTAGCGGGGCCATTGTTGGGGTCCCCGGCCAGCATAGTGGGAACATAACCATGTTGGCAGCAATAAATCACCATGGTGTCCTGCACCGCCATGTACATCTTGGTGCCTTTAACACAGACTTGCTGCTGGCCTTCCTTGATGACCTCCATGAACAACTTGTTCCACCAGATCGCACTGATGATCCACAAAGAATTAATTATGTTGTCATCTGGGACAATGTGAGTTTCCACCGGGCTCTGCTTGTACGTCAGTGGTTCCAGGCCCACCCACATTTTACGGTGTTATTCCTCCCGCCGTACTCTCCATTCCTCAACCCCATAGAGGAGTTCTTCTCTGCTTGGAGGTGGAAGGTGTACACTACCTGACAAAAGTATTAGGACGTCACTATTTATGTGTGTGATTTTCTTACAGTGCAGTTGAAAATAGTGAATGTATCATATTTGGAAATAGTTGTTTATTCAAATAAAAATACAGACCCCATTTTAAATACACCAAACTGAATTATTCTAAGTCTTGACCCTCCTTTTATAGAGAATCAAAATCACTCCATGTGCCACACCTGATCATATTGATTGAACTAATAGTAGCCGTGGTCTTCCATTATAACAAAGACACAATTCCAAACTTGTAAATTTGAAGATTACCATCTTGCAAGCACTATTTATTATAATATCTCTTATTTATTACAGACACAAAGTGAGAGTTTTTTATGCAGAGAAAAAATATGCCAATTTGTATATCTGTAGCATCCCCAAATGTTCAAATAATGTTCTGTGATGTTTACATGTACATTTTAGGACACCATTAAATTCC
This sequence comes from Gymnothorax reevesii, assembly GCA_029721435.1. Lineage (NCBI taxonomy): Eukaryota > Metazoa > Chordata > Actinopteri > Anguilliformes > Muraenidae > Gymnothorax > Gymnothorax reevesii. Next base: position 39,785,893 of record CM056582.1, on the reverse strand, counting down.
TACAACACTCACATGTGTAATATAGCACGTACATCAAAGGTTGAGTGAGAATGAGGATCGTGCTAATACTTTTGTCAGGTAGTGTATGAGCAAAACCCCCAGACCCAGGTCCCACTCGTCCAGGCCATGGAAGAAGCCTGTGGTGACGTCAGCCTCGAGTCCATTCAGGGATTCATGCGCCATTCAAGTCAGTTCTTCCAGAGATGTCTAGATAGGGAGAACATCGCCTGTGATTTGGACGAGGCCCTCTGGCCTGACAGAAACCGAAGGCATGATGATGCTTGATCATGATGATTCTTCAATCATGTGCAATAAAAAACATTTTTGGCTGCATATTTGTTTGTTTTATGAAAAAAGTAGACTACACTGAGTCATTTTTACTAAAGGAGAAACATCTTATTTTCCAGAGTCATTGTCATTCATATGGTGTGTTCCATTTTACAATAGTGTTTTCAATTTTGCTCTACAATGTGCAGTAAATGCTTGGTAGTGTGCAGCAAAAGCTTAGTTGTGTGTGCTCAATGAATGGTATGTGTCATTGGAAAATACGACTGTGTGTAGCAAATGAAAACATGAGTTCCATTTTGTGAACACAATGTAGAGATTTGATGGCAAGAGTCTTTTTGCAAAGGGAGTGTCGGGTTTAGCATTTTGTGTGTGCAGTTTTCAGTTTTGTGTGTGCAGTATTGAGAAAGCCGTTATTGCATTGAGAAACGTGTGTTGATAACCGTGAAAAAGTGTAGTCTTGTTTGCATTTCTTCTTTATTTATTATAATTTTATTTTTCCTAATTTTTATTTGATTTTATTTAATTAATTTTTTCTTTAATATGCAATTTTTTTCTCTTTTTAAAGCAAATTATATGCACATATCTGTTAATAGAAAATGTTCATGCTTTGGCAATATGTATGCATCATCAGCGTCATGGCAATGAAGTCGAATTTAAAGGAATAGGGAGAGAGTGAGAGAAGAGAGATGGTGAAAGGAATAAGGAGTGAGAGAGAGAGGGAGATAGAGATAGAGAGAGAGAGAAGGGAGCTGTAAACTGAATAGTGCAGGACCATGCGCTTGCTATGTATGAGCTGTGCAGAGCAGTGTGATCAGCGAGGTGGCAGAGCGCTGTGGAAATTTCCCCTGCCAAGATCCATCTACATCCAACCCTCCCCACTACCCATCACCCTCACACCCCCGCCGTCTCCGTGCCTCCCTCCTCCGCGCGGACTCTGTGGCGCAGTGCAGTCAATCAGTGGCTGTGCTGCTCTCGCACCTGCACACCGACATGCCTCATCCACCCACCGCGTGGGGGGCACCCCTCAAGGAATTTTGTGGCAGCACAACAGATCGTACCACCCTAGACCGACTGTGCCTCACTGCTCAGTGACAGCCTTTAGTTTGGCACAGATCAGGCATTGCCCCAACCCTGGGGCATTATGGGATTGTTGTGCCCACTTTAGCAAAGTTTGCAGTTTTTGCATAATTGAGAGGAGAAGGACAGAGATGAACACGACCCGACCTGCAATAGGAACCCAGTCATGTTTAAATGACTTGTAATGTCACTGTCCTTACTTCATGTCCATATAGAAATGGTGCATTACAGCACTTGAACCAAAGTCAGCGGGGGGATCTTGCTGTCTCAGCAGATAAGAGTGGAGTGCAGCTTTATTGTTTAGAAGCAGTTTCGGGCAGCGAGAGAGAGAGAGAGCAGTTTTTAGAGAGGTTTATATTCAGCAGGTTTGGAGAATGAACATTTGTTTTCATTACAATAGGTCATTTTGCTAGGGATATATTTAATTTATGCCCAAACTGTTTTTGTTATATGCAAGTAGTGTTTGCTTTTTTTTCTAAGACTTTTCCGCATTGAAAGTTTGTATTACTTTGGGCGTATCATTATCAAGAAAGTCTTAGTTCCACATTACAATTGATTTTGTTGAGCTTTATGTATTTAAAATATTGCCATAATATGCAAAAGTTTTTTTTTTTTAATTTCTGCAGGCAACATGTTGAATATTTTTTGCTGGTTTCCCACAGCCAAAGTAATTGCGTCAAACTTCTCTATTTACTTTGTTTACATGTCGTAGTATTGTGGTTCAACAAATAGCTTTCTAAAGGCAGCTGACTTTTTGCTGTGTGTTCGTCTTCCGCAATCTGTGTGATTCTATCATTAATAACTTTTAATTAATTTGCAGTGGGTTGTGTACGTATGATACTCCAAATGTTAGTTTCCGCTGGCAGTGTGTCCGTTTCACTGGGTGCGTGTGCTTTTGTTCTTTGTTGTAGAGCATATTTGCACAGTTCCAGTTCAGCAATGAGAAGGTGCTCCCCTCTGATGCCCTGCGCTGCGCTCTGGCCAAGACCTTCCAGGACGAGCAGCGCTTTCAGCTGGGCATCATGGACGATGCGGCCGAGTGCTTCGTAAGATCTCCTGTCTTATTTTCATGTGTCTGTCTGCCTGCCTGGCTGTGTGTGTGTGTGTGTGTGTGTGTGTGTGTGTGTGTGTGTGTGTGTGTGCGTGCTTGAATTCCTACCTCTTGCTGGGAAGAAATGTCCTCATAAGTGCTGGAAAACCAGATTTTGCCATCTTTATGGGGAATTATTTTAGTCCCCACAAAGTAAAAGGTATTTTAGGGCTAGGGTTTAAAGTTAGGGTGCGGTTAGGACTAGGGTAAGAGTTAGGCATGTAGTGTTTGTGGTTCTCGTCAGGGTAAGAACTTCGAGAATGAATCTAAGTCTACGGGATATCCCCAAAAAATATGAAAATTTTTGTGTGTGTGTGTGTGTGTGTGTGTAAGGGAGTGTAAGGGGAGTAACAGGGTAACCCTCTGGGAGAAGGGGAACTCGGGCAGTCAGCTAAGAGCAGTATTCAAAGGCGTAGGGGATATGGTTGAATTGCTCAGGGCAGCATTTTGGGGCAAGGAGATGGAAGGAAATGAGCTTTGGGCACCTCTTTGGAAGTTGGAGAACATGGTCAGTTAGCGCATTGCAGCCCTTTCGAGCAATGGTAAAAACTTTGCTTATGAAAGGTTCTTGAGCTCCAGAAAAAAAAAAAAGCTCCAGAATAATTGCTGACTACTCACTCAAAGAAATGAAATGTTAGATTTACTTAATGATGTTATGTCAACTAGTTCCACACAATTGCTTTGCTTAACCTTTATTTGAGTTCCATCATTTTTGGCCAGTTTAGTTGGTTGCATTGAGTGGAATGTACTTAACTCAGTTTTGTGGAACCAGTTGACATAACATTATTTAGTAAATCTAACATTTCATAATGTTTCATTTTTTTGAGTGCAGCAGGGGAACGTAAAAATGCCACTTAAACTCACACCGAATGCGTGAGAGTTGACAGGTATGCGTGATAAATGAAAACTGGCCACACCAGTGTTGAGAGTTTTCGGAGTTTCTGTAATGGTCATTTAAATGAATGATTGAAAACAGGTTATGACGAATCATTAATTTTAAAGGATGGGTTTCGGCCTCCCCTATCGCCAGTTCACCAGCCACCTCTGGCACTCATTTATGGTTAAGTAACAATTGAATAGTATTCATCATCAGACATGGTTGCAGATGTTTTGACCAAACCTGTAACAAAGTTCAAGATTGAAAAATTTCTGGGTTATATGTTTGGAGTGTGAATTCCCAGACAGAGGTGAAATGTATAATTACTCAGAAGGGGTTAAAGCTGTTGGAGTTTGGATAACTATGACTCGCTCAGTGTAAGAGTGGAGGTGTTGAGCTATGAACGTGTGTGCTCGTACACTGTGCATGTGTGAAAATACGTGAAGAAAGCCTGCATTCCGGTGAAAACTGATGGTGGCTGTGCGAAGTTTCTTCTCTGTTAAGATCTAATTTTCAACTTTGTCTCGGCATTCATTCTCCACGCTGAAGAATGACTGCGCCAATAAATTCAAACGGCAACTTATTTTTTGGACAGGCAGTTCATAAACTCACTTTACCTACTCCAAGAGCTTCACTGGTTCACACTTTGTTGCTTAAAAGGTTACTGAACATAACTCATGAAAAGACATGGCTAATTTTTATGAATGAGTGTACACTGCATTTATGTTGAGATTTCTCATAGATATTAAAAGGGCATTACAGTTACAGTATATTGGGTTACCTCATCTCACCACCACCAATGTGCTGCACCTACCTGAATGATGCAACAGTTTCCATTCTGCACCAGAAAGCTCACCACACATCAGCCCCAGGTGGAGAGGACAAATTGCATACCCAATTAAATCATGTTATAATGAGGTCTTGGGTTGAATGAGCCAGGTTGGGAATTCAGCCAGACATCGAGGAACCCCCTATTCTTGTTGAAGAATGTCATGGGATGTTTATGGACCACAGTGAGTCAGGACTTCAGTTTAACATCTCATCCGAAAGACGCGCCTCTTTCAGTACAGTGTCCCCATCACTATACTGAGGCATTGGGATTATTCCACCAGAGGGAAGATCACAATCTACAGGCCCACCAACTCCTCTTCCAGCAGCAACTTATTTTCCCAGGTGTTCTCCCATCCAAGTACTAACCAAGCCCACACCTGCATAGCTTCAGCTACGCAGTTGGAACAGATTGAATAGTAACATGGCTGCAGGCACTTGCTTGACTCGTGGGGACTCCATTATATTCCACGGTAGTCAAAGTGTTTTCCATTTGCATTGTTGCATGGTAATGTGGACGTGTTCTTCCTTTTAATCACTTGTCAAACAGCCAGATCACTCTTTAAGCTGTACCCAGAGTAATCCATGTTCAATATGTGTTTGTTTCTTCCAAGAAACATGGCTGCATTTGCGTATCTTGAAGTGGATTTACGTATGCACCAGAATTGACTGTTTTTCACGAGAAGTTGGGTCATTCCATGTGAAATCATCTAGATTTTGAGAAATTTTCCAGCTCACCTCCTGAAAAATTTTTGAAAAAATTCTCGAGTAAATATTCACATAAAATAAAAAAGCCAAATATTAGGCCTGTACCTCAAATAAATTTCAAGTTATAGCCCTTCAAAATTTTAATAATATTTTCAGTTTTTTGCAGAACCCATTTTCAGCCAACTTTGGCAACTTCTTGCTCCAAATTGATTGCTTATAAAAGGCTGAAATTGGGTTTACTTACCATATTGATCCCCTAGAATTTGAAAATGGCCTTGGCTTATGTGTATCTTGATCCAGTTTTGTATGGTAAAGCCTCAAAATCAGCTGAAAATACAAAATGCCCAAAAACAAGACCACAATTTATGACCTGTAACTCAGGAACTAAGTAAGATAAAAGGTTAAAATTCTTTTTTTATGATTTTATGATATACCTCTCTGTAGAAATGCAGTAATCCAAGTAATATCATATTATCTTTTAATGAAATAATTTCTGAGTAAATTTTTCCGGTTTTGCCCCAAAATGCCCTTTTTTGGGGCAAAAAATTACCATGTCACCAGTAATTCATCTCTCTGAAATTTTTACTGTGCATTCTTATAAATGTGTACAGTGTCTGATAAAAAAAAATCAGAATGATGTTTGATATCCGGTTGCTATAAAGATGTAAAGACAATTTCTACAAATATAACAAAAAGTGCTGCTAAAATAAATTGCCCTAACTGCCTTTAATCATCAGAGTTGAAACATACAGAAAACTATCCCTTTGCTACAATGCGCTCCTTTTCATGTTTAATTTGAAATGATGAGACATTTTTCTGAAAGCTATTGATGTAAAAATTATTGGCGCCCCTGACAGTATGAAATTACTTCAAGCTGATCTCAGACCGAAGAAACTAAATTGTGTCATTTCATCATTTTTTGTATTCAATTTAGTGTAGAACAGTCTGTTCTATCTGCTCTTCTACACTTTAGTGCGGGCAGTTGATGGCATACAGTTAGTGCCATTTGCTGCTGACTCAAACTATCAGCCTCAACTTGTATGTCTCCAGGTACAGTTTCATTAATTCATTTGTTCCAAAAGGGCCAGTTTGATTGGTCCCCCAGTTTATTAGTTTGAATCAGGCTCTGGGCCAGATACTCCTCATTCCTCACCCCATCTTATAAGGACTTTTCCTTTATTCAGCCTACACTGCAACTCACAGTATTGAGCTGATATTACCCACAATATAATGAAAATAAAACAATGAAATAAACTAAGAAGGAAAAAATTTGCTAGCTTTTATTTTATCATCTCTCATACATTCCCATTATTACTCCATTCAGTGCTGGAAAGTGTGGACTATGCAAACAGTTAATGCGAATGCTGGCGATGGGTCAGTTTGCGTTTGATGTGCTCCAGAGGCTTGAGGCTATTTTTTTGTGGGACAGATTCTGGCAGGATGAAAATTTGATGACCGCTCAAGGGGAAAAACACTTTTGGGCTGCAGTAGGCAGCTAAGAAGATAAAATTGTCTCTAAAGCAACTATGAAGCCTGAATGATTGGCTTGAAAAAATAAAAATGAATTTACTATTCTATTACACACATTGGTAAAGGCAATAACAGGCAATATATTTTTAACATTTTTTTTCAGGTCTGAAATTGTTGGGCCTTTATGTATTACAGTCCGCAACAGCAATAGCACCTCTGTCCCAGGAGCGGTACGACGTTGTAACTACGTATTATTTCTGTAGTAGGATGTGTGAGGGTGCGATCAGGAACCAGTCGCGAGAACCAGGCAATGCAGTAGAACTTGTTTTCTTAATAAAGGGGGAGGACCCGCGCAGAAGAGCAGAAGGCGAAAGTCCACACTCCAAAAATCAAAATCCAGTTGGGCAAAAATAGAATCAAAAACCAGGGCAGCAATCACAATAATCGTAGTCGAACAGAAATGGGTCTGGTTCACCGGTACAGGTATGTCAGAGAAGCAAAGCCAGAATCCAATGTGCGTAATCCGAATCATAACCAGGGCAGCAAACATAGATCTTGAGGTCGGGCAGAAAAAGGTCAAAACACACAGATGCAACAATAATCCAAAAATCACAAAGGCAAAAAATCGAAAGGTCGGGCAGTCCAGTCAGAAAGATAAACACTGAGTAATCAAGGCGAATGAAGCGAGGCACAAGAAGACTGAGGAAAACAACCTGATTGAGAGTAGCTGTGAAAAGACACCTAATATACATTTCCAGGGAGATCACATGGTGAGAGACACAGGTGCAAACATTCAGACTGATTACAAAGGAGCAGCACATGAGGGAGAACCTAATCACATGCAGTTTGGCAGAAGCCAAAATGTGGACAGGGATCACGGGACAAACCTATACAAAGACATACAGCTCCAGTCACAGAGTTCTAACGTGCATAGATAATTAAAGAAGGACAGCGTGATAAGACGTGGAGCTTCCACGGAAAATGCAGCAAAGACAATCAGGGAGAGACAAGAGGCGGACACTAGAACAGGGCGAGTGCTGAGAGCTTGTTAGTCAATTAGTAGTTGGTGTTAGTAACTTCTAGCGAAAATAACAAACTGTTAGTATGGTCAGTAGGATAGAAAAGTAAGGCGAAGTAAGCAAACAAGATCAGAAGGAAGATAGAAATCCAGAATCCAATAAATCACCCGAAGAGTGAAACGCAGGACTGGGCTGTGTGCAATGACAAGACGAAAGACCAGACTGGGGAGACAAAGTGCAATGCATAATGGAAAACATGAACCGGAATGTGACTATGGCAAAATGCAAAACATGGAAAAGTACATACTAAGACAATACATGAATAAACCAATTCTAACAGAACACAATACATATTCTAAGAATAGTCAGATATGGCGAATATCCAGAATACACAAAAGTCACGGATTACAGCCGCATGCACCTGGCTTCACCGCCGCCCACAAATACAACATTTCTGGTGAGAAACTGGTTCTGTTCCCAACAGCTCAGTATCCGAATCAGGAATATGTCCAGCAATGTAAATCCGCACAGCTCCTGTACGCTGCTGTGAGATAGCATGGCTCAGTTTTCATGAAATTTGTGAACATGTACTTTACCCTCCCCATCTTTTATTCAAAACCTAACAAAAATCTAATTTTTACATCAAATGATTGAGGGGAAAAATATTCTTTAAAAATTTTTTTCTTTACAGGTGTGCCTCTGTCATTGGCACCCCTGAAAACCCTAAAAATAACATGATTTAACTATGTGCCGTCTCATATTTTGCCTTTTGAAGTTCTCCGTAATAAGGAAATTTAATTGTTGAACCATGACCTCCTGTTTCACACAGGTATAATATCTTTTAGTCATTGTAAGATCACGCCTCCTTCCTTCAGACTTACCCCTCTATTAAAACCTGAACCGCATTCTTCAGCTCCACAATTATCGCATGCACCTGTTAGTCATTTCCACTGTGCGGTAACATTGTGCTATTTAAGACCGTGCTTCACGCTCAATCTTTGAGAAGTCTTGTAAGCCACGTGCCTGTGTTGTATTACTATTCTTGCATAGACTTATCCTCTGCAGATCGCGTGTATATTCTAATTCTCTCACATAGTGCTGTTTATTGTTGAAATCATTTATAATTAACCCTAAAACACTATCGCCGGGTGATTTTCACCCGAGCAAACGTGTTTACGTGATTTTCATTATGTTGCGTTTGTCTGAGTGTTATGGGTCCCAGGGTAGCTTCAGCATTGTCTTTGACATCTTTGAAGGCATGGGTGTTTTGTTTACCTCAGGGTACTTTTTTTCATTTTGTTAGACATGGCACAGTTGAAAATAAAAGAACACTACTCTAATTTGTCATGTATTGTCATATTTTGATGACAAGTACTTTTTATTGGGTATTTTACTATATCGGGAAAAATCACCCGGCGTTAGTGATGGTGTTACTAATTTTAGCATAGTGTTCTAGGGTTAAGGAATCCCGTTTCCCATGTCCTTTTTAGTTTGCATGTGAAGCATGCAAACTCTTGTTATTTCTCAGGATCTTTCAACTTATTTTTATTTTTATTTTTATTCTCTTTCTTCCCATTTTGTAAACACTAACTCCTCCTACAGTTTTCATACTACCCATACAACCTGCATACCACATTATTCTACTATATGTGCAGGTCGTTGCTATTCAAAATCATATCGATATTAATTATAGTTTATTAATTATTAGCAATTAAAAATGAAAAAATTCCCATAGACAATGAATGGAGCCCATTCATTTTCAATGGGAGCGAGGCGTTCTTGCACAACCATACTCGCTTACTTTTCCAATTGGCTAAACAGCATCGATCGTTCTCTTTCTCTTTTCCTATTGGCTAAACAGCATCGGGACAAAATTTAAACGCCGCCATCTTGTTTTGCTTCCGATGCGAGAGGAAATATGCTAAATAATACAAATTAAATAGCCGTCAAACCTCAAATTTATTCGTAACATCACAACAGACAGATGTCATACAATTATGAAACATAATTATCTTATGCAAACTAGCATATTGTTTTATGAAAATGCATCGCGATTATGGTTCGCAGGGCTCCGTGTCACAACACGGAGCTGCATGTAGCTAGCTAGCATGCTAGCTACACACTTATAACAAAATAATTACAAACAGCACAAACATTCACAGACATTCTACGTAATGTTCATTTCGGAAAAATAATACAAATATTACCTCAGCAGACATAGAAAACAATATAATACACGATAATCCAGGCTCCTCAGGCATCAAGCAAATAGGCCTCCGAGCCGCAGCGGCCTCCATTTTAATACGAGGACCGACGAACAACGCGCTGGGCCCCGAGGCATGGCGTAGTTTATGCCGGGCAGCTAGCTAGCTAGCTAACTTGCCTTGTAATATAAGTCAAATTCATTTATACTGCATAAATGACCACAAAAATGCTTAGCTATGTCCAGCTTGGTAAAACAAAAAGCAAGACCGAGGTACCTAGACACAGAAGACAATATAACACGTTATACCATCTTTTTAAAAAAATCGGCGATTCCGGCAAGCCCAGAATGGCGGACAAGCGGACCGCATCTGCTGTGTACAGTTCCATGCAAGATCGTCAACGCGATCGCTTTGTCCGCTAACTATAAACGGGCAGTATGCAGCAAAAGTATGCGGAATAATGCAATGCAAACAGCAATTAAAGCACAAATTTAATCGCAACTTCACAACAAACAAATCTCATACAATTAGGAAACATAATTATTTCATGCCAACTGGCATATTGTTTTATGAAAATGTATCGCGATTATAGTTTCTGAGGCTCCGTGTCACAGCACGGAGTTCCATGTAGCTAGCTAGCAGGCTAGCTACACACTTATAACGAAATAATTATATACAACAAAAATGACCAGAAAAACGCTTAGCTATGTCCAGCTAGGTAAAACAAAATGCTAGATGGAGCCAACTAGACACAGAAGACAATATAACACGTTACACCATCTTTTAAAAAGTCGGTGATTTCAGAAAGCCCAGATGGCTTGCAAACGGACCGCACCTGCTATGTAAATTCTATGCAAAATTCGCGTCGACTCGAACATTTGTGCGCTAAATATAAACAGGCAGTATGCTTTATTAACATTCATTTCAAAGTTGACCAATATCGCTGCCATGTGCATTCAGAATATAGCTGTAGGGTATAAACATTGTCAGCTGACAGTTTATAAATCAGTCATGGATGACATTCTCTTACTCGTAACAGAATGGCCATTTTTATGTCGAAAAATTAGCAAACCGATTTCAGGTTTCTGTCAGACCCGTAGCATTTTTCCCATCATCTGAGCTCTAAAAGCTAAATCTATTGGGAGGCGCTCAGCACTCACAGAAGCCACCAAAGAACACCATATAATTATGAGGATTACAGCGATCACGAGTCATATCACAATCGCATGGGTAATGAAAAATGGCTACATTTGCGATTCCTATCCAATAACAATAGTCCGAATGGCTAGCAAGAACAATACAAGAGGGACAGAGGACACAGTATCTATATCAGCATTTAATGATCTGTCGCAACATTTGGCAATGGTCGTATGCACGGACTCTGGGTGGCTAACCATCAGCGCGATCTCACTCATACTGCGTCACTTAGGCCACTCCATTTAACACGAAGTTATAAAACTATTTGCCTCTGAAATGATATTTCGGTCTTCCGAAATGGACGAAATTAAATTATCACTGTTGAACAGCGACAATCCGGGTCATCTCGAACAGAACACAGGCCAAATATGATTGGAATGTTGACTGATAATCTGCAATGGCTCCTTAAAATAAGCAAACTGATCTGGAAAGAACTCTAAATTGGAAAACGAATCATCCGTATTATTCTGAAAATAACACTTGTCTCAATGAGCTGCTCCAAATCTCCAATTTCCAGCTCTAGAATGAAAAACCATGTAAGAGACCCGAAACCAAGCCAGAATCGGCGAGAGTAACACTTCATTTACTTTGGAACAGAATCTGTGTCGACACAAAAATTGAACAGTCAACCATACTTGATTATTTTTATTTGGTGATTAGAATATCAATAATATTCATCATATCATTATCATCATAGAAACTTGTTATATCTTCATAATAATTTGTTGTCCACTCCAAAGCGTTGGTTAGGTAGAACCTTTACTGCTTTATTCCTCAGGAACAAACATGATACAGCAGCCCATTCGCACGTCCATCGAACCCCAGTTACAGCATAGCCACTTTGGTTCTACCGAGCCCAAAACAGTAACCCCAACACTCAATGACCCACAGTGCCACCCACTGGTCCACCTGAGACACGGCAACCCAAACCACAACACACAGACAGTTGCCACACTTTACTTACTCCCGTCCAGGATATCACATCTCCCCCACCTTAAAGCGAACAACCCTGCCTCTATTCATCTGCTTAAGACATGAAAAAACAAGTACTTTGTTTAACAAAATGAAAATGTCAAAGGTATACAAGTTTTTTTTTTTTTTTTTTTAAAGCTAGGAAGGTACGTCCTTCCAGTGAGATCAGAGCGCATTGTTGCTCTATTCCAGGAAACGATCTCACTCTATCTAACAAAGTCTCTCAAGTGTAGAGGTGAACGTCTGTCTCGGGTGGAGTGACGCCTCTCTGGAATCCCAGGTGAGCCTGGGGAAACATTGACCATAGGAGCAGTCTGTTGATCCAGCTCACTGGCAGGATGTTCATCAGGCTCTGCCATTCTTGTAGGCGCAGCGCCCACAGCAGCCCCCTCCTGGCCTGACGGCAGCTCCAAGGCGTTTCCATCTCAGGATTCGGCACCGTGTCTGTCAGTCGGGCCCTCACCTGATCCACATGTCTTTTCATTGTCTGTCCACTTCTGATGGTCACTGTATAAGACAATGGACCAGATGTATCCTGAACGACAGCCGGGATCCATTTAGGACCATAGGAGTAGTTCCGGATGAACACTCCATCTCCTGGGGAGAAGCTTCGCAGTGCTTTGCTCGAGTCATGAGCCATTTTCTGTTTTAGTTGCTTTCCCTGTACCTTTGCCTTCACATCTGGCAGCAACAGGTCAAAAATGGATCGAAGTCTCCGTGACATCATCAGCTCTGACGGAGCCAAGCCTGTTGTTGCATGAGGCGTGATGCGGTAACTGAAAAGGAATCTTGACAACTTAGTTTGCGTCGATTCTCCTTTCATCTTTTTCATCCCCTCTTTAAATGTTTGCACTGCTCTCTCCGCTAATCCATTGGAAGACGGGTGAAACGGTGTTGATCTGACATGATTGATGCCATTTTGTTTCATAAAGGCCTCAAATTCCGCACTTGTGAAACATGTTCCATTGTCTGACACCACCATTTTTGGCAATCCAAAAACACTGAAACTTTGTCTCAGCTTCTCTATGGTAATCTGTGAGGTTGCTGACTTGACAGGGTAGATGTCTAACCACTTTGAGTAAGCATCGACAATGACTAAAAACATCTCACCTTGAAACGGACCTGCATAGTCCACGTGAATCCTGGACCATGGAGACTCAGGCCATTCCCAGGGGTGTAAGGGTGCCGTGGGAGGTGCCTTTTGATGTTCTTGACACTCCTCACAGGACGGGACTTCCCTCTCCACCTCCTGGTCCATTCCCGGCCACCAAAGATATGACCTCGCCAGGCCTTTCATTCTGGACATGCCAGAATGGTTTTGGTGCAAAAGTTTCAGGATCTTTTGTCTACCTCTGGAAGGAATGATTACTCTAGAGCCCCAGAGAACGCACCCATCTCGTACACTTAATTCCATTCTCCTCTGATGGTATGGCTTTAGGTCAGACTCTACCATTGTTGGCCACCCTTTCAGGACATGCTCATGCACCTGAGACAAAATCAAGTCTTTTGCTGTCCATTTTTTTATCTGAGTTGCATCCAAAAGTGAATCATCCAAGAGATCCATCATCAAGACTTGTTCTTTTGCTTCATCATACTCTATCTCAGCCACAGGCAGCCTACTTAATGCATCCGCATTTGCATGATGTTTTCCTGGTCGGTACACAATGTTGTACTCATAAGCACTCAAATGCACAGCCCAGCGTTGAACTCTAGGGGACCCCATTTGAGGTATGGGTTTTTTCTCATTGAATAGAGAGATCAATGGCTTATAATCTGTGTATATGGTGAACGCTCGGCCATACAGATATTTATGGAATTTTTGAATTCCAAAAATGACGGCCAAACCTTCCTTATCTAATTGCGAGTACCTTTTTTCAGCTGGTGACAGCGTTCTGGACATGAACCCTAGGGGACGCTCGCTGCCATCGTCCATCTGGTGCGATAAAACAGCACCCACACCATACGGTGAGGCGTCACATGACAAGATCAGCTCTCTGTCAGCTGAGTAGTGTATTAACACTTCGGCTGAGTCAAGCAAGGCTTTTGACTTTTGAAAAGCTTCCTGATGTCTCTTTTGCCATTTCCACTGCACATCTTGTCTTAAGAGTTCATGCAGTGGTGCTAGCAGGGTTGCCAAATTGGGAAGGAATTTGTTGTAGTAATTCAATAAGCCTAGATATGATTTCAATTCAGTAACGTTTGTGTGAGTGGGAGCCTCCACAATGGCCTTCACTTTTTTTTCTACAGGATGCATGCCCTGCGCGTCAACCCTTTGTCCCAAATACTCAACTTCCTCTTGAAGGAATGTGCATTTACCTCGTTTCAAACGTCGCCCCGCCTCTTCCAGCCTACTTAACACCTCTTCAAGATTTTGCAAGTGATCCAATTCATCCACTCCACTCAGGATGATGTCATCTAGGTATACTGCCACTCTCAGAATCCCTCTTAGGAGCCCTTCTATGGTGCGTTGAAAAATAGCAGGCGCGGACGCTACTCCGAATGGTAGCCTGTTATATGTAAGCAGGCCTCTATGGGTGTTTACTGTCAAGTACTTTTTGGATTCTTCATCCATTAGTATTTGCTGATAAGCGTGACTCATATCAAGCTTAGAGAAACGCTTTCCTCCCGACAGTGCGGTGAAAAGATCTTCCATCCGGGGTATTGGATATTGTTCTAAAGAAGACACCGTGTTTACCGTTAGCTTGTAGTCTCCACAAAGCCGTACATGTCCGTCCTGCTTAATAATGGGGACAACTGGAGCCGCCCATTCCGCCCATTTCACAGGTGTAATTATTATCTCTTTCAATAGTCTATCTATTTCTTCATCTACCTTCGCCCGCATGGCATAGGGGACCGACCGCGGGCGGAAGAATCGAGGGACTGCATTGGCCTTGACATGAATGGTAGCTTTTGTACCTTGAAGCGTGCCTAATTCATCTTTGAAGACATTTTCATGTTTGCTTAACACTTGTTGCAGTGTTTTCCTTTCTAAACCCCTGTTCTGCAATTCACTTGCTGGTTGGCTGAGCTTAATTTCCGTCCAATTCAGTTGAATTTTCTCTAAACAGCTGCGCCCTAGTAAGCTGGGGCCTATTCCGTCAACCACAACAAGCGGTAACTTGCAACTTTGCTGTTTATATTTAACCCTGACTGATGCAACTCCGATCACTTTTACAGGGTCGCCTGTATAAGTCTCCAATTGAATTTTCGCTTGCTTCAATGATGGGCATTTTGTGTCTTTCCACAGGTTTTGGAACATCTGCTTGTTCATTACTGTGAGACTACAGCCATTGTCTATTTCAAAGCTTGTTCTCTTTCCATTCAATTTCATCTCCACCACATAGGGATCGACTTTTCTTAACTGCACCTCGCTCAGTTGTCCCAATCTAAATGTCACGCAATGCAGTGGGAGCGCATCTCCCTCCGAACTATCGCTTTCACTTTCAACTTGTTTCTCCTGTACATTGTGTGAGCGGTGGAATGAGCGGGTCTTCTTTTCACTTTTAACATACTCTTTACTTTTACTTTCCCGATTCTGTGCATTTTTATTTCTGCAAGCTCTAGCTATATGCCCTATCTTTCCGCAAGAATGGCATCGCTCTCCTTTGAATTTACAGCTGGTTGCGTTATGCTGTGTGCCCTTACACCGATAGCATTCTTTCATTGCTCCATTAAAGGCATTTGCCTCATGTGGGCCTGGCTTTGCTTTGACAAACTTCACGGAGGCACTGGGATTGAGATCATGGGCATTCTTGTGTGCAGTCTCTGCTGCCACAGAAATGGACAACGCTTTTTCGAAAGTTAATTCCGTTTCGGACAGGAGGCGCCTCTGCATGCGATCGTCATTAATTCCACAGACGAGCCTATCTCTTAACATTTGTTGTAGCCTGTCGCCATAGTTACAATCCTGAGCTAATTTGCGTAGCTCTGCTACGTATTCCACAACCGATTCACCGGGCTTGCGAGTGCGGGTATCAAACTTGTATCGCTGTACGATCTCGCTAGGCTTTGGGTGAAAGTGATTTTTCATCAGTGTCACTCACTCTTCATAGGTTTTATCCTTCGGTTTCACTGGGCTCAACAGACTTCTCATCAAACTGTATGTGGTTGGCCCAACAGCACTTATCAGTATGGCTTTTTGCCTAGCAGCTTCAGTAATCCCATTGGCCGCAAAAAACTGTTCCATAATTTCGCAGTATTCTTCCCATGTCTGATTTTTCGCATCAAACACTGTAAGCGTGCCAATAGTAGCCATTTTCGCTTAAAAATGTCTCTCTCTCTTACCTAGAAAAACACAGTTCAATCCTTTCACTCATCCCACCGCACTCACATCCAATTGTCCTCTCAATCCAAAAGCATCCTCCTCCCTAGATCGATCCTCGTCGCCAAAAAGATGTTATATCTCCATAATAATTTGTTGTCCACTCCAAAGCGTTGGTTAGGTAGAACCTTTACTGCTTTATTCCTCAGGAACAAACATGATACAGCAGCCCATTCGCACGTCCATCGAACCCCAGTTACAGCATAGCCACTCTGGTTCTACCGAGCCCAAAACAGTAACCCCAACACTCAATGACCCACAGTGCCACCCATTGGTCCACCTGAGACACGGCAACCCAAACCACAACACACAGACAGTTGCCACACTTTACTTACTCCCGTCCAGGATATCACAAAACTATAAAAGACACTTTGCATTCTTGGGGAGGGTTTTGTATGATATGAATGTCATAATTAATGTTCATATTTTCATAATATGATAATAATCAAAAATAGTACAAGTATTGTTGTTATTAACACCCATAATAATACCAAAAAAAATCATACATCTATAATAATACATACATAATAATCAAATTGTTCAAGTTTTGTGATTCATCAGATCCACATGTCATTCAAAGCAGTGAGATTTGGTTGCCCATCATTCATCTTAGTCAGTAGGGAAGCACGGTGGTTGACCTCACACTCACAGGGGTCCTCACTACAAATGGTTTGAGTCCATCAGGTTGGGCAATACAGCACCAATAACTCGCTGGGCTGACTGCACCACCCGATGAACCCTGTGCCTCTCAATTACTGCAGCTGCTTTACAAGGTGGTGATGCTGCCAGTCAGGAAACCAATTATAAAGTAATAATAATAATAATAATAATAATAATACTACTACATCTTTTAACAATGTCTGTTCTACAATATTGATAAAAGCAACAGAATGATTATAAATGTCTGCCATGTATCGTTAGACTTAGATAAATAATAGTTGTATTACAATCTTAGGCTTTGAATAATAACATGTTGATAAAGATGATAGTGCATCAATAGCCATGAAAAACCAGCATATAGATATTTAACAAACACAACCCCAATTCCGAAATAGTAGGGACAAAGTGTTAATTGTGAATATAATCAAAATGCAAATACTTTCAGATCACATGAGCCAATGTTATACATAATGGAACATAGATAATATTTCAAATGTTGAAATTGAGAAATTTCACATTTTTACCCACAAAATGAGCTCATTTCAAATTTACCGGCTGCAACAGGTCTTAAAAAAGTTGGGACACCGGCAAAAAAGGGCTGAAAAAGCTATAAATATATAAGGGCATCAGCTAGAAGAACATTTATCAAGTAATTAAGTTAACTGGCATCAGGTGTGTAACATGATTGGCTATAAAAGGGATGTCTTAGAGAGGCTGAGTCTCTCAGAAGTAAAGATGGCCAGAGGCTCTCCAACCTGTGAAGGCTTGCGTAAAAAAATAATGGAATACTTTAAAAACAATGTTTTTCAATGTCAAATTGCAAAGGCTTTGAAGGTCTCATCATCTACAGCGCAAAACATCAAAAGATTCAGAGAAACTGGAAAAATCTCTGTGCATAAGGGACAAAGCCGAAGACCTTTAATGGATGCCCATGATCTTCGGGCCCTAAGACCCCACTGCATCACTCACCAGCATGATTCTGTCATTGACATTACTAAATGGGCCCAGGAATACTTTAAGAAACCACTGTCTGTAAACACAGTCCTCCATGCCATCTACAGATGCCACCTAAAAACTCTATCATGCAAAAAGGAAGCCATTCTTGAGCATGATCCAGAAGTACCGTGTTCTGTGGGCCATGGCTCATTTAAAATGGACTGTAGCAAAGTGTCCTGTGGTACAAATTTGACATTCTTGATGGAAATCTTGGGCGTCGTGTCCTCCAGGCTAAAGAGGAGAAAGACCACCCCTCCTGTTATCAGCGTTCAGTTCAAAAGCCAGCATCTCTGATGGTATAGGGATGCATTAGTGCATATGGTGTGGGACCCTTGCATGTTGTAAAAAGCACCATGAATGCTGAAAGGTATATAAAGGTTTTAGAGCAACATTTGCTCCCCTTCAGATGACATCTATTCCAGAGAAGGCCTTGTGTTTTTCAGCAGGACAATGAAAAAAAACACATACTGCAGCGATTACAACAGCATGGCTTCGTAGTAGAAGAGTCCGTGTGCTGAACTGGCCTGCCTGCAGTCCTGGTCTCTCACCGATTGAGAACATTTGGCGCATAATAAAAATACAAGTCTGTCAAATGAGACCCAAAAGTCTCCAGCAGCAGGAAGCCTGTATTAAACAAGAGTGGGATCAAATTCCAATTGCTAGACTCAAGAAACTTGTCCCCTCAATGCCCAGACGCCTCCACTCTGTGTTAAAAAGAGGAGGGGATGCTACACTATGGTACATAGGCCCCTGTCCCAACATTTTTGAGGCCTGTAGCAGCCATCAAATTTGAATTGAGCTAATTTTGTGGATAAAATTGTTAAAATTCTCAGTTTCAACATCTGCTATGTTATCTCTGTATTATTGTGAATAAAATACTGGCTGGTGTGATTTGAAAGTCATTGCGTTTTGATTTTATTCACAATTGACACTTTGTCCCAACTATTTCAGAATTGGGGTTGTACATACCTGAACCATTACTGACAACAATAACGATTATCATCATCCAAATAACTTATATAATGCTATATACCAATGATGTAGCTTGACAACTAATTTAACCCTTAAATATGTCCTGATCACTTCGACCATGCAATGGTCCGTCATGGTTTATCTTACTTGCCTATCAGTAAAGAAGACACTTTGAACCTTTTCATACAGCAGAGTGCAATGACAATGAGAGACAATGTAAAAATAAACATCGCAATACACAGTGAACTGTGCTATCACATGCAAACTCAGAGTTTCTTTATAAACTCTTTTTCTAGTTCTACATGTTGCTGTAACGTAAGCCCAATGTTTTGCATGACTAATACCATTATTAAGGAACATTGTTTCCTATTTGTTTTGTATTGCTTTGTGTGTGTCTCTCTGCTGTGCATGCAAGTCCATCCTTTCACCTGAGTCCAGTCCTCAACTTCCTGTCCTCTGTGCACATCAACAGTGTGCAAAGCACAACCCTTACAGGCATCCATTTCCATGGTTAGGGCAGAAGAATACTGCCGTGATATGTGGCTGGAAGTTGTTGAGCTTCTCAAATGTGGGAATGGCTGAAATAAAATCACAAAAAATTGAAGAAAAAAATATTTTGACTATCAGACCGGCAGATATGCACTAATTGCATTATACCTCTCTAAAAGCCAGAGGCTTGAACTGTATTTTCTAACTTTGGGCCAAATTCTGGCAAATGATGACTCCCATAACAAAACGCAATAAATGCCACCTTCGAAATTTTTAAAGTACCTCTTCAAGAAGATAATCATTAGTGGACCAGTCCTCATTCTGTGTTCAGTCTACAGCAACAGCGGTATACTGCCAGTGTTTGGCATGCTTGCTCATTAGCTTACATTGCAAAGCACAATGAGTGCCAAGCCAGTGTTTCCAGTATCTGTGATATATCCACGCAGCAAATCAGCGATGGAGAAACCCGCACTGTCAGCTCAGGCTTCAGTTGTTTAGCGGCTCTTGTTTTGGGGCAATACAAAAATATGAGCGTCATTTTTATGCTGCTAGCTCTGCAAAAAAAAAGGTCCCTGAAATTATCTGCCGAGAGTGCGTCTCCCATCAGAGGACATAGTTTTCTCCTCGCTGAGTTTTTGACCACAATGAGAAGATTTTTAAATATGATAGTGTACTAAACGCGAAGGAGTATTATGATTTATTACGGTAACTTGGAAATGTTTACATCTGTGATATTGACTGGCAGGCCTTTGACTTCAAATTCCAAGTGAGAGGAACACTCAACATTCGTACTCATCAAGAATGCCACAACAGCTGTGTGAACATTATAAAAGCTTTTTAATTCTGGACCTATGGTGACCAATATACAGCGCCCTCTATAATTATTGGCACCCTCGGTAAAGATGTGTTCTTTAGCTTCTAATAAATTCTGTTTTTTTTTTTCAAAATAATATAGGACCACAATGAATTAAAGAGGAAAATCCACCCTTTAATTCAAGCGTATTTATTCAGTGGGAAAAATCCCTCATTAAGAAATAATTCTTTTACATCAAATCATGTGTGCCACAATTATTAGCACCCCTGATGTTAATACTTTGTACAACCCCCTTTCGCCAACAAAACAGCAACTAATCTCCTATAATGTTTCACAAGATGGGAGAATACATAAAGAGGGATCTTTGACCATTCCTCTTTGCACAATCTCTCTAATTCATCCAGCGACCTGGGTCCTCTCCTCTGCACTCACCTCTTCAGCTCACTCCACAGGTTTTCAATGGGGTTGAGGTCTGGGACTGAGATGGCCATGGGAGGAGTTTGATTTGGTGTCTGGTGATCCATTTCTGTGTAGATTTGGCCACATGTTTAGGGTCATTATCTTGCAGACCCATCCACCCACCCAGTGACGAACGATCTTCAGCTTTCGGGCAGAGGCCACCAGGTTTTGATTTAAAATGTCCTGGTATTTCAAAGTGTTCATGATGCCATGCACCCTAACAAGGTTCCCAGGGCCTCTGGAGGAGAAACAGGCCCATAGCATCACCGATCCTCCCCCATACTTCACATTGGGCATGAGGTGCTTTTCTGCATACTCATCTTTTGTGTTCTGCCAGACCCACTTACAGTGTTTGCTACCAAAAAGCTCTATCTTGGTCTCATCTGACCAAAGCACACGGTCCCAGTTGAAGTCCCAGTACTGCTTAGCGAACTCCACACGTTTGCGTTTATGATTATGAGTGAGAAATGTTTTTTTCCGTGCGTGCCTCCCAAACAGCTTGTTGGCATGTAGATTGCGCCTGATGGTTGTTTTGGAGACTTTGTGACCCCAAGATGCTACCATTTGTTGCAATTCTTTAACAGTGAGCTTTGGAGAACTTTTACCACCACTGATCCTCCACCACTGTGCGAGGTGGCAAAATAACCTTGCGTCCTCGTCCAGGCTTGTTTACCACTGTTCCAGTTGTCTTCCTAATGATTCCTCTGACAGTAGATATGGGCAGGTGCAGGCGAGTGGCTATTTTCTTGTGGCCATTTCCTGACTTGTGAAGGTGGACACACATCTGCCTTACTCGAATGGTGTGTTCCTTTGTCTTTCCCATGTTGAAGAGTGGATAAGAGAAATGGCCCCTGTGTCACATCATAATTATACCCCAGGAAAACAGGAAGTGATGAATTACTAATTAAATGTTCCTAGATACTCTGATCAACTTTTTAAACGACTGTAGAAATGACAGAAATACAGCAATTACATTTATTTATACAATTACAATCATTGTGGAGCAGGTTTATGAAAAATAATTATTTCTTAGTGAGGGATGTTTTTTTTCCCCTTAAAATTTGCTTGAGTTGAAGGTTACATTTTTCTATCATTTCCAGCGTGAGAGTATGCTTCTGTAAAAAATATTGAATTTATTTTAAGGCTTTTAACACATCCTCACCATGGGTGCCAATAATTATTGAGGGCACTGTATTTTGCAGATTATTGGCAAAGACTGCTCTGTTGAGAGTCTCTTTTCTTTTGCCGAATGTTATTAGTAGGGGTGTTTTAGGGCACATTTTCCAAAATTTTAGCATGCATTTAATATTTGTTCACAGTACACTGGTATGGGATGTAAAACCATGACACGAGATTGACAAAATGAAGGTTATTTTAACCCCAGTTTGAAGAAAAGGATATGTTGTATATTTTGTTTTAAAAAAAACACTTCAGTTGATATTTTGAGTTTTGCCAAATAATCACAACAAAGTTCACTTTTTCAATAAATTCTTTAATCAACAATAATTTTATAATGTTACAGTGTTTTTACTTATTTAGAAAGTTGTTCAGCAAGACCTATTACTTTAATAAATACTAAAGTCCTTCAATGCTCACTTTTCCTATGAGAAAGTTAGCATTTTACTAAAAATGCTTCAAATGAATCCGTTGCGTTTTGATATGAAGATGGCGGCGCGCGGTGGTGCAGCGACTCTTTCCTCTTCAGTCAGCGTCCTGTCATTTGCGTTTTTTGTAGTTATACTCTGTCAGTGTTTATGTCAGTGTCTTATGGATAATTTCTACAGTAAAGAGGACGTAATCAAGAGTGCATTACAGTACGACTTATCTGTTACGAGAGTCTTCCAAGAGACTCACAACATTCCGGAGGAAATAGCCAGGCCAGCCGGCGCTCCGTGGATTGTTCACGAAGGATACAAGCGATGAAGGCGGCGTCGAGAGAGGAAGCAGAAGCGGGAATGCCGGTCAGGCCTACCAGCCCGGCTAAGGAAACTCCCCATAGACCTCCACTACCAAGCATCATTCTCACCAACTCCAGATCTACCGTGCATAAAATGGAAGAACTGGAACTCAGCATTACGACCGATAACTACATCAGAGATTGCAGTATAATGATTATCATCGAAACCTGGCTACACTCGCTTATCCCCGACTCCGCTGTGCAGCTAGCAGGACGCGCTACCTATCGGCTGGACAGAATTAAGAGCACCGGTAAGCGCAGGGGAGGTGGATTGTGTATGTATTTGCATAATGACTGGTGTACCAACAGCAGGATAGTGGCTCAGCACTGCTCACCCGATTTGGAGACCCTGTCGGTGCTTCGCAAATCATTTTACCTGCCAAGAGAGCAAACCGCAGTGTCAGTGACTGCCGTGTACGTCCTCCCAAATGCTAACGTTAGCACCGCTCTGGCTCATTTGCACGTCATAGTCAACAAGCTGCAGCATGACCTCCCAGAAGGAGCTCACATCGTAGCCGGGGACTTTAACAAAGCATCTTTAAAAACTGTTTTACCCTGCTTCTATCAGCATGTTAAATGAACCACCAGAGGGGAAAAAACACTGGACCATGTCTATTCTAATATCAAGCAGGCATATAAAGTTGTCCCCCTCCCACGACTGGGCAAGTCTGATCATATTCAACTGTTTTTGGTCCCAGCATACATCCCTGAGAGGAGAAAAACAAGACCACGCACAAAAACTGTCAAAATCTGGCCAGAATCTGCCCTGGCTCAGCTGCAGGATTGTTTTAAGCACGCAGAGTGGGACTTATTCTCATAGAATGACCTGGATGACCACACAGAGACTGTATTGGATTATATCACATACTGTATTAACAATGTCACTGTTGAAAAACGAGTGAGATCATTTCCAAACCAGAAACCATGGATAACAAACAAGGTTAAAAGACTCCTAAGGAAATGCAATACTGCCTTCAGATCAGGGGATAAAGATCTGTATAGCTCTGCCAGGGTTGACCTGATGAGGAGCATGAAGAAGGCAAAGGAGGCTTACAAGAAGACAGTGGAGGATCATCTGGCGAACAGAGACTCGTGCAGATTGTGGCAGGGGATGCAACAACTGACAAACTACAAAGGCAGCACTGTCAACTGTTCCAACCATGACGACGCTTCACTGGCAGAGGAGTTAAACCACTTCTTTGCCAGGTTTGAGGCTAACAGGCCTGCAACAGACCCGCCACCTCCTCTACAATCTTCAACCACCCACACACTCACCCTGCAGGAGCATGAGGTGAGACATGTGCTTAAGTTGGCCAACCCTCGGAAGGCTACAGGACCTGATGGGGTACCAAGCAGGGTCCTGAACCACTGTGCTGACCAGCTCACTCGGGTCCTCACCAGGATTTTTAACACCTCCCTGCTACAGGCCATCGTCCCATCTTGCCTGAAATCCAGCACCATCATCCCTGTGCCAAAGAAGTCATCATCAAAGGATCTTAACAGCTACAGGCCAGTAGCACTAACACCTGTGGTCATGAAGTGCTTTGAGAAGCTAATTTCACAGCACATCAGATCCAGCCTCCCAGCCACTTTTGACCCTCACCAATTTGCATACAGGCCTAACAGATCTACCGAGGACGCCATCATCACAGCAACACACACTGCCCCAAGTCATCTGGAGCACCGCAACACCTATGTGAGGATGCTCTTTGTGGATTTCAGCTCCCCATTCAACACCATCATCCCAGACATCCTCACAGACGAGCTGCTCCACCTCGGCCTCTCCACCTCCATCTGCTTATGGATCAAAGACTTCCTCACCAACCGCTTCCAGGTAGTCAGACTGGGACCCCACCTTTCCTCCACCATCACACTCAGCACCGGCGCACCACGAGGTTGTGTTCTCAGTCCTCTACTCTCTGCACACCTACGACAACACTCCAGCTCACCCGTCCAACGCCATCATTAAATTTGCAGATGACACAACAGTCATTGGTCTCATCTTGGAGAGTGATGAAAAACTCTGCAGGGAGGTGATTGAGGGACTGGCAGTGTTGTGTCAAAAGAACAATCTAGAATTAAACATCACAAAAACTAAGGAGCTAAAAATTGACTTCAGGAAGAAGCGGCTGACGGAGCCTCTGCCACTTCTGATCAACGGGACCTGCGTGGAAAGAATGAACATCTTCAGATTCCTAGGGGTCCACATCGCGGATGATCTCACCTGGACTTTTAACACCACTGCCATCATCAAAAAAATTCAGCAGCGGCTCCACTTTCTGAGGCTGCTGAAAAGACACAATCTGGAGGAGAAGCTGCTGGTGACTTTCTATAGATCTGCTATAGAAAGCATCTTAACATACTGCATTACAGCATAGTATGCTAACTGTACAGAGATGGACAAAGAGGCTCTGCAGAGAGTGGTCCGCTCTGCAGGAAAAATCATCGGCTGCCCCCTGCCCTCACTGAACAGTATTGCCTCCTCTCGGTACCTTAGCAGAGCAAATAAAATGATCAAGGATTTCTCACATCCAGGACACGAACTCTTTCAGCTACTCCCTTCAGGTAGAAGTTTCAGACAGATCAGCACCTGTACATCCAGACTCAGAGACAGTTTCTTCCCCACAGCCATCAGAACACTTAACACAAACACTTGAACAGTCACATCATGAACTCTGGAACAGCCACTCTCATTTATACACTTATTTATCTACTTTAACGGAAGCACCTGCACTTTATACTGCCTGCACTTTTACTGCTCTTGTTGTTGGCGTTGCTGTCAATGTTGTTTTAATTTTTCTAATTGCTGTTGTTTTTAATTATGTATATATTGTGTCTGAAGCAGCAAATTTTAATTTCATTGTATCGTGTTGTACAATGACAAATAAACTAATTCTAATTCTAATTCTATGGAACTCTCCAAATGTACGATAATAATGCCAATGTTGACAAACACTCAAAATATCTTCCAATTGGGGATATTTTAAATCAAAAACCACTGGACTCATCGTAGTTTTCGGAAGCTATTTACCCGAACCCCCAACTAATTGTAGTGTGTTCACGATAATGAATTACTTAGGTCAGATTTTAGATGATTGCATAACGTCTGTTTGATTATATCAAGTAAGATACACTTGCACATGTTGACTGTGTGTTACTTTTGAATCATTGTCTTGTTCTCCTCAGACTGCCTGTGTAAGAATGATAGGGTGATGACCAAAGGGTGGGATTGTGGTTCTTTATTCTGTCCTGTTCCTCTTCACAGGTTTTCCCTTTGGGGATATATAAGGGGTTTCAGGAACTAGCAGTGTGATCTATCGATTTTAAATTTGTTCCCTGAGTGAACTGAGTGAATTATAAAATATATATGTGTTTTTACGCCTCCTGATTAGATTAATATGAACAGATCGCTGACTGTGAAAAATGCCGCATCTATTTTCACACCCACACACAGTCACACATAAATGCACACACGCCCGCACGCACACACACACACACACACACACACAAATACTTTGTACAATATCCTATGCGAATAACACAGCCTCATCTCCTCCAGGAGAACCTGCTGATGCGGATACACTTCCACATCTCGGACGAGACGCAGGAGGACATTTGCACAGCGAAGCACTGCATCCCGCACCAGAAGTTCGCCATGACGCTCTTCGAGCAGGTGGGTGGAGCTGGCTGTCCCAGGAGAAAGGATGCACTTGCAGGTGCAACACCTTAAAAGGGCATTACAAGGGCTATTAAATGTAATTAATAACTAGTAAATTAGTTATGAATTATATATTAAGACTTTAATTTAAATATTAATATTCCTCGGGGCACCACCCTTCTGGTAAAGGGAAAATGAATAGCAAGTGACTGACTAAGTCTAATTAATGTTTCACCATAAATGGCAAATTACTACAATCACAATTTATAACTTATTAATGAATAATTACAATATTCAACAAAAATAGGAAAACCAGGCGTAATTATCAATTCTATTGACACAGCAGAGGTTAGATTCAAGCAATATTCGGGCAAAGACAACCAGAAGCTCTTGTTGAAAATATATAAAAAGTTTATTATGTTTCAGTAGCAATGAACAAGTGATCAATATCACTTGAATACAAAAATAAACACACAGGAAGGATTAAAGAGTGGTTAAATCATGAAAGAGCGTATACAAATAGACTAAATGTAGGCTGTGTGTGTATGGGTGTATGCGTATGTGTGTGTGAGTAAGTCTGTTTGCCAAAGGGAGGGGTTAAGGTGGCAGACTTGGACTACATGAAACCAGCAACCATCGCTGTTAGATCGTATGAGAATCCGTGTCTTCAGTTGCCTATTACGATAATTGGAAAACGCGTCAATAAAGAAAAATAATTTAGAATTAGCCAGTACTATCCTAATTTTCATAAAGGGACGTGTCTGTGCCACCCCAATTCCCGGTTCTAGCTTCGCCCCTGTTTTCAATCAGATGGAGGCGCCTTTGATCTCTATTAACGATGCCGTGGCAAAGTGCAGAGAGTGTGAATAACAGATCGCTTGAGGTCTTTTAGGGGATTTGACGTCATTAGGTTTTATTGCATTAGAAATAACACTTTCGGAATTCTGGGAAATGTAGTGAAAATGGCTTTTCTTTGTCGTTTGCAGCCATTTTGGCAGGCTTTGGCTCTACACACTGCATGCGCCTCCATGAGGTGACTCATCATGAGGTTGCATTATATTATATCATTGCATTATATGCGCACTGAACACAGTAACATAGCATCCGGTCCCTGACCTGACCAGCAGTGCAGTTCTCCCCCACATGTGTACTGTGTGTCAGAAAATTACAATTAAAACATGATTATTATACCTCCGCCAGGGGGTAATGTGTTTTCACTGCTGTTTGTTAGAATGTATGTTTGTCAGTTAACGGGACGTCTCAAAAAATTCTGGATGGATGTCAGTGAAATTTTATGTCTGGACAGATACTGTGCTAAGGTGGAAGTGATCAAATTTTGATGAGGAACTGACTCACATTCTTGATCCAGGAACCAGGAAACACAAGAATTTCAATGCACATACAGACAGCACCATTGCACACCGGTTTCACATGACACCAATTCTCACATCAACCGTCAGGTAACTTCACTGTGCAGATACTTTATGCAACGATAAATCCAAATACGACTTCCTCCACTGACAAATTTCACAACAATGAAGGTGATGCACTCTCTGAGTGCCGTCTAGTTTATCATCGGCGAACAGCAGCTCCATAGCTTGCAAGCTCAGTCGATCCAGAAAAATTACCCCTCCCTTTAGCGCCCAGTTTTCACCCAAGGAAGCAGAAATTTGGTATAGATGTCAATGAATGATAGTGTGTGTTTGTGTTCATGCAAACTGGGTAAAAGGGGGTGTCACAATGGGAGTGGTCCATAGCAAGAACTTCCAAATGGATTCACTGACTGGCACAAGATTTTGTGCGAAGGTTGTTCATGAGCCAGAGGACAGCTGATTACCTGTTCATACCAGTTGGCAAAAAAGGGGTGTGATAGTGGGAGTGGCCGGTAACAAAAAGGCGCTTACATTTTAAACGGGTTTACGCAACATGGCCAAACTTTGTTCCCTTTCATAACTCATGAACCAGTCATTGTACACATTTTTTTTGGGGGGTGGGGGGAGGTGGTTCATTGGACTAAGCGGAGTACCTTTTACATTGGTGATATACTTCTGCCCCTGGGCCCGTATTCAAAAAGCATCTTAGCGCTAAAAGTAGGTTCTAACTGCCAGATTTAGGAGAAAATCCTAAAAAAAGGGCGTGTCAGTCGTAAATTTAGGACTCCTAATTATTTTTGCTAAGTGTTATTCACAAAGCATTTTATGTCTAAAAGTAGCTCCTATGTCTGGGAGAGCTTAAAAGTAGTCAAGAGGACTCCTAACTCGCTAAAAACTATTCAAAAAGAATTGGAAAATGGCTTCTGCTATTTAAAGACAGAATGACTTGGAAATTCTGAATAATTTGCAGTTGTTGAAAAGATATTGCATTGACCATGAAGGGATTTTATTTGTTGTTGACTTGGTGAGTGAGAGAATTAGCTACGTCTCCAACCATGAGAAACTACCAAATAAGCCCCAAAATAAAATGGTAGACAACACTTTGTTACTTGGCCACTGGAAAAATGCAACTTTGCAACGCGGAAAATTATCGATTTCCCTATCATCTGTCAGTCGCTCAATTCAACAAACAATCAGTGCACCCTGTGAACCCCACAGTTTATCCAGTTTCCAATGGACATTCACCAACAACGCAGAATCAAACTTGAATTCATGCGCATCTCAGGTATGCCCGGTATCATCATTGCTATTGACGAGACCCATATTCAAATTATTTCTTCAACCCAAGATGACGAGGTATTTGTAAATGGAAAAAAAGTTCATTTCATCAACAGCCAGATAGTATTTCATGCCTAATAAAATACTTTGGACATTGTTGCGAAATGGCCAGGATCCACGCACAACTCACATTTTAATGGAAAGCAGCTCATGCCAATTATTTTACAGGCATTATGCGCCTGCAAGATGCCACTTGCTCAGGGACAGTGGCTTTGATGCTGTATCTCTTCCTACTATGCATGAATTATTTTATTAGGCTATTCAGCAAGGGTTACAATTAATAGATCATCATAATAATTCCAGCCTATGTCATATTTTGTATGCATATGAAAATAGTAGGCTATACATTATACAAACCAAGCTTAGTATGCTTTTCTGTTTGAACGATAGCCTTTATAGGGAGCAACCTCGGACCTCATCTGCGATTGCAGCCCATACCATCGCTTCTTGCCATCCAAGACACCGGGGAATGCAGCATTGATTTGTAGGCTGATATTATCCCATGCATCCCGCTTGGATTTGCTGTTCACCCCCGAGCAAAATTTCCCTTCGTTTAGGCTACCTGCTTTCGCTCCAGCACCAACTAGCCCAGCAGCAGTAACTGGTCGTGGCTCCAGTTGGGCTTTCGCTTCCTTTTTGAACTTTCATCCATGACAGTTTAGGGCAAACAAACTTGAACAGCCCAACATTTAAATGTTCGCACATATTCTCATTGGGAAATAAGTTGCTAATTATTGGGGAAAATGACGCCTTTTATTATTGACTCATTTTATGCTATTGGTGTTTTTACAACTACCTCTTTCCGATGTATATTTATTTGTTTATTTTTATTTGCGTGATATCTGGGGACTGCACATAGTGCATTTTCAGGAGTGCTCAACATTTATAATCTCATGGGACAAACCAGCCACTTGGACTATTTCCTCATGTTTTCGTCCATGGGTTGTATGTGGGATGGGCCACCCTGTCACCAAACAACCAATCACCATGCTCATTGTAGCAAGACTCGTGCATGAGAATTGACGTCATGCACAGCAACGGAGATTACTCCCACCTATCTCAGAGCTACTCCTCGTCTAGGAGTTACCAGTTTTCTTAACTAAAAGTTGCTCTCAGTGGCTTTGTGAATAACTTTTAAGGTTTTACTCCTACCTTAAATGTTTTAGCGCGACTCAGGAGTACTCCTAGCGGTAAGATAAGATGCTTTGTGAATACGGGCTCAAAACTCTAGCTGTGCCCCCTTTCATAACTGATGAAATGTTTGTAGTGGGTACCTGAGGGAGGCATCAGTGAAATCAATCAAGTTCTTTTTTGATTGGCGACAATGTTCCCCGCCTCCTACACTTGTGCCACGCCCTCTTTCATAACTTGTCTGAGACACATAGTAGGACGCATTACTGGACTTGGCAGAGTTCCTGTTTTATTTGTGATAGTTTTCTCTTGTGTTGGAAAGAAGCATTTCTCACCTCCTGTCCCCACCCTCTTCTTCTGAGACCTGACTTCCCTCACTACCCCCTGCCATTGTTATTTGAATTTCACTTCAAAACCCCCAGTTTAAGGCACCAAAGTGCCAATTCTTGGGGGAGGGGGGGGAGGGGTCCACAGGTCAGCCGTCTGTCTTTGTTTGTAATTGTCATTCAGTTATTTCCTCACAATTTGACCAGTATAATAAGTTTGATGAAAGACTATCGGCTTTAATTCAGCACAACACTCCATCCCCAAAACTTTAAACTCATGTACCATTTTCTGTAGGTTTTTGTGGGAGGCATCTTTTGTCTCAGCAAAGAGTTCTTGGGCCCTACATTGATGATGTAAGTGTACAATCTGAAGCAAATGAAGAAAGCGCATTAAGGGCCAGAGTAAAAAGTTTTTTGTTTTTTTCACGAGGGCTGTTTTTGAGATCTGGAGGAAAAAATAGCCCTCGTGAAAATTCTCACGGGGGCTATTTTAGGGCTCACTGAGGCCATTTTGTTTTCTTTTGTTTTTCATTGCATTTAGGCAAATTGTTTAAAATGAAGTAGTGTTGCATGAATCTGCATACCTCATTGCCCACTACATTTGGTTCAAAACTCATTACAAATAAAGAACTTCATTAAACAATGAAATTTAAAGCAACAAATATCTGCTTTTCCATTTCCATTCCTGTCACTGAGTTCCAGTCTTCAATAGATTCAACACAACTGATTAGTAAATATCAAATTTTAATACCATTATCACATTCAATCACCACAATCTTTGACACATAATTGCACAATATTTCCCAAGTAAACCTAGCAATAATGTAACGTGTATCCATTTTAGTTCATTTTTACATTTACCGTATGCATTCTCATCTACCATGCCAACTATACATACATGCGCCTGCAGATTTTAATTACATCGTAAATGCTGCACACTTGACATAGTCATTAATAATAAATAATGAAAAAAAGAAACCAGTGATTTGAAAAACGGCTTGTTTTTCTACCCCTACCCGGGCTTTTTTCAAATATAGGGTTGTCTTCTCCTTCTTGACAACGTTTTTAGTTTTTTTTTTTCTTGTCTACAACTTCGGTAGTAGTTGGTACTTTTGAGGTCCCGGGCAGAAGTCGAGCTCGATTGTCCTCTTTCTCAAGGACACGCTCCATCTTGAAGTCAACATGACCCTTCTAATCTGAGTGTATCGTCACGGACACAAATGCGCGCGTCATGTTGTACGTACCATAATTACCGTAAGGTTTGCGCTTCAGAAAAATTCCAACTTCCTGAAAGCTGAGAAGTTGCGCTCCAGCCCACAGACAGGTTACTATAGTAAATATAGCAGCATAGTCCGGGCGGTCTGTTTGAGGCTTAGGCCCAATTACCCAAAGTGCGCAGACCACAGTCTGATTTTGAGTAGGGGCAATTTTTTCTGGCAAATTAAAAAAATCTCGCCCCATATCTTGGGTTCATGGTAGCGAATTCTAAAGTTTAGCGGGCAAATCGCTCGTGGCCCAGTGTATTTTTTTCGCTATTAAGGGTGTGTCAAAATTTATTTTCACTCCTTTAATGGTGAGTTATTTGTGTACAAAGTAAGGCGCATGGTTAAAAGAGGTCATACTTAATTTGTCTTGGGTGTGTAATGTGAATATAGGCCACTAGATGGCAGTATTTACCTTTTTTTTGTTAAGCTCAGACTGGAGTCATGTTTAGACATGTCCTGAACATGTCTGGGGCAAGTCTCAGAAAGTAAAAAAAAAGAGGTCTCAATGTGGGTGGGGTCTGAAAGAGAGTATATAAGGAAAAGAATTGAGACAGTAAAGTAGTAGGAGAAATTGCAAGATGACCAGACCTGCCATTCTGTTCAAGACCTGTGACGTTTCTTTTGTGGATTTCTTTGCCTGTGTTTGAGCATTTTCTTCATCCAGGACATCACCAAGCCACCCCACTAAAAAGGGACTGTAATTATTTCTGTTTTTTCTTATTTATCAATCTTGGTCTTTAGTTGTAGGTTGTTATTAGTCTTTGTCTTTGTTAAAAATTAAATGTGTTTTAGTTGTTAAAACTGTGTTTGTCATCCCTTGCTGTTGCTGTTGTGTTATAAATGTAATAAGAAATTGGGGCCATAACAAATTGGGGGCTCAAGGTCCGGGATAGACCATTGTGTGAGTAATTTATTGAAAATCTAACATTCGAAATTGTGAAATTGTTTTTGTGAATTTTCCTAGATATATATTGACAACAGCAATGGATGATTTCTTGGCATCACCAACCGTAGGGGTTTTGAAGTCTTTTAAAAAGACAGAACTGCTAGAAATTTGCAGACAGTTGGAGCTGACAGAGGTAAAACCAGCCATGCGAAAAGCAAGACTGGCTAGAGAGATAGTTGAATATTACATTGATGAAAATGTGTTTGCACCAGGAGATCTGGAACAGTTTCCAGTGGAAAATCCAAATATAGAAATGGAACTTAAATTAAAAATGCTAGAGATTGAAAGGGAGGAAAGAGAAAAAGAAAGGGAGGAAAAAGAGAAAGAAAGGGAAGAAAGAGAAAAAGAAAGGGAGGAAAAAGAGAAACAAAGAGAATTTGAGAGGGAAGAAAAAGAAAAACAAAGGCAGTTTGAGTTAGAAAAATTAGCAAGAGAAGAAAAACAAAGAGAATTTGAGAGAGAGAAAGAGGAAAGAGCAGAAAGAGAGAGACAGAGACAGAGAGATTTTGAATTAGAGAAGTTGGATAGAGAAGAAAGACTCCAAATGGAGCAACTAAAAATTAAAATAGCAATGAAAAATAAATTTTGTGCTAGTCAGGAGGTAAAACTGGTGCCTCCATTTTCAGAAAAGGATGTTGACAACTATTTCCAGTGTTTTGAAAAGGTAGCAAAGAGTTGCCAGTGGCCAAAGGAACACTGGCCTCTGATGTTGCAAACTGTCCTCAAGGGTAAAGCTCAACAAGCCTATTCGGCTTTGTCTGCAGATGATTCCTCTGATTATGAGGTTGTCAAAAAGGTTATTTTGAGAGCTTATGAGTTGGTTCCAGAGGCTTACCGACAGAAATTCAGAGGTCTGAAGAAATCTGAAAATCAGACTTATGTTGAATTTGCTAATGAGAAGCAGGTTTGCTTTGAGCGCTGGTGTACTTCTATGGAGGTCAAGGATGATTTCAACTCACTAAAAGAGATGGTGTTAGTTGAAGAATTCAAGAACTGTGTTAAGGATGATGTTAAGACCTACCTTAATGAGAAGCAAGCACTGAACTTGCAATCAGCTGCCAAATTTGCAGATGAATATGTTCTCACTCATAAGTCCAAATTTCAGTCTAGCAGTAACAATAAATGGTCCCAATTTCAGAAAAAGGGTTACGGTGATACCCAAGATTCCTCACCCAAAGACAAAGACAAATCTGGTGATGGTGCTCAGAAATCCAGTAACAGGTCTGATCAAAGTGTGAAAGCTGACAGTGACAAAAGTGGTCTAGTTTGCAGTTATTGCAAGAAATCTGGTCATGTTACAACTAACTGTTGGTTCCTTAAAGCTAAGAAAGAAAAAGAAAAGGATACCAAACCAAATGCCTTTGTGAAAACAAGGTTAGAAACCCCTGTAGTAGATAACCAATCTGCTAAATTGCCTGCTTCTTGTGGGGCTAAAAAGCCTAATACAGCTGACTTTGTGAGGGAGGAATTTCTTCCATTTGTGTCAGAGGGATTTGTGGCTCTGAATGAGCATACTACTCCTGTCCCCATATATATCCTAAGGGATACCGGAGCTTCTCAGTCACTTTTGTTGATGGACTCCTTGGAGTTACGTGATGAGACCGCTTCAGGGGATTTCATACTTGTACAAGGTATTGAAGGGAGGACTGTATCTGTACCCCTGCGCTCTATATTCTTGAAGTCAGATTTAGTTACAGGACAGGTAAAGGTGGGACTTATGTCAAGTCTACCTATAAAGGGTGTTTCTCTGTTGCTAGGCAATGACCTGGCTGGGGGCAAAGTAGTTCCCCCTGTACATCTTACTTCACAGCCGAGCACTGAAGATGGGGATGAGGACCCATCTCTGTATCCTTCTTGCGCAGTGACTCGTGCTATGGCCAAGAAGGCTAAAGAAGAAGATGATGTGGTGCCGTCCAGTACATTGAATAGTCAGGACTCAGGTGGTTCGCCTCATGACTCTGATTGGCCTACTATGGTTTCTCCGTTTGAGGACTTATCAGATACTTTTATCAGTTCTCTATTCAGCCAGCCGGATGGGTCTGGTGATTCTGATGTGTCTGGAGACTTGTCTCTGTCCAGAAAGCGGTTGATTGAGGAGCAAACTAATGATCCTAAAATTGGTGTACTAAAGAGGAGAGCCCTTCCTGAAAAAGAAATAGATGCAGTTCCAGTTGGGTATTATCTCAAGGATGGTGTGTTGATGCGGAAGTGGCGCCCTCCTGATATCCCTGCCAATGCAGATTGGGCAGTGGTCAGGCAAATTGTTGTTCCGAAGGTCTATAGGAATGAGATCTTAACAATGGCTCATAGTTTACCTTTAGGAGGTCATCTTGGTGTTAACAAGACTGTTGATAAGATCATGAAACACTTCTTTTGGCCTGGGCTTCGGAAAGACGTTTCCAACTTTTGCAAAACCTGTCACACTTGTCAGGTAGTTGGAAAACACCAGTTAGACCCACCTGTAGCTCCATTGCAGCCTATCCCAGCATTTGGGGAGCCATTCTCTAGGGTCATTGTTGATTGCGTTGGTCCATTACCCAAGACTAGATCTGGAAATCAGTACTTGTTGACAATCATGTGTGCATCTACCAGATTCCCCGAAGCCATACCTCTACGTAACATCAAGGCAACTGCAATCTCGAAGGCTTTGATAAAGTTCTTCACGTTGTTTGGTCTTCCCAGGGAAATTCAGTCAGACCAAGGTAGCAATTTCACTTCAGGATTGTTTCAGCAGGTTGTGTATGAACTAGGTGCAAAACAGATTCTTTCTAGTGCCTATCATCCAGAAAGTCAGGGTGCCTTAGAGCGGTTTCATTCCACTCTTAAGACAATGATGAGGACTTATTGTTATGACCATGAGAAAGACTGGGATGAAGGGGTTCATTTGCTGTTGTTTGCAGCTAGAGAAGCAGTGCAGGAGTCTACTGGATTCAGTCCATTTGAGCTAGTGTTTGGTCATGAAGTGAGAGGACCTTTGCTATTATTGAGTGAACAATGGCAAGAGGAAGAGCCGCAAATCAGTCTGTTAGACTATGTTAGCAAGTTCAAGGAAAGATTGCGAGCAGCTTGTGACCTTGCCAAAGAGAACTTGAAATCAAGTCAGGGAAAAATGAAAACTTGGTATGATCATAAGGCTAGAAGCCGTGAGTTTAAACCAGGAGACAAGGTCCTTGTGTTGTTTCCCTTGCAGTCCAATCCATTGCAGGCTAGATTTCATGGTCCTTATGAAATTCTGACAAAACTCAATGATCTCAATTACATTGTGAAGACTCCAGATAGGAGAAAACCAAAACAATTGTGTCATATTAACATGCTAAAGCCTTATCATGACAGAAATGCTAGGGTTGCAGCTGTCATTTCAGATTCTCCAATGGTCGAAACGTGTGAAGATGAGGGGGAGTTTCAAGATGATGAACCAAGAATTAAAGCTGAAGTTCTTTCATGTAAATTGTCAAACACTGAGGTGTTGCAAAATCTTGATGTAAAACTCCAGCACTTAGAACCCTCACAGAGAGATCAGTTTGAAAGGTTGATCAAGAAATATGAGGATTTGTTTCCTGATGTTCCAAAGAGAGTTACTATAGCCTCTCATGATGTAGATGTTGGTGATGCCAAACCAATAAAACAGCATCCATACCGGATGAATCCTGAAAAGAGAAAGATTGCTGAGAAAGAGGTTGAGTACATGTTAAAACATGATATTATCAGACCCTCCAACTCCGATTGGAGTTCACCCTGTGTGCTAGTTCCAAAACCTGATGGAAGTACTAGATTCTGTACAGATTATCGCAAAGTCAATGCTGTAACTAGAACTGATGTGTTTCCAATACCTAGGATTGATGATTGTATTGATAGAGTAGGGCAAGCAAAGTTTCTGACCAAGATTGATTTATTGAAGGGTTATTGGTGTGTGCCTTTAACTGAGAGGGCCAAGAGCATCTCTGCTTTTGCCACACCATCTGGATTGTACCAGTATGAAGTCCTACCCTTTGGCATGAAAAATGCCCCAGCCACGTTCCAAAGGATGATACAGTCTACAATCGCCGGATTGCCACACACGGGTGCGTACATCGATGACCTGATCACACGGAGTGACTCCTGGGAGGAACATCTAAAAGATGTAGAGACGTTGTTCCAGCGCCTGACCCAGGCTAACCTGACTGTTAACCTGAGCAAGAGTGACTTTGGTTGTGCTACCGTCACCTATCTTGGCTACGTCATAGGCCAGGGTAAGGTGGCACCCATAAATGCTAAAGTCCAAGCCATCATGGACTTTCCAGTTCCTGACAACAAAAAAGCTTTGCGCCGCTTCCTTGGAATGATCGGGTACTACCGCAAGTTCTGCAAGAACTTTGCTGAGATTGCTCTCAGTCTAACTAACCAACTGAAGAAAGGCGTAAAGTTCACCTGGGATGATGCATGCCAGAGAGCCTTCGATCGCCTGAAGTCTCTGCTGTGTCACTTCCCCGTGCTCAAATCTCCTGACTTCAACAAACCGTTCTCCATCGCGGTCGATGCTAGCGACCAAGCTTGTGGATCTGTGCTCCTACAGAGAAGTGACTCTGATGACATTGAGCATCCCGTGGCATACTTCTCCAGGAAGTTCAATCGCCACCAAAGGAACTATTCCACAATAGAGAAGGAACTGTTGGCTCTGGTCCTTTCTTTACAACACTTTGAGGTTTATGTTTGTACAGGACAAAAGCCAATGATTGTGTACACTGACCACAATCCGTTAATGTTTTTGAGTAAGATGAAAAACAAGAATCGGAGATTGTTGAATTGGAGTTTGATTTTACAGGAGTTTGACTTGGAAATTAAGCATGTGAAGGGTACAGACAATGTAATTGCTGATTGCTTATCCCGTGTTTGAATGTGTATATATATATCATGTGTTTGAATATTGTATGATATGTATATGTAGACAAGTGTTCACTTAACCATTTTGTATTGAAAAGAAAAATTTTGCCTTTATGAGTCAAAATTTTTCCCTTTTGGAATGGAGGTGTAATGTGAATATAGGCCACTAGATGGCAGTATTTACCTTTTTTTTGTTAAGCTCAGACTGGAGTCATGTTTAGACATGTCCTGAACATGTCTGGGGCAAGTCTCAGAAAGTTAAAAAAAAGAGGTCTAAATGTGGGTGGGGTCTGAAAGAGAGTATATAAGGAAAAGAATTGAGACAGTAAAGTAGTAGGAGAAATTGCAAGATGACCAGACCTGCCATTCTGTTCAAGACCTGTGACGTTTCTTTTGTGGATTTCTTTGCCTGTGTTTGAGCATTTTCTTCATCCAGGACATCACCAAGCCACCCCACTAAAAAGGGACTGTAATTATTTCTGTTTTTTCTTATTTATCAATCTTGGTCTTTAGTTGTAGGTTGTTATTAGTCTTTGTCTTTGTTAAAAATTAAATGTGTTTTAGTTGTTAAAACTGTGTTTGTCATCCCTTGCTGTTGCTGTTGTGTTATAAATGTAATAAGAAATTGGGGCCATAACAGGTGTAACATGAAATAAATGAGTCAGTGCGCCATCCTCCATTCCCTTTAAAAGCCAGATGCCAATTCACCTTTGTGTTGTAACAGTGGATTTTCCAAATTAAAGGAAAAATACTTCTCTGCAAGGGAAACAAATCTGCTCATGTGCAATCTGATGGCACATGCACAAACCACTGCTGAAATTATGGGAATCTGATCACTGGAATTTCCAAAACTGTCAATGGAATACATGCATTTAAAAATTCTCTTTTAAATTGTTCTAGTCATATTTTGATGAAAAAAGTCATCATACACCGTGCCTCCCAGCGTTGAATTTGAACCTCTGTATGATACAAAAAACAAAACAAAAACAAACAAATTTAAGAGAATGTTGCTGCATGAGGCCCATTGTGTTGGATCTTCAGCACATATATAATGATCAAATGCAAATATGTTCGAAAAATTACAGCAAAAAAATCGAAATCCTAAATTCATGTAAAGATGTATCAATTCACGTATTTATGTGTGTTTTTGTTATAATTGTGATTTGATTAAGAACAATTTCCTATCAAAGACACACCTGCTGTATTTATAAAACTAGGATACAACTTTTGCTTCATTTTTTTTTACAAGTACGTGTATCAAGGTATAATATATATATATATATATATATATATATATATATATGAGAGGCCGACATTTCATATAAAAACACGGTCATTAGTTAATGGTGCGTGTCCGGTGTGTCTGATGTATTTTTATATGTTTCCGTGTTTCTCTCTCAGTGTGTGTGTAACAGCTGTGGGGCCACGTCAGACCCTCTGCCCTTCATACAGATGGTCCACTACATTTCCACCACCTCGCTCTGGTAAGTGGGGGCGATGCTGATGGGGTGGGGGGGGTGGGGGCCTCTCTCAGTTTTGGTTAGGGTTGGGGTAAGTGGGCGTGATGGGGAGGATTGCTTGCTGTTAATTAGGGTTACGGTTAGGGTTCGGGTTAGGGGTTAGGGTAAGTGGGAGCGATGCTGATTAGGAGGCTCTCTCGATGTCGGTTGGGGTTGGAGTTCAGGTTAGATTTAGGGTTAGAGTTGGTTGCAGTGGGTGAGGGGCTAGAGGACAGGGATGTTGAAGAGTTTAAACATAGACCCCGACCCCTGGTTCTTTCATGCTCATTGTGTGAAACTAAAGAATAGTCTTCTAGGGACAGTGATGTGTCTAAAACATGTCATTGTTCTCTTTCATCTATGTCCGGAATTTCAGCTGAGTTTCTCATAAACTATGTAATGGATTGTGAGTTGAATTAGTGACTGTATTGTTTTGTGTTCTGTACTGTTCATCAATGTTAAAAGCTATCTATCCATTCATTCATTCATCCATCCAATCTGTAACCCCAGTTCTGAAATTGTTTGGACAAAGTGTAAATTGTGAATAAAATCCAAATGCAATGACTTTCAGATCACATGAGCCAATATGTTATTAACTATAGAACATAGATAACATTTCAAATGTTGAAACTGAGACATTTTTATCCACAAAATGAGCTCATTTAAAAATTTCTGGCTGCAACGGGTCTCACAAAAGTTGGGACACAGGCAAAAATGGGCTGAAAAAGCAATTAATATATAAGAGAATCAGCTGAAAGAACATTTAACAAGTAATTACATTAACTGGCATCAGGTGTGTAACATGATTGGCTATAAAAGGGATGTGTTAGAGAGGCTGAGTCTCTCAGAAGTAAAGATGGCCAGAGGCTCTCCAACCTGTGAAGGCTTGCGTAAAAAAAAATTGTGGAATACTTTAAAAACAATGTTCCTCAATGTCAAATTGCAAAGGCTTTGAAGGTCTCATCATCAACAGTGCATAACATCATAAAAAGTTTCAGAGAAACTGGAAAAATCTCAGCATGAGGGACAAGGCCGAAGACCTATACTGGATGCCCGTCATCTTCGAGCCCTCAGACGCCACTGCCTCACACACCGACATGATTCAGTCATCGACATTACTAAATGGGCCCAGGAATACTTAAAGAAACCACTGTCTGTAAATACAGTCCTCCGTGCCGTCCACAGATGCCACCTAAAACTCTATCATGCAAAAAGGAAGCCATTGTTAAGCATGATCCAGAAGGACCGCCATGATCTGTGGGCCAAGGCTCATTTAAAATGGACTGTAGCAAAGTGTCCTGTAATCACATCAGTCCAAATTTGACATTCTTGTTGGTAATCATGGGCTTTGTGTCCTCTGGGCTAAAGAGGAGAAAGACCACCCCTCCTGTTATCAGCGTTCAGTTCAAAAGCCAGCATTTCTGATGGTATGGGGATGCATTAGTGCATATGGTGTGGGACACTGGCATGTTTTAAAAAGCACCATGAATGCTGAAAGGTATATAAAGGTTTTAGAGCAACATATGCTCCCATCTATGTGACATCTATTCCAAGGAAGGACTTGTGTATTTCAGCACATACTGCAGCTATTACAACAGCATGGCTTCGTAGGAGAAGAGTCCCTGTGCTGAACTGGCCTGCCTGCAGTGCTGATATTTCACCGATTGAGAAAATTTGGCGCATAATTAAATGAAAAGTCTTTCAAAGGAGACCCAAAACTCTCCAGCAGCTGGAAGCCTGTATTAAACAAGATTTGGATCAAATTCCAATGGCTAAACTCAAGAAACTTGTCTCCTCAATGCCCAGACCCCTCCACTCTGTGTTTAAAAGAAGAGGGGATGCTAAACCATGGTAAACAGGCCCCTGTCCCAACTTTTGTAAGACCTGTAGCAACCATCAAATTTGAAATGAGCTCATTTTCTGGATAAAATTGTAAAATTTCTCAGTTTCAACATTTGCAATGTTATCTCTGTTCTATTGTGAATAAAATACTGGCTGGTGTGATTTGAAAGTCATTACGTTTTGATTTTATACACAATTTACACATTGTTACACATTACAAATCCAACTATTTTGGAATAGGGGTTGTATTTTATTTATCTTACTGTAAGGCTAATGGTCTCTTCATTTATCTATTTTTTCAGATAGTCAATGGCGTTGTGTAGTTATTAATAATATTTATAAAAGTAAGAGATGTGATGAACTGTACTGTGGGGTACATGTAACATTTAGATTAAAGAAATAGGCAATGAATAACATTTTAGTGAAAAGAGAGGAGATACCTTCCCAAGCAGGATGCAAATGACAATTGGATGAGAAGCTCTGTGATGTATCCCTGCGGGTTAAATGCATTGGTCACCTGGACACCTGCTAATGCGGGACCTAATCGCATGGCATAGGATATCATCAAACGGTGAAAAACGCAGAATTTTCTCCTCCACTATTAAAATGGAGTCTCCCACTGCTGATTTGAAGCAATCATCTTTGTTTCTCCCACGCCGAGTTCGTTTACCCCGAGTGGGCAGGCGTAATCTGCCAGTTAAGCCCCAAGCCATCAGATACGCATGCTGGACAACTCATACAAGTGATCACACAAAAGCACAAGGATAAAATGGTTGGGGTTAATAATGCATGAAAGAAATGAGGCTTTAATGTGGCTCGAGCAGCTTATCTGTGAAAAATGAGGGCTCGAGCAGGCCCTGCAGGTGGATTGGCAGACAAGCCTAACCTCCGCCTGGTACAGTGCACAACCTGTGGGTGAACAAAGCCAATGCACAGATATGCACTCGCATTCATTACTTACAGCTTTACAGCAGGCAAGGCACCAGGCAAGGCACCATCAAGCCAGTCAGTCAAGGTGTCAATCTACTTCACTTTAGTGTCAAATCAAACAAAGAGAGATAGTACAGGCCGAAAGATACAGGTATGCTGGAAATGACATACATGTGATTTCTTGCTAAGAATAGAATGCCAAGGGGCTTCAATGAGTTCTGCCAAAATTATGGGCTGTTTCTCAAAATGCGTTCTTCTCTGTACTTTTGTTCTTGAGAACTTGAGAAACGCCATCCGTCTGAGACCACGTACTGTCTCGCATCTCGCAAGTTCGCATCTTCACTAGAACAGTTACCAGTCCCGGAAGTGTTCTTGACACGCCCATTTTTCCGAGGATGCATCAGATGGTAACTTGTGCGAACTTAACAGCACGCATATCCCAGAATTCTTTTCGGCATCCAAGCGGGAGCTGGACGCCCCTAAGAACGACCAGAGAAAGCCAGGATTGGTAAAGCTGCTTACACACCAGACGCGACACAAATTTTTCGCACGACAGATTTAGATTCAAAGTCAATGCAAAGACGCAAATACACGCGAAATGCGTTTGTTGTTGCAATAGTCCTTCACTATTTCTTGGCTAAATTCCCTTCTACTAATTTTATGGGGAGGAACTATTATCTGAGTACATTTGGAATATGGGCTGCTTTACGATGTTTTCGCAGTAGAGAAACTCCACAACAGCCGGCGGAACGTGGCTAAGCTAAGCCCCTAACTAGCTTAAGCTCACAGACCACTCTTCCCCCACAGATGACATTACTGGGGGAAAAAAAGGATGATGGTGGAGGAAGTCACGGCTCACTGGTTGGCGTATTGCGTAATACCAAAGAGAACGCGTCGTCTCAAACTGTCGACAGTGTTCTGAGTGCTCGTAGCCTTGGAAGTGCACACCTCCTCGTACGACTAGCCAGAACGTTCCTCCCGAGAATGCAAGTTCTTCTTAGCATTCTTGGTATTGAGAATCGGCCATGGTTTCCAAAAGACCGAGTACACTGACTAACCAAAAGACCAATTAGAGCCTTTGATTGAATCATTATTGTAGTGATGAATATTTTTCAGCTGGCAAGAATTCTTTTAATCATGAGTGATTCAATGCATAACTTTTTATTTCTTAATGAATCATGTTGGGAGCTTGGTCGTTGAAAAGATGTCACTATGTTTCAAGAGGGACAAATTATTTGCCAGCCTCAAGCAAAGAAAACAGCAAAGGAGATTGCTGAAATCACCAGAGTTCTGTCGTGACCTGTCCAACAACCTGAAAAGATCGTGGTGAACTGTCAACTTTGCGAACGAAATGGGTTGGAAAAAAATCATGTCTCATCCTGATCAGAGATCACAAAAATGTCTCATCTTGGAAAGGGATCAACTATAGAACTCATGACTATGTTTAATGATAAAAGTAAGCTCATTTTACCAAGCACGATGCAACGAGAACGTAGAGGATGGCGACAAAACTGCTGCTAGGCCATATGAAAGCCACTTAGAAGTGAGAATACTTTGGGGGGAAAAATGAGTTCACTTTTCAAAGAAGCATAAAGATTGGACTGAGGAGCAATGGATAAAGGTCATGTGGTCTAATAGGTCCGGATTTACTCTTTTCCACAGTGATGGGAACATCAGGGTACGAAAGGAAGCCCATGAAGTGATGCACCCGTCTTGCATAGTGCCCACTGTACAAGCCTCTGGTGGCAGTCTGGGGTTACTTCAGCTGGTCAGGTCAAGACTCAGCACTTTTCTGCAGTAATATTATGAATTCAGTTGACTACCTGAATATACTGAATGATCAGAACCCCTCAATGGACATTTTAATCCCTGATGTCACAGGCATATTTCAGGATGATAATGGTATGATTCATTGGGCTCAAATTGCAAAAGAGTGGTTCATCAAGCACAAGAAATCATTTTCACAGGTAAATCAGCCACCTCAGAGTCCAGACCTTAACCAACTGAAAGTCTTTGGGATGCGCTGGTGATGGCTTAATGGAGTGGTTTGATTCACCCATCGTCGGTACAATATCATGGCCAAAAATGAATGGAAATATGGTGGAAAATACATGCTGGTACATTGTATAAGACTTTTGAAACAATTCCACAATGAATGTGCACCATAATCAAAGCTAAAGGTGGCCCAATAAAATATTATAATGTGCGAGTTATTTCTTTTGGATGGGCAGTATGTAATAGTTATACAATTTTTACAGTTTGAACAATGTAAATGTTTTTTGCCAAGTTTGGTGATGAGCTTTTTATTTGAGAGTAAACAAACTGACTTTAGCAATAAGCGTCAGTCCAGAGTATGCTGTACTATAGAAAATAAGACAAATAACTTGTCTGGTTCAAAAAAATGATGTAAAAATGATGTTAAAAAAGCTTTTTGAAAAATGAACTCAGTAGAAGAAAGGTTCTGCACATCGGTAACAGAATAGGACGGGTGTGTTAAAGAAGCGTAATGTAAATTTCCATTTACAATTGAAGCACTGATTAGTAAAACCCCACAAGTCAAGTCAAGTCAAGTGTGACTTATGACTAAAACCCATAAGTGCTTGAATTGCCTCTGGGGATTTTTCTTTTTCTTTACTAGGGGTGG
Organism: Gymnothorax reevesii; assembly: GCA_029721435.1. Lineage (NCBI taxonomy): Eukaryota > Metazoa > Chordata > Actinopteri > Anguilliformes > Muraenidae > Gymnothorax > Gymnothorax reevesii. Next base: position 39,741,683 of record CM056582.1, on the reverse strand, counting down.
GGCAATTACCAACTGAACTGATTAGAACTGTGATTGTATCTTACATCTGAATGAAATTTAGACATATAATTTGTTACATCTGTATCATGTTATAGACCATTTTTTATACCTTGTCTATATATTTGTACTTTGACTCAGGTATTTGAAGTTCATTTACTTGCGTAGACTTGTGGATTGATTCATATTGGTAATTATCTTGTTAATTGGTTGTTGGCTGGCAACTGCACCCTTTAAAATGCCCTGTCCTCTTGAATGAAATGTTTGCCTGAGGAAGGTCTTTGACCGAAACGTTGCTGTTTGAACATTAAAACCTTTTTTGCAAGTAAGACGGTGTGTGGAGGTTTCTGTCTTAAATGAAAAATAAACTTAAAAACCAAAAGTGCCTGAAAGTAGCTTATTATAAATTCAGTGGTTGCTTTCCTATATTTGATTTTGTGGTGTGGCTTGATTATGTTATGGGTATGTGTGGTTTGAACGTGTGAACCACTTGAGTGTGGTTCACAGTGAAACTGACAATGCCGCTGGCGCTTGAGAACACTCTTGCTCCATTCGTACCTCTGCTGCAGTAACCAAGCTGTCCGCATGCTGGAGGGCCAGGAGAAGCCAACACCAGACATGTTTGGGGAGCTGCTTCGCACTGCTAGCACCATAGGGGACTTGCGCAGCTGTCCTGTGAGTGTCCATTCCCATCTCAGCATCCTCGGTTAACACTGGTGCCCAACCGATATATCGGGCCTATGCTTGCATACATTGACCATACCTGTTTCAGTAGACAAGGATAGAATGTGGGCAATATGTAGGATGGAAGTCTGTGTTTTGCATTGGTTTTCTTGACCTAAACTTTGCAGGTTTTGATGTGCTACATTTAAGACTGGATAATTTTGAAGAAAGTTGGAAATTGCACAAAAGGGTCAAAGAGATATGTGTGAGATATATGTTTCAGAACCTAAAAATAGTGATGGAGGTCATCACTGAAAGGCCAAAAGTCAGAGGTCTCAAAAAAGGTAACAAATGTCAACCAAGCTACTCGTCGTATGGCGGGTGACAAAAGGCCACTGCTAGTAGTTTGAGCGATATCCTCCAGAAACTGAACTGAGGTGAAGGTCACTAGTCAAAGGTCACATAAAATGTCCTGAAGAAGGTTGAGGGTAAATTTATGTACGTGTATTGGTTTACTTCACCTAAGCTTAGTAGGTCTTGATGTACTACATGAAAGGATAGCAAGATTTTTTCAGAAATTGCAGGAAGAGGTCGAGGTCTGAGGGAAAAAGGTCACAGGTCAAAGAAACATTCAAATCAGACAACTACAGCATACGGCCAACCTACGCAAGCAATTTCAATAGGCAAAATTGTCAAATATATGCTCTGAAAACAAAAATGGTGGTAATCACTGACAGGTCAAAAGTCAGGTCACCAAAAAGGTAACAGATATGAAGTTTTGGTAGAGGTCTTGAAGTCAGTGTAAAATGTAAGGCTGCTGCATATGCTGTAGTTTCAGTGTAATGGATTCGGACGGATTTTATAATTTAGATTATCTGTCCTCACAAATCTTCACTAACTGACTACTTTCTGTGCTGATTTCCAGCAATATCTGTTCACAGAATGAAGCAACATGCTCTGGCTTCAAAACCCTTGCCGTTCCCCTCATAACCCACACAGCAACAAGGGTTTCAAATTGAGAATATGGCTAATGATTATGTTTTAGTGGCCACTCACTGTGATTCTGGACATATTCATTCAAAATATCCTAGTCTGACATGGTGAAGTCGTGGAGCGGCCCAGGCATTTCCTTCAATGAATGGCATGTCTGTCAGCCTTGCAGCACTGTAAGGACAGTAGCCAACACTGGTCTCATGTCTTCGAAGCATCAGAATTAGCACTGGAACTACAGTGGACAAAGGCTACAATGAAAAAATGTCTGGCCTAAAAAAGTGGCATGTTGAGGTCAGCTGAGCTTTTAATGTCAATAAATGTGTCCCCATAGTCAGCTTATACTTTTTTCTTCTTAGCTTCTTTTATGCCTCCCTGTCATATTTACCCAAAAATACTTATCCCTCTCTGTGTCTTGTTGGCTACGTCAGAGGGAGGTAATGTCTCTCTTACTCGGTCTCTTTTCTCTTCTGCTCTCTTCCTGTCTTTTGTACATTTTCTTTTTCTGTTTGTATCTCTCCTTCTATTACTTTCTTTCTCTATCTTACTCATACTGTTTTGTCTCAATCCCTCTCTCTCCCTCTCATTGTAACAATCCCTCCCTCTGTCTTCATTTCCTCTGTCTCCCTCCCTTTCAGAGTAACTGTGGGGAGATGCTTCGCATTCGGCGAGTGCTGTTGAACTCTCCAGAAATCATCACCATAGGCTTGGTGTGGGACTCTGAGAACTCTGACCTGGCTGAAGATGTCATCCACAGCCTGGGGACTTGCCTCCGCCTGGGCGATGTAAGAGATGCTCACATCTGTTAGTCCTTAAGTATACATTTCACAGTGCCACTCTAAACTGGCAGTGTGCCTTAAAAACAGTAATTACCTAATTCTCCTTTACCTCCAGTGGGTATTATTCTTTGAGAAAAACAGTAAGAGAGGTAAGGATTTAGCTTTAAGTGGAAAGGTGTGATTTAGTTTCGCTTTCCTTTTTTAAGATCTGAAAAGGAAGTGAAAGACAATGACCTGGGCCTCATTTCCCAAAGGTATCTTAAGGCTAAGATGATTGTGGAATCTGTCTACTGAAGCTTTTTATGTTGCGTTACATTTTTATTTTACGTTCTCTTCCTTGAATCGCTACCTAATCGTGGTGGAGGAGTTTGCGTGCCCCTGGGATCTTGGGAGCAGTGCAGTCTGGAGCTTAGCTCCTGGTAGTGTCTCCCATGGCAAATTGGTCACAGGTGAGGGCTCAGACGAGAAGTGATTCCCTAGTCTTCTATGAAGAGCGCCTTTAAGGAAATACAAACTTTGCCCGGATTAGGGACACCAGGGCCCCCTCCTGGAGCCAGGCTAGGGAGGGGAGCTTGCAGGCGAGCGCCAGGTGGCTGGGCTTTTCCCAGGACCTGGCCGGGCTCAGCCCGAAGAGGCAACGGGGATCTGCCTCCACATGGGCCCACCACCCGCGAGGAGAGGAATAGGGGAGGAGTGCAGTGTAGATCGGGTGGCAGACAGAGCGAGAGCCCTTGCGTTCTGGGCCCCGGTCATGAAATCTGGGTATTGGGACATGGAACTTCATCACACTGGTGGGGAAGAAGCCGGAGCCTGTACGGGAGGTTGAGCGGTATTGGCTAGATATAGTCGGCCTCACCTCTACGCACATCTCTGGCTCTGGAACCAAGCTCCGGGTTAAGGGTTGGAGTCACTCCTTTTCTTGATTTGCCCTAGGTGAGAGGCGGTGAGCAGGCGTAGGGAAACTAACATAACATGACATGAATGGCGAGAACAGGCCATTCAGCCCAACTAGGCTCGCCAGACCTATTGTCCCCTCGGCTGAGTGCCGTCGTGTTTGAGTCCATCCCAGTGAACGAGAGGGTCTCTGCAATTCATTTCCGAGTTGCGGAGGGGAAAACTCTCACTGTTGTTTGTGCTTATGCACCAAACAGCAGTTCAGAGTATCCCGCCTTCTTTGAGTCCCTGGGTAGGGTCCTGTTAAAGGATTCTACTAGAGATTCCATAGTTTTACTGGGAGACTTCAACTGTACAGGTTCGAGAGAACGATCTAGGAATGCATGCAATTCCCAATCTAAGAGAATAAGGATATGAGAACCTAAACTACTAAATGTTCACGCAGCTCGTACAACTGCGGAACACAGCCCAAAATGAAGGACTGACTACTCCTAGGAAAAAGAGCTCAGACTTTGCAGCAAGCTAGAAGTAAAATAAATCTTCCAAATGCTACCTAACTAACTGGCAAAAGTAAATCGCAACACTGGTCTAAAAGACCTCTGTTACCAGCGCCGTGTATAGATGACACTAAGGCAAACAGGTCCCATAATCTTGGGTAATTTATAGGATTCACACACCTGATATTAATCTGCGATTAACCTGAGAGGCAGCAAGGTAGTCACGAGTACTGTGGCAGAAGAAGAGCAGCCGATTAGCCAAACACATGTCGTTAGCATACGAAGCACCAAGGTAAAATGCTCTAAACAAACAAGTGATTAACAAAATCAGAATCCAATGCAGATAGGGTTTCCTCTTGAAAGGCAGGGGTATGCCCACCTAAGAGCTGAAAAACAGCTCAAGTGAAGGCAGAAAGAGACCTGATACATGACATCAACGTTCATGGGGGCAACAACGCAGACACTTGGAAGGGAGTGATCGGGAGGAACAGTCTCCCTGATCTGAATCCGAGTGGTGTTTTGTTATTGGATTTCTGTGCTAGATATGATTATCCATAACAAACACCATGTTCGAGCATAAGGGTGCTCATAAGTGTACCTAGTATCAGAGCAACCTTAGCCAAAGGTCGATTATCGATTTTGTAATCATGTCATCAGATCTGCGGCCATATGTCTTGGACACTCGGGTGAAGACTGGGGCTGAGCTGTTTACTGATCACCACCTGGTGGTGAGTTGAATCAGATGGCGGGGAAGATTGCCAGTCAGACCTGGGAAGCCTAAATGTGTTGTGAGGGTTGACTGGGAACGTTTGGTAGAACGATTTTCAACTCTCACCTCCGTGAGAGCTTTTCCCATATCCTGAGGGAGACTGGGGACACGGAGTCCGAGTGGACCCTGTTCAAAGTCTCTATTGTGGAAGTGGCTGCTGCGAGCTGTGGCCTTAAGGTTGTCAGTGCCAGTCGTGGCGGCAACCCAAGAACCCGTTAGTGGACTCCAGTGGTGAGAGAAGCTGTCAAGCTGAAGAAGGTGGCCTTTCAGGCTTGGCTGGCCCAGAGGACCCCCGAAGGACTCGGGGGACTCGGGCGAGTCGTTGCCCATTTCCCTGGTGGAAGTCACTGAGGTAGTTAAAAAGCTCTGCAGTGGCAAGTCACCGGTGATGGATGAGATTTGATGATGTGAAGGCCCTGAATGTTGGTGGGCTGTCATGGTTGACACGCCTGTTCAGCATCGTGTGGATATTGGGTTTAGTACCCATGGACTGGTAGACTGGGGTGGTGATTCCTATTTTTAAAAAAGAGGACCGGAGGGTGTGTTCCAACTATAGGAGGATCACACTACTCTCAGGAAATGTCTATGCCAGGGTGTTGGAAAGGAGGCTCCGCCCGATTGTCGAACCTTGGATTCAGGAGGAGCAATGCGGATTCTGTTCCAGCCGGGGAACAGTGGACCTTTCTGGCTGGATGGCTTACAGTGGTCAACGTCTCGGCAGCCCTGCAGCCACTAGAGTGACTGGATTTTTTTCAGTTTTTTTTTTCTGCTCTTCACATTGTGTAAATTGTACTATAGGACCATAACCACCATCTAAATGAGGTTATTAATAATGATCAAACTTTCAAATCGTATACTACAGCTTTATTTTAAGCGCAATAAAAGTAACTGCCACAATGGGGCAGACAGACTTGTGGCTTATTATCATTTCTATGGCGAGTACCTGATGTGGCCTTGAACAAACATCAGAGGGATTTGAAATGCTTCTAGAAAGAAAACTGTGTTTTGATGTCTGCTAATTACCAGTGAGCTTGGACAGCCTTCATTGCCTTACCATATGATTTACTTAAATCAATTCCCAGGTACTTTGCCTAATTAGAAATCAAGCCATTTATTCAGCCAACTGAGGAATCAAAACCAAGATGTGGCCTATAATGTTTAGGATGAGATAATGAGAAGCAGACAGACCTAACCAGGCTACCGTGTTAGATTGTAAGAATGTAAATGTGCTACACTTTGACTGGCTGTCATCATTCCTTGGTTCATCCTGATAAGTTCACCTCATGCTAGGGTGAATCCTGAGTAGCCCTCTACTTGCGGCCCACAGCTGTTCTTCCGAGTGACAGACGACAGGGCGAAGCAGTCTGAACTTTACCTCGTGGGCATGGTGTGCTACTACGGCAAGCACTACTCCACCTTCTTCTTCCAAACCAAGATCCGCAAGTGGATGTACTTTGACGATGCCCATGTGAAAGAGGTAATGTTTCCAGGATGGGAGCTGGCTCTTGGTGTAACGTCGGTCTCGCAACATCAAACCTTCCATCCACTGTCTTCGATCCCTCTTTGGCCCATAATCTAACAATTCACTTGGAGAAAAAATCACCTCTCGACAGAACAGAGGAGTTTATACAGTTGCCTAAATAAGTATTTGTCCCCTCCTTTATTTTTACTTATTTTAATTTTGAATGATAATGTCATTTATTGAATGAAAAAGGTTGTAAATCACTAACAACATTTAATCTAATTTAATCATGTAATTCACATTACAACTGTTTCCATAAAATCTTGCAGCAAAACAACTGCGACCAAATCTTTCAACTAACAAGGGATCAGTCTTTCAGATCGCTGCGCAGGAACTTTGGAACATACACTGCCCGGCCAAAAAAAAAGTCGCACACTCAAATATTAAGTTGGAACCCCTGTAGCTTTGATTACAGTGCAAATTCATTTTGTCATTGTTTTGACAACTATATGCAATGCCAGAACATTTATTTTAGATCAGAAATGCCATAATTTTTGGCCGAGATCTTGTCTTCTCGACATAATGGTTGAACCACTGTGGTCTTTCTTGAGCACATCCCAATAACTTTTACTGTGTCTAAGATCAGGACTTTGTGGTGGCAAATATGTTTGTGAAAATGATTCCTCATACTTGTTTTTGCATTCATGAGTTTCTTTGCTAAATACAGGCCAATAAGTTGCCTAATCTGAAATACTGTAACATCTTTTCCACCAGCAAGGGATGTGTCTTCCGACATGATTTTTTGAGAAATGAGTAGCGATGCGCTTCATCAGTCAGGGGAAAATTGATTTTTACCAGCTGAAACATATTAGTAACTGCAATAATGATCCAATTCTAGAATCTGTTCATTAATTTCCAAACGTTGACTTTTTTTTTTGGCCGGGCAGTGTAGTTAATTCAGCCACATTTGAAGGTTTTTGAGCACTAGTCGCCCATTTATGCTCTTGTTGTAGCATCTAAAATCATGACAATCTTGAAAATCTGCAAAATAAGACTTAGGCATACATATACACACCACAGGAACACAAGGGAATGAGGCATTCAAATGGATTACACACAAGACGGCAAACAAGGAAGGAGACAATACCTCTAAAAGACACGCGGGTTGCAGTCAAGGGGGAGGAAACAAGGAGACATGAGGGTTATGAACGTAAACCCGCACTGACCCCGAGGGACGATATCTGGTGGCTTTGTTGTCGACCCCAGATAGCGGCACGGATGAGGTAGGGGTGAAGGGTGTTGCATTCGGGCACCCAGGAACGCTCCTTGGGCCCGTTCCCCTCCCATTGAACAAGAAACTGCTTGCTGTGTCCCCTACACTGATTTTTGATTTGATTTTATTTGGATCTCTTTTAGCCATTGGCTAATCTTTCAAGAGTCCACAATTTTAAAAAAAGAAGAAAGAGGGGAAAAAAACTAATTAAAAAACAAACAACACACTGATAATAATAAGCAATCATACAGTGATTCATAATAGTTCACACATAATGTCCAGTCTTTAATTGATGATGTAATTTATCAACGGAAAAGCACTATCCAAACCTATCTGGCTCTGTGACAAATGCAAAAAAAAGATATCAGGAAGGGGGCAAATACTTTCTCACAGCACTGTATTTACTGAGAAAAATGTAGACGCTTTCAATACTTATTTTCCCTGCTGTATTTAGAAGAGTATAATGGGCATGATATGATCATAAAATACACGGCTGAAACACTCATTCATTTTACAATAATTTTTCATAAAGATTATCTCCAAGTTCACTTGAAGTATACTTCAAGGTATACTTTCATTTTCTAAAAGTTTTGAACAGAGTAAACTAGTAGTACTCAAAAGGTTTAATACTCTTTCACATAAATTGTCCTTAAAAATATACTTCTAGAAACTTGAAGCTGGACAAGTTAGTCCCAAGAAATATTGAAGAAGTACACTTCCAAGTTTTTTCTAAGGGCAGTATTTTCTTGTGGTTTCTATAAATATTGAAGTATTCCTTTTGGTACTCGGTATACTCCTACTTGATCATGAAAAGAAGTGGTATTTGTGCATTACTAGGTAGCAGTGATCAAGGTGTGTCTATAATCATATTTGTTGGAGTGAACCAAATTTGAGCTGAATATTAATATGAGTATCATGCACAGATCACTGGATTGTTCCCTTAATAATTGAGATGAATATCTGAACCTTGTTATGACATAATTATTTGTTGTTTGTCCCCCTCAGTATTAGAGAGGCAAGTGACCTGGAACATACAGGAGTTTGTCTGGGCCATATTCTCAGAAGTATTCCAAAATTACTGACCACAGCAGCTTAAAATTTCATCGACACATTCCTATAACATCGGGGTCTTACGTAGATTTGACTTTTGACCTGCGCCTTGCCATAGGTGAATGCTGCTATTTATTAATAACTAATTAAGGACTGTGGGGTTCTCTCAGCGGTCAGGGTCGGTTTGGGTTAAGTGTATTATCATCACTGCACACTACTGTACAACAAAAAATTGTGCATTTTATTGCTGGAGGATTATTGCAATGATTGGAAAACTTGTAATCATGGAAAACGGGTGAAGTTCAATCAACAGTTTAGAAGGATATTTGGTTGCTTACTGTACTTTCAGCAAAGTAGCTGTCATTGCTGAAAAGTTAGAGCCTGGATAACAGGCAGATAGATTAATGAAGAGGACAATAATCTTCTCACACAGGCCCAGTTGGTGTAAGATAACTTTCTTGTTCAGTAAATGATATGATCAACCTGCTCATCAAGGTTGTCTTTGTCTTATTATAAATTTTGTGCAGTTTTGTAATATCTAATACAATTATGCAAAAAATAAGACAAATTATTTTCATGCCAAGGTACACATTCCCCTCCCTGTCCCTCCGTATCATATAGCTTTGCTGTTTCAACTTTGAGACGCTTGGGAGATTGCTGCATTTTTCTCAGAAAATCTCCTGCATGTCAGGCATTTTGTGTCAAAACCTGGCGCTGCTGACTAATTTTCACTTTCCCTTATCCGCTCTTTTCCTTTCGCAAGACTTAACACCAGTGCCACTGAAAAGTGCAGTGATAATGCACAGATGCATTGCTAAGGCGGAAGCCTCCAACCTGGAAGTAATAAATGAGAAGCTCATTTTTTTACTGAAGGTATCTGCAGCGCAGTGCGGCACAAGAAAAATTTAAATAATGTAGATAGTTGCTGGTTCAAATTGGGCTTAGCATTGCCGCTGTCCTTGGGACTGCATTTCCTTACCTATAATCCCTCTGAAAAAAAAAAGAGGTACTGATGAGTAAATTGATTATGTAAACATGGTTTGTGGTTGGTCATTTGCATTCAGTAATATAATGTGACGAAAGAGAAGCACAATGTACTATTGTTCGATTAAGCGTGCCAATTATCTCAATAATGAATGCGTAAGTAATCCCAGAGGTTTCTCTTAATTTTGTTTCTAGTTGTAGTGCTTTCACTTTCACACTTTCAGAATGCAAATTAAAACCCAATTCAATTAAGTGAAATTGATTCAGAATAAATAAGAAAAACCGTGAACTGCTGACTGCCCCAGATTTGAGCACAGCACCCACTAACAACTAAATCTGAAATTCTTGAAGGGTTTTCATTGAACTGTTGAACCTCTTGATCTGGGTAGATTAAATATCACAACACCCAGAAAATGTTCGTTGTGGGGCTCGGAACAAAGAGTCCATTTTTCTTGAACCCTGGTAACCCAGACATATGAGAGAACTATATGTAATTTGTGCTACATAGGGTCTGAACGCCATTAAGCAACTATTTATTAACTGTCCTCCTAATATTTGGCCTGTATGGTGGTTCTAGGCAAGTTCCTGTCACTGGTAGGTGCATTCTGAGTAGACCTGATGTAATTGAAAAAAAGACTTTATATCTAATGCTGCAAATCATAACAAAGAGGAGGTACTTTTTCCTTGACGATGATTTTAAATCATTTGTGAAATGGTTACTCATTTAACACAAGCTCTTTCAATGACTTGTATAGATTAATCCTTTGAGCGCTGAATATATTTTCAAGGAATTGAAAATGTAGTCATCCTGAGCTGTTGAAAACCTATCACTTGTTTAAAAGAGCTCCCCTGCGGAAGCAGCTCCCCTAACTCTACCCTGCGGGAGCTCTTTCAAACAAGTTGCCACATGATAGGTTTTCAACAGCGTCTGGTTTTGATATCTTACATCATTGGGCAACTATATTTGCCCACGGTGCTGAAAGGGTTAAAACAACTGATGGGAGAGAAGATTTTTGCCACATTCACACCCAAATACATCCTCGGTTAAAGTGTCATTGCACAGGGTAAGGACGTGCTTGGTCTTTATCTCTGAGCAGATTGGACCGAAGTGGAAGGATGTGGTGGCTCGGTGTATCAAGGGACACTACCAGCCCCTGCTGCTGCTCTATGCTGACCCCCGGGGGACGCCAGTGGCACTGCAGAACCTGTCTACTCACCTTGACTTACAACATTGCAGCAAGCCCGGATATGACAGTGAAGACTCTGGTAGGAGTTGGCAGCACCGAGGCTCTGATGCAAGGAAGGGCCTCTCTTGCGGCTGTAGGGTTACGATACACAGGCATGAAGTACTAAACAGCAGTGTCATTTCTCTAAGGGAAATATTGTTAGAGTAAGCTTACCGCCATAGTTACTAGTTACATAGTTACAAACAAATTTTTTGCGTGACAGATTACATTCAAAGTCAATGCAAAGACGTGAATATACACGTTTAGCATGTATCCGTGTCTTAGCATTGACTTAGAATGAAAATCTGTCGCGGGAAAAATTCATTTCATGTCTAGTGTGGAAGCGGCTTAAGTCTTTTGTTGTTGCAATATTCGTTCACTATTTCTTGGCTAAATACTTTTCAGATAGTTTTGAGGGGAGGAACTTTTATCTGAGTACATTTGGAATATTGGCTGCTTTACGATGTTTCATGTCGAATATGCTCCAATGTTTTCGGAGTAGAGAAACTCCGCAACAGCCGGCGGAACGTAGCTAAGCACCTTAACTAGCTCAAAGAAAATAATAAGGATGATGGCGGAGGAAGTAACAGCTTAATGGCTGGTGTATTGCGTAATACCAACAAGAACGCATCGTCTCAACCTGTCAACAGCGTTATGAGTGTTCGTAGCCTTGGAAGTGCACTCTTCCTAGAAAGACTAGCAAGAATGTTCTTCCCAAGAATGCAAGTCCGTCATTCAAGCATTCTTGGTATTGAGAAACGGCCATATACTGCTTTGCCAGTTATTGATTATAGGTTGGCGCAGCAGCCAGGAGCCCCCTGCAGTCCACAAGATGCAACTGCACTCGACCGGTTCAGACCGACCTCTGGGCCACACCTCCTTATTTGCATAGAGGTTGAAAAGCCAAATGGAAATGGAAAAGGAAAATGAAACCGCCAAATGAGAAATTCAAATGGAGAAGCCAAATGGAAAATGGAAAATCAAAATGGAAAATGGCAAATGCAAAATGCCAAGCGTAAAATGGTAACGGAAATATGCAAACATAAATAAAAAATTAAATGATAATTTTATCTTTTCCATTTAAGCTTTTGATTTAAGCATTTCCATTTCCCATTTTTAGTATTACATTTGATGTTTCCCTATTGCTATTAAAATTTTCATTTTCAATTTCATCTTTACAATTTAAGTTTTCCGTTTGACAATTTACATATTAGCATTTTCAATGGAACGTTTCATTTTCATTTTATCCATTCATTATAATTTTAGATGTTTCATTAGGTTATTCAATTTGCTTTTTATTTTTAACATTTAATTTTGGTCTGATTATTTTCATTTTCATTTGCATTATGACCAAAAATACCCTTCATACAACCATGTCATTTGTTGCTAGCTTCTCTACCGCAGTAAGACTAGCGATTTCTGAGATAACTTCCAAGTTAGCTTTAAAGGCACAAGACAGTGCTTTGCAATATCTGATTAATTATCAGTAATGATCAAAATTTCGTATTGACACCAAACCGTTCCAACACGGCTGGGTTGCTTGTCTGTAAACACATAGCTGTTTAAAATATGTTCAGGCCAGTGCAATAGTTGGCCAGTAAGGTAGTTTCCTGAAGCCTAACTCAACAGCCTAACTAACTCAAACTAGGTCCTGGGGTGGACACTGTGTGCGATGGTTTTTTTTTTTTTTTTGCTCCAACTGGAATCAGGTAAGCGCGGCGAGTAAGCCATGGTTCTTCACAAAAATCTTCAGTTACATCTAACGACCTTTCTAGTGTGAAAGTGTAAATTAAGATGTAGGTGGTGTAGTGGATTTATACAGCGCTGAAAGTAAATGCGCAATCTTCAGTGCAATTTAGCTTGTATTCACCAGGTGCCTTGGGAAAATAAATGAACAGCGAAAAAAAAAAAATTCAAAAGGTTTTTCTTGAAGCCCAATTGCTTAAAGACTTTTTGAAACCTTGTCTCGTGGATTATTACGATCCTTGACCATTTACCATGACATGTTTTAGCCAAATGTAAGTGAATGAATACCACTCTTAAAATGTATCTATATTGGCGTATAATCTGATTTTTTGACAGGAACAAAGACTTGGTAATCAAAAAATGGATATCTCTTCAGGATTCTGATGAATAACATTGATGTTTTGCCAATTATATTTAAGGGATAATTAACAAGGTGTGCATTCCGCGGTTTTAATGCACGATGCGGAGGCAAATAACCGGTGGTTGCCTCCGTGAAATGCCTTAAAACGTGGAATGCTCACCTTTGAGTTGATTATCCCGCTCATACCATGGAAATTTGCCAGCAATATGAAAATTGCAGCATTCAGAAATTTTTGGTGAGAGTTTTGCTCAAAAAAAAAAAGAAACAAGCTGGTAATCATTAAACAGGCACCGCGCCTTCTCATACCCAATACTATAGGCCAAGCTAAATTGAACCAGCTATCTTAGTTCATCTTACTTTCACGGAGAAAGAATTTTTTGCTCACACTTACATCCGTTTACCAGCTGATGATTTGATAACGGATTCCAGCTGAGATGGAGATTATGCATAACATTATGCGCAATTATGCAGACTGTAGCTAACTTGCCACCAACAATTACAATGAACTCATAACGGTTTTGTGAGGTATCGATCTGAACGCGAGAACACAGGATTGCAAAAAAAGAGGATTTTATTGAGCGAGGGGGGTAACCCCCGCAGGGCAGAAGGCAAAAGTACAGTCCGCAATCCGCAATCCAAAAGTCAAAAGTCAAAATCCAGTGGGGCAGAAACAGAGTCGTAACCAGGGCAACAAACACAAAAATCGTAGTCGGGCAAAACAGATTCGGTACACAGGCAGAGGTCTGTAGGAGAAGCAAACTCATCAATCAAAGGGCAATCCGAATCGTAAACAGGGCAGCAATCCATAAAATCGAAGTCAAAAAACAGAGATGCAACAATAATCAAAAAAGGGCAAACCAAAAATCAGTAGTCAGGCAATCCAGTCAGAAAGATAAACACTGAGTAATCAAGGCAAAAAGACGCGTGGCACAAGAAGACTAGGAAAACTATTTGACAGAGACTGGCTGTGAGAAGACGCCTAATATACACTTCTGGGGTGAACACATGACCAGGGAGAACAGGTTCAGGAAGTTAGACTGATTACAAGGGGAAGGCACATGAGGGAGAACCTAATCACATGGAATTGGCCAAAGCCAAAATGTGGACAGGGAACATGAGACATTCCTATAAACAAACATACGGCTCCAGCCACGGAGTTTCTAACATGCATAGATAATTAGAAACAGGACAGCGCAATCAGGTGTGAGCTTTCACAGAAAATACAGCAAAGGTAATTAGGGCGAGCAAAGAGGCGGAGACTAGAACAAGGCGAGTGCTGAGAGCTTGTTAATAAATTAGTAAGTGCAACTAAACAAATCCTTGGTGCTCGTTAGTGAGTTAGTATTATATACAAGGTTAGTTGTTGTTCGTAATCTCAGATGAAAATAATAAACTGTTAGTATTGTTAGTTGATAGAAAAGAAGAGTGAAGCCAGCAAACGAGATCGGAAGGAAGATTGAAAACCAGAATCCAATAAATCACCCGAAGAGTGAAACACAAGACTGGGGCTGAGTGCAATGACAAGACAAGAGACCAGACGGGGGAGACAAAGTGCAAAGCAAAATGGAAAACATGAACCGGAATATGACTATGGCAAAATGTAATACATAGAAAAGTAAACTAAGACAAAGCTTGACAAATCAAAGTAACCAAATCACAATACATTATGCAAAGAATAGTCAGGCATAGCAAAGGGTCAGGAAAACAATAAAGCAAATATCAAAACATGGCAAGAACAAGGCAGGCATGGCAGAATCATAACAGGTTTCTGCAGTCAGCAAGCTGGAATCAGTCTGCTGGCATAGCACGTAGCTAGCGAACTGTCAGCAGTTGCTGATACATGAAGTGGACATGTTTGCTTCCTTTGTAACCGTACACAATTACAATCATTTAATGAATAAAGCCTGATTACTTTGCTGCTATAATATTTATGGTCATTACCGCTTGAGTACAAAGGAAGCCAACGTGTCCACTTCATATATCAGCAACTGCTGACAGTTTGCTAGCTATGTGCTATGCCAGTAGACTGATTTCAACTCGCTGACTCGTACTCAGTGAACTTCGCGTCGGGTGGTTATTTGCCTCCGCGTTGTGCATTAAAACCGTGGAATGCACACCTACTCGGTAAATATTCCTTAGGTGTTTGACTGAATGTAAATGTACGTAAATGTAAATCCCGTGGCGCTTGCTACCGCTGGAGGGCTTTGGGATTACCAGCTTAGCATCACATGGTGGTTTAGGACACTACAGTAACCAGAAAGCGCTCCCTAGAGAGAACTGGATGAGGGTGCCAGTACTGAGACTTGTTTGTTGCTGGCATCAGAATTAGTGATTATCTGGGATGTTTAACATTTGACACCCTAAACATTTCATTGACATTAAGGATTCCAATAAATTGTGCACAAAACATCACTTAAAGTTCAATGTGGAATCAGTTAATGGAAATATTTAAAGTTAAACATTTTTAATAAACATTTGACAATTCCACTAATTCTGATTCCAACAGCACAAAATTTTGAGCTCACCCCAAGTCCAATTTAGCATTTTTGTCAGGCCTCTCTATTGCCCTTAAAGGGTGTGTTAAGGAAAAAAATAAAGAAATGAAGGGTTTAAAGGGATTTCTATTGCCAGTATTTTGAATAAATTCCATGCTAAATGCTCAAGAGGTTTTAAATTAGGTTTTATGGTCCACGGGGTCCCCACTATTTGAGGTCGAACTTGACTGGACCCAAAATTATATATACAATCCTAAGTATAATGGAGAGACCTGTTATAATGCAAATGTTTGAGGTTTGACCTTATTCATGCTGCATGCACATTGTCCGCTTTGAAGGCTTCTCAAAGTTTTATAAAGTCCATGAGTGACTGATAATAAATGACGCCTAAGATAAAGAAGAATGAAGATGAAGAATATTTTTTGACTTTGTTTCTCGAGGGAGAAAGTGAAAAATGCTTTTCAGAACCCAGGGTGAACCCTGCTAAAGTAGTTAACAATGACTTCCTGTTTTGCTGGGGTGACAAATAAATATTTTTAAACCAAGATTTAAACACTGAGGATAGAAGATAACAGTCTAGCAAGAAGAAGACGAAAACCAGGAACTTAAATACATAGAGAAAACACTTAACAATGTGGAAATAGGGCCAAAATTGCTCCATGGCAATGCAAAGGACGTGTTTCCACTTTTTGCAAATGTTTGATTGCAGTAGTTGCCACTAAGGATGGCACAACCAGTTATGTTCAGGAGGACAATTATTTTTCCACAAGGGTGATAATGTGAGGTTTTTTACGAAATTAACCAAGAGCAAACTCCAGTAAAATGCAAAAGGATGCTTTACTTCTGAAGGGGGAAACCCCCCAACAGAGCTGGTAACAGTACAAATTGGGAACAAACTAATTACATGAATTTGGCTGTTAGCAAAACGCAGACAGGGATCACAAGAAAAAACTTTGGACAGAACAGCTCCAGTCACGGAGTACTAAAGTGCATAGATAATGAGAGAAAGAACAGCACAAAGCAATTGTGGAGACCCACAGAAGGTGCAGCAGAGATAATTAGGGAGAGATAAGAGGCGGAGACTAGAATAGGGCGAATGCTGAGAGATCGTTAGTCAATTAGTAAGTGCAGCTATACAATCCCGAGTGCTCGTTAGTAAGTTAATCAAAATATACAATGTTAGTGTTGATTAGTAATTAGCAAAAATAAAAAACTGTAAGTATGTGTTAGTAAGATAGCAAAAGTAAGAGGAAGGAAGAACACGAGATAATGAAAGAAGATTGAAACCCAGAAACCAATAAATCACCCGAATGAGTGGCACGCTAAACAAGGGACCGTGAGCAAATACAACACTCAAGACAAGACGGGGGAGACGAAGTGCAATGCATGGAAATGGAAACATGGCATAGAAATGAAACATGGCAAGGATACTATGAATAAATAAAGCATGAAAATAATAAAACATGAAATCTAAGTTACCAAAAACACAATACATAATCTAAGAGTGGTCAGACATAGCAAAGGTCAAGAAATACATGGGTCAATGAAAACATGGCCCAAGGCCAGGCACAAAACTTGTAACATAGCATGGAAAGGCAGGATCACAACAGATAAATGGTTTTGAATAGCTCTTTACCTTCAGGAAATGAAATGATAATTTAAAAGATTAATTTTGTGTTTACTCAAGTTGTCAATGTTTTATATTAAAATTGGTTAGATTATATTTACCATTCTTATATGAAAAATAAGAAAAAATAGAAGTCGGGAAGGGATAAAGACTTTTTTGCAGCTCTCTATCTTCTTAATATCGAGTCAAAAAAGTTCTGCAAGTACAAAGGCAAGTGATGAGTATTCAACGTTAAATAATACAATACAACCAATAGTGTTTTGCTCATGGCACAATCCTTTTCATCAACTACACGCAGATATTACAATGATTTAAATATTCTTGACTGTTAAAATGAGGGTGCTTTTAAGGTACCGAACTATTCAGTCTCCAAATTTGGCAGAAAGCTATCTGAATGCTCTTAGTTAAAAAAATCGTACATTGCCATGAATAGTTACACCAAAAATAAAGCAAATCTATCCCGAGGCTCTCTGTTTCCAATACGAGCACATGACAACATTCGCTGTTATATGAACATTCTTTCAAAATTCAATAAATTATTAATGTGTTCTATGTATATAGGAAATATATGAATGAATGATTTTCAAGTGGGAATTACCTTAACTCCCTCAATATAGGTAGAAATGAATGCTAATGGTCCCCAAAAACCTCTCCAAACGACGACAACAACAAACACATGCTTATTACAAAGTATTAAAATTTTTCCATTTTTAACCAGAGTCAGCACACATACTCATTTAAAAAATTGGTCATTTTACTGACAGGGGTTCCCCTGCAAGGAAACAGTGTGCGGTTACTACCTGCTCTGACATGGACGATGGGTTGGATTTTGGAGTCAAATAAAATAACGAAAAAAAAGTGAAAACTATTCACAAAGGAAAAAAAAGGCTGCATACTCAGTCCTGCTGTACCACTAAATGCCTGTAAAACAGATGCGATCTGCCACAGTACAGAGAGAGAACATCACAAGAAAGACACTTGTGCAACATGTTGTTCAGCTTCATCCTGCTCCACAAAAGGAGGCAGTATCACCTTCCTTCAGAGGCCTTTTCAGTTCTCTTATACAACAGAAGCACTAGCACCAGTGATTTGGCCCATTTACATAGCTGACCTGCTAGCATTCAACTAGCATACAAGCGTACAGCAAACTTAAACAAACATTTTCTATGCACGACAAGGAGCAAGTAGTCAATTCAGTTCAAGTTTATAATTAGAGTGCATTTAAAACAACAAATTTTGAACCAAAGTGCTGTAAAATGGTAAGTGGCAAAGAATAAAATGGCGAAACTAAAACATCCATAAAATCAGTAAATCTGTGATACGAAATCACCATCAACAACTGCACTGCCTATCGGCGAATGTCGTATTGCTGCGCAATACTAGTCCCCTACCGGTGTATGCATATTATATTTCCTAAAAAGTAGGTCAAAGTGACCTGAATAGGGTACATGACACACCCTCTCCCCAAGATGCATCCACAAACCAACTTTGATGTACCTAGGTCATACGGGATTGAAGTTATGGAGCGGACACGAATGAGGACGGACGGACTGACGGACTGACGGACGGACGGAGTGCAATCCTATAGTCCTCTCCGTTTCCGGTAGGGGACTAATAAAAGAATATAGAGCAAACAGAAGTAAATAAATTAATAAATAAAGACAACATGAAGTGCATGCAATTAAAAGCAACAGTTTAAAGACAAAGCATAAACAGCACAATAACTTGACAAAAACATGACATGACAAAAACAAAAGAACAGGCGGATGAAAAAGCAAGAGAGTACAAATAAGTATTCAAACATGATTTAAAAATGGCAATAGAAGGTGAAGACCTGATTTCCAGAGGTAGTGCATTCCACAATTTCGGAGCTGCAACTGAAAAAGCGCGGTCAACTTTGGTCTTTAGATTCGACCAAGGAGCTAACAGAAGCAATTCAGTGGAAGATCTTTGGGTGCATGCAGTGGAATAGGGTGAGACGGGGTCTGATATGTACTCTGGAGCAAAACCACGGAGAGCTTTAAAAACAAATAAAACTTTAAAATCAACTTGAAATTTAACTGGTAGCCAGCGTAGGGCTGCCAACACAGGTGAGATATGGTCCCTCTTCCTTGACCCAGTCAAGAGCCAAGATGCAGCATTCTGAACCAACTGAAGTTGGGAGAGGCAAGACTGTGAGACACCCAAGTATAGAGAATTAAAAAAATCCAAACAAGATGTAATAAAAGCATGGATAACAGTCTTCAGGTCTGCTTGGGAGAGCAGAGGTTTTAATTTGGAAATACATGGAAGTTGAAAAAAGCTACTCTGAACTAATTTGGCTCTCAAAACTGGGTGAAGAATCAAAGAGGACACTGAGATTATTAATTAGAGTGCGTGTTTGTCTTGAATGATTTAAGTCTAACCAGGGAGGCCAAAAATATTAACTTCTGTTTTTTCCCCTCATTTCATAGGAGAAAATTGTTGTTCATCCAATTTTTTACATAATTTAAGCAATTAACTAAGGGCTACAAGAAGAAGGTATGATCAGGTCTCAGAGAAACATACTGCTGAGTATCATCAGTGTAACAATGGAAAAAAACCTTGTGTTTCTGAAAAACAGTGCGCAGTGGGAGCATATACAGGGAAAACAAGAGGGACCCTTGAGATACACCACAGGTGATTGCAGCTGAGGATGAGGACAGATTTCCTATCGGTACAGAGTCCTTTAAATATGGTGTAAACCAATTATGGGCAGTGCCTTGAATACAAACACCAAATTTAAGGCGGTCCAACAGAATGCCATAGTCAATTATATCAAAGGCCGCAGAGAGTTCCAGTAATACGAGCACAACACAGGACTCTGAATCAAGAGATGGTAACAGATCATTAGTCACTTTCAAATGTGCTGACTCTGTACTGTGTGAAGACCTAACACAAGATTGACACTTGTCAGTGATTTTCTGTTGATTTAGATAAGAAGAAAGCTGGTAAGAGTCAACCTTCTCCAAAGTTTTTGACAGAAATGGTAACTTTGATATAGGTATAATTTTTTACTGTAGTGTCAAGATTAGATTTTTTTCAAGAGAGTCTGGGCCACAGCTTGTTTGAAACTGAGCGGAACTGGACCATGCTGCAGACTAGTGTTTATTATAGCCATAATGCTTGGCACAATGATAGACAGTAGTTCTTTGAAGAGACGAGAAGGTAAGATATCCAGAGTGCAGTTTGTGGGATGCATATTTGAAAAAATGTCACTGAACTGAGAAAGAGAGACAGGCTGGAACTATAAGATGATTCTTGTCTGTGAAACACTGTAAAAAGACAGGACACAAGCTGGAAGCTGCATCTGTAAAGATGTGGGAAGAGGGATTGGTGAGCTTATTTCTTGTACTAAGCAGCACTTCTGGCTAATGTGAGTTCCTTGCAATAATATCAGACAAATAGATAGTTTTTGCTGATTTAACATCATGCTGGTATGATTTTAAACTATTAATTAAAATTTGATAGGAAACTTGAAGCTTGTCTTTTTTCCCCATTTGTAAGTATTACTCACTGACTGTAATATTCAAAATGTACCTTTTGAATAAAAAATACATTCCACTACCAGGAAAAAGCAGGCAATAATGCTACTCTTGCTGGAATGGAAATCAGTGCACCAAACATCACAGCAGGTATACTGAATAAAAAGAGAATTAACCTAGGCATTCTGTTTTAGTGGAATATGATATAAATTCTAAAACAGATGGCTGCACAGAGCAATATGCCACTATATCCAGTATTATTATATCCCCAAACGCCAAATGGCGTTTCGGGGATATTTCGTTTTTTTGTCCGTCCGCCGCCGCACCGCCCTACGTGTTAACGCGATAACTTCAGTAATATTTCAATTAGAAATGTAATGTTTTGCATATCAGTAAGTATCGTAAAGAGGAAGTACTGATTCGTTTTTGGACAATTTACAATTTCTAGATTGGCCACCAGGGGCCAAAAATGGAAAAATCACTGTTTTTATCATATCTCTGGAAAAATTTGTCCGATTGACCTCAAATCAAGCGCAAATGAAAGGTCATGACCTGAGGATGTGTCACACGATGACATTATACCTGTTTGGTTCAAAATTTTGACACAAGGTGGAGCTTTGCCACATAAAATTCACCATTTTTGCCATATCTTTGGAACCATTTGTCCAACTGAAATGAAACTATGTGCATCTGCAAGGTCATGACCTCACAACGTGTCACATCATGACGTCATACCTGTATGGTTCAATATTTTGCCACCAGGTGGCGCTTTGTGATGGAAAATTACCATTTTGGCCATATCTTCAGAACCATTTGTCCGATTGACCTGAAATTAAGTTCAAATGAAAGTCTATTCAAGGTCTATTCAAGGACTGGGGAATTGGAGGATTGGGGGGGGTTCAGGGACATACCGCCTCCGACGGCATAAGCCTAGTTAGTTGAGGTTAATGGTTAGTGATAATAACCAATGTCACGAAATTAGCGACGCTGATGACTTTTGCAGCTGCAATATTGCAAAATTTAGAGAACATGTGTCCTTTCACTGTCCAATCACATCTGCACACATCATTTTAATAACAGAGCACACTCTTCAAACACTGTTGATCAGGATAATGCTATGCTATGTTCATGCTTGCTACTTTGTTTGCAACAGTAATTGCTCGCTTCGTGAAGTTTGTCATTTGTACCTAATATCTGTCATTGCTGGTCATTTATTTTTTGATCCCATTGTTGCAGTTTTGTTGTGCTGCTCACCCACTGCCACCTCAGCTTCCACCTGCTTGTTTCCATCTGCTTCTGTACACGGGGGATTTGGTGTCTTTTGTTCAGGAGGTAGATATAACTTCTCCCTGTATTCAGGATAGTGCATAATTATGCACAGCGGTTACCCAGAGCAAATCTATTGAACGAACAAACCAAAAGTTATGTTTTACATCATACTCAATAAGTGGCTTTCATTTTAATACGTGAACTGTCCTGACTTAACTAGGCTACAGCAGTATCATAGTGATGAACTAAACTAGGCTTATGCCGTCGGAGGCGATGGCTTGGGGTATATCCCCAAACGGCCCCAATCCTCCAATTCCCCAATCATTGAATAGACCCAATACAATATAAAGCCCCTCAGGTCATGAACTTTCGTTTGAACTTAATTTCAGGTCAATTGGACAAATGGTTCTGAAGATATGGCCAAAATGGTAATTTTCCATCACTAAGCGCCACCTGGTGGCAAAATATTGAACCATACAGGTATGATGTCATCATGTGACACGTTGTGAGGTCAAGACCTTGCAGTTGCACATAGTTTTATGTCAATTAGACAAATAGTTCCAAAGATGGTGAATGGTGAATTTTATGTGACAAAGGTCCACCTTGTGTCAAAATTTTAAACCAGACAGGTATAATGCCATTCGGCGTTCGGGGATATAAATATTCCAAAGAACAATACTTACACATAGAGGACTAAGGATCTTGATTATAATATAGGCCTCCTCCTCCAAAGAATCAATACTGTTAGGCTCCGAAAACCCTCATATCCTGACCCCTGGGACTCACTCCCTGGGTCCACGTCTGTAAGATTGAAATGTAGGTTTTCCTCTCTCATAAAAACAACGTAAACTCTGTGGGAGAAAAATATTCTCAGTCTGGGCCAGTGGACTAAGTGTTCCTCTCACCCTTGTCCAACTGCTGTAAAGGAATGGATTCATTCTCCAGAGTCTGATGCGATTGGGTTTATTGTAAGTGACTCAGAGTGAAGAGCCCAGTCTCATCTGGAAGCGTTAAATATTGACGCTACCTGACCACACGTTGATGTAAGATGCAAAAGGTCCTTATTTGATGCCAGTTTGAAACAAACTCCCTAACCCATAACCCTTAACCAGAATCCTAAGCATCAAATAATGACTCCTGAAGCTTTCTTTTGTGTTGTATATCAATGCTTAGTCAGCTAGCATCACTGTATGACGAGTCGCGATGAGAATATGTTGAAGTGAAGTGCCAAAACCCAGGCTGGTCAGTGCAAACTAAGGCTAGGTTCAGATTACAGGATTTTTGGGCTGATTTATCCCCGATTCACCCCTCCTGACAATCGGCAGAGAAATGTTGTCTGGGACCTTGGTCGGTACCGATGTTCGATCCAGATTATCTGGTAATGTGCGGGGTTTACCAATCCAATCTTAACCCTCCCGACTTGCTGCAGACTGATCGGGGCCGCCCTGATAATTTTCAAACATGTTTGATATTTCGGAGTGAAAATCTGGATGATTACGTCATTACTTGCCGAACGGAACCACAATAGCCAATGAGAGACAAGACTCAAGCTGACGGAGCGGAATGAAGGCAGTTTGAAATGGCGACGGCAAACAGACAGCAACAGCAACTTGTTGTACGGGTGCGTTGGACGGCTGAAATGGAGGAAAGGCTTGTGGATATGTGGCAGGAACACGAATGTCTTCCAAGGCATATCATAACTGCATAAACCCGGTGACCAGCTGCTTTTGTCATAATAGCGCCAATGGTTTATTTTCATTACACCAAAACAATTCTACATTTTAACTGTGCAAAATGTCGCTTTTGAACTAGCTAGCTAAATGTTTGCATTTAGCAAGTATGTGCTTCATGTCACTCTCCATTTTTGAATGTTTAAATCTCCGGGCTTCCCCATGAGATCACGTCAGATGGAGCGCCATATTATCCATATTAAATCTTAATAATATTCTATCATGTGAAATGCACCATAATTTTCAAATCCTTTGCTGTGCACATGTTTAAGATTAGACAGCTGATTATCTGTGAAGATTCTCCTTATGTGTGTAATGCAACCCCATTTCAAAATCGATTAGGATTTAAAAAATCCTGTAGTCTGGACCGGGAATAAGTAGCATTTATTCTTCAACAATCACACAACACAGACTGACCACTGATTGTCAAGTCTCCCCTTTATGCTCCACCCTGGACAGGACTAGGACTTGATTCCTACTACCTTATCAGACATCATTAGTTCCTGATTGGTCCTTTGTCTTAATTGTAACTTTACACCCTTAGTTTCAAGTTTGCCAGAACTGCCTTTCATAAAAAGTATTAATTGAAGCACTGATTACTAAAACCCCACAAGTCAAGTCAAGTCAAGTGTGACTTATGGGGTTTTAGTAATAAGTGCTTCAATTCATTT
The DNA here is from genome assembly GCA_029721435.1 of Gymnothorax reevesii. NCBI lineage: Eukaryota > Metazoa > Chordata > Actinopteri > Anguilliformes > Muraenidae > Gymnothorax > Gymnothorax reevesii. The sequence continues at coordinate 39,717,697 of CM056582.1, read as the reverse complement.
TAGGCCTCCCTGGTCACTCGTGCACTGCACCTATCCATCTTAAACTTAAACGTCACCTGAGAATTCAAGTGCCCTCTAGGTTTCCACCAACTTGGGGACCCAAGTTGGCTGGATTCTTGGTTTTGTCCGGAATAAACCAGAATACACTGGTTCATGGTAGTGTGGCCTCTTACTAGCTGACTAAGAATGGTCATTCCGGAAAAAAAGCATACACGATCGCCCTTGAGCCGGTCGCTGGAGCTTCTTATGTGGTTTGCTGACAGATTGATGAGTTTTTAGCTTTTTCACAGTTCTGTTCGTTTTTTTTCAGCGTCTCAGAAAGCCATGTAAACCTGCCTCAGTTCTCTCTGTTCAGCTGTGATTATGGCTATACTTTGATCTTAGAATATTAAGATGTGTAATTGAAATGCACAATGTTGAGAAGACGCAACCTAATTTGCTGTTAGGCAGCGGTTTTTATACTTTCCCTGAAGGCCCCATTAAGTTCTTTCTTTATTATCGAAAAGTTTATGGTGTCCTCTGTTGCATAAAATGCTTGTCAGTCAACAGATAATTATTGAGAAAGTGTAATGCGGGCATTACCTACAGCTTCCTTTTACGCAGTGCATTGTTAGCAGGAACAAATCAATCAGTGTTTCTGTGCGAGATTGTTAGAGGTGATAACTGACCAACTGAATCCTGTGAGGGACGTTTCTTTATGTAAATCAGTGGTAGGGTAATACGTAAATTTAATACCTAATGACTATGAAGGACAGAAGAATGACGTCATATCAATACCATGTTGAATTTTTGCCTCAGAAAGCTGATTTTTTTCATTGCAAATTTGGCTTACCCGTGGAATTTTGTGGCTTTAGCTTGCTGCTACAACAGAAACTGAATTTTTTACGGCGATATAATTCTTATCAAAATGCTATTGGACAATAAGTGTGAAAATAGGCACTTTGCAGATCTGACATCATTGAGGAGCCTAATTCTTACAGTTCCTCAGAGACAGTGGTGGGACTTGACAAGTCCATGGTTTAAATTCTTTTCAAACTCTGCTTCTTCGTGAATATTCAACGTTCATTTCACGTCTACCCCATATTGCTAGCATGCTGCAACCTATATCAACAGTTCCATGATGCTAGTGACAATGATCTGCTCCTTTGCGCAAACGATTTCATGGGGATAGTCTCATGGACCGGATACTCTGAGCGACAGTAGTTAGTAGTTAAAATTACCAACTTGGGCTTTGCACTTTTTGACTTGACTGTTAAAAACAAGTTTGTTGGGTTAAATGTCACTGTGCATCTTTATTTCTAAAAATATATACTTAGCTCTTCTTGAACTCTCTGGCATTTTAGTGTTTTATTCTTGCTTCTGATAGTGAGAGAATAGCTGCATATGAGTTGAAGGCATAGCAGTGTTTGAATTTGCCACCTTAGAGCTGGCTTCTATGGACACCTATTCTCCTTCTACCCCACTCTTAGTTAAAAAGGCAGTGAACTGCCACTTAAAGGATCAGTGTGTAAGATTTAGAGCCATCTAATGGTCAGATTATAGATTGCAACCAAGTGACCATTCCTTTTCTCAGAAAACCTACAGTGGCCGCAAAACTTGCGAAAACGAGAAAGGCGCTCTCTTGTGTCAGTGCTTTATTCATTTACTTTTTTCCTGTTCTGGGCTACTGTAGAAAAATGGCAGCGCAATATGGCGGCCTCTACGGAGGTGGATCTGCTCCCATGTAGGTTGAATATCTTATTCTAAGTGAAATGAAACTCAAAGATTATTGTTTTCACGTGATTATTCACTACTAAAAAAGTAGTTATGAATGTTATATGCCATTTCAGCCAAAAAATCAATCTAAATTCCACATACTGCTCCTTTGAAGATCAAGGCATTTCATTTTCATTTTCTTTGGTTTCTGGTGTTAAAATAATTGTTGGCACATGTGGTGGGTGGTTATGTGCCATGGCTTGGGTTGCCTGTTCCCCTCTCCCCACTCCCCTTGCCTTTAACCCCTTTTGCTTGATGTTTTCATTACGGTTTCAATTTGCTAATTTCCAGGGCGGGAACCGTCCATCTCTAGTGACACACGCACAGACTCTTCGGCAGACAGCTACACGCACAGGCGCTCTCACCCACACCACGTGTCCATGGCCAGTCGCCTGTCCTCAGATTCGCAGGGTACGGTCATCTACTGCCCCGATGATGATGATGATGATGATGATAAGGGATCCCAGAGCAGCATGGACACTGCAGGTCTGTGGACACTTCGGCTGTCTCTCCTTCTATCAACCTCTACTTCACTCATTTTATTGCAGTCGTAATCAAAGTGCTTCATTGATTATATGTCTTACCCCATTTCAGATAAAGTTGGTGCGGTATGATAAATTAAAATTATGACTGAAAACATTGATTTGTAAATTATCTTTGATCGGAGTTACACTGAAAACAATGCAGTAATACATTATTTGATGTTTCACCTCCCATGAATTTTAATCACCTTTCAAAATAAACACACTTCAATTTAGATTCTTACTGTTATGATTCTGCTCTGTTTGCCAAGTTTTTGATGTTCTGTCTGATCTCTGTATTGCCTGATCATGCCTTGAATTGTGCATTGTGATTTGGTTACCTGATTATGTTCTTGTTTAGTCTAGTTCAGTTTTGCCATTTGTATTTTGCCATTCCTGTTATTATTCCGGTCCATGTTTTGCTTTCACCCATGCATTGCAATTTGTCTCCCCTGTCTGGTCTCAAGTCATGTGATTGCTCACAGCCCCAGTATTGCGTGCCACACTTTCTGGTGATTTAATGGTTTCTGGGATTTCAAACATTCCTTCCAATCTTGTTTACTTCCTTCATCTTGGTTTTTCTAGATTACAAACCAATACTAACAATTTGTTGTTTTTATTAAATTACTAACCGAGTCTAACACTGCACATAGTACTAACTTACTAACAGGAACTAGGGCTAGTATAGCTGCACTCTACTAATTGACTAACGATCTCTCAGCATTCGCCCTGTTCTAGTGTCCGCCTCTTGCCTTCACTCAATTTACTTTGCTGTGCTTCTAGCAGATTCTCTGCACCTGTCTAATCACTCTTCTGCCACTCACTCTGTGCATGTAGAAATCCCTAACCGGATCTGTTTGTTCTGTCTATAGGCTGTCGTGATCCCTGTCCGCATTTCGGCTTTTGTCTATTTCATGTGATTAGGCTCTCCCTCATGTTTGCTTCCTTTGTAATCAGTCTGACTTCCTGCACCTGTGTTTTGTTAAGCATGTGACTTCCCGTGAGTGTATATTAGGAGTCTTTTCACAGCACTTCCTTCTCAGAACCTTTCTCTTGTTTACCTGTGCTGCTATCGTCTTTGCCTTGTACTAATGGTGTTACTCTTCTGACTGGACCGTCCGACTTACGATTTTTGGCTCTGCTTTTTGGTACTATTTTCTGCATCTGTTTACGAACCCTTTTTGGCACAAAACTACGAGTTTTGTGTTTGCTGCCCAGTTAACGGTTTGGATTACGCCCCTGGATTTTGCCTTTTGCTTCTCTGACAAACCTGTGCCTGTGTACCGAACCTATTTTTGCCCGACCACGAATGCTGTGATTGCTGCCCTGGTTTTCGACTCTGTTTTTGCCCAACTGGAATGTGAATTTTTGGATTGTGGACGTTGTGCTATTGCCTGCTCTGTTGGGGGTCTCCCCCTTCAGAAATAAAGTCTCCCTTTTTTGTACTCTCTGGTTCTCGCTTGTGGTTCCTATACGTAATCCTGACACTTGCCACATATTTAAAGAAATATCAGGACAGGGAAGTATTTACTACTTAGTAATTTTGCCATTTTTTCATGGCAGTAAATACATTTTTTTAAGGACTGAAGACAAAATGGGCCTTATCTACTAAGGTCCAAGAGAGTGCTAAATTGCAAGCTTGTGGTAACATTTTGCACGTTTGGTTTGCTCACATTTTGCGGGTGATCTAAGAGTAATTGCCTAACTGACTGCTGGTGCAAACAGCATTATTTAAATGAGGACTTTGCGTGCTGCAGCCATTTCCCCCATGAACAGTTTGGAGAAAATGGACGAATGCAAAAGCCAGATGAAATTCGACTCGATGGAGTTGGAGGTGCTTGTGGAGGAAGCACATACTCTGTTATAAATGAACTGAATTTTACAGTTGAATTAATGCATTGTCTCCTAGTTATTTTAACTGTTAGTAGAGTTCTGTACGCATTTAACGGTGGTTTACATGTAACGTACACAGAACCTCTATTTTAACTGTAATTTTACAATCAGTTTATAACTGGCTAAAAAGGTGCAAGTTTATAACTGCATGCACTGTGTTTGAGGGGGGAACTATTTGTACATGAGTACATTCAATCGCTACGATTACTCTTGGGAAGCGAGCAACTGCATAAAACTCGTTTTTGGTTCCATTCAGTGCTTCCTGTGTAGATGTAAACTGAATGTACCGGCACATCCTGCGCAACACGGCATCCAGTATTTGAGACAGTGCACACGAGAAACCATTTTGGGAGATCCCAGCAGTGTTTTTTTTTTTTTAATTTAGCCCTTATTCAACCAGGAAAGTCCTGCTGAGATTGAAATCTCTTTTTCAAGGGAGCCGTGGGGGGAGGGAGAGAAGGAATTGTACAGCCAATTAGATCAGGGGATGATTAGGTGGCAGGTAGAAAGAGCTAGTTTGGAACTATGCAATGACACCACTACTCTTACCACTACTCTTATCGAAGAGTGTCATAGGATTGAAACGATACAACGAACTGGAATAATTATTCAAGAAATGGACCTTGGCTGAGACATCGAAGATGTCAGTGAGAGCTACTGAACTCTGGAACAAACCAGTTGTGAGAAAATGGAGAAGCAAGTTTTGTCATTGCAGGCAGGGCATCACCTCCTCTTTTAATGGTTCCAAATCAGCCCTTGGGCTCCAATTTCTTGGCGCAGTGCAGGTGGCGAAGCGTGGCGCTGCCCACGCAGTGGTAATTTCGTCCGGCGCAGCCCGCACAGTGGTAATTTCGTAAGGTGCAACACCGTGCGCAGACGAACGTGCGCCGAGATGGGTGTGGCGGCGTAGTAGGGGGAGGTGTCACTTATTCATCAAGATGCAGTGACAATTTTGTAGAAAAAGTCTTCGCTGCAGTTGCGCAGAAAGCTTGCCAGCTCCAACCTGGTTCATGTTCTGTGCAGTGGTAATTTGGCTGACCAGCACGCAGTGCACACATGTCACCGAAACCTCACTGGCAGGTTTCCAGAATGTCAGGCACATTTCAATACAGTAAATAATTACAGCAACCACTGTTTAATGTAACTATCTGAATCAGCACTTAAATTATAGTATCTATATCGATTGTCCTGATGTCAGATCAAAGGCGGTTGGCACACGTGATGGAAACTCGACCTGACTTAATCAACGCAACTGAATCAATGATGTAAATTAACAACTTCACATCTTTCTCAGCCAACCACAAACTGCCTCGGCATCAGGCAGTGCATATATAATGCTTCCGCTCCATGCTCGCTCGCAGCCGCTTGCACGCTGGACGCGAAACAAATTTTTTGCACGACTGATTACAATCAAAGTCAATGCAAAGAGCTGTCGACTTTTCTTGGTCTTTTTATTCGTCTGTTTTCTTCCTTTGAAGATAGACATTCGGTCTTTCTTTTGAAAATTAGTCAGATGGATCGAACAGATTCACGCTTTATTTCCACAGCAAAGATAAAACAGTACTTGCAATCAGAGAGCAAATCAATTCCATGACCATTGACAGTGTGAATAAATTATCGAATGCACGATCAAGACTGTCCGACGCGAAATGCAAAATACTCCATGTCCGGCACCCAGCAAAAAATAGAAGTATTGATATGAGAACAGATTTATGACGGAATAAAGAATAAAAATACATATACATCACCAACCAACAGAACATACAAAAATGATGACCCGCAAATAAATTAATCGCAGTGTTCGTTGGATGTTCTGTTGTAAAAATGTTTCTTTTTTTCTTTATTTCGTTATCAATCTGTTCAAATCGTCCTCTTTTTTTTTTTTGGCTGTCAGACACGGAGGCATTGTACATTGTCTCGCGCCAATGTCGACTCACTTTATTGAGCAGCGCTTAAACAGAAACATTGATTGAAATTGTCGGTACTTATCTTGAAGAACTGAGCCCTCTTATCAAAACATTAATGTTTAACATCTAAAAGAGTCAGTAGATTTGAAGAAATTAAAAACAATAATAGACTGTCGGACACGGAGATATATTAAAACCCTGTCAGACATTTGGACACAAGACACAGCTTTCAACGCAATCTGTGGAGTGAAAAATTCGTTTCGCGTCCAGTGTGCAAGCGGCTTAATACTAGTATACAATTATTGTCACTTAGGTTTTATCGTTTTTAGTGGGGGAAAGGAATACAGCCTGATTGCTATGATCTCGTACTGAGTTAAGATCACATATTGAAAATAGATGAGTAACGTATCTTGCATTGTTGTGAATGCATATTAATCCCAAAATTTTAAGCAGCAACAGGCTGTAATAATAGGAACACGCTATCCATCGTTTCTCTTGCCAATAAGCAATATTTGACTCGGCAGTGTTATACCCAAACACGCCTTCTTTGCCAACTTGCGCTGGAAGGAGGGACAGAGGCGGGACAGAGGAGTACTTGCGCCAGGCTATGCCGGGCACGAAATTGCAACATACGCCTGGACACACCCCGTTGGTGCGGTGCACCCCCCATTCGCCGCGCCTGCGCCAAGTCTACAAAATTAGAGCCCCTTATTTCATCTAACAGCTCCAAAATGGCATTGCTGGATAGGCAATATGTCTGGATTATTCTCTCCTCTGACATCCCAAACATTGTCATTCGGATGGAGAACACCCATTCATGGCTGTGTCTCCTCCTTGCAGCATTAATGGCATACATGTCTGTGCGCAATTACATGGAGCCAATTAGTACCTACCCCTCAAAGGTATTGAATTGCAAATGCGATCACCATCGCTAAAATTGCCTTAAAGGGTTTGTGAACAATAAATTTTATATGTTTTTAAAAAGTAGATTTTGTATATATAACCTCATTAAAATCAATGAAATTATATATAGGCAGTTTATCTTTTCAATAAATACACAAAATAATGTCTGTGGCTGCACAGCCACAAAGTTAATTAGGTGTCCGTGACATCCGATGACGTCAGAAAGGTCTTCATCTTGCCTAGCCGCTATCAAGGTCTATAGTCGAGGTGGTGTTATAGCTATCTGATCGTCGGCGTGTGCAGACAATATGGGTGACTCCGCAGGCACAGGTGAAATAAATCAGAGAGAGAGAGAGAGAGTGAGAGAGATTTTCCCCACAGACACACGTCAAATGTCCTGAGAGAGAGAGAGAGAGAGAGAGAGAGAGAGAGATGGTCACCGAAATAAAAAATTCAACTTAGAGACAACGAGAGAGCTCAAGTCGAGAACTTAGCTACAGCATGGCATTCCGCAACACTCGGTGAACTCAAAACACTACAGTAAAGAGACTGCTCTGCTTGAATCAGCAACCTATCAGCCAATCAGAAAATAGTATTTCTTGTTGCTAGGTGAAATAGCAGCGTCAAATCATGTTCTTCACTCGCGCTCTCCATGAAGTGTATTTTGGCTGAAAACAAACCCTGCTCCGATCCGGTGTCACAGGTGGTACCGCAACATCTCTTGTTTGAAATACACAAAAGAATTATTTAATTTAGCCTTTATTATACTGGGGAGTCCCACCGAAATAAAAAAAACGTACAGGTATGGCTAAACATTATCTTGTTCAAAATCTATCAACTACTCCAGGGGGAAACGCTAGCAAGTTGAAATCAAATTTTTAAGCTCATGTCAAATAGCATTCGCGAATGCCGTAGCTGGCCAGCAAACTCATATTCGTGACGCTTAGCACAGCTGTTAGCTGTGTTGTAAAATGCTTGATGTTGCAAAGTAAAAGGAAATATACACGCAACATGCAGATATAAGATGGATAACTGTAGTTGTATATCGCAACGTTTAATTGCTCGCCTGCTTGAGCAACCACTTCTGACAACGAGATGCGACGGATAACGCGGTCGGCATTCATTCTCCAAATAGCCTACAACGCGCACAAAACTTCCGCGACTGATCCTGGTGTGCTATCTAGCGATAGAATATTGTAACTGCATGCATAAATTTGCAGCTCCACGTCCACTGGCGGACACATCTGCACAAAGATACACCTTTGTTCTTCGCGAACGCGCAAAATCCGGATACTCCGTAAATGATGAATTCAATTAATGTTTTAATTTGAAACAAGTAACCAAGTTGCCGGTGTCAAAGTAACGAAGTGAAAGTATACTTTTTATCTTTTAAATGTAGTAGAGTAAGAGTCCCTGCTTAAAAAAAGTAATGTACAAATCCTCAAAAAAAAAAAAAAAAAAAAAACTGAAGTGCTGTAACGAAGTACATGCACTTAAATTGCAGCTTTGAAAACGGGATAATCAATCCCCCCCCCCCCAGAGAAAATCTCACGCGAGCCTGCATTCAAAACTTGAGAGCCCTGTGTTTCCATCTATGCGATTTTCACCCGGCTTTTGGAGCGAAGCCGCATGCGTATTTTTCCCATTAATTTCACAATAATAGCGTAGTTTAGACGTTTATATGGAAACACTGAGGAGGCACCATGGGCTGCATGCGATGTCCCATGTCTGCCCTGCAGCCTGTCGCATCCGGACTTCAGTCGTATAAATGGAAACATAGCTTTATATGGCTGCCCCGGGTCATCAATTAAGACCTCTCTGACGTCACTCGGGTTATGTGACCTTGGTTCTTGTATAAACCATGGACCTATAAGGAGATCTGGACGCACAACTCGGGTCGGCCACGTAATCCTCCATGGTCCTAGCGGCGAATGTGATATTGCACGTCACGTGATGCCATGGGGGCCAAAAAGAAATTTCTCCATAGGGAATAATTGAAAAAGACACGCTGATAAATCCGTGAATAATTTTTTTTGACAGCCACAAATTATCCATACCGAAACGGTTTATTTTTCTCTTTTAAATCATGAATGCCTCGTTTCTCGGCAAAGACAAAATCTTTTATTTATATTCAGGCTATGCGAACACACACGGGTCCTCATATGTAAGCGCGTTCCCGCTCCTCCGAATTTAGCACTGCAGCGGATGTGAGTGGGTGGAGCAATGGGCTTTCCTTGCCCTCTTGTTTAACATTAAAGACGTATCGTAGTCGGTGAAGCGAGCAGGCAAGTTACAGAGCATATGTATTGAGCGACATAAGAAACGAAAGTTAATTAAAGGCAAACCGGAAAATAAGTTTGCGCGTAATTATTGAAAATCAACTTTATTACTAGCGTGTGCGCATTTACACTCGTTTTATCAAACTTTTCTTTGTTTTGCGGTAACTACGAGTAAGTTATCCAGATAGCAAGCTCCTCCGCTCCGGATTTGCCCCGGCTCTGAGCCGCATCAGCTGGAGCCAGGGCAGATCCGGAGCGGAGGTGCTTCGCATCTAGGTAACCATGAGAGCACATTAACTAACTAAGTTAGCTAACTTGCGTTTCTTTTGTTGCTCAGTATATTTTTGCCATTTTAATTGATGAATGGCCGTAATACGTAATATGTAACTCAGCACCTCGATTGCTGCATTTCATGCAGCGCGAGAAAATGTACAGTAAGCTAAGGCCGCTGTTGTGACATCCTAGAACCATGTACGCAGGCAACACTCACCTTACTTTTTCATATTAAAATGAAATGGTTAAATCCATTAATTGCATTGTGTATTTCCATTACTTTGAATAGCACCAATTCGCATCACTGTATACTGATGCGTTATGCTTAACGTGTCAGCTGAGTAGCATCTAACGCAACGTAATGTGCATTTATAGCAGTATATAAATTCATTTCGAACACTGCTTAGCGATCCATTTATCAGCCTAACCATTCTTCGTTGTTAAATTACTTACCGACCTTCATACATGATGACGAAACTTTTCGGCAACTTGACTTATGAGATCCAAAATGATAACTATTTTTTGTTCATGATCCATTTCTTCAAGTGGGTGGAACAATGCGCATTCCTTGCCGTCCGTCTGTGATGAACATTCTATACGTGGCCAAGTCAATCAAGCGAGCTGGCGTTACGGTGCAAATATTTTATCAATTTTATTTTAATTGATGAATGGCCGTAATATACTCGATTGCTACACTCCATTATGTAGTGCCGCAAAATGAACAGTAAGCTAAGGCCGCTGTTGTGATATCCTATATGTACGCAGCTAACATTCACCTCCCTTTTTCAAAGTTCATGATTATCATTGTAATGAATTGTATATTTTCATTACTTTGAATAACACCAATTCACATTTCTGTACTTTGATGCATCATGCATCATGTGTCAGCTGTGTAGCATCTAACTTAATGTCCATATGAGTGCATTTATAGCAATACATAAATTCAGTTCGAACACTGCTCAGCAAACAATTTATTAACCATTCTTCAGTCTAAAATTAATTACTGACTTTCATACTTGACGACGAAACGTTTCAGCAACTTGACAGCTGACATCCAAAATGTTAATTTTTTTGTGCATGATCCGAACATCCATGAAAGTTCTGAACATGCATACACAATTTTTGTGGTACAGCCTTTATTAGATCGAAGTTTTGGGTAGGTGGAAACGTCAGAGTATACTAAATCTGAACATCTAATGTTCCTGAGCAGCATCTGAGATCAACCGGAGTGATGCAGGTAGATTTGACGGTGTGGCTGATTTTCATCTGAACGAAGATAAATACGAGACCTAATGTCGGATGTAGCTGTCATCATCCATCTGCTCACCCCCACCACCTGTCATTATTGTCACCACCAAGGCATTATTTACATGTATATTTTAAAAATGTTTTCAAATAGAATTTTGTGTTTTGTCAGTTTTTGATTTTTTTTTGCCAGCTCTGCTTAACATTTGAAGATGAACTCAAGTACTCAAAATCAAAAAGGGGTTAAATGCTTAACTTTCGCAGAGCCGACCATTATCATAAAATTAAGTACCACAAATACAATCGATGTTAACTCGTACTTAGAAATGAAACGTAGAGATGGTATTAAAATTATAATCGAGACAGACTTTATTGGAAACGGCTTTGGGGGTGGATAGAAAGGCACGGCCTCTGGTTCGATGACATGCAGAAATTCATGGATGAACGGTTCAGTGGACTCAAAGAGGCTCAGATATCTGGGGAAGGACAGAAAAAAGGGGGAAAAAAGGTAAAATAACGCAGTACAACGTCATTTCACGGTAGACCCATTTTATTCTACTCCACGGAATGGTTATAAGTTACGTAAGCTAGCTTACCAGAATTGAAAAAAGTTTATAAAGCTCCTGACTTTAAAACATATCAGTTTATAAGGTAGGTGAAGTGCGTTGTGCGTTCGGTTTGTCTTTTATCCGGAAAAAGATAATGGAATTCGCACGCAGACAAGCTAGAATTATCTGACTCCGATAATGTGGTTATTCGGCGTTGAACTAAAGAGAACACGAGCCTGTAGTGCTTTTCCCAATAGCGTAGTTGCAGAAATGTATACGTCCATTCAGTCAGTGGTTCCAACTATGGAAGTTAGCATCTGTGATTTCGGGACTCGCACCCCTGAGCAATGTCATAATAAAGTTACGCAACAGCAAGTCAACTATTTGGCCGAGATTTTTGAGTTGAAATCAATAGTATTACTTCCCTGTCAAAGTCGTTTTTCACATTTGTTATTGCATTTGTGTTTTAAAATAGAAAATCTCAAACCCTAATTAAACCTTTACCGGCGGCTATGTTTCGTCAGGGCGCAGTCTGCAGTGGTCAGACTTCCATTTCCGGTGAAAAGTGATCATGAACACGCACTCTAGGTCGGAGTTCCACGAGCCCGAGCCGTTGTCATGGACACCTCGGATACCAGCACGTTCATAAGCCCCACACTACGCATGTGTGAGCAAAAATCACACAGCGCATGTCCGCGTGGCTCCGGAAGCTTGGCCCCCATGTCGGATTGCTGCGCCAATTTTGGAAGGAATTATATATGCCCCCTAGCTCATGTTCAACTCTTTTGAGTTTTTTTTTTTTTTCAGTGAATCTTTTGGAGAATGGATATGTTTATTCCTCAACAAGAGTTTGTATGTTTTGTAGTTATATTATTCATAAAAATAAATTTTAAAAAAAGAAAAAAAAAAGGATTGCTGCGCCACTGAGCAATTTCCATTGAAATGAATGGGCGGCCATTTTCCAATTGTATATCCAGTGAAATATAAAACATCCTTGGTATAAACGCTACAGGGCGCACTGTCATGTACATTTGGCCCGAGAAAAACATCATTTCGAAAAATATGTTTCCAAAACGCACATATTTTGTATTTTTACTATACATATATTGGATTTTATGTATTAAATGCAGTTATGTAAAGTTAGTTCAGAAACCCTTTAAGGCTTGATAAGTCACTATGCATGAGCTAAAATTTTGTATTTCCATTTTCTCCTCCCATATTTTGCATGCTAGGATAGACACGCCCCTTAATTCATTAGGGTCAAAAGTACTAACTGCTTAGAATGTGCAAATTTTTACACTTCAAAGACACAATTCTCAGTGCACACCCTTAGTAGATGAGATTGCGTGAGAATTTGCAGGTGATATTGCATTTGCACACGTTTTTATACACGCAAAGCTTTAGTAGATCAGGCCCTAAGTGATTAGGGTTTAAGGTGTGCAGCATCATGGGCTCTTTGTTGTTGCATTTTTGTTTGAAAATGAGCAACTCATTGTTTTTTGTGGACAAGGTGGGACAACAGGCAGGCCAGTCAAGCACCCGCGCCTTCTGCTAATGCACCCATGCTTTTGTAAAAAGCTTGCAGAATGCTGTCTTGTGTTGTGCTGAGGAAATATGCTAGAGTGTCCCTGGAAAAGAAGATCTCTCTAACTGTGGGAACTCTTGAGGGATTACAGTGGAGTGCAAAATTTGGGCACCCCACTGTACTGTGATGTCTGCTGTTGCCGAAGTTATGAGCAAGGTGTTGACTAGAAGAATCTTAGATGGGGTTGATGCAAAGGTGAGGGAAGAGGAAGCTGGGTTCCAGAGAGGATGGGCCCTTACTGAGAACTTTTTTGTCCTCAGGAACATTCTGGAACAGACAATTGAAAACTAATCTAGTTTGCATTGGTGTATTGCAGACAAAGAGAGAGTCTTTGACTAAGTTCACAGGGAGATATTGTGGTGTGTTATGGGATCCGTCTTAAATCAGACAAGATGGTTAGTATAGTGTATTGCAATAATCAATGCTCGTTGAGTGATGGTGGGGGCAGAATGGTTGGTTCCATGTGAAAGCCTTTCGTAAATCAAGGGCGTAAGATGTTGGGGTTTATAGTCTTTCTCTTGGTCGATTTTATCATGAGATGGACCGTTGAACGCACAATCAATTGTATCCGCTGGAAACTGTGGTCCAAATTGGAAAATCTGAACTTTGCAGATGATATTTGGCACTAAGAGCTTTGCTTCACCTGCAATGGCAAGGATACTAGTTAATGGGTCAACACTGAGAAGACCAAACTGAATGAAAGAGAGAACAAAGCATTTATATTGCACCTTCTCGATAATAATCAAAGAGCTTTACAGTCATATGGGGTAATCTCAGCTGAACAACACTAAAGCACCCACCTGGGTGATCCTACAGCAGCCATTTTGTGATGGAACGCACCACACATCAGCTAAGGTGGAGAGGGAGAGGACAATTTTGCATGGGCAGTTAAATTAGGGGATGATTAGTTGGCAGGTTGAAGGAGCTGTTTTGGGAATTTAGCCAGGACACCAAGCCCCCTACTTCTGCAGAAGAGTTTCAAGTGATCTTTAATGACAACAGTGAGTTAGGACCTTGGTTCAACGTCTCATCAGAAAGACGGCATATCCTACAGCACACTGTCTCCATCATTGCTCTGGGGAAATTGGGATTCTTTCACCAGAGGGAAGACTGCCACCAACTGGCCCACCAACACCACTTCCAGCAGCAACTTAGTTTTCCTCTGGTGGTCTCCCATCCAAGTACTGAACAAGCCCTCACCTGTTTGCCTTCAGCCACTCAGATCGAGTAGTAGTAGTTGCATTGACGTGCTGCTCACTTGAATGCAATAAGCATTGGAGAAGTCTGGATGGATGTTAAGGAAATTGAAGATGTAGAAAGTATTGTGTAGTTGGTTACCAAGGTCAGCAAGGTGGGTTGTTTGGAGAAAGACATCAGTGCAAAGTTTGGGAAGGCTAGGGTAGCCTATGATAAACTAGTGAAGATATGGAAGACAAGTAACTGTGCTAGAAAGTCCAATTTTAGAAATTTGCTGTCCACCGTCATCCCTGTGCTTACGTCTGGTTGTGAAATCTGGTGAATGTACAAGACGTACAAGAAGAAGATGGATACCCTCCTGCATGAGTGATTAAGAAAAATTTTTGATTGAGTGTCAATTAATCAGGAAGTGAGAAGAATAACAAACATGCAAACCATCATCAACCAGGTGAAAAAAGAAGGTGGACGTTGCTGGGACATGTTATTCATTTGGATTAAAAGCTAACCCTTATGTTCCTCTTTCATGGGAGCCCAAAGGGAGAAGGAAAAATTGAGGAGACAAGCGAGAAGAAGGAAATCAAGGAGATGGGTCTGAAATCCTGCGCAGAGAAGGCCCATGGATGAAGGCCCAACCCGCCCGCATCCGCTAAATGATATTAAAATATTGACCCGCCCCGCCCGATCTGCGGGTCAACCCGCGGGACCCCCGGGTTCTAGGCCGACCCGCGCATCACTATACCCTTGCTAATGGCAGTGAGGCAACCTCATACACGACAGAGCATGGCTTCTGGGCTTGTCACTGGTCTAGATAGTCCTTTTATTCTTTAGCCCATTTGCGCAGATATAGATGCCAGTGTACATAAATTTTCCCCCTTTTCTCCTCGTCCCCTTCCCCCCACCCTTCCTCTCCGCTAACCTCAGGCAGTTGGATTCTCTGTTTCTTAAGCCTGGATCTGCCCAAATTTTCTTCCTACTGGGAAATATTTCTGAGATGCTAGCTTGCTCCTTGGTCGTTCAGGCCCCATCCTTTGTAAAGTGGATCAAGTCTCAACAGCAAAAAGTGCTAATACAAATAAAATTGAATTCAATTGGACCTTTGCAGCAATAACGCCTCCGACCGTGAAAGCTTTCTACTAGACGTAAGAACACGGCAGCGGGTGATTGTCTTCCATTGGAGATGCGCAGCCTGCTAGTATAGTACACTTAATATGTTTTTGCCATTATTTATTTGGTAAAATTGTACAATGCCAGTTGTCAGCATTTTACTGAAATTAATTGCCATGTTATTTACAGTGTGGATCACCCCCTCATCTTCCTTTCTCTCCTTGCTTCCCTCCTCTCTCCAGCGGACACTCTGAAGGACCAGCTGACCTCTCGCTCCATACCGAAGCCCTGTTCCTCGGGCCGGCTCAGGGACTTAATGGCGCACAGCCGGAACCTGTCGTCCTCCTCCAGCTCTGGGGTGGGCAGCTCGGAGCCCGGGGCCAGGGTCCTTGACTGGGAAGACGAGAGCACCAGCAGCGAATCGAAGTCCAGCTCCTCTGGGGGGCGTTACCGTCCCACATGGCGCCCGCGACGTGAGGCCCTCAATATTGACAGCATCTTCAGCAAAGAGCGCCCCCGGGAGGCTGGGAGGAGCCCCCTCGGGGCAGAATACCCCCTGCCAGAGGATGCCAGTGCTCAGGTGGAAGGGTCGGGACCAGGATTAGGGACGGGGGTCGGGATGCTCAGCTCCAGTGTGATGGAGCCCCCACCGCCCCCACCAGCCCTAAGGGGGCTAAACCCTCCACCTCGCCTGATCCAGAGGATGGAGAGCGGCTATGAGAGCAGCGAGAGGAACAGCAGCAGCCCCGTCAGTATGGATATGCCCCTCGCTGAAGAAAACAGAGGTGTCCCTCACAGGTACGTGCAGCTCGGATGTGTCCCCTCGCTACGGTAGTGTTCATTTTCTGCCAGCCATGTTACCAACTGTTTTACATCCGTTTTCATTTTAACACATTTATTTTCATTTTTCAGCATTTGAGTAATCCAGGTTCTTCTGAAAACCTCTCAGTTTTAGGAAGCCTCACGCTATGCAATCTGCCCAGCCTCTAATCTCTGATAGTAATGCCATTTCTTTCATCCTATTAGTCCAGCTGCCTAATGTGTCTTTTCCAATTTGCAAAATCCTGAAAAGGGGCAAATTTGTGAGTGTGTGTAAAAATCATATAAAATCAAATTGAGTTGTGACTCATTTAACATGAGGCGCACATACACGCTCGTTACCCTTATGTATACATTCATACGGTGCACACCCATGAACCAAAACATTAAAACCACCCGCAGATGGAGCAAATAACATTGATTATCTCGTGACAATGGTGGATGTCTGCTGACAGGCCTTTGACGGTAAACTTTGAATGTATAAGGAATGTGATCTGAGGTACTCAAACCGCGACATACGAGATTAATTGAAGACCCTTTGGTCAATTTCGTGAAAGACCCAAGAAAAATGCATTGCAGTAATTTAATCTTGATGTTATCAATGCATGTGCTAGGGTTTTAGCATCCGTTAATAAGTTGGGCGAATCCTTGATAAATTGATGGAAAAAGGCAAATTTAGTGATGTCATTATTGTGTCGTTCAAAGGATTGAGAAGGATGAAAGACTGCTACCAGAGTCCTAATTGTTTGCTTTGAAAAATGAAACAGCCATCAAAGTTATCCAAATTTATCCAAAGTTATGGTGTTATCCGTGATCAGGCACGTATGTTTAGCTGGACCAACAAACAAAATCTCAGTTTTACTGATTTTTATGAGAAATAAGTTTGTACATAACTAGCATTTGATATCAAATAAGCAGTTTTTAAAATTCACAAAATTGGAGGAATCATTGGCTGTTACAGGAAGGTAAATTTGCAAATCACTGACATAATGATGAAAGTTTCTGAATATGTACCCAAGTAGTAGCATGTAAACATAAAAACGTAGCGGACCTAGAACTGAGCCTTATGGGACTCCATGCCTGAGTAATCTGATATGGAGTTGTTAAGTACAGCACATTGTGTTTTGTCCAGCCTCTACCAGCATAGTTGACCACATGATCTAAGAGAATGGAATAGTCCAGTTTTGAGGGCAGTGCTCTGGTCATCGAGCATAAAAATAGAACTTTGATCTGAGCTCATGGTAATTCATCTATTGTTGATTACTTTGGGTACTGTTGCATCCATACATCGATTAGGTCTAAATCCAGACTGAAAACTGTCACAAAGATAATTCTATGCAGATGGGCAGTAAGCTGACAAGAAACAGCTCTTTCCAACAGTTAAGACCTGAAATGAAAGTAAGAAATTGCTCTGTAGTTAGTTAAATTGTGGAGGTCTAGGTTTAGTTTCTTGAGTAGACGTTTATCGATAGCCGTTTAGAAGATTGTAGGATCAATGGAAAAATTAAAAGACTCATTAATAATATGGAGGAGCGGAACTCTTAAAATTTTTAGTCGCTCTTTGAATAGTTTTGAAGAGATCAGGTTTAGGAAACCCGTGGTAGATTTGGAACTATCAATCAATTTAACATAAGTATTCCAGGTATTTGTACCAAATTTCATTAGAGTGCTACTGCCTTGGAATGTGATGATAGAACATAGGGCAGATTGAGGAGCAGTCATAGAGAGAGGTAAGGCCATACCAAAAACTTCTGTGACTGACTCTATTTTCAGCGCACTGGCCCTATGGGCTGTTAAACTATTGTCATGGTTTCTTCTCCATTGAACATCATCCAGAACATTTTTTATCTTCTTTTTTTTGGGCCTGATAAATATTCCTGTGAATTTGCCATGACATACGATCAGACCATATCCCCAGACATATTTTTAAGATTTTTGATTGAATTGTTTTAATTACATTTTCATAGGACTTTGAAATTTTGGCCCCAGAGTTAAAAGATAGGACTTGGAAATAGAGATTTGTTCAATCCCACCTGAAACTGGAATGCCCAAATTGAGGACTATATACACGGCTGGCTCATATGCATCCCCTTGTTGCCAGCTCAGGAGAGAGAGAGAGTTCTTGGCTCTCCCCGGAAGTACACGCCTATCAGCCCCTGCATCTTTATAATCATTGGTCGAAACCTTCGCAAGATTAGAACGAGGGCGGAGGATACTCGAACATGAGCAAGCTAAGAATCTCACTGACGAGCGCCCAGCTGGCCAACAGGAGGCGCTTGAGCAAAAAGCAAGGCAACTATTTTTAAGATCCCATCCCGCCAGTCCCTACCCAATTTGCATCCCTGCAGCGCTTTATCCAATCATGCACTGCTCTGAGAAAGCTACCTACCAACCACCGCTGGTTGATATGACCGGCGATTGAACCTGCCCCGTGGTAGTCACTACTGCTCTGCAAATGCGGCGCCTCAATCGAGTGAGCTAACCCGGCATAAAAATTTCAAAAAATTTTTCCTCAAAAACTGTCTGATAACTTTTGTCTAAATCAGGCAATGAATTCCCTTTCCAACCATCAATGTACAATGCGATTGCCATTTTGATTGAGTCAACGAACGTGGGTCTACTGGGGGCGTGGTACTTTAACATTGGGTCTTCTGGAGAATATGCAAAATGGCCTGTGGAAGCCAAATGGTTGCAAATAGACCTTATGTTATTCGTATTAACCTTCTGAAGTCACATATGACCTATATTTTGGCTGTGTTAAAGTGGACCTCAGATGACATTGAAGGGTGAAATTCGAGATAGAGCAAAATGATGACTGATAACTTTTTCTAAACCACGCAATCAACTTACCTGGGTACCCTCAATGTACAGTGCAAGTGCCAATTTGATTGAATCACTGGAAGTCGGTCTACTGTTATGGGGCCGCTGTACTTTAACCTTGAGTCCGATACGGAACACGCAGAATGTACTGTGGAGCCTAAATAGTTAGCAATACAGCTTATTTATATTAACCACATGAAGGAGGTCATATATGACCTGTATTTTGGTAGTGTTTAAGTTAACCTCAGATGACCTTGAAAGATCAAACTCGACGTCAAGCAAAATGTTAAAATGTTTAAATTTACACCTCCTTTACAATTGATCGTACGGGCGTCTACGGCCAGTCCGCGGCCAAAAATTGGGGATTTTGGCTGTGTGCTGCACGATGCACGCACAATGTCTGCTGCGATTAGGGTGCCCGTAGACTGCCCGTACGGCCAAATTTTGGGAAACCTGTATGCAGGTTTTTTCCACGGGGGCCCTACGGATCAGTCACCCGTGGCCAGGACGCAAGAGACAAGTACTTTACAAGTTCTTTAAAAGTACGAGAGACGTAGTTTGATACAGGGAGTTATTTTAGAAAAAAACCGCATGGCATAAGTAAGTTAAAAGTACTTTTCCCGTACTACTATTGACCCTCACTCCAAGTACAATTTTAAATTACTACCCGCAAGACAAACGTACGGTACACGCATGAGCATTGTACATGCAAAGATCGATAAACATACTTGTTCCGTAAATTATTGGCATGTACAGTATGTCAGAAGTAAGGAGCACGTAGCAAACGCAAGAGTCCCTCATGTGCAACGTGTCATATTGGCCCAAAATGAGCCTCCTTGAAAGCCAGGGTTTGACCCAGTATCTCTTCCGTCTTCTCCTCATCTGTCGTCGATATATCAGGAGCACCAGGGCATCTTGTTCCATTCTTCGTTCCCTCTGATGCTCAACCAATGGATCATTCATGATCTCGATGATGTGATGGAGGTTAATTGATGATGTAAAAATTGTAGCAACTTTTATAGGACCCCCAGACCGTCACGGGACCCGTTGCTGCCTTGATTTACAAGTACTTGTAGCCTGCAATTATCGCAAGTTACACTTAAGTCACTGGCACTTTTCACTTACAATCACCAACATCATAGGCGTGCACAGATAGACGCTAGGTGGTGCTACAGCACTTGCCTCTTTGCCCTTTATCAATGAAAGTGCCCTTTTGAAACTTTGTTTTTTTTTTTTTTTATTATTATTATTGACACTTTAGTGGGGCCAATGTTGAAATGATCTTTTAGAAAAGCTGTCTGACTAAAAACTACTGAAAAAAATGCCCCGAAATGGGCCACCTCCTCACGAGCTTCCGATCCCTCTTCCTTTGTCACGTGAACACGCGCGCAGTGTATATGCGCTCACTGAGATATAAGAAAACTCGAGTGGCCGCCGCGTGGGCTGGGCCAAAGCGCTGAAGGCAGAATAGCCGCCTCGGAAGTGACAGGATTGTCCACTCTAGTTTTCTTATATCTCTGTGGATGCGCTGCAGGAGCATATCAGCTGAGCGACTAGAAGCCACAGTCTTGTGCCCCGCCAGCCAGGTAACACACAGATCAAGAGAAATCGTACAGCCCAACCTGTAATCATTTCGTTGTGCAGTTGCATGTCTCCTACACAGTGATGGTTCGTTGGCAGAAACACAGGGCCAGCAATAACCTCACCTTTCACTTCTAAATGACAGACACTTCTCGCAGTTTACCTCCCCGATTAGCAACCGTTGCTCAGACTGATTGGAGGAACCGACGAGAATCTAACTTGTTTTTGAAAGCCTTGCTATACAGTGCAGTACGAAATTATACTGCGTTTAACTTACTTCCGCACACCAATAGCTACGGAAAAAATATCAATAGCCTACGTCTTTATAATTTTTGAATTTGCGTAAATTAATTTGCGACGTTCATTGAGTAATTAGCCATGAGAAACCGTTCTATATACTCTGAATGTGACAGCTAGTGCGTTGGCAGGTAAGAAGCACAGCTGAGTGAAGAGGAAAATAATTGCGAAAGTATAAGTCCGCGAAAGTTTCGGATTTTTTGCAGATTGTCATCCTTGTGGATTCACATCAATTATATCAACATAGCCAACAGGCAATCGCTTTGTAATTAGCATTTCTTAATCATTACGTGTCACACATTGGTGGTGGCTATTCTGTTAATTAACTGTTTGATTGTTAATCAATCAAACCTGATCGCAAACAGTTTAAGAGCAATTATCCGGGAAAGGGTGATGTTACTGAAGGCCTTCTTGGCATCTCCTCACTAGGGTCACGGGCTGGAGCCTATCCCAGCTGACTACGGGCAAAGGCAGGGACCCACCCTGAACAGCTTGCCAATCCATCGCAGGGCGCACACACCATTCACACACCATTCACTCTCACACTCATACCTATGGGCAATTAGGTGTCTCCAATTAGCCTGATATGCATGTCTTTGGACTGTGGGAGGAAACCGGAGTAACCGGCGAAAACCCACGCAACACGGGGAGAACATGCAAACTCCACACAGAAAGGCCCCAGGCCGGACATGTGGGTGTAATGTTTATTTTATTTTTTTAATCTCACACTATAATAAAATTTTCCACGAGTGCAAAAAAGTTCCCCCCCTCCCCCCTGAGCACTTGCCCCCCATAATGTCTGTGCACGCCACTGACCAACATGTACGTGTTTCGTACATCTCCCGTACTTGAATCGTGCATGCCACGCACGTGACTCTTGCGTTACCAGCGTGTCATTTGCGACCATAAATTTTCCATGATCGTCACGGGAGCCGTAGCTATCGCAAGGCAATCGAACGAAGCACGTATTGAACAAGTACTTCACACTTTCAACCAGTTAGGAAAACCACGAGCCAAAAGATCGGTCTACGGCTGGAATTCGATCGGAGCCACAAACTGATCGCAGGTTCTCTTAGAACCCGTATGATCGTACGGGCAAATGTAAACGAGTTATTAGATGCCTGGGCTTGAAAATATTGGAGATAGAGTATATATTGTATGTGAATTTAACGCTTATGGAAAGTCATGAATTAACTTTCATTTGGTGACCTTGAAGTTGATCTTTGGTGATCTTCGAAGATCTAACTAGTGATTTTTAATTACTTCCATCACCATGACTTTGACAGATACAGCTTGGGTTTGTATTAGAGGCATATAGAAGTCATGTCTGGCATTGCATTTTGTGATTTTAAACTTGACTTTCAGTGACCTTCAAAGGTCATAGTATCTTGACATAGTGAAATTTCAATGACATTTATCACCAAAATGGTCACAGATGGAGCCTAGGTTTGTATTTAGGATGTAAAGGAAGTCATGGATGAACTCATTTGTTGGTTCCAAAACTCTTTATTACCACCATAATTATTGCATATATCGTATATTGCTTTGTAACCATAACTTGGATGACAACCTTTGAAAATCTAATTAACTGAAGTACAATTTTAATAACATGCTGCAATCAGAACTTTTGCAGTGAAACATATACTAGTATAGAGTATGTACTACTAGTAACTGCTTTAAATATGGTCATATCTGAACTAGGGATGTAACGGTACGGCCAATTTCACAGTTATCGCGGTGACAGGAGGGTCCCAGTATTGTCGTGGACATGTTACCATTTCAGACCATGGGTTTTCAGGGCAAAAACTACTTTTTTTCAGCCCCAGTGGAGCAGAGCGGAGGGAAATGAGAACTACAGTTCCCATCAACCCTTGCGCACCCATCATTCTTCACATAACATAACATAACATAACATGAAATGATATGACTGGCAAGAACAGGCCATTCAGCCCGGCTAGGCTCGCCAGTTTCTTTATACTATTGTTAATATATCACTTCAGATACTCTATGACTCAATGGTATCTAGTTTTAAGTCAAGCCTGCTCTTGAAAACTCCCAAGGTCTCTGCCTCAACAATATGGTCAGGCAAGCTATTCCACATTGAAATGACTCTTTGGGTGAAGAAATACACTCAACAAAAATATAAACGCAACACTTTTGTTTTTGCTCCCATTTGTCATGAGATGGACTCAAAGATCTAAAATTCATTCCAGATACACAATATTACCATTTCTCTCAAACATTGTTCACAAATCTGTCTAAATGTGTGATAGTGAGCACTTTTGCTTTGCTGAGACAATCCATTCCACCTCACAAGTGTGCCACATCAAGATGCTCATCAGACACCATGATTAGTGCACAGGTGTACCTTAGACTGTCCACAATAAAAGGCCACCCTGAAATGTGCATTTTTTGCACTGCTCTTCAATAGCTGTGCGAAGTTGCTGGATATTAGTGGGAACTGGTATGCGCTGTCATATACGCCGGTCAAGCACATCCCAAACATGCTCAATGGGTGACATGTCCGGTGAGTATGCTGGTCATGCAAGAACTGGGACATTTTCAGCTTCCAAGAATTGTGTACAGATCCTTGCAACATGGGGCCGTGCATTATCTTGCTGAAGCCTGAGGTGATGTTCATGGATGTATGGCACAACAATGGGCCTCAGGATCTCATCACGGAATCTCTGTGCATTCAAAATGCCATCAATAAAATGCACCTGTGTTCTTCGTCCATAACAGATGCCTGCCCATACTATAACCCCGCCACCACCATGGGCCACTCGATCCACAACATTGACATCAGCAAAGCGCTCACCCACACGAAGCCACACACGCTGTCTGCCATCTGCCCTGGACAATGTAAACCAAGATTCATCCGTGAAGAGAACACCTCTCCAACGTGCCAGACGCCATCGAATGTGAGCATTTGCCCACTCAAGTCGGTTACGGCGACGATCTGGAGTCAGGTTAAGACCCCGATGAGGACGACGAGCATGCAGTTGAGCTTCCCTGAGATGGTTTCTGACAGTTTGTGCAGAAATTCTTTGGTTATGCTAACCAATTGTTTCAGCAGCTGTCTGAGTAGCTGGTCTCAGACGATCTTGGAGGTGAACCTGCTGGATGTGGAGGTCCTGGGCTGGTGTAGTTACGCGTGGTCTGCGGTTGTGAGGCCGGTTGGATGTACTGCCATATTCTCTGAAACGCCTTTGGAGACGGCTTATGGTGGAGAAATGAACATTCAATGCCCAAGCAACAGATCTGGTTGACATTCCTGCTGTCAGCATGCCAATTTCACGCTCCCTCAATGCTTGCGCCATCTGTGGCATTTTGCTGTGAGACAAAACTGCACATTTCAGAGTGGCCTTTTATTGTGGGCAGTATAAGGTACACCTGTGCACTAATAATGGTGTCTGATGAGCATCTTGATGTGGCACACCTGTGAGGTGGGATGGATAGCCTCAGCAAAGCAAAAGTGCTCACTATCACACATTTAGACAGATTTGTGAACAATGTTTGAGAAAAATGGTAATTGAGTTGCTAGCAGCTCGGCCCCAGCAATGGGCCAGACGTTACGGTTGTGAGTAGCCCGGCAGTCAGCTAATATTTGCAATTAGCGCAAATCTGCAGTTTTGTGAGCATTTCAGGTTTGATGTACTAAGTAATAACGCCGCGGAAACTTGGAAGAGGTAGAGGGAGGTGTGGCTCATGACACAATTTTGGTCTACAGGCAGTGCACAACAGCAATTTTGTTTGCCGATTGGCTTTTTCAACTGCTAGAACCTGTGAACCTGGCACAATGGCTAGAACCTGTGAGGGTTTGGTCAACAATCACTCTCAGATCTTTTTTGTGTAGAGCACATTCCAATTTCAAACCCCACAAAGTAATCCTGTCTAATGTTTTTATTACCTACATGTACAACCAGGGCCGGTCTGGGAGACTTTTTCAGGCCAGGAGTCATTCAGCAGGCCACCCTGCCCACACGCACGTTCACACCTACACTTATATGCATGGGCATGCACGCATGCACACACGTACACACACACACACACACACAATATTATGTTTTTGGCATTCCAAACCGAAATACACATATGGGACCTACAATCTAAGGTTGGAATATATGTGGCAATACAGTACCACAACAATCCTAAGCAATATCCACAAGCACACTTCATAGAAGAGAATGAAGGTTTTACATAAGTTATGCCAAGGTTAAAGCTACACAGTTCATAAAACGTCATATCATGTAGAATATCAACTGCTATGTGTGATAATGTAACTAATATTGTGTTAACAAGCCTGTAGCCTGTTGCAAACAGACACTTGCATACGCAACATATTCCCGAAACATCAGAAACATCAGCTTTCACATTAATCAAAACCAAACATTAACAGCTGCAAGAACATTAACACAACCATCTAAGCAAGCCGACAAATAAGTCAAGAAGTAAAAAAAAATCCTTTTTCAATACATAAAAGTCCAGATAATGTTGCATTTCTGAAAGCCACATATTTGCAAATCTGTGCCTCATTGGCAAGTACTTTTTATGTGTAGCCTACAATATAACCTAACCAACGAAGACAACTAGCCTAAGTCCAAATCAAATGATTAATCAATTTACTATGAGGAAGGTCTTTGAACACACAGAACGCGTGCAAGCTGCACGCACTGAGAGACACAAGGCTGACTGTATAATACTGAATGAGAGCATAGCATTGACTAATATTTTAAATATGTTCGAAGGAAATACTAATGAACTACAACCTAAATCCGAAGCTGGAATACACAATAGCTTCCATGTATGGGCCGGGATACATAACAGCAAGTCAGCAACAGACAGCAAACATATTTAACAGTTACATTATGTAAACATGTACAAGGCGTCTGAAGAGAACCAGTGTTTTTTTTATTTTAAGAACTTACTGGCAGAGTCTGACGCTGACAGATCTTCCTTTTGGATGGCGTGGCGGCCGCATCATCCCTGAGTGTCTTCCCCTTTATCTCTCTCCATCCCCATGCCGCGCTTGAGTTACTTTTGTAGTTGCCTGTACTACGTTTTACCTTTTACAGTTCACACGGAAGCGTATCGCATGTTTATGGCAAGTAGAAGACGGCGTGCTCGTTTGATTGCTGCACTTGTGACTGTTGTATGGGAAAATAAAGCTGGTTTCACCCCAATCGCGAAACGAATTTTTTCGCACGACATATTGCATTCAAAGTCAATGCAAAGACGCGAATACATGTGTTTCGCGTGCATTCGCATCTTTGCATTGGCTTTGAATGTAATCTGTCGCGCGAAAAATTCGTTTTTTGCCCGGTGTGAAAGCGGCTTTTAGCTCCGCAACAGTCCTCGCGGATGCCATAGGCTAGTTACAGCAAAAATGAACGTAGAGTCAACGGCTTAAAAAAGAATGTGAAACCGATGCCCCTCACCCTCACACTTTGGTATTTGCACATAAATGTAATCAATTAAACACTACTCGTACACAATTCTTACATTTGTATCGTACTTTCCCTGCCACAATTCCCACTTTTGCCGGACATGAAATTTTGACCGAGGGAGAATGAGCAAAGCATTTTGGGCAATATCAAAGCCTGGAGGGATGTTCGTTGTTGGCTTCGTTTTAGGGAGGATAATCAAGGGCTTGAGCAATGAAACATCGACATTAACAGTAGAGTGATCACTTGTCCCAAGTGGCTCCAGTATCTCAACATTGCTAATTCTATCAAGGTCATTACAGAGCACTAAATCTAAAATTGCCTTCTATCTTGTAGGTTTATTAACATACTGCACCAAAAAATTATCATTTATTAACATCTAGAAATTATTCCTCCCCCCTACCCTGTCCTTTCACCATTTCCCAATCGATACCAGGATTTAAGTCTCCCATAATAATAGTCCCTCCTCCTCTTCAAGCTTGCCTAATCATCTTAAAGAGAATTTCATTGACAAAACTGCCCAAAGCTGGTGGTTGACAGCACACTACAGCTAACGATCATCAAAGTCGAAGTCACTCATGATGTATTTTAATCGATATTGGTCATCCGTCATCTGGTTTGTATTGTATTATTACCTTACATTTTCTATTATTTTATTGTTTTAATTCTTGCAGTTTCTTGCACAATTGATGCTGTAGCCTACAGCTGGGGAATTTGATTTATAGGCTATTTTAATTGTGGATATTTGACTGTAGCCAACTGTGATTACCACGTCGCCACTTGTTGGGGTATTGTGCTACCTGAGAAGGCTTAACTGGCTTACCTGGTTACTCAATAGCGATCGCATTGGCACATCTTGATTCCAATCCTCTCTCTGCCCGGGTCCGGATTGACCATCTGCGGTTGATTATTGTCCCCTGGACAACTAGCTCCCGGCTTCAGACAATCTGGGCCTATCGGCCCTGGTATCTATCTTCAAGCACCCGACACAGTTTTGGCGCCTGTCTCATTACTACCGGTGACCGGCTCTGCGCGTTTACGTGTCTGGAACGGAGAAGCTGTACTCACTGGGGCTTTGCGCGTTTCTACGCGCAGAGCAGTAGATCTACTGGGGTGCTATGCGTAGGCCAGGGAAAATGGCTTCTTTCGTGATTTTGCTATGATTTTGCTAGCTTGAGGAAAGAACATAGCACCATTACTGCGACAATGAAAGTGGTGAATGACATTATGGGCTTCCTAGACAAAAACCAGAGTTGTACAGCGCTGTTTATTGATTTGTCTTAGGCCTTCGCTACTGTGGACCATCACATTCTAAAGGGTAGACGGACTAGTATTGGAATATCTGACAAGGCAGTAGCAGAGTAGGGTGGTTTGAGAATTATCTTTCAGAAAGGTCTCAATGTGTACAATTAAATGGAATTACCTCTGAGTGTTTAAATGTTACAAATGGTATTCCTCAGGGTTCCGTCTTAGGCCCGCTTTTATTTTTCAACATAAATAGTATTGGGCATAATGTGAGTGGAGCTAATTTCCATTTTTATGCGGATGATACCGTGATGTTTTATGCAGGTCCCTCCATCAAGGAAGCTATAGATCAGCTGCAGGTTGTCTTTGATATTATTCTGAACCAGCTTCAGACCTAAAGCTTCTTCTAAATGTTGGCAAAACCAAAGTGCTGCTGTTCTCAAATGCCAAAAAGAGATCAGAAACCACCATGGATATCGTTACTGCACAGGGAGAGACTTTAGAAGTGGTCTCCTGTTATAGTACCTTGGTACCTGGCTTGATGATAGCCTCTCTTTTAAACCTCAAGTAGATAATCTTCTTAAAAAGCGGAGATTGAAGTTAGGGTTCTTCTTCCGGAACAAGTCCTGCTTCTCTATTGAGGCCAAAAAAAGACTAGTCTCTGCAACTTTTTTGCCAGTGCTGGACGACGGTGACCTTTACTAAAATGCTCCCAGTCATTATCTGCAGAAGCTTGATGCCGCTTATCACAGAGATTTATTACAAATGGCAAAGCACAAACCCATCACGGTACCCTGTACACATGAGTAGGTTGGCCCTCACTGACCTTGAGGAGACTTAGCCACTGGTACATTTTCATTATAAAGCCATGTTTGGCAAACTTCCACTTTACATTTGCTCTCTGATCATACAGAAAGCTATAGGCAGCTATAGTTTGAGGTCCCAGGATGTGGTTCTCTTAGAGGTACCAAGAGCAAGGACTGACCTTGGTAGGAAAGCCTTCATGTGTGCTGCTCCCTCTATGTGCAACAGTCTGCAAAAGGACTGAAAACTAAGCAAACTGGTCCCACTGCTTACTTTTAAAGTTCACATAGCTGCTATAATGAATGATTCTATTGGTACTTGTCATTGTCTGTTAGTGTTATGATGCCTTGACTTGAAATGCCCTATTTTATTTATTTATATATTTGTTTAATCTTCCTTGTTATCTCTTATGTCTGCAACCCTTTGCTGCAATTATTGGCCAGGTCTACCTTGTAAAAGAGATCTACGATCTCAATGGTACTATCTGGTTAAAAAAGGTTAAATAACACAAAATAAAATACTCTTATGTTTAAACCTGTCTCATATTCGCCAATGAGCCTGACTCAGATATCTTCAAAAGGCAAACAATGTTCTATTGACGAGCATGAACAAATAGGAAGGATAGGGGAACAGATTGCAATCTATTCATACATGCTTGTCGATCGACTTATCGTGACTTTCAAAATGGAGGCAACTGGAAACTACCTTAAGGTAATGTCAGCATAAACAGTCTTTTTAAATCAACTATCTGTGCATTTTCAAAGTTCTTAGTGCCTCGTTTTAAATGTCAGGGCCCTCGGAATTATACCAATTAAGCGTGGAGATACTTTGAGCCTTGTTAATGATGAAAAAAATAGCGATTTCTTTGCATGGTAACGGTATGCCCAATTCACTACCATTGTAAGCCTGTTGGGAGCGTCGGCTAAAAAGCCATGTATTTCAAAATGTTGCCTGCGTATGGAAGTGGGGTGTTTGACAAAAGTTAGAACTCGTTATCATGTTTCAATACACCCCAAGTCAATTTCACACCGGAATTCTCCTTTAAATTCCAACCTAACCGAATTACTTAAATAACTGCTGCCCTATTAACTAAATACTAAATCTCAGATTCCCAGTCAAAAATGTAAACAGTAACTATCTATCTAGCTAGCCACAAATACAACCAAAAGTTACGGAAACAGAGTAAAGCTCTGGTTCCCTTTAATTAAAACGGACCAAATAAACAAGTTGTTTACAATGTGAGAGAACTAAACACAGTATCTCCCACATTAAGCTTGTCACTAAGCACTCGAACAAGCAGCTAAACTTCAACTGATCAAGACACCGCAGTTAGTGGAAAGTACAAAGATAACATAATTTGCAATGTGTTTAATCAGAAGAGCCCCTCGGTAATAATAAAATGTGAAAAAGACAAAAGCCTGGGTTCGCATTAATACTCAAGCTTGGCAATGCGTTTATGCGGTAATGCAGTGAGGAGAAAAAAACGAAGGGGACTAAAAATCCCAGTGAACGTCAATTCACATTCCACTCGTTCTAACAGTGCGAAAATGGCAGAGGCAAATACTGAGAGTGGCACTGGCGAGGGAGCACTTTGCAATGTATTTGAGATTGTGGATACTCCCGCTGCGTTTAAATCGGAATTATCGAGATAATTTCCTGTGCAATAATATAACTCAACAATGAGGTGAGCGAACAGGCTTGATCTTTTTGCTTTCAAAGTTTCAAGCCTAATGCGGCCTTAAAAGTCTTAAAACGCTTCAGGAGAATAACTTCACTGAGTTCAGTCAGCAACGCGTTCAACTAAGCAACGTCAAGATCTGCTGATTTATTATCGTCTAACCAGCGCTAGCTCTTACCTTGTTCCCATTTACTTTGCTTAGTTGGCGACCAAGCACTTCATTGGCACAATTATTAATTTGAATCGTTTATTTTGATGACTCTTGGCAGTTGCATTTCGAGATTTAAATGAAATCAAGGAAAACGGCGCAGTCTGGCCTGAGTGCGTTTGCCGGATTATTATATCCTGACACAAAGGGGAATCAGGGGATCAATGGGGACAAGTTTTTTCTGAAACTATTGCACCTACGTGAATGAAATTTTTTATGTGGCCAGTACTGATGACCCTACTAAATTAGTTCGACAATTGATTCAAAGAAATTCATTTTTACAGAGTTATGGCCCTTGACTCTGTTTGTGGACTTAAGTGTATAGGTGTTGCAATGAGGATAAGTTCTCTCGGCAGCTATTGCACCTTTGTGGATGAAATTCTGTGGGTGACCAGTACTAATGATCCTTTTGAATGAGGTCGACAGTTAATTCCGAGAAATTGGTTGCTGATTGCTCGTCGTCCTGAAACCTGTAAACTGTCCCACCCCTCCCCCACAGGGATGCTGAGGTAAAGAAGCCGTCAACTCCCATCCCATCCTGGCGCAGTGTCCCAAAATCCAAGAGCAGCAGTGCCATCCTGCAGGACAACAGGACACCATCACCCTCCTGGAACAGCGGCCACCTCAGCATCGGTGTGTGTGTGTGGAATGCACATAGTCCTGTATATATTTATAACTGTGTATATCTCCCGTATCGACTGTATTTAGATGTCTCTTTGATCTGGCACATCATCAAATGCTGTACTAATGAGATGATCAGCAGAATCAGATCTATTACATCAGGGAGACATCTGAAATGTGTAAGTCAGGGGTACTCCAGGAGCAGAGTTTGGAAACATTTATACCACTGTTTACAATTCTTACGAGTTTTTTGTGTTAATTTAAAACCTTTGTCTGAGATTAACGGCAAACTAACAAATTCCCCATAGGTGTTACAAAATATTGTCACACTTTAGATGGTGTTGCTCATACATAAGCAAATGTCATGCTTTGTAAAGGGTGAAATAACATATCCATATTCAGCATGTGATGCCAAATGTGATATAACTGATAATGTCACTTAGCTAGTGGTTAATACTATAAGGGGTGACATTGCCAGCTAAGTGACATTGTCATTGTCACATCTGGGGCTCTAATTTCTTTGCGCAGGGCAGGGAGGAGCAGCGTGGCGTACCGTGGCGCAGCCCACGCAGTGGTAATTTGGTGCGGTGCAACAATGTGCGCAGCCACTTTGGCAATTTGGTAGATGGTCGTACGCCGAGATGGGTCTGGCGGCGTAGTAGGGGGTGGTGTCACCTTCATCAAGACGCAGTGACAATTTCATAGAAAAAGTCTCCACTGAAGTTGCGCTGAAAACTCGCCAGCTCCAACCATAGATATATATTTAGAACACTAGATTGCTGATGTCGTCATATTTACATAATCCAAAGTGAAGCACCCGGCCGCCATACAAGCGAGAAAATGCCAAGATGTGCGGCTGCCTTTTGCCGCAATATTTATTTGAAGAGCTGTAATAAAACATTTCACACACTGGCGTAAATATCGGCGGTGCAACCGGTGCAGCTGCACCGGGGCACAGACGCCGTCAGGGGCCCATGATGAAGGGAGGAAAAAAAAAAAAAAGTTTCTGTGATGGAATAGCTGAGTGGCTGGTATGGGAGGAGCAAGTTATAATTTGTCTAATCACCTTAATAGGCTACCTGTCAGTCATGACAAGTGCGTGATGACGTGACGTGAGTTTTCACCAAGAAAAAAGTAAACAAAGAAATTAGACACAAAAATAGCCTAGCATTATGTTTAGCAAGCCTAAACAGAAAAGCCGCGCACAAAAAAGAAAAAGAAAAAAGAGCTCGATGTATGGAACTCCAAATTGGCGAAATTGAATGCATTTTTTAAACAGTCATCTTGTCCAGATCCAGTTCCTGCTAGTGTTGTGAATGATAGCGGCGACACGCAGCAGTCAGACTTGGAGGCTAATGCTACCACCTCATTGCCCTCTTGCTCAACGACTTTGCAGAGCAGAAGGCACCCAGAGTTAACTTCTGAATGGGTGAGTTCAGTTTTTTTATTAGGCTACTGCAAGTGATCAGCTTGCTGGTTGTGGTTAAATGGCTGCTGTGCCAGGATGTGTGTCTATCTATCTGTTTACTTTTTGATTTGGCCACTGTTGTGCTGTTAGGGAAATATGGTTGACTGTTCAGCCGTATGGATCTTTTTTGTATTTTGATTGGCAATGTACTGTCACTGTTGTTCATGGTTCAAATAGCCGAACGTGTTGTGTGATGTTGAGATGCAGTGCAAATACTCATTGTCCATGGTTCTAATAGCCCTAATAATTATGGGTGTCTAAGTTTTTCAGAAAACTGATTTTTCTTAATTACCGATTTGGATACCTACTCGCTCACTGTAGCTGAATTGGTTGGCTGCAGAGGACGATTGTTTGTGTGAATATCCAATAACTGATGCGGGTGGGCTATCTAGTGATAGAATATTGTAACTACGTGCATAAATTTGCAGCTCCGTGTCTCACTCGCACTAACATACCCTGCTGCCGAGCACCGTTGTTCTCGAAGACGCCAAATCCAGATAAATCTTAAACGATGAATTGCGTTCATATTTTAATTTGTAACGAAGTGGCTAGTGTCAAAGTAACGAAGTAAAATGATCATTTTTAAGTTTTAAATGTTGTAGAGTAAAAGTCCAGGTTTAAAAAAGAACTCAGGTTAAGTACAAATCCTCAAAAAACTAAAGCTCTGTTACGATTACACTTCTGCTTCGAAAATAGGCCGGGGGGGGGGGTTCTAGCGCCATTCTCGCACCAAAGCCCAGCGCCTCCACGCTACGCCACTGGTTTCACACGTAAGTTAACGTATAAACGCAGAGTTGTCACTTCAATAGAAAAAAATCGCGTTTCGTGCTAGCTAGCTAATTAGCCGTCCCATTGACTTGAACAGACCGCTGACTGAAAGCGAACACTAGCGATTGATATCGGTCACCAGCGAGCTACCTAGGCATCGCGGGGACTGCATTGACTTATTGGTAGATAAAATTAAAAAGGTGGCTAACAAGCTAGCTAGCTACTTGTAATTGACATTCAACGACAATACTTCGTACCCGCATAATATTTAAAACAGTGGACATGTCGCTTTGTCTGTTTTATACAGGGCTCCAAAAGACAAGGAGGGGAGAAAGGCTTCACTAGCGCTTCCTTCTATCGACGTTGGCATTAGCCATATGATTTAATATAAACAACTCGAGTGATTTAGTCAACCAGGATATAATGAAGTGAGGAAACCAGAGAGTAATTTGATAACGTATACGGACATTCATCGACGTTTCTTATAACGGCGATAACTTCCAAGCAATTATCTTATCAGAGGTAAAAGCCTCAGTCGCGTCAACGTCACCTCACTGCTGCACTTTAACGTTAACAGCCAGTCACATTTCGATCTTCGCGTTAGAAAGTGTGCCGCTTTCCATCCTCCGAAAAGCACATATTTAGGGAGACAAAATGTTGCTCTGCACAGCGATACCAAAATAACACCGACTCACACGCAAGTGTTTTTGAAAATGTTATTTTAAAGTAGGCTAAAATGAATGGGAGTCTATGAGCGAATTTTACTTCCGGGTGTATAGGCTCTTAAAACAGATGCTTCACTTGAGTGCACCCTATCAGCAATCTAGTGTTTTATATATATATCCATGGCTCCAACCTGGTTTACTTTCTGTGCAGTGGTAATTTGGCTGACCGCACAGTGCGCACACGTCACTGAAACCTCACAGGCAGGTTTCCAGAATGTCAGGCACATTTCAATGCAATAAATAACTAGGCTTATGCCGTCAGAGGCGACGGCTGGGGGTATATCCCCAAACGTCCTCAATCCTTAAATTCCCTAATCCTTGAATAGACCTTGAATAGACTTTCATTTGAACTTAATTTCAGGTCAATCGGTCAAATGGTTCTGAAGATATGGCCAAAATAGTAATATTCCATCACAAAGCGCCACCTGGTGGCAAAATATTGAACCAAACAGGTATGATGTCATCATGTGACACGTTGTGAGGTCATGACCTTTCATTTGCACTTGATTTGAGGTCAATCAGACAAATATTTCCAGAGATATGATAAAAACTGCGATTTTTTTCAGTTTTTGGCCCCTGGTGGCCATATAGAAATTGTAAATCGTCCAAAATCAAATCAGTTCTTCCTCTTTATGATACTTACTTATATACAAAACTCGGAATTTCTAATTGAAATATTACTGCAGTTATCACGTTAACATGTAAATCAGTTTTTGGCCCCTGGTGGCCAATAGAGAGATCTTAAATGGTCCAAAATCAAATCAGTTTTTCCTCTTTATGATACTTACTTATGTGCAAAACTTGAAATTTGTAATTGAAATATTACTGAAGTTCTCGCAGAACAGTGATTTTTTCAGTTTTTGGCCCCTGGTGGCCAATCTAGAAATGGTAAATTGTCCAAAATCGAATTAGTTCTTTCTCCTTATGATGCTTACTTATATGCGAAACTTGACATTTCTATTTGAAATATTACTGCAGTTAATCGCGTTAATAGTGAAATCAGTTTTAGGCCCCTGGTGGCCAATCTAAACATCGTAAATTGTACAAAATCAAATCAGTTCCTCCTCTTTATGATACTTACTTATGTGCAAAATTTGGAATTTGTAATTGAAATATTACTGAAGTTATCGCGTTAACACGTAGTGCGGCAGCGGCGGCGGCCGGACCAAAAACATAATATCCACCGGAACACCATTCGGCGTTCGGGGATATAATTACAGCAAGCACTATTTAATGTAACTATCTGAATCAGGACATAAATTATAGTATCTATATTGATTGTCCTGATGTCAGATTAAAGGCGGTTGGCACGCATAATGGAAACTCAACCTGGCTTGATCAACGCAGCTGGATCTGTGATGCAAACTAACGACTTCACGTCTTTCTCAGCCAACCACATATATAATGCTTGCATTCTAGCTCAGTAAAGCCGCTTGCATACTGGACGCGAAACAAATTTTTCGCTCCACTGATTACAGTCAAAGTCAATGCAAAGACGCGAATACACACGTCTATTTATTCTTCTGTTTCTTCCGTTGAAGATAGACTACAGTCTTTATTCGGTCTCTCTTTTGAAAATTAATCAGATGGATCGAACAGATTCAAGCTTTATTTCCACACCAGAGACAAAATAGGATTAAAATAAATAAATAAAATAGTGCTTGTAGTCAGTGACCAAATCAATTCTATGACCATTGACATTGTGAATTAAGTATCGCAGGCACGGTCAATACTGTCCGAAGTGAAATGCTCCATGTCTGGCAGCCAGCAAAAAGTAAAAGTATTGATATGAGAGCAGATTTATAACAAAATAAAGAGTAAAACTATACCACCAACAAACAGAACATCCAAAAATGTTGGCCCGCAAATAAATAAATCGCAGTGTTCACTGGATGTTCTGTTTGTTGATAAAATGTTTCTTTTTTATTCTTTATTTCGTTATGTAATCTGTTCTAATCCTCCTCTTTATTTTTTGGCTCTCAGACACCGAGTATTTTGCATTAAATGTTCGACAGGCATTGTACATTGTCCTGCGCCAATGTCGACTCACTTTATTGAGCAGAGCTTAAACAAAAACACTGATTGAAATTCTCGGTACTCATCTCAAAGAGCTGAGCACTCTTATCAAAACTTTCACGCTTAATATCTAAAAAATTCAGTAGATTTGAAGAAATTAAAAACAATAATGTCGGACACGGAGATATATTAAAACCGGTCCGACTTTTAGACACGTAGACACTGTGTTCAACGCAGCAGCGCAATCTGTCGTGCGAAAAATTTGTTTCGCGTCCAGTGTGCAAGGGGCTAAATACTATTATTGTCACTTAAGTTTTATCGATTTTAGTGGGGGAATGAATACAGACTGATTGCTATGATCTCGTTCTAAGTTGAGATAACATATTGAAAATAAATGTGTCATGTATCTTGCATTGTTGTCCATGCATGTTAATGACAAAATTTTACGCAGCAACAGGATGTAATAATAGGAACACGCTATCCATCGTATCTCTTCCTAATGATGCAGGCAGAAGGAATAAGTGAGCAACCGTCGTATTTCATTCCAACTTCATAAGTTTGAATGATCTGACGTAGTTTTCGTTTTGAAATTCCATTCAAGTTTGCTAATGGTAATAATTCGAGAATGCCTCATAATCGTAATGCTTAATATAGACGTAAGGGGTGCAGAAAACAAGCCTTAAGCAGCAAAGTAACAAGCTACATTAACGCATCATGCAGACATAGGACGGAGGCTTCTTTATTTCAATACTTTCAAGGTGAGGAGAGGAGCTCAATTTATCGGTGAAAAGTTGACTCGGCTGCGTTAAACCCACTTCAGCCTTTTCTCCTCCCTCTTTGTTACTTGTGCCGGAAGGAGGGACAGAGGAGTACTTGTGCCAGGCTACACCAAGCATGAAATTGCAACATACGCCTGGACACACCCCGTTGGCGCGGCGCACACGCCATTCGCCACGCCTGCGCTGCACCTGCGCCTGGTCTACGAATTTAGAGCCCCTGGTGTCACATGCTGAATAAGAATGTGTTATTTCACCCTTTACAAAGCATGACTTTTGCTTAGGTCTGATTTATGGAGAGATTATGTCTGATTTATGAAGGCATTACACATGCTGTATAAAGCCTTTATGAGCAACACTTCATCAAAAGAGTGACCCAAAATATTTTTGGTCATTTTAAGACGGAGCTGAACTGAATAATAAATACTTTAACATCTAAATTGAAGCACATGCGGAATCTGCTATTTTTCCTTTAACAGTGACATCAAATGTCCTAAAGCTCTTTGATAGCAAGATGTTAGAAAATCTCCGGTTCAAGACCCAAATTGTCTGCTTTCCCATGAGTGTTCTGACACCCAACAGCTGAACACACCGGTAATTTAATAAAGAATCGTATCCACCAAAACAACACTTACTGTGCCATGTAACAAAACAAACAGGATTGTAGCTTTCAGTGACCCCTTGCTCATGCGTAGTAATCTAACTGTGATTCCAACTTTGCTATCCACACAAGCTGAAATGAATATTAGGGTTCACTCCACAGCTGGAATAGTCTGTATGGCGGAACAGACTCCAGCCCCTCTCCAACCCTGACCCAGAGGTAAGAAAGTTGGAAAATTCTAATTCAGAAACTCAGCGAATTAAATAAGCAGTGCTGGATAAAATTCATTGGAGTTGGTGGAAGAAATTCATAAGAACATGGACAAGAAGTTCTCCCTTTGCAAACATGTTCCTTTTTTGGGAAAATATAAATATTTTCAGACCTGCTCTTCAATAATATAACATAACATAACATAACATGACATGAATGGCAAGAACAGGCTGTTCAGCCCAACTAGTCTCACCAGTTTCTTTATACTATCGTGAATATATCACTTCAGATACTCAATGACTCCATGGTATCTAGCTTTAAGTCAAGCCTGCTCTTGAAAAGTCCCAAGGTGTCTGCCTCAACAATATGGTCAGGCAAGCTATTCCACATCGAAATTACTTTTTGGGTGAAGAAATATTTTCCAATATCAGGGCTAAATTTACCTTTAGTCAAACTCCATTTGTGACCCCGAGTTCTACAAACAACACAGGGTCGAAAGAATCCTACATAATTTGCTTTGTTTATCCGTCTAACATATTTAAAGACCTCAGATCACCCCTAAGTCTCCTTTTCCTAAGACTAAAGAGGTTAAGGATCTTCAGCCTCTCTCTGGGATCCCCTGAACATGACATTAACTGGAAACAGTGAATAAACTGGGACTCAATTGTCATTTTTAGCATAAGTTGTGCCCAACCGTCAAAAACGTTGAAATCCAGTAAACAATGCGCTTCAATTTACTATTAAGCAAAATTGCCAATGAGCATTATATACAGTCCTTTAAGTGGACCGGTACGCACCGGTACGGAGTATCGGCACTTCTAGATTTTGGTGCCTGGCGTACCGGGACTTTTTTGGGCATACTGGGACTTCACACAAGCTCGTTGTACCCTGCCCTGCTCTATTTCTCTCCAGGCGATTCATGATCCGATGGCTATACTACATTACCCACTGTGCACTAGTACGCGCTGCACTCTGTCCCTTTACTCGCGAGATGTTCACTCACAAGGAGACCTTAAGGAGGAGTGGCATGTCTTTCAAACATTATTTGAGCAAGCCGCGTGACGCATTGGCAGTCTCATTGCGAACGATCTATGGAAAGTAGCAAGTAATGTTGGTTACAGATCGGACTCATTGTGGATGGGTGTTGCTGCGGAGAGACGGGTTTTAGCTGTCCTAGCTACTAAGCTAATTTGATGGGGGTGTTTGTAATCATGCCAGCTAGCTACCAGCCAACACGTGGAAATTGATCATCTTTGACATTATCACTGCTTCAAATGTTTACCGGCACTTTCGCCACGTGATGGCAAGCATAGCTGAGTCCAATGATGACTTGAATGCCAGATGATGTTTCAAACTATTAACTTTCATGGAATCGATATTAATCCTCAAAATACCCACAACCAAATACATAAACCAATACCAGCTGGCTAGAGAACAGAAAAAACGAGTATACTGTTCGCCCATTGCAACGCCCCAGCCACGTTTCAGAGACTAATGAGCACTGTACTGGCTGGTCTCATCTACAAAACATGTGCAGTATATTTGGATGATGTCGTTGTTGCTTCCCCCACTTTTGAGCAGCATCTGAACGACTTAGAGGAGGCGCTCAAAAGACTCAAAGCTGCTGGCCTCTCGCTAAAGCTGAAGAAATGTCAGTTTTGTCTGAGTGAGCTCACATTCCTCGGCTACCGCATCACACCCTCTGACATAAAACCTGATGGAGACAAAATAAAGGCTGTGATGGAGTTTCAAGTCCCGTCCACCATGAAACATGTATGACAGTTCCTAGGACTCAGCAGACATTACCGGCGTTTTGTCCCGAACTACGCTCGCCATGCGGAGCCCCTCCATGCACTCACGAGGAAGGATGCAGTCTTCCACTGGGATAACAAATGTCAGGAATCAATGGACATTTTGAAAGAGTGTGTCACATCTGCACCAGTCTTAAGATCCCCCGACTTCACAAGCCCTTTTTTCATTCACACCGACGCCTGCGACCTTGGGCTGGGCGCTGCATTGATGCAGAAAGACTGAGAGGGGCGAGAGATTGTTGTGGCTTACGCAAGTCGTTCTCTTCACAAAGCTGAAAAACCATACTCCACCCCTGAAAAGGAGTGTTTGGCTGTGATCTTGGGGCTCTTGAGCATTTTAGGCCTTACGTGGAGGGTCTTCAGGTGACCATTTTCACAGACCACAACAGCCTCAGATGGCTCATGTCCCGCCCGAACCCCTCTGGCCGACTAGCCCGCTGGTCGCTGCGGCTTCAAGACTTTGACTCCTCAATAGTACATAAGCCTGGTGCTTGCAACACCGTGCCAGATGCTTTGTCCCGCAACCCTCTGCCCCTGACTGATGACACTCCCATGGACCTGTTGCCCGAGTACGCTGTTATCGGCAGTCTTGACCTCCATGCTTTGCCCCCTGTGCTTTTAGCGGGTTGCTCACATTTGAAACAACTACAGAATGATGACACAGACATCGGCCAGCTTCTCAGGGATCTAGAGACGAACCCACGTACTGACTCAGACAAAAACTACGCCCCACAGTTTGTTGTTCATGACGGTCTGCTATACTACTCAGACCCCAGAGCCAGATGTGGTTTGCATCCTCTAAAAGAACTAAAACTTTATGCCCCCACATCAATCCGTGGCACTTTGCTCTCCTATTATCATGACCACCCCACTGCAGGTCACCTCGGTTTTTCAAAAACTTTAGCAAGGTTGCGGTTCAGATTTTTTTGGCCCAAGATGGCAGCGGATGCCAAAAGGTATTTCATGTCCTGCTCAGTCTGTCACCTCACTAAACCAAGTCAGAGGAAACCAGCTGGTCTCATGGTTCCCATCTTGCCCCAAAAGCCCTGGGAGCATGCAGGAGTGGATTTCGTCAGCCCATTGCCCAGAACTGCATCTGGTAACGCCCACTTGCTGGTCTTTGTTGACTATTTCTCAAAGTGGATTAAAGTGTGTGGAGTCAAGGAGGCGACAGCGCAGGCGGCAGCCAGAAAGTTTGTCAGCGAGGTGTTTGCCAGACACGGTGCTCCAACCTACCTGATCTTCGACAGAGGCTCGCCCTTTGTCAGTGAATTGTTTGAGCATGTTGTTTCAACCCTGGGATCTGTGCACAGACTCACCACTGCTTACCACCCTCAAACGAACGCAACAGAACGTGTGAACCGGACACTC
Organism: Gymnothorax reevesii; assembly: GCA_029721435.1. Lineage (NCBI taxonomy): Eukaryota > Metazoa > Chordata > Actinopteri > Anguilliformes > Muraenidae > Gymnothorax > Gymnothorax reevesii. The sequence goes on along the minus strand of CM056582.1, from coordinate 39,677,224 downwards.
AAAACAGCCATACGTGCCTATATTGGGGATAAGCACACGGCATGGGATAAGCACCTGTCACAAATCTGCTTTGCTCTGCGTACAGCCCCTCATGAAAGCACAGGCTTCAGCCCCTCCATGATGCTGTATGGTCGGGAGCTGAACACCCCACTCGACCTCATTACACAACCTTCCAGTGACGGCGTGGATGAGCCCGATGTGCCGTACCCAGAGACTCTAAGAGCTTCCCTACAGGAAGCTCACGACCACGCCAGAGCAGCTCTTGAGCGCAGTCACAACAAACAAAAACACTATTATGACTTGAGACGGCGTCAGGCCTCCTATGCTGTTGGTGACCTTGTTAGGGTTAAAACCCACCCTAAGTCTGATGCACAGTCCAACTTTGCAGCTAAGCTAGTACCCCTGTTCACAGGCCCACTCCGTGTTAGTCAGAAGCTGGGAGATGTCAACTACCGACTGACTAGGCTGGACACTGGTGTGGATGCTGGAGTCTTCCATGTAGTTAACTTGCAACCTTTCCATACTTGGGTCTCCGTCTCCCCCAGCAGGTTCGCTGTGCCTGTGGTCGAGGAGCAAACCGACTCCTGGACTCTGCACGAAGATGAGCCCATCACCCAGGCTGACAACCTGACTGACCTCCCCGCTGTAGACATGTGCTTTGACTCACATGGTGTCATGGACTCTGGCCCGATGCCAGTCATGGACTGTGACTCTGAGGACCGCTCCGTGTCTGACCTAATCCCTGATCACACTGACCGGTATGACCTCAGACCGAGATGTCGCCCCAGAATCACATCTGGTTGGTCGGCCAGTAGATGGACAAACTCTTACCATACTGACAGACTTGACCTGAAATAGGCAGTTGGTTTGTTAGGTCAAGTATGTGATGATAATTGAAATGCAATGCAATTTTTACAGTTCTGAGTCATAGAAATAATTTTGCATACCTTGTGTTTACATTGTGTATCCTGCCTCAGTGGTACAGGTTTCACCACAGTTCAAATCTACTTACAGGCTTCTGCTGAGATCTTTATCTCCTCGTTTTTCTGTGTGGTTCAGGTTTTTCATAAACCGACAAAAAAAAAAAAAAACAGCTAATGGCTATAAAAATGGGATATTTCACCTTACTCATTCACCTGATGTGTTTAATGGGTATTTCTCTGTTTTATTGTGTACTCTGTTAATTGATATGTATATCAGTTGGCCAGTCATTATGTCTTTCTCTGTGTGTAATGGCTAACTTTTACAGAGTTCATGTATGACGACGTATGAAGTGGAGCTTAGTTGTTTCTTCAGCTGTGTACGGCTGAGGACAGCCATGTTATTACCAGGGGGGAGTATGTAACAGCCAGGGTATTACATAGAGCATTAGCAGTCTATGCCACAAGGTGGCACCTGCATTTGTTTTCAGCGCTTGGTACTGCAGGTATCACGTGTTGCGTCTGTCCTTTTCACCCCCTCAACTTCGGTGACGTGGAAGGTAGAGAAGACAACGAGCCACGAGCATTTTATAGTCCGTGAGTTTTATGGAATATGCCGTGAAGCCTGGCTTTGTATGGTTCTTATCTGTGAATAAATGTACCGTGTGGGAAATCCCTTCACTTCGCCCCCTGATTTGCACCGGAGCTACGCTACTAACCTCCGTGGCTACGCTTCCTTCCAACACCACGTTACACCATCCACATTACGTTATATCACGTCCTTTCGACAAATAACTAATTCATGATGGTGTTCGTAAGCAATTCATCAGCAATTCGTCGTCATTACTGAATACAACCAATCGGCCGCACTAACGTTGAGTGTGATGAGTAAAACAACAGTCCCAACAACTTTATAATTGTATGGTCTCATGCAAAATAACCCATTGCTTCGTATTCTTATATGCATTCCAGTTATATATGTGTTGAAAATATGGCACTAGACCCTTTAATTTAAAAGAAAATGGCTCAGATTTCTCAATTATATTCATTGGAGTGACACACCCCCATCTGAAATGAAACATCTGCTGGTAAGTTAATCTAAAGACAGATTTTTGTTCTGGCGCCGACACCGGAAAGCCGTTGCCTTTATTTAAATAAAACCGTTAATATAAGTTTGTTCGATAAAGATGAGCGGAGTCGTCGTCAAGGCACCTGTAAGCCTAAAAATTACTGATGTCGGCAGAAGTATAACTATCAGTCATGAAATTTTTTTATTTTTCCCCAGCGGATATTCTAGTTACAACATGATTGAGCTAGCAAAGCAGTTTTGTGTTGCTATGTGCCGTATTTTTTCAGTTTTGGGAAATCACGATGTCTGGGAAACATAAGCCCAAATTGGCTGCCTCACAAGGACTAGTTAACGTCAGAACTCGTGTATTTCCACGGATAGGGAGAAAATACTCGCAAAAAACTTTTATATTTTGAGAGCGAAATGCCCATAGTATGAATTAATTTTGATATTACATTTTATTTTAATGGTAATAGTTGTATGATCGCTTTATTACACTGGAGGGTGTGCTTGACCGTCATTCTTGTCACTTCAGTGATAACGGAACGAGGCGCTGGCCGCATCACTGTCCTGTCAAGAATGACGGTCAAGCACACCCTCGCGAGTAATAATGCTGACTTAACGTTAGCTCTGATTAATGTGGCCAAGCAGCAAAAGTAACCAGCAAAATTATGCCCTGTTTACACCAAAATACGACTGAAATGGCGACTGCTGCGACTTGTGAGATCACAAGGATTTGATGAACTCGCACAAGTCTTGTATACGCTTGTATACTCTCCAATCTAATCGCTAATTTGCGTTCACACCAAGCTTCCAGTGAGACCACATTTGAGATAGGCTATATTTACAAAAATTAGGCGATCTATGCGACATAATTTACGATGACTCTCCTTTCTCTCGTTTAGTCTCTCTTGGTCTTGTGTAGTTGATGCGATTGTTGCAGCAAGTCATGGACCGATTAAAACAATGGCTTTATATAGGAAACTCACTCTCAGAAAGAGTTGCATGGAAGCTCGCCATTGGTCGTAATTTCACTCTCACTGATCGCTGTTGGTCAAATTTCCATCCCATCCATCACTGATGCTCTCGCAATTTCACTCGCCATGACTTTTTTGCTCTTGAAGGCATTGCAATGGGTTCTTGTTCAGCTCGCAAAAACGATCGCCATAGTCGCATAATGAAAAATATTCTGATTTTTGGGGATTATTTATGCAACCTGTTTGACAGTCCATCAAGAGACCATCAAGACCTGTGAGACCGAGTTAAGAATGACTTGAGAGTTATGAGATTGTTTTTGAGATGCATTTATTTCTCACCACTCGCACATACTCGCAAAAGTTATGAGATTTTTTTGAATAGCTCAAAACAATGGTAAACTCCTTCAAGATCCACAGAGAGTGAAAGAGATCAGAGAGATTGAATTTGAGACCATTGAGAGTTTATTGAGAGTTACTTGCAACTTCATCAAGAGTCAGTGAGAGTGATGGCGATTTTTGTCCATTTTTCGGTCGCAACCTGCTCGCAAGTCCGGTGTAAACAGGGTTTTAAGGCTGAACAGAGTTAAATATATCAGCCCCACCTCTCAGATAGTATAATAGCAAATTCACTCCAGATATTTTTTGTGTGGAGCAAATTCTAGTTTTAAACCTCTCAAGAAGTAATCCTGTTTAATGTTTTTATTACCTACATGTAAAACTTAACATTTCGCTACATTAAATTTAATTTGCCACATTTCTGCCCAATTTTGGATTCTAGAATCATCTGCAAATTTAACTAATTTGCTCTCAATATTCCTATCAAGGTCATTAATGTAGATGAGGAACAGCAGGGGCCCCAAGACCGATCCCTGGGGGACGCCACTCCCCACCATACCTAGCTCAGATGAGATACCACTGACCACCACTCTTTGTATTCTGTCCTGTAACAAGTTTTGAATCCACTTCAGAATACCTCCTGTAACTCCAATGGAGCTAATTTTCAAAATTAGCCTCTAATGCCGTACTGTATCAACTGCTCTCAGAAAATCCAACTATATGATGTTGTAAGCCCTGCTCAGGTCATAAGTCTTGGTGGCCTGTTCAAAAAATTCCAGAAGGTTTTTTAACATGACCTTCCCTTGTGGAAACCATGTTGGCTATCCCTCAAGATATCAGGGGTGCACATTAAGCAAAAACAAAAAGCACTGGTCCACAGGACTAGTGGCCTATATTATTTACTAGTCCTGACCAATTTTTAATAGTTCTGAAATATTGCGACTTTTTTCACTTCTATACACCGACACTGCAAGAAACGAAAAGAGACCCACTTAATATAATCATCTTTTATTAGAGTCCTGAGTCGTGCTTGCAGCAGACTGTGCAGAACATCTTATCCTCACCATCCAGGACCCTGTATTCCAGCCATGGATTATCCTTGAGCTAATGATCATGCCAATTTCTTTTTCTTCTATTTTCATCATATTCCCTCTGCTGTTCTAAAACCTCTTCTTTGGTTAACTTTTTCTTTTGTATTGGTGAAGGAACATTATAAAAATCTGACAAGCAACTCTGTTTATGCTTTGAGCACATGATAATCGATCTACACTGCAGATCAGTCAGAGGTAAACAAATCGTAGTAAATTTGTTCACTCAACCAAGACGAACAACCACGTGCTAGACGATACACCCCCCTCCCCGATTTTGCTTAATAGTAAATTGAAGCGCATTGTTTACTGGATTTCAACGTTTTTGACGGTAGGGCACAACTTATGCAGGTTGGCCCGGACGGATCATCCGATCTTCATGAACGAATAGGCACGCACGTGTTCACGCGTTTGGCAGTCTCGGCAAATCACAGCACTTCTTACTAACCCGTATTTTATATTCTCAACGAGCTGCGACAATGCCGTATCTGTTTCGATTGGTCGAGAGCTCCCCCTCGAGCAATCTATCCAGCTATGATATTGTAACATCTCTTTGTTAAAAATACGGCCCCTACTACTAAGTACTAGCCGGGGGCTGTATTCTCGAAGTGTTGTGACAATTTCATAGCTGTTTTGATTGGTCGAGAGCGCACTCTCGACCAATCAAAACATCTACGACATTGTCGTAAGTCTCAGAGAATACAGGCCCAGTGAAACCTGCTCGCTGACATGAGCCTGCTGATAGACAGTAACGGAGCTTGGTCGCTTGATTATCTCGCCCTGTTGTTCAAAAGGTCGTTAATTTAACATGACGTTATCCACTAACTTGCCGTTATCTTGCTAACTGTTCGTTAGTTAATGACTCGTTAAATTAGTGTTGCTCAAAGACAATTATTTCACTTCGTTAACTAATGGTGCCATTAAAAGCTAATCCCTTGTTAAAATCTTTCCATTACCCACAATCCCGTGTTAAGTATTCCACAGTGCCCCAACCCAGATGGCCACTTGTGCTGGTGCTTCATCCATGTCTGATGACAAGAAAAAAGAAAGAGAAAAAAGGTTTTCCCGGAATGAAATGCTATCTCAAATATTTCTGCCTCGATTTCTAGCGACCTCAGCGGGCCATTCAATGAAATCGCCTCAACGTTTAATCAGTGCGTTGACAACTCGATCCACTGTCCGAGATACTGTGCTCATGTCAATGGTATCGCCAGTGACTTGCAGGAAACGGCCACTCGCCAAAAATCTTAGGGTTATTCGCACCTGTTTCTCTTCTGACAGTGCATTGTTTATTTTGGTGTATCGCTGTACATCATTTCAGACTAAAACCGCTTTCACACTGGACGCGAAACAAGTTTTTCGCTTGAAAGATTACATTCAAAGTCAAAGCGAATACATGCATTATTTTTTTTGTTATTTGACCGCAGGCGTTAAAATATTTAGACACCCTCGAACAGTTGCTCCTCGTGAAACTGTGATTAAAATTAAACTCATGCTAAACGCGCAATTAAGAAAGTTATCTGCGTATAAACCTTAAAAGGCTTTTGTGAAAATATCGTTGATGTATCGTTTTTCATGGAAAAAATGAGGTACGTCCCTGGGATGCATGGATAGAAAGTGTACTGCGTCCTTTCAGATTTTAATTTAATTAAAGATTTTTAATTTAAGATTTTAGGACGCGTACCTAGCTGGAAATAAGTCCAGCTCATCTTTTATGATAGATTCCAGTATTTTGCATGCAATGCAAGTTAAACTGACTGGCCTGTCATTCCCTGGCTCAGCACGGTCCCCTTTATTATACATTGGAATTATATTGCCCTGCTTCCAATCATTTGGTATTTCTCCAGTTTCTAAAGACCGTCTGAGGGTGGCGGATAGCGGCTTAAAAATGATCTCACTAACTTCCCTGAGCACTCTAGGATAGAAGCCATCAGGATCCGCCACCTTATCTGCCTTTAGTTTATTCAACTTGTCTAATACTTAGTTATCCCTAACCTCAATTTCCGTTAAATAATCTAGAGCATTGGACATGCCCTCTGGCCGAATAAAAACCCGCTCTGAGGTAAAAATCTCAACAAAGTTACTGTTCAAGGTATCTGCAATATCCTTGTTATTATATAGCAGCGATCAATATATATTATATATGCACTTAACCTGCTCTTTGACTTTCCTTTTTCTGCTACAGTACTGAAAGAAGCGTTTAGGGCTAGTTTTTGCACCCTCTGCAATTTGTCTTTCATACAGTCTTCTAGCATTCCTCAGCTCTTTTTTGACCACAGCCCACATTTTACAGTATTCAGCCTTAGTGTTCTCAGTGTTATCCTTTATGTACATATTATAAAGATTCCTCTTTTCCCTAAAATACAAATGGCTGTGGTCATCCACTGAGGATTCTGCTTTGTCAGCTTACTTTTGGCCACCTCTGGGATTAATTAACATGGTGAATCAAGTAAATCTTTCCCACATCTCATTTACAGACTCACAGTCCAGGAGTGGCTCCCATTTTATTTCACTTAGATATGAGTGCATCCTGTCAAAGTTTGCTATCCTAAAATTGAAAATTTTTGTTTTTGAAGAGACCTTTTTAACTTCCCATGAAACATCTAAATTAACAGTGGAGTGATATCTTGTCCCAATGTATCCCTACATGTTTAGTGTTCTATCATTTTTGTGGGAGTGACTATCAAAAATGGAAATTTCTGATTACCGCTTGAGTAGAATAAATCAGGTATGCAACCTGACCTGTCTGCTGTGGACAAAGTCATTTCCCAAGCACAGCAATTCAGAGAACTTGATATTGATATAGCCTGCTAATTTAATAATAGTGGGTTTTTAGTCTGGGAAGGCAATCCTGAATATATCATATGCGCACCTCTATTTCTGTCTGCGTAAATTTGGTTATATGCGTTCCTCTTATATGGTGTACGTGTTCCTCCCTCTCCACATGTGTGGCTCCGTGCGTACTTTGTGTGTGTGTGTGTGTGTGTGTGCGCGTACAGCAGGTGAAGGCCGCAGTGAACTGGACGAGCTGCAGGAGGAAGTGGCGCGTCGTGCACAGCAGCAGGAGATGCAGAGAGAGAGGGAAAAGGAGAGAGAGATGGCTGTAGGGTTCAACCCCAAACCCAGCAAGTTCATGGACCTGGATGAGCTGCAGCAGCAGGGTAAACGCCGCACCAACTCCCCCAAGAGGAAACGGGGCAGATACAATGGCTGAGTTACAGGCAGAAACTGAGAGAAATGTTAGCAAATGAATGGCAATGTGCAAGAACAAAGGTAGAACTTTAAATATGGAAGACTGTCATCTTCCTTGGGGAGAATATTTTTATTTACTTTCAAAATCATCACATTTTTTAGATCAACAGAGGAGATCTGCCAGTAGTTAAAAGCGCCACTTGCCGAAGTGTACAGTGCTGTGAAAAAGTATTTCCCTCTTCTCTGTGCTGTTTATTCTCGGTTGTGGGTCAGATTTAAATGTTTCCAATCATCCAACTAATTTTAATGTAAGACGTAGACAATTTCAGGAAACACAAAATGCAACTTTTAAATGATAATTTCATTGCCTGTTGGAAAGGAGTTATTGAAAACCTATACCACCCATGAGAAAAAAAAAAAAACTCCCCCAACCTAGTCAGTGGTCGTGCCTCCCTTGGCGACAACAACTGCAAGCAGACTTTTGCCATGATTGGCACTGAGTCTGTCACATCACTGTGGAAGGATTTTGGCCCACTCTGTTCTGCAAAATTGTTTTAATACAGCTTCATTTGAGGGTCTCTGAGCATGGACTGCCTTTTTATGGTCATACTACTGCATCTCAATTTGAGATGACTCGGCCGCTCCAAACCCTTCATTTTGTTTCTTTTGAGCCATTTAGAGGTGGCTTGTGTGACCCAGTTCATGAAGCAGAAACGCAGCCCTAGACCATCGCGCCGCCACCATGGGGTTTGACTGTTGATATGATGCTCCTATCGTGGAAGGCTATGTTAGCTTTATGGCAGTTCTAATAGGACCCATGTCTTCCAAATATTTCCACTATAGCCTCATCAGTCCCTTAACCCTTTAATTGCCTGCTCAACCTTTTGGCAGGGCACATTCTGAGTCACTATTTCTAATTGAAAGATGTGTTGAACTTAACAGATCAGATTTTTTTTTTTCAGCATTGCAGACTGCAAATGATTATTGGAAAAGGCGTCATCAGTTCAACACATCTCTCAATTTTATCCAGCGACTCAAACTGTGCTTGACCAAAAGGGAGCAGGCAGTTAAAGGGTTAGATATTATTCTAAAATTCTTGGGGGTAAACAGGATTTTTTTTTTGTAAATGTGAGAAAGCCTTGTTTTCATCGGCAGTAGTTTTTGCCGCGCAGCTCTCTCACGGACACCATTTTTGCCCATTTTTGTCTCGGTCTTATTGTGGAATCATAATTACTGACCTTTACTGAGGCAAGTGAGGCCTGCAGTTCTTAGGATAGTAGTTCTGGGTTCTTCGATGACCTCCTGGACGAATCCTCAATGTGCTTTTGCAGACATTTTGGTAGGCTTGCCCCTCTTGGCAGGGTTGATCACTGTTCCAAGTATTCTGCATTAGTCAAGAATGGCTGTCACTGTACTTTGCTGGGGTCCCTCAGAAATGGCTTCATTACTTCATTCCAGCCTGATGGATGTCACAATTTTGTGTCTCATCTATTCTTGGAATTCTTTAGATCACAGCATCATATGCTGGTTTTTTGCCTACTTCACATTGCGAAACAGGCTCTGTTTAAGTCATCTTAAAATTAAGCAGGTCTGGCAATAGTCATGCCTGTCTGTAACTGGTGAAATTTCTCCAATTTTTAAGTTAATTCATTAAATTAATACATTTAAATAAGTAAATTAATTTAGTAACTAAATGGGCAAGTGCCATTTCACAGCACTGTACAGCAGCTCAAGCCCTTTGAAATAGGGATTAATTCAAAAGTAATTTAATTTTAATCAGGGGAGAGTGGTTTTTGATTTCAATGTGTAATTGACTGAACATAAATTAGAGTATAGCATGGACAGCATTTTGGTGCTGATAGCAGCATCTTACGCCCCCAACTGTCATTCTCTGGATATCAAATGGAATCGTAACCCCTTTGCACAGAATACAAATTATGCCTATTTCTCCTGCTGTGCATGAGCTTATTTAGGCTTTCTAACTCACCATTTGTGTCAGAGACTGTGGAAAATTATTTCAGTGAAGCAAGACATTTCTAAATTCAATTAAGGAAATTTTTTGCAAGTAAATTTCAGAATTTGTGGACGCCGGCGTCTAAATCTGCACAAAGGGGTTTAATGAGGCATTTGTGACTGGGGACTTCATTACAATTCAAGCTACTGACGAATGTATACTCAGCACTATTAAAAACGCACCAGTGAGGTATGTACTGTATTTGCAGCAAATTGAAGAATCCATTGATTTTCATTGCTTTTACAGAAAGGCACAAGAGGAAATAAAGAAAAGCGCGTGGTATTGTAATCCTGACGCGCACCACGTGCACTTCAGTAATAACAAACATTGTGCTGTTTGTGATGTGTACAGTGACATTTGACTTGTTCTTTTTGGTGTGGTCAATAGCCTACATCAAGCCTACAAAAAAAACTGAAAATGCTACTGCATAAAGAAAATGGAACCGCTTGTGTCACAGGAGAGAGAAAAAGAGCCCTTGGCATGTTACGGGCAGATCTCAGCCACCGACAGGTGGTGCGTCATTTGCACTGTCACCGTTCAACAATCAGTCAGCTGTCTATCCGAGAATGGAACACAGGCACTGTCACTGACCGACCCTGCTCATGGCAGCTTGGAGTGAAGATTTCAGCTCAAGAGCGCCACATCTGGTTACAGCCTGTACGTGACAGATTCCGGACAGCAACCCAAACTGATAATGAGATGAGGGGCCCGGGATGATTGAGGGTGAGAGCAAGTACCGTTTGACGCCATCTATGTGAACAACACATGCGTACAAACGGGCCCTACAGAAAACCCAGTTTTTGCCCTTTTATGCATGGCTGCCCTTACCGTGACTGGTCAGCGACAGTCCCTGTTTTTCATTCTCAGACAGAAAAATGGAAATAAAGTGCCAAAAAATTACACAGAGGCAGATGCCCACAGTCAGAAATGAAGAGTTACTACTTCTGATGATGGGCAAAAACTGGGTTTTCTGTAGGGGCCGTGTGCACAAATTTTTTGCTCACGTAGAAGTCAAATGGTACTTGCGCTCACCCTCAATCGCCTCGGACCCTTCATCTCATGATCCGTTTTGGTTGCTGTCGGAAATCTGTCACATACAGGCTGTAACCACATGTGGGGCTCAAGCTGTCATCGTCACTCATGGCTGCCCTAAGCGGGGTCAGTCAGTGACAGTGCCTGTGTTTCATTCTTGGATAGACAGCTGACTGATTGTTAAACGGTGACAGTGCAAATGACGCACCATCTCTCGGCGGCTGAGATCTGCCCGTAATATGCCAAAGGCTCTTTTTCTCTCTCCTGTATCACAAGCCTTTCCATTTTCTTGATAGAGTAGCATTTTTCGTCTTTTGTTGGCTTTATGTAGGCTATTGACCACACCCAAAAGAACAAGTCAAGTGTCACGGTACACATCACAAATAGCTCAATGTTTGTTATTACTGAAGTGCTTGGCGCATTCATGTGGCGAGTGTCAGGATTACAATACCACACGCTTTTCTGTATTTCAACTCGTGCCTCACTGGAAAAGCTATGAAAATCAATGGATTCTTCAGTTTGCCACAAATACAGTACATACCTCACCGGTGCGTTTTTAATGGCGCTGAGCATAAATAAACTGTTGTTGACGTGATCCTAGTGCTGCTTGACTGGATTACCATAGAAAGCGCTTAGTTAGTATTCTTACAATTTCCCTCAAAAGTTATTTTTAAGCTTTTGCATACAGTTAGTGCCGAAGGACAGGTATTATCTTGGAAGGTTTTGAGTCTGGAGCTATGATTTTAGCAAGGGTTAGAACTAATTAACTTATACTCAGAGAATGCATAATCAATAATTGAAAATTTCCCTTCTGTGTTCTCAAGCTTTGGGACATACAGTATGTAGTTCTACAAAACAGCTATTAATGATAGCTACCTGCTACATTAAAGGAATAAGTCCCGAGAAGCAGTGGGTTACAGTGATTTTATAATGGTGGAGGGGCTTTCTAAGGCACGACGCGCAGCGGAGCCTATTTGTAATGTCTCCCCCGGTCTCCCGAAGGCCCCGTTAAATAATTTTACGTTCGTTTCGGTTTTCGAGTTTCCTAGTTCTCAACTCGCGCTGATCGGCCATATCATTACAACCAACAGCGAGAGTAGGGAACAAGATTGATTTTTGTCCTCCACACTTGCCAGTGTCCAGGAAAATATGTTGAATTCTGCATTAGATTGCTAGCCAGCTTGTCAACTAGCTAGTGTTCACTACAATTGATGTGGCTACCCTACACATCGCCCATAAAATAAACACACAACAAAGAAAATCATCAATTTTATCACAAAAATTTAAATAGCGAGCTAGTTAGCAATGTAGCTAGCAAGCTAAAATGACATCGAACTCTGTAGTGCAATAACTAGCTAGATAGATAGTCAGCTGGTTAGTGGGTTAAAAGGCTAAACTTTGCTAACATTGTACAAAATTAGCGAGCTAAAAGACGTAACCTAACGAGTCACTACAGCGCCGAGTAGGTGGTTGTGCGCAGGGATATTTTGTGCTGCGGTCTGCCTCAGAATACAGTGGGTTACAGTAATTTTATACAAGCATGGAACGCGGCTCAGCCAATCACATTTAAGGATGGGAAGTATCCTTAATCCTTATAACTGGTATTTTAAAATGTGTTGAGCATTTTTCACATCAAGCGTTTTAAGTTGTCCCAATGTTAGGAGGCTTTGAGGATGCCTCTCACATGCGCAAGCAAGCACGACATGCTGATGCTATACCACTTGAACTACACCTAGAATTCAGTGCAACCATAGGCTAAATTGGAAATACTTAGCATACTTCATATTCAGGTTTGCAGGCTCTACCTCGACTTGAGCTGTCCTTCAGTAATTGCTCTTCAGCGAATCAGTTGTTGAAAATACAATGCATCTTAGTATTTTCAGCATCTAATGGGCAAATGAAGTGTTGTGCTGCTCAGTCAAACGAGCATATCAACATCTGGTTGGAGACAATTGGGTTATATAAAAGTTCTGCCAGGTTTGTGACTGGATCCCGCAGAAGAGCCGGATGCACAGCTTATATTAGTGTGAATAAGAGAGTCTTAACGATTGAATTTGCGCTAAGGTCCAATAATAAAATGCTGTCTTTCTGAGTATGGCACCTGTTTAGTGATTTGCGAATAAGGTGATTGTTGAGATAACTAGATTTTATGTTTATGATGGTCCTAAGTTTAGTTGTGTTACAAACTACAGTACTGTTTGGATTTACTCCTTGTAAATGTATGGTACAATCCATGTAATTTGCTGAATACCTGCACGTTGAAATGCATGAGATATGGAACAAAAAAGAGGGAGACAGAGAGATGGTTGAAGAGAGGTATAGAGACTGAATGAATGAAGAAGATTGGGCTGGTAACTGCAGGCACTGCTGAGCAACTCATGAGCGAATGTGGAGGGCCTGGTCAGAGGACATGCAGGTTGCAGCTGATTTGTCGTAGTAGCTATGAAAGTTGATGAAGGACAATGGTATGTTCTGCCATTCTTATGCTAAGTTCAATTGTACTAAGGACGCAAGTGGGGAGTCATCAAACAGGATGAATCAGGTGACCTGCTGTCCACGATCATATTCGGGATGACATATAAAGGTATTTCTGGTCAGTACTTACTGCCTTCTCAGGGTGCTTTCACATTAGGTACAACCGCCCTCCATCCCCCGCCCCCACCCCCACCCTTTTGCCCCCGCCAGTCAGCTTTCACATTAGTCAAGTCATTCCATACATGAGTACACTTGCATATGTAAACATTCCGATACAGTAAGTGGTGGTATCCCCTTAATTAGTTAGCAAGGTACGGGTCCCTGGTGTGAAAGCACCCAAAGTAAGAGGTTTAAGCAAAGCATTATCATCCCAACTCCTCATATAGTGATGCTACCTGACCCACAAAAAAGGAGGCTTTTGGTGTCCTTATCTGATGCTTAATGTCAGGGTTTGGTTTAGGGGTTTGTGGGTAGGGTTCAGTTTTGACTCCCATCAAATAAGGGCACCAAAAGCCCCCTTTTGCGTTGTATATTGACAGTTAGTCGAGTAGCATCACTATGTGAGGCATCGAGATGAGGCTGGGCTCGCTTGAGGTCCAGAGGCACTGAGATATATTTATTGTGACTTGCAGGAAGACATTACCACATACATAGATATGCAAAAACATGCACAAGCATCAGAGCACAGATATATCACTACATTTATTTGGCGCATGATGTAATGGCATATACTATTGGTATGGGAACCAAATGCGAGTGGGCAGGGCTGTGGGACTTCGCTTTGGGAGCTGCGGTGGGCAGTTTTTCCAGGGCTTGCAGAGGTTTGTGTGCAGGGGCCTGGCTGTGAGTGGGCTGGCGTACGTGCTCATTCCTGCACCCTGCTCACAGTGATGCCCCCATTGCCTTGGTGTCTGATTCACAGGAAGGATGGGGAACAGTTTTGAGCTGTGTCTCGCTGAGGCAGACTCTCTGTTAGAGCAGTCCCTGTGTCTAGAGCAGGGCTCGGATCTGGCTGCGGCGCTGGGTGCTTGTAACCAGGCTGTGTGTAAGTAACACTGACTCGCTTCCAGCTGCTGCGGCCTGTGTGTCCCATTTCTGCTGCTTAAGATACTGCTGCTCTGTGCTCTTGACTGCGTTGCTTCTGTCTGTCCCTCCACCCCTCCATCCTATGCATCAGGTTTGTCAGTTTGTCCTTCCGGTCTGTGCCACAGAGACAGTTTGCCCGCCCTTCACAGCAGTCCTGCAGGGCACACGCATACATTTGAGCAACCCTGTTGGGCCTTTGCGACCCCTGGTGCAGCTTCTCTCTGAAGTGGTGGATCGATCTGTACATTCTGGCTTAAGCTCCTGCGGAGTTAGGTTGTGTATCCCTGTTTCCACCTCTGTCCTGCAAATTTAAACTGCTCAAATGGGGTTGAGGGAGACATTAGGGCAGCAGTTACCTAACCTTTGCTTCGGTACCTGCACTCAAATCCAAGTATTTGTTGTGTTCTATTTAAAGCAGACCTCATTGAACATATCAAGGGCCTGATTGGTGGTATACAATAAACTTATTTTTCATGTGGTAACAACGGGTGCGTCAGCCTGCACAATCACTGACAGGAGATTGTTTTTGGACAATATGAACCCCAGGCCAGACCATTTTTAACCCCTTTGCGCAGAAGCTAAATATAGCTATCTATGCATAACCTTATTTCAGGCTTTATAGTTCAAGATTTGAGCTTCACAGAGAGGGGGACAATGGCTTAAATCAAACAAAAGGTTTGTACATTTAAATAATTCCATCGTATTACTGTTTCTTTTCATTATTTTTTTCCCCCGTACTTCCTAATTTCTCGGTTTTTTCTCTTTTTTTTTTGGACCGGGCGGCACAGGGTTCTGAAGGAGCACATGTATCATCAACGGGTGACCATTGCTCTATCAGTCACTCTGAATGGCGGCCTGCCATTTACTATAGTGGAGAACCCTGTATAAGAAGCAAGTATAACTCATGAACACAGTAATATCTGATATACACCTCATTTTAACCAAACAGACATTCCACAATCAGGAAAACACAGGCAATATGCTATTCTAGCTTGAACAGAATCATTGCATAGAACATAGAAGGGGCTTTACCTAAGTCCTGGAGCTGTTCTCAATTTAAACAAACAAAAAACCTAGGCATTCGATTTTGTTGAATGTGGTATAAATTCTAAAACGTCACCACATTGAATTCGGAATAACTCCTATCATCCAAGTTGGTATCAGACTTCCTTTGCGTATACGTAGCCTCGGCACAAAAAAAAAAGTTTTTTTCCGAGGGTCCAATCAAAGTCTTTCAATTACCGTATAAAGTTTATACTATCTGGAATTGGATCAATCAATTGATCATTCCCGGGTTACAGTTCAAGTGGGTGTGAACTTTAACTGCGCTTCATGCAGATACACCTAAGCAAGCATTAGAGAGACAGAAGCATTGTATGCGGTTGTAAGGAACCACTGAATTCATCTAGGGTTGAATGTATATGTAATTCAAGGGTAGAGAATCATGTGTTTTTAATATCTGATGACAATTAATTGTTGAATGATATAGTTTCAATACCACGTTGAATTTTAAAGCTGTTTTTTTTTTTTAAATTTCACTATTTAATTGCGATACTTTTAACCCAGAGGTTTCCAAACTCAGTCCTGGGGACCCAGTGTGTATGCTGGTTTTCATTCTAGCCACATATAAAATCGCAGAATTAACAAGCTCTTAGTTTTTTAAATAATAAGTTTTCAGCCCAGAGAGATCTTTCTCCATTTTGAACCACTGTGAGGAAAATGGCTATGCATTCCATGATGTTTAAAAGCCCAACATTTATATTGTGCTTATTTCTTCACATTTCTTGTAAGGAAACAAAGCCAAAATGCAGGACGATTTGCGGTATAAACACAAGTGTTTAAATGGTAGTAAACATACCTGAGAACACCGCCATCTTGGCGTGTCGCGTCCACCGAATGCAAAGCAATCAGCCTCTATAACTCGCCTCCACTCCTTCTTTCGTCTCAAAAATTAGCTACAACTAATAGTCAATGCTTCTTCTAGCTATATCTGGAAGGAGAAGTCGCGAACTTAAAGAATAATTACATAAACAGCCTCTATATTGTAGGTATTACACTCTTGGTCAGTCAAGCACTTAGCGTTGTCAAGGAATGTCTGGTTTGCTTGCCCACCAGAGACTTGTTGCTATGGGAGAATGGTCACGTGACCTGCTTACTGCAAAAGGCCTATTGTGGCTGTAACAAAAGCCAGTAGACACAGTGGGACCCTAGGACCGAGTTTGGGAACCCCTGCTTTAGCCTATTATAGCTGGACTGGTGGCAACAAAGGTCTACAGGGTACATATTATGGGCAAATATAAAAGGCAGTTTGCAGATCAGGCTTGGCTGAGGAGTTATTTCATACAATTCCTGGGAAATAGAGATGGGACTTAACTCGTTTATATTCTAAATTCGTAACAGGCTGGGCTTGCTTGCGAATCTTCAATAACCGCTTCGGGCGTGTCGTTACTGATAGAATAGTGTAACTGTTAGCATAAATAGAACAGCTCCATGTCTGCAGATGTCCACATCTGCGCAGAGGGGTTAACAGCAGATCAGAAGTGGCTTATTCCAGTCTGAGTTCATACCAAAGTGATGGAGGCACCTCGCACTGATTACTTCCCAATCCAACCCAAGTCCCCTGTGGGAATGAATGGCAACTTTCTTTGTCCCAGGTATCCTTTCTCAGTTTTTTTTTCTTGGCAAGTTGGAATTTTCTCCTATTGATCTGAAATTTCCTGCCAAAGATGCTGACAGATGGGCTGGTGCTCTGAGATTCTGATGGACTTCCTTCTCCATTGCTGCTGTTAGTCTCTGTCTCAAGTCTACCTGTGGTGCCCGTGTGCATTTGTGGCCTGTCCTGCTTCATTTGTCTTTTGCTTCCCAATCACTTGCGCCAACTCCCTCCCCGCATGGAAACAGTTAGTACTTGTGCACCTTAATCTGGTTCTGGGGCCTTGACACTGGCTCATGCATATGAAATGCAATATGATGATTCTAAAATGAAATCCAAAATGTATATGTAGGTAAATTCTGCAACAACAGCAACAATCCTTTAGCAAAAAAGAATCTCTGGTCCTGTGATGTATGCTGTGATTGCTTGCTTGCCAGTTGACCCTTTGAAAAACTTAATCTTTGTGCATGAAAGTACAGTGACTGTATAATAACATTTGATCAAATTCTACATTCAAAACATCCGCATCTGCTGCTCTTCTCCATAAAAAAATATCAAATGAAGTGAATTCAGTGAACAGCTGACTTGAAAAGTGAGAGGTAATGGGTAGTTTGAACATAATTTGCTGAAAGAAACCAGGGGCCCCATTTCATAACTAGTTGCGGAAATGCATTAATTAAAGCGCATTTGTTAATTTACTAACACCAAATGTAATGCATTTTGCATTAAACCATTTCATAACTATATAAATGCGTTTGCGTTAAAAGCTGTATCACGGGCTAGTTAATTTACGTGGCCGCAAAAAGATGCTTTTATTAATGAAGATTTTGTGTCAAGCGCTAGTTAATTAGCGCTGAATTGGCCGCTTGCGATGCAAATATACAGTATACTCAAAATTTGATAGGGATCATAAGAATTTTTTTGTGAAATGACATGCACATTTGGTAACTGCCTCTGATGAGCAATATATTGAATAATTGACATGCAGTCAGACACAAAACACATTTGCACGTGCATTTCATGACATTAAATGAGCATGCAGTCTCACATTTTGGCTTTGACTAACACTTCACCATTTCAACTCAGACGTGTGTGTTGCTTGTTGGTGAAAATTTAGAAGTTCCCAAATTTTTTGCATTACATTTAGCAACAACAATGTCTCCTCAACGTCTTAGAACTCGATTGACTTCAGAGCAATTGGGAAGATGCAATTGGGAATGCTTGACTCTGGCTTCTCACAACATCACGTTGCTAATGCACTGAACGTGAACAGAGCGTGGAACCGGCATCGTTTGGTGCAGCAGCACACTGTCATGGGGGTGGTCATCAGACATCGACCACACAATGAGAAGACCACTTTCTCACACTTCAGGCACGACGTCATCCTTTCTGGACAGCCACCACCCTATGAAATGACCTCCATAATGCCTCGGGGGTCAGGGTATTCACTCAGACGTTATGGAATCGTCTTTATACTGCCGACTTCAACTCAAGAAGGCCATGTGTTCGAATCCTACTGACCGTGCGTCATAGGTGTGACCGTTTGGATTGGGCTCACGATCATGTCACACAACCGCTGGGCTCCAAATCTCTTTACTGATGAGTCCCGATATTGCTTGGATTTTACTTACAGGAGGCAACGGGCGTGGCGAAGACAACGTGAGCGATTTAATGATGCCTACATCAACGAACACGACCGTTATGGTGATGGATCAATTATGGTCTGGGGAGGAATAAGCAGGAATGGCAGAACGGACATGCATGTCATGGGGAGAGAGACGATGACAGGGGTACGGTACAGGGATGAGATCCTCAATGTGTATGTAAGACCATACACTGGTGCTGTTGGCCCTGATTTCATCTTGATAGATGATAATGCCCGTCCCCATCATGCTAGGGTGGTGATTCAATTCCTAGAGCAGGAGACAATTGTCTGCATGGACTGGCCCGCGCATTCGCCGAACCTAAACCCTATTGAGCATGTGTGGAACATGCTGCAGGTCGCCATTTCCGGTCGTAGGGCACAACCCACAACTCTTGAAGAGCTCGGAAATGCCCTTGTTGAAGAATGGAACAACATTCTAATTGCAAGCATCTGGGTTCTGATTGACAGTATGACCCGACGGTGTCAAGCCGTCATTCAAGCTAGGGGAGGCCATACCCGTTATTGACGTTAACTGTGGTAATGAAACATCAGAAGAACACTGTCTGTTTTCACTTTACATGTCAGAGGTGAAACCAAAAAGCCAAAAGTGTGAGGCTACACGCTCATTTAATGTCATTAAATGCACTTGCAAATGTGTTTTGTGTCTGAATGCATGTCATTTATCCAATATATTGTTCATCAGTGGCAGTTACCAAATTTGCATGTCATTTCACAAAAAAATTCCTATGATCCCTATCAAATTTTGAGTCGTATAATAATTATATACAGCGAGTCTCCGCCAGGCAGTGCTCACGAAACCTTACTACCACCGCCTGCTGTATTTGGCGCATTCTACATGTGTACGTAACTATTTCAAAAACATCAGGGTTTTTTTTTGTTTGCATGGATCCAAATGTTGACAGCCCCAAAAGCAAGTAATGACAGTTTATATACATTTTTGTTGAAGGTAATAATTTGAGAGAAAATAAGTATGCACCTGGACCTCATCTCCCGCAACGTTTGTCCTCCCGCAACGAACATTTGTTCTATTAACGATTTGAGCGCTGATATCCTGAGCTGTTGAAAACTTATCACGTGGCAACTTGTTCAAAAGAGCAGCCCTGCGGGGTTCTCAACAGCGTCTGATTTTTAACATCACATTATCATTAACATTCTTACATCATTGGGCAACTATAGTTTCCCATGGCGCTGAAAGGGTTAAACTGTGAGTGCGCATATGAGACCGATCGCACATTCTCTGCACTCTCGTCTCAGGATGGAGCACAGGGCTTGAAGGAAACTGAACCTCCGGAAATTTCTATGCATCATATTCTCGAGGACAGACAACCATTTAATTTGATTTATTGATCATCAAATTTGGTGCTGTGAGTGCGCAGCAAGAGCTTGTCGAAAGGTACCATAAATATCAGTCTGCTTACGTCATCTGCTCCACATGGATGTGGCCATGTTCTTGCATTTTTTCTTCATTCCTCCCAAAATTTGATGTGACAGACGTAGAACTAGAACGTTGTCTACACGTGATCATCATGGTTTACTGCCAAGCATTCCGGTGTACAAGTGCCAGCATTAGAAGCGGAATATTTTTCATGCCATTCTTGATCCATTAAAGAGGGAAGACTTCCGGTTTGTTGATTCGCTGGTGGGTGGAGTAAGAATAGTGCATAAGCCACGTTCACCACATGGAAAAGCATCAAATCATGAAGTTTTCACCGATTAGCGATAGAATGGGCGCCAATTGCCAATTTACAATCAAATACAATCAAATGTGAAGATCCCAAAAGTGATTGAAAATTGGCGTGATACAACCCATGAGGAACAGGTTTGGTATCTGTGATCAGCCTTTCCGCGTCGTGATTGGTCATATTTTGTTCATTGGTAAATACGTGGGTTTCCTCTGCGTACTTTGGAATCCTCCTACAGTCCAAAGAGATGGATGCCAGGCTGCTTGGAGATGCTAAATTGCCCATAGGTATGAGTGTGAGAGCGAATGGAGTGTGAATAGTGTGTGTGCCCCGCGAAGGATTGGCGAGCTGTTCAGGGTGGGTCCCAGCCTTTCATCCTGAGCCACGCTGTCTGCCATCTGCCCTGAACAATGTAAACCGAGATTCATCCGTGCAGAGAACACCTCTCCAACGTGCCAGACGCCATCGAATGTGAGCATTTGCCCACTCAAGTCTGTTATGGCGACGATCTGGAGTCAGGTTAAGACCCCGATGAGGACGACGAGCATGCAGTTGAGCTTCCCTGAGACGGTTTCTGACAGTTGGTGCAGAAATTCTTTGGTTATGCAAACCAATTGTTTCAGCAGCTGTCTGAGTAGCTGGTCTCAGATGATCTTGGAGGTGAACCTGCTGGATGTGGAGGTCCTGGGCTGGTGTGGTTACACGTGGTCTGCGGTTGTGAGGCCGGTTGGATGTACTGCCATATTCTCTGAAACGCCTTTAGAGACGGCTTATGGTGGAGAAATGAACATTCAATGCCCGAGCAACAGATCTGGTTGACATTCCTGCTGTCAGCATGCCAATTGAACGCTCCCTCAATGCTTGCGCCATCTGTGGCATTTTGCTGTGAGACAAAACTGCACATTTCAGAGTGGCCTTTTAATGTGGGCAGTATAAGGTACACCTGTGCACTAATCATGGTGTCTGATGAGCATCTTGATGTGGCACACCTGTGAGGTGGGATGGATTGTCGGCCCATGTTATGGGGCACAGCCTGTGGCCCTTGTGTTTATTTGCAGTTTGCAGGGGTGTGAAATCTCCTCGTAAACGCGGAAATTCGCATTTTTCACAATGTATTTCCGCGTAAAAATATTTCATCAGTTTTGAGAAGTAAAAAAAAAAATCATATCGCGAAATAACGTGATAGCAAGCAAAATCTAACACTGCACGGATGTGATGCAATTTCCCGCCATTCTAAGCTCCGCACAGTGATGTTGAATGCTAAGTCTCGCTGAATCAGCGTAAAACGCAATGCTAGGAGCTCTCCTAGATCTACAATGCACATTGTGAAAACATGCAGAGTGTCGAATGGAAGTCCGATGTCACGAAAATAGACAAAAGCGTCAAAAACCACTGGCGCTGGTCTTGGTTAGAGGAGAACGTTGATAAAACACAACTTTGTGTTGTTATTGACAAAATCAACAAGGCTGGCTTTGCCTTTTGTAAGATATGCGGAAAAGAGATAAGTAATGAGAGGCGTAGCTCAGTCACTGTCGACGATCGCGTTTCTGGAACGAAACACAAGCAGCTCGTTCACATCCAGAAAACCAACTATGCATTACCAGGTATGTAAAAAATTATCACTATTAAAGTATATTTTGCTCGGTTGACCCTTTTCCTTTAACTTATTCCGTGTTTATTTTGGCGAGAAAGCCGAAGGTAAAATTCAATGGGCTAAGTCTGCGCACCTAGGCTACGTATCCAATATTGCTGTTGAAAAATTATATGCCTTTTGTAACTATATGCAAGTATATCAAATCTATTCCAGATGTACCTTTTATGCAACATATCAATTTGTTAGTCGAGAAAATTAACTGAAATATTTAGGAACTGGTATGCTGACAATTTCATCGATCTTTCTGTTTCCATTTCAAGTCAGGTCTTAGTCTGCGCACCTGACAAATTCGTTGACATTTCTTTTCATTTAGATCTACATGACTACCTTGCATTTGATACTTATGTGATTCTTTGAGCATTGGACATTGAAATACCTATTTTTTTCTGTTACCTTATTATTATTTTGACATTCAATGAAAGTTTTTATTTTTTATAATGGCTAATTTACAATGGCAAATTAATGCTTATTTTTTCAAATGAAATATATTTTGTTTTGGACAGACTTGGGTCATGCACAGGGCAAGGTGTCACTGTCTTTTACATATCTTGTAAAAAAATGGCTTAACATTTAACATGAAAATGTGAAACAAATAAATAGCTATTTCTGAAAAGCAATTGAGTTTTATTATTGTAACCATTTTTCAAAAAATCCTATTGCTATCTAATTATTTCGAACCAATGTAAAATAATCAATTATGAGGATACCTTCACTTAGTGCCAAAGTTATTTATAAGTTTGTTTTTGTCAAAAAGAGTTAAGCTGCCTGTCTGCAATTTTGCTGCATTTTTGTTCAGTGCATGTGACGCTTATTTGGAATAGGTCTATCTACCTAGGTGAGAAGTATTCAAGTTTTATATAGTGACACTTTGCAAAACTCGCTCTTTCGTTTCTTTTAGAAAAGACCTGAAATATGCTTTAAATGCCACCATTTATGCTTTTTAAAAAAAAAAATTTTCAAGGGGGAGGCCCCCCAAACTCCGCCAATGGGAGGGCGCACCCTCCAATACCCTACCCCCGACAACTATACGTTGTCGGAATCGGGGTCATCATTTCCATTTCCAGAGTTTCCTCTTTTTTTAAAAATCACTGCTAACATCCCTGAGTTTGTGAAGCTTGTGCGGTCTCCAGACCCCGGGGTTTTTTTTTTTTTTAAACTCTGAATTCAGGGGCAGGCAGCTAGCGGATCAAGAGGAGATGTTGACGAATTGAGACAAAAATATAATGGCGCAGAAAATAAACAAACTTGCATCGTGCTCCTTCAAGAGGATTATACCCCTTCCTGTTCACAAACAAGTGCCCATCAGTGGTCGGAGACTCGATTGGTACAAGGCACCCGTCAATGCATCCTAATGCTCTCGGTATCTGAAGTAGCATGTTGTAAAATTCACATGCCAAATCAGCGTATTGGTCTTCATGTGGCCAATAGACATATAACTTGAGGTTTTCATCGAGGAATTCCGTGAATGACAGAACAGCCTTGCACACTGTTGATCGTGAAACATGCTGGGAATCTTTGATAAGTGAATACAAACCCCCAGATGCATAATAGCGAAGAGCCAGACAAACCTAGAGAATCAAGCGGTCGTTCTGAAGAGGCAAGTAATGGCTAACGTGAAAATAACTGTGCAGCTGATGCTGTAGAACCGATTATCGTGAAATGAATTTCCAAGGGGTGTATTCCACAAAGGGATATACGTGAGGCTGATACACATTTGGGTCTCCACTGCACCCATCCAATTCTTCTCCATAGTCCTGAATATGTGGATTTTGGATTGCGCTATGCCTGAATGGCACTGTATTTGTTCATGCTATCAATGTAACTAATATGTCAATTAACAATATTACTCTCAAATTATTGTTAATTAAGTATAAATCAATCACCCACCATTTAACGCGGACCTTTTTTGTCTGCGCTAAAAGAAGGGCGTTTAACGCTTCAATTACGCAAAGGTTTGTTCATTTACGTCCGCGTAATTAGTAATGCAAATATTTAACGAGTTTTCTTTAATTCACGTGTTTGACAGTCTAACGAGTGCGCAGACTTAGTAATGAAATGGGCCACAGCTTTATGAATCATTTCTGAATTCAGCTCTGAACTTTTTCACTTCTATCTGGATTTATTTCATTCATTTCATTATTATTATTATTATTATAGTCATCATTATTATTATGTTTTACTGTTTTTCCATTCTGATTAGGGAAACTGTCAGCAGTTTCCTTTGTAAACTATCTTAGCCCTGGTCCTGCCTCTAGGCGAGTGCTTAACCTTCCTGGTATACAGGCTACCAGGGAGTGATATATTGACGAACGGTACAGAGAAACGAGTCCTCTATATATCGGCAACTGGTAGGACTAGGGTTAAAGAGATCTAAAAGTGCTATTGGCCGACACCGCACCATCTTCCCTGTGAAATGTCAAAAGCATATCATGCCTCCTGCGCTGGATCTGTCTGTGTTTGCGCATGTGCGTGGAGGGAGTGGGTGGCGTTCAAACTCCACCCACACTTTCCTTTATGAATTCACATGGTGGTGTTCTGTGTGTAACAGACAGAGGAAGTTTTGCATGCTCTCCATAACTCAGCTCTTTTTTCCTTGCGTTTTTCTTTCTTTTTTTACTCTCTGCTTTTTTTTTTGGCTTTTTTGTTTGTTTTTAGCCAAACTAAGACTTGCCATGCATGAGGGCAGAACTCACACTCATAGCAGGACTATGGCTGCAGAAACCAAGCTGCACAAGTGCATGAGGAGAGCACAGGGCCTACAGCAGCGCTTACGGCCTCCTCCGCAACCATCACAGCAGGAGCAGACCCGCCCACAGGGGCCTCCCAGGTACCGGTGCCATCTCCCCTGTGTGTCCCAGGTCAACAGTGAAATGTGCCGTGTCTCAGGCTTCATGTACATTGAAAATGTTTGAAATTTTACCCAGCTGTATCAACAATTAGCCTGAACCTGCAAGGTATTACGAATGTCCTATAGGGAGGCCTAGTCTCATTTGGCGCTAAGTGATCTGGGTAAAAATGATTGGCTTATACTCACGTTCGAAAAGTGGTCACGCGAGACTTACTATTTAGCCCTTTTCTGTAGAGGTGGACATCATCCGGTGATGCGGTGCAGTTCTTTTTTTTATTCAAAATGGCTCAGCCATCATGGTGGTCTGTGTCTTTAGAAGGTAGGACTTTTGAGAGCGGTGCAGCCTACCAGTGGAGGATTAAGAAGATGAAGAGAGAAGCTCTTTATTCAGCTGTGGAAGGCAGGCTGTCAAGTTAATGTGTTCACCACAGTTTCAGTCCCTCTATGTTGCCTTGTCTAACACAGTCAGTACCTGTAAATGCACAGTTAACCCCTTTGCGCAGAAGCCAAACATGGCTATTTATGCGCTGCCTTATTAAATGCTTTATAATCCAAGATTTAAGCTTCCTAGAGAGGAGAAATATGACCCAACTGAGCAAAGACACTTGCAGCATTCAGAATTTCATCTTATTTCGGTTTATTTTCATGATTTTGGTTGAGAAAATGGGCTGCAAACATTAAAATAATCTTCATGAGAATTCAGCATTGAAATTGTAAAAAATAATTATAATAATAATAATACTAAGAATTGAAAATAGCAGGAGGTCAAATTAATACATTTCTTAGATCATAAACTCAAAGACCACAAGTATTCTTCATCTGAGCATGAAATCTTATTACGCTTTCTCTTTCAAAGCCAAATAAGACAGCTCTCCTGGTGGCTCTCACAGCCCTCAAAATGGTGCACTGCCAAATCATAAAATAATCGTATCAACAAATCAACTTCCGACTCATGACATTCAATATGAATTAATGATTTTCTGGTTGAATTTTGCATGAGTTTATCAATATAGGCGCAGCTGGACATCAGTGGCCACCAGTAACCACTCCAAACCAAAAACATGCCTTTTCTCCATGATAAAATTCAGAGTTTCGTGCATTTTTCTCCAAAGACGCATCAGCAAGCACACATACTCATTAAAGGAAGTGCTTATTTTACGGTCAGAACATTCATTCAGATGGAATGCTTGCAGTTCATAATTCCGATCATCTAAGTGAAATGCAAGCTTGTGATAACACTTTTCACACCCAATAAGTATAACTCACCAACACAGTAATATCTGAAATAAACCATATTTTAACTAAACTGACATTTCACCATCAGGAAAAAGCCAGGCATTATGCCACCGCAGATTTAACAAAGTCATCGGTGCAATGAACAAAGTAGGAGATTTACTAAAGTCTTCGAGCTGTTCGCATTTTAAACAAGTGAAAATCCAAGGCATTCTATTTTGTTAAATATGGTATTAATTCTAGAACAGACTGCCACATTAGGCAAAATGCCAGCACATGCGGTATTATTAGCAAAGGATATCGACTACTCTTGTTACCCAATGTGACAAACTAGCTCTGTGATCTAGGGCTGTGACAACGAACTTTGAAATTCAATATTAATTCGAACTGGAGGGAGGGATAGAACATTCGAATGCTGAAATTCACGTTCGAATGTGGGGGTTTTTGTGCATATTTATGTACATATAGCCTATCTTGTTTTTTACGTTGTGTAACGATGCAAATCAACGTCAGACGTGATCGTGGGCATGCATCAGTGCAGCGCGCATCTGTGGGAGGTTTACAGCACGGCTGAAAACAGCACAGCAGCAGTCCCGGGGACTGAAATCACAACTCATGATAATCTCAAAAGTGCTGTGTGCAAACTTTTTAGATTTTCTGGAAAAATACTGCTGACGTCATCACTGTTGCCCTTTTATGTTCATTTTGATATTTATATAAATATTTGGCAGAGCCAAAATAGCATTGTCTGGCAGCTTTGAAAAATTGACCTGACCTGACCTGTTGCAATTGAAATGTTTGGCTGCTTTATTAAACGTCATTTCTGTACTTTAGTGGTCTGTTTTATAGATTCTAGACACTCCTAAGAAGTTTCACATTGAGTAAGAGTTGAAGTGCATTAGATATCTTGCATGCTTATTATTATACGATCATAAATCCTTCCAGATTATTAATGGAGAATTAGGAGAATTATTAAGCAAGGCCATCTTACTAAATTGAAACAAAAAGATTTATTATGCTGCATACCTTAAATGAATTACATTGTTAAGTAACAGTGTCCTTCCGTTACTTTTGCTTGGCCGAGCCGTAATGTGCCTTTCAAAAGGAAAGCGCATGTTTACGCGGTTGAAATGCCCTCTAGCGGATAGACCGCAAATTAAACTCATGTTATACGTATTAATGGGCTAAACAAATAGACTAAAATTGACCCCTAAAATTTAAATATAATTCAATATTTGACATTATGAGGCTATCAAACTTCGAATTTTATTTTGGAGGAAAGTCACAGCCCTACTGTGATCACAGTGGAGAACTGAAAATAAGAAATAGCTGGCTAGAAGATACAAAAACAGTTTTACTCACACTTCAAGTGGAAAAACTCTCCATCATTAAATTTCACCCCCAAAGAATCAATGCTGTCAGCCCTCCAGTCTGTTGCATTCAGAATATCTGCCATTTTTTATCTCAAAATCACATTTCCATCCCGCAAAAGCACTCCAGGCTTGTTTCTGGAAGTCTTTTTCTTCTATGCAATCAAGTCATTAACAGCTGCGCAAAGTTGAGAGAATACCACCTAACTGCTATTACGCAAGAGTTTAAATATTTTTTCTGAGGGTCTAGTCAATGTCTTAGGAAAGCTTATACTGTCTGGAATGAGATAAAAATTGTGTCAGTCAACAGGTAATCACCAGGAGAGTCGCATGAACTATAGCTGTGCTATTACGCAGATGAGCCTGATCAACCACTGAAGTGATTGTATTTACATGAGGGACTGAGCTCAGCTACATGAGCTTCCAAAGACAGCTGAATTCTTCAGCAGATGAATCTATGTGTAAATCCACAGTACAAAATTACACGTTCTTAATAGGTGATGACTAACTGATCATAGAATGGCATAGTATCACTACCATGCCAAATTTTTGCTTCAAAAAATATTTTTTTTTTAACTTAACTTAATTGGCATACCTTTGGCTCACTAAAGCTGAAGTAGTTGCTACAAAGGACAACAATTTTTTCTGTCGCAAGAGATAATTTTTTTAACTGCTGGATAGATATTATGGGCAAGTACACTGACCAAAACTTCCAACGCAACACATACAATTTTGAAATATTTGGTGTACATAAAATGGGATATTGGTTTTGAGCCAGGATACATCAACTACAACTTAAAAGCTCAGAAAATTGTTTTGATTTTGTTGTATGGGCAGCTCGTTCCGCTTGATTGCACATTGTTTAGAATTTTGCCTATCCCGTCAGGTTGAGTAGAACTCATTGACCAATCCTTCCAGAATTTGGTCAATAAATAGCCGTAGCAATGAGCAACTTAAATATTCCTTTTCATTATCCTGGGTTAACGTGTGACGATGCCTCGCCTAGGTCAAAATCAGCGAGAGTGGTATGCTCACTGGAGGAATGTCGCAAAGACGGGTTGCAAGGAACCTGGGCATCCACGTGTCAACCATATCACATCTCTGGAGCCAGTATAATGAAACAGGAAGCACCGGTGATCGACCAGGTGCCCCCAGGCCACGTGTCACCACCCCTCAGCTGGATCGCCATATTCGCCTCCAGCACCTGCGCAATCGCTTCCTGCCAGCTACAGTTACTGCTGCTCAGACCAGAAGTCGTCACAAGAACTGGATTAGCGACCAAACCGTACGCAACCGCCTGCGTGAAGCCGCCTAGCACAACAGACGTCCCTGCCGTGGTTTGGTGTTGACTCCTGCACGTCGCAGTGTCCGTCTGCGATGGCCAAGGGCACATTTGGGCTGGAATGCTCTCAGGTGGAACAGGGTGCTCTTCTCCGAGGAATCGAGGTTCAAGTTGAGTGTGTCTGATAGAAGACTGCGTGTATGGTGTAGGCGACGGGAATGTTATACTGACGCTACCATCCTGCAGCGTGACCGCTGGGGTGGACCCAGTGTGATGGTTTGGGTTGGAATGAGCAGTAGACACAAGACAGACCTCATTTTCATTGATGGAAACCTCAGTGCGGCCCATTACCGTGACGACATCCGTACCCCTGTCGCAGTTCCACTCGTCCATCACTATCGCCTAACGCTGCAACAGGATAACGCAAGACCATTATGTCGCCAGAGTCTGTCAGGACTACCTGAGGCAGAAAAATGTTCAGTGTCTTGATTGGCCTGCGTATTCCCCAGATATAAAACCTATAGAACATGTATGGGATATTCTCCATCGCCGGGTGAGAAGGCGTGATCCAGAACCAGCCACAGTCCAACAGTTGCATCAAGCACTCCAGGAGGAATGGGACCGCATCACACAGGCTGAAATTCGGCATTTGATTGACTCCATGATTCGCAGAATCCAAGCTGTGTGTGACGCCAGAGGAGGCCATACAAGATACTGACTTTGGTGATCCAGAATTGCGCCTTCAACTGATGCAATGAATTGGAAACCAGGAAAAATCTGTTCTTCGGTCCTGACTGTAAATCTGTGTTTTTGATTTGAATCTTAATATTTGTTATGTATTGTTAAATTTATGGTAAGAAAATGACATGTGTTGCAATAAACCCGAGTGTTGCCTTGGAAGTTTTGGTCAGTATATATTGAGCAGTTTGCACATCTGGCTGAGCTGAGAGGTTTAATTCGTGTAACTGGGAAACAGGGATGGGACTTAAAGGGATAGTTCCTCCAAAAATGAAAAGGCACTCATCTTCTTATCACCTTAATTGCCTAATCGAAGGGTCTGTGAATTTTTTTTTGTGCTAAAAACACTTTTGGATTTACAAAGGAAAACACCTGGAAGGCAAATCTAAATCAATTGAAGTCATTGGTGACCACGCTTCCAAACATAAAAAAAACTAAAACACGAAATGCCTCCATGCTGCTCGAGTGGCTTAATCCTAGTATCTGTAAGCCCCGACATTCAAATTTGCCTCATTAAGACGTCTTTTCACTATGTTTTTAGCCTAAATGTCCAATGTAGCCAGTTAGCTAGGAGCCTTGTTTATCTTCTTTCCCCCAATATTACTGGGATATCCAAAGTACAAAACCCAAAACCAGTGAAGTTGGCACGTTGTGTAAATCATAAAGAAAAACAATACAATGATTTGCAAATCCTTTTCAACCTATATTCAATTGAATACACTGCAAAGACAAGTTACTCAATGTTCGAACAGGTAAACTTTGTAATTTTTTGGAATTTGGAATTTGACGCCTGCAACATGTTTCAAAAAAGCTGGCACAAGTAGCAAAAAAGACTGAGAGAGTTGAGGAATGCTCATCAAACACTTATTTGGAACATCCCACAGGAGAACGGGCTAATTGGGAACAGGTGGGTGCCATAATTGGGTATAAAAGCAGCTTCCCTGAAATGCTCAGTCATTCACAAACAAGGATGGGGCGAGGGTCACCACTTAGTGAACAAATGCGTGAGCTGATTTGTCAAACAGTTTAAAAACAACATTCCTCAACGAGCTATTGCAAGAAATGTAGGGATTTCATCATCTGCAATATCGTCAAAAGGTTCAGAGAATCTGGAGAAATCACTGCACGTAAGCGACAAGGCCAAAAACAAACATTGAATGCCCATGACCTTCGATCCTTCAGGCGGTGCTGCATCAAAAACAGACATCAGTCTGTAAAGGACATCACCACATGGGCTCAGGAACACCTCAGAACACCACTGTCAGTAACTACAGTTCGTCGCTACATCTGCAAGTGCAAGTTAAAACTCTACAATGCAAAGCAAAAGCCATTTATCGACAGCACCCAGAAACACCGCCGGCTTCGCTGGGCCCAAGCTCATCTAAGATGGACTGATGCAAATTAGAAAAGTCCAAATTTCAAATTGTTTTTGGAAACTGTGGACGTCGTGTCCTCTGGACCAAAGAGGAAAAGAACCATCCGGACTTTTATAGGCGCAAAGTTCAAAAGCCAGCATCTGCGATGGTATGGGGGTGTATTAGTGCCCAAGGCATGGGCAACTTACACATATGTGAAGGCACCATTAACGCTGAAAGGTACATACAGGTTTTGGAGCAACATATGTTGCCATCCAAGCAACGTCTTTTTCATGGACGCCCCGCTTATTTCAGCAAGACAATGCCAAGCCACATTCTGCTCGTGTTACAACAGCATGGCTCCGTGGTAAAAGAGTGCGGGTACTAGACTGGCCTGCCTGTAATCCAGACCTGTCTCCCATTGAAAATGTGTGGCGCATTATGAAGCGTAAAATACGACAACGGAGACCCCGGACTGTTGAACAACTTAAGCTGTTCATCAAGCAAGAATGGGAAAGAGTTCCACCTGAAAAGCTTCAATTGGTCTCCTCAGTTCCCAAACGTTTACTGAGTGTCATTAAAAGGAAAGGCGATGTAACACAGTGGTAAAAAGGCCCCTGTGCTTTATGCAATGTGTTGCTGCCTTTAAATTCTAAGTTAATGATTATTTGCAAAAAAAACATTAAACATCTTGTCTTTGCAGTGTATTCAATTGAATATAAGTTGAAAAGGATTTGCAAATCATTGTATTTTGTTTATATCTACGATTTACATAACGTGCCAACTTCACTCTTTTTGGTTTTTGTACGATGAAGTGAAGGCATTGTTTTTTGGCCTGATAGAACATTAGAAACATTTCAGTTTCAGCTTTCAGCATAGCCATTCACAATTGTGGAAGTCAATTAATAAAAAAATTTGCCTGAGATGCAGCTCAGCAAATGACTAAAATTTTCAATCGTTCATGAAATGGTCTGCGCTAAACTTCAGTCATTTCACAAAATTACAAAAAATTTTTAGCCATTTCACAAAATGGTTTTACAATTTGACTGTAACAGATACGTACAGTTGGAATGGCTCATTGATTGCTGCATATGCAGATAAATTTTTCATTGTTTGACTTCCACAGTTGTGGATAGTTATATTCCTGAAACAGAGTTTTCGGGGTTATGATAGATTCTCCTCAGCTGCCACAACAGAGCCCTCATGTTAGTGAAATAAATAGAACAATTATCATTTGAATCGCATGGAGCTTCTTGTGTTCAAAGAGGATGAACCCTATTGTTTTTTGTGACCCTACATCTTGTCCTATAGGACCACCACCATGTCAAGCTTTACATTCCCAAATGCAGTTTTTGTTTCAGCTTACTTATTATCTGACGGAAGGATTTGCTCTCTCGTGATTGGTCGAGTGGAGCTCTTCTGGTCACTGTAAACAGTAAAATTCACCGTGTGAAAGTGTGCGAGAGGTGAAAATAACAATTTGACGATTCAAGCTAAAATTAGTCTGGGCATCCCTGCAGGAGTTCCTTACAGTGTCCGTATCTCATGTTGCTTCGTCCCTGTGAGGAGCTTACGTTAAAGTTTTTGCCCTTTTCTTATTTTATTTTTTCAAGTTTGGTCATGTAATAAAACAACCTTAATGAATATCACTTGCCCAAGGTGCATAAATCATTTGATTCACCTCAACTGAAGTAAATAATTGTATAATACATCTGTTAACTTGAATCATAGAATTTTCAAAATTCAATACTTCTAAACATCAAAATCAAATGATCTCTGGATGAATCTATAATACTGTATATAGAAACTTAAGTTTCTTTTTAAGAAGCAGAAGTGCCTTTTGTTTGTGATTTGATGGTGTTTTGGTCTTTTATTTCTTTGCGCAAAAACTAACTTTCAGTGATACTGATAAACAACATGTTCTTCCTTACGCATTGCATTACCCGATCCGAGTCACACATACACGTTCTCTCTGCCTTATCAAAGTCAACCTTCTGTGAGTCACGAATATGCCATTTTACAACATTTTACAATTTAATGCTACTTTTAGGACTGCAGTACACAGAGTAGTCATCATAAAGTCAAGGATAATCCATAGAGGGAAGGGTTTGGAGAAAAGTGCAGAGAAGTTGGGATGGTGTGTAAAATGTGAATAAAAACAGAATGAAATGATGTGCAAATCATTTAAACCCTATATTTATTCAGAAATTGTCCAAAGACAACGTATCAAATCTTGAAGCTGAGAAATTTTTATTGTCTTTTGAAAAGCATCTACTCATTTTGAATTTGATGCCAGCAGCACATTTCAAAAAAAGTTGGGACAGGGGCTATAAAAAACTGGAAATGATGCCAAAAAAAACACACAGGGTGGAACATCTCACTGCAAATAAGGTTAATTGGCAATTCTACAGTAACATGATTGGGTAGAGAAAGTCTCTGCCACAAAGATGGCAATGGCTTCACCACTCAGAGAAAGACTGTATGGGTAAATACATTTAAAAGAAGTGTTTGCCACTAAGGTGGCTTTGTCCCCCGCCGCGTATTACTAAGTAATAATGTTAAAGAAAAATAAATGAATAATGTAACATTGTTAGGTGTTAACAACTCAATAACATAACTGATTTGGTTGAAAGTAACACAAAATAACGAAAACAAAAATATGTTACACACAAAAAAATGAACATGACCTCCATACACCAACCAGTGGCTCATGAGATCAGAATCCATTTCATGCCTTTATTTCAGAAAATTGAAAATAACTTAACATTCAACAAGATACTTACAGTTAATCCAAGGTAGGATCTGTCAGGGCAATCCAGACAAGGAAGTGGTCGGTGAAGTAGACCGGCACAGGTGTCATGGGAACTGCTTCCTTCCGGGAGGTGAACATGAGATCCAGCTGGCCTCCTTGAACATGAGTTGGCTTCAGGATGGCATGCACCAGACACAGATGTAAGGATGACATCATTTGCACCAGGGCTTCATGATTGTTCATGTTGAAGTCCCCAGTGACAACTGTAGGCATCGATGTCAGTGGAAGCTGTTTCAGACAGTCTCTGAGTTTGTGCAGGAAGTTCCCAAGAGGTCCAGGGGGGCGATACACTACCACTACGAGCAATGGTCCACATGCACTGGTGACACACCGAGCCATGATCTCCAGGGTATCAGAGCATGTCACTTGTCTGCTGCTACAGGCTGTACTGATAAGCATCCCAAGCCCATGTGTAGAACACTTGTAGTTTGCTGTGTGTGAGGGGGAGAAGTTGTAGCGTCTTATCCTGTCAGATGTTCCATGGGTTTCTGTTAGGCAAAGAACACTTATCCTCTTGAGAAAGTCCTCAGTCAAGAGATGCTGATAGTGGGCTTGCATGGATCTGATGTTGAGGTGACCAACAATGATGCAGTCTGGTGGAATGGTAGACAGTGGAGGTGACCACGTAAACACAGCTGTATCTTTCATTCTCTCCATCTCCCGCAAGGCACTTCTATTCACCTTTATTTTGCTGGCTTCAAAAGCGATGAGCCGAAGTCCTTGTCTAGAAGTTGCACGACTGAGCATCGTATACACAAGACCCTGCATGATAGGTGTGTGCTTCTTTGCCTGCAGGTCACCTACCATTGAAGTATAGGTGCTGCCCTGAGCCTTGTGCACTGTAACAGCCCATGCCAACATTCCAGGATACTGTGTGCGTTCCACTGAGATGATCTTTGTTCTTGAAATGAAGAACTTGACAGTGACAGCTTTAACCGGGACGGCATGCTTTAGATGTGGTGGATTGTGTCTCCTTGCTTTCGATCCTGCAAGTTTATTGTCAAATTTGACATAGATTGTGCCAGAAAGTGGGCTTCTTTGTGGTATTTCCAGATGGATAATTGTACCCATTGCACCATTGACCAACATGTCGGATGAATCAAGGTTCTTTGTGAGCATAAATCTAGCATTGATTGCAACTGTCAGTTCTGATGGAAGATTTCCTGTCTCGTGGATACTTGCTGTGGGAATGAATACATCTGTACCAGTAACAAGATCTTTAGAGGAGTCTTTGGCTTTGGTGCTGACAGTATTTTCCAGCTTCTGGATCATAGAGTGATTGTACTCATCTGCTTTCTTGTTGGTGATGAAAAGTCTGATAGCTTCATCTGGCATTTCAGTTGTTTCCAGTGCCTTCAGATCTTGTGTGTCTTGAACAGTGACATTTCCAGTTCTGACTCTAGACAAAATGTTCCTGAACTGAGGATCGCCTCTCTGCCTAATGACATCTTGCAGTTCGTGTAGCAAGAAGTGCCTATGCCACAGAGATCCATATAGGGCTTGATAGTCATTGGTTGCTGGCTGAAACACAGGACGGTCACCTACAGGATTGAGTTGCAGCAAGTCTCCGACAGCCAATATTGAAATCCCTCCAAAAGGAATCCTGATCTCAGTAATGTCTTGTAGGGCACATGACAGATGCTCTAGGGTGGAACCACCAACCATGGAAATCTCGTCAATGATGATGAGTTTGAGACAGCTGTATTGATTTCTTAATCTTGCTAGTCTTTCCGCTGCTGGTTTCTTGTATGACTTGGAGAAATACCCATGTATCGGCAAAGGAAATGCGCTGTGAAGTGTTGTTCCATTGATGTTAGTTGCAGCTTTTCCAGTTGGTGCAGTCAACAAGACAGTGGGCTTTGAAGGATCCTGGCTGGGGGCTCTCAAGGTCCTGGTCACACACTGATAGATGGCATGGATCAGGTGACTTTTTCCTGTACCTCCTTCTCCACTCAGAAACACATAGAAAGGTTCTGGGCTGATTTGCTGGAGTTTAACTCTGAGTGTCCATTCAAACACAAACTGGAACAAGTCTCTCTGCTGTACATTCAGTGAAGAGACAGTAGCATGATAGTCTGTTTCTGGCATCAGCGAAAGGTTTCTCTCAGTATCATAGGATCTGCTACTTGAAGATACCTCCTGTCCATGATCGCTTAAGTTGCTCGGATCAAATCCAGAAAACTGAGAATCTTGGACATCAAATGAGTCTTGAAGTTCATGTTCTCTCTCTGCTGCTAACTCATCCCAGACATCTGCGCCTATCTCACGGACATCAAACTCCTCAAGAATATTGTCCACCTCGTCAGTGAACTGCTCATACTTCCTGATGGTCGTTGTAATGTCATCTTGGACTTCTTTGAAACGTGATTAAAAGCTGCCATCATGATGTTGAAGAGAATCTTCGTTCCTCCAGGGCAAGTACAGTAGCAGCAATCGATGAAAGTACTGTTCGGCATCCTTTTGCCTGGAAACGAAGTGATATCGAAGAACGGCTGCTCTGCGTCTTTTTCTCATTTTACCAAGACCATTCTGTAAGGTAATGGTAGACGTTCCTTCATCTGAGTCTACTTCAGGGGAGGTTTCTTCTTCACGTTGTTGGGGTTTGGTGCTGTAATATGTAGCAAACTCAGCAAGGCAGACATCTTCGAGGCTGTTGGGTCTTGCAGCATACTTGTTGTGGATGGATGACAGATAGATGTCTTCATCATCATCTTCAAGCGTAGCAAGTACATTCAGCGGCTTTAACAGTCTTGTCCTGTTCTCTTTGATTTCTGTTGAAACGAAGACCACATCTAGATCAGATCTCCTCATGGGCAGAGAGAGGATACGAGCAACAGCTTCATGTTCAGATACCTCGGGACATTTCAGAAACACTTGCCCAATGGAAAATAATTGATCCGAAATTGACTTGGATGAGGATTCTTCGCTGGCTTTTTTCATTAGCTCACTCATCGCCCTCTCTGGCTTGCACATGTAAGAGCACAGGTAAGCAATGCATGCCCAAATGTCAGTGATATACTGTATGTCCATGTTGCTCCGCATGGCCCTGAGCAGAACAGGATTGTAGTTGTTGATTTGGACATCACCTGGAGTTCTTTTCATCACAAGAGAAACTTTCTTGCTTTGGTTCCTTAGTGCATGTTCATATGTCACTTGAGACACTCCGGCCTTTGATAAGAGGTCTTCCATGGAACCAGTGAATGGCGGCTGCATAGCGTCCATCACCTTTGACAGCACTGTTGCTGCTTCCTTCCTCTCTGCTTCTGCTGTTTCTCCAGTAGGGGGCCTTGCAATCAATGTCTCTTCTGTTGGTGGCTTGGGGAAACAGAATCTACATGTAGTTTTGCGATTCTTCATGCATGTTCCGGTATGGTGATGAGTTTGTCTTGCACAGACCAGCTCATAGAGAACTGGATCCTCATCTCTATTGGGGGTGACACATGAAATGTACTTGTCCACAAAGGATATAACATCTTCATCAGACTGCTGGTCTATTCTTGGGGCATCCTTGACGAGTACAGCAGAATGCCAGTGTGCTGTACCCCTCCCCTGCATCTCCATCCTCCTGTCGTAGGTAAGGATTTGTCCCACTGGATGCGCACCACCAAGTATGACTTTGCCCCATAGTTGCTCAAATATGTAGTCGATATGTCTTGCAGCTGTAACCGGGTTTCGCTGTAGCCAAGACCTTTTTGTTTCCCATGACATATCTTGGACATCCTGATCTGACAATACGTGTCCATACTGTTTTCCCACCGTTTGTATCACTTCTGGCCAGTGGAACTCTGCTGATGAGGCAGTGAGGAAAAACGTATACGGCCCGAACTGGCGCACTTTAGCCATCATGTCCATTTGCATAGCATGCCAGTATTGAGGGGTTCTTCGAATGTTTTTGAAGCTTGAAAAGATCTGATCATCAGAGATGAGCTTCTGCATTCTTGATGGATCCTTGAATTGACTGGCAGTTATCGAATCATGTGTCTGCTTTCTGTGAGTTATGCTCAAGTTACTTTTCAAAGACAGTGTCTCCAACCAGTGGAGGGATTGAAATATATACTGTGAACTTTCAGCGAATCTGCCGTCAATTGACAGGAAGCGAGAGTTTATATACTTTTTGGGAGTGAGCGGTACTGAACGAGGCGACTCAGGATCAGCATGTGTATTCTTTCCATCAGGGAAAAGTGTTGGGTAGACCATAGATTCCCAGTGAGGCTCCTTTGAAATAGAAACTGGATGCTTTCCTTCACCAGGAGCAATGTTCTCAACTTCATGTGATCCGATTTCAGGTCCAAGTGTCGGATGCATGCACGTTGTTGTGTTGATGGACCTTTTCTCCTGCAGGAATTGCTTGAATTCTTCAGGATTGTTGGCTTCTACCTCATCCTCGCTGTCTGTCAAGTCATCCTCTTCATCAACAATTGTGGCACTGTCATTGGACACATTCTCTTCTGCTGATGTTGCAGCTGCCCACAACAATGGATCAGATTCCTCACTTTCTTCCTGCCACAAAGTATTCACAGTCACATCTCTGTAATAAGGATTGTGATTCATGAGATAATGAAGCGCTCCATTGACTCGTGCTGGATCTATACATTGTTTGTGCACTGCATGAGAGTCAGAAAGTCTGCGCTTAAGTGCCAAGGTTATTACACCTGAATTTGGTATTGCTCTTGGTAGTGTTGTGATGATCTTGTTCAGATCCGCAGGTACTAAAACAACATTGCCCTTGATTCCATGTTGAGCACCACGGGGTTTAGAGATTATTTTCATGAAGGGCAGAATTTTAGCAATAAGATGGGATTCCACAAGAGAAAAGTTTTTCATTTCATTTGGTATAGGTGTTAAATCGAGTCCATTTGCATGTGACAGTGGAGGCATTTTCCCTTTTTTAAGACAAGCATGACAGGCCTTACATACCCACTTATTTCCATCTGTATCAGTCCTATCTGAAACACATTTGTCAAACAAGTCAGATGAAGAATAGCCGCTCCTGTTACACTTCACCACAGATCTTCTGTACATTGCCCTTAGGCAACAGGCACATGGATACACAGGTCCTGAAGAGATTGCTTTCTTGAAGTTGTCAAGACAATATTGGATATGAGCATTAAGATAGGGAAGATTTTCCCCTGTGGCTGATTGTTGCCTTAATTCTTTCTCAAAGTTCTGTCTACTTTCTTTCTTTCTGTTTCGTTCTTGAGCCATAGTTTGCCTTTTTTCTTCACTGGACATGTTACTCTCCACAGTCTGTCTGAAGGTCTTAAGCCTGTCACGCTCCTGTGCCTGTTTTTGTGCTTTTTCTTCACTGGTCATGTTATTGTACACCTTCTGTCGACTGTCTTTCATTCTGTAGCGTTCCTGTGACTGTTTTTGTACTTTTTCATCACTGGTTAACTTACTTCCCACTTTCTGTCGACTGTCTTTCTTTCTATCACACTCTGGAGCATTTTTCTGTTTTTTCTCTTCCAAGGTCAAGTTACTGTCCTTCTTCTGTCTTAAGGTTTTAATCCTGTCTCGTTCCTGAGCATTTCTTCTACTTTTTGCAGCAAGACTTAAGCTTCTGTCCACAGAGTGTCTATATGCTCGTTTTCTCAAAGTTTCACTGGATGTATTTATGTCATTAGAATGTTGAGCATCATTCTTCTTCATTATCTTGCTTTTCTTTACATTTCTTTCATTTTGATCAATGAAATAGTTCTGCAAACTTAGTGATGATTGAAAAAGAAATGTCAATGACTTAGATCGAAGATCTTGGTAAGTGCATTCCTGAATCAAGACATAATCATTCTGATGTCCCAAGTCAACATTGATCTGCACCGGGGTACACTCAAATAAGCCATGTGGTTGTCCCAAACTTTCAGCTAACGTTTTTACCAGAGTGCACAGAGATACAAGATTAGCACATCTTATCAAAACACTGGTTCCATTGGCAGTACTCCGACCAGCTCCGTTACGAGAGTGGGAATCAAAGAACAGGAAGTTGTCACTGCTTGTCTTAACAACTGCCATTGTGTTGGCTGCGATTGTGATGAAACAGCAGTCACTTTCTGCAAAAACACCATGTATAGCATCATCTATACTGTAGAATGGACCATTAGTTGAAGATAAATTCATGGATCCACACAGCGATTGATTGACTGTCATGTCAAAATAACTTCTCTTGTATGATACCTGGGTTGGCAGTTCACTTATAAGCAAATAGTTTTCACCCCTAACAATATCCAGGTAGAGGCAGAAGCATGGCATATAATGGTGTCCATGGTCTGTGATGTCCAGCTGGACACATCAACCTGTAGAAGGTAGCTCAGAAGGAACACAAAACTGGCACAGGTGCACTGTTTCCCACCAGCAGCAGCATACTGTGGATGTCCCTGGTGTCGTGATCCCCGCACCACTGGGACCTGCAGCCCCTCTGCCTCGTTCCTGGATCCATGTCCGGAAACTACAATTTTAAATGTGTCCAATGAATACAGTGAAAATCTATTTGCATAGTAAGTTTATCCTTTCATACATCAAATTATCAACATTTATTTTATCAATTTTTTGCAACCAAGTAAAATATTATTATTATTATCATAGTGTGCTCAATAATGACATAATTGTCACGTACATCATTAGTAACTCGAAGATATTTTTTTACATAATATAGGATAACAAAAATGTTGAAGCACCATTTGGTAGAAATATGAATATCAAATACATATATCTCTCTCCATCCTTCTTCCCCCCAAAGACCTAAGTGTGTTTCATGCCCTTGTTTAAGATATTTAAAGTTAAGGTCATAGAAATGATTTTACTTACATGAGGGGTGGGAATATGCAGCCTGTTTAATCTCTTAGCCTCTCTGTCCCTCTTAGCTCTAAGTGCTGGACTCTTGTGTTTTGTCTTCATAGTGAGTTACTAAAATAAATGAAGCAGTTTTAGATTCCTATAATTTCAATTATTATCATTACTTTTACCTTTTTGATTATATAATTACCACAACAGTAGTGATTTTAAAAAAAGTTGATAATTCATCTGTTCAAAGTGTCAATATACAAGTGACAAATTCATTCAGTGTAAACATTAGTAGTTTTGAAATCAATCAAGCTGTCATCATGTTCAGGTCCATGCTGAAATCAAATTTGTATGGTTGAATAGTCATCAATGAGCATCAGGCCGGGTTATCTTGTATTTAGACATCATCCTCAAACATTCCCCATCCAGTTTGTATAGTATCCATTCAAGTTGGTAATCATCCTCAAATGTATTTTGGTTTGAGCATCAGGGTTATCTTGTTTTTAGACATCATCCTTAAACATTTTGCATCCAGTTTTTATAGTATCCATTGGTCCATAAATTGGTAATTATCCTCAAGTGTATTTTGGTTTGCTTATTTGATTTTAAATGATTTTCAGACCGACCTGGAAAATAACTTCCGGTGGAACACTACAATAATGAATGTTGCCACCAAATATGAAATTAATCCATCGATTCCTTTTGAGATACCGCACAGACAACAGTTTAAGTGGTAGAATCCATTATTGGTCAGTGTGACCTTAAAAATCTTTTGAAAGTCAACAACATCGATTGGCGTCAGGGTATTGCCCTAATGAATGTTGCCACCAAATATGAAATCAATCCGAGGCTTTCTTCTTGAGATATCGCGCAGACAAGCATTTCAGTGTCAGAATCTATCATACCTCGGTGTGACCTTGAAAATGTCGCGAAGGTCACCAAATTCGACTGGCGCCGGGACATTACCCTAATACATGTTGACACCAAATTTGAAAAGAATCCGAGGCTTCCTTCTTGAGATATCGCGCAGACAAGCATTTCAGTGTCAGAATCTATCATACCTCGGTGTGACCTTGAAAATGTCGCGAAGGTCACCAAATTCGACTGGCGCCGGGACATTACCCTAATACATGTTGACAACAAATTTGAAATCAATCCGATGCTTGCTTCTTGAGATATCGCGCAGACAAGGTTTCGGGACGTACGGACGGACGTACGGACGGAGCTGAATACTATGTCCCCCGCTTCGCGCTAAACGCGCGGCGGGGAACAATAAGGCCTCTCAAAGTAAAATTGCAATGAATTTGGGGATTTCATTCTCGACAGTAGATAATATTAACAAAAGATTCAGGGCATCCAGAGAAATCTCTGTACCAGTGGCAGCTGGTGAACTGGCGATATGAGAGGCTCAAATCCATGCCTTAAAAATAATGATTGGTCGTGACCCGCTTTCAATCATTCATTTTAATGACTACTACAGAAATTCAGAAAACTCCCAACATTATCAGGTGTGGGTAGTTTTCATTAATAATGCATACCTGTTGACTCTCACCCATTCGGCTTGAGTTTTAGTGGCATATTTACTTTCCCCTGCTGTGGTGAGTAATTATTCAATCAATGCGTTTGTAAGAGATTCTCGTGCAAAATTTAAGTCCTTGGGCATGGAGGTTTATAAGTTTCACATGCGTTACGGTGGTTATGACTCCGGACTTCTCATGCTTTTCTTTACTCAAGGGTTGGAAGCAATTTAATTGCTTATAGACGTTTCAAATGAACAATTATGAAACACATGCATTGGCAAGACTATTCATGGGGTGTAGTAACAATGGAAATATTGTTAAAGGGCATCAAAAGTCGATTCTCGTACGGGACGTTGAATGTCCAATATTTACAAACAAATCACTTGCTTTTGTCGACATCTTACATTGTCACATGACCAATTTCATTCATCAACCAATGTTATGTGTACACGCGTAGATAATCCTTCAATTTCGTTTCGTTTGTGCAGGTGTGGCACGCTAATTGGCCAATAACCAAAAAAAATGGGAATTGAATTTAGATGCACTTTAATAATATGTTTAAGTAAAATGGCTATTGTCGATCTACCTTAACATAACACGTTAGCAAGCTATAATCAGCACTAGTCAAGTTGGTCGTGTCTAGAATAGCCTATTTGAAATTAGTAACCTTTTGTGGGAGCTTAATTTATCCACAAGGTTTCCTGACTGCCTCTGACATTATCAATGAGATCCATGTCACATGCCACAGCTTTTTTAAGTCAACATAGTTGATACACAATGCTGTTTTATAAAGGATTAGGCTTATAAAGCTATCATTCAGGCACCTAGCTTTAAACTTAATTCTACCATTCATTCCAGCGAATTCTGCATTTTGATTGGTTAACACTAGATATCTATTCACCGGTAAACTACCTTGCACTGGGTCAAGACCTTGTCATGATCACAGGCTTCCTAGCTAGCAAGCCAAAGTGATATCGAACTGTGTGTCATAGCTAGCACGAATATATTATCGTAAATTACAATATTTTCGTAGGAGTGTTGACAAGAGTCATGGTAGAATGGAGATAAATCTACCGATTTTTTCGAGCACTCGGTATTTATTGTAGGCCAGATACCTGGAAATTCACATTTGAAAACATTTGCGCGCAAGCGCTCAGATTCAAATGAAATTTCCAGGTATCTATCTTACGATAAATACCTCGTGTTTGAAAAAAAACTGTAGGTTTATCTCCTAAATAGCTAACACCTATCATGACACTACAACTGACCCTGCGCAACCTTACCCATGTCATATGGGGTAACTTAATGCTGTTACGCATTGAAATGTCAGTGCAGCTAAAATACACATATTAAACTGTCTTGCAAAAAAAAAATAGTTCTATTAACAGAAGCACGCTCTACATTGAAGAAAGATTGCAATCCTTGCAATAAAGCAAATATGAGTGTGCCGAAGTTACGTTACATAACATAAATTTTCTAAACCACCACATTATGAAAAGTTAAAGAAGCGCCATATTATGCCCTGTAATCATGTGTCCATGGAAAATTTGTGAAAATGCTGTGAATATAAACAGATTGGGCTGCAGATGGGGTTATTGGCTTATTTATGGAAATCTAAACTTCCATTGAGGTGAGTGTTGTGAAGAGGCATGCGGCTTCCCTATGAGCGATACGTGTAACACATAGTCTGTATAAAAAGATGGACACAGCACCCGGGTCTGAAAAGTGAGGCCGTTACGGAAATCTAAAAAATTTGCATTATTCTTAATGACCGGCAGATGGTGATGTCGGTGGTTGCAGAAAGAAGTTCAATGCTCTTGAAGTCTTTGAGAGAATGACCCTATTTTGCCACCTGATTTATTATTTCAATAATGATTTTCCACATCATTTTATGGTATCTATCTATAGTTTCAAGTCTCCTTCGATATATCGTGATGTTCATTTTTGTAAATTATGGGTCAAGTAGGTTAGAATTAAGGATAAATTCAGAATATGCTTTTGGGGCGTGACTATCCTCTGGTCCTCCTCTGATACGGTCAGGTCCAGTGCCACGGTCCTCCCCGGATCTTCAATTCAGCTCTTGTCCAATGGGAATCACATCCAGTTTTAAAATGACAAAATTGTGCTGTTGAAATTACCAAAATCGAGGCTTCCTAAATCGTACGCTGAAACCAATGGAGGACGTCACCGTTGCTTCGTCCATCTTTTTATACTGTCTATGGTGTAACACTATAAGTACGTTCGATTAGACAACCCTCTGCAACACGAGCGTAAATGCTGCACAGGCGCAGTAGCTGCCATGCATAGCATCTAATCATATGACAAGTGTTGGATAAGGAAGACGACCTCCATAGCGTTGTCACTTATGTGCTACCTGACCGTTCTTGACCAGTCACTGCCACCTTGGAACCCTTCTACTCCTGGAAAAAGCAGGAGTATACTTGCATCGCACGTTCAACACCAGAGCAGGACTCATGGCATTCTATGAACGAGGTGCGCTTCTTATGTTACATGAGTTGTCTAATCGAACGCGCTGCAAATGTCTCTGGCTATTTTCAAGCTTATGGGAGAAAAAAAAACATCCTGAAAAACATGGCAATCTTGCACAATTCATGGATTACAGTTTTTCTACATAGCTAGCTACAGGTTAATACCAGTACCTCACCTGTTTTGCTTACAAATGTGGATATATTGATGTTTAGAAAGCGCACCTGATCCATAAGCTGACAGATGCTCGATTGCTAGGCTAATGTTAGGCACTCACTGGTCAAATCATCAAAGCTAATTTTAGCCAGCACAATCAAGGCTTATGTTATCGTATCTCCCAATTATCTGACTAGTCTAATTCTGCAAGGTTACCAGTGTGAATATATAACTGCTGAAGTGGCACTAAATGATTACTATCTGTCACAAATACCAAACCGTTTCAGCTAGCTAGCTACCTCTCCATGAAGTGTCCTTCATCTCTCTTCTCATGTGAGCAACTACTTTATCATGCTAAGCCAAGCTGATGGAACATTATCTTTACCAAATACATTTGCTTCTGACGACTATCAACCTAGCCTGT
The DNA here is from genome assembly GCA_029721435.1 of Gymnothorax reevesii. NCBI lineage: Eukaryota > Metazoa > Chordata > Actinopteri > Anguilliformes > Muraenidae > Gymnothorax > Gymnothorax reevesii. The sequence continues at coordinate 39,632,378 of CM056582.1, read as the reverse complement.
CGTCAGCTATTCAGTGATAGCTGAGACTTTAAAAATGTAAACGTAACACAAGACATTCTTTGGGACTTATGTTTTACATGATTGCACATCACACCTAGTGTTTCTAAAATAAACATAATGCTTGATATTTCTCTTATTTTTTATATTTTCCATGTCTGTGAAGGGACGTTTCCCCCCTAGAATTATATGCCTTTGGCTAGCTATGTCCCTGAGACTATCGTTGGGCATACCAATATGGCAGCATGGTGACTTCAAGATTATTAAATCATCAGCTATCCAGTTATTCTATACTCTGCCCAACAAAGCCTAAGAGCAGTAACTACGCATTGGGTAAAATTCGAGTTGAGCAGTTTTGGCCTGAAGGTATTTGGAGGTTAGGATTAATTTAGATAGAAATTATAGCATAGCAAGTCAGTAAACCATAATCTATCATAGATGTGCTAAATATTCCTTTGTTGGGACAGCAAACAAACTCTGAAGCCATTTTTTGCTGTATCAATTATTTTGTAGTTACTGCACTTAGCCTTTGTAGGGCAGAACAGATCAGTGGTTGGAATGGTCTTAATTTCACCAAATATGCAAATGGATGGGGTTTGTACATCATCTGCACATTGCTAAAGCGGATCTAACACTTCATGTACCGGATGCACTTGAAAATTCCCAAGGTTTCTACCTTAACAATATAGTCAGGCAAATTATTCCGCACTGGGATTACTCTCCCCATAAAAAAGTATTTCCCAATATCAGTGCTAAATTTACCCCTGGCCAACTTCCATTTGTGACCTTGAGTTCTGCTAACCAAACTTGCCCTAAGTACTGCCACATATATCACTTTGTTAACCCCTTTAACATATTTAAAGACCTCAATCAGATCACCCCTAAGTCTTCTTTTCCTAAATCTAAAGAGATTAAGGATCTTCAGCCTCTTCTCAGTGCTCCCATATTTCATACCAGGAATTAACTCTTTTGGTCCCCTCTCAACTTAGAGCCTTAATATCGTTCTTAAAGTATGGTCCCCAAAACTGTGCACAATACTCTAGATGTGTTTTGACGAATGTGTTGTACAAGAGAAGTATGACCTTCTTGGATTTAAACTCAATATCTCAGCATCCTGTTGACCTTTTTAGCTGCTATGGCACAATGGTTAGAACCTGTAAGGGTTTGATAAACAATCACTACGAGATCTTTTTCATGTGGAGCACATTCCAGTTTTAAACCTCCCATGAAGTAATACTGTCTAATGTTTGTATTACCTAAATGCAGAATCTAACATTTTGTTTAATTAAATTTCATTTTCCACATTTCTGCCCAGTTCTAAACTTTGCCTAAATAATCCTGATTCATTTTAGCAAAAACTATTCAGCAAACCTCCCAAATTAGTATCATTCACTCATTTAACTATTTTGCTTTTAATATTCCTATCAAGGTCATTAATGTAGATGAGGAAGAGCAGGGGTCCCAACACCGATCCCTGAGGGACTCCACTTCCCACAATGCCTTGCTCAGATGAGATCCCACTGAACACAACTCTTTGTTTTCTGTCCTGTAACCAGTTCCAAATCTACTCCAGAAAACCTCCTGTAATTCCAATAGAACTCATCTTAAAAATTAGCCTCTCATGCGGTACTGTATCAAATGCTTTCTGGAGATCCAAGTACATGATGTCATAAGCCTTGCTCTGATCATAAGTCTTGGTGACCTCTTCAAAAAAATTCCAGACAATTTGTCAGGCATGACGTTCCCTAATGGAAACCATGTTGGCTATCCCTCAAGATATTATTAATTTCAAGAAATAATTCCAGCTCATCTTTTTTGATAGATTCCAGTATTTTGCATGCAATGCAAGTTAAACTGACTGGCCTGTAATTTCCTGGCTCAGTACGGTCCCCTTTCTCATATATTGGTATTATATTGCCCTGCTTCCAATCATTTGGTATTTCTTCAGTTTTTAAAGACCATCGAAAGATAGCGGTATAAAGATGATCTTACTAACTTCCCTGCGCACTCTAGGATAAAAGCCATTATGACCCGCAGCCTTATCTGCCTTTAGTTTATGCAACTTTTCTAATACTTCATTATCCCTGGCCTCAATATTCTATAATTGATAATGATTTTTCTAAATTCCTGATTTGATTGTTGGTGGGATGCCAGAGAGTATTGTTATTCAGTAAATTTTGAACTTCTCAAATGTTCTTCATTGATGTTATTCCCCACTAAGTCTTTTATGGTTGAGATGAATGTTTTTACCATAATTTGTTTAAATTGATTAGCTAAATATTTTCTAAATTTATCACCATATTCACAATGGTTGTAATGGAATGGGGAAAAAATAAATAAATAAATAAATGGGCTTGCTGAAATTGTAGCTCTACATTGATGACTGAAATTATTTGGCACAGAAGGAATTATGGCTAGATAATGAGCCTAATATCAAAATGAAGATAAAAATGAAATCTTATATGTGATATAACTTGATTTCATCATCAGCCTATCCCACATGGTGATATGACCCCTCAAAGTTTTCCTAACATGCACTTTTTCTGGTTTTTCCTGGAGAATTACAAGAAAACAGGACATATGCATGGTTCCAATTCTTGTTTTCCCTAAACTGTATCATAGTTTTTGCAGTATTGCTATTGAAACTTCCATAGTTCCCATGATATTGAAGTTTGAAGTTGGTTACAGAACAAATCTTGTTGAAAAAAAAATCCAGATTTTGGCTTAAGACTGGGACACCTAGAATAGGAATTCAAGTAATTTAATTGCAGTTTTTTTTACAGTTATATGTCTTTCGATATGTGTTTCAGTCAATTAGCTATCTCTAACAAAAATTAAGTAATGAGGGCTCAAAAATGCTCATGAAAAATTATGAGTGAAACTTTGATGTACCCTTGACTAATTTTAGAGCTTGTAACTAAAAAAAATGAACAAGATCAAAGTAAAATTTGGAAAGGATTCATTTAATATACTGACGTTATTGAGCTAGAAATATCAGCTGATTCTGAGGGGGTCAGGAGGGAGGCACTTGTTGATTTTATATGGAATGACCCTATTGAGTGGTCAACTATCTCATCGTCAATAATGATCTCAAGCCAGAAATTAATGCAAGTCTAGTTTAAAATAAAAATTTTTGCATACTGTTGTTAGAACAAAAACCTGACAAATTTGCACTGTAATCAAAGTTACAGGGGCTCAAACTAAATATTTGAGTGTGCAACTTTTATTTGGTTAGGCTGTGTTTATGGGGGTATAGCAAAGAGAACAAATGACCAGCGCTAGCATCCAGTATGGCCGTGTAAGGTCTTTTGTCAGGTCAAAAATCAAGTCTTTAATTAAGGCATTACATAAGCTCATTCATATGGCAGTCTTTGTGGTTATCTGCGAGAACATAAAGTTCCCTATTATATGATCTAATATTGTGGGTAGTCCATAAGGCTGTGTGATGGGCTTTCTGGCAATTTTCAGTAATGTCTTGGGCAGTCACAGAATACAGAAATCATCCAATTTTCTGGTCCAGGAGGGGTGTGGTGTCATTGACTGGGTGTTTTGTATAAATTTGCCTTAACAATACTGACGGATCCCTATTTTCATGTTTACCCTACAGTGAACAGCCTGGCTCGGACCAAGTTCTGCTGACGCCCAATAAGGAAGGAGACTGGGAAGTAGACCAGGACACAACTCCTGGCTTGCCCCGTCCTCTTCACGTTAAGCCCGTATCCCCTGGCAGGAACTCTCCCTACGACCCATCGCGCCACGCCCCGTCTCCGTCACTGCTAAAACAGAGCGATTTACCCCCCTCCCCTCCAAAATGGAGGAACACTGCTGATGCCTCAAAAATCATCCATACCTCAGGCTTACAAATCTCTCCCATCCACAAAAGTAACTCCACCTCCTCAGCAATGCTACCCCTGCAACATGAGAGATTTGAGGGGGAAGGACGTGCCAAACTAAAGCTTGAGCCCCCACCCTCACCTCCAACCCTACGCCAAATCCCTACACATGACTCACAATGCAACAATGGCACACCAACACCTCCTCCTCCCACTGACTCAGAGAAGAGGAGTTGTGGTAAACTAGGGTCCGCTAGCCCAAAGTCACTCTGGATCCCTCCTCGTGTACATGCCCCTACTCTATCTCCTTCGGGCCCTGGGCTGGCCCCTACCACCCCTAGGCGCTACTGGTCCTCCTGGAGCCTGGACAGGCCTGACAGCGTAGTTGCTACTTTCAACACCCCACCAGATAGCCTCAGCTGCACCAGCTTTTCCGTTCTGCACCACCTAACCCTTAGTAAGCCGGGTCACCTCTCTCCACCTCAGGAAACAACTGGGCTGGGCAGTCGAGTTCCGAAGGAAGACCGGAGTGGGAATGTCAGCCAAAACAACAACTTCCATCATGCCCCTAGCACTGGGGGGGTATTGCCAGAAGAGCTCTCTGAGCTGGACTTCCTTTACCAGGCCAGCCTCCAGGCTGGCTCTGGCCTCCCTCGGTGCCCACATGGTGCCAGCTCATCAGCCAGGAAACAAGGTACCCCTTAGTGCTGATGATCATGAGCGGATCTCTATTTTATTAAGAAGAAAACTGTTCATTTCTCGATTAAGCATACATAATCTTAACCTTTGTTTTCCGGAATAGGAAAAAGTAAACTCTTCCCAAGGGGTTGAGGCCATTCCACAGAATATTAATAAGCATAAGTTGAATTTATCTGTATTTATTTCAATTCATACACTGCAGTTGCTATCAGTTGCAGTTGCAGTTGCAGTTGCTGCTATGCCTATAGCCACCACAGCATTTCAAAATTTTGCATGTGGTTTTCCTGAAATTTTGATTACAACAAAAGCCAAACAATCCTTTAAGTTTTTTCATTCATACAAAGAAATTGTTGTTTAGATACAAAGTGAATTTTGCATATTTTTTCTTACCAGAAGACTTTACTACTTTGTCGTGTATGCTAACAGCCTGTTTGGTGTCAGCCTGCGCATCAATTCTCGTCGTTGCGTGACCCTGTTAGTTGCCACTTCATATGCTGTATAATGTTACTTAAGAAGGTATGCTGCTTAGATCTAAAATGCTGTTCTTGCTCTTAGAAACCTGTCGCCCTCAAGGATTCTATTGTCGGCTAAGAGAAGTCCTTTCTAAAGTACCCTTTTGTGGGACACTTTATAATTGAAGGAGAATTTATAAGACTTGACATTAATGTTTTACTAACGCAATTCCGAAATAGTTGGGACGGAGTGTAAATTGTGAATAAAATCAAAATGCAATGACTTTCAGATCACATGAGCCAATATGGGATTGACAATAGAATATTCTTTTTTAGATAACATTTCAAATTTTGAAACTGAGACATTTTACATTTTTATCCACAAAATGAGCAGGTATCAAAAAACTTGGGGCACAGGCAAAAAAGGGCTGAAGAAGCAATTAATATATAAGAATTAGCTGAAAGAACATTTAGCGAGTAATTAAGTTAACTGGTATCAGGTGTGTAACATGATTGGCTATAAAAGGGATGTCTTAGAGAGGCTGAGTCTCTCAGAAGTAATTATGGCCAGAGGCTCTCCAACCTGTGAAGGCTTGCAAAAAAAAAAAAAAAGTGGAATACTTTAAAAACAATGTTCCTCAACGTCAAATTGCAAAGGCTTTGAAGGTCTCATTATCAACAGTGCATAACATCATCAAAAGATTCTGAGAAACTGAAAAACCTCTGTGAGTAAGAGACAAGGCCGAAGACTTTTACTGGGAGCCTGTGATCTTCAGGCCCTCAGGCGCCACTGTATCACTGACCGGCATGATTCTATCATCAGTGATTCTATCGTCAGTGTATACAGTGGCGGAGCTAGAACAGGGAATTGGGGGGCACAGACACCTCCCTCTATGACAGCAATTAGTCCTGGCTAGTTCTCAATCATTTTCCTTTATTGACGCTTTTTCCAATTATCGTAATTGGCAACTGAAAACAAGGTTTCTCTCCATATGCGATCTAACAGTGATGAAATCATGGGCTAAATTCAGTACAGAAAAATAATTTACTTATTAATAGGCCAATGCTTGGTGTTGATTGAACTGGTCCACGTTCCAGTGAAATATCACCTTTCACTCTCGGTTTTGCGTGGGTTAATAACAAAAGTGGCACTTGGCAGTTAAATAGGCTATAAAAGCTGTTTGCGTGAGAGTTGACCGGTTTGCAATTTTGAATAACTTTCATATAAATATAGCAAATACGCGTCCAGATGAATGATTGTCGACTTACCTAATCGGGGAGAACAAGCAGTACCTCTTAAGTGTGGAGTGCTCTCGGAGTGAACCTTTTGTTAATTACGAAAATGACTGAGAACAGGTCAGGACTAATAATTGTTTAAACCGGTGTGCTAATAAAATTCTCATACATTCAGCAAACACTTAAAGCTATTCTTACCTTTCTGGATTTTTTACACTTTTCTTTTGTAATCTTAAAATGCTCCTAATGAGCGTATGGCACACTAAAATGTAAAAGAAATCCACCAGGTGTTGAAACTCATCGATATTCAATTCTTATATATTTCTGATAAAAGTCTGACCAATCATTTTCTTCGGTCCGAATAAAATGATTTGCCGAGCTTCCTGTCTGTCATCCGTTGCTGTGCCCCTTCCAGTTGCCTACTGCTTGCGAGTCACGCATCTCTCTGGCAGTGCGGTAGAGACAAAGCAGGTAGCTACTCAACGAAGTTAGCCTGCAAACAAAGCAGCTGCAACTGCTCCTGATTTAATTTCTAATGTTACCAGGACAATTCTGGTGAGATAAGATGTTATGACAGCATTTTTGCAAGAAAATATGTATGAATTCTGATGAAACATGATGCTTCTGACTGTAAACAAACAGGCGCTGAAATGCTATAATTACTAACGTTAATGGTAGTTCGTCAGACGTTACGAGGGCCTTTTATTTTATACCACATATAGAATTGAATATTGCATTGCAGATACACTTAACCTTTCCTTTCAGACAGCTGAAATTCCACTTGCATGGAAAGCAGGTGTAGTGCATCCTCTTTTAAAAGGGGTAGACCAGGCGGATCCTAACTTTTACAGGCCCATCTCCATACTGCCATTTTTATCCAAAGTGATGGAAAGAATTGTGAACAAGTGATTGACAAATTACTCGGATAATCATAAAGTACTATCCCATGCTTAGTCTGGTTTTAGAGGTGGGTACGGCTGTGCTACAGCAACTCTGAGGGTGCTGAATGACATCATCACTGCTTTAGACTCCAAGCAACACTGTGCTGCTTTTTATTGACTTAGCTAAAGCCTTTCATACTGTAGATCACGCTATCCTTATGGACTGGCTGCATAGCATTGGGATCACAGGCCAGTCACTTGCATGGTTCTCTAACTATCTTACAGACACAGAGCACAGAGTGTCAAATCAGAATGTCACCTCTCTCTGCCCCTCCCTGTCACTAAGGGAGTTCCACAGGGCTCGATCCTAGGCCCCACACTGTTCACCATTTATAGAAATAATATAGTAACTGCTGTGGGGGACTCATCTATCCATCTTTATACCAATGACATAGTTCTTTATGCGGCTGGCTCCTCCCCAGATGCTGTGCTCAAGACACTTCAGGAGAGCTTATGTAAAGTGCAGTAGGCCTTCTCCAATTTACACCTCTCGCTAAACACCACTAAAACTAAGGTAATGTGGTTTGGTAGGTGCACTGCACACTTTACTCCTCCATAAACTGGCCATCTTTACACATCTGTTGTACTATTTGCCGGTTCACACTCATTTACAAGACCCTTCTTGGCTTGTCCCCTCTGTATCTTCGTCATCCATCACGCACCTTCACTCCTGCGTACAGTACTCGCTCTGCTCACCACATTCTTTTAAAGGGGCCCAAAACAAAAACTGCAGTGGGTTCTTCTTCTTTTCAGGCTGTTGCAGCCAAGGACTGGAATAATTTGCTGGAAACTGGAAGCATTTATTCCCCTGTCAGCCTTTAAAGTCTGGATTATTGACACTCTTAAGGAGACATGTTGTTGTCCCTCAGAAGCTTAATCTGGGTTAGATGGAGCATCTGCATTGTTTTTGTTTCTCTGGATTATTGTATTCTTATTAGTATTTATTATAATTAAGTCTATTCTTTGTTCTGTTTAATATTACAATCCCTGGTTTCACCCAGAAATCGGAAATCTTATAAAAAAAACTGAGATGCTGCCTGGGCTAGAGCTCGAAAAACAAAATCTGAAAAAGATTGGCACTACTTCCGTCAGCTGCCTAATAAATGTACATCTTTGATTAAGAAGGCCAAAGCTGAGTTCTATTTAACAGAAACCACAAACAACCTAAATGATCCAAAGAAATTTTGGAAGGTGGTGAAGTCGTCATCTGGCGCTGCTCAGCAAACTGAATTTCCAAATCTCTTGGTCAAAGGCTCCATCAATTGGACTGATAAATCAGTAATGCTAGATTTCTTCAATGAGCATTTTGTCTCAGTGGGTCATCAATATGATAAGGAAAATTCCAATAAATTAAAAACTGATGTGACCGCGGATTCTAAGGATGAGGCGGTAAGCAACCATATAGGAAATTCCTTTCACTTTGAACCTTTGTCCACATTTAAAATCTGAAGAGCCCTGACCAGTTGGGATACAAAAAAAAGCAGCTGGTCCTGATAAATTAAACCCTTTCTTCTTGAAGTTGGCTGCTAGTCACATTGCTGGGCTTTTGATTTTCAATCTCAGCCTCAGCACCAACAAACTCCCAAAAGATTGGAAGTCTGCTTTTGTCCTTCACTTGTTCAAAAAAAGGGGGGGTGGGGGGTAACCCATCAGATGTGAATAATTACAGGCCTATTTCCAAATTATGCATTGTTGCAAAAATATTGGAAAAAATCATCAGTGAATAATTAAAAGATCTCCTAGAATCTAATAGTATTTTAAATAAATTTTAATCTGGTTTTAGGAAGCAACATAGTACCGTAACAGCTGACCTGAAAGTTTTAAACAATCTCATTGAAGCCCTCGAATTTAAATAAGTATGCGTTGCCCTTTTTATTGATCTCTCTAAGAAAATCAGAATTTCTAACCAGACAGCTACCTGGTTTTCTGATTACCTGTCCAGTAAGACTCAGTGTGTTCAGACGGCCAACACCACATCATCTTTACAAGAGATCACTAAAGGCGTGCCGCAGGGCTCGGTCCTTGGACCCATTTTATTCTCTATCTACATAAATGATCTTTGTGTCAACTTGTCAAATGCTGCCTATCATCTTTATGCCGATGACACTGTTAATTATTGTTGTGCATCCTCTGTTGTACATACATGACTTGTTACAGTCTACTTTCATTGTTGTCGAGGCCCGTCTGCGAAGTCTCTAATTGGTCTTAAACGCCACCAAATCAAAAATTATGGTTTTCTCAAAAGCTCCTAACTCAAATGAAAATACCTCTTCTGTAATAACTGCTGAAGGTAATCCAATTGAGGTTGTCACCAATTACAAATACTTGGGTTTCCTCTTAGATTGTGAGCTTTCCTTCAAACCACATGTTGAAAACCTGGTCAAAAAACTCAGGCTGAGCTTGGTTTCTTTTATAGAAATCGCTTGTGTTTCTCTCTGGGAGCACGCAAACTGCTTGTGTTGTCAACTTTTTCTACCTTCAATTGACTATGGAGATGTGCTGTATATGCATGCCCTGTCTAAAAGCCTATCAGCTCTGGACACTGTATATCACAGTGCACTGAGGTTTTTCAGAGCCTGTGATGGCCCTACACATCATTGTCAGCTTTATACCCAGTCTGGCTGGCTATCTCTGAGCACTCGGAGATAAACACATTGGATACTTATAATCTATAAGGCACTCCTCGGTTTGGTCCTTTCTTATTTATGTTCGCTCGTCCGAAGAGCAGGAAGCCGCTATGCCTTACGGTGCAGTGACTTCTTTTATTTGAATATTCCATGAGTTCGGACTGAACTGGTTTAAAAAGCATGAAGTTTTGCTGCCCCCTTCTCTTGGAACAATCTTCAGGCCGATCTAAAAATGTCTGAACTTGTTTCTTTTAACGTCTTCCGTCGTCTCCTAAAAGATCAACGGGAAAAATAGTCTGGACAGTGCCTCTGCTTTTAATTATTTCTGTCATCGCGACCCCTTTGCACTTTGCTTTGACGATATTGAACTGTGCTCTATTTATTTTAATGTATTTGTATATTAAGTTATTTTATTGTGTTTTATGAATGCTCTTTACGATGTGTGCAGCTGCCTTCTTGGCCAGGTCACCCTTGAAAATGAGATCATGATCTCAACGGGATTTTATCTGGTTAAATAAAGCTTAAATAAAATAAAATAAAAATTACACTGTTTTTCTTTTCAGCCCCCTTCCTTTGCCTCTCATAAGGCCTCCCGCCTCTTGTCAGGCCGGCCTGTTTTTTAAAAATAATTGGATAATTCCATCTAAAATCACCAGAGGTGTCCCAAGTAACAATCTCAGGTTTGTTTCAAATTTCTTGGACATAATTTTCTTGTATGCAGTATATTATACGCAAAATTTTAGACCCATATCTTCATTAGTTTTTGAGATATTGAGACTTCAAGGAGGGTGTGTTGCCCCCAATTTAGCATAAAAACAAGTGCTACTATGCAACACTCCAGCTAATTTTACTATCCGGCTTATTTGGATTCCACATCATAGTATGTCTCAGTGAACCAACTTTGAATAACATTTTTATAATGCCATTTTTAAACTATGCTGTAGTTTGAATAATGTTGGTTTTCAAACTGGGTATTCCTTTGATACTCTGCAAAGGGTGATGTGCGTAGAGTCACTACTGAACCGAATGATCTGCAGGGCACTTTTCTGGGGGTTGAATCAATGCCAATACATCAGAACAACAACATTTTTACAAGTAGATGCTGATATATACAGGAGTGTAATGCATTCCATCTTTCAGGACGGGCATTTTGTATTTCTCTTAAAAAGAAATTCCTGGATTTTATCTGCAGTCAGAAATGGTAAAATTTCAAGCAGCAAGACCACTGGTTTTAAGACTGAGATGTTCTGTTTGTGTAGTGTTTTCAAAGTATTTTATGGCATTTAGCATCCCATAGCAATGTACTGTATATCAGTATATTAGCTTTACCATACAAATGCAACTGAGTATTAATTCATGTTTTTCATATAAAAAAATGACCCCGCTATAAAATTAGCAGTGGCAATCATGCTTATCCTTTCAATCAAGAATTATTACACAGAAAATGAAGGGTGCTAACAAACCTTTTTTTCTGCGAACTAGAAATATATACAAAGGATCTCTAATGAGTGGGCCCGACGTATAAAATTTACTAAAAGAAAATTACCGCTCAAGTTTCATAAATTTGATACCTCGGGCTCACAAATTTGAGATCCTATTAATCCCATAAATGCCAGCATCCTATTATTTGGAAAATTAAAGAAAAGCTACAATTTTGCAGTCTATTCAAGTCAATGGGATAATTAGATAGCTAGCATGCTAACACTTTTCGCCTTTAAAGAAATAATTTATGTTTCGACCATAACAGTTGCTCATATAACTTATCACTTGAATGGCTAAAAGTGGTAGCATGCTACCTAGCGAATTTTTCATCCCAGTGACTTGAATAAACTGCAAACTTGATACGAATGCTAGCGATGGTCACTGGTTACCAGCCGGAGGATTTTTAATGTTACCCTGCTTTCCAATGAATAGAATCTGACCAATTATGACAAGAGAAGGTAAAATTACGCTTGTGTAATACCAAACCTGTATCTCATGGGTTCTATCATGCAGATTTTTCAAAATTTATGGGATAAATGTTCTTATTTGATTATACTGTCTCAGTTCAGACATTTCTGAAGAATGTAAGCCATGAAATTGTTCCCTGAAAAATTGCTAAACGGGTTTCATTTCTCTTCTTTGGTCTCTAAAGGGCCAGCAATGGCACACAGCCATGTTCCTGGGGCAGCCTTACTCGGTAGGTCTCGAACACCAACAGCAGAAATCGAAAAGACTATGTACAGAGCACCGGGCTGCACCAGCACTGCTGACTACCAGCACAAGGCGAGTATTCCTTTTTATGGTCACATACCCACGTCTAACCGTGTTTGTATCCTCGCAGATACAGAATCCGAAAGGGAAGGATTACCGAAAGGTCTCTTCTGATGAAGCACATTGTAAATACCATATCTTTGTACAAAACCCAAAACCAGGGAAGTTGGCACGTAATGTAAATCGTAGATAAAAACAGAGTACACTGATTTGCAAATCCTTTTCAAATTATATTCAATTGAACACACTGCAAAGACAAGATGTTTAATGTTCAAACTGAGAAAGTTTTTTTTTTTTTGCAAATAATCATTAACTTAGAATTTAAAGGCAGCAACACATTGCAAAGAAGTTGGCACAGTGGCCTTTATACCACTGTGTTACATCGCCTTTCCTTTGAACGACACTCAGTAAACGTTTGGGAACTGAGGAGACCAATTTTTGAAGCTTTTCAGGTGGAATTCTTTCCCATTCTTGCTTGATGTACAGCTTAAGTTGTTCAACAGTCCGGGGTCTCCATTATCGTATTTTACGCTTCATAATGCGCCACACATTTTCAATGGGTGACAGGTCTGGACTACAGACAGGCCAGTCTAGTACCTGCACTCTTTTACTACGGAGCCATGCTGTTGTAACACGTGCAGAATGTGGCTTGGCATTGTCTTGCTGAAATAAGCAGGGGCATCCATGAAAAAGACGTTGCTTGGATGGCAACATATGTTGCTCAAAAACCTGTATGTACCTTTCAGCATTAATGGTGCCTTCACATATGTGTAAGTTGCCCATGCCTTGGGCACTAATTCACCCCCATACCATCACAGATGCTGGCTTTTGAACTTTGCGCCTATAACAAGTCCGGATGGTTCTTTTCCTCTTTCGTCCGGAGGACACGACGTCCACAGTTTCCAAAAACAATTTGAAATGTGGACTCGTCAGACCACAGAACACTTTTCCACTTTGCATCAGTTCATCTTAGATGAGCTGGGGCCCAGCGAAGCCCGCGGCGTTTCTGGGTGCTGTTGATAAATGGCTTTCGCTTGGCATGGTAGAGTTTTAACTTGCACTTGCAGATGTAGCGACGAACTGTTGTTACTGACAGTGGTTTTCTGAAGTGTTCCTGAGCCCATGTGGTGATGTCCTTTACACACTGATGTTGGTTTTTGATGCAGTACCGCCAGAGGGATCGAAGGTCACGGGCATTCAATGTTGGTTTTCGGCCTTGTTGCATACGTGCAGTGATTTCTCCAGATTCTCTGAACCTTTTGACGATATTACGGACCATAGATGATGAAATTCCTAAATTTCTTGCAATAGCTCGTTGAGGAATGTTGTTTTTAAACTGTTCGACTATCAGCTCACGCATTTGTTCACTAAGTGGTGACCCTCGCCCCATCCTTGTTTGTGAATGACTGAGCATTTCAGGGAAGCTGCTTTTATACCCAATCATGGCACCCACCTGTTCCCAATTAGCCCGTTCACCTCTGGGATGTTTCAAATAAGTGTTTGATGAGCATTCCTCAACTCTCTCAGTCTTTTTTGCCACTTGTGCCAGCTTTTTTGAAACATGTTGCAGGCATCAAATTCCAAATGAGCTAATATTTGCAAAAAATTACAAAGTTTACCTGTTTGAACATTAAGTAACTTGTCTTTGCAGTGTATTCAATTGAATATAGGTTCAAAAGGATTTGCAATTCATTGTATTCTGTTTTTATTTACGATTTACACAACGTGCCAACTTCACTGGTTTTGGGTTTTGTAGAATCACATACACAAGTGGAATGCAGGTCACTCCAGCAGCCCTCTCCTGTGGAAGCACCATCTAATGATGTTCAAGTCAGACTCAACTATGTCACAACTTGAAAGCTTTATGCAAAAGACAGCTTTTTCCATCTCCATAGGAAAGTCACAGCATTGTCACTGTCATCTGTATGTTAAAGATTTCTATTGAAACTTGTAAAGAATGAAGTTAAAACTATTAAATGAAATCCTCATCATCCAGTTATTGTTGGCTTATTTGCTAAACTTAACTGGGGTCATCCAATCGAATTGTCTGTTGTAGGAACTTAACTCTAACACAGTTATTGCAAAACAATGGAAAACAAAAGAAAAGGCCTACATTTGATTATGCTGCTGTTCAGTACCTGACTACTGTTAGCGGCACCTATACGATTTGAGCCTCAAGGGACTTACAACCTCAATTGCAGAAGAATTGAGACAATGTGTAAAATGTAAATAAAAACAGCAAGCAGGGGTTTGAACCCTAGTCATACCAGCCGGCAGGGGTCAGTAGCCTTTTCAGAGCAGTGCACAGTGGGCTTCGCGCTACAGGGAAATAAATTGGGAGGGACTGCTAGTGTGTAATTGGTGAATTGCAGCATTGTTCATTGCTCAAGTGCCTCCTGTTGGCCAGCTGGATGTTCATCTGTAAAATTCTAAGCTTGTCCATGTTCGGGTATCCTTCGCCCTCTTTCTGAACTTGCCAAGTTCCGTTCATACCTTGATTTCATTCAACCCTTTGCACAGAAGCCAAATCTGGCTATTTGGGGGGTTACCTTATTTAAGCCTTTATAATTCAGGATTGCAGCTTCACAGACAGGAAAGGAGTGGCTGATCTGAGTCTAGTCACTTGGAGCATTTAGACTCCTCTCGTATTTCAGTTTTTTTTCCCTCATTTTGGTAGAGAAAAGGGGCTGCAAACACAAAAAATCTTCATGAAAATTTAACATTGAAATTGCATACTTAAAAAAAAAAATACTGAGAATTGAAAAATTGCTGGGGCTAAAATCTATACATTTCTGGGATCATAAACACCTTGACCACAAGTATAATTTATCTGGAACATTGCAGTCTAGATCACCTACTATCTATGAGCCGAATTTGACAGCAATCCAGATGGCTCCCCAAAGTCTGAGATCCCTCAAAATGGTGCACTGTCAGATCATAAAATAATCATATATTTAACACAAATAAAGTTTTGAGGCATGAAATTTAATATGAACTAATAATTTTCTGGTTGAGATTAAGCATGAATTTATCAATGTCAGTGCAGTTGAACATTAGTGGTTGCTAGTAACTTCTCCAAACACAAAACATGTCCTTTCTCCATAATAAAGTTTAGAGTTTTGTCCATTTTTCTTCAAAGTCCCCCAAGCCAGCACACATACTCATGAAATAAACTGTTGATTAAACGGTCAGAACATTCACTCTGCAATGAAAGCTGGCAGTTCCCATTTCCGAGCTCACAACTTTATTTCATCACTTATAAGGAACAAGTACAACTCACTAACTCAGTGATATCTGATTTCTGAAATATACCTTATTTTATCAGAACAGTCATTCCACTATCAGGGAAAAAATCAAACAATATATGCCTCCCTAGATTCAACCGAAAGGTTCAATGAACATACCAGGGGATCCACCGAAATGCATGTCCAGTTTACGTTCTAAACATGGAAAAAAAACCTCGGCATTCTATTTTGTTGAATAAGGTATACACTCCAAAACAAAAAGCAAAAGTAGCAGCCTAACCTTATTCATGAACCCCTCCTCCAGAGACCGATGTATCCAGTAGAAGGAACCCCTCCGGTCCTGTTTCCTCAAAATAATTACCATTGACTATGTCCATACCTTATTTAAATCCGTTAAATGTAACTGAACACTTCAGGCTGGTAAAGGGACTCTTTTTTTCTATTAATCGCGTCATTTTCAGCTGCGCAATCGTACTCAACATTGAACAGATACAACCTAGCTTGCTTATACGCATTGGCTTGTATGCTCTTATGTTTTTCAAATCAATGTCTTTCAATTACTGTGGAAGGTTTAAACACTCGAGAAATGGATAAGAAACTACCCAATCAATACATTGTTACCGGGGAAGTTTCACGATGGCGTGAACTACAACTGTGTAGTTAAGCAGGAGAGCCGAAGCGTGTAATTGAGTGATTGGCTATCAACACCAGTACTTGGGTGGATATTAGGAAACAATGAATTTGTCAATGAAGGAATCTACACGTAAATCCACAGTAGGCAACTGCACATGTTTTTTTGTGCTGACTGTAATTGACAGTAGAATGTGAGAGAATCAATACCACGTTGAATTTTTTGCTTCAGAAAACTGATTTTTCTAAACCAGTAATTGGAATACCGTTGGTTCACTGCAGCTAAAGTGGTTGCTACAGAGGACTACAATTTTTTCTGTCACAAGAGATCATTTTTTTCAACTGCTGGGTAGATATTATGGGCAAGGATATTGACCAGTTTGCACATCAGGCTTAGCTGAGGAGTTTAATTCATGCAATCGTTAAAAAACATGGATTGGAGTGAACTTCTCCATATTCTGAACCGCATTTGAACTCTACTTGCTTGGGAATATTCAATAATTGATCCAGGGGTGCCATCTAGTGATCGAGTACTGTAACTGCGTGCTTAAATTTGCAGTTCCATAGAAGTTGACGTCTATATCTGCACAAAGGGGTTAAAAGGAGACCCTGGGAGCGCAGGTTTGGGGGTTTGTCATCTCACGGACTATCTGTGTCATGCTTGCTCAGATTTTTCCAGAGCATCACTTGAGCACAGTCCCTGCTAAACTCAAATGCAGGTCATCCTGTTATAAATGGTTAAGTCTGACATGAGTGTCCTTACTGAATTTATTTATAATTTTGTTCTTTTTAAAGTGAATACAGGTTAAATGTGATTTGAGAATTACTAATCGCTTTTTTGTATTATAATTTGGCATCTTCAATCCCACCTGAATCTGAAATGTCCAATTAACTAACTATGTACACAAGACTGCTCATATGCGACCCCATGTTGCCATCTCAGGAGAGTGAGACAGTTCGCGGCTCTTCTCCGAAGCACGCACCTCTCAGTCGCTGCTTCTATTTATACTCACAGCTTGAAACTTCAAGTTCAGAATGAGGGCAGAGGACACCTTAACGTGTAAGCATAGAATTTTACTGAGGAGTGCCCGGCTGGCCAACAGGATGCGCTTAAGCAGCAAACAATGTTGTACTTGTATAATCCCAATCCGGCATTCCCTCAAAATTTATTTCCCTGCTGCATGAAGCCAAAAGTGCGCTGCACTGTAAAGGTTACTGACCACTGCCGGCACTGGTACGACCGGGGATTGGACCCGAGTCATTGTGGTCACTGCTGCTCTGCAATGCGGCGCCTGATGCCAGGTGGAAGTCTTCAGCCAGACTGCAAGGCACAAAGGCAAAAAAAAAGGAAAGAATCAATTAATTGACAAAGCCCCGCCCCCCTTCCTGATTGTCTCAGCTTTTACCCTTCATTATTATTGAACTGTCTGTTGTTGAGGGTTGGAGATTGCATTGTTTGAAAGGTTAGTATCATTCTTATGATAAACTTCTGGCTTTGTCTTACCAACTCAAAGTTTGATCACAAACTTTACATTGTAGTTATTACTCAGTTTGTGACGCCAAAACTAGGACATTGTAGTGCTAAGTTGAACATTCCTCTCCAGTGAAGCCTCCTGCTGTTTCTAGTGTATCAAAGCATCAAGGGTTGTGTTTGATGACTCTGATGACCTGCTTCTTTGTGTCCCAGGTGGTGTCAGACTGGGCGCCCAGGGGGGAGGAGCCAAATAGTGCCGAGTACCTGGGCAGTGTCACTCGCAGTCTGAGCGGAACAGCCATTGGAACACAGCATCAACACGTAGTAGTCTCCCGCAGCTTTGTAAGTTGGTCTCACTCTCATAAACACACCAACATACACGCACACACACATTCACACACTTGTGCAACACCACGAAAAAACATCCAACTAAGAAAGAAAGTCGTTACTAAAGCAAGCTGATGTTGACAAGGTGGAAGGTTGCAAATGAAATTGTTGATGCCTGACTTGCTTGAGAGCACTTGTGATGATTGGTTAAAAATGGACCTTTTTCCTGTGTGAAATGCACTTGTATATTCCTTTATCACTTACACTTCACAAAAGTCTACTGCAGTGGCAGGGTAACAGAAAATCGGCTCCATAAAGTTTGGCGTTGTTTTGCTTGTATCATGAAGAAAGGAAAGATGATTAGTTTAGTTTAGTTTATTAGATTTATTTATATTAGGGAGCATGTACAAAGCTGCATATAATAGAGAAATGATTTTTTTTTTACCAGATTTCAACAACCAGCTTGTTTTCATCTATGGTACCTGAGCAGGAGAGCAGAAGCAATAGAACACTATATGAAGCAAAACCTATCAACTCCACTGCAATGGACCAACAACCTATAAATACCTATGCAGGCATATGAGAACACACACTCAATAACACAATGAACAAGCACAAGGAAAAGTACTAGTATGAAAATATTACATATTGTATCCAAAGTTATAAAAACAGGTCAAAGAAATTACAAATTAATGTCATTAATTCATGTCATTGTCATTAAGATAGTTTGCTTAACTCATTCCTTACGGCAAGCCACTGCTACGGCGCGGCGAATTCCTCCATTCCCTAGGGTAAGCCGGTGCCAGCGGCATGGATGACCATTCGCAGTCCGATGAAAACACGAAATCAGTTGACAATTGCGGTCATGGGCCACCTGTACTTCAATACTTCATATTAAGTAATTTTAGGGGAAAGCATTCCGTACAAATGGACAATTTTATATAAAAGTATTCCGTAGGGAATTAGTTAAAATCCATTATGATTGTCGTGGTTTGGGGTCTGTTGTTCATCATACAGAATATTTTTTTCTTTTTTTTTTAGCCTGATGAATTTTTGTGTAAATTTGCCATTACATACTACTACTATTACACTATACTACATACTTTTTTTTTTTTTCAGATTTTTCATTTAATCATTTTTGTCTGTTTTTCGGGCCATTAAAATTTTATCCCCAATGTTAAAGATAGGACTTAGAAATTTTAAGAATTTATTTCTCAGAAACTGCTAGATATTTTTTTTTTTTCTAAATCAGGCAATCAGCTTACCTTGGTACCACAAATGTACTGTGCAAGCACCACTTTGATTGAATTGATGGAAGTGGGTCCAGTGGGGGTGCTGTACTTTAACATTGGGTCTAATGGAGAATGGGCCAAATGCCCTGTGGAAGCTGAATCGTTAGACATAGAGTGTAGGTTTGTATTAGAGACATATAGGAAGACATATAGGAACTCTCCTTTGGTGACCTTCAAATTGACCTTCGAAGGTCAAATGTGACCTTGTGAAAATTCAATGACTTGCATCGCTAAAATGGTCACAGATGGAGCCGAGGTTTGCGATACAGACATCTAGGAAGTCACATATGAATTTTCATTTGGTGACATTCAACTCCACATAGTGAAATTACAATTACTTGTATCAACAAAATAGCCTCACATAGAACCAAGGTTTTTATTAGAGATATTTAGAAAGTCGTATATGCAGTCCATTTAGTGACCTCAACTTCACCTTCTCTGACCTTTAAAATTCACGATTGACATAATAAATTTAGAGTTAGTTGTATCACCAAAACTGCTTCAAAGCTTGGGATTGTGTTTGTATTACAGGAGTCTTATAAATATATATAAACTTTTATTTAGTGACCTTGCCATTGACCTTCAATGATTTAAGGGTCAAACTTCTCATGAAATTGATGTAACTTGTATAATCTCTAAAAGATCGCTTGCCAGTAAGCTACAGGACCCTTGGTGCTATTTTTGTACTTCACGTGAGAAAATATGGTAATCTCTGCAGGATTTCAGATTGCAAGGAAGTGGCATTTTGGACTAGTAATAATATTGTGTTAACTCACTGAATTCCTTTGCAAATTTTACATTTTGAAATCTTTTTTAAAATGATTGATACAACACTGTTTACACATTGTATATATAGCCCTATGTATGTATTTTCTAAATGTAAATGCTGTGCTTTTTGTCGCACAGTTGTGCAGCTCAGCCTTTCGCATCTTTTTGTCTTCTCATTAGACCTATAGGTGGCTGTATATATAAAGAACACATAATCCTAAAAAAATTCTAACAGAAGGTTTCTCAGCTGTTTTTATGGTATTAGCTGTCCTTAATAACATACTAAAAGTTGACCAATGTTTGAGCACTAGAAAAGTGTAATTTTCAAGATGGTGTCCAAGATGGGCAGGAAGCCCTTAAAATATCCTAACTCCCTCATTATTTGACCGAGCCAAGTAATCTTGGTGTCTCACCCCATGTTTTCTGGGTCTATGAATCCCTTGGACTTGTCTAAATTGCACTGTCTCAATTTAGTATGTTTTTAAGTACATCTGATACCACTGAAAACCACTGAGAAACCTTTTGTTAGAATTTCTTTGGGGTCAAGCCATATTTGCAGCTGACTACTATTTTTCACTCTGTCTATGACCAAATGACAGACATGACTGACATCCTCATTTGAAATGTGAAGTTTCTTTGGCGATCTCATGTACGGATTATGGCTTCAACTTGCCCTCAAAAAAAAAAAAAAACTGACAAGAAGATGGGTCCTCTGGTTTAAAATTGGCAGACTAGCATCACTCCATCAGGATGAGGTGACACAGTGTGCTGTCAATAAACTAGAGGAATGGCTGTTGAAAAAAGGGGCTTCAGTTCACAATTTAAAATGAAATGAAAAAAAAAAACAAAAAACAATTATTTCAAAAAGTTATTGCAATTTGTGTGTTGGAGAAGTGAAGTTCACTTGAATTATGCGCAATGTCCGAATCCAGCAGTTTTAACAGTTAAACACCCTCACTTAACGTCCGGCACTCTGAATACTGAACACAAGAGCTTCAGCTGTTCAAACCCCTCACTTATCCATCATGTAATACAAATTTATTCAATTAAATTTATTAATTAACACCAAAGATACTCATTAAAAATTAAATCACCGAATTTGTTGATAGGCAGAGCAATCTGTTGGATCAACCTTTGACTCGGAGTTGTGCTTTTGATAGATTCAAAAGTAGGAAAATTCAATAAAAGTTGCAACAGAATATGCAACGTCTATGTCTACGGTCGATGGTCTACTATCTTAACCCTCCCGCTATGTGCTGGGTAAATTTGACCCGACTCACTGTTCAATGTCTCTAAATGTCTCTACAGGTATATACTTTATTCAGCCAGACTTTTTTCTTAACTTGACGGGTAAAACATGAATTTCACGAAAAAAATTTATTTTATATTCTATACATGTAAGCATTGTGTTGTTTGGGTCATTTTTGACCCCAAGATCAATTACTACATAAAACCCTCATCTTGATCCTGCTTTTGTAGTCTTGCTTAAAACTGGGGGCATGTTCACATTAATTGCTCATTCATTTCACATTTGGTCTCTTCATGTTGCTATTGTCACGTAAAATCGATGCCTGGCATAAAAGGAGAGGATGGAGGCATCATGTTTTATTTACTTGGCTATTACAAAACCCAAAACCAGTGAAGTTGGCACGTTATGTAAATCATAGATAAAAACAGAATACAATGATTTGCAAATCCTTTTCAACTTATATTCAATTGAATACACTGCAAAGACAAGATGTTTAATGTTCAAACAGAGAAACTTTTCTTTTTTTTTTTTGCAAATAATCATTAACTTAGAGTTTAAAGGCAGCAACACATTGCAAAAAAGTTGGCACAAGGGCCTTTTTACCACTGTGTTACATCGCCTTTCCTTTTAACGACACTTAGTAAACGTGTGGGAACTGAGGAGACCAATTTTTGAAGCTTGTCAGGTGGAACTCTTTCCCATTCTTGCTTGATGTACAGCTTAAGTTGTTCAACAGTCCGGGGTCCCCGTTGTCGTATTTTACACTTCATAATGCGCCACACATTTTCAATGGGAGACAGGTCTGGACTACAAGCAGGCCAGTCTAGTGCCCGCACTCTTTTACTACGGAGCCATGCTGTTGTAACACGTGCAGAATGTGGCTTGGCATTGTCTTGCTGAAATAAGCAGGGGCGTTCATGAAAAAGACGTTGCTTGGATGGCAACATATGTTGCTCCAAAACCTGTATGTACTATTCAGTGTTAATGGTGCCTTCACATATGTGTAAGTTGCCCATGCCTTGGGCACTTATACACCCCCATACCATCACAGATGCTAGCTTTTGAACTCTGCGCCTATAACAGTCCGGATGGTTCTTTTCCTCTTTGGTCCAGAGGACACCACGTCCACAGTTTCCAAAAATAATTTGAAATGTGGACTCGTCAGACCACAGAACACTTTTCCACTTTGCATCAGTCCATCTTAGATGAGCTTGGGCCCAGCGAAGCCGGCGGCGTTTCTGGGTGCTGTTGATAAATGGCTTTTGCTTTGCATTGTAGAGTTTTTACTTGCACTTGCAGATGTAGCGACGAACTGTATTAACTCACAGTGGTTTTCTGAGGTGCTCTGAGCCCATGTGGTGATGTCCTTGACACACTGATGCAGTACCGCCTGAGGGATCGAAGGTCACGGGCAATCAATGTTGGTTTTCGGCCTTGTCGCTTACGTGCAGTGATTTCTCCAGATTCCCTGAACCTTTTGACGATATTACGGACCGTAGATGATGGAATCCCTAAATTTCTTGCAATAGCTCGTTGAGGAATGTTGTTTTTAAACTGTTCAACAATCAGTTCACGCGTTTTTTCACTAAGTGGTGACCCTTGCCCCATCCTTGTATGTGAATGACTGAGCATTTCAGGGAAGCTGCTTTTACACCCAATCATGGCACCCACCTGTTCCCGATTAGCCCGTTCACATGTGGGATGTTCCAAATAAGTGTTTGATGAGCATTCCTCAACTCTCTCAGTCTTTTTTGCCACTTGTGCCAGCTTTTTTGAAGCATGTTGCAGGCATCAAACTCCAAATGAGCTAATATTTGCAAGAAATTACAAAGTTTACCTGTTCGAACATTAATTAACTTGTCTTTGCAGTGTATTCAATTGAATATCGGTTGAAAAGGATTTGCAAATCATTGTATTCTGTTTTTATTTACGATTTACACAACGTGCCAACTTCACTGGTTTTGGGTTTTGTAGAATGGTAATTAGAAAGGCACAAATGAGCTGAGCGGAGATTGGGTGACACTATCAGTTACAAACATCTTATGTAGTTTTTCATTACGGGGATGAAAGTGACCTCAAACCAAAAATGGTTTATTCATTTGAACATAATAGGTGGGTTAAAGAAGAAATAAAAAGACATCAACAATCAAAGAAGAAGACAAAGAAAGAAAACTCCTAGCCAAAGCTTGTACCTCCTGAAATTGTCCCAAAGTAGTCCAAGATTTTAGTCTCAGGAACAAAAAGAAAAAAAAAACTGCTAAATCTTCTAATGAAAAGGGAAGATAACAAGTGTTGCCACTAAATATGGCCATGTCCCCCGACAGGTCACGGAAATTGACAGGGGTCGGCGTATCGCACTTATACACATTGAAGCCAAAGATGAATGAAATCGGTCAAACCGTTCTTGAGATATTGCGATCACAAAAAACAGAATCGAATGGACGGAGTTGAATACTCTGACCCCCGAACAAATCCCAAATCGAATGCATGGATGTTAAAAATCCTAGTTCGTCTTAGTTTAGAAAAAGCCCTTGTTGACTTTCTGAGTGCCAAAAAGTCTCAAACCTTTTCTGTGCCAAAAAGCCTCCGTTGGTTTTCTGGGTACCAAAAAGCCCTAGTACAAAGCATAGGCCCACATTTTTAAGAGGTTAGAAAGGGGATGGGGATGAAAGCAGGCTGTGCTGATTGGTGTAGAAGTGGATGTCCAAAGGTGTGAGCAAAGGTAAACTGTCTCTTGTGAAGCTGGCCATTCATGTATTAAAATGCCCTGATATTGTTAGAAGCAGAGCTGAGCACTACCGAATGTTTACAAAGAGATTCACAGGTTAATTCTTTTTCTGATGAGACCAAACATGAATGTCGAGGGAAGTATTGAAGCTCAGTTATCAAATACCTCTGGAAAGTTTTATTCCTGCTCCGAAAAACATACATGATATGACCCAATCTTAAGCAGTATTCAGGGGTACAAAACAAAAAAGAAAAAAACATTAAAATAAGATAAAAATAGAAAAATTAAATAAAAAGAAACATGTTTTTGTCTTGTTGGAGGTCACAAGGCTGTACCAATTTTGTTCCCCCTTGTTTTAGGAATTGCAGAGGTGTGCTTAAATGGTTTTTTACCCTCTGCTTGACTCTTTGGCTCTAAAAGGGTCATTTCTGGAATGTACGCATAGGGCTTAGAGTTTGAACAGACTAAACTCCTGTAGTTAGGGGAGGACTGGAACTGTCACTAGGAAATGCGCATGTCACTACCAATCAATTTACTCTGTCCAACTCTGAAGTTTAGTCAAAACCTCCAAACTAAACACTAGTTGCCCGACATGTGACATTGCTGATGACTTAGCTTAATTTATTGATCAATATAATTGCCATACCTTTGGGCTATTGTGGGTTTATGGTGCTGCTACAATGGAAACTGATTTTTATTGGAGAGAATTGATTTTCATCAACTGCTGGATGGATGCTATTTGCAAATATCTCAGGCCGGACTTATCCCGTCCTCATTCTCAATAGTTTATGGGCACTTCTTCTCCCTGAATATACATCTACGAAAAGGAATTGACAAAACAGTCTCTTTCTCCTTTGCATTAAATTTGTGATGCTAATGGTTTCCCAGGTTTAATTTGAACTCAATCTGCATGATATGATTTGGATCATCCTTCTAATTGCAAACATGAAGGAGATGAGTAGAAGACAGCGTTGAACAGCCCCTTTGGTCACAAAAAATGCCTGGTGATGCCGCCCTTGCTGTGTTCCAGAACCTCATAACTGATGTCCTCAGAGAAATGGTCTCCCGGTTCATCTACCTCTGTGGAGATAATACACTAATGGTCTTATCTCAAACACTGAAGGATCACACTGTTCATGTTCACTTGGTCATCCAAAGGCTTCTCGAGCAGTGACGTGCGGCCGTAGGTTAGTTTTGTGAGGCACAATCCTCCCCTTTTCTTACTTAGAAATCAGACGATTAACGAGTTTTGTAAGATTATTCAGCAGAATGACGGGCCAGTTTAAGATTCCAGGGCGTCATTACTCAGTAGGCTACATCGAACTTGAAATGCTCACAAAACAGCAGATTTGCGAGTATTTGCTTACAGGAAGCCAAAGACGTGCGGTGAGGTGAGGTAGTGACCCAATCTTTTATCACAGGATTTTGTGAACCTGTTTCCATATAGGCTACTATTATTATTATTACTATTAATCAAAGCAATTAAGACCAAGACTGTAGGAAGCCCGTATACTGATAGAGGAGATAATGACAAAAAGATTCATTCACGTAGGCCTATAGCTACGCTTCAATTCGAAACTGCAAGGATGGAAATCTGAATAATGAATTAGGAAAAAATCTTGGCTCTCGGAAATTCTGTATATCGTTTAAACATTTTGTTAATCGGATTATGAAAGTAGACTGAAAATAAACACCCGCCTTTTTTTGGGGGGGGTGTAAAAGCACGTATTGTGATTCAAGTAAAACCCCCTTAAATCTTTCCCACATCTCATTTACGGACTCACAGTCCAGGAGTGTCTCCCATTTTATTTCACTTAAGTATGAGCGCATCCTGTCAAAATTTGCTCCCCTAAAATGGAAAATTATTGTTTTTGAATACACCTTTTCAACTTCCCATGAAACATCAAAATTAACAGCAGAGTGATCACTTGTCCCAAGTGGCTCCAGTACCTCAACATTGCTAATTCTATCTGGGTCATTACAGAGCACTAAGTCTAAAATTGCCTTCTCTCTTGTAGGTTTATTAACATACTGCACCAAAAAAATTATCATTTATAACAGCTAGAAATTCTTCCTCCCCCCTACCTTGTCCTTTCACCATTTCCTAATCGATACCAGAATAATTTAAGTCTCCCATAATAATAGTCCCTCCACCTCTACAAGCTTGTGTAATCCTCTTAAAAAACATTTCATTGACTGTACTGTCCAAAGCTGGTGGTCGATAGCATACTCCTATGTTTAAATCGGTCTTGTGTTTGCCAACGAGTCTGACCCAGATAGCTTCACAGGGCAAGAAATTTTCACTTTTGGGAATTTCCAGTACATTTAATTTTTTGTTCACATAGATTGCTACGCCCCCTCCTCGCCTATTACATCTATCCTTCCTAAAGAGCTTATAAGCTTCTATATTGTATTCATCTCCATAGTCTTCACTAAGCCATGTCTCTGTAATCCCAATTCTGTCATAGCCCTCACTAATCATAACGGCCTCAAGCTCTGGAAATTTATTTTTTATGCTTCTTGCATTTAAATAAAAACATTTCAGGATGCTGGGATGCATTGCCAAAAATATTGAGTACAAATCCAAGGAGGTCATATTTCTCTTGTACAACACATTCGTCAGACCACATCTGGAGTATTGCGTACAGTTCTTTAAGAAAGATATAGAGGCTCAAGAAAAAGTTCAGAGAAGAGCCACTTAGCTAATTCCAGGTATAAAAGATGAAAGCTATGAGAAGAGGCTGAAGATCCTTAATCTCTTTAGTCTTAGGAAAAGGAGACTCAGGGATGATCTGATTGAGGTCTTTAAATATGTTAAAGGTATAAAAAACAAAGTGAATTGTGAAGGATTCCTTCGGCCAAGTTTTGTTTGTAGAACGCGGGGTCACAAATAGACGTTGACTAAGGGTAAATTTTGCACTGATATTAGGAAATATTTTTCACCCAAAGAGTAATTTCGTTTTGGAATAGCTTTCCTGACCATATTGTTTAAGCAGAAGCCTTGGGAATTTTCAAGAGCAGGCTTGACTTAAAGCTAGATACCATTGAGTCATTGAGTATCTGAAGTGATATATTCACAATAGTATAAAGAAACTGGCGAGCCTAGTTGTGCTGAACGGCCTTTTCTCGCCATTCGTGTAATGGTATGTTAATGACATCCAATGTTTCTTCTGGACTGGTTTCATTTCAAGTTCATTCAGGTGTGATTCAGAGGATTTTCATATGCATGTCCGATGTTGGCTTGTCTGGTTCCTGTTTCTGTGTGCAAATTTATCTTACACTGATGTTTTATTCCTGGTAAATTACTTGTTTCTGAAGTCCCCTCAGTGCTCAAACGGTGGCGTAATGTTTCTAATCCCTGGCTGTCTGATCCCTCCTCCCTATTACACTGTCCTGATTATTTGCATTGCTCCTGCTTGAGTCTCAGTGAAGAACAGACACCAGGCCTGTGAGCTGCTCCTTTCCCCCTTCTCACTCCATCTCCTCCCACAATCCTCCTGTACTGTCTCCTGACCCCAAGCACCGCCACCTTCATCTCCATCACTGCCCTGCCCTCCCACCATTTGTGCCCCAGTGGTAGATGCGGGCTGCTGGGTGTCGGCCTTCTTTGGGAACCCCAGGTAACAACCACTTTGCTCCCTTGCTCCAAAAATGCTTTGGGCTTGCTGGAAATTAATTGGAGGCAGTTCGGTTCTGCGACGTGTTTGTAGGTGACCCTTAAAATGTCTGTCTTTGTTCTGAGGCCTCACCCTCCACTCTGTTTTCTAGTTTGAGTGAATTTTCTCTGCACTTTTTCGTGGATATGACTTTTGCTGTGACGTCAGCAGCTCTCCTAACCTGTTGCACTTTGCTCTCTGTTTCATTTACCGAGGCAAGTCTCACCAAAATGTTCCAGACTTCCAGAATTGTGCCATTTCTGTTGAATCTTCTTGGTTTGGTTTGTTGGGGGTCTGTTCCACATAATGAACCCCCCCACCCCCCCATTCTCCTCATCTTCTCTCCCTCTATTCTGCAGGAAGTGGCCAGAAGGCCCCAGAGCTTCTGGCTGTGCCTGACTGGGGTAAAGCTCTCTCCATTCAAACGCTCCATGCTTCACTGAGCTGTGAGGTGCTTGGGGCACCTAGCTGGGCAGCGAAGGGGTCCTCGACACCCTCTCCCCTTCTCTGGCTCTTGCCCCCCCTCGGATGTTGGAAATTGCAGCTGGTGGCGCCGCCCCGGGCCTCTCTTCCGGGCTGGCTTATCCAGCCCAGCCCAGCCCAGCCCAGCCCAGCGCTCCTTGTGTCCTGTGCCCACCGGGCTCTCGTCTCTTCCCTTGTGCTCTGCACCCCCAGCTGCATGCTCTCACCCGTCCTCTCCTCCTCATCCTCTCTAAATTTACGCTGTCTGTTCCACCGTAAGTCAGTGTTTTTTTTCTCCATCCACTCCCCACCTCTCTTGCCTTCTTCTTGTCATCCCTGTTTATTTTCCTTCTCTCTTTATCAATCTGTCCCTCCCTCATTTTCCCATCTTTGCGATCTACAATCTTAATTCTCAATATCACTTTTTTCACCTGCTAGATCTCCTCGTTCCTCTTCTTTTTCCCTCCATTCGCTCTCTCCTCCTGCTCTCTTGTCCCTTCCCTTGGATGTCCTCTCTCTCTCTCTTTCTCTCCTTATCCCTTATTCTTTCTTTCTCTCTATCCCCCCAGCCCTCAGTCCTTTGCTGTACAAAAATACTCCATCCCACAGTAACATAAATAGTAATCAGTCAGCAGGGTACAGCCAGAATATTGCGACAGCAGAAGGGAGTTGTTCGATGCCTGAATTAACACCATCGTCACCACTGCTGTAAATGGATTAAATCTCACCTTAAGCCCACTTCCTCTCTAGAGAAAGGAAACACTAAAACAAACTCAGCTGTAATGAAAAATCAAGGAACATTATAGCTGTTGACATGTTCAGTCAGGATCACAGATAAATCCCCTCTATAGAGCACTTTACGGTGTGACTCTGAATTATGTAACTCCCGCATGGCTTGTCAACCGCTTCTTCACCTTCCCGGACAGCAGGCATACGTCTCGTTGACGTCGACACGATGAGTAAAGTTGCATCGGCGAGACGTATTATGGAGAGTGTTTGCTTATTAGGAATACGTCGCTGATTGGCGACATATTCCCAATGAGCAAACGCCCTCCATAATACGTCTCGCCGATGCAACTTCATTCATCATGTCAACGTCCACGAGACGTACGCATGTTGTCTGGGTTTTTGGTTAAGTTGATGGCCAGCGGCAGCTAGCTAGATGCTACTGTAATTTCACTCGACTCCTTTGTGGTGTGTTTACTTGGTGATCAGCAGGAGTTTGTTTTGATGTGCCAACCATGCCATGATTAACGTAACTAGACACCACAGGAAGTCATGGTCCCCACTCAGGTGTTCCATCAGTTCTTCCTACATAATCAACCATTTTTCCTTCTGGTCTGAGTTTCCATCAAGTAATCCCATCTATAAATACATCTGCAGTATATCGACCGTCTATTTTTGTTACTTTAAGGTTTTTATATGGATCTGTAGGATAGAGATTGTACTAATTGATTAACCTTTGCTTGTATGCCCTGTTAAAGTGAAGAAATAAGGTAAACTGCTGTCATTTTGTATATCTTAAATAACCACTCTTGTAATATGAAAAAGGAGTGGGCATGTGCATTTTAACCTTTCACTTGAGGACAGTCTGCAAAGGACATTACTATTTTCTAGGTAGACGTTTCCTCTCTCAGACACTTAATACAGTCAGTGTGACAGGCTGTAGTGCCTGCTTATTTTATTGAGAAAAAAAAGTAAAAAAAAAAAAAAAAACATATTGAAAAAGATAAAAAAAAAAACACACATGAAGAAACTCATGGAACGTAAGGCAGACAAACGAATGGTTCATCATTTTATTATGTTTCAGAATGAATACATTATCAGTGGTGAATTGTTTTACTTTAATGGCGAGTATAGTGCAATCCAGAAGTATAACAAAGTTGGTCTAAAAATGCTTTTTTTTTTATTTTGTTCTCTCTATTTTAAGGAGATATGCCAACAAACAATTTGCTTGCAGTTTGCGTTTTCCTGATGCTGTGATTATACCGTAATATGAGGGTCAGTGAATCAGTGAATGTAAATGAGGTGATGAAGGCTGGTCCGCTTTACCCCGACCCCCTCCCAGAGGTTGTGGTAACTGATAATTGCACTGTTTCAATTCAATGTAGCTCTAAACCCGAACCTCCAAACCTTCCAGTCTCTCAGGTTTAACTATTCAAGTTACATGAGCAGGTAGGAGTTTGTGGCTTTGCCCAAAAATTGGTATAAGGGAGTTCCATTTTTAAGCACACACATACAGTAATGCAGGAATTTAAAGTGGTACGGACAGACAGATGTATTCTCGATGAGTTACCATACTGTATGGAAATTGTGTTCCTCCTGTAAAGCAGACACTGCATAGTGAGTAGACAACAAAAATAATAATTTCAAGTTTATAAATTGCTCGGCTTCTGAACTGGAACTTAACTGGAAAAGTGTTATTTTGGAACAATGGAAAGAGACAGATGGAATTGGAAGCAGAGCCGAAAGTGTGTGAATATTATTGAATACTTCAGTCTAGGCTTTTTCAGATATGCATATGAAAACCATAGCTTTTCAGCTGTGCCAAAATTAATCTGTTGCTAAAGAAAAATCTGTTTGGATGTATGTATATAACACTAAAAGCAGCTGCCTAATGTTGTGTAGGTCCCCCTCATGATGACAACAGCTCTTACCCATCAATGCATGGACTCCACAGGACCTCATGATCCATTTAGGGGTCAGAGGTACATTTGCACTCGGGGGACTGACAGAGCATCACACTGTTAGACCAGTGTTTTGAAATGTTACAGTTGATCCGTGCACATACACTGTATACATATACATATACATGCACATACATATACATTTGTGTCTGGGTGACCACTGACAGGTGAAGTAAAAAATATTGATTATTTCATTACATTGCCATCTGTCAGTGGGTGAGATATATTAGGCTGCAAGTGAACATTTTGTCCTTGAAGTTGATGCGTTGGAAGCAAAAAAATGGGCCAGTAAAGGGATGTGAGCAACTTTGATAAGACAAGATAACTGGGTCAGAGTATCTCTAAAACTGCTGCTCTTGAGGGGTGTTCCTGGTCTGCACTGGTCAATACCTCCCAAAAGTGGTCCAAGGAAGGAAAATTGGCAAAAATGGAAACAGGTTCATGGCCGGCCAAGCCTCACTGATGCTGCTGTAGCTCGAATTGCTGAAAAGGTTCATTCTGGTTCTTATAGAGAGGTGTCAGAACACACAGTGCATTGCAGTTTGTTACTTATGGGGCTGCGTAGCCTGTGCTGGCCTTTGTTAACTGCCAAAAACACCAACAATGTGGACGTG
This sequence comes from Gymnothorax reevesii, assembly GCA_029721435.1. Lineage (NCBI taxonomy): Eukaryota > Metazoa > Chordata > Actinopteri > Anguilliformes > Muraenidae > Gymnothorax > Gymnothorax reevesii. Next base: position 39,601,208 of record CM056582.1, on the reverse strand, counting down.
AGTGTCAGAGCTGGACCACGGAGTAATGGAGGAAGGTGGCCTGGTCTGATGAATCACATTTACTTGTACATCCGGCGGATGGCCGGATACGTGTGCATTGTTTACCTGAGGTAGACATGGCACCAGGATGCACTATGGGAAGAGAGCAAGCTGGCAGAGCCAGTATAATGCTTTGGTCAATGTTCTGCTTGGAAATCATGGATCCTGCCATTCTCTTAGATGTTACTTTGGCATGTGCCAGCCTAAGCATTGTTGCAGAGCAAGTACGCTCCTTCATGGAAACAATATTCCCTAATGGCAGTGGCCTCTTTCAGAGGGATAATGCGCCCTGCCACACTGCAAAAAATGGTTTAGGAATGGTTTGAGGAACACGAGTTCAGGGTGTTGATGACCTCCAGATTCCCCAGCTCTCAATCCTATTGAGCATCCAGGGGACGTGCTAGACAAACAAGTCTGACCCATGGTGGCCCCACACAAGACTTAAAGGATCTGCAGCTGATGTCTTGGTGCCAGATGCCACAGCACACCTTCAGAGGTTTAATGGAGTCCATGCCTCAACAGTATTCACAGCAGCGGTGGCTGGTGAACTGGCGATAGGGGAGGCTCAAACCCATCCCTTGAAAGTAAAGGTTAGTCATGACCTGTTTTCAGTCATTCATTTACAGTTGCAATTAAAATTGTTCAACCCCCATTGCAAATTGGGTTTATTAGCAAAATTTACAAACAGCTGTTTGTGATAAACAGATTAAACAAGAACATTTTAAATAGCTCAACATAACTAATACTGCAAGTGGTTTCTCCAATTTTAACACAAAATGCCATTTTTAATGACTACTGCAGTTTCAAAACGTTTCAAACCCCTAAATAGAATCAGTCATAAGAGCATATGTGCAAATCAGGTGTTGTCTCAGGCACACCTAATTCAGCTAATCAAGAGCTTAATTAGTTGCATCAGGTTTGCTTGAGATAGGACACATCAAATACTTGAACTAGCTAGGGGTTTGTTGAAAGTGACATTTGATTGCATATTAGAAATATGTATGTCAAAAAAGAATTGTCCAAACAGCTAATAGAGGAGATCCTTGCATGTCACAAACAAGGAAAAGGATCCAAAAGGGTAGCACAGGCACTGAATGTTTGTAGAGATACAGTTGATACATAGATACATAGTTTGTAAGTTCAGAGTTAAAGGAAGAGAGGCTACAGCACCTCGATGTGGCACAAAGAGGAAGCTATCGATGGCTATCACCAGATCCCTGAGGAGACGGGTGGTCAAAAACCCTTGAGTGACTGCAGGAGACCCTCAGCAAGACTTGGAGGAAGGAGGCACTGAGGTCTCAGTTTGCACAGTTGGGCGCATACTATACGTTGAAGGTCTCCGTGCCTGAACTCCAAGACATACACCACAACTGATCCAAAACCACAAGCTCTAATATGCTCAAAACCAAGTTTTTGGGGATATTGTTCTGTGGAGTGATGAAACAAAACTGGAATATTTTGGGCTTATGAATCAGTGGTATGTTTGCAGGAGGAATAAAGAAGCATATGCTGAAAAGTACAATCAGCCTACATCAAAGAATTTTGGGGGCTTTTTGATGCTCTGTGGCTGCCTTGCTTCCCCTGGCACTGGAAACCTGCCAAGTGTGGAGGGCAAGATGGATTCAGTCAAGTACCAGGATATCGAAGGAGAAAATGTCATGCTGTCTGTAGGGAAGCTGACACTTGGGCATCATTGGACCTTCCCACAGGACAATGATCCTAAGCATACCTCAATATCCACCAAGACTTGGTTTCAGAAGAAGTCTGGGAAGATTCTAGTGCACCCATCACAGTTGCCTCACTTAAAACCCTGTAAAAAAATCTCTAGTAAGATTTGAAGAAGGCAGCAGCAGCACTCAAACCCTAGAATATTAGTGAACTGGAGTCCATGTGGACTGGGCTAAGATTCCTTGGGAATGTTGCCAGAAGCTCTTGTCTGCCTATGCATCACATTTCCAGCAGGTCATAGCAGCAAAAGGGTGCACTACTAAGTAAGGGGTTGAATAATTTTCAGCCTGCAGTAGTCATTAAAAGTGGCATTTTGTGTTGAATTTGGAGAAGCCAATCGTAATATTTGTTGTGTTGAGCCATTTAAATTGCTCTTGTTTGATTTGTTCATTGCAAACAGCTGAAAGTTCGTAAATTTTGCCAGTAAACCTAATTTGCAACAGGGGTTGAATAATTTCCATTGCAACTGTAAATTACCATTAGAAAAGCTCAGAAAACTGTCAACATTACCAAGTGTCTTCATTGATAAAGTAAATCTGTCAACTCTCATGCATTCGGTGTGACTTTTAGTGTTATATTTACATTCCCCTGCTGTAGTCAGCAATTATTCAATCAACGCATGTGTAAGATTCTCGCACGGACTGGAAGTCCTTGTGCATGGAGATTTATCCGAGCTTCTCACGCTTTTCTTTACTCAGGGGTTTGAGGAAACGCATGTGTTTCATGATCGTTTGAACTGTTTAAATGAAATAAGATCACTGGAAGCAATGGAATTGCATAAAGACATTTCAAATTATCTTATTTCATTTTAACTATTTAAATAATAATGAGACACATGCATTGCCTCCAACCCCTGAGTAAAGAAAAGGGTGAGAAGTCCGGAGTCATAACGCAGGTGAAACTGATAAACCTCCATGCACAAGGACTTCAGTTCCGCGCAAGAATCTCTTACACGTGCGTTGATTGAATAGTTGCTGACTACAGCAGAGGAACATAAAGTGAGAGTCGATAGGTGTGCGTTATTAAAGGAACAGTCCACCGTACTTTCATAATGAAATATGTTCTTATATGAAATGAGACGAGATGATACGTACCTCTCCGAGCTTTGAGCAACCTCCCAGTCAGCCAGACGCGCTGCCACTCCTGTTAGCATTTGTTGGTAGACTCAGTGTGGGCAACGGTATTTTTCGGGGCTGTAGTTTGATGCGACCAAAGTCTTCCACGTTTTTCCTGTTTAAGGCCCAGTCACACAGCGAAAACGCATGAATTACGCATGAATTACGCACAGATTTTCGTTTCTGCGCGGAGCGTACGTCGTATGCGTAATTCGTAGGTGGAACGAACGTGGACTGTCAGTGATTATAAGTAGATGTGCGTCGAAGGCGGTTTGTGCGTGATTTTGAGTTTTGAACGGTTCAAAAATTTGCCGACGCACAACTGTGCGTTGGTGTGCGTAATTCATGAGTCGGCATGCGTAGTTTATGCGTCGAGTATGCGTAACTATGCGCGGGACACTCGTCGGCCGTCAGTGCTTATGCGTCAGAACTGGTTTGAATCCGCGCACGTCCACGTCCGTCCACTGATGCCCCACGTTCATATCACGCATGAAACGCGCACGTATCACGTTCATTCCACTGACATCCACTGACAATCAATTATAAAACTGACGAATAACTGACATATCACTGACGGAAAACGCGTAACGACGCACATCCACTGACGAGTGACGCATTTCCGACGCACGACTGACTGACAGAAAACTGATGATTCACTGATGTTCCACTGACAACTCACGTATGTATTTTGGCATATAAAAGCAGCCATTTCGGGTACTTTTGCCATTCCAGACCTACGGGACCTCCTAGCAGCAGCACCAGCAGCAGGTTTTTCAGCAGCAGCAGCTTCTGGTGGATCTACATGGACTTCTTCTTCAGCAGCTTTCTTCTTCTGCACCCTTGTCTTTGAGGGCAAGCGAGCTTTCCTGGGTGGCATCTCTTGAAGTGTTCTTGATTGGCGAAAGGTACTGAGGAACTCCCGTCGTTCACCGCTTTTTATATGCGCTGAACCGAAGCGATAGTGACGCCGAAGGTGCGTTTTTCGTGCGTGCTCCGCCGGTGATTCATGCGTCGGGCGTGCGTCGAATGTTCGTGGAATACTGCACCGTGTTTGCTATTATGCGTCGACGTGCGCGATATGTCAGTGATTGTAAGTGATACATGCGTGGTTCATGCGCGATTCATGCGTGATTCGTCCGAGATTTCTACCCCCGACACCCCGAAAAATTGGTCAATTTCTCAACGCACAAGCACGCACAAACCCAATCTGTGCGTGATTTGTGAGTGATTCGTGCGTTATCGGCTGTGTGACTGGGCCTTTACATAGGTTTATATGACCAGTGACATGAGTTTGGGTTCGGGTACGCAAATCCAAACGTGGCTTTCTCTATGCTGTGGGAAGTGCGTACTATAATGACAGGCGTAGAAACACCTTCTGTGCGCTTCGACAGCGCATTGATACCTTCACTTCTGATTTCTTTTCTCTCCCACGACCCCCCCCTACTTCCGTAAATACAACCAACGTGACTGCACTGCACTGCTTGGTACACAGTCAGGAAGCCAGAGCTTGCAGAAAATTATAAAAGAAAATACTCAAGTGTGCAACTATGGAACATTTTCAAATGGAGGACATAGATGCCGACGACTGGCTTGTGGTGGAGCCGGAGCCATATCTATTTGAACCGGAATATACCGAGGAGGAGCTAGCCGAAATGGACCGTGAGAGGGAAGAAGAAACGGACGAAGATGAATCCAATGGAGCCATGGTGAGGACACGGGCAAACAGCACCTGGTGGTGCAAGTGTGACTGTTGTAAACAGATGCCTACTGAAGTAGAAAGTCTGTGCTGTGCTGAATGGGACCAGGTGCTACCATCGGTACAATTGGAAGACCATGCGAATTGTGTCACGGCAACAGATGCGTTTGCAGCGATGATTCACCCGTCAGTTGTGGACCTTTTCAAAAAAATCAATTGGAGGAAACGACAGACGCCTAGTGGTCCTGATGGCCAGCTATCCTCAGAGTAAGTGCTCTCTAAAACCATTGAACCCGTTTTGTAATTCCACTGTTTGTCAATAAGCTTTGTATTTACCATCTCCCTGTTTCATTAGTCAACAAAGGTTGGTGTCCTACCGAACTGTGTACCAAGTAGTGCAGGGGGGGTCGTGGGAGAGAAAAAAATCAGAAGTGAAGGTATCAATGCGCTGTCGAAGCGCGCAGAAGGTGTTACTACGCCTGTCGTTATAGTACGCACTTCCCACAGCATAGAAAAAGCCACGTTTGGATTTGCGTACCCGAACCCAAACTCATGTCACTGGTCATATAAACCTATGTAAACAGATAAAACGTGGAAGACTTTGGTCGCATCTAACTACAGCCCCGAAAAATACCGTTGCCCACACTGAGTCTAGCTACAAATGCTAACAGGAGTGGCAGCGCGTCTGGCTGACTGGAAGGTTGCTCAAAGCTCGGAGAGGTACGTATCATCTCATCTCATTTCATAGAAGAACATATTTCATTATGAAAGTACGGTGGACTGTTCCTTTAATGAAAACTGACCACACCTGGTAATGTTGAGAGTTCTCGGAGCTTTTGTAATGGTAATTTGAATGAATAATTGAAAACAGGTCATGACCAATAATTATTTTCAAGGGATGGATTTGAGCCTCCCCTATCTCCAGTTCTCCAGCCGCCACTGATTCACACAAATATAAAAATATACAAGGGTGGACAAAACATTGGAAGCAGACCAGAAAAATGGCTTTAACTTTTAAGTTTCTAAACTACAATTACAAAGGCATTTACACAAATCATATTAATTTAGTATGTTGAATGCTGATTTTCACCTTATGTCTGCTTAAAAGATCTAAGCAGCAATGCTTTGGTCTAACCAAGGCAAGATGTCGACATTAACTTTGTTCAAATGGAGCCAAATAGTTGGTTCCTGAATTGCTGGTGGTTACAAAAATGGCCAATATTTTCTTGCGTAACGATGGCAATGAATGATGCCAAAAATTGTGACAAACGCTGCAAAAACTGAAGAAATGAACTGTTTCTCCAAGATGTCCGACAGGAACTGAGGACATGTGAGGTAGTTGCTAATTATAACAGCTCAAAAATCAAGATTATTGAATCAGTCTGAATCTCTCCATTTTTGAACCATTTTGTGAGCTTCACAAAGCTAGAAATGTATGGCAGTGTTTCCAATGATTTTACCACTTTATGTGTGTGTCAATATATACACACACAAACATGTAGTAATCAATGAATGCACACATATTTATTCACTATTCGCAGAATTGAATGAATAGTATAAAGAACGCATTCAGTGTTTTGGAGGTCTCATGGCAGCCTTTGCAGTGCTAAGCTTTCATTAAGGCTACTGAAGTTGTAATTTAAAAAAAAACTAAGAACATTTGTATCACTGATATGTCGAAAGACAGTATTTTGAACTGGTAATGCTGGGACTGTACAGAGACCTTGATTATGTGAAATTTCTTTTGAACAGGTTTTTAAAATGTCATTGTGAATACTGATTTTCATATTCTTTACACCCTTGGAGAGAATCTGAGGGCCTAATTTTCAGGATATCTGGGCAATTCCAAAATGAAACCCAGTCAGATGAGATGTAGCAGAGGAAACCGAAAATCTTCAGCGCTGATTTTTACTCAAAGATTTTAGCAATGTAAATTGAGCTCTGAGGTTTGAATCTCTAAAAATTAAAAAGGAAGTGAGCTTTGAGTATCCAGAATGGCCCAGTCTCCGATTAAACTACATGGAATAAATAAAAAAGAAAGTAAAAGAGAACATTGTATTGCAAGATATTTTGATGTAACATTTCCATGTATGATATTTTATGCATATATTATATGATAGGTTTTACAATATACTGTATGTAGCTTTACACTGTATTCTACACATATGCAATGTATGTTACTATAAATGTGAAAATAGTCGTAATGAATATGTTTTCTAATATATCCTGCTCAAGCAAATTTACTCGGTCTGTCAAATTTTATATTGAACTTTTATTTCATTGTATGACAGAGCAAGCGGCATTGACATATGAACAAGTAAAGTCAGTGAGCAAAACTGGATCTTTGCCCAAATTGTGTCAGATAACCAAAGAAGCCAATGTAAGAAAATAGCTTCCCAATGGTTCATTTGTTTGAAATGCGTGAGACATCATGAATAGTACTTTGCGAGTAAGCTATGCAACACATTGCACCCTGTGAATAACCAGCAGAAAAGCAGATTGCAGATTTGTCCACTTTTATTTTCTATTCCTTTGTTTTTTTTAACCGAAAATAAAGAATTATTGCAACTGTTTGAATAATAAAGGTTCGTCCAATTTATTAGAGTTTGTTGAAAAGAGGGGAGCCTGTTGAAATGAGCCTGTAGCGATCTGTTTGTAAATTATGTGCTTATTCAAGGAACGTGTATTTTTGCAATAAAGTTGGATTCTAAAGTGTTCTCTCCTGAGCTTGGCTTAAAAACAATGTACCCTTTCCGAAAAGCCTCCTTTTTCTTGCAGTAGGACGACAGACATGGACATGCTTGACATGGACACAGCACAGAGGCGCACAGCTTCTGTGCCCATCTTGTTTTTGTGCCACCTTCTGTTTGAATGACTCAACATTACAGCCAACTAGTCCTTTGTCCTTGCCTGCTTTCCATTATAGATTATAAAGCCAAAATAGGGAGAGTTACAGCGCCCTCCATAATTATTGGCACGCCTGGTTAAGATGTGTTAAAAGCCTTAAATTCAATTTTTTTTGCAGAAGCATATTCTCACACTGAAAATTGTGGAAAAATGTAACCTTCAACTCAAGTGAATTTTTAGGGGAAAAAATTCCCCGACTAAGAAATAATTATATTTCATAAAATTACCTGTTCCACAATTATTGGCACCCCTAACAATTCCTAGGAAATAAATGTAATTGAAGTATTTCTGTCATTTCTACAGTAGTTTACAAAGTTGATCAGAGTATTTAGGAACATTTAATTAGTAATTCATCACTTCCTGTTTCCCTGGGGTATAAATATGATGTGACACAGAGGCCATTTCTCTTATCCACTCTTCAACATGGGAAAGACAAAAGAACACACCATTCAAGTAAGGCAGATGTGTGTCTACCTTCACAACTCAGGCAATGGCTACAAGAAAATAGCCACTCGCCTGCCCCTGCCCATATCTACTGTCAGAGGAATAATTAGGAAGTTTAAAACAACTGGAGCAGTGATAAACAAGCCTGGAAAAGGATGCAAGGTTATTTTGCCACCACGCACAGTGAGGAGGATGGTAAGAGAAATCAAAAGTTCTCCAAAGCTCACTGCTAAAGAATTGCAACAAATGGCAGCATCTTAGGGTCACAAAGTCTCCAAAACAACCATCAGGAGCTATCTATATGCCAACAAGCTGTTTTGGAGGCATGCACGGAAAAAACCTTTTCTCACTCACAATCATAAACGCAAACGTCTAGAGTTCGCTAAGCGGTACTGGGACTTCAACTGGTACCGTGTGTTTTGGTCAGATGAGACCAAGATAGAGTGTTTGTTGCCAAAAAGCTCTAAGTGGGCCTGGCGGAAAAGAACAGATGAGTATGCAAAAAAGCACCTCATGCCCACTGTGAAGTATGGGGGAGGATCGGTGATGCTGTGGGCCTGTTTCTCTTCCAGAGGCCCTGAGAACCTTGTTAGGGTGCATGGCGTCATGAACGCTTTGAAATACCAGGACATTTTAAATCAAAATCTGGTGGCCTCTGCCCGAAAGCTGAAGATGGGTCGTCACTGGGTCTTTCAGCAAGATAATGACCCGAACCATGTGGCCAAATCTACACAGAAATGGTTCACCAGACACAGAATCAAGCTCTTCCCATGGCCATCTCAGTCCCCAGACCTCAAGCCCATTGAAAACCTGTGGAGTGAGCTGAAGAGGAGAGTGCAGAGGAGAGGACCCACTGGATGTTTTAGTAAGATTGTGCAAAGAGGAATGGTCGAAGATCCCTCTCTGTATTCTCCCATCTTGTGAAACATTATAGGAGAAGATTAGGTGCTGTTTTGTTGGCAAAAGGGGGTTGTACTAGTATTAACATCAAAGTAAAGTATTAACATCAGGGGTGCTAATAATTGTTGCATACATGATTTGATGTAAAAGAATTCTTTCTTAATGTGGGATTTTTTCCCCACTGTATAAATGCACTTGAATTAAAGGTTGTATTTTCCTCTTTTTTCATTGAGGTCCCATATTATTTTGAAAAAAAAAACTGAATTTATTAGAAGCGAAAAAACATATCTTAACCAGGGGTGCCAATAATTATGGAGGGCAGTGTATCAGAATTTACAAAATCATAATTATGTGAACACATTACCTTTTCAATTCATATTTTTCATGTGTTGTCACAATCTAAAGGAAACACCCACCTAGAAGGCAAATGAGAGATTCCTCTGCTTCCTTCAAGTCATTTTTACCATAAAGTTTTGCCAAAATTCCAGGTAAGTGGTCGCTCAGTCAGATGCAGTGACCAGAGAGATATATAACAGAACCAGAGAGAACAAGGAAGTACCTTTGCTTCAGTCAGTTAGCCTGTTAGCTTTCCGCTTCCGCGTTTCCCAAGTATGCAATTTTGTGGCCAGAGATGCGGCAGCTCCATAGATACCAATTGAAACTAGAGCGTTCAGGTGAACACGTGTCGCCTGCAGAGCTTATGTGAAAGTGTGACTACCAACTGAAAGTGTGACTACCGGACAGACAGACAGACGGACAGACAGACGCCGGACAAAGTGATCCCTAAGTGCCGCTATACTTCGCAGGCGACACAAAAAGTGAAATATTGATTTTTTTCTTGCCAAATAAAGCGAAAACAAAAGAAAATGTATTCAGTAATCCTTAATTATTTTGCTCTTTGTCTAACGCAACTTGATGTTTTCAAGAGGGCCCGTAAATTAAGAACTGCTACCTAGAGCTTGATGACAGCTCGTGCACGAGTTTTGTTTTCCAGCTATTGCTTTGACTGCAGCAGTTTAGCTAATGAGTGGATAGTGCATGCGCGTTCCGGATTAACTGCGTTGTTCGTCATTTCCCCTCAAACTCATTCGCCAATTCACACGGACGGCACATTTTCTTGGCCAATTGTGCTGTGCAATCAGATTGGCAATCTTATGAAATGGCGCTGGAAATAAGCACCCATGCAATGCCATTTTTTTAGATTGCGTCAGTCAATTCCGTACTTCCTGGGCTACAGTAGCTAGCCTAGCATCTCCCATTGAAAATAATAGAGGCGGATCTTCCTCGCTCTCTCCAGTTCTATTACCTCCATGGCAGCGACCAACACGGAGGAAAGACTAGGTTGTGTTTTTACAGAATCCCATCTGAGAAAAATTGCAAAGCGGAGGCAATTTTGGATTTTTTGGTAACATTACTTCCATAGAATGGCTGGTAAATGTAAACTGAAGACTGACAATGTTATGCATCTATTGAAAACATAAGGGTAATGATTTCAGTATTGGAGCAAAGATTTGCAAATGCACATGTCAAGATAATGCCCCTTTATCTGCTATGATGAAATAATGTTTCCCCCCTAGGGGTGTGTAAGAGTCAGTTGACTGAAAACTATGAATACGTAACATCAAATATTTTTCAGTCACTGATCATTGGAAGTTATTCTACCTGAATTATTCTTTTTTTTTTTTGGTAAAACTAATTTACCCTTAGTTTCTTTTCACAAATTTTTTCTTCCTCTGGTCACATAACTGAAATTAGCCAGCTAGAACATAGAACATTCTTTATACCATTAAATAGCAACATTTACTTATCTGACAAAATGCTAATCAGGTCATACCAAGAGGCGATAGACTTATATATTACAGCAGTGGTCAGTGGCGGCCGATAGATAGAAAGCAGGGAGACCGTAGAACATGTCTTTAAACGTGATCTAGAATTACAACTTGTGTGGAATCACTACGTTCGTGACTGTTGTGTCCTGATTATCAAGAAGACCTGGCTTCACTCAAGTTTCCCCAATGCTAATGTGCAGTTAGCACGCCGCAGGCTGCTCTGTTGGGGCCGATCTGAGGACTCTGGTTAGAGCAGGGGAGGAGGGCTCTGTATTTACGTTCACAACGACTGGTGTAATAACAGTCTGATCATTGACAAGCACTGTTCCACTGACCTTCAGTACATGTCTGTCAGATGTCAGCCTTTTTTCTTACCAAGAGAGCTAGCTGTGGTGATTGTTACAGCTGTTTACATTCCACCCGATGCCAATGTCAACATGGCACTCTCTCTCTCTCTCCTGCTGAACACCATAAATGAACAACAGTGGGCTCACCCTGTTGGTGTTCGCATTATTGCTGGAGACTTTAATAAGGCCAATCTGAAGACTGTACTCCCAAAATTCCACCAGCATGTCAAGCGTCCAACTAGATTGGGGAACATTTTACAGCATGTGTATTCTAACATCAAGCAGGCATTCAGAGCCATACCTCTCCCTCAGCTCGGCCTGTCAGACCGTGTTTCTCTGCTGCTCACCCCAGCATACACCCCCGCAGGCGGAGAGCCAGGCCTGCTACAAAGACTGTTGCAACCTGGCCTGAAAATGCACTTCCGGAATTACAAGACTGTTTTGATCGTACCGACTGGGACTTGATTTGGCAACTAGGACTTGGAAACACTTACAGAGACGGTATTGAATTACATCAAGCTCTGCATGGGAAACGTGACCGTGGACAAAAAAATTTCGGTTTTCCCAAACTAGAAACCCCGGATGACCAGCCTTGTCCGCACTCTCCTAAAAGCCTGCGACACAATCTATTATTCACTGGGTGAGTATTCTTTACACAACGCCAATGGCCACAATCACTATGAATGTAATCATTTCACGGCGTTTCACTTTGCACAGGGGTACTCGGCAAGGATGCCCGCTCTCTCCTTCATTATTTGCCATCTTTATCGAACCACTAGCAGCAGCAATACGTCAGAAATGAAACATTACAGGTATCGAAACAGAAAATATTCACCATAAGATTAGCCTTTATGCCGACGACATACTTTTATATAACCCATTAATATCCCTGTCTGAAACCATTCAACTCATTAACTATTTTCCAACACTTTTGGAAAACACAGACTATTCCATTAACGGGTCCAAATCCACAATTCTCCCTCTCTCCTAACAGTTGGGATGTGGCAGCACACACTCCACCTTTCTCCCAGCGCACTGCTAACATCACATACTTAGGAATCAACATTTCCCCCAGGCTCTCAGAGTTGGTAAATCTTAACTTCAACCCTCTCCAACAATAGAGGACGACCTTAAACGCTGGATTAATTTACCATTATCACTTATGGGTAGAATTGCAGTAATCAAAATGACTATCCTTCCTAAAATAAACTATCTCTTCTCAATGATCCCAATCAAACCTCCACCCTCTTGGTTCAAATCTCTCGACTTCCTCATTTAAAAATTTTACTGGAAAAATAAGCCACCAAGAATTAGATTGTGTACTCTACAGAAACCCAAAAACTTAGGAGGATTGCAGGCTCCAAACGTTTTCCATTACTTCACTGCCCACCATTATTTATACATGGATTAACCGAAAAAAGAATCAGACACCTCTTGGACAGACATCGAACAAACATTCTGCACAGAAATTAGCATCTCAGATCTTCCATTCCTGAGCCCCACCATCAAACGCCAGCCCTGATTTAAAAATCCTACCATAGCTACAGCTCTGACTGCTTGGTGGAAATTTTGCCAAATGACTAACATCACAACTTCTCCCACCATGCGCACCCCCATATGGAACAATCCTGACTTCTTAATGAACAGGAAACCACTCAATTTCTCCTCATGGATCTCCAGAGGTATCACGCACCTTGAGCACATTCTCCATAACAATACTTGGGCCACATTTTCTCATTTGGTCCAGAAGTTCGGCATCGAGAATAACCAGTTTTTAGAGTTTCATCAAATCCAATCTGCAATAAGGGCAAACATTAAATCAACATTAAATCCTCCAACTTGGAACTTGCTTCACTGACCTCAGACTTGATCAATATCACCACTAGGAAGAAATTGCTATCAAAAATGTATAAAATAATTTCTGAATCTGACCAAACAGTTTCAGTCCCATTTACAAAATGGGAACAAGACCTCCAGATCACCCCCAGTGCTGACTTCTGGACCAAAGTATGCAATAACATCTTCTCTATGTCCACCAACACAAACATACAGCTCATACAATACAAGATCATTCATAGAGTGCACTACACGGGTGAGAGGATGTTCAGAATGGTGTTCACTGACACTGAAATATGTTTGCATTGCACACAGAACACAGTAGATAACTACCTTCATGCCACATGGGACTGCACACTAATAAAACATTTCAGGAAAGATATCACAGATCACCTCTCACTACTTTTGAGCTGCCATATGCCACTATCACATGCGCTCTGCCTACTTGGAGATATATCGGACATCAACCTGAACACCACATCCAGCAGAATACTCTCCGTTGCCCTAACCATCGCCAAGAAAACTATCCTCATGAACTGGAAATCAAGAAAAAAAATCAACATCACGCTTTGGAATAATCTGCTTACAGAATACATATCAATGGAAAACTGATCTGCCGCCCTTAAAAAACAACCTTCTGAACATAATATTAATTCTAGATGTCTTGAACAATCACGCCCATTGGCTCTTTCTGCCTGTGTACCAATCAAGATGCCCACACACCATTACTCACAGACACACACACACACACACACACACACACTCTTTACATACACCACAATAAATAAACACACCAAATCAAGTTCTTCTTTGTTTTCCCCTTCGATTCTTTCGTAGAATCTGCAATTTCTTTGAATATTTTTCATGTTTGAATCTTGATGATGATGATTATTACCTCCGCCAAGGAGGTTATGTTTTTGGTGGCGTTTGTTTGTTGGTTTGTTTGTGTACAACATAACTCAAAAAGCAATGGACAGATTTTGATGAAGTTTTCAGAGAAGGTGGGTATTAAGTCAAGAAACAGGTGATTCAATTTTGGCATATCTAGGCCAAAGTACTGCTGAGATATATGCCAAAGTTCAAGATTTCAAGTCTTTCCAATGGGCCGAAGTTCCAATCGCCGTGCTTCTGGGTTTTGCTGCCCCCTGGCGGAGGTCTGCGCTCTCTGAGTGCTTTTCTAGTTATTATTATTATTATTATTATTATTATTATTATTACTGCTGTTATTTCATTGTATTGATATTTTTCCCACCTCTTCCTTTGTTTCCCTTTTCTTTATTTGTTTGACCTGCTTTTTTTTTTTTTTAATAAATAAGTAAAGCTAACCTCCCCTGTCGGGAGTGTGCTCTCCCTCCATCTCATCTCCTCAGTTATCTTCTGCTCTCTTTTCCCCTCCGCCTCTGTCTCTCCATTCATCACCATTATCATCACAATTCTTCTTCATTACATGTCTTTTATTTTCATTTTGTTTCTTTTTACCTTTAGTTATTTCTTGTATTTGCCATCTATTTATTTATCTTTCTAAGTACACAACAACAGTACATTTACCACACACACACACACATACACATCATGCTTTAACCCCTCCCCCAACCCACACCCCTCTGCCTAACCCCTGGTCCCCCACAGCAGTGTCAGGCAGCAGTGCTGGGCTACGGTATATCAGCCTCTTCCCTGGAGTCAGCTGGTGGCATCAATGGCCGGATATCAATCCTGCTCACCACAGAACAGAACAGCTGAACTATTGCCGAATATGGGAATAAGGCCCCTCCTGAAGGTGGCGGCGCTGCCCATTACAGTCTGGCATAATGGTTGAGCCTGAGTGGTGAACCAAAATCCTGAAAGGGGAAATGAAGAAACACTCAGGGAAGGCGAGATTCTGGCTGCGCTGTGGTGCTATACAGAACCACACATTCACTGCAACACCCAAACCCCCTCCCCACCTTCAGCCTCTCCCTCCCTCTGATACACTCACTCTTTCGCACACACCCTTACACACACACACACACACACACACACACACACGCACACTCATCTCTAATACAATGCTGTCTTTTTTTCTTCTCTCCTATAAAAATTATTTTTCAGTTTTTTTCTTCGTATCATTATCACTTTTCTTTGTTTATTTGTAAATTTATTTTCTCCCTTTTTCCTCCCCCCCGCCCAGCCCCAGCCATCCACCACCTTATTTACCAATTTACCAAAAGAACCTTAAATTACTACTTGAAGATAAAAAAGGAGGAAGGAGAGCAGAGGGGAATTCTTGTTTCATTCTCGCTTTTTTCTCTTTTTTTTACCCTTTGTCTTTCATGATCATCTCTATTTCTCATTGTATCATTCCATTATTAACAGCAATTAATTTCACCTTTGATAAATCAATGCCTGTTTATGTGTTGTTCTTGACTTAATGCTATTAAAATGTGTCTTTTTTATTTATTTATTTTTTTTTCCCTCTCTCTCTCACTCATCACTTCCTTCACATCTATACCTGTATGCACGGCACACACACACATACAGACCTATTCTTTTTTCTCTTTTTTTCTTCCCTTTTTTCTATTTATCTTCAGCATCATGTTCATTAGTTACCCTTATGCCGCATCCCTTTTGTGTCCAGAGTTTGTGCTTAATTATGTCCACTTACTGTGTAATTGGTTGTTCTATGTTAAGGGGCTCTAATTTCTTGGCGCAGCGCAGGTGGCGTAGCGTGGCGCAGCCCACGCAGTGGTAATTTCGTCCGGCGCAGCCAACGCAGTGGTAATTTTTTGAGGTGCAACACCGTGCGCAGCCTTTGGTAGAGGAACGTGCGCCGAGATGGGTGTGGCGGCGTAGTAGGGGGAGGTGTCACATATTCATCAAGACGCAGTGACAATTTCGTAGAAAAAGTCTCCGCTGGAGTTGCGCAGAAAACTCGCCAACTCCAACCTGGTTTAATTTCTGAGCAGAGGTAATTTGGCTGACCGGCGCAGAGTGCGCACACGTCACTGAAATGTAACAGGCAGGTTAACAGAATGTCAGGCACATTTCAATGCAATAAATAATGACAGGAAGCACTATTAAATGTAACTATCTAAATAAGGACATAAATTATAGTATCTACATCGATTGACCTGATGTCACATTAAAGGCGGTTGGCCCCCTTAATTGAAACTTGACCTGGCTTAATCAACGCAACTGAATCTGTGATTCAAACTTTCTCAGCCCACCACAAACTGCCTATATATAACTTATATATACAGAATGCTTGCATTCAATGCTCAGTAAAGCCGCTTGCGCACTGGATGCGGAACAAATTTTTCGCATGACTGATTGCAGTCAAAGTCAATGCAAAGACGGGATAGTCGGACAGGGTTTTAATATAGCTCCGTGTCCGAAAGTCATAAAAGTTCTAATTTTTCGAGTATGCCAGGAATTATTAGAAGTGCAAATTTGGCCATGTTTGTGTTCGACCTTCACAAAATGCAAATTGATAGCTATCAACTTTTCTTGGTCTTCTTAGCCTATTCGTCTGTTTTCTTCCATTGAAGATAGACAACAGTCTTTATTCGGTCTTTCTTTTGAAAATTAGTCTGATGGATTGAACAGATTCACGCTTTATTTCCACAGCAGAGGTAAAATAGTGCTTGCAATCAGACAGCAAATCAATTCTATGACCATTGACAGTGCGAATAAATTATTGCATGCACAATCATGACTGACCGACGCGAAATGCAAAATACTCCATGTATAGCAGTGAGCAAAAAGTAAAAGTACTGGCATGAGAACAGATTTATAACGAAATAAAGAATAAAAATATATCACCAACAAACGAAACATCCAAAAAAAGATGACCCGCAAATAAATAAATCGCAGTGTTCATTGGATGTTCTGTTGCTAAAATGTTTCTTTTTATTCTTTATTTCGTTATGAATCTGTTCTGTCCTCTTTTTTTTTGGCTGTCAGACACGGAGGCATTAGACATCGTCTTGCGCCAATGTCGACTCACTTTATTGAGCAGAGCTTAAACAGAAACATTGATTGAAATTCTTGGTACTCATCTTGAAGAACTGAGCCCTCTTATCAAAACATTCACGTTTAATATCTAAAAGAGTCAGTAGATTTGAAGAAATTAAAAACAATAATAGACACAGAGATGTATTAAAACCCTGTCAGACTTTCGGACACAAGACACTGCGTTCAACGCAATCTGTCGAGCGAAAAATTCGTTTCGCGTCCAGTGTGCAAGCGGCTTAATACTAGGCTACTATTATTGTCACTTAGGTTTTATCGTTTTTAGTGGGGGAAAGGAATACAGCCTGATTGCTATGATCTCGTACTGAGTTAAGATCACATATTTAAAATAAATGTGTAACGTATCTTGCATTGTTGTCCATGCATGTTAATCCCAAAATTTTAAGCAGCAACAGGCTGTAATAATAGGAACACGCTATCCATCGTTTCTCTTGCCAATGAGCAATATTTGACTCGGCTGTGTTATGCCCAAACACGCCTTCTTTGCCAAGTTGTGCTGGAAGGAGGGACAGAGGCGGGACAGAGGAGTACTTGCGCCAGGCTACGCCGGGCACAAAATTGCAACATACGCCTGGACACACCCCGTTGGCGCGGCGCACCCCCCATTCGCCACGCCTGCGCCTGGTCTACGAATTTAGAGCCCATTCTGTTTACTTTTAAAGGCTGGCTGTTTTGTATGTTTTCTGCTTGTTTTTTTTTGTAATAATAAAAAAAAGCCTGCGACACTGCTTACAGGTCCAGTGACAGAACCCTATACAGTGCTGCTTGAGCTGACCTGAAAAGAGGAGTCAGGAAAGCCAAGGCAGATTATAAAATGAGGATAGAGACCCACCTCTCTAGCAACAACTCACAGGAACTGTTGCCGGGGTCTACAGAACATCACTAACTACAGAGGCTCAGCTGTGTCTTCAGGAGACGTGAGCGTTCCACTGGCAGATGAACTGAATTGTTTCTTTGCTCGTTTTCACCATCACCTGCCAGCTTCAGCCCCGCCCCACCAGACTCAAGTAGGCCTGCACGATATGAGCAAAATGTGCGATGACACTCTGCAATATTGCAATGGTGATATGACTTGCGATAAATAAGAAAATATTTAAGTCTGCATACAGTTCCTGTCTCATTCAGATTTTTCAGCTTAAATAGATTCCCTGCTTTTAGGTACCCTCGAACACTGAATAATCGATGACAAATAAAAAAATACCATGCTAATCGCACTTAAGACCCCCTGGCTGCGTATGTAAGCCCCAGGTGGGAAAAGTGAGTGTCAAAATTGGCTGGAACTCGATAGGTAAGTGAAGTGATTTTTACCTTCAATAAAAATTTGATTGTCCCCGGTGAAATAATAAGGATTTAAGCAATTTTTCATTTTGCACAATAAGCCCCCTGGTGGCCAATGTAAGGGTCAAAAATGGCCGAAATTCGATAGGTAAGTGAAGGATCCATAGACGTACCAGCGACCCAAAAATGAGAAACCAAGAAGCAAACTTGATGGCGCTAGATCGGTTAACGTCATTGATGGACAGACGGAAGGACGGACAGACAGCCGGACAGATGGACACCGCTGGGGATGACGATACCCCTCGGCCGGCCGAAGTGCCACCGGCCGAGGGGTAAAAAAAATGGAATGATGTAGAGAGGAATTATTGCAATAAATTGGCTTAGAATAGCCTATTTTACTGTCATGAGGAGTGAATATTGCAGAAAAACATTGATGTGTCCACACTAGTATTAACACAGGTTTGTTTGGCCCCACAAAATTATGCTGTTTACATAGAGGTTGCACTCATGATTCTAATGACGTGAATGAATCAGAATGCAGTTCCAGGCAAAATACAGCACCCTTTTTTGTGCAAATTTTTCAAAAAAACAAATATATTTTGCAAACCAACTGGCAAGGGCCAACTGCACAATGTAAGCAATATGTCCCCTGTAACTGAAAAGTGAAGACTTCTAAAACCACTGCACATTCTTGAAGGAGACATTATTAATGCATTTATATTTATATATTTAAACAAATAAATAGAAAAGTGTTCAAGCCCAGGTATATGACAGTATTTAAGTATTGAAAATATATAACAAGTGTAACTTGAAGACTTCTTTACAGTAACAACTAAACTTTTATTAAAGCAATTTGCATTAATATGAACTTTGCTTCAAGTTGAGATATAGACTTTTAAACAAATTAAAAACCAGTAAACTAATAGTATGCAACTCGCATTAGTAATATTGCTCAGGCATTTGGCACACTACACAGAAGAATTCAAGTATTGAAAATATAAAACAAGTGCAATTTGGCTTGCTGAACTTTCCTGTTGCATTGAAACAATATTCACAGGAGGGTTAAAGAAAAAGAAGAAAAGAAAATTAAATAAAATGAAGAAAATATATCTACCCTTACAGGTAAGCGACTTCCCTGATGTGCTGACGAGCCTCTCAGAGGGTGAACTAGTGGCAGGTATACTAAGGTACTGCCAAGCTAGTTTACTCAGCTTTGGTTAGGTGAAGTGGTGGAGTTTCTACCAAGCCAATGGGTCTGCCTCACTCTCAATGGTGGGGGACAGTAGGTAGCTGTTCACTTCAGCTTCAACAGCTTGCTCCAGCTGCATGACAGATGTTTGGACCAAGGTTTGGACCTGGATTACTTTTGAGCAAACTGCCCAGTGATTACTTTGCCTTCCAGTCGATGGGTAGATCCATGCTTTGGGCCTCAGAATAGTCCCCCCCCCCCCTAAAATAGAGAGAAAAAAACATGTTGCATATTATAATCACATTCAAATACATGCTCTGATCATCATCTTATTCCACCAGTGCTCATGCCTGTGAAATTTTTAACCTAGTTTGTAGTTACCTCCTGCGATGTATCTTTCATCTCTGACATCACCCTGGTCTTGATGTCTTGTTCTTGTGTCGCTGGGTCATCATATTTTGTGTTCATGTAGTCCAGGGTTTTCGCTTTAATATCCTAGGTTAAATCTGTGTCACCTTCTTTTTCAGCAAGAACTGATGTCCTCAGGAAATGGAGGACTGGAACACTCTCATAACTTTCCCCTGAAAGGGCATCAGTAAACTCTTGCAAAGACCAGGGTTACCTCGTCATGATTTTGTATTTGGCTCCATAACTCTTTGTTGCTAAAACTTAGAGAAATACCTTTATGGTATGTGTAGTGCAAAATGTTGCCTACAAAACTTATATTGATGCAACCTCAATATAACATATTTATGTCACAATATTCCATTTTTGATATATCAAAAACATGCCGAAGTAACCCCATACCCGGGGTTACTTTGTCAGATGGGTGGGGTAAAATCGTCATAATTGGCTATCAGCTGAAAAAGACGGTCCAATATTCTCATTACAGAAATGGTGAGAACGGTTTTATTTTTACAACTGTTGGAAAACAGAATAATTTAGGTGTTAGCAATATGAGGTGAGCCAGACGGTTTGGTCAATGGGTAATGACTGTGTATTAGGAGATAAAGAGAAGCTGTCAGGTCCGGTAGGACATATCGCCTATTTGCGACTTCCAGCTGGGATTTCTGTTTGTCTTCAGTTCCGACAGGACAATAGGCACTAGCACCTCTCAGTTGGAGGTTCCGTATGCCCATATATGGAGCTCACTTCCAGGGGTTGGGAATCTATTGAACCAATTAAGTTGGGTGGCTCAGGAGAGGCCCAATTGTAGAGTTTTGCTTTTTATCAAACCCTGGAACCAATCAGCAATAACCTCTGATAACATTAAAGAAATCATATGAAAATGTCTGTACTTTAACATGTATAAAGTTTCTTACAAAAAGAAAGAATTTTAGAACTTGCATCACGCTGTTGTTCTCACGACCGGCTGTGTAATAAACTTATTCCTGCTTTTGCTACGAACATCGGAGTCTGCTTCTTCATCGGGACAACGTTCTTGGCTTTTTATTAATTTACCAACACAAGCTACTATTTATGCATAATTACCATCAGAGTAGCAGTTATGACATATGTAGGCGAGCCCACTGACATTTGCACAGTCCTCTTGTGCCCACCATTTGCATGAGAAGCATTGGACCCACTCCTCTCCAACTTTGGATGATGAGTAAGGACCATGGCACAAAAGACAGAGCCATTCCTCCTCATCAGTGTCAGAGCTTGAGTCTACAAACCTTCTAGATACACTTTTATTACCTCTGGAGTTGGTTGAATTATTCTTTTGTGCCTTTTTTGTTTTTCTCTCCTTTGCAGCTTTTTGCTCAGCTGCCAGTGCATCCTTCACTGGTGTCTCGGTCGAGGCAGCACACACCCTTTGCTTTCTTCCCTTTGTTGTTACTTTTCTAGCAGGTGCCTTTGGCAGAGGTTTGATAGCCTCAGGGCCAGTGTCTGTGGACATAACTGCGTAAATGCAGGAGCTGAAAGTGCATTATGTGAAGATGTCAGCCTTTGCGCGGACCCTGGGTCAGCTGATGTCTCTTCAGAAGGTTTCGGGGCAGATGATCCACTAAGACTATGAGCCTAGGAGAAAGGAGTCTCAACACAGCTAAGCTGAGGTGAAAAAAAAATCTAATTGTAATATTAAACAAAATACCAAGGAAACAGCAGCCGAAACCAAAGAGGAGCAGCAAATATTCCCACTGACAATGGAATGAAAAGCAGAGGCCCCAGGGCTGGCACCTGCTAACCCCAAGTGCTCTGCCAACACCTCCACTTTAATGGGCCCAGTGAGGCCCCATTTAAGGTGGAGGTGGAAGAATGACAAAGGGGAGGGGCTGCAAGGAGCAAACCCTTACACATTCATACTTGAGTCCTCCAAACAAAGGCCATAATAGGTCCTCTATCATAAACATAAAATAAATGCAAATATTAGAATTACTAAGACACTATAGGTGTCTGAAAAACAATAAATTGGGTCCTATATTTGACTATAGAATATTTCAATATAGGCCTGACATAGGACCTACAAGTGGTGGAACCTCAGCACCCTGACAAACTAACCCCATGCTGCTTAGCCAGTGTAGCCCCGTGCTCCCATTTTGGAAATCAGGCTGCATCTCTCATCTCATGATCACAGCAGGCCTTTATCTTATGTGTTGTTAGTAACTGTAGTTGTTTATGAAACAATAAAAACATCGTGGAAATCTTTGTCTTCAAAGAAGCTAGACACATTTCTTTCAGAAACTTGAAGTTTACAATTTGGGTCAAAATGCAGTTATTTAGGCAGAAAACACTTACATGACACTACAAGTCCTTCTTCTTTCCAAGAGATAATGTTGCTGGGATGTCACATAATTTGTACATTTTCCTTTTCCCGTCAGTGTTTTTGCAATGAAAAAAATTGAGCTCATAAACCTAACCCCATGGCTGAAGTAACCCCGGTCTCCCCTATTCTCTCGGAGGTCAGTGACCTAATGGATAACGCTCTAAAATTCAGGGCCATATTCTCCCATTTACAAGCCACTTAAGTGCAGCTACACAGATTTCTACCTATGCACATTCTCCCTTCGACCTAAAAGGCATCTAAAGTCGATTCCAATTGTTTTTGTTTTTGTTTCAGCAAGCCGCACCTGCGCAAACGAACCGAAATAGAAGGATTATCTACGCATGAAGACAAAACATTGATTAATATGAATGAAATTGGTCATGTGACAATGCAAGATGTCAACAAAAGCAAGTGATTGTTTGTAAACATTGGACGTTCAACGTCCCGTCTGAGAATCAACTTTAGATGCCCTTCAAGTCATTTACGCGACTTTATCGTGGAGCAGGCCCAAAATAAGTACATGTCTGGTGCAAACTTCTCTTGTGCGCTCATCTGCGTCAGAGCACCTCAATAAGTTCAGGGACACAGCATGCCAAAAATCAGATTGCCAAATAAATTCTGCACCATATGATAAATATTTTGGTTGCAACCTCTCTAATTTTTCGCCAAGACATCTGACACTTCCAAGGACGTCCGTTGTTTCACGAAACATGTATACCGTTACTGCAGCTGGTGCGCCCCCTTTGCGAACGGTAGCCTACCTCATCAGCCATGCGCGGTCTTGTGCCAAAAAGCCTGCCCAATCTGGATAATCCAATTCGTATTTTTGTGTGGTTTCCAATTTCCCCTAATAACTAGAATGCGGCCAAATCTTCTAGAAATTATGATGCCCGTCATTTTATAGTCGATAATTTACCACGTCACAGGTTTTCAAACCCCCCCCCCCCCCCCCCCAAAAAAAAAGCACTTACGTAAAAGTACAATTGATGGAATGTCACCTGTTGGACAAAAGGAATCTTGCATAATGGATGAAATGCTTTTTCCGCATGGTCTGTTTTGTCCCCAATCGTAGCAGCCCCAACCAAACATACAGCCAGAGTCATTCACAACTCTTTTCAGGGTAAAGAAGAACAAGGAGTCCTGGAGGTGATAAAATGGCTTCCACAGAGTCGCGATCTCGACATAATGGTGTGTGAGACAGGATTTAAGAAAGTCTTTATTTATTTCTAAAAGAAAAAAACCACTCACTTGCAGGCTGTGAATGCTTGCCTTATTAGACCGCTCAAACATACTCATTGAGGCATACGCTTACCTCAGCAAGAAGGCCGTGGGTTCAAATCCGGCCTGGGGCCTTTCTGTGTGGAGTTCGCATGTTCTCCCTGTGTTCGCGTGGGTTTTCTCCAGGTACTCCGGTTTCCTCCCACAGTCCAAAGACATCCATATCAGGCTAATTGGAGACACTAAAAATTGCCCATAGGTATGATTGTGAGAGTGAATGGTGTGTGAATGGTGTGTGCGCCCTGCGATGGATTGGTAAGCTGTCCAGGGCGGGTTCCTGCCTTTGCCCGTAGTCAGGTGGGATAGGCTCCAGCTCGCCCCGTGACCCTAGTGAGGAATAAGCGGGTATAGAAAATGGATGGATGGAAGAAAGTACCACAAGCAATAAGAGAAAGAAATGAAGAGATAAAGAAGACAACTGACATTAACATAGCACCTTCATCATTTTGGTATGACCAAAACTGTAAGGGTGTTTACGTACTCTTATATTTTAGGCCATACCAAAACCATGAGTGTTTCGGACAGCAAACTCCATTACATCCTTAAACTCTTGATGCTGTTGATACAATGGCAATCGCAAACAATTTGCACACGTGTTTGCGATTGGGTAATTCCCTCCGTCATGGAGGAATTCCACACTAGGCTGGGGAGAGAAGCCAATGGGCAGCACCTGGCTTGCTCCAGTGGCAAATGCCAGAACATCCCCAGGAGAAGTCGTGTCTGCATCCTCTGACTCTTCAACAAAGCAAAGACAAAAAATTAAAATCCATTCATCACTCAGAAAGTCCGTCAGTCATCAAAACAATCAGTCCTTGAAGACTGATAAAAAAAAAATTACATTTTCAAAAGAAAACAAGACATGCTAAACATGAACAAAACTTTGAAAATATACATAAAATAACAGACACTTTACATTGATATATGGGAAAAGTGTTACATGAGAGAGCCTGTAGTAATATTGGGAAAGAAAGAGACAAATGTGTCTAGGTATGGGCCGGCATGGATACTGACAATATGATAACCTTGAGCAAAAATGTCACAGTTTTAAGGTATTGTGGTACTGCAATAACAGCTCTAAAATGAGTTATTTTGAAATGTCTCAGTTGGGAAAAAAAAATTCTATTGAAATTCACAATCAGCATACTAAAGAATGATGGCTGATACCACACTAGCTGCACTTCAGCTATGCACAAGTTGATGGTTTTATGGTTTGCACTTTCTGTCACTAACCACACCAAAAACTCCTCACACCTTCAGGACAGTATGGCAGAAAATGTTAGTGGTTTTGATACCATAACTTTGTCATATCGATGTACACCTTGAAACAGGCTATCGGTCCATGCCTAGTGTGGGGATGGGGTAGGGGGTGGGCGGAGCTAATCTATGAATAATAGTTCTACTCATTACTTTGAATCCACTGTAATACATACATCACAAGCTAAAAATCTTTCAAATGTTACATACTTCGCTCTCTCTCTCAATATCTCTCGCGTTCTCTCTCTCTCCAGACAGACCAAGGCCATAGCATTTTCATGAATCAGCTATGAAGTTTGATTAACACCAGATTAAGCCTGGTATTTGAGACTTCGTTGGTTCTGCATGTCAACAATGACTATGTATGCACACACGAACGTTTGCACCCCCAGGAAAAAAAAAACTGCCGCCATCACTAGACTTAGAGCAAGTACCATACTATCTAAGCATGGGACAGTGAAGCGGATATGTTTACAACGTCAGGGTTAAGGGAGAATCCCGATAAAATAAACATTGAGATTAACAGGCAGGGTGGGAACTGGCAAGCTATACTCAGACTAGCTAGCATGATGCCTTCGTTATCATTTGGCTAGGACATGTTTAGTCAACGTCTTCATCTGAACTTCACATTATCACTGCAGCAAGATAGAAAACGTTGGCTTCTTCACTCGGTGTTATTCATGCACTGTAAAATATGTGGGGTGGTGTTGTCACGTTTTTCACTGTTGTTCGTTCTCACCAGGGGTGCGTTTGCCAAAAGCATGGTTTCAACTTACATAAGTTAGTTCGTCCATACACAGTCAATGAGCCCAACAGCGTAACTTAGCATCAGTGATGTCGGGAAACGCACCCAGAACACCTCGCCAACCCTCCACTCGTTCGCCTCCGACCGAGCATTAATCAGGCTGAGGGTATTTCTTGGATTTTCCTCCCCTCTCTCAGGCCTGACTGGCTTGAAATTATATGGTTTTGGCCCATCATAAATTTCTGCAGTGTTTCTTGCCACCTCCTCATGCTCCCAATCACTCGCCATAGTAAACAGAGGCTACTTTCCTGCACAAATCCCCTGCGTGACGTAGTTACCAGGTTACTTAAAAAAAACAGCTACTACAGAAACAGGCAAAAGGTGTCATTCAACGGTATTTGTTGAAATTCTGAAATACTGTATGTACATTTTGAAGGCTTTTTCTACAAATTAGTTGAGAGTAGTGTTTAACCTGGGGCCTGTCTCACGAAGCTGGATTAACATACCCGTGGTTTCCCTCAGTTACCCAGCTGCACTTAACATCCGCGGTCTTGAGTATCGGTCTCACGAAGCCGGTTATCAACTCGTTAAGTGAACCCAGGAGTTCTATTTCGTCCCTTTATGACCGCCAGGCGGTACTTAAAGCACTGGATATCACCGCTCGCGCAAGCGCATGCCGAGTACAAATAACAACAATGTCACCCGTGACCCCTGAGTGACTCCTGGAAGGCTATATCTTCCGGTGTGCGCAGGGTTCGGTTCCTTTTTTCTTCTCGCGATCGCGTTAAGAGTACACGCTTAAAACTTACAAGCTACTATCCCTTCAGTTATTGTCGCTTGCCCTGTGCAACCTCGTGCCTTACGATAGGAGCAACGATTTTATCGTCCTCTGAGAGGTTGTGGCTGGCGCGTTATTTGTTAGTTTCATGAGTTTTGCTGGGGATAGCGGCGTTTGCCCCTCCCTCCCGGCATTGCTCACAGCAGCTGGAGAGCTGTTTGTAGCGCTATTGTCTGCTGCAATTATCTGCTCTATTTCTGTATTGGTGAAGGTTGTGTGCTCGCCACCCTCTCCCTGCACAATCTCAGTCTGCTTTTTGTTTGTTTTCGTGTTACTTTGTTGGTGAAGGTGGTGTGTTCGCCGCCCTCTCCCAGCATTGTCACATCCTATTCTTTTGTTTAACTGTTGTGTTAACTTTGTTGGTGAAGGCAGCGTTTCCGCTCCCCTCTCCCAGCCCTGTTATATCAATCTTTACAGGTGTTACTCTGTTGGTGAAGGTGGTGTGCTCGCTGCCCTCTCCCAGCACTGTTATATCAGTCTTTACCGGTGTTACTCTGTTGGTGTAGGTGGTGTGCTCGCTGCCGTCTCCCAGCACTGTTATATCAATCTTTACCGGTGTTACTCTGTTGGTAAAGGTGGTGTGTTCGCTGCCCTTTCCCAGCACCGTCACACATTAACTCTGCCCTGGCCTTTGCTGTAATGGAGCAGTCCTGCACTGGATGTCAGGCCCTCCTGGATCTAGCAGATGGCCATGATCTCTGTCCCTCCTGCCTGGGCATTGAGCATTTACAAGAAGCCCTCACTGAAGGCGCTTGCATGAATTGCAGCATAATGCCGCGGTCAGTGAGACTAGCCAGGTTATCGCAGCTAGATCCACTGGCCAGCCTCCCTTCATCCCAATCGGTGAGGGTTGATTTCAGTAATGGGGGGACTCTAAAGAGGCCCTCTACACAGAGCGCTGCGGGTCCCTCCAAGCGGAGGAAGTCGAACAGCCAGCTCTCAACTAAAGTGGATCGCTTGGCTGCTGACATGGAGCAGATGAAGACACTTCTCTGGAGTCTGCAGCCTGCGCATCTAGGGGAACCTGTTGGATTAGGGCATGCACTGCAGCCACCCTCGCCGGACGACGCCATTTCCATTGCAGCCTCTGCGACTCAGTTTCATGCTTCCCTCAGAGCATTCTTTTGCGCTCATCAGCCCAGAGTTCTCACTGGGGGTCAGATGCCTCCTCCATGGAGACCATTATCCGCACCGCTTTGGCGCGCGTGCACCTCGATACCCCCCAAGGAAACGTGGCCCCTAGCGCCTTCCACAGGCGCAATCCTTCTCCAGCTAAAATTGCCATCCCGCATTCGCCGGATTTTTTGAAAGAGCTGCATTCGTGTTGGAGAGATACTACAGCCCTCTACAAGCCAACTTCTGATGAACGGATTTTGGCAGCAATGGAGAATCCAGAAGCTGTCGGCCTGGGACACATGCCTGCTGTTGAGCCCCCTGTTGCGGCCCTGATTGTGGCTCCTGATGAGGCTCTGAAGCCAAACGCCAGGTGCCCCTCTGTCCAGTGTCGAGTCACTGATGGATATATCTGTAAGGCTTATGATACAACGGCACGCATTGGTCGGCTCGGCAACTCCCTTTCCCACCTACTGCTTGCCCTCTCAACTTCCCTGCAGGATGCACAAGTGGATGATTCTACCCGTGACATCTGTGATGCATCGCTGCAGGCTTTCGCCTTTCAGACAAGGGAACTAGGCCGGTTGATGTCCACACTGGTACATGCACGCCGTCATGTCTGGCTAGCGCAGTCACCTTTGACGGAGGCCACTAGGAAGGTCATCCGTCAGGTACTAGCAGAACCAGGGGAGCTGTTTGGCTCGGCTGCTCAGGAGGCACTGGACCGTACAGCCCTGGCTGGGGAGACCAGGCAGCGGCTGGCGAGCCTTCACAGGAGAGCGCCTGCTCCCAGCAATCGGAGAGGCCCCTCATCCACTTCTGGGCGTCGCCCTCAGCCACCTACACGCAGTGGCCGGTCGGGTTTCCAGCGGCCTGCTGAACAGCCTGCTGCTGACACTCGTCCCCCTGGACGTCGATCGGCTGGACAGTGTCGGGGCTCTGAGTCTGACCGCCATCCCCCTGGCACTTCTAAAGGTCGTGGGGGACGGCGCTAGGGCTACGGGGCCGGTTGTCGGCGGTTTTTCCCAGCAGCAGCTCAGTTACTGGGCTGCCTGCTCGGCAGACCCTTGGGTGGTTTCCACCCTGACCCGAGGGTACGAATTGCAGTTCCGACACCGGCCCCCTGCGTCTGGCCGGGTCACAATGACCATCATCAGCGACCAAGCCCTAACTCTGGCTCAGGAGTTGTCCGTCCTCCTGAGCAAGGGTGCCATCTTGCCGGTAGATCCTCTAAATCAGACAGGGGGTTCTATTCGACTTACTTTCTTGTCAGCAAGAAAGACGGCGGACTTCGTCCCATCCTGGACCTGAGAGGCCTCAACAGGTACTTGAAGGTTCTGCCCTTCCGGATGCTGACCACGGCAGACGTGTTGCGTGTGATCAGTCAGGGGGAATGGTTTACATCCGTGGATCTGAAGGATGCTTATTTTCGTGTGCCTATCGCCACACATCACCAGCCATTCCTCAGGTTTGCATTCCAGGGTCACCACTACCAGTTCAGGGTGCTCCCGTTTGGGCTCTCCCTGTCCCCAAGGGTGTTTACCAGATGTGTGGCAGCAGCCCTTGCGCCTCTGCAGGCACAAGGTATGAAGATTCTTCCATACCTAGACGATTGGTTAGTGTGTGCGCCATCCCGAGATCAGGTGTCACGGGATACGGCCCGTCTATTGTCTCACGTGGCCAGGTTGGGGCACAACGTGAACAAGGAGAAGAGCTGCCTGGTCCCTTCTCAGCAGGTCATCTATCTAGGGCTGGAGCTCAACTCTGTCGCTATGAAAGCCTACCTTTCGCCACGGCGCGTGAGCAATATTTTGCATCTCCTTCCCCACTTCAGGAGGGGCAGGTGGCTGCCCTACATGAAGTTTCTGCAGCTCTTGGGCAAACTGACAGCTGCCTCAGCTGTTGTACCCTTGGGTCTGCTGACATTGCGCCCCTTGCAAATGTGGCTAAACAGCCTCCACCTGGATGCCAGAAAACACAAGCGCAGGCTGGTCAGGGTCTCTCAGGCATGTGTTCGTGCCTTGGTGCCCTGAAAGGACAGGGCGTTCCTGCTGGGAGGGGCATCCTTGGGGATTATTCCATCCTTCCGAGAGACTGTCATCACGGATGCCTCTCTCTCAGGGTGGGGTGCGGTGTGGCGAGGAAGACCTGCCCAGGGACAGTGGTCTGCTGGCAATCGCAAATGCCACATCAATGTGCTGGAGCTTCGAGCTGTGCATCTGGCACTCCAGCATTTTCTGCCATGTCTGCACGGGAGACATGTGCTTGTTCAGTCAGACAACATGTCCACTGTCTCCCAGATCAATCATCAAGGAGGCACCAGGTCAGTGCAGCTGCTACGGGTGTCCCAGTGCCTCCTGACGTGGGCCGCCCCTCGCCTATCCAGCCTGCGGGCAATGTACCTGCCGGGGGAACGGAATCAGGTGGCGGACTTCCTTTCCCGGTGCAAGATCCCACCAGGGGAATGGCGTCTTCACCCGGAGGTGGTAGACACCATATGGAACCTCTTCGGCAGAGCAGCGGTAGACCTCTTTGCCACAGAGGAATCAACTCATTGCCCACTCTGGTTCTCTTGGACAGAGGAGACCGCTCCACTATGGACAGGACGCCCTCGGGCACGAGTGGCTCAAGGTGCTCCTGTATGCATTTCCACCCCTGCCTCTGATTCTGCCAACATTGCAGAGGGTCCTTCAGCGGGGCCACAGGCTCCTCCTGGTGGCCCCCTTTTGGCCAGGGAGATCTTGGTTTCCGATGCTGCGGAGGCTTGGTTGCAGCTCTCCATGGGGCCTCCCAGAGAGGAAAGACCTTCTGTCACAGCTGGGGGGTCAGGTTTGGCATCCCAACCCCAGCCACCTCCAGCTATGGGTCTGGCCGTTGCGGGGCCCCACCCTCTCCTGACGAGTTGTACCGAGCCCGTTCAGGCTACCATCATGAATGCCCGGGCAGCATCCACCCGTCTTCAGTATGAAAGTAAATGGAGGCGTTTCTCTGCCTGGTGTGCAGGCAGGGCAGAGGATCCTGCCCTTTGCTCTGTGGCAATGATCGTGGAGTTCCTTCAGTCCCTCCTGGATGGTGGTCGTGCTCACTCCACTTTGAAAGTGTATGTGGCAGCCATTTCCTCACGACATGCCTTGGTTGACAATGCTACTGTGGGATGCCACCGGTTGGTGTCTCTCTTCCTCAGAGGGGCTTTGAGGCTGCACCCTCCAAGAGCCCCAAGGGCCCCGGTGTGGGACCTGTCCCTGGTCCTAAGTGCCCTGTCTGCTCCACCCTGTGAGCCTTTAGCTCGAGCGGACCTGAAATGGCTGTCAATGAAAACTGCCTTTCTCCTTGCTGTAACATCAGCCAAGAGAGTTGGAGAATTACATGCCCTGTCAGTCAGTGAGTCCTGTCTTAGATGGAACTCTGATGGTTCGGGGGTTACACTATGGCCAAACGTGGCATTTGTCCCCAAAGTATTGCCACGGACACATGTCAATCGACCAATCCAGCTCGCCCGCTTCAACTCTACCTCAGCCGAGGATGGGTCGAGCCTGCTGTGCCCAGTACGGGCTCTTGATGCTTATGTTGCTGCTACAGCATCTGTGTGACAATCGGAGCAGCTTTTTGTTTGTTACAGTGGGCCCAATCGAGGTTGTGCTCTCTCGAAACAACGTCTATCCCACTGGGTGGTCCAGACGATTAAACATGCCTATGGGGTCAGTGGTCGTTCCTTGCCACAAGACGTAAAGTGCCACTCCACCAGGGGTATCTCTGCTTCGTGGGCTGCCCTCAAGGGGGTACCTCTGGAAGACATCTGTGCGGCGGCTTCCTGGACGTCGCCTGATACTTTTGCCTGCTTTTACAGAATCAACGTTGCCTCTCCCCACCCGATGGGTGTGGTCCTGCTCCCAGCTTCTTCTGCCTCCAGTCACTGAGGCATCTGCTTGGGCTTCTTTGTGACGTTGTTGGTATATGTCATCCAGTGCTTTAAGCACCGCCTGGCGGTCATAAAGGGACGAAATAGAACGAAAGTTACGACTGTAACTACGGTTCTATGAGTCCCGGATGACCGCCAGGACATTCGGTCCCTCAGAAGCCTCGTGCTCTCACGAGTAGTTTCTAGGAACCAAACCCTGCGCACACCGGAAGATATAGCCTTCCAGGAGTCACGCAGGGGTCACGGGTGACATTGTTGTTATTTGTACTCAACATGCGCTTGCGCGAGCGGTGATATCCAGTGCTTTAAGCACCGCCTGGCGGTCATCCGGGACTCATAGAACCGTAGTTACAGTCGTAACTTTCCTTTCCAACCTAGATCTGTGCTTGTGCACATAAAAGGGGTGGTGTTAACGCCATTTGACCAATTGCGCACCATGGAGAAGCTGCAGAGAGCAACTTATTTCTCGGCGGAGGAGCTAACAATAATTCTAAGGATGTATGAAGAACATAAAGACATCATTCAGGCAAAAAGTAACCCTGTTGCAGCTGCCTGAAGCCGCAAGGATTCTTGGCAAAAAATCGCCGACTCTGTCAATGCCTAAGTTGCTGGGATTGTAATATTAAATGACCACTGTGTGTGTCTCTCAAATGTATGCGCCAGTTTCGTTATTCTTTTTGACAATTTAACCTCATTTCTGTTGCAACCCCAGTGGAGCCAAAAGGACTTGGGAGCAAGTAAAAAATAAATACAAGAACATAGTTCAAAGTGGTCAGTAAGATCATTATAATATCTTCCAGGCAACATATATGATGAGAACAATATACATACATAGTCTACAATAGTCTACACTACATCATGCTCAAAGCTTTACCTTCTACACCGTCTCTGTTGCAGAATGATCACAATGGAAGTGATTTGATATTGTGTGCAGCTCATGGGGAAAAATGTGACAAGAAAAAGAGGGGAGGGGGTCCTCCGACACAACTGCACACTCGCCCCATAACGGAGGGTGTGGAGGGGGGAGCCTCATCAGACCCTATATTTTTCCAAGACAATGATTGGCCAGTAGGTGGTCTGATATACCCGCTGTGATCTTATCCTGAGCTTAACCTGCTCTGGAGCTGGTTAGGCATTCAGCATAAGTTACCGCGGCAACGTACCCCGCTAAGAAGGGAACCAGCTTCGTGATACGGAAAACCCAGGGCCAATCCAGAAGTTACCTCGCTAAGCCGAAATCCAGACAGGCCCCTGCAATATACACTTTAAGTTAACAAGAGAAAAACGTAAGCTCCAAACACAAATGATCTGTGTCTATATAATAAAATCCACCATTCCCTCCGATTTTTTTTTTTTTACCAATTGTGGAAAAACTGTAAAATGACCACGCTTCCTCATTACGGATGAAATGAGAGCTACAGTCGTTGACCTTGTCATTGTCTACAGCATGTCAATGACTGCAGCAGGACAACGAGTCCATCCAAGCCTTAGCAGGTTCTCAGCGGGCACCATCATCCGGGCATTCAGAGAACACAACAGGTACTGTATGTAGTTGTTTTTTGACCACAGTATAGTGGAGTACAATGGTTTCATCACAGCATCCTTGCTGTATAAAGATTGCGGAACATGTCTATTGTGTTATGATTCTGATCTGCCTTGCCATGTTCATGCTCTGCTTTTGATGATATTTGGTTTTGGATCTTTGCTATGTCTGACTATTCTTTGTCATGTGTATTGTGAATTGGTAACATAGATTCGTTTATGTATTGTCTTAGTTTTACTTTTCCATATTTTGCATTTTACCATAGCTTTATTCCGGTCCATGTTTTACTTTCTCCCATGCATTGCACTCAGTCTTCCCCTGTCTGGTCTCTTGTCTTGTCATTGCTCACAGCCCCAGTACTGCCACTCTTTTGGGTGATTTAATGGTTTCTGGATTTCAACCTTCCTTCCCCATCTCGTTTACTACTTTCACTCTACTTTTCTATTTTTACCGACCAATACTAACAGTTTGTTGTTTTCGCTAAGATTACTAATCCAACTAACATTGTATATAATACTAACTTACTAACAAGCACTACGGATTGTATAGCTGCACTTTAACAACAAGCTCTAACAAGCTTTAACAAGCTCTGAGCACTCGCCCTGTTCTAGTCTCTGCCTCTTGTCTCTCCCTAATCTTCTCTGCTGCATTTCTGTGGATTCTCCACACCTGCTCGAGCTGCCCTTTCTCTCATTATCTATGCACCTTAGAACTCCTTGACTGGAGCCATATGTTTCTCAATATGATTGTCTCGTGATCCCTGTCCTCGTTTTGGCTTTTGCCTATTTGATGTGATTAGGTTCTCCCTTTTGTTCCACCCTTTGTAATTAGTCTCATTTCCTGCACCTGTGTTCTATGCACCATGTGATCTCCCTGGGATGTATATCCGGTGTCTCTTCTCAGAACTTCCTTGTCAGAACGTCTCTCGTGTTTACCTGTGCTGCTCATTATTCCATCTTGTACTCATTGAGTTTCTCTTCTGACTGGACCGTCTGACTTTTGATTTTTTTGGCTTGCCCTTCTTGTATTACCGTTGCATCCGTGTTTACGAACCCTTTTTGCCCGACTACAATTTTTGTGATTGCTGCCCTGGTAACGATTTGGATACGCCCTTTGGGTTTTTTTTTTTTTTCTGCTTCTTCGACAAACCTGTGCCTGTGTACTGGACAAATCTGTTTTGCCTGACTACGAATACTGTGTTTGCTGCCCCGGTTACGACTCTGATTCTGCCCCAGCGGATTTTGACTTTTGGATTGTGGACTCTGTACATTTGCCTTCTGCCCTGCGGGGGTTATCCCCCTCCCTCAATAAAATCTGCAATCCTGTGTTCTCGGGATTGGTTCTTGAACGATACCTTACATCAGGGGTGTCAAACTGACCTGTAAACGGGCCAAGAGTCTGCAGGTCTTCAATTCTACCAAGCAGAAGCTCACCTGAAAGCATTGATTTAATCAACTGATCTAGGCTTGCACAGCTGATTAGTTGTATCAGGTGCACTTCTGCATTGTTGGAGTGAAACTGCAGCCTCTTGGCCCGTTTACGGGTCAGTTTGACACCCCTGCCTTACATATTGATGTTTCTGTTGGGAAAATATATTTTTTTTTACAAAGTCCTTGCACGATTCAGTAACTGTATTTTCTTTCTGAATTTACATTGTTTCTATGAAACACAATCTATGAATGCACAACACTCTACAGAAATATATTTTGAGAACAGATCAGGTTTCTAAAAATGTGTCTTGGCAGTTGTGAAAAGAACATTCTCACACCCTGAACATTGTGTTTACGGGTTTTTTTTTTTTTTTAATTGTAGTATGTAATGGTGCTTTGTAGTGTTTACATTTTTGCAGGCTTCGAGAGTGATTTTGGTTTCAAAGTTTGGATATGAGCAACTGTTTTGGTGTGGAAGTTTGGTTTTGAAAAGAGAATGTGAGGTTTTGTGTATGTAGCTTGAGAAAAATGTTTTGGGAAAATGGAACAATGTTTAGTGTGTTATGGCCCCAATTTGTAATTAGATTTACAACGCAACAGCAACAGCAACAGCAAGGGATGACAGACACAGTTTTAAAAACTCAAACACATTTAATTAACAAAGACAATAACAACTAACTAACCTACAACTAAGACCAAGATTGAATACTACAAAAAGATATTTACAGTCCCTTGTTGTGGGGTGGCTTGGTGATGTCCTGGGTGAGAAAAAATGCTCAAACACAGGCAAAGAAATCCACAAAAGAAACGTCACAGGTCTTGCACAGAATGGCAGGTCTGGTCATCTTCTTGCAATTTCTCCTACTACTTTACTGTCTCAATTCTTTTCCTTATATACTCTTTTGCAGACCCCACCCACATTTAGACCTCTTTTTTTTAATTTTCTGAGACTTGCCCCAGACATGTCCAGGACATGTGTAAACATAACTCCAGTCTGAGCTTAACAAAAAAAAAGGTAAATACTGCCATCTAGTGGCCTATATTCACATTACAAGTGGAATTTGTTTCAGCAATAGTGAAAAACTAAAAGCATTCCTTCAGTGAAGAACACGCAGAATACTCTCTTTTTCTGGTAGTTCTTTGAGCAACAGCACCTCTGAGTGGCTGAGCTGCATCATTTTTCTGCCATAAAAAAATGAATCAAAAGTATCCTTCAAGAAAGGATTTCTGGGCTCACATCCAGCCAAACAGCTGAGAACAGACTCTAACACAGACTTTAATCCATGCCACAGGAAAC
Organism: Gymnothorax reevesii; assembly: GCA_029721435.1. NCBI lineage: Eukaryota > Metazoa > Chordata > Actinopteri > Anguilliformes > Muraenidae > Gymnothorax > Gymnothorax reevesii. The sequence goes on along the minus strand of CM056582.1, from coordinate 39,565,708 downwards.
TGGCGTTTCAATGTCAGGGTTCTGTGCAACATTTTCTTTGTGAAACAAATGATATATCATCTTCATTCCTAGTGCTAATGACAACCACAGTACGTTGACTGGAAAAAAAACACTCCTGGAATCGCCATTTGATGTTATAATCAACATGAATATGTGTAAAAGTTGATGCGTGCAAATATTTGGGGGGGGGGAAACTCTTAAGGCGATTCAAGTAGTTTCCCATAATGCATTTCACAAACATTTCTTCCCACTCGTGCAATCAAATCAGTGCTTAATCTGTGTGCCAGGGTGAAAAGTTTTCCCATTATGAGTGTATTACCTCCCATTATCAGATATAACTCGGTTCTTGGAAGGGTTTTAGGTGTGTGGGAAATTACCTGGGTGCAGTTTAGTCCCAAGGACCCACTTCCACATCTTAGGTAAATATATTTTCTGCAAAGGTGTGGAGTCCTTTTTGAGGATGTATTCCTTTCCCTCACTCGTTGTATACTAAAATAAGCTCCAGCTCCCATAACCATTAATAGGACCAGTGGCGGTTCTAGAACCGGGAATTGGGGGAGCGCAGACACGTCCCTTTATGACAATTAGTCCTGGCTATTTTCCAATTATCGTAATTGGCAACTGAAGACACGGTTTCTCTCCATATGCGATGGAACAGCGATGAAATCATGCGCTAAATTCACTATAGTGGCGGAACCAGAACTGAGAATTGTGACAAAAAAATCTGTTTAAAACAGTCATTAGTCCTGACCTGTTGTCAGTCATTTTCATGGTTAACTAAAGGTTCGCTACGAGAGCACTCCACACTTAACAGGTGCTGCTTGTTCTCCCCGATTGCGTAAGAAGACAATCATTCATGTGGACGCGTATTTTCTGTATTTAAATCAAGGTTATTTAAATTTGCATACCTGTCGACTCTCACGCAAATAGCTTGCGCAGCAGGCTGCCTATTAAACTGCCTAGTGCCTCTTTTTTTTAAAGGCGATATTTCATTGGAACGCGAACCTGATCAATCAACGCGAAGCACTGGCCGATTAATAAGTGAATAATTTTTCTGTACTGAATTTCGCCCATGATTTCATCGCTGTTCAATCACATATGGAGAGAAACCGTGTCTTCAGTTGCCAAGTACGATAATTGGAAAATGCGTCAGTGAAGGAAAATGATTGAGAACTAGCCAGGACTAATTGTCATAAAGGGACCAGTTCTCGGTTCTAGAACTGCCACTGAATCGGACTGATGATAGATGGATATTTTTTGTACTTTTTTTGTGGTACATAACCAAATTGGTTACACTGATCCACTAGGTGGAAGTAAAGATGCCCAGTAAAACAGGTACAACATGCAAGATGTGGAATTCCTGGGACCTGCCTACTGGGGGATTTAATTTCAGCGTTTGAGGCTTAAAACCCTTTATTATGCATTATGCCATTTGCTGCTGAACACACATGATATACACACATTCACACTGATGAAATCCTCAAGGCTTCTTGCCTCTTACTAAAAGGGATGAAAGAAGTCTTACAGACTTTGAAAGCTTAGATAAGAGATTGTAAGAGGGGAATGAAGACTTGTCAGTTGAAGTTAAGAAAAATGAATAAAACCAATTCAAGGAAAATATTTCTTGCAAAAGGATGTCACAATGAGTGCAGTAGTGGAGCTCATTGCTGAGTGAGTCGGATGGACAATGAAGTCTGATTAATCACAAACATGTATGTGAGTGACATTGTAGAGTTTTGGGTAGGATCATGTTAGCATTGACTCTGAGTCTATCACAGCGCCCTCCATAATTATTGGCACCCCTGGTTAAGATGTGTTAAAAGCCTGAAAATAAATAAAATATTATTCCAGAAGCATACTCTCACACTGAAAATTGTAGAAAAATGTAAACTTCAACTCAAGCGAATTTTAAGGGGGGAAAAAATCCCAAGAAATAATTATTTTTCATAAAATCACCTGTCCCACAATTATTGGCACCCATAACAATTCCTAGGAAATAAATGTAATTGAAGTATTTCTGTCATTTCTACAGTAGTTTACAAAGTTGATCAGAGTATCTAGGAAAATTTAATTAGTAATTCATCACTTCCTGTTTCCCTGGGGTATAAATATGACATGACACAGAGGTCATTTCTCTTATCCACTCTTCAACATGGGAAAGACAAAGGAACACACCATTCAAGTAAGGCAGATGTGTGTCGACCTTCACAAGTCAGGCAATAGCTACAAGAAATAGCCACTTGCCTGCACCTGCCCGTATCTACTGTCAGAGGAATAATGAAGAAGTTTAAAACAACTGGAACAGTGGTAAACAAGCCTGGACAAGGATGCAAGGTTATTTTGCCACCACACACAGTGAGGAGGATGGTAAGAGAAATAAAAAGTTCTCCAAAACTCACTGTTAAAGAATTGCAACAAATGGTAGCATCTTGGGGTCACAAAGTCTACAAAACAACCATCAGGCGCTATCTACATGCCAACAAGCTGTTTGGGAGGCATGCATGGAAAAAACCTTTTCTCACTCACAATCATAAATGCAAACGTCTGGAGTTCGCTAAGCGGTACTGGGACTTCATTTGGGACTGTGTGCTTTGGTCAGATGAGACCAAGATAGAGCTTTTTGGCAACAACCACAAGTGGGTCTAGCGCAACACAAAAGATGAGTATGCAGAAAAGCACCTCACGCCCACTGTGAAGTATGGGGGAGGACTGGTGATGCTGTGGGCCTGTTTCTCTTCCAGAGGCCCTGGGAACCTTGTTAGGGTGCATGGCATCATGAACGCTTTGAAATACCACGACATTTTAAATCAAAATCTAGTGGCTTCTGCCCAAAAGCTGAAGATGGGTCATCACTGGGTCTTTCAGCAAGATAATGACCCTAAACATGCGGCCAAATCTACAAAGAAATGATTCACCAGACACAGAATCAAGCTTCTCCCATGGCCATCTCAGTCCCCAGACCTCAACCCCATTGAAAACCTGTGGAGTGAGCTGAAGAGGGGAGTGCAGAGGAGAGGACCCAGGTCACTGGATGATTTAGAGTGATTGTGCAAAGAGGAATGGTCGAAGATCCCTCTCTGTATTCTCCCATCTTGTGAAACCTCATAGGAGAAGATTAGGTGCTGTTTTGTTGGCAAAAGGGGGCTGTACAAAGTATAAACATCAGGGGTGCTAATAATTGTGGCACACATGATTTAATGTAAAAGAAGTATTTCTTAATGTGGGATTTTTTTCCCCACTGAATAAATGCACTTGAATTAAAGGTTGGATATATATATATATATATACACATTTTTTTTTCATTTTATTTAACCCTTATTTAACCAGGGATGTCCTGTTGAGATTGAATTCTCTTGAATTCTCAAGGGAGTCCTGGAGATTGAGGCGGGGAAGGAGAGGGCAATTTGCACAGCCAATTAGATCAGGGGATGATTTGGTGGCAGGTCGAAAGAGCCAGGTTGGGACTTTTAGCCATGACACCGGTGAACCCCCTATTCTTATTGATATATGAGCAAATTTAATAAACAGCTGGGAAAACTGATCATCATTTAAATTATAAAGAGAAAACACCAACCTCATTTCACGCTTGGAGAATATTGCAATTTGAAAGCATGGATTACCACCCAACCCTTCAGTATAGTATTTGAGTAAAGTGATCTGAACATTTGTTGAATTCATAGTATGTCTGGTTTAAGTCAACCCTAGATGAGGACTTTAATAAGATAATAATTTACCTAAATGTCAAATTTAATATAAGGCAATAATGAGAGAATAGCTTTATCATTGTCCCATTGCTGTGTTTTACGTGGGATTTTCCCTGTCTTTCCGTGAGCTGTTAAGCAGATGGAGGTCTTCGCTCTGACTGATAGGAATCAATAGTCTGCTTACAGCATGCCTTCATGTGCAGTATTTGGGCTGTTTACTGTACTGTTTCCTGGGTTTGTAGCAGCTGCTGTGGGATCTGGTTGTTTTCCAAATGGATTGTCCATCTGAAAGTGGCAAAAAGGCGTTAAGGCAAATAGTTTGAAAATAGTTTCATGTAGTGTCTTTTAACATAACTTGTCTATCATAGATGTCATATTGGTAGTACCAATACTAAGCTTGAATATCCTTACTATCCAGGAGGATTGAGTCCTTAGATTTATACAGTACTCTCAAAAGTTATTCTGAATGTTGAAAAAGATAAATGAAAAATACTATTGATATTAACAAAGAAGCACTATTTTCTTTACTCCAAGGAGTCATACCTGCACTTCATTTGATCCACCTTTGTTGCTTAGACGGAGTGGGCAGCTATGGTGCAGCGCCTAAGGACCAACTCCAGTCGCAAAGCCAGAGCCTTGGTGAGAGACTTTGGTCGGGGTGTTTCAGCAGAGCATGCTTTTCGGGGAGGGGAAAACTGTAGTACCTGGAGAAAACCCTTGTATCGGTCAAAAACCTGCATGGTCCATGCAGAGAGGTGCAAAAGTGCACTGCACTCACCACAAGAAAAAAATATCACCCTCAGGGCTCCAGACTAACTTTTTGCATTGGTTGCACTGGTGCGCCTTACCTCTTTTTTTTAGGCGCACCAGCACAAAAATTAGGTGCACCTAAATTTTTCATTGCGTCACCTTTAACGCCATAATGTCACCTTTTTAATTGCTCTCCATAACTTTCATATAATGTGAATGATTTTTAAACAAGAATAAGGTGTAGAGAAATGCTCGTCTTTATTTCATTGAACTGCTCTCACTAAAAGCACAATTATATGTAAAAATAAAAATAAAGTGCTCCACTGAGCTGAAACTGAACATTTCAAACTGAAACACTAAGCAAAATAAAATGTTTCCAAATAAAAGTGCTTGTGCTTAAATTGCTTCGTGGAACTGAAATTGAACATTTCAAACTCAAACATTTCAAGTAAAATAAAACATTTCAAAATTAAACGTGCAACTGTTTAGTTTCACTGAACTGAGACCTAACATCATGTGTCAATCTTATAGCAGGTCTCCCCTTGCTGTCACATGCCCCTCAGATGGTTAACTGCAGCACCTAGAGCAACCGTTTTCCCCAGCCAATCCGCACACTGATGCCCAAGTGCAGAAAATTCTTGCTTTGTGACAGCAAAACTTCCCAAAGAAAAAAAGATCATGCAGGTCACTAGCCTGTAATTTGCAAAGGGAAAACTGTTTGTGATCTTAGCCTCTTATCTTTTTGCATATTCCTTTCTAATAATAATATTTTTATATCTATTATTTTAATATTTTTTAAATATAATATTTAGGACTATAAAATTTGCGGAACAAGAACAGAGAATTAGGTTGCACAAAACTTCCGTTCAGAACAATTATTAGTCCTGACCTGTTCCTAATCGGGGAGAACAAGCTGCACCTGTTAACTGTGGAGAGCTTTCGGAGTGAACCCTCTGTTAATTATGAAAATGACTGAGAACAGGTCAGGACAAATAATTGTTTTAAACGGAAGTTTTCTGCAACCCAATTCTCTGTTCGTGTTCCACAACTGGACTGAATTGAGCCCATGATTTAATCGCTTTTAGATCGCATGTGGAGAGAAACCGTGTCTTCGGTTGCCAATTACGACAATCGGAAAACGCGTCAATAAATGAAAATGATTGAGAACTACTAATTGCAGTCAAAAAGCCAGCACCCCCGCTGGCCACGCAACTGGATCACACACTCCTTGGTAGAGACGTCTGTGTCGCTATCAATCATGAAGGACATGTATGTGGCGTTTCCGATGTCCGCAGCTGTATTTCGCTTTAAGGTGTCAGTTAGGCCTATTACCCCAATGAATTGGGCACAATACTGCAATACGTCGGTTTTACGTTTAATCCATTTTTCTTTGGCAATGTTGTATGCAACATTCTTCGGAGGACCTGATTAGCCTACTCTCTGCCACTGAAATGCAGCTGGAAGAAGGACCACTTTCTGTGCGCACTTGTCACTGCACAACGTGTGTTTTTAGACATGTTATGTTTTTTTTTAAGTTTCAATACGAAACGTTGTTGAACCGCTCCCGAATGCAATATTTCCGGCCATATTCTTACACTGCGTGTAAATGTCCTTTGTTGTACTTCAGCCAGAGAAATTGTTTCAGCCAGTCCTTTCTGAAGGAATATATTTCGGCCTTTTTAATTTGGGTCTCAGAGCCGGGCTCTATCCTACACTCGGTTGACACCTCCTCTGGTTCCGAATCTGATGCTGTCGCCGAAGGACTGGGGCTTGGCATATCACCAGGGAGCGGCTCCGTTTCGGGATGGACACCCGGAAGTGGGGATGGATGGGATTATAGTAGTAGGGCTGGTTGCGGGCTTAGTTTTCTTAATGAAAAAACTTTCAATATTTCGGCCTCTCTTTTTTTCCCTCGTTTTGTTGCGATAAGTTTATTTTTTCGTTTCAGTTAGTCAGCCACTCTGGCGCTCAGGTCGCGCGCAACTTTTAACACACACAACTTACAGGACCAATCAGAGGCAAATACCCGCCCGAGCTCTGTCTCTTATTGGTTTAGAACACGGAATGATCCTACCATGATGAGTGTGTGAGCTCGGTCACAGGAGAGCACAGAGCGATGATGCGCCTGCGAATTAAATTTAAGTTTTAACCTGAGCATCATCAGGTGCGCCAGTGCGACCTAGCAAAATTATTAGTCGCACTCTTTAAAATTTTGTTCGCATCTCTGGAGCCGGTATTAATGAGATAATTATCTTGGAAATTCCAAGACAGGTTGTTTTTATGAATTAACAAGATTCTGAAATGAATGTTCTGAAATGGAGATTCCAACGGCCCACGTGTGTAAACGACGGTACCTCTGACAAGGTTCCCGGCCATGACACACTAAGGGAATTTGTTGAAATTTGCCCCATGATATGGCCAACATTCAGAGAAAAAACCAGGATGTGTTGACACTCCCCTGTGATCTGCAAAAACTTTGTATGTATGTATGTCACTTTTGGTAGAAAATGAATTAAAACTTCATTTGCAGTAATTAAGTGGTAAAAATCTTAAAACACTAGCTTTAAGTGTCATTTGAAATTTCAAAATCAAGTTTATATCATTTTTTCCTGTTAGAAAAATTCCAGAACCTAAAATTTTTTGTTCAATTGCGAGATCTTTGCCACTGATAAACTTACTAGGTTTAGATCACAGGAGCTCGGGTAACATCTTCATCCAAACACTTGCATCAACCGATCTTTGTAAATCCTAAAATGGAGTGTGTTGATAAGAAATAGATTGTGTGAGTATGGCTCTCACTTAAGGGAGGAAAGGAAAGGGAAAGGGAAAGGGAGAAAGGGAGGAAAAAGAGAAAGAAAGGGAGGAAAGAGAAAAAGAAAGGGAGGAAAAAGAGAAACAAAGAGAATTTGAGAGGGAGGAAAAAGAAAAACAAAGAGAATTTGAGTTAGAAAAATTTGCAAGACAGAGAGATTATGAATTAGAGAAATTCGATAGAGAAGAAAGACTCCAAATGGAGCAACTAAAAATTAAAATTCAAACTGAAAATAAATTTTGGGCTAGCCAGGAGGTAAAATTGGTGCCTCCATTTTCGGAAAAGGATGTTGACAACTATTTCCAGTGTTTTGAAAAGGTAGCAAAGAGTTGCCAGTGGCCAAAGGAACACTGGCCTCTGATGTTGCAAACTGTCCTCAAGGGTAAAGCTCAACAAGCCTATTCGGCTTTGTCTGCAGATGATTCCTCTGATTATGAGGTTGTCAAAAAGGTTATTTTGAGAGCTTATGAGTTGGTTCCAGAGGCTTACCGACAGAAATTCAGTGGTCTGAAGAAATCAGACAATCAGACTTATGTGGAATTTGCTAATGAGAAGAAGGTTTGCTTTGAGAGCTGGTGTACTTCTATGGAGGTCAAGGATGATTTCAATTCACTGAGAGATGGTGTTAGTTGTGTGAGGGTTTTACGAAATGAACCAAGAGCAAACACCAGTAAAATGCAAAAAGGAGGCTTTATTTCTGAGGGGGGAAACCCCCCAACAGAGCTGGCAACAGTACAATGTCCGCAATCCAAAATCAGAATCCAAAGGGCGAAATCCAGAGTCATACACAGGGCACCAATCACAAAAAATCGTAGTCAGACAAAAGAGGTCAAAAAACAAGAATGCGGCAAAAGTACAGGGAGTAGGCAAAGCTCGATATCAAAGACGGTCCAGTCAGAAAGATAAACACTGAGAGATCAAGGCGAGAAACGTGGCACGAGAAAACTAGGGAGAACGATCTGACAAGAGTGTGAAGCAAACAGACATCTTATATACACATCCAGGAGAACACATGACCAGGGAGAACAGGTGCAATCAATGGTGACAATGATTAGGGAGAGACACATGAGGGATAAACTAATTACATGAATTTGGCTGTAGCCAAAACGCAGACAGGGATCACAAGACAAACCTAAGTACAAACAACAGCTCCGGTTAAGGAGTACTAAAAGTGCATAGTCAAAAGAAAAGGAAAGCATGAGATATAAGTGGAAAACTGCAGCAGAGATAATTAGGGATAGGCAAGGAGGCGGAGACTAGAATTGGGCGACAGCTGAGAGATCATTAGTCAATTAGTAAGTGCAGCTATACAATCCCAAGTGCTTGTTAGTAAGTTAGTCCAAATATACAAGGTTAGTGTGGGTTAGTATTTAGCAAAAACAATAAACTGTTAGTATGTGTTAGTAAGACAGTAAAAGAGAGAGGAAGGAAGAACACGAGATAATGAAAGAAGATTGAAACCCAGAAACCAATAAATCACCTGAATGAGTGGCACACAAGACAAGGGACCGTGAGCAAAGATACACACATGACAAGACAGGGGAGACAAAGTGCAAAGCATGGAAAATAAACATGGCATGAAACATGGCTATGAAAACAAAACATGGCATGGAGACTGATAACCAAAACATGAAAATAATAAAACAGGAAATCCTTAATACCAAATACACAATACATAATCTAAGAATGGTCAGACAAAGTCAGTGGTCTCTAAACACAAGAATCAATCATCATGGCACTTGGCCAGGCACAGAACTTAAACATGACAGCAGAATCACAACAGTACCCCCCCTCTTAAAAAACGCCTCCAGGCGTTTCACCTTGGTCTGGGGTGGTTGGCATGAAAGTCTCTGATCAAGTCCTTGTCCAAGATGTGGCGTGACGGTACCCAACTGCGGTGTTCCGGTCCGTAACCCTCCCAGTCGACGAGGTATTGCAGTCCCCGGCCTCGCCGACGACAATCCAGGAGGGCACGGACCGTGTAGGCTTCGCCTCCGTCGATGATCCGGGCGGGTGGTGGGGGATCAGGTCCAGAGGACAGGGGGTGGGTTACAGCAGGTTTAACTTGGGACACGTGAAAAGTCGGATGAATACGTCTCATGGACAGGGGCAGACGGAGGCGAACCGCAGTGGGACTCAAGACTTTTTCAATCGTGAATGGGCCCAAAAACTTAGGGAAAAGTTTGCCCCCATTACCTCTGAGAGGAATGTCCCTTGAAGATAGCCAGACACGCTGCCCAGGTCGGTATGAAGGGGCTGTCGTGCGCCTCTTGTCTGCTTGCTCCTTCATCCGGGCGACCGACCTGAGCAGGGCCTGGCGGGTGGTTATCCATGTGCGTCTGCACCGACGCACAAACTCACGGGCTGAGGGGACAGCTACCTCCTCCTCCTGGGAAGGGAACAAAGGGGGCTGGTAGCCTAGGCAGGCCTTGAAGGGGGAAATGCCAGAGGCAGCAGAGGTGTGGCTGTTCATGGCGTATTCAGCCCATGGCAACTGATGACTCCAGGAGGAGGGGTTCCTAATGCAAAGACATCTCAAAACATTTTCCACACATTGGTTAGCCCGCTCGGTCTGGCCATTAGTCTGGGGATGGAAACCTGATGATAAACTAACTGTGGTGCCAAGTGATTTGCAGAATGATTTCCAAAATAGGGCAGTGAACTGGGGGCCGCGATCAGATGTGATATCAATAGGAATACCATGAAGTCTGATGACATGTTGAATAACAAGGTTAGCGGTTTCTTGGGCGGAGGGGAGCTTGGTGAGGGGAACTAGGTGAACGGCTTTGGAGAATCTGTCTACGATGGTGAGAATGGTAGTGTGATGATTGGAAGGGGGAAGGCCAGTGATGAAATCGAGTGCTATGTGGGACCAGGGGCGGTGTGGAGTGTGGAGGGGCTGAAGCAAACCGTGAGGTGGTTGATGTGAGGCTTTTGCTTGGGCGCAGACCGAGCAGGCAGCTACAAAACTTTGGACATCTTGGGAGATTTCTGGCCACCAAAATCTTTGTAAAATAAAGTCCTTAGTACGGCGTACTCCAGGGTGGCAGGACAGCATGGAAGAATGTCCCCATTCCAGAACCTTGGGGCGTAATGCAGCTGGAACATAAAGACAGTTAGTGGGGCAAGCGCTAGGGGCAGCAGTACTGGCTTGGGCATCTCTGACTTCCTTTTCAATATTGACATAGATGGCATTAACAAAGGCTTCTTTGGGCAGAATCGTATCATGACATGGTTCCTCTTCCTTTATCTCAAAACAACGGGACAAGGCGTCGGGTTTAACATTTTTGCTTCCAGGTCTATAAGCGATGTGAAAATTGAAACGGGAGAAGAATAGTGCCCACCTGGCTTGTCTTGGGTTAAGTCTCTTGGCTGTCTGTAGGTATTCCAGGTTTCTATGGTCTGTCCACACTATAAAGGGTACCTTGGATCCTTCTAGCCACTGCCTCCATTCTTCCAAGGCCAACTTTACTGCCAGCAGCTCACGGTTTCCGATGTCGTAGTTTCTTTCAGCAGAGCTTAGACGACGAGAGAAGAAGGCACATGGGTGAATCTTCCCATCCTCAGAGGACCTCTGGGACAGAATGGCGCCGGCTCCAATATTCGAGGCGTCCACTTCTACAATGAACTGAAGTTCTGGGTTAGGGATAATGAGGATGGGTGCAGACGTGAATCGAGACTTTAGTTCTACAAAGGCACTCTCTGCTCTCTCGGACCAAAGGAACTTGGACTTGGAGGAAGTGAGGGCAGTGAGAGGAGCAGCAACAGAACTATAGTTTCTGATAAACCGTCGATAGAAATTAGCAAAACCCAAAAAACGCTGGAGAGACTTACGGTCCTCAGGTCGGGGCCAGTTGGTGACGGCCTCCACTTTGACTGGGTCCATACGTATGGTGCCTGGGGAGATAATGTAACCCAGAAAGGTTGTAGTCTCAACAAAAAACTCACATTTTTCGGCCTTTACAAAGAGACTGTTCTCCAGGAGACGACGAAGCACTTGGCGAACATGTTTCACGTGTTCCTCTTGGGAATCTGAAAAAATCAAAATATCGTCAAGGTATACAAAAACGAACTTGTTAATCATGTCTCTCAGTACATCGTTTACAAGACTCTGGAACACAGCTGGAGCGTTAGTGAGCCCGAAAGGAAGAACCAGGTACTCCCAGTGCCCCGTGGGAGTATTAAAAGCAGTCTTCCACTCATCTCCCTCCCGGATTCGCACCAAGTGATAGGCGTTGCGGAGGTCAAGCTTGGAGAAAACCTTAGCTCCTTGTAGGAGGTCGAACGCTGTGTTCATGAGGGGGAGAGGGTATCGGTTCTTGACCGTTATCTCATTTAGTCCCCGGTAGTCAATACAGGGCCTCAACGTCCCATCCTTTTTGGCCACAAAGAAGAAACCAGCGCCCGCAGGGGAGGATGATGGTCGAATAATACCTGCAGCCAGAGACTCTGACAGGTACTTTTCCATGGCTTGGGTCTCTGGTCGGGACAGGGAATATAATCGGCCTCTAGGGGGCATTGTACCTGGCTTTAGGTTGATGGCGCAATCGTATGGACGGTGAGGAGGTAAGCTGGTGGCCCTGGACTTTGAGAACACCTCCTTGAGATCATGGAACTCGAGGGGAACCTTTTCTAGGTCGGGGATCTCCTCTGGAGTAGAGTAAGGCTGTAGTTCCGAAGCATTTTGGAGGCATGTCAGAGAACAGTTGGGGCTCCAGCCCTTGATTTCATGCGTTCGCCAGTCAATGTGAGGTAGGTGTTTAGCCATCCATGGGTGACCCAGAATGATAGGAGCATGGGGAGAGTGAAGGAGGAATAATTGAATTGTCTCATGGTGGTTGCCTGATATCTTGAGTTTGATGGGGCTGGTAACATGAGTTATCTGGGCAATTTGCTGGCCACTAAGGGAATTGGCCACTCGATCCGGGAAGATCTTTTCCACCGGAACCCCCCATTCACGAGCCAGCTCCACATCCATGAGGTTTTCCTCTGCTCCAGAATCAATGAGAGCCGTAGTGGATCTGCTCTCCCCTCCCCATTCCAGGATCAACGGAAGGCAGGTGCGGTTTCTTGAATCTTGGACTGGCGTAACGCCCACCACTGTTCCATTCCTGGTGCCAGGACGAGGCTTCTTGCTGGGGCACTGAGCTATCTGATGTCCCCCTTTGCCACAGTAGAAACAGGCCCCCTCTCTGCGACGACGGTTCCTTTCCACAGTGGGAATGCGCGTTCGTCCGAGTTGCATGGGTTCCGTCTCAGGAGAGGGGCTGCCGTCAGGAGGTGGTGGTAAAAGTGGAGTGGTCCGGTAGGGGTTATTTGGACGACTGTGAAGAACGGACCGTCTACGTTCTTCACGGCGAGCATCCACTCGTATGGCTAGGTCGACCAACTCGTCCAGCTCCTCTGGTAAATCCTGGGACACCAGTTCGTCTTTTATGGCCTCGGCTAGGCCATTAAAAAAGGTGTCATATAAGGCTCTTTGGCCCCACCTGCTGTTGGTTGCCAGGGTCTGGAAGTCGATTGCAAAATCAGCCACAGAACGACCACCCTGGCGTATCCGAAGAATCTCCCGTCCCGCCTCATGACCCAACTTAGTGCGGTCGAAAACCCGCTTCATCTCTTCACCCAGTAGACCAGATGTCTGTACACATGGTAGATCAGCCTCCCAAGCTGCAGTAGCCCACTGCTTGGCTCTTCCCGTGAGTTGCGTGATGATAAAAGCAACACGAGCCCGTTCAGTGGGGAATGATGAGGGCTGGAGGCTGAATATGAGGTTGCACTGGGTGAGGAATGCTCGACACGCACCGGGGTTGCCGTCATACCTTTCAGGGGGAGGCAGGCGTGGCTCGCAGACAGGCAGCGGCGGAGTGGAGGAGGGCACAGGCGTGGCGTGGACCGCAGGCTGGGGGGTATGCAGCAGCTGAGAGTCTTGAACTGTTCGAATGAGGTCCGCAACCTGGAGACTCATGGTTTGCATATGCTGCATGAGGGCGCGAATCTGACGCTCCTGAAATTCGAGCTGGGCTCCCTGTTCCTTGACTGCCTCCTGCAGAGGCTGGATGTTCGCTGGTTCCATCTTGGTCAGATCGTAATGTGAGGGTTTTACGAAATGAACCAAGAGCAAACACCAGTAAAATGCAAAAAGGAGGCTTTATTTCTGAGGGGGGAAACCCCCCAACAGAGCTGGCAACAGTACAATGTCCGCAATCCAAAATCAGAATCCAAAGGGCGAAATCCAGAGTCATACACAGGGCACCAATCACAAAAAATCGTAGTCAGACAAAAGAGGTCAAAAAACAAGAATGCGGCAAAAGTACAGGGAGTAGGCAAAGCTCGATATCAAAGACGGTCCAGTCAGAAAGATAAACACTGAGAGATCAAGGCGAGAAACGTGGCACGAGAAAACTAGGGAGAACGATCTGACAAGAGTGTGAAGCAAACAGACATCTTATATACACATCCAGGAGAACACATGACCAGGGAGAACAGGTGCAATCAATGGTGACAATGATTAGGGAGAGACACATGAGGGATAAACTAATTACATGAATTTGGCTGTAGCCAAAACGCAGACAGGGATCACAAGACAAACCTAAGTACAAACAACAGCTCCGGTTAAGGAGTACTAAAAGTGCATAGTCAAAAGAAAAGGAAAGCATGAGATATAAGTGGAAAACTGCAGCAGAGATAATTAGGGATAGGCAAGGAGGCGGAGACTAGAATTGGGCGACAGCTGAGAGATCATTAGTCAATTAGTAAGTGCAGCTATACAATCCCAAGTGCTTGTTAGTAAGTTAGTCCAAATATACAAGGTTAGTGTGGGTTAGTATTTAGCAAAAACAATAAACTGTTAGTATGTGTTAGTAAGACAGTAAAAGAGAGAGGAAGGAAGAACACGAGATAATGAAAGAAGATTGAAACCCAGAAACCAATAAATCACCTGAATGAGTGGCACACAAGACAAGGGACCGTGAGCAAAGATACACACATGACAAGACAGGGGAGACAAAGTGCAAAGCATGGAAAATAAACATGGCATGAAACATGGCTATGAAAACAAAACATGGCATGGAGACTGATAACCAAAACATGAAAATAATAAAACAGGAAATCCTTAATACCAAATACACAATACATAATCTAAGAATGGTCAGACAAAGTCAGTGGTCTCTAAACACAAGAATCAATCATCATGGCACTTGGCCAGGCACAGAACTTAAACTAGACAGCAGAATCACAACAAGTTGAAGAATTCAAGAACTGTGTTAAGGATGATATTAAGACCTACCTTAATGAGAAGCAAGCACTGAATTTGCAGTCAGCTGCCAAATTTGCAGATTAATATGTTCTCATACATAAGTCCAAATTTCAGTCTCGTAGTAACAATAGATGGTTCCAATTTGAGAAAAATGGTAACGGTGGGTTCGAATCTGGCCTGGGGACTTTCTGTGTGGAGTTTGCATGTTCTCCCCGTGTTCGCTTGGGTTTTCGCCGAGTACTCCGGTTTCCTCCCACAGTCCAAAGACATGCATATCAGGCTAATTGGAGACACTAAATTGCCCATAGGTATGAGTGTGAGAGGTCTGTGAATGGTGTGTGCGCCCTGCGATGGATTGGCAAGCTGTTCAGGGTGGGTCCCTGCCTTTGCCCGTAGTCAGCTGGGATAGGCTCCAGCTCGCCCCGTGACCCTAGTGAGGAATAAGCGGGTATAGAAAATGGATGGATGGATGGTAACGGTGATACCCAAGATTCCTCACCCAAAGACAAAGTCAAATCTGGTGATGACGCTCAGAAATCCAGTCACAGGTCTGATCAAAGCGTGAAAGCTGACTGACAAAAGTGGTCTAGTTTGCAGTTATTGCAAGAAATCTGGTCATGTTACAACTAACTGTTGGTTCCTTAAAGCTAAGAAAGAAAGAGAAAAGGATACCAAACCAAATGCCTTTGTGAAAACAAGGTTAGAAACCCCTGTAGTAGTTGACCAATCTGCTAAATTGCCTGCTCCTTGTGGGGCTAAAAAGCCTGATACTGCTGAATTTGTGAGGGAGGAATTTCTTCCATTTGTGTCAGAGGGATTTGTGGATCTGAATGAGCATTCTCCTCCTGTCCCCATATATATCCTAAGGGATACTGGAGCTTCTCAGTCACTTTTGTTGATGGACTCTGATGGACTCATTTGCTGTTGTTTGCAGCTTGAGAAGCAGTGCAGGAGTCCACTGGATTCAGTTCATTTGAGCTAGTGTTTGGCCATGAAGTGAGAGGACCTTTGCTATTGTTGAGTGAATAATAGTAAGAGAAAGAACCACATATCAGTCTGTTAGACTATGTTAGCAAGTTCAAGGAAAAATTGCATGCAGCTTGTGACCTAGCTAAAGAGAACTTGAAATCAAGTCAAGGAAAAATGAAAACTTGGTATGATCACAAGGGTTGAAGCCGTGAGTTTGAACCCGGAGACAAGGTTCTTATGTTGTTTCCCTTGCAGTCCAATCCATTGCGGGCTAGATTTCATGGTCCGTATGAAATTCTAACAAAACTCAATTATCTCAATTACATTGTGAAGACTCCAGATAGGAGAAAGCCAAAACAGTTGTGTCACATTAACATGCTGAAGCCTTATCATGACAGAAATGCTAGGGTTGCAGCTGTCACTTCAGATTCTCCTATGGCCGAGACTTGTGAAGATGAGGGGGAGTTTCAAGATGATGAACCTAGAATTAAAGCTGAAGTGCTTTCATGTAAATTGTCAAATTCTGATGTGTTGCCAAATCTTGATGTAAAACTCCAGCACTTAGAACACTCAAAGAAAGATCAGTTTGAGAGGTTGGTCAAGAAATATAAAGATCTATTTCCTGATGTTCCAAAGAGAGTTTCTATAGCCTCTCATGATGTAGATGTAGGTGATGCCAAACCAATAAAACAGCATCCGTACCGGATGAATCCTGAAAAGAGAAAGATTGCTGAGAAAGAGTACATGTTAGAACATGATATTATCAGACCCTCCAACTCAGATTGGAGTTCACCCTGTGTGCTAGTTCCAAAACCTGATGGAAGTACTAGATTCTGTACAGATTATCGCAAAGTCAATGCTGTAATGAGAACTGATGTGTTTCCAATACCTAGGATTGATGATTGTATCGATGGAGTAGGGCAAGCAATATTTCTGACCAAGATTGATTTATTGCAGGTTTATTAGTGTGTGCTTTTAACTGAGAGGGTCAAGAGCACCTCTGCTTTTGCCACACCATCTGGGTTATACCAGTATGAAGTCCTACCCTTTGGCATGAAAAATGCCCCAGCCACGTTCCAAAGGATGATACAGTCTACAATCGCCGGATTGCCACACACGGGTGCGTACATCGACGACCTGATCACATGGAGTGACTCCTGGGAAGAACATCTGAAAGATGTAGAGACGTTGTTCCAGCGCTTGACCCAGGCTAACCTGACTGTTAACCTGAACAAGAGTGACTTTGGTTGTGCTACTGTCACCTATCTTGGCTATGTCATAGGCCAGGGTAAGGTGGCACCCATAAATGCTAAAGTCCAAGCCATCATGGACTTTCCTGTTCCTGACAACAAAAAAGCTTTGCGCCGCTTCCTCGGAATGATCGGGTACTACAGAAAGTTCTGCAAGAACTTTGCTGAGATTGCTCTCAGTCTCACCAACCAACTGAAGAAAGGCGTAAAGTTCACTTGGAATGATGCATGCCAGAGAGCCTTCGATCGCCTGAAGTCTCTGCTGTGTCACTTCCCCGTGCTCAAATCTCCTGACTTCAACAAACCGTTCTACATCGCGGTCAATGCTAGCGACCAAGCTTGTGGATCTGTGGTCCTACAGAGAAGTGACTCTGATGACATTGAGCATCCCGTGGCATACTTCTCCAGGAAGTTCAATCGCCACCAAAGGAACTATTGCACAATAGAGAAGGAGCTGTTGGCTTTGGTTTTATCTTTACAACACTTTGAGGTTTATGTTTGTACAGGGCAAAAGCCAATGATTGTGTACACTGACCACAATCCGTTAATGTTTTTGAGTAAGATTTTTTTGTTTGTTTGTTTTTTTTTTTCGCGTTCCTTGGCTGACCTCTTGGCTGTGCTGTGGCGCTGCTTGTTGTTGATCACGCTGCTAGAGTTGAGAGAGGAAGAGAGGAAGTCATGTGGGATTGAAGCTGAGAATTTACCTTTGTGTTTACAGGGTTTTCTTAAAATAATTAGTGTGTTAAGACTCAAACAATAATAGAGATTAGACGATTTGCTCCCGAGGTATAACCTTTGTTGCAGCAGGGACAGGGAGAATCTTCCCCTCGTATCTTTCCTCTTTTTCCCCCTGTAACAACTCGGTGAGCAAACAGCCAAATTAAGTCGCCAATCTGGTCAAATAAAAGCGACGGGGGTTTTTTTGGGGGGTTTCAGTCTCCTGGGAGCAAAGCAAAGTAAGGTAAAGTAAAATAAATTTAAACGCTAAATTAAGAGAATAAATTAAATGCTAAATAATTGTCGAAGTAAAACAGTTTTTAGGGACTGTGGTACAGGCCTGTTCTTTTATTTTTTTTTTCTGTAGCTGTTTTAGCAAACGAACCCTTGCAAGCTCTCAACGCCAATTACCTCGATATCTAACTATAGCCCGGCTTGGTTCATACTTAGTTGCTTGCCTTTCATACAGTCTTCTAGCCCATAAATATTGACGTTCACTGGGTTTTTAGTCCCCTTCATTCTCTATCCTGACTGCATTGCAGCATAAACGTATTGCCAAGCTGAATATTAATGCGTACCGGGTTTTTGCATTTTCTCGCATTTTACTATTACCGAAAGGCTCTTCTAATTAAACATATTGTAGATACCCTATCTTTGTATTTTCCTCCGGTTGCTGTGCCTTGATCAGCTGATTAAAGTTTAACTGCTTGTTTGAGTACTTAGGACAGCTTGTTGGGGGAGGTACCATGTTTATTTTGCTCACATAGTAAAGGACTTGTTTATTCGGTCCGTTGTAATTCAAGAGAACCGCGGCTTTACTCTTTTCTCGCTTACCCTTGGTTGTATTTGCGGCTAGCTAGCTAGATAAGTACTGTTTGCACTCTTGGCTGGGGATCTGAGATTTAGTATTTAGTTAGTGGTGCAGCAGTCACTTGACTTGTTCGTTAGGTTAGGTTGGAATTTAAAAGGTAAGTTTTTATCGGAGTGCTCCGTCTCCTACAGTTTTTCCTGGGCGCTGAAGCCAGTCTGTTTTATCTGGGCTCTCAGCTAAGACCTGTGATATTTTTAGTTTAGTATATCAATAGTATTGGGACTATGTAAACTCAAGCCAGCTATTAGGAGTGCTTATTACATTTAGAGTTTGGCTCAATTTGGTATTTCATTTCTGTAAACTGAAACTAAGCCCCTGTTAAAAGAGGCGTATAATCAATTTACATTGTTTCCCTGGGGTTTCTATTGTGACTGCTGCTTAGGGCTTCCTAGGTTAATAAATAAATTAATAACTTCTATCGGCTTCTATCTCGGCATTAGTAATTTTCTTTTATCTAGGGTGAGCAAAGTCATTAGGTAGGGGGTTCAAAATGTGGCCAAAACTATGTGACGGTTGTAGGATGATCACACTTTTGGAAAGAGATTTCCAGGGTGGTTTTGTCTGCCACCGGTGCCAGCTAATTGAGCATCTGGAGAGCAAGATCCTTGATCTTAAGGGCCAGTTGGCAGTGCGACATAGTTTGCAATCAGTTGAGTTCCTAGAGGAACTAAGTAGTATGTCGTTTAGAGAAATGGTGTGAACGCCAAGGCAGGGTGGTAATGGGATCCCAGCTCAGGCATGGAGACAAAGTTGGGTGACTGTAGGTCGGCAGCGCAGGAAAGGGCGTGCACGCCGTACAGTGACAGCTTCTCCAGTGGTTGAGGTGTCCAACCGATTCCAGCCCTGGCAGGAACTCGACTTTGCCCCTGACCCTGAGAGTGAGGGGACTGATGAGCAGCAGGGCACCCTGTTGGGCTCTACCCCTCAGAAAAGAGAGTTATTGATAGTGGGGGACTCAATACTTAGAGGAATAGATAGCTTAGTCTGTTTGCGCGACAAGGAGTCTCGTACGGTGTGTTGCCTGCCTGGTGCCCAGGTAGGAGACCTCCTGGAGCGTGCGGACAAGCTCCTGGCCAGAGCGGGGAGGGATCCAGTTGTCATGGTCCATGTTGGGACAAATGACATAGGTAAGGGTAGGTTTGAGGTTCTGCAAGGCAAATTTGTGGCATTAGCTGAGAAGCTTAGGAGCAGATCCTGAACGGTAGTGTTCTCCTGGATTTTACCGGTACCACGTGCAAGCAGCGGTAAGCAGAATTTTATCTGGAGGTTTAACACGTGGCTACGAACCTGGTGTAGGAAAGAGGGGTATAGGTTTATTGGGCACTGGAACTTTTTCTGGGACAGGGGTGACCTGTTCAAGCCTGACGGGCTGCACCTGAACTGGAGGGATACCTTTGCACCGGGCCAGCATATGTTGAGGGTAGCACAAGATTATTTAAACTAGGGACTTGAGGGGCAGGGAGATTAGTGAGTGTTACACATAGGGAAAAGCAGACTGCCCCGGTGGAAGCTGACGGCGTAACATGCACTAACGATGTTTTACTTTTAAAGCAACAAATCGTAGTGGGGAGCTTGAGGCGGCGGCCACATGGGAAATCAAGGGGGAAGAGCATTAGTAATAACCTGAAATGTTTTTATTCAAATGCAATAAGCATAAAAAATAAATGTCTAGAACTTGAGGCTGTAGTGATCAGTGAGGGCTATGACATAGTTGGGATTACAGAGACATGGCTATGTGAAGAGGATGGAGATGAATATAATATGGAAGGTTATAAGCTCTTTAGGAAGGAAAGATGTAATAGGCGAGGAGGGGGCGTAGCACTCTATGTGAACGAAAACATAATGTACAGGAAATTCCCGAAATTGAACATTCCTTGTCCTGTGAAGATATCTGGGTCAGGCTCATTGGCAAACACGAGACAGGTTTTAACATAGGAGTATGCTATCGACCACCAGCTTTGGACAGTACAATCAATGAAATGCTTTTTAGGAGGATTATGCAAGCTTGTAGTGGTGGTGGGACTATTATCATGGGAGACTTAAATTATCCTGGTATCAATTGGGAAATGGTGAAAGGACAGGGTAGGGGGGAGGAAGAATTTCTAGATGTTAAAAATGATAATTTCTTGGTGCAGTATGTTAATAAACCTACAAGAGAGAAGGCAATTTTAGACTTAGTGCTCTGTAATAACCCCGATAGAATTAGCAATGTTGAGGTACTGGAGCCACTTGGGACAAGTGATCACTCTGCTGTTAATTTTGATGTTTCATGGGAAGTTAAAAAGGTGTATTCTAAAACAAAAATTTTCAATTTTAGGCAAGCAAACTTTGACAGGATGCGCTCATATCTAGCTAAAATAAAATGGGAGACACTCCTGGACTGTAAGTCAGTAAATGAGAGTGGGAAGGATTTAAGCGGGGTTTACTTGAATCACAGTGCAGATTCATTCCGAAGGTGTCCAAAAGTAAGCTGAAAAAGCAGAATCCTCAGTGGATAACCAAAAGTATTCGTAGAATGTTGAGGGAAATGAGGAATCTTTATAAGATGTACATAAATGATAACAATGGGAATACTAGGGCTGAATACTGTAAAATGCGGGCTGTGGTCAAAAAAGAGCTGAAGAATGCTAGAAGACTGTATGACAGACAAATTGCAGAGGGGGCAAAAACTAGCCCTAAGCGCTTCTTTCAGTACTGTAGCAGAAAAAAGAAAGTTAAAGAGCAGGTTAAGTGCATAAAGAATAAAAATGGATCGCTGCTATATGATAACAAGCTTATTGCGGATGCCTTAAACGGTTACTTTGTTGAGAATTTTACCTAAGAGGGGGTCTTTATTTGGCCAGAGGGCACGTCAAATGCTCAAGATTATTTCGCGGAAATTGAGGTTCGGGATAACAAAGTATTAGACAAGTTGCATAAACTAAAAGCAGATATGGTTTTGATGGTTTATATCCTAGAGTGCTCAGAGAAGCTGGTGATTTCATCTTTAAGCCGCTCTCCGCCATCTTCAGACGGTCTTTATAAACTGGAGAAATACCAAATGATTGGAAACAGGGCAATATCATACCAATATATAAGATAGGGGACCGTACCGAGCCAGGAAACTACAGGCCAGTGAGTATAACTTGCATTTCGTGCAAAATATTGGAATCTATCATAAAAGATGAGCTGGACTTATTTCTTGAACGTAACAGTATCTTGAGGGATAGCCAACATGGTTTTTGGAACGGAAGGTCATGCCTAAAAAACCCTCTGGAATTTTTTGAAGAGGCCACTAGGATTACGACCAGATCAGGGCTTATGACATCATATTCTCGGACTCTCAGAAAGCATTCGATACAGTACCGCATAAGAGACTAATTTTTAAAATGAGCTCCATTGGAGTTACAGGAGGTATTCTGAAGTGGATTCAAAACTGGTTACAGGACAGAACACAAAGAGTAGTGGTCAGTGATATCTCATCTGAGCTGGGTATGGTGAGGAGTGGCGTCCCCCAGGGATCGGTGTTGGGACCCCTGCTGTTCCTCATTTACATTAATGACCTTGATAGGAATATTGAGAGCAGATTGGTTAAATTTGCAGATGATACTAAATTGGGGTGTTCGGCAAATAGTCTAGGGTCCACTAAAGTGATTCAGGACGATTTGGATAGAATCCAGAATTGGGCAGTAATGTGGCAAATGAAATTTAATCTAGCAAAATGTAAAGTTGTACATGTAGGAAATAAAAACATTAGACGGGAGTACTTCATAGGAGGTTTAAAAGTGGAATGTGCTGCACAAGAGAAAGATCAATGAGTGATTGTTAACCAAACCCTCACAGGTTCTAGCCATTGTGCTGTAGCAGTTAAAAAGCTAATCGGATGCTAGGATACATTGCCAAAAGTATTGAGTACAAATCTAAGGAGGTGATGCTTCTTTTGTACAACACGTTCGTTAGACCACACCTGGAGTATTGTGTACAGTTCAAGGGACCATACTTTAAGAGAGATATAGAGGCTCTAGAGAAAGTTCAGAGAAGAGCCACAAAGCTTATTCCAGGTATAAAAGATGAAAGCTACGAGAAGAGGCTGAAGATCCTTAATCTCTTTAGTTTTAGGAAAAGGAGACTCAGGGGTGATTTGATTGAGGTCTTTAAATATGTTAGAGGGATTTACAAAATGAATCATGTTGGATTCCTTCTACCAAGTGTTGTGAGTAGAACTCGGGGTCACAAGTGGAAGTTGACCAAAGGTAAATTTAGCACTGATATTCTGAAAATAATTCTTCACCCAAAGAGTAATTTCAAAGTAAAATAGTTTACCTGACCATATTATTGAGGCAGAGACCTTGGGGCTTTTCAAGAGGAGGCTTGACCTAAAGCTAGATACCATTGAGTCATTTAGTACAGTATAGAAGGGATATATTCACAATCGTATAAAGAAACTGGCGAGCTTAGTTGGGCTGAAAGGCCTGTTCTTGCCATTCATGTTATGTTATTTTATGTTATGTTATGTTATGTTATGTTATGCTAAGATGAAAAACAAGAATCGGAGATTGTTGAATTGGAGTTTGGATTTACTGGAGCTTGACTTGGAAACTAAGCATGGAAAGGGTACTGACAATGTAATTGCTGATTCCTTACCCCCTGTTTGAGTATGTGTATATATCCCATGTGTTTATGAGCATTTTGTATTATATGTGTATATAGACAAGAATCTACTTAACCATTTTGTATTGAAAAGAAAAATTTTGCCTTTATGAGTTAAAATTTTTTCCCTTTTGAAATGGAGTTGTAATGTGAATAGAAGCCACTAGATGGCAGTATTGACCTTTTTTTTGTTAAGCCCAGACTGGAGCTAGGTTTGGACATGTCTTGGGCACGTCTGAGACGGAAAGTCCCAGAGAATAATAAAAAAAAAGTCTAAAAGGTGGGAGGGGTCTGCAAAAGAGTATATAAGGAGGAAAATTGAGACAGTAAAGTAGGAGGAGAAATTGCAAGGAGAAGGATACATTTGACCAGACCTGTCACTCTTTTTCAAGACCTGTGAAGCTTTTCGTGGATTTTTGCCTGTGTTGGAGCATTTTCCTCACCCAGGACATCACCAAGCAACCCCACTGAAGGGACTGTAAATATTTTTGTTCTTGTATTTATCAATCTTGTTCAATAGAGTAGATAGTAGATCAGTTAAAAGTGTTTGTTTAATTAAACCTGTTTAAGTTTTAAAATTGTGTCTGTCATCCCTTGCTGTCATATATGTTATAACAAATTGGGGCTGTAGAACCTGAATATTTGATTTAGCTCAAAACATGGGTCAAAAATCCAATTGTTGGAACACATGCTCATTACACTGGTAAAATCTGAATGTTTGGGTGATCTGACACAATCCAGAGCGAGCAGTTAACTTTTACAATCTTACAGCCTGCCGGTGAGAGTGGCATCCTTTGTTCCCCACGGCGGGGGGTGAGAGCCATCAAGTCTAGCAAGCCCAGCATCTCTGGAACTCAAATTCACTGGTTTCATTGAAGTTAAAGCGCAGCTACTTCAATTGGCTTAAAACAACTTAAACCTCTATCAAATTCATATTTTGTTTATGTTCAATATCCTAAAAGGAACCTCTCATATATTTCACACTATTGGGCTATAATATTCCATTTTAAGGCTTTTCCATGACAACTGCATCATTTTAGCACACATTCCTATCATGTTTGATCTCTTTATTCTCGGGGGAGTCCAAGGAGTTGAATGAAACATGTCTCATTTCCATTGGAATTATGGTTCGTTTGTAAGATTCATTCAAGCAACTACCCTAGTCTCCCTGTGCAAATTGTCTTATCACCTAGGCCAGTAAAACTCTGATTCGGCCAACCTTCCCTCTACCTTGTTCGAAGGTGTGGTTTGGAGCCTTTAAAGGTACGAGATCTTGAGGGGGCGGGCGCTTCTTTCTTCGCTCTTATTCTGTCCTTTCTCTTCTCTGTCAACGTCTGAATCGTGTTGGTAAGTGGGGAGGGGTGACATGTTGCCTTGTTCCGGTGCACGGGAACATGTGAGTTCTCCCCGACCACTTGGAGCGACTTTTAGCTCTACGTGGTCATTCATCTTTTCCAGGTATGAAAATACTCTAAATCCTTCTAAATTATATGTAACGGTAATTGGCTTATCATTGATTTGTTTGATTCAAGTTGTGCCTACCTGGTGAATTAAATTATTGTTATTCCTTTTCTAGCTTGCGTGGTCTCCTGTCTTTTAATCTTTTTATTCTTCTTAGCCCCGTCTCTGCGAATACCTAGGGGAATAGTTTAACCCCACTGAGGAACGACTGGCCAGCGGCCCGGTGTGGGAATCGGTTGGTTAAGTTGATTTAGGCAGCCAGGATCTACCAATATACGGATTCATAGCCCAAGTGTGGAGTGAATCTGGGTTCACTGTAATTCAAGCCAAAAGATGCTGTTGCAGTGCTGGTTGACTTCAACCTCTAATCAAACCAACGAACCTAGTATTCGAACATGGTGTTAATGCCCAGGAACATTAATGTAGCGGCGGTGGTTGTCTGTTTGGAATTCAAGGTATAGTCACGTCATGTTTGTCCTTAGAGTCTAAGTTACTGTTATCACTGTTTCGAGATTCACGCAGGTGTTCCCTAAATTATCAATTCTAATTCTAATTTGGAGTCAGATTTTTCACGAGGTTATAGCTAAATTTCTTATTCTACTTGTTCTATGGAGTCAGATAAATCGTAACCATTGCGCTTTCATGCCCCGTCCTCGGACGGTGAAAAATATCCATTATATTGTGATTCACCCCAGCCAGAAGAATGCTCTAATTAAAGTTAGACTAAGAGAACACGTAAGGCCTTCAACCCAGGCAATATCCGCCTTTTGGTTATTGCTCTTTTGTGGTTTTACAGGGCCATAACATCACGAACATATAGGGCAGTCACATTTGTTAATAGAACATCAAGACAATGATGGCGACGTCGAGCCAAAGCCAAAAACCAAATTTCACAGATGTTGGTGTTGTATGGCAGGCAGGCACTGAAGGCTGATCCGAGGAAGAAAGCCGCAAATCGTTCTGGATGTGGCTTCAGTGGGGAGATGTAAGCACAGTATCCTGGATTTAAAGCATAAATGGGGAGATCTGCAGGGCGCTGTAAAAGCCAGGCTCTCTGCACACCGGAGAAGTGTACACGCAACAGGTGGTGGGCAACCATCATCCCCTGTGCATTTCACTGCACTGGAGGAGGAGACGGCATTCACTCTTTCTGCAGTGGAAGTGCATGGAGAAGAACTTGGAGCGTCAACAAACTGTGTCAGACACCTTGACACAGATGCCTGTGATATGTGTATGACATCACTCTTACTCTGTCCCAATCACGCAAGAGTGCAAGCAAATGCAGGACTGGAAATTTGGTTTTAGATTTTGAGGGCATGGTAGAATGATGGTCTTATGTATACACATATGAATTGCTACGCGTTTGTAATTGAACAAATTGGAGAAGAGGCTGTTGTGTAATATCATGTGATGATTTTGTTTGATAATTTATTATGGCTATGAGAAATGTAACTTAGAAACAAGGAAGTACAATCGAATATTGAATGTCTCACCCTTTATCATGTTAAATAAAATAAAATTAATGTTAAAATTCGGCCCATAACCAACATAAAACACAATATTCTATTTCGCCTTATGTTGGCGCTTGACCTTAATTCAGCCTTCAAAAGTGCTTAACAGAGAAAGCGCGTAAGCCAGGGGGAGAATACGCGTAAGCGTTTTTTGCCTGAGAAACACCCCGATTTTGGTCTTGCTCCGCCCCAAGTGCGTAACTGCCTTCGGGGAGTGTAGGGGTCTATTCTCCCATGCGCGTAAGTTGAAAAAAGCTGTGGCTACGCGCTTTTCAGCCTAAGCGCATTCTCCCCTCGACTTAAGTCTGTGCATTATGCGCCCCGTAGGCAGCTTGTTTAACCCTAATACCCTGTCTACCCATGCTCTAACCTGAGCTGTTGATACCGCCAATAAAGCTACATCTGACTGTACATTACAACCTGCGTTTAGCTCTATGTGTTTGTCCATCTGTGACCATAGTGTCTCAGGCCATATTTGTGATTAACAGTTTAAATTCTTTTAATCTGAACAAACGAGAGCATGAAAAAAATGAAAGATTAAAAATAGGTTACTGAAAGGCTGGCTTTGAACATTTATGGTTTCAGGGTCAACTGATACAAATGGTTGATTAATAAAAAGTAATTAAAAATTAAATTTCTATATTTTATCTTAGTTTCTGATTGTAAGAGGTATAACTCAAAGCACTTAAAGAATTACCTACCTCCTTTCTTTTTTGTGGTCTTTCCTCTCATTGGCTGCAACTTTTGTAGTGCTGATGCAAACTGGCAGAAGCACCAGGCAGCTTCATCTACCATTATCAGAAAACTGCTGTCAACCTTCAGTGTCAAATGAACAAACAGTAACCTTGTGCGGTTGAGCTCCACATCTGACCAAATAATGCAAGGGGAAACTTCTCCATGAGCAGTGACCTAAATGTAATGTATTTTAACATTGCATCATTCTCTATTGCTCAGCAGGATTATTGGTATTTGTTCCCGAGAGATGAAGCCAGCATTTTCCACTGATGTACTGATTATTACTATGAAACATCAAAATTGATATTGAATCTGCTCAGGGACTTTATGGTCCCAGACATTTCAGCATGCCTTGGGAAACTGTACTGGTTCTGCTATTTTTTTTTATTAAGTCAGCAAGGAGCACTTAATTGTTTAACTGTATTTATATAGTTGTTCCAGGCGCAAAAATTAGAATGCTTTAATGGGAAGTGACTTTTTCTCTGAGAAATAATGAAATTTTCTTAAAATAAGTTTTAAAATAGATTGACAGTACCTTCGATTTAAGTAAACAGAGACTTAATTAACTGGCACAAATATTTGCCTAAGTATTCTCATGCTCTGCTTAAAACAACTTAAGGTTTCAGGGTTTTTTAAAAAGTTTTTATTTCTTTTTCTCATCAATGTTCTTCCGAAACATTTTTTTGTCTTGTCTATGTATATATTTTTAAAATATTTTCACAAGGTCGATTCACCCGGTACGCTATAGTCTGGTTTATGTGAGTGCATGCTCTCATTAAAAAAGTTACAGAGATAAAAAGACATTCCCAAATAATATACAATGTAGTATTACACAAAAATTTAAATATTTGTCTTTGTAAAATCCATTCAAACTGAATAAATGTTCATATGTAAATAGCTGCCATGAAGCTATAATCAAACATGAATTGTTTGGTTACTCAAGCAGTTCACTTTAACTTGTATCCATATTTTTATATTATTGCAAGGAATGAAGAAATAATCAAACAACTGTGTTAATGAAGAAATAAGCAAAAAGCTATGTATCTGGCCACTGAAAAAGAAAAAAAAAAATCTTTGAGTCACTTCAAAGATATTATGCTAAGAGCATCTATCAGTGCGGTTGTGGCCGTCTCTGGCTCTGGAGACCTGAAACTGTTTTCGAGTCATTTGGAATATCTGACAGATTCCCAAGATGCAAAGAATCTGTCAGAAAGTAGAACTCAGGAGCCAAGTGCAGCTCCAGAGAAACCACCATGGGTCACGTTTATTAACGTATTATTGAACCTTAGCCCACATTTTGCTCGTTGTTGCACAGTAGGCTAATTATCAAATTGAGAGCAGCTAATCTTACATCACACTGACAATGCAATAATGAGCCAAATGTAGGCTACTGTTCATTTAAAAAAAAGATTCTTGTGAATTGAATATTATGAACGTTCAATTTTTTGTACAATTGAGTGCATATTTGTGTTATCCACACTAATGCTAGGGGGGCGGAGCGTGCATGATACTCCCGTTTTCAAAGATGCATTGTAACTCAAGTACATGTACTTCTATACAGCACTTAAATTGTTTGTATATTACTTATGATTTATTTTAAACAGGGACTTTTACTTTTACTCTACTACATTTAAAAGATAAAAAAGTATACTTTCACTTCGTTTCTTTTACGCTGGCAACTTAATTACTCGTTTCAAATTTATCATTTGCGGATTATCCGGATTTTGCGCGTTCGAGAAGAACAAAGGTGTATGTTTGTGCAGATGTGCCCGCCAGTGGACGTGGAGCTGTAAATTCATGCATGCAGTTACAATATTCTATCACTAGATGGCACACCAGGATCGGTCGCGGAAGTTTTGTGCGCGTTGTACGCTATTTGCAGAATGAATGCTGACTGCGTTATCCATCGCATCTTGTTGTCAGAAGTGGTAGCACAAGTAGGCGAGCAATTAAACGATGCGATATACAACTATCTACCTTATATCTGCACTTTACGTGTATAGTCCCTTTAACTTTGCAACATCAAGCATTTTACAACACAGCTAACAGCTGTGTTTAGCATCACGAATATGAGTTAGCTGGCCAGCTACGGCATTCGTGAATGCTATTTGACATGAGCTTAAAATTTTGATTTCAACTTGCTAGCATTTACCCTTGGAGTGGTTGGGATTTTGAACAAGATAATGTTCAGCCATACCTGTACTTTTTTATTATTACAGTGGGACTCCCCACTATAATAAAGGCTAAATTAAATAATTACTTTGTGTATTTGTATCGTTTGGTCTGTCACAAACAAGAGATGTTGCGGTACCACCTGTGACACTGGAGCGGATCAGAGTTTGTTTTCAGCCAAAATACACTACATGGAAGGCAGAGAGCCCCCACTCTCCCCGTAACAAGTTACAAGTCAGTTCATCTAACCATGACCGTCCAAAGCTGTTAAGCTGAGGTAAAAAAAAATATCCATAAAGCAAATATCCTGCATAGCTCCTCAATTTTAATAAGCAGCTATTGTACAAAAAAATAAGTGATGAAGTCATTACCTGATTTCGGGCTTCCACTTCCAGTTCTTTTCTGTCGTGTGCAAACAAAAGCAGCATTCACGCGCGTGTGGAGGACGTGATTACGGCGCTGCTATTTCACCTGCCAACAAGAAAAACTATTTTCTGATTGGCTGATAGGTTGCTGATTCAAGCAGAGCAGTCTGCCTTCGCCTCATCCAATCTCTTTTATATGCAGTCTGTGTTACTAATGTGCGGCAATTTTGTCACTTCTCAGCATGAGAAATGTCATGTGTGGCATGAGAACTTATTGAAATGCGTGAGTGTCACGCTCATTGCGTGAGACTTGCGAGCCCTGCTATTAGGATTTCGGTTCGGCACATATCCAAAAGTGAAACCCAAACAAAAACACAAGCGATCAGTCCATGCCAGCATGAAGTTGCCGTACAGTCGCTTACTATGTTCGAAGTCCAAAATTAGTGCTCATGTTGAGTATTATACAATGCAAGAACGCATAAAACGATTGTACACGCGTTTACGACCGATGCAAACTTTTCATTTTGGAATCCTAGATGAGATTGTGACCGTGCGTTCAGGAACCACGCTTGAGAAGGGGAAGTCCAAAAAACGTATGCCTTTAATGAGGTCCGAGTCAAATCCAAAAAAAACGAAACAAAACACACAAGAATTGGCAAGCCACAATACGAAATCTAAAAACAGTGTCGACTAGACAGGCAGGGGTTAGAACCAGGAAGACAGATGAACAAATGTTTAGAAACGGTAGGCAAAAAGCCATAGTCGATGAACAAAGCCAAGGGTCATACACAGGGCATCCAAACAAAGAAATCGTGGTCATACAAAAATGGGTCAAAATCCAAGAAGACAAAACAATTCAAGAAGGGCAATGGCAAGAATCGTAGTTGGACAAACCAGTAGAAAAAAAACAATACTCAATGGCATACACGGCACTCTGCACAAAGAAATATTGATCAACGTTCTGACAAGGAGCTGGCTGTGAAAAGACTGCTTAAATAGTTGGGAGAAAAGTCACATGCTATGCAGGCAGCAATTGTGCTGGATCAGACAAATTACAACGGGAGAATCACATGAGGGAAACCCTAACCACGAAAAATTGGCGAAAGCTAAGACATGGACGGGAATCACGCAGACAGCCTATGACATTTAAACAGCTCCGGTCAAGGAGTTCTAAGTGCACAGATGAGTGCAGGAAAGTAATTCAGCATGTGCGAGAGATTTCGCAGAAATGCAAGGAGACAGGTAAAGCTGATCATGAGGCGGAGACTAGCACAGGGCAATTGCTGAGAGGGAATTAGTATAAATTAGTAGCGGTGCAACTTTACAGATTTAACTCGAGTGCTCGTTAGTAAGTTAGCAATCTATATACATGGATTAGTTGTGTTAGTAGACTATGACACAAAATACAAATGTTAGATTTGTTAGTAATCAGAACAGTAAGACAAAGGAAGTAAATGATAATCGAAGGAATATATTAAACACCAGAATTCATTTAAATCACCCGAAGCAAGTGTGCAAGCAAACCGGGAAGACGGACTGAACCAACTAGATCACAAGACAGGTGAGACAAGTGCAGTGGAACTGAGAAATGGTATGAACTGAAAACCTGAGAATAAAATAACCAAAAACAATAAATCAAAGACAAAATCATGAACACTGAACTTAAACATAAACATGAACAAAAACCATAACCATGACAGAGATCAGAGCATTGTTTGTGGAAAAGTTATAAGCCCACAAAATCTGGACAGTTTGTGTCAAATCATTTCATTGGGTATGTAGAAAATGTATCAATAAGAATATTCGTCCCAAATAAGATAACTATAACTTTTTTTTCTTTTCACAAATTGGCTGTTTAAATAAGGAGTGAAACAAGTCATATTCTGAGCTAGCTCCGGTGCAACTTACTTCTCATATGTGGCAGCCAATTAGCCAATCGCTCGCGAGTTTTAATGAGAAGTCTCCAAGTGTCTAGTTTCTTCATTTTTTTTTTTGCCAATATGACAGACTATTACAAAAGTTAAACGCTGGATTTGTGAATTTCAGGCAATAATACATGTCTACAGCGTTTTTTTTTTCTGACTTAGTTGACCTTTAATGTTCGTTGATTGTTCCAAATGACTTTAAAGACGGTTTAATGCCTTTCATTTGAACGCAAATTGATGTATTTTTTCTCTATTGTGCGCCAAATGATGCTAAAGAATGTCTAAAAATGAATTATTAAAATGCCAATGGCGTTACTGAATCTACGGTATGCGGGTTCGAGACGAAAGCCGTCAAAATCCGCTCTGGGGATTCCCTGGCCTATCTCTACTACCTCCCCTTGCTTTACATACAGACTCGCAAACCAGTGAAAGCTTGTAGTAGGAGAACAAAGTAGTTTCGCAAAGAGCCGCGCTGCTGTGCTGAGGTGGATTTGTTTATGGGCATTACTATGGAGATCATGACGGTGGCTCCGTGGAGGAGCTTGCAAACCATGTTGATAGGCTCTTAAGTTATCGGCACTTGAAATGTTTAAAAACATGATTTAAAAAAGTTACATTCAAATAATGAGCCCTGCACAAGCTAAGCTGTGGTGATTGTTGACGCATCCCTCACGTTCCCAGCGCCCCCCGAGGTTGCCCAAACGCCCCTGTTGAGAAACCTTTCTGTAGCGCAATGGCCAATTGCGGGATACTCTGAAAAAAAGCTGCCAACCACCGTCAATTGGTACGACCGGGGATCGAACCCGGGTCGTGATAGTCACTTCTGCACTGCAATGCGATGTTTTCAACCGATTGAGCTATCCGGCAGCTCAAGTGAATATATTTCTTAGAAAAATCCTACTCAGTATGCCTTTAAGTTCTACAGCTGAGACAACTGAGGATAGTTCCTGAGGATGGGACTGTCCGGTGGTCAGGTAAAGCGGTAAAAATATTCTAAATACAGCATGCACTGAAACTGATATTGAGTTTTTTGGATCGGCCTTTTTAGGTGGCTGAAATACTTTTTGCTGCTGGCCCATCCACAACAGCACATTGCTTAGCTATCTTTTGGGTGGGTACTCCAGCCTGCTTCTTCAAACTGGAGCCATTCCAATCACCATCTGCTGAGGAAAAACTTTCCATATGGATGAGTACTTCTTATAACCTCGCTTAAAAAAATCCAAATTAACCCTTAAAGCATGAGCAAGCCCAAGCAGATGCTTGCTATTTTCTGTCTGGCTACTTTTTTGCGAAAAAAGGTAGAAAATCATTGGGACAAGACATGAAAGTGTGTTTACCACAGCCTATCACTATAAGTGTGAATTGTTGTCGTCAAATTGTCACTGATGCTTACTGAAGCTCAGATGGCTAAATGCATTTTGTAGTTCACTCTTCTTGGAAGGATTTGTAAAATCTTTTTGATATCGCCAATCTTGGTGCGCGACGTCATTCCGTCTACTGCCAAGTAGAGCAAATGTATTTATTACCCCGCCCCACCCGAAGGGTGAGGGCAAGGGGTACTGTTTTTGGTTCGGTTTGTTTCTGTGTTTGAGCATTTGTTTCTTTGTTTTTTATTTTTATTTTTAACACTATATCGGCAAAACTAATGGCCACTGATTCACCCCAAATTCGGTTTAGGGATTGCCACTGACCCAGAATAGATGCCTATTGAATTTCGGAAAAGTAGGTAAAGGTATGAGCGAGGGGCGGGGTTTGCTGTGCCTGGCACCACTTGTTCGATTTAGTTTCGTCAGAAGCTGCGATAAAATAAAATAATTTTCCAGAAGAGGGACTTGCCTTGCACAGATATGATGCCAGCGTCAGTTTCTAACCTTGGATTTAACATTTTATTTCTTTCTGGATTAACAAGGAACCGGAACACTTTGTGGCCTTCCTCCAATCCATTGGTGGCAGATATGAAGGTAGTTTTGTGTCTTTATCATACAAACATAAAAAAACTGTTTTGAAACCATATTTTGAATTTGCAAGTTAAAACAAGCAAAGTATTGGTTACAGTTTAAGTGGATTTGGTTAGAGACTTGGGAATTTTGCTTTTGAAGCAGACTTCTTTTCTTGCGTTACAAAAAGTTTTGGTTACGAATCAGTACTCTTTGCCTGCGAGTTAAAAAGTTTTGGGTTATGAAACAGTCCTCTTTGCTTTCAAAATGAATATGACTTGATGGGCGGGATCTACGCTGACAAATGAGAGGAGAGTGGCTATCGGTGGGTTTCCCCACTGTAAGTGCTCTACGATGGAAAACGGAGTGTTGAACTGACGTGTCATGGCAGTAAGTTGGCATTAATGTCCCTTTTTAATTGAATCGCCATTCAGTGTTGCGTGGCACGATTTCACTACGTGTGCCGGCTTGTAAATTTCATGGAATTTGTCGCAGTTGACATCTTTGAAAATAATCTTATATGCTAGGCAGCAACTGCAGCAACAAACTTGGCTAGCTAACTGGCTACATTTCTGCTGCTTGCTGACCTGTGCCGTCAAGGCTAGAGCGTATCGCAGAAGAGCCGAATAGACCCAATTATATATTGGCCTATTCAGCAATGACCTCAAGCCTTGGAGACAAAGGCTAGTGAAAAGCAAAAATTTGGCTAGCCAGCTAGTTTGGCTAGTTGGTTACAGCAGTTCATGTCTAACATCAGCTGAGTTTTAAAGAGACGTCGACCGCGACAGATTCCATGGCATTTAGACTATAAGCCGGCATTTGAAGTAAAATCATGCCATGCTGAGTTTAAAGGCAGTTAAATTAAAAAAGGGACATTAATGTCAACTTGCCTCCATGAAACCATGCATGCCAAGGTTGAAAATGTTTTTTTTTTAAACATTCTTTCATGCATGTGTAATGTGAATATAGGCCACTGGATGGCAGTATTTACCTTTTTTTTTATTCAGCTCAGACTGGAGCTATGTTAAGACATGTCCTGGACATGTCTGGGGCAAGTCCCTGAAAAGTAAAAAAAAAGAGGTCTAAATGTGGTGGGGTCTGCAAAAGAGTATATACGGAAAAGAATTGAGACAGTAAAGTAGTAGGAGAAATTGCAAGAAGAAGGATACATGTGACCAGACCTGTCATTTCTGTTCAGGACCTGTGAAGTTTCTTTTGTGGATTTTTGCTTGTGTTTCAGCCTTTTTCCTCACCCAGCAAATCACCAGGAAACTGTAAATATTTCTGTTTGTGTATTCAATCTTGGTCAGTTAGTTAGTTGTTATTAGTCTTTGTCTGTTTAATTAAATGTGTTTAAGTTTTAAATTGTGTCTGTCATCCCTTGCTGTTGCTGTTGTGTTATAAATGTAATAACAAATTGGGGCCATAACACATGAAATGATAAATGGAGTGTGAAATTTTCATTTAAATATTTAAAATGCTTAATAAGCTTTTTATTCACGTGTAACCCCAAAACCTCAAAGCCTCATCCAGGACAGTGATATTGGTTGTGCCAATATTTGGGTAGAGTGGGGTAAGATGCCCCCTTGAGCGAGGTAAACGACATGAATTAATCTTTTTTTTTTTGCTTGAATGGATAGTGTGTAAAGTTGGCTACCACATCTAGAAAGATTTATGACACAGTCACCATAGAAATATTTTATAGTGTTTAATTACTTTTTTTTTTTTTTTAAAGGTAATTTTAACCCACCCCTGGGGTAAGATGCCTTTCTGGATGGACTGAGATGCCCCCCATGTTTTATGTAATCTAAAATAACTTTGTATGTATGTACTTTGTAATAACTTTGTAATTGTAAAGCCTAATATGTACTGGTTTTACTGAATTTCACATGAGTGATTATCATATTATATTTGTCTTAATTGGAAGGTACACATCATACAAAAGATCAACATGTTTTTAGAAATTTCCTTGCTAAAGAAATGGGGAAAGAAAGAGGTACATTCTCCTAAACTTAACTTTTTATTAACTGTCTAAACACTAAGGCACAAGTGATGGCAAAGTACTGTTGGCATTAAGTGCATCAAGGAATAGATGGTTATATATTGTGGAACACTAAAAAATATGAGGCACCACATTTGATAAACATATAGCGGTAGGGAACGGATGTATGCATGAAAAGTAACCATAATGCATTTCCCCCAATATATTTCTTTTTAGGTATTATTTAGGTATTAATTCTATTGGGTATTAATGTATATATGATTCATTATTGTGTAACCCCATATGGCCCTACTTTTGTAACATTTAACATTTTTACTTTTAATACTTAACATACACTTAACTTTCCATTCCCAAGTTCTTTATAAAAATGTCTGATATATATTTCCTATAAAGAGAACAATTTTTTTTACGAAAAAATAACCCCATCATAAAACACAATGAATATGACTCAAAATGGGGCGAGATGCCTTCCTGTGGGGGTAAGATGTGGGGCATTACTCACATTAACTAAGGACAGTTAAAACCACTCCACCGGTTAAGATGAAGCCATCAAAATGTATACATCTAATCGACTTAATTCTTGAAAACCATATATTATACTTTATCAGTATGAAATTCCGAACAAATTCTTGCTAATTATAATCTAGGAAGGAACTAAGCTCATGTGCAGCGTAATTTAACCTCGATATTGTTATATAACGTGAGCTCACCATTACCATCAGTAGCTGAAAAAGCTGTTCAATTCACATTTTGTTCTGAGTCTGCCTTGTTGCCATGTTTATTTTTGATTCTGTCATGTTTGGATTATGATCTCTGGTTTGTCTGACCATGCTTTGTACTTTGTATTGGGATTTGGATGCCTGGCCATGTTTAGTTTTTGTCTTGTCTCCGTTTAGTTTTCATACTCCATCTTTGCAGTTTCACTCCAGTCCATGTTTTGTTTTTCACCATGCATTGCACTTCGTCTTCCCCGGTCTGGTCTCATGTCTCCTGATCACTCAGCCCCAGTATTGTGTGCCACACTTTCTGGTGATTTAACGGTTTCTGGGATTTCAATTATTCCTTCCAATCTCGTTTAAGTCCTTCACCTTGCTTTTCTATATTATGAACAATACTAACACTTTGTTATTTTAGTTAAACTTACTAACCCAAACTAACACTGTTTATAGTACTAACTTACTAACGAGCACTAGGGATTGTATAGCTGCACTTTACTAATTGATTAACGACATCTCAGCATTCGCCCTATTCTAGTCTCCGCCTCTGGTCTTTACTTAATTTACTTTGCTGCAGTTTCAGCGGAACCTCAGCCCTTATTAAACTCGTTCCTTTTCTATGCAGAACTCCCTAACCAGAGCCGTATGTCTGTCTGTAGGCTGTCTTCGTGATTTGGCTTTTTCCAATTTCTTGTAATTAGGAATTTCCTCATGTTCACTCCTTTGTAATTAGTCTGATCCAGTTCCCTTTGTAGCATGTGACTTCCCGTTTGTCTATTTAAGCAGTCTTTTCATAGCCAGCTCCTTGTCAGAACTAGCTATGTTTGACTTGGATCATTTGAGGGATTCGGATCATTCTGAGTCACTCGGTAATATGAGCCGGGTTGTGCGAGTCACTTGAGTCACTTGACACAAAATGGCCTGATTAAATGTTTGCAAAAACCATGGTACATTGACTCGAGCTATAAAAAAGCATACGCACTTACCTTTATGTGTTACTGCCTACCAATAGAATATCCAGCCTGTAGCTGCCCTGGCTCCTAGTTCTACAAAAGGGCTCTTGTTATTGTTGTTGTTATTATTATTATCATTATTATTAATAATATTACAGTCATCACAACATGCAGAAACCCCCACCTCCAAGAAAAAAAGAAATCTAGAAATAAAACATTATTATATTACATTAAATTACATCATATTATACAGTGGTCCCTTGCTATAACGGGACAGCACATTGTGCTATGCCCCCTAATTGGCTACGGGACTGTATAACATTGTCAATCAATATCTTCTGTGTCGTGTCTCCTGAACAGAATGCGTTCAGCATGTAAAATTTACATAAATCTTCGTTCGCTTGCTGTGCGACTCTGAAGCTGTATTTGTGGGCGGGGGGAGTTACAGCCTCAAATCATCTACAAACCCCAAAACCAGTGAAGTTGGCACGTTGTGTAAATTGTAAATAAAAACAGAATACAATGATTTGCAAATCCTTTTCAACCTATATTCAATTGAATACACTGCAAAGACAAGTTACTTAATGTTCAAACAGGTAAAACTTTGTAATTTTG
This sequence comes from Gymnothorax reevesii, assembly GCA_029721435.1. NCBI lineage: Eukaryota > Metazoa > Chordata > Actinopteri > Anguilliformes > Muraenidae > Gymnothorax > Gymnothorax reevesii. Next base: position 39,528,356 of record CM056582.1, on the reverse strand, counting down.
TGCAAATATTAGCTCATTTGGAATTTGATGTCTGCAACATGTTTCAAAAAAGCTGGCACAAGTGGCAAAAAAGACTGAGAGAGTTGAGGAATGCTCATCAAGCACTTATTTGGAACATCCCACAGGTGAACGGGCTAATTAGGAACAGGTGGGTGCCATGATTAGGTATAAAAGCAGCTTCCCTGAAATGCTCAATCATTCACAAACAAATAACAAACAAATGCGTGAGCTGATTGTCGAACAGTTGAAAAACAACATTCCTCAACGAGCTATTGCAAGAAATTTAGGGATTTCATCATCTACGGTCCGTAATATCGTCAAAAGGTTCAGAGAATCTGGAGAAATCACTGCACGTAAGCGACAAGGCCGAGAACCAACATTGAATGCCCGTGACCTTCGATCCCTCAGGCGGTACTGCATCAAAAACCGACATCAGTGTGTAAAGGACATCACCACATGGGCTCAGGAACACTTCAGAAAACCACTGTCAGTAACTACAGTTCGTCGCTACATCTGCAAGTGCAAGATAAAACTCTACAATGCAAAGCGAAAGCCATTTATGAACAGCACCCAGAAACGCCGCCGGCTTCGCTGGGCCCAAGCTTATCTAAGATGGACTAATGCAAAGTGGAAAAGTGTTCTGTGGTCTGATGAGTCCACATTTCAAATTGTTTTTGGAAAGTGTGGATGTCGTGTCCTCCGGACCAAAGAGAAAAAGAACCATCCGGACCTTTATAGGCGCAAAGTTCAAAAGCCAGCATCTGTGATGGTATGGGGGTGTATTAGTGCCGAAGGCATGGGCAACTTACACATATGTGAAGGCCTCTTTAATGCTGAAAGGTACATACAGGTTTTGGAGCAACATATGTTGCCATCCAAGCAACGTCTTTTTCATGGACGCCCCTGCTTATTTCAGCAAGACAATGCCAAGCCACATTCTGCACGTGTTACAACAGCATGGCTCCATAGTAAAAGAGTGCGGGTACTAGAGTGGTCTGCCTGTAGTCCAGACCTGTCTCCCATTGAAAATGTGTGGCGCATTATGAAGCATGAAATACGACAACAGAGACCCCGGACTGTTGAACAACTTAAGCTGTACATCAAGCAAGAATGGGAAAGAGTTCCACCTGAAAAGCTTCAAAATTTAGTCTCCTCAGTTCCCAAACGTTTATTGAGTGTCGTTGAAAGGAAAGGCGATGTTACACAGTGGTAAAAAGGCCCCTGTGCCAACTTTTTTGCAATGTGTTGCTGCCCTTAAATTATAAGTTAATGATTATTTTCCAAAAAAAAAAAAAGTTTCTCAGTTTGAACATTAAACATCTTATCTTTGCAGTGTATTCAATTGAATATAAGTTGAAAAGGATTTGCAAATCATTGTATTGTGTTTTTATCTACGATTTACATAATGTGCCAACTTCGCTGGTTTTGGGTTTTGTATATAATAATTGAAAAAAAAATAAGGATAAAAATAAAGAAGTAATCCTACTTCGTGGATTTCGCCTATTGCAGCTTATTATTTTTAGAACGGAACTCCCGCGATTAACGAGGAACCACTGTATTACAGGATTTAATGTTTGTATTCGATTATAACAGGCCCAAATGCAGAATACAGTCTGCCATTCAGAATGCAGAACGCATTACTTGAAAATGAAATGTGTATTGTTTTTCCCTCTCGCTGGAATACGTTTTCATTGCTTGTCAATAAATGAATAGCTTAAGCAAAAAGACAGGTCGTCACTCGTATTACGTCTGCAAAAAAAAACCCGATGTTCTAAATAGTGACGCTCCCAGGGTAACCAGTAACCACTACGAAAGAATATTTTATTTTATTTTTATTATTATTATTTTATTCTCTTATGGTGAAAATGGATATGGGGTGGATCACAGTATTCATTGACACAACATAGGCAACAAGCTTATACGACAGTCATAGAAGTCAACAACATGGCGAACTTGTGTCTGTGGGCAGGGTATTCCCTCTGCTATAGTTTGTGCAGGACCGCGAGCAAGCAGGGATTCATACTCAAGCTAACCGAAAGGAAGGGAGCCGAGTGAAGCCATGAGCCAACCGAGAGCAGCGAGCCGCGAGTGAAGCCATGACCTTCCCGAAAGCAGCGAGCCGCGAGTGAAACGAAACTCAGGATCCACCACGAGTGACAGATCTCGGTTAAGTCGGTTGGATCCTTGCAGTCGAGTCAGAGACTCAGAAAAGTTAAGTTTTGTTTTTCTGCCGAGTGCCAACTGAGAGAGTGAGCGGCTGAGTGCCTATGCTTGCGCTACTGCTTGTATCCACCAGTTGTGCTCAAGTCGCATATGTGTCATTTCTTTGCCAACTTTAAGACTCAACTGAGCCGGTTAAATAGACGTCTAGATCCGTGGTTCGTGAGTGATATTGGAGGGCCTGTTAATTGAGCCGGATCCCGGATCTTCTTACAGCTCTTGTCAGAACGTTTCTCCTAGTTTTCCTGTGCTGCGACAGTTTATGCCTTGTACTCTCTGTGATTCACTTCTGACTGGACCGTCCCTCATTACGATTTTGGCTTTGTCTTGGATTTGTTTGCACCCGTGTATCAAACCTTTTTTGCCCGACCACGAGTTTTGTGTTTGCTGCCCTGATTACGATTTGGATTACATCCCTGGGATTCTGATTTTTGGATTGTGGACTTTGTACTGTTGCCTCCTGCTCTGCGGGGCTTTTCCCCCTTTCCAAATGGAACACAAGCTTTTTGGATTACTTTGTTCTCGCGTCTGGTTCCTGACCGTAATCTCACACGTTTATGTACAAATGACCTTTCGTGAAAAGTCAACACAGGGAAATAATGCATGCGCAGAGTGTAATTTATTCATTTTGAAAGCAAAGAACTGTTTCCTAACCAAAACCTTTTAACTCGTAAGCAAAGAGGACTGATTCGACACCAAAACTTTTTGAAACGTAAAAAAAAGAAGTCTGCCTCAAAAGCAGAATTTTCACATCTGTAATCAAATCCACTTAAATTGTAATCAATACTTTGCTTGTTTTTGCTTACAATTTTAAAATATGGTTTCAAAACAGTTGTCATGCTGCATGATAAAGACACATAAATACCTTCAAAGCAGAAACCCGTCATATTAACGAATTCACTTTGATTCACTAGATTTGAATAAATAAAGCAATGGATACTCAATACTGTGTGTGTACACACACACACACACACACACACACACACACACTTCAACACGAAGTAGAAAATAAATGACACAGAATGTGGAGTGATCAGATTTTTGTAGGACCCTCGTGTCACAATGCTCTCAATGTTGGTGATCATCTTTACTCGACTGGCAAATATGGTGGTGACCCAGTTTTTTTTTTTTTTTCCTCATCGAAAAAATGTCTAGAATTACGTAAAAACACGAAAAACGGCGTGTCAGTGATTCAAACAGTATTTGTCTTGCAGAACCTCAAACCGACCGTTAGCGATGGCATTTGTCCCAATATGGACCATGACCACTGGATCCCTCCCCGCTCTGGCCAGGAGCTTGTCCGCACGCTCCAGGAGGTCTCCTACCTGGGCACCAGGCAGGCGACACACCGTACGAGACTCCTTGTCATGCAAACAGACTAAGCTGTCTATTCCTCTAATAACTGAGTCCCCCACTATCACTAACTCCCTTTTCTGAGAGGTAGAGGCTAACAGGGTGCCCTGATGCTCATCAGTCCCCCCACTCTCATGGTTAGGGGCCAATGTTAGTTCCTGCAAGAGTCGGAATTGGTTGGACACCTTAACCACTGGAGGAGCTGTCACTGTACGGTGTGCACGCCCTTTCCTGCGCTGATGTCCTACAGTCACCCAACTTTCTCTCCCTGCCTGCTTTGGGGTCTCCGCACAACCACTGACGGTGCGTTCAGGAACCACATGCGGGAGCAGGAAATCCAAAAATCGTATGCCTTTATTGATAGCGGGGTCAGGACCAGAAGACACAAGAATTGCCAAGCCAAAAACAAAATCCAAAAAACAAAGTCGACTAGACAGACCGGGTGTCAGAATCAGAAAAGCAGAATTGCGACAGCACATAGACAGTTGGCATAAAAATAGTAGTCGAAATCTAAAGCAGAGGGTCATACAAAGGGCATCCAAACACAGTAGACATGGTCGTACAGAAATGGGTCAAAATCCAAAAAGACAAAAACAAGAACAGAAGGCCTGTGGCAAAATCAAGGTCGGACGAAACAGTCGAGGAGAAACAAAAATCGTTTGGCATACAAGAGGCTTGCACAAAGGAATATTGATCAATGCTCTGACAAGGGCTGAACAGCAGTGAGGACTCTAAATAGACACAAGGAAAGTCACATGCTATGCGGGGAACTGGTTAAGAACTAATTACAGAGGAAGGTACACATGGGGAAGCCCAAAACCACAACAATTGGCAAAAGCTAAGACACGGATGGGATTCATGCAAACAACCTATGACAGATGAACAGCTCTGGTAAAGGAGTTCTAAGTGCACAGACAATGAGTGCAGGAAAGCAATTAAGCATGTGTTAGAGATCTCGCAGAAACGTAGGGAGAGGCAGGGAAAGCAAAGCAAGAGGCGGAGACTAGAACAGGGTGATAGCTGAGATTGAATTAGTAATAATTAGTACCGGTGCAGCTTTACAAATTAACCCAAGTGTTCACTTGTAAGTTAGTACTATATGCATGGATTAGTAATTTAGTAGACTATGATACACAATATCATGGATGGCACAGATGGTTGCAGCTGTTGCTGACCTGTGGCTGCGCTGTAGCGCTGTTTGTTGGTGATCATTTCGCTTGAATTGAGAGAGGAAGAGAGGAAGTCTGTGGGATTGAAGCTGAGAATTAACACTTGTGTAAATACGGTTTTCTGAAAATAATGCGTGTGTTAAGACTCAAACAATAATAGAGATTAGAGGATTTGCTCCTGAGGTATAATCTTTGTCGCCGTAGGGACGGGGAGAATCTTCCCCCTGTGTTCATTTTCCCCCCTGTAACAACTCGGTGAGCAAACAGCCAAATTAAGTTGCTAATTTGGCGACGGGTTTTTTTGGGGGGGGGTTTCAGTCTCCCGGGAGCAAAGCAAAGTAAGGTAAATTAAAATAAATTTAAACACTAAATTTAGAGAATAAATTAAATGCTAAATAATTGTGTAACTGAGTGAATTGTGCGATATACAAAGTAAAACAGTTTTCAAGGACTGTAGTACTGTCGCCTGGTTTTTCAGGAACTGTTAGCTGATTTAGCAAATGAACCCTTGCAAGCTCTCAAGGCCAAGAATATAATCAAATTACCTGGATATCTAAGTATAACCCGGCTTGGTTTCATACTTAGTGGCTTGCCTTTCATACAGTCTTCTGGCCAATAATTATTGACGTTCACTGGGGTTTTTTAGTCCCCTTCGTTCTCTATACTGACTGCATTACCGCATAAACGCATTGCCAAGCTTGAATATTAACGCTAACCGGGGTTTTTGTGTTTCTCGCATTTTATTATTACCGAAGGGCTCTTCGGATTAAACACATTGTAGATACCCTATCTTTGTATTTTTCTCTGTGCCTTGATCAGCTGATTAAAGTTTAACTGCTTGTTCGAGTGCTTAGGACAGCTTGTTGGGGGAGATACTGTGTTTAATTTGCTCACTCAGTAAACAACTTGTTTATTCGGTCCGTTTTAATTAAAGGGAACCGGGGCTTTACTCTTTTCGGTTACCCTTGGTTGTATTTACGGCTTGCTAGCTAGATAAGTACTGTTTGCATTTTTGGCGGGGGATCTGAGATTTAGTATTTGGTTATTAGGGCAGCACTCATTTGACTCGTCCGTTCGGTTAGGTTTTTACCGGAGTGCTCAACCTCCTCCAGTTTCTCCTGTGCATTGGAGCCTGTCTGCTTTATCTGGGTTCTCAGCTAAGCCCTGTGATATTTTTAGTTTAGAATATTAATAGTACTGGGACTAGATAAACTCAAGCCAGCTTATTAGGAGTGCTTATTAGTGGGCCTGAGCTGAGTACAGGCCCACTACTCTCCCCAGGAGGGAGTGTAGTGGGCCTGGGCAAAGCCCGGGAGCACCATAGCAAGAGCCTTGCAATGCTCTAGCAAAAGCCCAGAACACCATGGAATGTCTTGCAATACCTTGCCAACCACCAGGAACAACATAGCAACTGCCCAGCAACACCTCACCCAGAACACCATGGCAACCACCTAGCAATGCCCTAGCAACCACCCAAAACACCATAGAAACTGCCTAGCAATGCCCTAGCAACCACCCAAAACACCATAGCAACTGCCTAGCAACCACCCAGAACACCATAGCAACCACCTAGCAACCACCCAGAACACCAAAGCAACTGCCTAGCAACCACCCAGAACACCATAGCAACTGCCTAGCAATGCCCTTGCAACCACCCAGAACACCATAGCAACTGCCTAGCAACGCCCTAACAACCACCCAGAACACCATAGCTACTGCCTAGCAACGCCCTCGCAACCACCCAGAACACCATAGCAACTGCCTAGCAACCACCCGGAACACCATAGCAACCACCTAGCAATGCCCTAGCAACCACCCAGAACACCATAGCAACTGCCTAGCAACGCCCTAGCAACCACCCAGAACACCATAGCAACTGCCTAGCAACCACCCAGAACACCATAGCAACCACCTAGCAACGCCCTAACAACCACCAAGAACACCATAGCAACTGCCTAGCAACCACCAAGAACACCATAGCATCCACCTAGCAACGCCCCAGCAACCACCCAGAATACCATAGCAACTGCCTAGCAATGCCCTAGCAACCACCAAGACTGCCATAGCAACCACCTAGCGACGCCCTAGCAACCACCCAAAACACTATAGCAACTGCCTAGCAACGCCCTAGCAACCACCCAAAACACCATAGCAACTGCCTAGCAACCACCCAGAACACCATAGCAACCACCTAGCAACCACCCAGAACACCAAAGCAACTGCCTAGCAACCACCCAGAACACCATAGCAACTGTCAAGCAATGCCCTAGCAACCACCCAGAACACCATAGCAACCGCCTAGCAATGCCCTAGCAACCTCCCAGAACACCATAGCAACCACCTAGCAACGCCCTAGCAACCACCAAGAATACCATAGCAACCGCCTAGCAACGCCCTAGCAACCACCCAGAACACAATAGCAACTGCCTAGCAATGCCCTAGCAGCCACCCAGAACACCCTTGCAACTGCCTAGCAACGCCCTAGCAACCACCCAGAACACCATAACAACTGCCTAACAACCACCCACAACACCATAGCAACTGCCTAGCAATGCCCTACCAACTACCCAGAACACCATAGCGACTGCCTAGCAACCACCCAGAGCACCATAGTAACCACCTAGCAACGCCCTAGCAGCCACCCAGAACACCATAGCAACCGCCTAGCAATGCCCTAGCAACCTCCCAGAACACCATAGCAACCACCTAGCAACGCCCTAGCAACCACCAAGAATACCATAGCAACCGCCTAGCAACGCCATAGCAACCACCCAGAACACAATAGCAACTGCCTAGCAACGCCCTAGCAGCCACCCAGAACACCATAGCAACTGCCTAGCAACGCCCTAGCAGCCACCCAGAACACCATAGCAACTGCCTAACAACCACCCAGAACACCATAGCAACTGCCTAGCAATGCCCTAGCAACCACCCAGAACACCATAGCGACCGCCTAGCAACCACCCAGAGCACCATAGTAACCACCTAGCAACGCCCTAGCAACCACCCAGGACACCATAGCAACTGCCTAGCAACGCCCTAGCAACCACCCAGGACACCATAGCAACTGCCTAGTAACGCCCTAGCAACCACCCAGAACACCATAGCAACTGCCTAGCAACGCCCTAGCAACCACCCAGAACACCATAGCAACTGCCTAGCAACGCCCTAGCAACCACCCAGAACAACTTAGCAACCGCCAAGCAATGCCCTAGCAACCACCGAGAACACCATAGCGACGCACTAGCAACCACCCAGAACACCATAGCGACCGCCTAGTAATCACCCAGAACACCATAGCAACCACCTAGCAACACCTTAGCAACCAACCAGAACACCATAGCAATTGCCTAGCAATGCCTTAACAACCACTCCGAACAGCATAGCAACCACCTTTCTTACGTCGAAAAAAATGCAGACAAAATATAGACAGAGACAAAATAGACTATTGAGTAGTCCAAGCAGCATGTCAGGGCACCCCTGCGTCCCGACCTGCAGAGGCCAGGCCCACACTTACAATTTCTGCTGGAATTGTCTAGTTACATATAGAGTTTGGCTCAATTTGGTATTTCATTTCTGTTAACTGAAACTAAGCCCCTGTTAAAAGAGGCTTATAATCCATTTACATACTTTCCCCACGGTTTCTATTGTGACTGCTGCTTAGGGCTTCTTAGGTTAATACATTAATTAATTGTGGTTCCTCAGCTTCTGTCTCGGGTGAGCAAGGTCATTAGGTAGGGGGTTCAAAATGTGGCCAAAACTATGTGACAGTTGCAGGATGATCGCACTTTTGGAAAGAGATTTCCAGGGTTGGTTTGTCTGCCACCGGTGCCAGCTAATTGAGCATCTGGCGAGCAAGATCCTTGATCTTCAGGGCCAGTTGGCGGCAGGACATAGTTCCTCTAGGAACTCTACTGATTGCGAACTAAGTAGTATTTCATTTAGAGAAATGGTGTGTACGCCGAAGCAGGGTGGTACTGGGATCCCAGAGCAGGCAAGGAGAGAAAGTTGGGTGACTGTAGGTCGACAGCGCAGGAAAGGGTGTGCACGCTGTACAGCGACAGCTCCTCCAGTGGTTGAGGTGTCCAACCGATTCTGGCCCTTGCAGGAACTCGACTTGACCCCTGACCCTGAGAGTGAGGGGACTGATGAGCAGCAGGGCACCCTGTTCGCCTCTACCCCACAGAAAAGAGAGTTCGGGATAGTGGGGGACTCAATGCTTTGAAGAATAGATAGCTTAGTCTGTTCGCGTGACAAGGAGTCTCGTTCGGTGTGTTGCTTGCCTGGTGCCCATTTAGGAGGCCTCCTGGAGCATGCGGACAAGCTCCTGGCCAGAGCGGGGAGGGATCCAGTAGTCATGGTCCATGTTGGGACAAATGACATAGGTAAGGGTAGGTTTGAGGTTTTGCAAGGCAAATTTTTGGAATTTGCTGAGAAGCTCAGGAGCAGATCCTCAACAATAGTGTTCCTCGGGATTCTACCGGTACCACGTGCAAGCAGAGGAAAGCAGAATTTTATTTGGAGATTTAACACGTGGCTAAAAACCTAGTGTAGGAAAGAGGGGCAAAGGTTTATGGGGCCCTGGAACTTTTTCAGGGACAGGGGTGACCTGTTCAAGCCTGATAGGCTGCACCTGAACCGGAGGGGTACCTTTGCACTGGGCCAGCGTATGTTGAGGGGAGCATAGGATTATTTAAATTAGGGACTTGGGGAGCAGGGAGTGTTACACATAAGGAAATGCAGACTGCCCCGATATAGGCTGACGGCGTTACATGCACTATTGATGATATACTTTTAAAGCAACAAAGCCTTGTGGGGGGCATGAAGCAGCGGCCACAAAGGAAATCAAGGGGGAAGAGCATTATTAATAACCTGAAATGTTTTTACCGGGCAATATAATACCAATATATAAGAAAGGGGACCGTACCGAGCCAGGAAATCACAAGCCAGTCAGTTTAACTTGGATTGTGTGCAAAATATTGGAATCTATCATAAAAGATGAGCTGGACTTATTTCTTGAATGAAACAGTATCTTTAGGGATAGCCAACATGGTTTTGTCAAGGAAGGTCATGCCTGAAAAACCTTCTGGAATTTTTTGAAGAGGCCATCAAGACTTATGACCAGCGCAGGGCTTATGACATCATATACTTGGATTTTCAGAAAGCATTCGATACTGTACCGCATGAGAGACTAATTTTTAAAATGAGCTCCATTGGAGTTACTGGAGGTATTCTGGAGTGGATTCAAAACTCGTTACAGGACAGAACATAAAGAGTGGTGGTCAGTGGTATCTCATCTGAGCTATGTATGGTGGGGAGTGTTGTTCCCCAGGGATCTGTGTTGGGGCCCCTGCTGTTCCTCAAGTACTTTAATGACTTTGATAGTAATATTGAGAGCAGATTGGTTAAATTTGCAGGTGATACTTAATTGGGGGGTTTGGCAAATAGGGTCCACGAAAGTGATTCAGGATGATTTGGATAGAATCCAAAATTGGGCAGAAATGTGGCAAATGAAATTTAATCTAGCAAAATGTAAAGGTGTACATGTAGGTAATAATAACATTAGACAGGATTACTTCATGGGAGGTTTAAAACTGGAATGTGCGGCACACAAGAAAGATCTGGGAGTGATTGTTGACCAAACCCTCACAGGCTGTAGCCATTGTGCCGTAGTAGTTACAAAAGCCACTCAGATGCTGGGATAGATAGCCAAAAGTATTGAGTTCAAATCTAAGGAGGTGATGCTTCTTTAGTACAACACATTCGTCAGACCACATCTGGAGTATTGTGCACTCTTTCGTCTTAGGAAAAGGACACTTAGGGGTGATCTGATTGAGGTCTTTAAATCTGTTAAAGGGATGAACAAAGCAAATTATGTAGGATTCCTTCGACTATGTGTTGTTAGTAGAACTCGGGGTCACAGATGGAAGTTTACTAAAAGTAAATTTACCACTGATATTCGGAAATATTTCTTCACCCAAAGAGTAATTTCGATGTGGAATAGCTTGCCTGACTATTTTGTTGAGGTAGACCTTGGGAGTTTTCATGAGCAGGCTTGACTTTAAGCTGGATACCATTGAGTCATTGAGTTTTCGAAGTGATTTATTCACAATAGTGTAAAGAAACTGGCGAGCCTAGTTGGGCTGAATGGCCTGTTCTCGCCACTCATGTTATGTTATGTTATGTCATTTCCCCTACTTAGCTTGTGTTAGGTCAGCAACAACAATGAGTTGCGATTATTCAGCTAGTTAGCTAGCTAGCCAGCTGGATCATTAATGCCTTGGTAATATTAATTAGTTGGTATGCTAACTTTAGTTTGCTGACTACTGTTTGATAGCTACAGTGCTGTGAAAAAATATTTGCCCCCTTCCTGATTTTTTTTTTTTCTTTGCATATTTGTCACACTTAAGAGCCATTTATTATTCATACTGTGAGGGTAAATGCTGTTTGTTGTTCATTTGAAGCTCTATTTTTGGGTATACCAAGCATTTATTTTGTAGTGTCTGCACATTCAACCTAAACGGAGGAAAACTTGAAATTGACCATTTCATAGTAGATTGTTGCCTACAGTATACTAACCAGTACAAACAGTTTGTTATTTCTGCTAAAGTTACTAAGCTAAACTACCTTTGTATATAATACTAACTCACTAACAAGCACTAGGGTTTGTATAGCTGCACCTTACTGATTGATTAACAAGCTCTCAGCACTTGCCCTGTTCTTGTCTCCGCCTCTTGCCTTTACCTAATCTTCTTTGCTGCATTTCAGTGGATCCTCCACACCTGCTCACTCCGTCCTTTCTCTCATTATCTGTGCACGTTAGAACTCTCTAACCGGAGCTGTGTGTTCTGTCTATAGCCTGTCTCGTCATCCCTGTTTGCGTTTTGGCTTTTGCCGATTTCATATGAATAGGTTCTCCCTCATGTTTGCTCCTTTGTAATTAGTCTGATTTCCTACACCTGTTTTCTGTTTAGCATGTGACCTCCCGTATGTGTATATTAGCAATCTTCTCACAGCAGTTCCCTGTCAGAACGTTTATGCCTTGTACTCATAGTGTTACTCTTCTGACTGGACCGTCCTCGACTTTTGATTTTTGGCTCTGATTTGGTACCTTAATCTGCATCCATTTACTAACCCTTTTTCTGCCGGACTACGATTACTGTTTTTGCTGCCCTGGTTTTTCGACTCGGATTCTGCCCTTTGGATTGTGATTTTTGGATTGTGGACTTTGTACTGTTGTCTTCTGCCCTGCAGGGGTTTACCCCCTTGCTCAATAAAATCACTTTCACTGCATTGCTGAATTCTCGTGACTGGTTCCTGAACACAACCTCACACTACCGACCTAATAATCCATTTTCCCAGACATATGCCAAAGTTCCAACTAAAATTACCGACCAATCCGTTGATCAATCGTAATTTAAAAACAAAAACCCGTGAAAACTCTACTTATAAAAAAACGATGCCAAATGCATTTTTTCTGCTCAAGCAAAGCTTTATTTTCTCAGCAACATATTATCTATTTTTTGGCTCACCTGACGACGAAGTCAGGTGAGCTTATGTCATGGCCTGTTTGTCCGTCGTTCGTTGTTCGTCGTCGTCGTCCTCGTTCGTCGTCCGTAAGCATCTTCTCCTCCGAAACCTCTGGGCCTATGATGCTGAAACTTGACAGGTACCTTCCTACCCATGAGGACACCAAAGTTTGTACAAGGCGTTCCGATCCGATTTCAAACAATATTGAAAATCACATAATTGGCCATCTGAAATTTATTTATGCACATATTCAGCTGAAATTTGCTGTGTAGTCAGTACATGGCAAGATACATCACATATCATATGGCTTTTTCCGTATTTCGAATTTTGACCTTGCTTTCACCTTCAACTTTATACAACCCCTGTGAGTTACATTGAAATCTTTCAAAATCATCTTCTCCGAAACTACTTGGCCAATGAAGGTGAAACTTGACAGGTACCTTCCTGCCTATGAGGACACTAAGTTTTGTTCAAGGCGTTCCGATCCGATTTCAAACCAATCAAAATCACATAATTGGCCGTCTGAAAGCTATTATTGCACATATTCAGCTGAAATTTGCTATGTAGGTAGTAAGTAGCAAGAAACAACCCATAATATACGGCTTTTTCCGTATTTTGAATTTTGACCTTGCTTTGACCTTCAACTTTGTACGACCCCTCTAAGTTACACTGAAACCTTTAAACCTCTTCGTCTCTAAAACTACTTGTCAAGTTTCAGCTTCATTGGTCAAGTATCTTCCCACCCATTTAGGACACTAAATTTGTTCAAGACGTTTCCCTTGAGTGGTCAGGTGAGCTACAGGGCTCGTGGCACTATTTTTTTTACCAGTATTTCATCTGCTGTCTTTGCGCCCTCTGTTAGCGGCTCATTGAAACAGACCTCTGTCAGCAGCTGAAATGTATTAGGAGACTGTTGCTGTTTATATTTCAGATCCGTGTTTTGATTGATCGATTAAACCTCACGTGATCAAGCAATGTCTTCACGACCAATTAGTCAATCATTGATTAATTGTTATCATCCCCACTTACTAGGTTAGCAAACTAATTAGAGCATGCAGTAGCTAAGGAGTTAGCAAGCTATTGCACCAGGCTGTCGTGCTTTATCAAAGAAAGCAAGGTGCTGGAAGATTTCTAACTCAAGTTTTAAGTCCTGACTCTATTGCTTTGTGAACCAGCTGGATTACGAGACATAGCTTTCAGACTAAAAAGGGGGTCAGCATGATAGCAATTGGTCTTCATTACTGTGAACAGTCACATTCCTCTTAACTCTGTAAACCAATTAAGAATAGTGCGATAAAAAACAGCTGGATTGGCCAATCATTCATCCATTCAGTCTCAGCAATACACAAATCATCATTTGGTAACAAATGAGGCAAAGTTAGCCATTAGAGGTTCAGATAAATTTTCTATAAAAGGTGAGGTTCGTAGCAGCCTTTCATGCCTCCAGCAGTGGGCCACTATTTTCAATTGATAGGCTTATGTCTAACTTACAAGAGGAAATGCACTTTAAGCAACTGCTCTAAGAACTTGCACATTAAAAAGTCTTTGGTCCAACTAATAAAATAAGCTAAACAGACCACAGTTAAACATTTTAATTAATCATTTTTTATTTGCCAATTGCAAACTTGAGATAAAATTTATCTTGGTTTTCTTTGCAATATGTAATGGACATTAATCATGTGATATTTTCCTCTTTAATAGCTGATGTCTTGCACTGTTGTCCACGATTCAACCGCTGAGAACTAGCACCATCATGATACAGTATATTCCTCCAACTTTTAGTGGACGAATATTCGGTTCAGCATTTAGCAAAGTCCCAGAAACTATTAAAGCAACACTTAGCAATATTACATGCATTTTTCCAGTGAAATTTGTAATCAGAGAGTCATCAATTGTAGGGCTCTTTCCACCATACACTATTTAGCCAGTCAGCTGTTGTTGCTCAATCTGTACAACCCCAATTCCAAGAGTTGGGAGGCTGTGTAAAATGTAAATTAAAAACAGGATGCGATGATTTGCAAATCTCAGAAACTGTATTTTACTCATAGGCAACTTATCAGATGTTGAAAGTGAGACATTTGACCGTTAAATGAAAAATAGTAGCTCATTTTGAATTTGATGGCAGCAAAAAAATCTCAAAAAAGTTGGGATAGTGCTATGTTTATCATATTTTAGTATCCCTTTTCTTTTAACAACAGTCTGTAAATGTCTTAAAAGTGAGGAGACCAATAGCTGAAGTTTTGGGAGAGGAATGTTGTCCCACTCTTGTCTGATGTAGGATTTTAGCTGCTTGACAGTCTTGGGTCTTCTTTGCCAGATTTTTCGTTTTATGATGCGCCAAATGTTTTCAATTTTTGAAAGGTCTGGTCTGTAGGTAGGCCAGTTCAGCACTCGGACTCTCCAACTGCAAAGCCATGCTCTTGTGATGGATGCAGTATGTGGTTTAGCATTGTTTTGTTGAAATATGCAAGGCCTTCCCTGGAAGAGACTTCATCTGGATGGGCGCAAGTGTTGTTGGAAAACCTTGATATACTTTTCAGCATTGAAAATGCCTTTCCATATGTGTAAGCTCCCCACACCATAGGCACTAATGCAGCCCGATACCATCAGAGTTGTAGGCCTTTGAACTGTGAGCTGATAACAGGCTGGAAGGTCCCTCTCCTCTTTAGACCTTACGACACGGTGTCCCTGGTTTCCAAAAAGAACTTCAAATTTTGATTCATCTGAGCATAGAACAGTTTTCCATTTTGCCTGAGTCCATTTTAAATGAACTTTGGCCCAGAGAAGATGGCGGCGTTTCTGGATCGGGTTCACATATGGCTTCTTCTTTGCATGATACAGCTTTTACTGGCGAACTGCCTTCAGACAATGATTTCTGGAAGTTTTCCTGAGCCAATGCTGTGAATTCCAGTGCGGAATCATGCCTAGTTTTAATGCAGTGCCGCCTGAGAGCCTGAAGATCACAAGGATCCGATATTGACCTTCGGCCTTGTCCCATGCGCAGTGAAATTTCTCTGGACCCTCTGAATCTTTTGATGATATTATGTAATGTAGATGGTGGGATTTTCGAAGCATTCGCAATTTGACATTGAGGAACATTTTTCTGAAATTTCCACAATTTACAGTTTTCCACAGATTGCTGAACCTCGTCCATCTTTACTTCTGGGAGACTCTGCCTCTCTAAAATGCTCTTTTTATACCCAGTCATGTTACTGACCTGTTCCAATTAACCAAATTAGTTGCAAAAATGCTCCTCATGCTGTTTTTATTAGTAACACTTACTTTTCCAGCCTTTTGTTGCCCCTCTCCCAACTTTTCTGAGATGTGTTGCTGCCAGCTTATTCAAAATGAGCTAATTTTTCATTAAATGGTAAAATGTCTCACTTGCTACATCTGACATGTTGTCTATGTTCCGTAAGAGTAAAATGTGAGTTTACGAGAATTGCAGATCATTGCATTCCATTTTTATTTAAAATTTACACAGCATCCAAACTTTTTTGGAATTGGGGTTGTATTAATAAACAGCAGTACGAATAGCCAAAGTTTATAACTTATAGCTGAATCCATTTGTTCCTTTGGGAGTTTGTCAATTAATCTGAGGAATGACCATAATCAGAAATAAGTCCATTCTCAGGGTTGATTTTATAAAACTTACATTTAGGACATTTATGCACACAGTTAAATGCAAAGGCACATGTTAGACAACTGAAATCTGCTATGAACGAAAGAATCTTGCCTTGGTAACCCAAGCCCAGAGCTCACACTCAGCGTATGCTTGCTTATGTACACGCATGCACGAGGCACCAAAGGAGAAGTCCACCGAAAGAATCTCAGCTTTTATTACAAGTCCCAACAGCTAAATCCTGAGTTTCACTCATTTAATGGTCAGCATGTCATTTGACTTCATAATAAACAACACTGAATAATTTCTTAAGATTTCCAAACATCTGGTATCATATTCTTTCCTCCAAATTTATTTTTCTTGCATTAATATATGCCTTGGTTTTCCAAAGGGGAATATTGCTGTCTGGCATGTATTTGCACTTTGTGAGGTTGCTTTTGGGCCACATTACAGCAGGATTAAAATTAGAGTCTGAAAATCCTATCTGTTTAATTCTTCTATTCCCCCAAATCTATTATGTGGGAGGGCAGCACAGCAGCTATGATCGAAGGACTCAGTCCATTGGCCTGTCTGAAGTGGACCTAATGTATGAGAGCTCCTTGATATGCTTGCTTTCCAAATCTCTGCTTTCATCATTTCTATCATGGTAATGGCCCATTTAGAAATCCTAATCAGATTTCCTTGGAAATGGAAGCAAGAACTGTAAGACAGTGAATGTTTTTTTCTGAGATATGGTCAGTGGTGACTCCACAGAAGCATGTCAGGTAAATAACAAGACACATCCAAACATAGGAGCCAAGGAGTGCCAAAGCACCTGCCTGATTGCCTTTATGGAAGAAAGTGTTTTGATACCACGCCTAGCTTTGAAGCCCTAAATGTTTTTTGGCCAGCCCTGAATATTTTGTCCAGGATCATTCCAATGATAGAATTCATTTACCTATTCAAAATTCAATTGCACATTGCTTTCACATCTCACACTCCTCTCCATGAACTTCCAAAAAGTGTTTGACTACATCGCCGTATGTTTTGTCTGCATGAGGGAAGTGTCTGGTCTCATTTTGCAGTTAGAATTTGCTGTAAATACTTTCCCTGCTTGTTAAATTCTTAACAACGTAATGATTGGTGCCTGTTGTGAGGCTGCCCAGGCCGATATGTATAAGTTGCATATTATCACGGTGAATATCACACAGATAGGTATAAGTTGTATGGTATTATGGTGAGTATCACACAGATTTGATGAGTAAAATACAGACAATGTTGACTCTGGAAATACCGCCTGTAGAACAGCACACACCTGTGAAGGCTGTATGTTATGGTGGCAACCATGGTTAATGTGGAAAAAGAATAAATTATGCTCCAGGTAAAACTTGCTCAAAAACAGATTCATTACTTCAATATTGAGTACTGACAAATATAACAAACCAATAAGAAAATTATTCACTCCCCCACGTAATTTTAATTTGATGCCCTCAATTGAAATGAACTGTCCACCTCAAGTTGTTTCTAAAATGCAGGTAGAAGCTCTAGAGTTAAAATTCAAAAGAGCACTTGGCATTATAATTAACAATGGCACCTTTCATGACTGAGAACATTCAAGGTTTTGGCTGTTATAATTCTGGCTGTAATGGTTTAAGTCTAAAACGACTAACAAAAAAGCATTTATGGACTTAGCCAAGCATGAGAAAAATACAAATGAATAAACTAAGACATTGGCCTCATTATTTGCATCAGGAAATGACAACACTTTTGACAAAATTATTGTGCCTCATGTTGACCAGAAGTATTTTGAATTTGTTTCACAGAGTATGTCACCAGAGGAGAAACAAGATGTAGAAATCTGCTATTTTATATCACATTTATTACTACCTGCTATCTGAATTAAATTTCTGTTTACTTAGCGGATGATTTATCTCCAAGGTATGAAACAGCATTGCTAAAGAAAATGTGCAACCAGGGAAAAGTGGTAATTACTCACTTAATGCTTTTCATAAAGATACAAAGCACTTCATTTTATGGCTTTGGATCAATCATAATAATTACAAAACTCTGCTCAGATAGTTGCTGTCATAAGCAAGCTGTTGCGTACACTAAAATAGCTGAGATATTGTCCATTTTCAATATTATCTCTCTAGCTCTCACTTTCTTTCCCTCTCACACTTTCATAAAACCTCTCACAACAATTGAGTTCCTTATATGAGTGCATTTCACTGATTTAGAAACAGTGGGAGAAAATTGAATGCATTATACAACAATACATCTACAAAATGTTGCTTTGATGAATGCTAAGGTTTGCAACTTAATGAGAAGAAACCAAGTAAAGCCGATTGCTCAAAGTGAGTGCCTTGTGAAAAAAAAGATATTCTTCAGCCAATTGATTACTTTGATGAGCCACTTAAAAGTAAGTAAGAATTTCAAAGAGTAGAAAGTGAAATAAAGGGAACTAAAAGGCAGTTATGCCCCCATTTAGCAGCAATAGTGAGCAATGTGTTCAGTGGTAATCATGTGAACTCCCAGGGTCACAAAGATCTCTGATGATTAAAGCTCAGTCACACAGTATGTAGAATGGCAGAAAGTAAGGTGAATAGGAGCTGTTGTGTGACACACCCTCCTGGGTCGGAAGAACAACCCCCCAAAACAAGATTCATGGTAGAATATGATGTGGCAACCAGAACTTATGTCCTACCAGGACATTAGTTCAGCCAAAACTCACAGTTGACAACCTGCCAATCATCTTAATGGACAATTAACTTAAGTAAGAACAACACTAATGTGATTCAGTCATTGAACTTCCGGAAATGAGCAGCCACAAGTTCTAAACAAAAAATTACATGTAATTAGCTGTTGCATAAGGGCTGCGTGAAAGCAGGAGATGGTTTGAGTGGAGGAGTTGCCATGCAGATGGGACTTCAGACTGTATCAGAAGATAGTTTTAGAAAAAAAAAATACAGCTGGCAGAGAAAAAGAGAAATATTAGTTAATGTGGCCACAGAATGAGAAGTGCAGCCAAAATGCATTTAGAATTTAGAATTGGGCTCAGAATTGAACAAGTTTCTCACTTAATTTTTGCGAGACAAAAATATTCTTGAAAACGTGTTTGCAAATATTGAACGAATTCTGGGTTTTAGAGCACCATACTGAATTTTCGGGCATTGATAAATCGAGAATAGATGCTTGACATTCAGGTCATGTTTCTAAAATCAAAGATTTTAAAAATACAACCTCTGGAAAAAAATCTGAAATCACCATGCTTAGGGGATGTTTATCCGGCTTTATTATTTCATGGCAAATAAACAAATTGCAGATATGACACAGAACAAAAACAGTCTAGCTCCACGAACTATACTTCAAACAAATTAACCTCTATTCTATTCTCTGTTCTCTATACTTTTTATCTAATGGATATTGTAATGTGAATATAGGACATGTCCTGGACATGTCTGGGGCAAGTCCCCGAAAATTAAAAAAAAGAGGTCTAAATGTGGGTGGGGTCTGCAAAAGAGTATATAAGGAAAAGAATTGAGACAGTGAAGTAGTAGGAGAAATTGCAAGAAGAAGGATACGTGTGACCAGACCTGTCATTCTGTTCAAGACCTGTGAAGTTTTCTTTTGTGGATTTTTGCCTGTGTTAGAGCATTTTTCCTTGCCCAGGACATCACCAAGCCACCCCAACAAAGAGGGACAGTAAATATTTCTGTTTTTGTTGTGTTCAATCTTGGTTATTAGTTGTAGATAGTAGTTTAGTCTTTGTTTTTTTCATTAAATGTGTTTTAGTTTTTAAAACTGTGTCTGTCATCCCTTGCTGTTGCTGTTATGTTGTAAATGTAATAACAAATTGGGGCCATAACAATATCTGTTT
Source organism: Gymnothorax reevesii (assembly GCA_029721435.1). NCBI lineage: Eukaryota > Metazoa > Chordata > Actinopteri > Anguilliformes > Muraenidae > Gymnothorax > Gymnothorax reevesii. The sequence continues at coordinate 39,508,606 of CM056582.1, read as the reverse complement.
CCTTATCAAGTAGAGGAAAAAATATGGAATCTAAGTTGAGGATAATATTACTGAATCATCAACAAAAAATCTGAATTTGTACTTTATGTCCCCCTCTCTGGCTTTTGTGATGCCTTATCTCTTTGAGGCATGAACATCATTAACAATATTCTCCATCGAGAAGGTTCCAACTTTCTGGAATAGCAGTTGACTGATTAGTTTTGCAGGATGGGACCTCGTCATGGACCATTTTTTTTTTTTTAATTTCCACTGTAGATTTTCAATTGTATTGAGATCAGACTGTTTGCTGGTCACGTTACTGAGTCTGCTTTTCCTGAGGAAAAGCTCTAACACTCTTTGCTCTGTGGCAAGATGCAGATTCATCTTGAAAATTTACTTCATCACTACCCAACCTATTTTTGATAGATGGAATCAGGAAAGAAAAGTTCCGGCATCTCTGCTTTGGTCAATGCAGATCTGTGATTCATCAGTGAGTATCACTTTCATCCAATTATCCACACTGCATGATTGTGTCTCTAGAGCCCATTGTAACCTTGTTTCTTCCTTTTAAGTTTTAGTGCTGGTTTCATTTGGCTTTCACCCATTCGGCGTGAAAAGTTCAGAGTTCGGATTTTAAATGACATTCACTTTCCCGTGCTGTAGTCAGAAATTATTCAATCAGCGCATTTGTAAGAGATTCTCAGGTGGAATTGAAGTCCTTGTGCATTGAAGTTAATCAGTTTCGCATGCGTTTCGGTGGATTTCGCCACTAGTAATATGGAAACCAATTATGATTCGGGACCTCTCAAACTTCTCTTTACTCAGGGGTTGGAAGCAATGGAATTGGATAAAAATTGTTCATTTAAACAATTTGAAAAATCGTTAAAACACACGCATTGTGTTGATTGCATAATTGCTGACGACAGCATGGGAATGTGAATGAAGCACTAAATCTCATGCTGCATGCGTGAAAGTTGAGAGCCCCGTGTAAATCCCATTTCATTCAGCCAATTTCTTATAGTTCTGTAACACAAATGATTCTCTTTTCTGTCCATTTGTTATGATTCTGTCATGTTCTGCTCATGTTTTGTCCTAGTCTTGTTCCATGCCATGTTTTTGTTATTGCCATGTTTTTTATTTCTGCCAGTATCCACATTTCTGTTATCTTTCTGTGCTCTTCTGCATTGTTTGTTTCCACTTTGTTTCCCTTCTATTATCCCTCTAATAATAATAATAATGCATCAATTTTATAAGCGCTTTTATGGACACTCAAAGACGCTTTACAATGGAGGCATTATTTATTCACTCACACATTCACGCTCTGATGGTGGTAAACTACGTTTTTGTAGCCACAGCAGACTGACGGAACCCTCCGACCACCACCAAACATTCACACAAAGCTATACAGGAGGGAGGGTTCCTATATTGCATGTTTTGTGGGTGGGGGAAACCGGAGTACACGGAGGAAACCCACGCGAACACGGGGAGAACATGCAAACTCCACACAGAAAGGCCCCAGGCCGGATTCAAACCCACGACCTTCTTGCTGTGAGGCAGTAGTGGTAACCACTATGCCGCCTCTGCCGCCTCTCTGGTCTTGTGTTGAGCTAAGTGTCACATGTTAAGGTGATTTCATGGTTTCTGGGTTTCCAACCATTCCTTCTATTTTGTTTGTTTCCTTCCCCTTGCTTTCCTATAATACTAACCAGTACTAACATTTTGTTGTTTTTGTTAAAGTTACTAACCTAGACTAACATTGTACATAATACTAACTTTCTAACGAGCACTGGGGATTGTATAGCTGCACCTTATTAATGGATTAACAAGCTCTCAGCATTCGCCCTTTTCTAGTCTTCACCTCTTGCCTTCACTTAATCTTCTTTGTTGTGTTTCAGCGGATCCTCCGCACCTGCTCAACTCTGTTCTTCCTCTCATTATCTGAGCACGTGAGAAATCCCTCAGAAATTTTGTCAATAGGCTGTCTCGTGATCCCTGTCCGCGTTTTGGCTTATGCCTATTTCATGTGATTAGGTTCTTCCTTGTATTTGCTCCTTTGTAATTAGTCTGATTCTCATGTGACTTCCCGTGTGTGTATTTTAGCGGTCTTCTCACAGCAGTTTCTTTTCAGAGATTTCTCTTGGTTTGCCTGTGCCATGCTTGTTTTCGCCCTGTATTCTTTGTGATTCTTTTCTGACTGGACCGTCCCTGATTTTTTATTTTTGGCTCTGTTTTGGAATTCTGTCTGCATGACTGCAAACAACCAACATCATTTGCAACTCCCAATGTTGAATTTCCTTCTTGGCGCAGTTTTTATTGTTTCAATCACCATCTCTCCTACTGATGCCATGCTTCCTTTCAATTGGCCAACCTGTCCTCCAACCATACGCTCAAATAGATTGATTATTCTCATTTGCTCTGATTTATGACCCATAGGAGCGTCTCCTAAAATCGCGCCCCAAAAGGCAGCAGGAAGGTACTGTTGCAGTTACAGTTTCAGTTCCAGATACAGTTTCAGTCATATTTACACTTAAAAGAACAGTTTGGGTAAGGATTAGTTTTGGGTTTAGAGTTAGAGTTAGAGTTAGGATTAGGATTAGGTTAGGGATTTACTGATGGCGAAGCTGATGATTGAAACCAGATTTTAGTTATTTAAATGACCGCTAGAGGTCGCTTAACTCCTAAACGTAAGTTTAGGTCATAATAAGCTGCTTGACAAATGACCTTTCTGGGCGTATTTTGTTAGAGGACAGGCTCCAATTGGCAAAGTCCAACACCTCATTAAAGTCATCAAGCCCTCTCTTTCAACTGCTGGCTAATTTGCAAATTCAGATTTGTGCTAATATTTCAATTAATTACAAGGTGATTCTGCTGTTTTTTTCCTGAACATTGAGTGATTCCATACATTTATTTTTGCTAAACTTGATTGTGAAAGAAATATGCCATGATTTACAACACTTAATATAATTCATTTAAGGTGTGTCCCATGAAGTCTAAATGTTAAGCTAATTTTAAAAAAATGTTTTGTGTCATGTATGTGATTTCTTTATTTGCTATGAATTAAAAAAGCTCAATGTACATCCTCTATATGCGCAGATTCCATAATTTCGCCAAGGGCTGTCTTTGCTTTGGCATGAAAAATGAAAAAAAAAAAAAATATATATTATTTATATAAACAGTGCCGTGAAAAAGTATTTTCCCCCTTCCTGATTTCTTTTTTTTTTTGCATATTTGTCGCACTAAAATGTTTCAGATCAGCAAGTAAATTTTAATATTAGACAAAGAAAACCCGAGTAAATACAAAAAGCAGTTTTTAAATTGATGATTAAATTTATTAAGGGGGAAAACCTATCCAAACCTACCTGGCCTGGTGTGAAAAATTAATTGCCCCCTACACCTAATAACTGGTTGTGCCACCCTCTGTGACAACAACTGCAATCCAGTGTTTGCAACAACTGGCAATGAGTCTTTCACATCGTTGAGGAGGAATTGTGGCCCACTCTTCTTTGCAGAATGTTTTGATTTAGCCACATTGGAGGGTTTTTGAGCATGAACGGCCTGTTTAAGGTCATGCCACAGCATCACAATCGGATTTAAGTCCAGACTTTGCCTAGGCCGCTCCAAAACCTCCAGTTCGTTTTTTTTAAGCCATTCAGAGGTGAACTTGCTAGTGTGTTTCAGATCATTGTCTTGCTGCATAACCCAAGTGCGCTTGAGGTTGAGCTTGAGCTCACAAACTGACAGTTGGACATTCTCCTTCTGGATTTTCTGGTAGAGAGCAGAATTCAAAGTTCCATCAATTACGACAAGTCGTCCAGGTCCTGAATCAGCAAGGCAGCCCCAAACAATCACACTACCACCACCATGTTTGACTTTTGGTATGATGTTCTTCTTATGAAATGATATGTTAGTTTTACGCCTGATGTAACGGGATGCACACCTTCCAAAAAGTTCAACTTTTGTCTCGTCAGTCCACAGAATATTTTCCCAAAAGTCTTGGGGATCATCAAGATGTATTTTGGCAAATGTGAGATGAGCCCTTGTGTTCTTTTTGTTCAGCAGTAGTTTTCGCCATGGATGCCATTTTTCCCATGGATGCCATTTTTGCCCAGTCTCTTATTGTTGAATCATGAATACTGACTTTAAATGGGGCAAGTGAGGCCTGCAGTTCTTTAGATGTTGTTCTGGGTTCTTTTGTGACCTTATGGATGAGTCGTCGATGCGCTTTTGGAGTAATTCTGGTCAGCCAGCCACTCCTGGGAAGGTTCACAACTGTTTTCTCCATTTGTGGATAATGGCTTTCACCGTGATTCACCGAAGTCCCAAAGCCTTAGAAATGTCTTTGCCACCCTTTCCAGACTGATCGATGTCAATTTCTTTGTTTCTCATCTGTTCTTGAATTTCTTAAGTTCGCAGCATGACATGTTGCTTTTTGAGATCTTTTAGCCTAGTTCACTTTGTCAAACAGGTTCTATTTTCTTGATTTCTTGATTCAACAGGTCTGGCAGTAATCAGGCCTGGGTGTGGCTAGTGAAATTAGTCTCAAAAAATGTGGTTAATCACAGTTAATTCATGATTTAACAAGGGGGGCAATTACATTTTCATATAGGGCCAGGTAGGTTTGGATAGCTTTTTTCCCTTAATAAATCACATCATTTCAAAACTGCATTTTGTATTTACTCGGGTTATCTTTGTCTAATATTAAAATTTGTTTGATGATCTGAAACATTCAAGTGTGAAAAATGTGCAAAAAAGTAAGAAATCAGGAAGGGGTCAAATACTTTTTCACGGCACTGTACGTACGACTCAAAACACATACATTTTTAATGCACACAAATATGCTTCATACGCAAATACATTTTCAATGCACACACAAATATGTTTCATTCCATATATAAGTAAAAAAAATCTACATAAAAATATTAAATCTACATAAATATATGTATAAATGTTGATGCACACACAAATAGAAAAAAAAATTCACTAACATATGCATGTAAAAGTATCTTCAAATACATATGTGGAGCTTGTTACATTCATATATGAACTGTTGGATCTGAATTTACAAAGTGCTCTTAATTTGTGAACTTCGCTGCATTTGTGTGTGAGACTTTTGAGACTCCCCTGATGTGACTCCACAAATGCATTTTTTCTTAGAGGCATCGTCTGTAGCCAATCAGATGTCTCACTCCTTTACTGCCAATCACCTGAGTGCCTATCCACGAGGAGTGTTTTCTGACTTCATTAAAACCTGCATCGGCGGCCAGAGGCTGGAGGTTTTAAGCCATGGATCCCAGAGCCATAGAGAAACAGTTGCGACAACTCCATTGACTTCAATGGGCCACTGCAATGGTGGATCATAGAGGCGTCCAGTAGTTCCTAATGAAGCTTCCTGGGAAACCATATTGCTGTGGAGAAGTTGTGTGTCTCGCATCTATCAAGTGATTATTTAAGGGTAAGTAGCAGGCCAATGTATTATGATAACCATTTCATAAGCATTTTGTGCTTATATTGTGCAATATTTTAACTGATCTAGTGTCATTTGAAACCAGGGCTTTGAACTGGTTCCCGGAACGAAAATTGCCATTTTACTAGAAACAAAAACGAAACCAGAAACCTGAATTTTTAATGTTCCGGAGCAGAATCATTTATAAAAATAAGAAAATAAATAAATAAATAAAAATAATGGTAACCGGTTAATACTTTTAGTTTTTTTGTTCTTGAAATGTCTTGTGTTTGGGGTATAATGACCAACACACTTCCTGTGTGTTGTTCCCTGGCATGCCCTGGCAGAGGAGAGAGAAGTCAGCCACCTATCACCAGCAGGCGATAGGGGATCAAGAAGAAATAAGTAAATGCAGTCTCCCAAACTCAAACACGCCTATAAGAGGTAGGCTAATCCAGTGTCTCCCAAACTGTGTGCCACGGCACAACTTCCTAGGTGTGCCGCAAGAAAACCCACTTGCCGTTTTTTTCCTGATAGCCTAATATAAAATGGCTGAACTTACAGGATATAGAAATAACAAGTCACTGAAAGGAACGGGCTTTGACTCCAAATGCAGTTCAGCATCGGCAGGGTGTTTATTAGGGTTAACACAGCTCATGGTCAAATACAGAAACGGATTGATAGCCAGGCAAACAGGGTAATGCAGAATAGTCGGAATCAGAATCAGGGGACAAGCAGAAATGTTCGGTAACCAGAAAATCAATCCGCACAAAGACAGTAACAATAGGGGTAGAGCTAAGGGAATGGAAGGGGAAGGAAAAGGGAATTGGATGGGATAAGGGAATAACACAGGAGAATCTAAACAGATGAGTATAAAATGGGAATAAGGGAGAACGAAGTACTAAGCAATCAACCAGCAATCAAACAACGTAATACAAATAATCAATAACGAGACTTACGGGAGAATTCACAAGAAACGAGCAATCAACAATCGAAACCAAGAAAGCGCAGAAACGAGACTTAACCTAAGCAAGCTATGGGAAGAAACGAGTCGACAGGGAGCTGCGGTAAAAATGCGTCTTTTAAACACAACCTAATCAGTGTAATCCCAGCTACAATGCAGGACAGCTGTAGAGGAAGGCGGAACTAGAAAAGCAAGGACGGTGATAGGAAAGCGAGGGGAAACAGGTGGAGTTCTAACTCTGATCTAACTAATCACCCGTGCCTCACTAACTATTCTTCGGTGCGGATAGCCAATGAGAACAGCCAGAGAGAAGGAAGTGGAATTACCTCACCGAAGTATAGGGAAGAGAGTGTGAAGACTGACAAGACGGAAACGAAAGGAAAACGTTCAAGACTAAAGACAGCGCAATCGTACAGAAACATGCACACTCTAAATGAATAAATAAGATAAATAAATTAATAGCAATAAAAATTACTAAAACATATTAAAAACAAACATACAAATCAGCGATTTCCAACATTCATGTCATTATTAATTCATTCAATTCATTCTATTAAAATGCCTATTTAAAATTCATTCTCGATATTCTCGCATCATGTATTCTATTGCACAATTCCTTCTTTGGATTGGCAAATCACCAATCGTCTAACGCGAAAAATTAAACCTTCCCTGGTAAAACTCATCGAAAACAACAGAGTAGGCTACTTGAAACAAGACAACAAAAATGGATTAATTCCTGACCAAAACCTCGAAAAGGCCGTCCGACTAAGACCCCAAACCACCTCACTCTTGCTGCGCTGGCCAGAAAAAGAAAATCAAAATCGTCAACAGACTTTACAGTGAGGAATATCTGACTTATGGGTTTACATTCACCGGAGATCCCGCTACCCCAATACCACTGTGTCTTGCCTGCGGCGAAAAGCTGGGGAACGAAGCTGGTGCCAAATAAATTAAAAAGACACCTTTCAACCAAACACCTTCCTCTTGCAAAAAAAAAAAAAACAAATACCGTGGAGATTTAATGCGGTTGAGAAGCCAGACGAACAAACAAGCTACTTTCATGATGAAAACAGTGTCAGAAAAAGCTTTAGAAGCTAGCTATCTGGTCACAGAACTAGTAGCAAAATCAAAGACGTCTCTCACAATTGCCGAATCTCTTATCCTGCCAGCATGCAAAGCTATTGTCGGGACCATGTTGGGTCAAAATGCTGCCAATGAAATATCGAAAGTTCCTCTCTCAAACAATACAATTGACAGACAAATGGGAGAAATGTCGGCAGATATAGAGGATGTCGTGATGGGGAAAATAAAAGGGAGTGGGAAATTTGCCATCCTTACAATGCTAAATCGATTATATAAAGGAAACCAAAACCATTGTGTTAGCTAGTTTTTTAGTTTTTTTGATTTTACTTTGCTTAAATGAGGAACAAGACTGGATTTGTTTCCCGAGGCTTCTGCATCTCTTTTGTCGTGGCGGTGTTTGGGCTCAGTCGCCCTATAATTCAATATTGGACTGCGTGACTAGAAAATGTACCGAATGACCAGAAGAGCATGTGAAATGCACTGATTGAGTCCTGTCAAGGGCCATTTGTTAAATGATCTCAATGGCAGCTGTAGCCTGTCGTACTTCTGTCATTTGCATGAACTGAGCAATGTGAGAAGCGAAATGGGATCTGTTCTATTCTTTGGCAATCAATGACATAGAAGTTATTGTTGTTTTAATTAATCGATAATAATGTAACAAATGTGGCCATAATTACTTAGTGATGCAGCATGTATAAAGCATAAGCCTTGTGAATTGTTGTGTTTGTTGTGGGATAAAGGAAATAATAGCCCATTTGAAAGTGCTAATGTTAAACTTACCAATCGAAAGCCCTTTGGCTGACATGGAACAATATTAACTGCTTCAGGAACAAATTTTTTTGGTTCTAACCGGTCTGAGAATGTAAATTTTGGAGTGGAACCCAAAACCAGAAACGTTAAAATACTGTTTGTGTTCAGAACGAAACAGCTGGGGAAAAATTCTGGTTCAAAGCCCCGTTTAAAACATTACAGCTTGCCTCTTTCAAGCAGATTTTAGGATATGACGCACTTAGCGAAGATTGACACGGCTTTGTCCGTCTTTGCTAACTGTGCTTAATGCCTGTTGAACAAAACGTTTCAATGAGGGATAATCAAGTTAACAGCGTATCTCTGTGATGTGTGAATTGACGTTATATGGTTCACTTAAAGCTTTAAATAATGCTAAATAGTTAATATAACATTATAGGCCTAATAACTAAAACGTAAATGCTAGCATGCTATGCTGACCATGTGAACTGTCAACGTTAGTTATCTTATCATGAATGTTCGTGGTTATTCAAGTAATTTGAACTACTAATAATGATCGTTCATCATCAGTCCCTTTTGGCATGAACGACTGCTTATCATGTTATTCTCTAAAGTTACTGTGAGATGTAATGTTTTAAATGCTGCATTCAACCAGCTTGTGAAAACCGTACTAGCGAAAATTATGGCACCTATATAATTTGTTTTCAATCGATCATGTTCTTTCTTTAGGTCCATTAATAGGATTCCCATGTTACCTGGAACACCCTGAAGACCTGGAAATTTTATAGCCTGTTGAACCCATTATTAGTTTCATTGCCCCATTTCTTCCCTTTTGTTGTGTTCCTGCCCTGTGCCTGAATTTGCTCTATTAAAAATATTTTTCCAATTCTCTGTCCTTAATATTTATTTTCTTCTGGAGAGCTGCCTTTGAATAATTTATTTCTCAAAAGATGCATATGGTCTCCTGGAGCGTCAGATATTGTGATCAAAGTGATATCATAAATTTGTTCCCAATAGCATCATTTGACTGTCCATCAATATCAGATGGATATATTGTGCACATAAACGCAATATTGGCCACGCTATGCAAATTATTTCCACGGGCGGCCGAGATGTGTATTTCAGAGCAAAAAAGCATTAATACCATGTTTATGTACAATGTATTTGCATCTTACATTAATGAATATTCAAATGTAGGAGACCATATACATCTTTTGGATCTCATGTAATTTTTTTATTTTTGTGACGGTATTTTGTTACTGAGTTACTGAATTAAATGCATATTTTAGTCATGATTGATTCAACTAGGCCTGAAGTATATTGTACTTGTGTTAAAAAAATGGCCTGTATGTGTAATATTATCATTGAGAGGTTTTGAAAATTGTCAACATGGATGAACAAGATTTCCCTCCAACTACAGAACTCATAGTATGGACTGTCTATGCATATTCTCATTCATCCATGTTATAGGCAGACTAGCCAGTCTAGCCTAGTGAACAGCATGAACTGATGAAGCCATTTGTAGAGGGGGGCGAAACGTCTTCTAAGACATAACTAAGCTTAGTTGACTTGATTCAATTTCCTTAGGATACTTGGTGTAGACTCCATGCAGTGACTACCATCCGACTGTGATAATGAATTAATGCATTTAACATAACATAACATGAATGGCGAGAACAGGCCGTTCAGCCCAACTACGCACGCTAGTTTCTTTATAATATTGTGAATATATCCCCTCAGATACTCAATGATGCAATGGTATCTAGCTTTAAGTCAAGCCTGCTCTTGAAAACCCCCAAGGTCTCTGCCTGAACAATATGGTCAGGCGAGCTGTTCCACATCGAAATTACTCTTTGAGTAAAGAAATATTTCTGAATATCAGTGATAGAAGTTGACCAAAGGTAAATTTATTTGTGACCCCAAGTTCTACCAACAACAACAAGACCTCAATCAAATCACCCCTTAGTCTCCTTTTCCTAAGAGTAAAGAGATTAAGGATCTTCAGACTCTTCTCATAGCTTTCATCGTTTATAACTGGAATTAGCTTAGTGGCTCTTCTCTGAACCTTCTTCAGAGCCTCTACATCTTTCTTAAGGTATGGTCCCCAGAACTGTACACAATACTCCAGATGTGGTCTGACGAATGTGTTGTACAAAAGAAGCACCACCTCCTTAGATTTGTACTCAATACTTTTGGCAATGTATCCCAGCATCCGATTGGTTTTTTTAACTGCTAATGGCTAGAGCACAATGGCTAGAGACTGTGAGGGTTTGGTCAACAATCACTACCAGATCTTTCTCCTGTGAAGCACATTCCAGTTTTAAACCTCCCATGAGGTAATCCCGTCTAATGTTTTAATACCTACTGTCATGGTTTGGGAGCTTTGAGAGCTGTCTGTTGCTCTCGTCCGGGACGATATGGTTTGCTCCCTATTGGATTCCTGGGCCAGCTGCCATTGATTGGGGGCGTGGCCCAGACTCTATTTAAGCTCCTTTTTTGCCTTGCTCCTGTTGCTAGAGTGTCGGTCCTTCTTTGGCGCTTTAGCCGGTAAGGTCTGTAGAGAGATATTGTCAAGCAATTAAGTTGATAAGTTGCTTATCAGGAATAGTGTTCGTGAGCAAGGGAATCTTTGGTTTATTTCCCTTTTCCTTTGTTTTCCTAGAGCTCGCCTGTTTGCTACCACGGGCGGCGTCAGGACCGTTGGTAGCGCGAGTCTCATTATTTTTATCTGTTTTTAGTCTCTCAGTGCGCAGCGAGTGTTGCCTTTTAATTCCAGCCGCTGCTCTTGGCGTCCAATTCCAGCAGCCATATTACCTACATGTAGAACTTTACATTTCCCTACATTAAATTTCAATTGCCACATTTCTGCCCAATTCTGGATTCTATCCAAATCATCCTGAATCACTTTAGTGGACTCTAAACTATTTGCCAAACCTCCAAATTTAGTATCATCTGCAAATTTAACTAATCTGCTCTCAATATTCCTATCAAGGTCATTAATGACTGATCCCTGGGGGACGCCACTCCCCACCATACCTAGCTCAGATGAGATATCACTGACCACCACTCTCCACTCCCAAATACCTCCTGCAACTCCACTGGAGCTCATTTTTAAAATTAATCTCCTATGCGGTACTGTATCAAATGCTTTCTGAAAATCCAAGTATATGATGTCATAAGCCCTGCTCTGGTCATAAGTCTTGTTGGCCTCTTCAAAAAATCCCAGAAGGTTTGTCAGGCATGATCTTCCCTTACGGGAAGAAGTGCTTAGGGTTTGTCTGCAATTTGTCTTTCATACAGTCTTCTAGCATTCCTCAGCTCTTTTTTGACCACAGCCCGCATTTTACAGTATTCAGCCTTAGTCATCTGTAAGTCAGGTGACCAGTGGATAAGGCAAAGGAGACACTGCGTCCAAGATGAGGGTCAAATGAGGGGTTTTCCCTCTTATTTTTTTACTTAGCTCAAAACAAAAAATTAAGGGATAAAAAATAAAGGGAAAAAAAAAACTTTCAAATGAATTCAATTATCAAAATGTTAACTCATAATAGAATAAATCAACCAACAAAAGTAAAGTGTCAAAAACATAAACAATTACTTAAATCAGAGTTCCAAATAAATCAGTGCCCATAATAATTAACGGCTGAGTCTAGGTACTCTCAGTGGTACACCCCATGGCAGACTGAAGAGCCATGTCAAACCCAGGCCTTTTGACTTGACTAGCCTGACCCATTTAACCCCCAAAACTACAATCATGCCAACATTACATTTTATCCATAGATAATTACGTTTACACAACGTCAATAATTTACAAAATGCATCATTTCATGTTTTTACCATCATAGTCTTCTTTTTACACCAATAAACAAATTTTAAGAGTACACGCGAAAAACCCCCTTTCTCTAACCGCGAGATGGTATGGGTGACGCAATGTGACGCAAGGGAAACAGGGAAGTAGCCGTCTCGCACCCAACTCGGGTTCTCCATTCGCCCGGTGAACCTGCTGCAAGTCGGCGGCATGTCTGGTAAGTTTTGTTTGCCACAATCTTTTCAGCGTTTAGCGATTGTAATGAATGAGAATCAAAGATAAAATGATAAAAAATTTTAACTTGTGCCCAGTTGGCCACCCCGAGCACCCGAAACTAAGACAGTTTTTAATGTTTCCACAGACCACGCCGCCAAACAACGCCGGTTCCCGTGACTTCGGAGAACACACACTCACTCACACACACGCACACCCACGCTCAATCACGCTCTCTCCCCCTTGCATTTAAACAATAAACAATTAAACCACAGCGTTTGAGTCTTTGTTTTTAAGTGATGGACATTAGCTCCGTCACATCATCTCATTTTTTCCCTTTATGTACATCTTATAAAGACTCCTCTTTTCCTTCAAAATCTTACGAATACTTTTGGTCATCCACTGAGGATTCTGCTTTTTCAGCTTACTTTTGGACACCTTTGGTATGAATTTGCATTGTGAATCAAGTAAAACCCCCTTAAATCTTTCCCACATCTCATTTACAGACTCACAGTCCAGGAGTGTCTCCCATTTTATTTCACTTAGATATGGGTGCATCCTGTCCAAGTTTGCTCCCTTAAAATCGAAAATTTTTGTTTTTGAATACACCTTTTTAACTTCCCATGAAACATCAAAATTAACAGCAGAGTGATCACTTGTCCCAAGTGGCTCCAGTACCTCAACATTACTAATTCTATCTGGGTCATTACAGAGCACTAAGTCTAAAATTGCCTTCTCTCTTGTAGGTTTATTAACATACTGCACCAAAAAATTATCATTTATAACATTCAGAAATTCTTCCTCCGCCTATCCTGTCCTTTCACCATTTCCCAATCGATACCAGGATAATTAAAGTCTCCCATAATAATAGTCCCTCCTCCTCCACAAGCTTGCGTAATCATCTTAAAAAGCATTTCATTGACTGTACTGTCCAAAGCTGGTGGTCGATAGCATACTCCTATGTTTAAACCTGTCTCGTATTTGCCAATGAGTCTGACCCAGATATCTTCACAGGGCAAGGAATGTTCAATTTCGGGAATTTCCTGTGCATTTATGTTTTCGTTCTCATAGATCGCTACGCCCCCTCCTCGCCTATTACATCTATCCTTCTTAAAGAGCTTAACCTTCTATATTATATTCATCTCCAACCTCTTCACTAAGCCATGTCTCTGTAATCCCAACTATGTCATAGCCCTCACTAATCATAACGGCCTCAAGTTCTGGAAATTTATTTACTTGCATTTAAATAAAAACATTTCAGGTTATTAATAACGCTCTTACCCCTTGATTTCCCATGCGGCTGCTGCTTCAAGCCCCCCACCACGCTTTGTTGCTTTAAAATTATTTGGTTGTAGGTTTGTAGCCACGTGTTAAACCTCAAGATAAAATTCTGCTTTCCTCTGCTCGCATGTGGTACCGGTAGAATCCCGGAGAACACTACCGTTGAGGATTTGCTCCTTGCCACGTTAAATTTGTTGTACTGTATTGGTAGTTATTACATGTACTAGCAGTAGAAATACACAATTCTTGATTTCCATTTCAAGACCACAGAGGAAACAGTATCCCATCAACTTTATTATATTGGTGATTATGGCCATGTAAGACAAGAGTTGTGCTAGCTTTTTGTATTTATTTTTTTTATGATAGCTCTCAGAGGGAAATTTTAAGAAAGAAAAGTTTGGATAACCCTTGCATTAGATGGCTTTTTTTAGTGTACCTATTATGATCACACTGATCTTCATCCTTACAAAGAAAATTTTTTGTTTTCCCTAATTCTGAAAGTTGCAGTATCTTACAATCGCTATTGAGTATGGTCAGTAGAGTGATCATTTCTGATATGTATGCTAATCGAGACAGAGGTTATGAAATGGCTTTAAATTCACTTGGCTACAGCAGTCAAGACCTCCTTGTCATGTTTTATTCCAAATTGTCTCTTCTGGAAGTCAAACGGAGTGTGATGAGATTACTCTTAAAAAGTCTAGAATTAAATATATTAAGGATGGTGAGCTATAAAGAGGGAAAATTAGTACAGTGTAAAGCAGTGATTTGCATATCAAGAGACACTTTATTACAAAGATTCCGCAACGGCCACGATGATGACTCTACACCGCCTTTGTGTGCTTACACAGATACTAGCTGTCTTTGTAAACAAGCTAACTGTCAGACGCAAGCTAGCCACCGAGATACGTGAAACACTGGCTGCCAAATGAGAGCTACAGTTTTTCTGTAACATTACTAGCCAGTCAGCTAGTTTGCTACGAAGGTGGTGTTAGTGCAGTGTCCTGCAACAGGTCCAGAAACACGAAGCAAACATCATTTGCATAATAGGAAAAATCGAAACTTCATCAAGATTCGACTGGACCGTGAATAATTTTATTAGCGCGACAGCTAGCTTGGTTGGCAAGGTAGAGAAATATAAGTCCTGCTGTTGGCAATTGTTGCTGCCACTGATAAATATTTTGCCCAGGTGTGATACAGCCTGTATGTATCTTCCCTAAAAACATCCAGCCTCTGGCCGCCTACGTGCGTTTTAATGACGTCATAAAACACCCCTCGTGGGGAGGCGCTCAGCTGATTGGCTGTAAAGGAGTGAGACATCTGATTGGCTACAGACGATCCCTCCTAGAAAAAATGCATTTGTGGATCCGAGTCACGTCAGAGGAGTCTCAAAAGTCTCACACACAAATGCAGCAAAGTTCACAAATTAAAAGCACTTTGTTAATGCAAATCCAACAGTTCATATATGAGAGTAACAAGCTCCAAATATGTATTTGAAGAAGATTGCAAATACTTTTACATGCTGTGGCAGCCCCGCCTATCAGCTGGCGTCCTGCGTGAGCAGGAACATGCAGCAAAAGGCATGGCACCAGCAGGAGAAGTGCCAGGGAAAGCTCCAGGAGGTCTCAGGCCGCTCCTCCGGGATTTAGCACCCTGGACAGAGACCACAGCACAGGCGCAGCACCAGGGACAGCACTACATACCAGAAGAGATTAGATGATTGCACACACCAGGAGGGCATCACAAAGCAATCACCTTAGGGCATAAAGCAGGGCTGCTGCAGTGGATAGACGAGAGCTGTTTGCAGCAGACATATAAAGTGCTTGTTTGGTTTACTGCTCTTTGTGTAACGTCAAAACCACTAGTTCTGTCTATTGCCCAGCCTCCAGCACCTCGGGGATACGGAGCAGGCACCGAGTTGCACCCCTGCCCCAGAGCCAGTGGACCGGCCTTGCGGGACCCCTGACTTCCCTAAATCCCAAGTAGCATGGTGGGATCCTAACAGAGTCCTGGCGGTCCCGTGTAATGAAGAAGAGTGCCTAATAAAAGGCTGTGTATTTGTTCAAGATCCTGTGTCTGGTGTCGTTGCCCTACTTCTGCCCACATGTGATCAGGCGGGGAAGCCACAAATGGTGGAGAATGCGGGCATCAGCCTTGTAGCTGCCACAGTGGACAAGTAGGAGCTGCGCACCAAGAAGAGGAAAAAAAGAGGAGTAGACTGACTGCTGCCCTTTCGTCCTAGCGCTGTGCTGGACTCGTACCCCCGAAGTGCCATGGACGAGGTCCTAACCGCGATCCTCCGGTCTCAGGAGGCACTCCAGTCGGCGGTGGCCGAGCTGTGCGCCAGCTCGGGACAAACCAGCCGGACGCGCCAACCGAAGGACGTGCTCACAAAGGTGACGGGGGAGGATGACATTGAGGCCTATCTGGAGGTTTTCAAGCAAGCAGCCCAAGGCGAGGGGTGGCAACCAGAGGAATGGGGAAGAATACTGGCCCCATTCCTGACAGGAGAGGCCCAAAGGGCCTATAGGGATTTCCCCAGCGTAGACACGCACTAGTACCGAAAACTAAAGGCAACCATCTTGGGCCAGTATGGGTTTAGCCTGCCAGCACGGGCTCAAAGGTACCACGTGTGGCAGTAAGACCCCAGGCCCCAGTGCGGGCGCAGGTGAGTGACTTGGTTTGCCGGACGCAGCGGTGTCCAAGAGGGGGATGGCCTGGCCCTGATTGAGCGGATCATGCTGGACCGATATATGCATACTCTACCCCAGGGGGCAAAGAAGTACGCGGCTGAGCAGGGCCCCCAAAGCGTGATGGCCCTCATTACCTTCCTGGAGAATCACCCAGGAGATACTGTGCACGGGTCAGCCATCACCCGGTGGGGGCTCCCGGTCCTTCCTGCGGCCCGGGCCTGTCACTACCTGACCACCTGCTGGGCCCACTGGGGTGTGGCGGCCCCTCGACTGCCTGTCAAGGTGAGCGGCTAAGACCCAGAGGCCCTGCTGGACTCTAGGAGTGCCATCTCCCTCGTCCGGCCCAAATTCGCTAGCCAGGAGGAGGGAGAGGAGGTGACTATCCTGTGTGCATGGTGAGGCCCGCCGATACCCCACGATGGAGGTGCAGTTGCAGACCCCCTGGGGCCACTGCCAGGTGAGATTGGGGGTGGTCCAGGGGCTCCCGGTACCGGTGTTGGGGAGGGACTGTGCACTGTTCCAACACTACTGGCAGGAGGGGTCCAGTGGGGTGGAGCTGCCCAGCCGAACCCCGAGTCGAGGGCCGCGCGCCCCCCAGACGGCATGTGCAGTGACCACGGCCAGCGAGGGAGAAGTTACCCCACTCCAGGAGGTGTCGGCCCCGGACAGTGAGAGCCACGGCGGTGGAAGACGGGGAGCCGAATAGAGACTTTTCAGACTTCTGTCCAGACCAGGGGGATCTCGCCCACCCGCTAACTACCTTTGGGACGGTGCAGCTGGAGGAGCCAAACTTCGCCCAGGCGTGGAGAGCCGTGCAACAGCCAGGGCACTGGCCACCAGGAGGGTTGAGTAAGCCGACCCTGCCTTATTTTACTGTTCATAATGGGCTGTTATACAGGGTCTGCCAAGTACGGGGGGGAAGAGATCGCCCAGCAGTTCCCCACACCTATGTCTCGAAGGTACTCTACCTGGCTCATACGCACCTATTCGGTGCCCACCTGGGGGCCGAGAAGACCTATGAGTGGATCCTAACCCGTTTCTATTGGCCTGGAGTGAAGCGGGTGGTGGAGGACTACTGTCGGCGGTGTGCGAAGTGCCAGCTGCATAGCCCCAAGACAGCGTAGCAGGAACCCCTAATCCCTCTCCCCATTATAGATGTGCCATTCAGGAGGATTGGCATGGACATTCTTGGGCCGCTGCCGAAGTCTGCATGGGGCCATTGCTATGTCCTTATTATCATCAACTACGCCATCCGATATCCCGAGGCGGTGGCCCAACAAACAGCCACCGGCAAGACCATCGCCAAGGAGCTGTTTGTCCTCTAGGTGTGGTCGATGAAATTCTAACTGACTATGGAACCTGTTTCATGTCCCAGGTACTGCATGGGATGTGCAGGTTGCTCCACATCAGTCAGCTATGCACCTCTGTACCAACCGCAAACTGATGAGCTTGTGGAGCGCTTCAACAAGACGCTTAAAAGCATGCTCCGCAAGCTCATTGACACGGACAGGAAGGACTGGGACCAGCTGCTGCCCTACCTCCTATTTGCCATATGGGAGGTCCCCAAGAGCTCCACAGGTTTCTCCCATTTTGAGCTCCTGTATGGGAGACGGCCCTGGGGCCTTCTGGACCTTGCCAAGGAGGCCTGGGAGCAGCAACCGTCGCGCCACTGGTCCACGAATGAGCACGTACAGTTGATGTACTTGCGAATTGGCCGAATCTGGCTCATGGTGATGGAGCACATGGGCCGAGTGCAGGCGGAGCAAGCCCGGCTCTACAATCGAAATGCCCAGGTTTGGGAGTTCGGTCCAGGGGACGAGGTAATGGTGATGGTGCCCACCAGCAAATGCAAGTTCCTCGCATGGTGACAAGGGCCTTACGAGGTGGTGGAGCGAGTGGGGCCTGTGAACCGCAGCACAGGCGCATCACCACGGACAGCGCCACATACCGAGTGGATGATTGCACACACCAGGAGGGCATCACAAGGCAATCACTGTTGGGCATGAAGCAGGGCTGCTGCAGTGGAGAGAGAAGAGCTGTTTGCAGCAGACATAGGAAGTGCCTGTTTGCTTTACTGCCTTTTACATAACGTCACAACCACTAATTCTGTTTTTTGCCCAGCCTCCAGCACCTCGAGGATACGGAGCAGGCGCAGAGTTGGACCCCTGCCCCAGAGCCAGTGGACCGGCCGTGCGGGACTACTGACTTCCCTAAATTCCAAGTCGCATGGCGGGATCCTTAGAGTCCTGTCGGTCCAATGTAATTAAGCAGAGTGCCTAATAAAAGGCTGTGTTTTTGTTCAAAATCCTGTGCCTGGTGTCGTTGCCCTACTTCTGCTCACACGTGATCAGGCGGGGAGGCCACAATGCATATTTGAGATTTTTTTTTTTCTTCTATTTATGTGTGCATTGAAAATATGCTTATGAATCTCATTTTTTATATGTGGATTTTTTTTAACCTATATGGAATGAAACATTTGTGTGTGCATTGAAAATGTATTTGTGTTTTGAGTCATACGTGTGTGTGTATATATAAATCCCCAAATACGTTAGAGTTTTGTTCTGCGCATTTGTCTATTTTGAGACTGTTCTAGCTCCATACATCCACACCTGTTAGACCTGTTGGAATGGGTCCAAGTCACCCTGAACTACAGCCAGAAGCACTTCTTTCACAATTTTAAATGCTTTCATAACAAGTGAGGTAAAGGCCACAGGTCTATAATAATGTAGTGATTTTGGAGCTGTATTTTTGGGCACAAGAACAATTATTGAATCCTTCCAAATGAGGGGGAACCTTTGGAGACAGTGACAAAGAGAAAATAAAACAGAAAATGTTTGCTAACTGTTCTTGAGGATACGACCTCCGATTCTATTGGGGCCAGGGCTTTTTCTTTCCTTTATCCCCCAGAACAGTTTCATAACCTTGTCCCTGCTTACTTCCACACGGTTTTAGCTAAAGTCAGTGTTGTTTAAAATTGCCTGCTCCACAATAAAACCAAGGAAATTAAAATCTGTGCTGTTAAACTGTCCGCTACTTACTAAAATCAAGGACATTAATCAGTGCTATTTTCAAACTGGCTGCAAAGGACATTAAAAGCAGTGTTTTTAAAAGCTGCCAGTTCCTCACTAAAATCCTGATTATGAAAACGATTTTGAAAATTTAAGTCATTCGATAATTCAGCAGCAGTTTTATTGAGGGGAAATTGGATGCTTCTTGTGTGATGATATGCTCAGGAACCAGTCACGAGAACCAAGCAGTGCAGTAGATGTGATTTTATTAAGCGAGGGGGGAAAAACCACGCAGGGCAGAAGGCAAAGGTACAAAGTCCACAATCCAAAAGGGCAAAAACAGAGTCGAAAACCAGGGCAGCAATCACAGTACTTGTGGTCGGGCAAAAATAGGTTCGGTACACAGGAACAAGAATGTCAGAGAAGCAGAGGCCAAAATCCAGTGGGCGTAATCCAAACCGTTAAAAGGGCAGCAAACACAAGATTCATATTCGGGCAGAAAAGGGTTCAAAAACACAGATGCAACAATAATCCAAAACACAAAGCCAAAAAATCTGAAACAGGGACAGTCCAGTCTGAATAGAATCACTGAGAGTACAAGGCGAGGAAAAGCGTGGCACAAGCAAACTGAGAGAAAAGTTCTGACAAGGAAATGCTGTGAGAAGACTCCTAATATACACATACAGGAAGTCACAAGCTAAACAGAACACAGGTGCAGGAAGTCAGACTAATTACAAAGGAGCAAACATGAGGGAGAACCTAATCACATGAAATGGGCAAAAGCAAAAATGCGGACCGGGATCACAAGACAGCCTACAGACAGAACAAACAGATCCGGTTTGGGATTTCTATGTGCACAGAGTGAGTGGCAGAACAGTAATTAGATAGGTGCAGAGAATCTGCTAGAAGCAAAGCAAAGTAAATTGAGTGAATACAAGAGGAGGAGACTAGAACAGGGTGAATGCTGGGAGATCCTTAGTCAATCAGTAGAGTGCAGCTATACAATCCATAGTGCTCGTTAGTAAGTTAGTATTATATACAATGTTATTTAAGGTTAATAACTTTATCAAAAACAACAAACTGTTAGTATGGGTTAGTAAAATAGAAAAGCAAGGTGAAGGAAGTAAAGGAGATGGGAAGGAATGGTTGAAATCCAGAAACCATTAAATCACCCGAAAGTGTGGCACGCGATACTGGGGCTGTGAGCAAACATATGACAGAAGACCAGACAGGGGGAGTGCAATGCACTGGAAAAACAAAAACATGGACCGGAATGTAACTGCAGGAATGGAATATGGCAAAATTCAATAACATGGCAAAACTAAACTAGACAAGACATGAACATAATCAGGCATCAAAATCACAATACATAATACAAGGCATGGTCAGGCAAAGCAGAGATCAAAATCCAAACAAGACAGAACATAATGAAACATAGCAAAGCAGATCAGGGACATGGCAAAGCAGAACAGAATCATGACAGACAGATCAGAATCACATCTTGTCCTGTAACCCCATCCTCCCAAGCTGGCTGCAAATTATCAGCCCTGAGCATACCTTCAATTTTGTGCTTAAAATTGAATTTTGTAAGTTCGATTTCCCTTAACCTGTTTCTGTAGTTCATTATACTTAGTTACATCACCCTGACTGACGCAAATATTCCACTTATAAATTCCACTTTTAACTGATTTGGAAACCCAAGGCTTGTTATTTGGAAATATACAAATTGATTTCTTTGGAATAATCAGCTCTTCACAAAAACTAATATGCAGAAACTGTCTCTGCAAGTTCATCCAAGTCAGCAAGTCAGTCCCAGTTGCTAAGACTGTAACAGTCCTGAAGACATTGAGTCCTGTGACCAGACCAGAACTAACCGACGTTCCGGCTTGTGTTTCCTCAGGACTGGTTTGTAGTAAGGGACCAAATAAATGCAGTAATGGTTGGACGTGCCGAGTGGAGCCCTCCGCAGGGATTTATAAGCTCCTTTGACCGAGCCATAACAGAGGTCGAAACAACTCGTCTACCAAGAGAGGCTTAAAGTCTGGCTTGCCACGAAGGATATCCCACTTCAAGAGACATCATAAAAGCCCACTCCCCAGTTCAGGGGCCCATTCACCATATCTGGAGTATTATCTTGATCCGCTGGAGGGATCTGGTCTCCCCATCCTCATCTGGCTGGTTCATCACAATCTGGGGTACTTCTCAACTAAAGAACGGTTTAACCATGGGCGGAGTTTGAGTTTTGGTGGTGCACAAAAAAAACCTTTAAAGTATGTTCGTTGAATCCCAGTTATTCAGGACTACGCCACATACAATGCTAAAAATATCACGTAAGTCATTATATTCAGCAATGCCCTTTTTTATTAAAATCAAATTGCGCAATTTAATTGTTTAAACCAGCAAATAAATGTAAACCGCTTGAAATGCACTGTATCTGTATCTGACGAATGCTACAGTCAGTGCTCCAGCAAGCCGCAGATGCGCAGCTAAATCATCAACCCACGATATCCCCTATCTCTCGGTCTTTTATCTATCTATTAAAATAGTCCACTTTCTGCAAAACACACAAACTTTGCTTGCAAAGGGGATAAATAACAAACATACGCCCTGAAGTTACACAAAAAGTGATGCTCGGTTTGAGGTTTTTTAACACCAGCACCAACCCAACCCGACGTGACAGCTAACTTGCCCTGCCCGCCCCGTTAAAACTCGCACTGATTTTCAACCCGAACCCAACCCGACCCAACACAAAAAGGAGACGAGAGAAAACGAATACAGTGGGTCTGAGTGACATGATTTACAATGGAAAAAAACGATTCCTCTGTTACGCTATGGATTTGAGTGGAGCACAACATACATTTGGCTTTTGGCTGGAATTCTTGATCCAAAGTTCAGGCTCTGTCTATTAATTGAACCTTACCGTGATTTCTGATCTTTGCAACCAAACGAAATACCATCAGGCAAAATATTGCAAACAGGCTGTTTTATTGGAACAAAATTAACATGACAGTGGCGCACTGGTGCTATCACCTACTCTTCCATACAGTGTTGCGATATCCGGTCTACAAGGAATAGGCCTAGGCGTATTTTTTCCCAAACTATGCAAAAACAAAATCGCGTCAATAGTGCCAGGCCCCCCTGGCACCCCTGCTATCTCCGCCCATGGGTTTAACCCCAGGTAATCCCATTAGTCCCTCTTCTTTCCAAGGTTTAAATTCATCTCGATTTATTGTCCTAGTTCTAAAAATACCTAGCCTGACTCTATGTCTCGTCTCTCCACTCTAATGCCCGACAATCATCCTGAGACCATGCCCCTGGGCTTATGTTGACTAGCAGCCTCTAAACTCCAAATACAGAACAACGTCAAAGAGGCATTGTGTCTTCAGGCACTCCACCCAACCTTCTCTTTGCCCCTGAGAAAGTGAACTGCAGTGTCCTTTCCAGGGTCTACGCTTCTCAGCTAGCATGCCATGCTAGCATCTCCCACATTCTAACACTTGTCAACGCTTCTTGTGGCCCACCATCTGCCTGGGTACCCAGAAGTTCGTCACAGCCTGTTCTTGGTGCATCTGCTCTAAATCCAGTAATCAGCACCCCTGCTGTCTGCTCCAGACGGTTCTAAGCCGACTAAGGGCTAGTATCACCATGCATGTTGTCACTGGGCTGCCTTTGTCAAACAAGTTCATAGTCATCCTCTCCATCGTATACCAGTTTTCTAAGGCTGCCCATTTCATGCCATTGGTGAAGCTATCAATGGCTAAGAAGGCTGCCGAGCTCCTATTATACCATACGGTTCATCTGTGCAGTGTGCCTTAGGAGGTGATCTCCGACCGCTGCCCTCAGTTTGCACACCGCTTCAGGAAGGTCTTCTTCGCCACCCCTAATATGTCCTTGGGATTCCACTCAGAGTTTAAAAGCCAGGTGTGCTTAACCAGGGGCTGGGAAAGACACCGCACTGCCTGAGGGAAGGTAACCCCGCCAGGTGGTCCCATTTTCTTTGATGTGTGGAACTGGCCCACAACTCACAACCCGTTGCCGGCCTGGGAATGTCACCTTTCCAGTGTTGTCTGAGTTGCCAGCCACCTTTATTCCAGCCCAAGGAGAGGGAGGAGGCAGTTCCCTGTGCTCAGATTCTGGTTTATTTCGCTCGCTGGGGATGATAAAGAGCCTGTGCACCACTACTATAGCAAGCATCCGCCTTCTGAAAACAAGGTTACTGTCATCGCCATTTTCTCCTGCCTACTGAGTAGGACAAAAGATGTGGTTGACCCCGAAGGACATCCCCTCCAGTAGACGTCGAAGAAGTACATCCCCCTGTTCATTGACCTATTCACCATTACAAGAGCACTGTCTCCATCCGCTGTTATAGTCCTCCTTCCTCCCCTCCTTCCTAAGATCCATCCCGTGTTTTATATCTCAAAACTTGTGTCCCAACAGTAATCCCTCCCTCTCCGTGCCTCCCTCAAAGAAAGTCCTGTCTACCCCCAGTGTCACACCCTGGACATCTGGTGTAGGGGACATGGGCCCCACTTACTAATGGATTGGGAGAGGGATGGGCCCTGGGAGCATTCCTGGGTCTTGGAGTAGAACATTCATGACCCTTCCCTGGTGTGCACATTCTTGGTGGCGCCCTTCAGGCGGGAGGGTAGCAGTCACAACCCATTGTGTCTGCTTAATTGTTTCCCTCTCCCTTCCAGCAACCTACTTCTCTTTTAGCAGTATTGTCTTCTCTGATTGGTTTTGCGTCTTGCGTGACTCCTCCTTTCAGTTGTAATCCATTTGTGTGCCCCACTCTCATGTGTTTTTGTGGTGTCTATAACCTTCCTGACCAGTTGCTCCTGAATCTTCACTTGGCACATGACACAGGACTGTATTTTTATTCATATGCAGTAGTTTTATCCAGTACCTCACCCCTCTTTTTCTGTCTCTATTTCCGATGATCTTTTCCGGCCACTAACCTGTACCATCCTGGACCATCCAAGCCCTGTCCCTCACCATGAGCACTGGGTGCTGCTGCCCTGCTGTCCTGATCCGGTCCTGATCCAGTTCTGTTCCATCCTGGACATGCCAGTTCCTGGACCTACAGATGCGATTGTTTAGATGGACTTTAATGGAACTCTATTGCCATTTTATTCTATTCTGCTTTATCTTGTTATTAATTAGCTAGCCCGTGGAGGATGGGCTTCCCCACTATAGTCAGGTTCCTCCTGAGGCTTCTGCCCACTGGGGATTTTTTTCTCACCACTGTTTGAGGATTTTTCTCCCTACTAGGAAAAAGGGCTATACAAATAAATTGAATTGAAATTGAACCTTACTTTGGTCTTACAGTGTTGCTGGATTGTCCCTGTTACATGCCATAAAGCAAGCAATCAGTTTATTCTTCCTAGTTTAAGAGTTTACTAATCACTTTAAAAGCACTTCATGGT
Source organism: Gymnothorax reevesii (assembly GCA_029721435.1). Taxonomy (NCBI): domain Eukaryota; kingdom Metazoa; phylum Chordata; class Actinopteri; order Anguilliformes; family Muraenidae; genus Gymnothorax; species Gymnothorax reevesii. The sequence continues at coordinate 39,483,967 of CM056582.1, read as the reverse complement.
TTAGCTCCCTGCTACATTGCCGACGTGCTGCTGCTCTGTGAGCTGGAGTGTAGCCTTAGATCTGCAGGCGGGGCTCTGCTGGCTGTTCCTGGCTCCCGGCTCAAGGCTAAAGGTGATGGGGCCTCAGCGCTCTGGGCCCCTCAGCTCTGGAACTCCCTGCCTGAGGATCTCAGGCTCACCGAGATCAATAACATCTTCTAAATCACTTCTCAAGACATATCTCTTTAAAAAAAAGCTTTTTCGTCCAGTATACTATCTTACTGCCAACATGTCTTATTTGTTATATTGTTTTATTTCATTATCTTTTCTGTTATACAATTGGCACTGTTTTGATTTTTGAGCAGGGTGTTTTTTTTCCATTTTTACCCCTGGCCGACTCCGGCCCGGAGGGGTATTGTCGTCACCTGCGTGTCTGTCTGTTGTCCGTCGTCCATCCATGATTTAGTCCAGGCCGGTTCTCGGCAAGTAATGATCGCAGCTTCACCAAACTTAGTATGGTAACTCACTATGATCCATAGATGTGCAAGGTCATGTTTTTTGCTGGATTTGACCTTTGACCTTAGCACTGGGACCCTGAGCCTGGAAATCTTGTCCGGGTCAGTACTGGGCAACTAATTAAAACAGCTTCACCAAATTTGGTATGGTAACCCACTATGTCCCATAGATGTGCAATGTTAGGTTTTTTGCTGGATTTCACCTTTGACCTTAACTCTGTGACCATGACCCTGGAAATCTTGTCCGAAGCAGTACTCGGCAACTAATTATCGCAGCTTCACCAAATTTGGTTTAGTAACTCAATGTCACACACATATGTGCAATTTCATGTTTTTTGCTGGATTTCACCTTTGACCTTTGCGCAGTGACCTTAAGGCAGGAAATATTATATGAGTCAGTACTCAGCAACTACTGTTCACAGCTTCACCAAATTTGGTATGTCACTGTGACACATTGATGAGCAACGTCACCTTTTTTGCGGGATTTGACCTTTGACCTTAACGTTGTGATGGTGAGGCAGGAAATCGTGTCCGGGCCGAGGGGTATTCAGCAATGCGTTATGTTTATTATTGTCTTAATTGCTTGATTTTACGTGAATCTGTTGTATCCGGGTTCAATTGACCTATGGCTAAGCCCCGCCCTCAAATGCAATGAGCCAATCACAGTGTGTATTCTCTCCCCATATGCTGTGCATCTCAAATGCTGTGCTTGGGGTAAATTTAACCAGAGAGGCTGGGCAATAGGGTGTTTTTTATACCCTTCCCAAGGCCACATCATAACCGAGAGAAGTGTCTCCTCTGGATAAAGTTGCTTTCACACTGGACGCGAAACCAATTTTTTTGCGCGAAAGATTACATTCAAAGTCAACATGCATATTCACGTGTATGGATTTACATTGAATGTAATCTGTCATGCTAAAAATTTGTTTCGCGTCCAGTGTGAAAGTAACTTAAAGCCTTATGGAAAACCCCACTGTTAGCTTAATATAGCTAAAAAAAGGTCAACAATATGTCTATGTTTGTTCCAAGCTAAGTCAACATGGTGTTTAAGGCGACATCTTGTCATTTCACTGGAGATTAATGGAAAGTTATCTTTTACATCACTAAGCTACCTAACGTTAGCTAAAGTTAGTAAACTCTATGGCCAACTTCATGCTGACGGACATTGGCTTAACGTGAGCTCCTGGCTGCTTTGTTCACCATGTCACCTTGTTTACTTATAAGGAGTTCAGTCACATCAGGTTAGTTTTCTTAAATTCGGTGGCTAGCAATGATAATACGTAAATTAAATTTATTACCCTGCGGTGCACGAACAATGCTGATCTTGAACAGACAAGAACAGACTAGAACAGACAAAAATGATTCAGTCAAAACTCTGAAAAAAACGTATGGTGATATGGCCTGGTAGTATGTTATAGAAAATTTATATGAAAATTAATTTGACTGAAAAAAAGATAAAAAAATGTTCCGGACGACGGCTGCCACACCACAACAATATGGGCAGGATAAGATAAAAACTAGCCATACCCGTGCTCCACAGGGGGTTGATTGTTATCAATAATCAGAACGAATAGTGACGTCACCTGTTGTCATGGTAACAGAAGGCAAAAAAGGAGTTTTTTCAGGAGTTGCCTGAATTAAACTGCTCAATGCACTTGCCCACAGTATCTATAAAGCAGTTAAAAAAAAATGATCTCCTGCTCCAGAAAAAATTATTGTCCTCTGTAGCAACCACTTCAGCTACAGTGTGCCAATGGTTTCCCAATTAGTAGTAAAGAAAAATCTGTTTTCTGAAGCAAAAATTTGACAAGATATTGATACTATGTCATTTTGCTATCAATCATAGTTGTATGAGAAGGTGACGAAAACAAGATGCGGTTGATCGCGTTTGCACTGTGACCTGAAAATTTTTGCTTCTAATTTTAACTTTTGTTCACCTTCTCAGCTCTGAAGTCATTTTTGTATCCTTCCAATGCATAGTGTAACCCTATTTGCTGACTTCTTGATGATATTTGAGCCTTCTATTGCCAAAAATCACCGATAGCATCCTGAAAAATATCTCTGACTGTGATACCAGCCATTAGCGCCAGTTCTAAAATATTGATTGTTTGTCCGAGTCAGTGGAGGGGGTGGTGCTTAGCCATAGGTCAATTATGAAGCACTTTGTAAGTCTGTGTTGAAAAGTGCTGTATAGTTTATTATTATTATCTGATACATTTTTAATAGATTTTTACAATGAATCAACAATTTTGCAAATATTATCAACACACATCATTTAAAAAGTGTGATTTTTATGCCTTTCATCTACCTCTTGTCAGGGGACACTTGGGAAGGAGAATGTGCAGCAGAAAATCAATGGAAGGAGCAGGACTTTTAATTACACAATCACAGTGATGAATATAAACCAGGAGATAGCAATAAACAAGACAAGTCTTAAATATGCCACAATGTGGGGGAACCACAAACAAAGGAATACATAACTAAACAGAGAATACCAAAACACACGAAGAAACAATACGACTATATATGACTTCCAATATGTCAATAATACAAACTTAATCTCTATCTGCAACCATTTGGCTTCCACAGGCCATCTTCCATATTCATCAGAACAGTGCCCCAACTAGACCCACTTCTGTCAATTCAATCAAAATAGTCCTCACACTGTACATTGACAGTACCAAGGTAAGTTGATTGCCTGATTTAGAATAAAATGTATTGCAGTTTTTGTGAAATAATTTTTTAAAATTTCTCAGTCCTATTTTTAACACTGGAGCCAAAATTTCAAGGGCCCATAGAACAGACAAAAATGATTCAGTCAAAACTCTGAAAAAACGTATGGAGATATGGCCTGGTAGTATGTTATAGAAAATTTATATGAAAATTAATTTGACTAAAAAAATGTTCCGGACGACGGCTGCCACACCACAACTATATGGGCAGGATAAGATAAAAACTAGCCATACCCGTGCTCCACAGGGGGTTGATTGTTATCAATAATCAGAACGAATAGTGACGTCACCTGTTGTCATGGTAACAGAAGGCAAAAAAGGAGTTTTTTCAGGAGTTGCCTGAATTAAACTCCTCAGCTAAGCCTGATGTGCAAACTGCTCAATACACTTGCCCACAGTATCTATACAGCAGTTCAAAAAAATGATCTCCTGCTCCAGAAAAAATTGTTGTCCTCTGTAGCAACCACTTCAGCTACAGTGTGCCAATGGTTTCCCAATTAGTAGTAAAGAAAAATCTGTTTTCCAAAGCAAAAATTTGACAAGATATTGATACTATGTCATTTTACTATCAATCATAGTCATCCCATATGAAAAACGCGTCTACCATAGATTTACGCGTAGACTCCTCCATCAACGAATTCAGCACACCCTTATATCCTTGTAAGTACTCATGTTGATAGCCAGTGACTCAATTATTTACTAAGGCTCATCTGCGTAATGCACACTTATAGTTCATGCCAACGTGAAACTTCCTCGGTAATAATGTATTGATTGACTAGTTTCTTATCCAATACCCCAGAGTTTAAACTTTCCGCAGTAACTGAAAGACATTGGTTGTACAAAAAGAATAGTATACAAACCTGTGCGTAAAAGTAAGGTAGGTTGTATTCTCCTAATGTTGGGCATAGTTGCATTGCTGAAATTGACGCAATTTAAAAAAAAAACCAAAACCAGCCTGAAGAGTTCAGTTAAATTTACAGGATTTACTTCAGGTACGGAAATGGTTAATGGAGGGTTCCTTCTGCTCGATACATCTGCCTCTGGAGGAGGGATTCAATGAAGAAAGGTTATACTGCAAGTTTCTTTGCATTTTGCTCAATATGGCTTTTTGTTTTACTACCCCAATTCCGAAATAGTTGGGACGAAGGGTAAATTGTGAATAAAATCAAAATACAATGACTTTCAGATCACAAGCCAATATGTTATGTACAATAGAGCATAGATAACTGAGGCATTTTACATTGTAATCCACAAAATGAGCTTATTTTAATTTTTTTGGCCACAATAGGTCTCAAAAAAATTGGGAGACAGGCGAAAAAAGGCTGAAAAAAGCAATTAATACATGAGGGAATCAGCTGAAAGATCATTTAACAAAAAATTAAGTTGACTGGCATTAGGTGTGTAACATGATTGGCCATAAAAGGGGTGTCTTAGAGAGGCTGAGTCTCTCAGAAGTAAAGATGGCCAGAGGCTTTCCACCCTGTATTTTGAAAACAATGTTCCTCAAAGTCAAATTGCAAAGGCTTTGAAGGTCTCACCATCGACAGTGCATAACATCATCAAATGATTCAGAGAAACTGGAAAAATTTCTGCGCGTAAGGGACAAGGCCGAAGACCTTTACTGGATGCCCAAGAACTTCGGGCCCTCAGTCGCCACTGCATCACTCACCGGCATGATTCTGTCATTGACATTACTAAATGGGCCCAGGAATACTTCAAGGTACTACTGTCTGTAAACACAGTCCGGTGTGCCATCCACAGATGGCACCTAAAACTCTATCATGCAAAAAGGAAGCCATTGTTGAGCATGATTCAGAAGCACCCCCGTGTTTGAGCCAAGGCTCATTTAAAATGGACTGTAGCAAAGTGGGGAAGTGTCTTGTGGTCTGACGAGTCCAAATTTGAAATTCTCACTGGAAATCATGGGCGTTGTGTCTTTCTGGCTAAAGAGGAGAAAGACCACCCCTCCTGTTATTAGCGTTCAGATCAAAAGCCAGCATCTCTGATGGTATGGGGGTGCATTAGTGCATATGGTGTGGGACACTTGCATGTTTTGAAAAGAACCATGAATGCTGAAAGGTACGTTAAGGTTTAAGAGCAACATATGCTCCCCTCCAGACAAATATCTATT